>CM060895.1:61055833-62432500 GCA_030762935.1 Hymenopus coronatus | reverse complement strand
TCTTTATGTAAGCATTTAGTACAACCTGTTAATGTGCTTGATGACTACATACATAAATACAAAGAATATATTGCAAAACTGCCCTACACGAGTTATTAGAAAGTTTTGGCGTTCAAAACTCATATATCTACAGAATTAAAATAAAATGTATCATAAGTATTGACACTTTCATTACATGCATATTTGTAATATATATAAATGGCAATTTAGGATTAATTGGTGGTTCTTGAACTAGTTCTTCTAGTTTAATGATCTTTAGTTATTTCAGATGATGAATGTATTCGCTGAAATGATACGAAAATGAACGTGGGATCCATGGAGCTTAAAGTTACTCAACATACTCTTCTCCAGATAAGAGAAAACCCCGGTAAAAGCTTATACGGGGAACTGAACCTAATGTGAAATGTGAAAGCGAAGACATCCATAATACAGAGGCGGGCATTTTTGAATCCTTTTTATTCTGTATGTTGACGTCTTAAATCGTAGCCATATATGTATGTATATTCCTTGCAATAAACGTAACTGCCAGTTGTTTTATACTATGTGGTGTTCGCAACTACTTATAATCTATGGATTAACGACAACATTACTTTACTCTATGGAATTCTCAATAAAAGTCAAGATCTTCTTCTAAAGTGTGCTCTTTTATAGCTCTTGAGTTCGTATTCAAGTACAAGAGCTTCCTATTATATGTTTTGTCTTAGTAATGTATTAAATTATGTATTTTATAGCCTCACTGCCGCCAGAATGAATATAGATTTTAATAGTTCAATAATTATCAAAATGATTTAATGGTTTTGCAGATATTTTCTCTTTTTTTACATTAATTATAGTTATTTTACAGTGTTTAACGCCCCATTTTACTTCATATAGCACGGCACGCAATACAGTGACGATACATGGATGAAGATGGCGCATCGGTGGAATGCGATGGCGCTGGAAACCGGTGAAAACCCAAAGAAAACTCGCACCAGCGCCGCGTTGTGCACCACAAATCTCAGATACGATCACTTGGGATCGAACCTTTGGCAAATGTTCTAGCCAATCGGCCACTATTCGGCTCTTATATGGCTATACTTTCAGAAGATGTATTTCTATTACTTTAATTTATATTTTCTAACTCCATGTTTTGCTCCGGGATTAACAAATGCAACAGTTGAATGTTGATTTCGCATATTATTTGTAAACAAGTTTATATTGTGTAATCTGACAGTGTTTATCGTAATTAGCGTAAGATAGAAAGCGTATTATATTAATGTGACTCTTTATTGGAAAAAATACTTGTGATGAATGTGCTGTATCTCTTTCTTGCACGAAAATATGTTTCTTTTCCTTCCTATGCTATCTCACCAACACAAGTCCACATAAATTTAAATGCCTAACGTACCATATGTGTTCACAGATTCTTGGTGTGAGAAGAGATGCAGCATCTTGTTGGAGCAGTTTGGATGCCGAAGTAGGTCTGTAGGCCAGTTGCTGACCTTGGTTACGTTAAGAATCTCTTCTTGCATGTTCCAGACGATGTTGCGTGGGTGCATGTTTTGTGTTTAGTCTGCCAGGTTTAGGGTAAGTGAACTGGTTTCTTGCCAACCCGACCACTTTGTAGTCTTTTGTTTTTACACCTCGAAAAATGCAGACTCCGAGCGTTCTAGCTACTCGCTGCTTGCACTATTGCTCCTAAAGAGTCCATAAATAAATGTTTCCTGAAGGTGAAAATTGCTGGTTATAAAAACTGTTTAGTTGTAGTTTTCCTGCAAACTAATTTCTTCTATAAGATTCCTTGCATAATCGGCACTTGAGCGACAGTTGTTCGATTTCCTTGCCAAACTTTACCACTGAGCAATCATAAGAAAACCAACTTCACATTGAAATTCTATAAACTATTTTACATATCCTGGGGTACGAGGTGAATTCTGTTTAATGTTGTAATTATAGATTTTAAAACCAAAAACACTTAAATAGTATTTAAGGAGAGTGGTGTAATGTACCTCAACTTGGTCCAAGATTGTACTGTTGTTGAAGTCTAGAGTTTTTTTGTTAATCATTAATTTAAATAAGCACACAAATTGAGATAGTTTAGTTTTGTAATGAACTATTCTAGTTTTCATCTATATGACTTGGTAAAACATAGAAAACCTGATTAATTATGATTACTTTGAATTCAGATAACAGAAGTGATGTTAGATATCACCAACTTCTTTCGTATATATTTCATTTAAACTTATTTGTAATAATTAAGATTATAATTATGGTTATAACATAATCCTGGATGTATAGATTAACCAGAGTAAAACATCAATGCCAAACGTGGTCGCAGTAGACAATGATCGTTTTATTGCCGAAATCTGTTACGTATCTTTAGTAATCAATCTTTGAATGGGTTTGCAGCGAATCTCCATTATGATACTCTCTCTGCCTTTTTTATTTCTTCATGCGTTCTGCAATTTATGTATTTTTAATTTGTTGTATGTATTTATGTTATTTCTTTGCTATTAATGCTCTTTCAATTGTGCCCACAATTTCAAATTTCAAAATACTTTGGTGACTTAAAAATACCTTATTTTTGCACTCTCATAAACTTCTTCATTGCTAATTCTATTAGTCCAACTAATTTTCAGCATTTTCCTATAGCCCCACCATTTATTCCGTCAAATAAATTTACATATATGTATACTCTTATGTGCTTTTCCAATTTTGAGATTTTTATATTACAATTCTTACTATCTTACATATATTTATATATTTTAAAGTAAAATGGCGAATGATGGCGTTGCAACCCAATAGTTGATGAAGAATAGGAAATAACTATTGCAATGTTGGTATTTAATGACAAAATGCTGGGTTAAAGCTATGTTTTAGTTACTTTTATACATTTTCTTGCATTAATACAGGTGTGACACAAACATTTTCCTCCAAATAGCAAAACTGCGTCATCTGCATATCAGAATAAAGATCAATTCAATTGAGTTATTTCCTATAACTCCCAGGTAGGGCATGGGACATCTTTACGATGTTGCCTTGATCGAATTTGAATTTCTAGTTCGTGAGTTTGCCGCTATGTGTCATGGTAATGGGGGATCGGCTCGTCGCCCACAGATGGCAATGTAGGACGAAATTACCACTTGCGGACGCGAAATGGCGAAATTTTGCCCAGAAATCTTCTTCTTTCAAAGTATGGGGTTTATTTACGTGGAAATACATATTACACGGGACCACCGGCTTTACTTCCTTTCCGAAGGAATTTAAGCAAAGGATTTTTGCGTCCGATAAAATCCATCACCCTCGCTAGGTTTGAACCTACAATCTTGGGTTTTAAAGGATAAAATAGTAACCACTACATCACGGAGAGCAGCAATTGACTATAATACACATTATCTTTTATAATTTTTTTAGTACATCAATTTCGAAAGCGCTGTTCTAAATCGTCAGTTGCAAGAAATCCAGTCCTGATCATATGAATTTCAAATTGTAGGAGCAACTGTTTTGAATCAAAACTATACAAAACGTACCACTCTTTGTGTCGTTCCTGTTTCTTTAACTATTCAATAGGACGCCACTATTAAGAAATTGTAATACCGGATTATATTAAAAAATAAAACCGGTCCAATAGTAAAAGTCGAATGCTATGAAAAAGTAATCATTAGTTTCCAAAACTTGAGTTTTACTTTCATAGACGTGAGCCAAGTTTTGAGGAATATACATAAAAATATAACATGTGTATGTAATTTAGTTTATGATTTTGCACAAAAAGGCTAGAAAATATTCAAATATACAAAACATGAATAAGACTGGGAAATATAGTACTTTATTGATTATATTTTCCTTTTATTTCTTTAAATTGCGCGTTGATGAACATTTTTGTGGTTTATTTCTTTGCAGATTGTTAAATAATTACATCATATACATTATTTAACATAGCCAGTAAACAATTAATTTTTATCTTAAATTCTCTCAATTACTTTGTTTTTAAATATCAATAAGTAAAAGCTCCTCATAAAGAGACAGGCAAAACTATTAGAAAAATCCTAGAGTGCTTTAAGAAATATAGAAGAAATAATCTCTCGTCTCGTGAAAAATCCGAACTTTCCAAATTATGTAGCTTTAGAACACAGTATAAATGTTATTCTCGTTATAATGTGGCACTTTTTAATTATTCATTGTAAACTTTGAAGTAGTATAGAAGTTTTGTAACTATAAATAGTTTTTCCCTTATAAGAAGCAGGCAGATAAATGCAGTTGATCTTCACTCAGGCTTCAAACTGATGTCAGTTACTGTTAGTTGTAACAATGCTCTCTTGTTATGTCACAATATACTGTAGGATTCCCAAATTATTATTGAAAATATAGTTTATGTAATACCCTTATTAACTGAGTATATACTATCAGTAATGCGTCGTAAATGAATGTAAATACACAATATTCACAATCAATTTAGTTCATTATGATTTATATAATATTTAGTGGTTACCATGCTGGTCCCTAAAACCCAAGATTGCTGTTTCAGTCCTGGTAGAGGATGATGGACTTTTTCGGACGCAAAAATCCTTATCATGGCTTCCGTAGGTAGAGAATTAAAGTCGGTGATCACGTGCAATGTTTATTTGCACGTAAAAGAATCACATACCTTGAAAGAGAAATTTCTGGACAAAATTTAGCTATTTCGCTTCAAGTCGTGATTTCGTCCTATAGTACCGTCTGTGGGCAACGAGCCGATCCTTTGTCACCATAGCACATAGTGGGGAATTTGCGAACTAGGAATACCAATCCGACCAGTAAACTCGTAACGATGCTCTGTGCTCCACTTAGGAGCACCAGGAAGTTAAATAATTATCCACTATGCAAAATTGATGATTTTTGTTTGTGCAAATTTTTATTATTCAAGACTTCATATTAAGCATATTTTGCCATCATTTGAATAGCATATAAACAGCAATTGAATCTCCTGAACAAATTGATTCGCTGATTTGCTTTTGTTATTCCTGAGTGAAATTTTAGGAAATGTTATCAAAGTAAATGCAAACTAAATTATTTAATAAACTAAGTTATTAAAATGATTAATATTCTTTTTTCAGTAGTAGGAGTTCTGAAAATATACTCATATTCCCGTGATGCAATACTGTGACGAACGTACGGTATTATGTGAAGAAGCAACTGTTCTGAATATCAAACTAGTTTAATATTACAAGTAAGTAAGTGTAACTATGTAGCTCATGATTTAATTGCCCATTTGGTATAAGCTTGTCCGGAATTCTCTTTCAATAGTCGTAATTATTAAACAACGCTGTTTTATTTTCGTTTTATCTTCCTCGATTTTTTGCACATATCCCTATTTATTTAATGCAAAATCACCGAAATATATAAATGGACTTTTTGGGCTTGTCTATCAAGTAACAGTGTATTTAAGTCGTGAAGAAGGTTATCAGTTGTCTTAAGCAATATGTTTATTACCACAATCTTCCAATGATGACACAAAACAATGTATTTAAATGCTAAAGTTGAAGGCTTGAATAATAAGTATCATAAAGAATTAATCAAATCACTTATACAATTGCCGGAGCTACGGTATAACTAATTGAGTTATTTAAGGACTTCATTTGTTTTATTTATTTTTATTTTATTCTTATTATGTTTTAATATTTCAGTCATTGAATAAATAGTCAAAAATTGGAATGCAGATTGTCTCAAGAATATGTATTATTCACTGTAATTTTGTTGTTTGCAAATTTATAGTGGTATGCGAATTAAAGTAACTTTGAACTCAATATAATGCATATGCTTTTATTGAAAAATGTCATTACTTGAATAATAGAGTAGCATTTAACACGGCAAAACTATATTTTCTGCGGTTAATAGGTTATATTTCAACTAAAGTTCATTCGTCCCTCTGACTGATACGACTTTCATCGCCATGCACCAAAAATTAGAAGCATTTATTTTCTGAGAAATGCTATTAATGCCGTGCTTTCACAGAAATCAAGTTCAGAAATATTTTAAGACATCATTAACATTTAGAGAATCTCTTTAAGTGATCATTTTGATGTTCTTATGTGAGTTAATAGCTTTAACTTCCTGAAAGTTAACCTCAGAATCTTAATCCGACGAATTCACTCGAAAGATTCTCATGGTTAAACCTTGCCATCTAATACATACTTCGGTGTAATTATTACTTCTCTAAAAAGCATAGAGAATAAGCTTTCAATTGAAAGTTTTTCAGTTGTGCACAAAAAGAGATTCAAATAATACTTAATCAAACATATTTTAAATATTCTAAAAGTTATAATATCCTTCCATGAAATAAAGAAATACATATCCGAAACCGCAGTTATTTGTTTACTGGATGAAATTTTATTTCACTTCCATCTAATTAATTGAATGTCTGGTGCGTTTACTTCTTTTGATGATTAAAGCATTGTTTTTCTCCATAAGTACCGTAATGTGTTTTGTGCCAAAAAGGGGATAATATGGTTGTAAAACGTCTTAAAATTTCAGTAACAATTGCAGTAATAGGGGTAAATGTTAGGAAATTTAGCATCGCTTCAAATGAACAACACATGATAAGAATTTATAAAACATATTCACTCGAGTTTTCTCTAAGGAAGGTAAAAGAATTCTGTACCCAAAATTGGAGATGGAGACCACAAGAAATGTATATTTTAAAATTCTCAAACACAAAGGTGGATTTTTGCACATCTTAATTTGGGAGCACTATGACTCAAAAACCTAAATTCTACTAAATTCCTTGCTAGGATTAAATATATTTTATGAATCTAATAAAAAGTTTCTAGTCCGAAGGACATTTGATGTAGTTTTGTTTTGAAAATGTTTCGAACCATTTCAATAAAATATATATTGACATACTGGGATGATAAAGAAAACTGATATTTTACCGGCGAATTTTGCAAGGCAATTACTATATTTTGTGACAACAAACAATTTAATATACATTTATTAAAATCTACAATATCTGTTTAGTAAACCTTTCTTCAATCATAAGTAGTTTCCGAAATCTTTTCTTTTGTATTTTAAACTGCCGGGCATTGCATACAATTTAAAAAGTATTGTTTGTATTTTATCCAAACAGCTATTGTACATTCAAACCGAGTTTTTGGTGGCAGAGAGTCAAAACCTTATTTTTTAGTAATAATGTGCCATGCGCTAGCGAAGTAGTTGTATTTCTGTTCCAAGGATGGACATTAGACTACAAAAGCATTTATAAATACCAAATTATTTCATCTTTTGTTTTAATGCACACATTTCTGCGAATTTATATGACTTTATTAAAAGTTTAAACTGTTTTGTGTGCCTAAAATCACCAAATTTAATGAACATTTTCATTTACAACAAAAGCATAAATGCTATATTGAAATATGTGAGGTACTTTTAAAGATAACATTTAGAACAACTTTGTCTTTTGTACTTCTATTTTTGGAAAAGCGTTTCTTCGTAACTTTATCACTTATCGCTTTAATTCAAATATATCTTATAAGTATATATGTTTTTTGTATACAAATCTTGTGCACATAATAACATAAATTTACACGTAAAGGTTTAAGAAACAACATTTACCTCTGAAACCATGCTCCAAAATTTACCTTGCGTTTAGATCAAATATTTATTCAGTAGTAATATGTAAATAATTGGATAAAATTGCATACATTTGAAAATTCACTCATAGTGCCCTTTAAAGCTAATGTCACTGCAATATAAGAGTCAAAATGTAATTGATATGCTAAGATAATTATATGGGTACTATAAATCGGATTTTCCTTGTCAAAAGAAATTGCAATAGGATTTTCACCCTTTTCACATTGAATATAGAGACAAATACAAGCAAGCGTATTTAAAAAGTTATAAAGATCACATTTCACATTAATTATGATCACACTTTTAAAACTAAATGATTTTTATGAATATTACAGTATATAAAGCACTTATAGCACTAAAGATATAGGCCTCACCGCTTCTAACCGGTAAAACTATCGGCAGCTAGCGACGCGTTCACCCTTAAGGAAATACATATATTAGCGCTCTTAAAAATCAGTTCATATTTGAAATGTCTTGATTCTTACAGTCCCCTCACATAGAGAATGTAAATTGAAAAATTGATTGCTATGTTCTGCTTTAAAGTTTAACCGAGTTTCCTATTATGGTCTACTTTTTCGTACTGTGTAACAAATGCATTTTAAATCATCGCTTTTCAATAAATCTTTGTATTCTTCTGCAGAACGTCCCTTATTTTATTTATGTTTGCCCTTAAAAATAATATTTCCCCAAGTTTCGCCAAAAATATCTTCCACCGTGTTTTCACAGATTAGGGTTTTCCTTGGTGACATTTTGGGCCTCGGCTCATAAGGTAAACAGTGGTGTATAAACTAATAACAATTAATCCATTATTATGATATAGAAATTAAAAACAAGTACGTGTATCTAACTTCAAGAGCGATGATTCAATTTCCGGTAATGATTGATCAAAAGAAAGAAAGAAAAAAGTCTTTCTAGATCTTCATCCCCATAAGTTTGTCTTCCTAAAGTTACTCTGAATCACCCTTGGTGGCATAATGTGATTTGTGCACTTGTAGGTATGAAATGACGCAGTGGTTTTATATGTATTGAAATTCTAACATGCTGTTGAAATTTAACTTTCATACATGGCCCTGAACTTTAGTAATAATGCTATTAAACAACGAATTCAGTGTTCAACTGATAGGTTTTTAAAAAATCTGATTTGTCCAATTTATGTGACTTTCTACGCCTATTTGCAGCAAAATATTCATATAAAAGTTTATTCTTCTATGTACTCCATGCTGATCGAGATAAACAATAGGAGTAGTGCTCTTATTGCTTGCTTTCTTGTAAGTAGAAGGTCATACACTAGGCTTAAAGCGACAGTCAAATCTTTTAAAAAAAAGTGAGTCGCTACATGATTCAATTTTATTTTATTTATTTTATTTATTTATTTATTTTTTTTTTTTACATATCGAAGGTAAATCAAAACAAACGGGCATTTCATATTCTCGTTTGAGGAAAGTTTAAACATTTTAAAATCGAAACCAATAACAAGGAATATCTCAGGAATGATCAACTCTACAAAAAGGTGTTTGTCATAAGTTGTGTATTTTAAACAAATCCATATTTGTTCTGTCATAAGTTTTTGTCTATCTCTTACAGTTTATAAGTCATGCAAAGGTTATCCACAATGAAGAGGTCTTCAGAGGCTATTCCCAGAAAATTCAAGATATACATTTTGTTTGTCATGTAAATATATTCAATACACGGTATTTCAATTAAAATCGTTATAGTCATTTTTTAGAAAATCAAAACGTTCGAAACCTTTTCTATGTAAAGGATAGTTTGGGGTGGGGGATTTTCCTCAAATTTCTTTCTGTCGCATCCTTGGTTGATCTAAACTTAAAAATCAAGTTTGATATTTCACCAACCTTTCTTTTTAGGTTATCATGTTTACATACACCACACAAAAAATTAAGTTTGTGTCTAAAAAATGTATTTTTGGTTACAGTGGACCTTAAAACATGTTTTTTCTAGTGAAATATTGTTATGAAATTTTTATGGAGTGCAATACCTTGTCTACTATAGAGAAAATAAAAATCCATACCATGCGCTGGAATCTATAATATATTCTATAAATGGGTATCTATAATTCTCCATTATCTTTATAATAAATGCTTTCAAGAAACTGATAAGAATCTTAAACGTACTATTTTAGAAGAAAATTGTATTAATTTAGTCTTGTCATGCTATACATACACTGTACTATTAAACGTTATTCAAAGTATCTGTAATACTCATTATCAATATTTCAGATTGTTTACTCTTTTAGACTCTTTGAAATGCACGCATCTTAAAATTCTGAAGCATACTACAATTTTAATGCTAGTAACTCGAAACTTTTGCTGCAAAAACGGATAACATTAAATATTTTGAGAGTTACAAAATTAAATGTGTCATCTATAAACTAAGCATAACATTTTAAAACCTGCTTAGCTAATAATACCTATGGGTCGTACTACAAATATCTGTGATATTAAATAAAGGTAGTATACATCACACATGGTACACATTTCACGTCTCTAACTTATATTTATTGACAGTGTATACAATTTACAGAAAATCAACTTTATTTTCCAAATGTTTCCGTCTAAATCATAACTGCTCTATGAAAGTGATTCCAGTGAACCTTGAGAGGTTTATAGCAAACACAGGAGTACTGTGTGCAGGTTAATAAAAATCGTGCAAGATTCCCAAAAGCCGAGAATATGTATTAGGGACAAATTTCTACAAATAAATTGTCTTCAGAATTTTAATTGCGCGCCATTTCAACATATTAATGAGAAAATGCTTGCATCTAACGATGGTAATTTTTTGGTCTTATGATGGGAATTTCACCATTTACCACATAAGTATTTTAAGTATTATTTTAATAATTTTGAAACAATTCTAAAAATTGCTGCAGGTTTTAAAGTTAGAGTATACAAAAGTTTAATAATAGGAATTCCACTATACAAACAATTTAAACTTTGTCTCCAGAGAAGTAAATAACTGCTAGTATTTGAGCATTTATGTCGGCTTTCTTATAAGTAAGAACAAGATTGCACTGAATGGGCAGGTATGAATTAAACAGTATTTAAAATACATTTAAAGTAGTCACTCATTGGAAAAGATTCCCAGTTTACATCTAAGCACTGTCACACCATTCTCATTGTTCAGCATATAGTTACAGAGTGCTCTTCCTATGATGTTCAACAGCTTTCTGGTGATGTGTCAACGCCTTAGAGTGATCCAACAGTCTGCCATAGTAAAGTCAGGTTTGTAACAAATACAAATGTCTAATAGAATATAACCAAAGTTATAAATTGATTTAAATCTTTACCTTTTACTTTCTCTAGCGCATAATTACAACGCACGCATTCCATACAAAAATTCGATACCGAGATTTCACCAGACTACACCTACATAAAAAAATGTTTCCAAAATTGTGATTTTCTCAATAATAAAGGTACATACTTTGATTCAAATACCGTATATTACAGATATCTATATGACAAACAAAATGTATATCCTGGACTTTCTGGAAATAGCCTCTGAAGACGTCTTCATCCAGATGAATTTTAATTAATTTTCTATAACTGGTTAACCATAATAGATAGAAAAAAAACTTAAAACAATTTATGTCCTTTACATTTTTGTTTTTGAAATAAAATTTCCGAGATATTCTCTTTATTGTTTTTTTTAAGCAGCAAATTTAAATTGCATTGTGACAGCTGTTAAAACGTTTGACTATCGCTTTAGCCTACTGCATTCCCTTATTTCCCTTCTACTTACAAAGGAACAGGTAATAGACCATTTCTGCTAATGTTTATTTCTATTAGCATGTTGTAGATAAAAGATTTATCTTTTGTAAGAAAAACTTGTTTGAGAAATAGCTAGAATGAATGGAACACTAAAATATGGTCCAAATAATTGTATATTAAAATTATTTCCTAGAGTGTTTTACCTAAGTTCTTGATGTTTTGGATAAACATTGTTTATATATAATATTCTAACAATAATGAACTCGTTTTTTTCTCAGGTGTGATCGTGTTATCCAGGAGTAAAGCTGCTCAATGCTACATTGGTTCCGACTTCTTCTTTCATCTTTGTATTTCCCTCCCATTGAAGGTAAATGTCCAATGAAATATCCAATAGTTTATATATTTTTGTACCACATTTTTGTTATTTGGTCTCCTTAAAATGGGATACTTTCATAGAAACTTTAAACATTACGAGAAAAATTTTCGGCTTAAACCTCTAGATCTCCAATTTTGTTATGTGCATTTACGAATTTTGAGCCACTAATTTATAGTCCGTTAGACTTTATATAGACCATTAGTCGATGTTTTTGAGCAGTTGGTAGGCCGAGCGCAGCCTGATGGTGTGATAGACGAGTACTCATTCTTGCTAGAATATAGCCACATACTGAAGGGAATGAGGGGTTTGCAGTTTGGCGGGTGTAAATGAGGTTGGAGAATGAAGGGAGGTAGCAAGTTTACTCCTCAACGGGTGCCAGTCACGGTGCAACGACCCTTGTAATTTGTTTACAAAATATTTGTTTTGAAATTTTGAAATCCAAGCAACTTTTGAAGGATTGTAAGGAGCTTAGCCTTAGCAGTTGTTGGAGATGCTCCTTCGTTACCGGGGATGCCCGCAAGCCATGCGGGGAAGCGAGTACCTCCCTATGCGGCAGTTTTTGAGATTGTAATCCACAAGAGACCTAACGAGGGCATTCTGTTGGAATGGTGAACCTTCGTTGCAATTTACTGCACGACGCTTAATCTCGTCCTCCAGGTATAGCAGACCAGAGGCTTCGTGCAGGAGTATCGTAGGGAAACAGCGATTCACAGAAATAGATGGCCCGAAGGCATCTATTCTGTACCCGTTGAAGCAATCGCAGACTGATGTCTGCCGCCAAGTTTCAGATCTCGCAGGCGTAGATTAGGAAGGGGACTATGAGAACCCTCAAAAGGCGCAACATAAGGTGAACCGGCATCGTGGATCTCAGCATCGGGTACAAGTAGGCCGCAGCTCCAATGCTCCGACACCTCAGTTCCCTGATGTGCTCCCCAAAAGTGACGTCCTTATCAAGCTTCATTCCCAAGTAGGTGATGGTGTTTGTCCATTAAATCCTTCGTCTGAGGAACGTGAATGAAGGGCAGTTTGCAGGAAAGCTGCGGTTGGTGAAGCGTGGCTTTTCTCCGGGTTGATGCACAACCGCCAACGCTCGCACCACTCTTGGAGGTGGCGGATATGTCTCTGAGTGTGGTTGATGGCTCTGCGTGGATTTTTGTTTATATAGAATAACAGCAATAACGGCATGCTGTTCTGTTAGCAAGTCGGCCACGTTGATGTTTAAATTCCCGCTTCATCTTTCCACCGAGCGGGATGACTAGCAATAACGTCTGTGGCCCGTATTCGGGAGTCTCTGAGTTCAAATCCCATGGGCCAATCTGGCTAGAATTTTTTCATGGTTTCACCTCAGCCCCAAGGTAAAAACTGGATTGGATACTTAATACCACGACGCAAAGTTACACCTTCCGTCTAAAACAATATCAAAATTAAAAGTAGATGGCATTTGTGATTGCGCTGTCATCTATCTACAGATAGGCAAGCAGTAGATAGCACATCACACTAACCCCATCTGCTCTGTCGCGGAGCTAAGTGGTAAGAACATTGTGAGTAGATGAGACCTTAAAAAAATCTGATGTGTTCCATTCACATGACTTTCTCTACTTCTGTGTAACAAATTATTGTTATATGCTTATTCTTCTATTTACTTCAAGCTAACCGAAAAAAAATTAGCAAAACTACTTCCTTGTAAGTAGAAGCGAAATATGGGAGTATCATAGGTTTAAGTGAAGTCAAAAGCATGTTACTAGGTGACTGAAGTTCCTTAGTTTGTATGGACACGAGTTGACAAATTCCTGTATGAGAAAAGTACAAGTTTTTCAAAGTTGAAACCAAAAACAAGGAATATTTAAAAAACGATCAACTTCTCGAAAAAAATTGTATAACATAAATTGTGTGTTTTAATGTGCTCTACATTTTGTCCATTTCTTTCGGTTTAGCAGTTATAAAATTTCCTACAGAGTAAAGTAGTCTTTAGAGGCTATTCCCAGAAAATTCATGATATACATATTATTTGTCAGGTCTCTAATATACGACATTTTAATCAAAATCGTTAGAGCCATTTTTGAGAAAATCAAAATTTTTGAAAAAAGTTCCATGTAAAGGGTAGTAGGGGGTGGGGGGATTTTCTTGAAAATCCTCGTGTCGCATCCTTGGAAGATACCAAACTTAAATACCAAGTTTGGTATTTAACGGTCTTTTCGTTTTTGAGCTATGCTGTCCACAGGCACACACACACACACACACACACACACACACTCGCATGCACACACGGACCTTTTTCCAAAAATGCTTTTTTTGGATTCAGGGGGTCCCAAAATATGTATTTCCGGTGAAATCTCGGTATCGAATTTTTGGGTGCCTTACAATACCTTCTCTATACACTATGTACATAGTACGTGTAGAGAATGTAATAGCTGCTCTTTTCTATCCACTACAGATGGCACTAAGTACAGTGATAATGCAGCTAGACTTCAGCCCTCTAACACTATCTGCTTGGCGATATAATCGAGATATTAAAATGTAGTAAAGTAAAATAACGTTTTCATCTTTCTGCTCAAAATTTCAGATGGAGAAATTCATTCAGCTTATCTTGTAGTCCTAGAAAGAGGTAATTATAACTATAAATTCTAATTATAACTACAAATAACATTGACCACTCACACTTTAGCTTGATAGATGCTGAAAATGTATTCGATTTGCCCCACATTTCTGGTATCTTCTTAGGAAGTTTGTATTCGCACTAAAGAGTTCAGTACTTGAAATGAAGTCCAGTTTAAGCCTGATGGGGGAAAAAACGAAACAAAAGAGATATGTGACATTGATAGTACTGATACATTAATTAATACTTTAACCTTGGAAAAAATAAACAAACAACTCACTAACAACACTGGTACTTTACTTAAATACCTACATTATAAAACTGGGAAGAAAACGAAACACACCGGATAGGAATATACAAATAGCTCTGAAACTTTAACTAAATGCCTAAATTTATAATCGTACAAAAATAAAAGAAACCAGATAATGGTAACACTGGTACCTTAAGTAAATTCCTAAATTTATAATCGCAAAAAAACAACAATAAATAAACCAAAGATAACACTGGTGTCATAATTAAATTACTAAATGTATAAGCATAAAGAAAAGAAACAAACGAGTCGCTGATAACACTGGTAACTTAATTATTTTCTAATTATACAAGCATGAATAAAAACGAAACAATGAAGACACCGATAATACTGGTACCTGAAACGTCGAACAAAAATGAAACAAATCACACACTGTAACAGTCATAATAAATGAAACTTTTACATTTATAAAAATGTAATGGAAAGAAAACAAATTATTACACACTGATAACAGCCATAAATGAGAAAATTCATAAATTTATAAGCAGAGAATTAAAAAATCACGCATTGATAAATTATGAAATTCATAAATTGATAATTATGGGACAGAATGAATACAAATTTCTCACTGATAACAGTTATATATGATGAAATTCGTAAATTGGTAAGCATAGAACAGAAAGAACAAATTTTACACTTATAACCGTCATAAATAATGAATTATGATAAGAATGGAACAGAAAGAAAACTAACTAACGCTGATAAGTCATAAGTGATGAATTATGATATGCGTGGAATAGAAAGAAAACAAATTAAATACCTATAATAGATATAAATGATGAATTATTATAAGCTTGAAACAGAAAGATAATAAATTATACACTTATAATAATCATAAATGATGAATTGTGATAAGAATGGAACATAAAGGAAACAAACTAACGCTGATAAGTCATAAATGATGAATTAAGATAAGCATGGAACAGAAAGGAAACAAATTATACACTTATAATGGTCATAAATGATGAATTAAGATAAGCATGGAACAGAAAGAAAACAAATTATACACTTATAATGGTCATAAATGATGAATTAAGATAAGTATGCAACAGAAAGAAAACAAATTATACACTTAAAATGGTCATAAATAAAGAGTTAAGATAATCATGGAACAGAAAGAAAACATATTATACACTTATAATGGTCATAAATGATGAGTTAAGATAAGCATGGGACAGAAAGAAAGCAAATTATACACTCGTATATTGGTCATAAATGATGAGTTAAGATAAGCATGGAACAGAAAGAAAACAAATTATACACTTATAATGGTCATACATGCAGAAAAAAGTAAATTTATAAGATGAAACAGAAAGGAAACAAACTTGACACTAATAACAGTCATAAATTATTAAATTTGTAAATTTAAAAACGTAGATCAGAAACGAAACAAACGTGGCACTAATAACAGCCATAAATGTTTAAATTCGTAAATTTATAAACATAGAACAGCAACGAAGCAAAACGACACGAATAATAGTCATACATGTTTAAATTCGTAAATTTATAAGCTGCAACAGAAACGACACAAGCTAGTACTGATAGCATTACTAAATGATTAAATTCGTAAATGTATAATCATGGAACAGAAATAAAAGTAACTAATAACAGGCATAAATAATTAAATTCGTAAATTTATAAGCTGGAAAGGACACTAAACAAACTTCTCTATGATAATAGTCATAAATGATTAAATTCGTAAATGAATAAGCATGGAATAGAAACAAAAACATCTTGACACTAATAACAGTCATAAATAATTGAATTCGTAAATGTATAGACATGGAACAGAAACGAAAGAAACTACACACTGAAAATCGTAACTAAATAAAATATCTAAATGTATAAGCGTAGATTAGATACAAAAGAAACTAGACGCTTATAACACGGGTACCTAAGTTAAATTTCTAAATTTCTAAACATGGAAAAGGAACAAGGAAACTAGATAATGATAACACTACCTTAACTTGGCATTGATAACGTCATAATGATACAATTTATAGATATATAACTTTGGCACAGCAGTGAAACAAAATAGACAGTGCTACATAACGTAATAACTTAGACACTGAAAGTCATAACATAATTTTTACTTGAAGCAGATAAATGCAAGAAACGAAACAAACTAGATACGGATAAAAGCAGTAACGTAATTGCATTAATAAATTTATAAGCATGGAACAAAAACAAAACAAAGTAAATACTGATAATATTTGCAACTTAATTATATTTCTAAATTTATAAACATGGAACAAAAACAAAACTAAGCAAGGATAACTTCGTAAATTGATACATTACTAAATTTATAAACAAATTTGACACTAATAACAGCAGTAACTTATTTATTATTTATAAATTTACAGTCACGGAAGAGAAAAAAAAGCTCTAAACACTAATAATAATAATGGCAAGTTAGTGAAAATTTCAAATGTATAAGCATGGAACAGAAACAAAACAAACTAGACACTGATAACAGTTATAACTTAATGCAATTCTTAAATGTACAAGCATGGTTCAGAAACAAAGAAAGCAGACACTGATAACATTCATAAGTTAAGAATGGGCATAAATAAAACATCTAAACAGTGATAATAGTGGAAACTTAATGAAAATCATAAATATATGAGCATGGAATAGACACCGATAACAGCGGTGACTGGCTGAAAATCCTAAACAAATAAAACGAAACAAAATAGGCACTGACAGATACTGTTAGCAGTCGTTACTTAATTAAGTTTCAAAATGTTTAACCTAGGACAGAAAGGAAATAAAATAGATACTGATATCAGTTGCTGCTTAGTTAAATTCATAAATGCATAAGCGTAGAACAGAAACGAAACAAACTAGAATGGCTTCAGTAAAACTGCTATTCACATCATATGTTGCGGTCTACAATGTGTGCGAGTGAGGTAATCATGGGTGTAAGAGCCGAAGAGCGTTTTGCCGTGCGCTGGCCGCAGTGTGAGGGGAAAATCACATAGATTTACTGGCACAAATTCCAGTGGACAGAAAAAAATAAGCTTTGAATTGTTAAATTAATGAGCTTTTTGAGCACATGTAAACTTTTTTTAATTGATTTATCAGCGTTAACATACATAACAATGACAATAACACTTGGAGAAGCCCTACAGGCCACCCCATATCTGCAGCATGTAAACTTATTTCTGGAATCTGTGAAAGAGTCTTACACAAGTAAATCTCTGAAGCAGATTTCCCTTCTACTGAATGTTTTTTTAGAGAATTCATCAGGCATAATGTCTTGAAACAGGGGTTTTCAATTTTGCACGTTTTACAGATATTTTCCAGAGAATTGAACTCTTACTATATGAAGTTTTATGACAATGACATCATCATATGTATATATATATACGATATATATATCATATATATATGTATATATGTATATTAATTATCGGAGAGCTAATAACATACTCTAATTAACAAATTCTATGCATTTATTTAATTATTTTTACGCAAGCCATGTGTAGGGCAGGAATTGTATAGGTATGTTGGCATTTGTCAACGTAGCTCAGTGGAAGAGCAACCGACTAGAAACCAGGAGATCTTTGGTTCAAATCCCGGCTATGGTGTTGAATTTGCCAATCTGACTCTACCTATCCAAATTCTAGCCAACTTACTTTTGAGATTTATCTTCCACGTTGTATTGTTTTTTCTGCTTCCCATTAAGGAAGGAGTTTTTAAAAACTCGTTCCAAAACTTATAAATTATTAAAACTATTAAAGCTGTTTTCCCCAATATGCTCTGGGTCTTCGCAAGGTACCATCTTCCCACTGGAGTATACATCAAAGCTTGGAATATTCTCTTTACGTGATTAAAACATTTATATTAATATTTTATAACGCCCTCACTACTATTGGTTGTAATAGTAAGTCCGTCTTTTATTCTTACTCATGACCCCGTCATCAACGATCATGGCGTTAATCTTAGAAAGCACATTTATATTTTCTCTACTTTGTACACAAGTATAGAAAGTATTACATTCCACCCATAAATTCGATACCAAGCTTTCATTGGAAATCTTTAAGGGCCCCCTGTGTTAAAAAAAATCATTTTTAGATGTGTGTCCGTGTGTTTGAGAACCGATGACTCAAAAACGAAAACTCGGTTAAATACCAAACTTGATATTTAAGTTCAGTATCTTCCAAGGATGCAACACGAACATTTTCTAAAAAATAATCCACATTTCTAACTATCCATTACATGCAAAACTTTTCGTATATTTTGATTTTTTCAAAAATGGCTCTAAAGATTTTAATTAAAATACCGTATATTAAAGACACTTATATTCTAAATAAAATGCATAACTTGAATTTTCTGCCAGTGGCTTCTGAAGTCCTCTTCATTATTAATGACTTTTACATAATTGGTAAACCATAGGAGATAGATAAAAAGCTACTATACAAAAATTAAGATTTCATTAAAAAACTATCATATACATTTTTTGTAGAGATTACACTTCCGAGATACTCCTTGTTATTGATTTCAATTTTTTAATAGTTATACTTTTCTCAAACGAGAATTTGTTGTCTCCTGACCATGCGAGGCGTACACATTTTAATCACTTAGCAACCATCTTTCAAACCATTTGACTATCGCTTTAGCCTACTGTATCCATTTAATTCCCTTCTACTTAAAAGGCATTAAGTAATAAGACCATATCTGCTGATGCTTATCTCCATTAGAATTAATTAGACATAAGAATAAGCTTTTCAAAAGATGTAGATAAAGTCATAAGAGTGGAATACATAAGATTTTGTATATTACAATTGAGTGGCTCAGTGGAGTGTGAGTACATGTAAATGTAACAGGCTTTTGTTAAAGTATTAAACTTAAGAAATCATCATAATTAAAATAAAATTTTGTAATTTATTATTTTCTCGATGAATTATAGTATCTAATTTTGTACCTGCTTACAGCAATTGTTTTCGTGATCAACAATCTCTCTTTGCTATAATCATCGATGGAGCGAAATGTGATATTGAACACTTCTGTCGTAAATTAAGTTTATTAGTTAGTTAATGTAATTAGTTAATATGCACACTTACTCATAAATTAAGGAAAATTAACCGAATGTTAATATGAATGTTTTTCTTTTTTTTCAGATCCTATAATAAAATCTCAGAGCTTACCCACATTTTCATACTTCCTGTAAGTGTAAAATGGTTTATCTATAATATAACTCTGTTTTGTGCTAATTTATGCTTTGTCTACCTTTGTAATCACCTTTGTTTTATCAATTCTTGAGTGTGGTTAATTTTAAGTTACAATTAGACTGTTATATTTTCCTTGTCAGTAAATGTAAAATTTCAAGTATATGCCATAGTTTTAGCAGTTAATTTCACTTCCGTTTTGCCGGGTATTTAGAGACACAAACTGATGTAAAGTGTGTTTTCACTTTCTCTACTTAGTACATAGTACCTGCATTCGTAGAAAAGGTATTGCATTCCACCCAAAGATTTGATATTCACATTTCACTAGAAGTACTCGTCTTAGGGTGCCCTAAAATAAAAATAACATTTTTAGAAAAAAGTCCGCGTGTGTCTGTGAACACGGTAACTCAAAAACGAAAAGTTTCTAAAATACTAAACTTGGTACCTAAGTTTAATATCTTCCAAGGAACCACACAAATATTTAAAGAAAAATTCCTTCACCATAAACTAGCCTTTACATGGAAAAAACTGTGATTTTCTCAAAACCGGATGGCATGATTTTGATTAAAATACCGTATTTTAAAGATGGTTACTTGACAATGAAATGTAAATCTTGAAATTTCTGGGAATAGCTTCTGAAGATTTCTCTAATCTGATGAGTTTTGCTAAATTTTGAATAGTATCCTAGTATAGACAGACAAAAACTTACTACAAAAAATGTAGATGTCAAAACACACAATTTATGCCATATATATATATATATATTTCGTGAAGTTGACTATTTCCGACATATTCCTTGTTATGTTTTCTGTTTTAAAATACTTAAACTTTTCTCATACGGGAATTAATTTTTGCTAATGATTATCTCGATAAGCATGACGTTGATAAAAGATACCTAAGCCTTTTAACAGTAATTTGTTAATGAGATGCAGAGAGAGTCACGTGAATGGAACACAACTGAATTCTTTGAGATTCATTTACGGTTGTGTTGTGGATTTGTAGACCAAGGTTTCGAAACATAATAAAAGCACAAATCATACTATATTTCAAGAATATGCTAAAACTTCATGTTAAAACTCCTCTACGTAATCACTGCCCATTTTTACTCTCAGTTTGTATTTTCACAGTTAACCAGTAAAAATGTTAATTCGTCTTTTGAATCTTAGCCAAATTATACTATAACATTTCAGAATTATTTCTGGATTGTTTTAATTATAGTGACCGTAACCCAGTTAGGTGTTGTTCAGAAGTAAACTACAGTCTCTGCAATGCTAATTTTGTAAGCTAGCTTCGTTTCTTTATCCTATTGTTTTTATTATTAATAGATAGAGGAGAATTATCAATGTCGATATTTCACTCCTAATGTATATTTTGAGATCTTCTGATCCCAAATTTTTAAAAACGAGCGCGCGCGAGCGTGTGTAGTAAGTGTATGCACCTTTTAGCATCATAAATCAAAAACGAAAGGTCCGTTAAATGCCATACTTGGTATACAAGTTCAGCATCTTTCAGGGATGAGACACAAACATTTTCAAGAAAATGCCCACAATCTAAACACATCTTAACATGGAAGTTTTTCGAAAATGTTTATTTTATAAAAAATTAATGTGTCTAACAGTTTCAAAATATTATATTTTTAATATATTTTTATCACAATAAAATGTTCCCCTCCGTGGCATAGTGACTACAATGCTAACCTTTAGTTCCCAAGATCGCGAGTTCATACCTAGTGGAGGACGAAGAATTTTTCGGACGTAAATATCCTTAGCATGGCTTCTGAAGAAAAAGATAAAGCCTTTTGTCCCGTATCGTAAATTTACGGCCCGCAAAAGCATTTCAAGCCTGATAACAAGCGGTATTTCAAGCCCAATATAGAATGGGACGCTGAGAACCACAGCAGTTGCTGAGCATACTCATTTCTATTTCATAAATCAAATGTATTTCTTAATTTTCTGTGAGCAGCCTTAGACGTTTTCTTCATTCTGGATGACTCTTACAAAACTGGTAAACTGTAACAGATATCTAAAATTTTACTACGCAAAAAAATGTAGATCACATTGAAACACAAACTTTATGTTCTATAAATTTTTGTTTTGTAATTAATAGTTTTCCAGATAGTTTTTGCTAATCTCTTGCAGTTTACCAGTTATCCAAAACTCGCCTAGAATGCAGAGGACTTCTGAAGCTGATCCAAAAAATGTAAAATATACATTTAATTTGCCATATAAATATAGCTAATGTACGGTATTGTAATCAAAAGAGTCATTTCTGCGAAAACCAAAATTTCGAAAACTCTTCTATGTAAAGAGTAGTTTGGTGAGGTGATTTTCCCTCAAAGCATATATTTTCGGTAAAACCTAGATGTCAAATTTTTGGATGGAATACCTATTATGTGCTCACATAATACGTGTAGAGAAATTAAAGATTTCATGCAAATTAATGAAAACTTGGACGCTAAACATATTAAATTATAGAAAATATCAGAAACTCAAAAGTTCAGGTTTTTGTAATATTTTGTTCAATTCTAAATATATTCACAGATTAAAATTGACGAATTATATGTTATGGAAAATTCAAACTACATTTTTTCCTTCTGCTAAGCTGCTCTTAAACACAGTTATAAGTTGTTTTTATAACTAATACTGGAATTAGTCCTGGAGTTAAATTGAAGACGGCAGGATGTTTACAGGATGTGATCATTGCCATAAAAAATTGAACAGAATTTAATTGCTTTGCTTATGGCTTTGTTAGTTCTTTTAGAGACGTTTAATGATTCATGAGCATCAACTACGTGCTAATAATTTCACCGAAGCATCATTATGAACTATGTGAATGTGTAACATTCCAAATTCAAAGGAAATTTATTTGAATGGAATATTTCAGTATACTTTTGTGAAAAGCATTAAGAAAATTGAAAGGCTTCTCTGCTAAAATTAGTTTAGTGCACGTAAGCAATAAAACGCTGCAACAAAATCTGTCTAAACAATGAAAACCAGCAGCTTGGCTTTCTAAGTTCGGTTTCAAAAATAATATGTACTCTGAAGGTCTGGCAATCAGACAAAATAAGTATTCTTCCTTAGTTTTATACTTACACAATTGTTTTCGGTCATTTCAATTTATTATAGATAAACAGGAGCATATTTACCCTTCAATTGTCGTAGGGGCACGTACAGAAGATACTGCCTGAATATCTGTTTGAATAATTGCAATTTAAACTTTACAAACTATCGTATAACACTTTTAGCAGAATATGATGTTATAGGTATTTGTACAAGCTATTCATATCTATCGAACATTATAGCATGTACCTTTGTGGCAGAAAGTTATAAAACTATTATTTTTAAGAAGTAACTTTTAAAATAGGGATTAATCTGTAGAAAAAGTAGTCATGTACCACCAAAATTGCAATGGGTTCCATTTTGATTATAGGTTTATAGCTACTAACCAAATAACTTTAAAATTAAAAAAAGTTCCGCATATATTAAAGCTTTGGACATAACATTTCACTTTGCTCAAACTGAAGTAGATTAAAACACACAATTTATGGCATTAGAATTTTTGTAGAGTGAACCATTTTCGAGATATTCCTTGTTATTAGTTTTAATTTGAAACCACTGTACTTTTCTCAAGCGAGAAGCCAACCTTCGTTTCATCTCTTACTTTTCTTCTGGGAATGCAAAAGAGAACCGAATTTCACTTGTATCACATAGCGATGAGTTTTTAAGGGATACCCTTATTCCCCTTCTAATTACAAGTGAGCAATAAGAAAATGCCTGCTAATTTTTATCTTGATTAGCATGTTGCCGATAAAGAACAATCTTTTATAAAGGAAATTTGTTTGTGGAACAGCTAGAGAAACATCGGATTTCCCACCTTGAAACGTGTTAAAACTATTGCTAATATGGATCTTTAAATATACCAAAATATTTATTAATGTAAGAAAATGTTTGCTGTTTCATTTATTATTATTAATATTAATACTAGTGTATTCCCTAAGAGATTTTCATTAATGTACAGTCCTCCTACAAAATAACTTCACATGCCGCAAATTAACCTGATAGGTGCACGGCGTATCATACTGCAAAGCCGGGGGTACTGAGTGCGTGTCTGGGCCAACCCTTCTATCCAAAATGCGCCATGAAATGAATTACAGTATCTAAGGTTCTACACAATTAAATTATGCTAAATTGACATACGCAAGGAAAACTAAAGAAAATGTTTGAAATTTTATGTTAATAGTGAGAGAATAGTAAGTAAACTTAATCAGCGTAAAATACGTGAAGCAAGAATTAAAGAAAATCGGAGCATTTTGTGAAACGTTTGCGCCTAGAATTGTTACATTTCCACATACGTGGAAAATTGTATAGCGTTTACGATTCAACATCAGCCTAAATTTGTTTCCATATGAAATAATTAGAATGACCTGCAACATACGTCTAGGTTTAAATTCTTCAAACGGTAACGCACCATTAGTACCGACGCATATTGTGCGAATAGGTACTGGTGAAATAAAGAGATTGAATTTTTAGGTACCACAGAACGTTTTCGCATTCTGTATATTTATGTAGTAATAATAATAATTGATCACAATAATGATGATAATAGTAATAATAATTATAATAATAACAACAACCTTTGTCATAAACGTACGTTAAACATGCACTAATTTCGTTTTAAATAGTTATAAACTAAATAGTATGGCAAACATCATAAAGTAATACAACAAACATAATCGTACTAACACTTTAACTGATGGATCTTTGAAATTGTATTTAAGATATGTTACTGAAATGTTAGCCTATTATTACATACCTTCATAGTGATAACTTTTACCTTGTATCAAAATGTAGTTTGCATGACTATTTAAATACAAATTTTGTTTCGTCCAAATTTGTAGTTCCAGTAAGAATGAGCCACGTGATGTGTGTTTTTAAAACTGTTCAAATAATAAATTCAACTTATATAGAATTTTAAAAATATGTCTCTCACAACATTAGAAAAATATACGGTCATTAAATTATAAGGTAAGCCTTCTCGCGGCCTCTCGGCACTGGACGAGAAAAATGAGAATCGCCGGGAAAGTGGCGCCAGCAAAGGTGCACCGGAGTCCTTAACTTAAATAAATACTGTAAATATTTATTATCCGCTCCCAAATAGTTACTATAACAAGTTAAAGATGTTCTCGCTCATTTACCTAAGCTCAGCACAGAAATCCTGTGTAATCTACAGAAACTTTCGAAAATGTTTATTTTTCAAAAATGGCTCTAAAGACTTTGATTAAAATATCTATATTAAATAAATGTACATGCTAAATACAATCTACATCTTCAATTTTCTGGGAAAAACTTAGAAGATCTTTTTGTTTTTCCTAGGTGAATTTGCTGAATTTTGCATAAATGGTAAACCGTAAACGACAAACACTTACTATAAAAATGTAGATATTTTAAAACACACAATTTATGCCATATATTTTTTTGTTTAGTTGACCGTTTCTGAGATATTCCTTTTTATTGGTTTCAGTTTTAAACTTCTTACTATGTAAAGAAAAGGATTTTAACACCTTGGCAATTAGCTTTTAAATATTTGACTATCACTTTAGCCTAGAGTATTCTCTTATGTCCCTTTACTTACAAGGTATCAAGATAAGGACAATTTATGATAAATTTATCCGCTTTAGCATGAAGTAGATAGAAGAATAAGTTTTTTAACAATAATTTGTTACAGAGAGGTAGAGAAAGTCATGTGAATGGAACAGTTTTTTTGTTTTTGTTTTGCATTAACCCTATTAGTTGTAGATTTTTCATACTCACCAAAACTCTTTATTTTTCAAAATGAAGTAATTTATTTATCAAAGTTTAACTAAAAATATGGCCATTTCTCTTTATTAATACTTAAGAGGCAGTATTAGAATTTTGAAACAAACTAGTAAGATATTGTATAGTCCAGAACATTTTGAATATGAAAGTGAGTTGGAAAAAGGTTGTGAGAAAACAAGGTCAATTTAGTGTCAATTAAATCGTATTTAATGTGAACTAAGTGGGAAAACCGATATACTGTCTTAAAGTTCCAAATTCACATTATTTTATTATGAGGTCAACATGTTTAATATTTCACAATTTGTGGTCACATTTCATAGATACATTACCTGTATTTAAAATCTTAACTGAAGCAATGGCATTATCTTCTTTGTTTGTAATATGATGGTGCAAATTTACGATTACTTTACTCACTAAATATAGTTGTAATTGGACTTCCAAATTCGGATTTCGGCCCTGAGTTGCACCCTGTGTTGAAAATGGTTCTGATTTAGGACCTAAATCTGGATTTGGAATTCCAACTACAAATATAGCAGTGATTTATCTTAAATTTGCACCGGCATATTAAAAAATAAATAGTTAACTCACTTTAAACCAGGCTTTAAAAGCAATTCTAATAAATGATCTTCTTACACATAATAGTATATAACATATGTATATGCCCAGTAGATTATATTACTCATTACATATTCATTGTGCTTCATATTTTCATGATGAAAAATATGATGACGTCACACACTTGACTCTCTCTACATCTCTACAATAAGTTATTGTTAAAAACCTTATTCTTCTATTTACTTCATGTTAATCGAGAAAAAGTTAGCAGAAATGATCTTATAAATTGCTTATTTGTAAGTAGAAGGGAAATAAGGGAGTACCACAGGCTAAATCGATAGTCAAATCTTTTATGAGCTAGTTGCTGTGTGATTGAAGTTCTTTTTTTATGGACAGGAGTTGACAAATACCCGTATGAGAAAAGCATAAGTATTTTAAAGCTGAACCTAATATCTAGGAATATCTAAAATTCGATCAACACTACGAAAAAAGTGTACATAACATAAATTGTGTGTTTTAACGAGCTCTGCATTTTTTGTGCTGTAAGTTTTTGGCTCTTGCGGTTTACCAGTTATGGAATATTTCGAAAAATTTAACTAAAATAAAGAGGTCTTCTGAGGCTATTCTCAGAAAATAGAAGAAATACAGTTTATTTTTCACATAAATATCTTAAATATAAGAGATTTTAATCAAAATCGCTAGAGCCATCGATTTTTTTCCATGCAAAGATAATTAGTTGGTGGTGGCGGGATTCTCTTTAAAATCTTCGTGTTACATACGTGGAAGAAGCTGAACTTAAATATCAAGTTTGGTTTTTAACGGACTTTTCGTTTTTGAGCTATTTTGCACAAACACACGAACATTTTTCTAAAAATGCTTTTTTGGATTCAGGGGGTCCCAAAACATGTATTTCCTATGTAATCTCGGTATCACATTTTTGGGTTAATATACAATACCTTATCTGTACACAATGTGCATAGTACGTGTAGATAAAGTAAAAATACGAATCCCAGTGTAAGAAAAGAGCAATGAAACCTATTTTAATTAAAACAAGATCATTAGCATCAAAACATTTATTGTTCACGAGCATAGCTCATTAGCCCTTTTAAATATTGAAAGTCTTGCAACATCTGCTGACGAAAACAAACTGCGAATGTAATTTACACACCTACATCACCATTCCTTTGTTTGCTATACACATGTAAATACTAAATAGTGATTAAAAAGGGAATGTAATAAGCATACCCCTCCCATTTCCTCTTCCTCCTTATGAAACCTCCTCCCCTCCCTCTAGAGCATTTTGCAAGCCAGTTTTACACGGGCAAGTTCTCATCATTGTAACGACTGCGTTTGATGGATTGCTGGCAGCTCAGAATATCTCAAGCCTAACATCCCTGCCTTTGATTCGCTTGATGGTTCTTTTGCCTCTTTTTTCGTTTGCAACCGGTTTTGTGTTGCCTGTACAAATTTTTTTTCCTTTGCAGTCTTGCAGAACAATGTTTACTTAAGCTCGCGTGAGAGTCTGTGTTAAAAATAGCCCATACAGTTCGCACGTCGAGCATTTTATGGGCTGAAGGTTTTCTCGAGCTCTATATGACTTTAATTGCGTTCAATCTAGGAACGGTTGCAGCCAAACGGAGACAGAATTACAATGACAGCGTACATATGTATTTTATGTTATAGCCTGTGTCATTTAGAAACTCTGCCAATGTAAAAGTTTGCATACTTACTCCTTTTTCTCCTGCAGGGTTTGGAATGTGAGCCTGTTCCAACATCAAAGTCCGTTCTATCCAATCTTTTGAATAGTTGATCGTTCCTATCCTGAAAAAATATCACACCATACTTCATATTCATGCAATTTGTGTCAGGATAGCGTAAATTTGGTTTTTATTTTTAAATATTCAACATATAAAGGCAGAAAGGACACCAATCTATATTTGCTGAACACTGAATTGCTGAACATATTTTATTTCACTGCCCATTACTATAGCATAAAAGAAGACCTTCAATGCACATTAAAATTATTATAATATTAGATATGACAAAGCACTATATGAGATATTTAGAAAAACAATGCTGTTTTGGAATTCCAAAATCTTTTATTTTGTATTTATAAGACGTTATAGTATTATTTTTACTTTCTCTATACGTATTAAGTACATAGGTATTGCATTACATTGCATTAGATACCCAGATTTCACCAAAAACACACGTTTTGAGACCTCCTGAATCCTAAAAAGCATTTTTTAAAAAAAATAGTCTCTGTGTATGTCTGTCTGTGGATAGCATAAATCAAAAGCGAAAAATCCGTTAAATACCAAACTTAGTTTTTAAGATTTTGATTAGAATATCGTTATATGAAAAATATTTTGTATGACAAATAAATTGTATATCTTCAACTTTTTGTGAATACACTCTGAAGACATCTTTATTCTGGATGAATTTTGCATAACAGGTAAATCTTAAGAGGTAGACAAAAACATACTAAGCAAAATATGTAGATCTCATTAAAAGAACAAATTTATGTAAAATGCCGTTCTGAGATATTCCTTTTTATTGATTTCAGATTTAAAATGCTTATACTTTTCTCATACCGGAATTTGTCAACTATTAGCCACACAGACAAAGAAATTCAATCACATAGCAACCAGTTTTTAAAAGATTTGACTATCTCTTTAGTCTAGTGTATTCCCTTATTTTCCTTTTGTTTACAAGGAAACAAGTAGGAAAACCAATTCTGCTAATGCTTATCTCAATTAGCATGAAGTAGATAGAAGAATGAGGTTTTAACAATAATATAGGTATAGAACAAGTTATATGAATGGAACACATCATATTTTTTATAATATGATATTAGTTATCTTGGCTTATTTCACCAGCCTATGAATTACAATACAGATGAGTTTATAGGTACTAATATTGTACCTAAAAGTTCATTTGTATTGTCACTGAAGTTCTAATATGCCTTCGGATAAAATAGGTTGCATGTACTTGCATATTGAATAAACCTTTTGTCTTCTGTAAATCAATGCATTATTTCTTAGTGTTGTCTCCATTTTATTCTACATTATTGTTTTGTTAAGTTTTTCTATATCTAACAGTTGTCAAATTTCACGGTTTGGTTGTCTATCCACTCTAGTATGTTATGCTATTGCCCTCGGACATTTAATATCTTCTGTCTGTATTTTACATTTATGTTGGGTTGTTGCTCATGTATCTCTGTAATAACAGAAAAGTAATTTTTTATAATTTCGTTATTGAATCGTTGGTAGCGCTATTTTCAAATGTCAGTATTATTGTTCCTATTTGTGGTTAAATGTAATTAGTTTCTTATTTGTTTCAGTTATTTCGCCAATAGCTTTATTGCAACCAATGATATTTTATTCCGATGTTTTTTTTCATTATTTCGATTTCCAAGTCTATTTTAGAATCAACTTTATGGGGAACTTTCTTTTGTCTTCTCTATCGTAAACTTACGTGTTACAATTCTGTGCTATCATGCCTAGTCTATATGTCATTTTCATGTTCGCCAACATAAATTCATTATCAGCACAAACCAGTGTTCATGTTATTAATGTTCCGAGATTGATAATCTCTGTTGTTTGTTTTTTTCCATGACTTTTATCATGTCATGTGCGAGTTAAATAGTATGTTTTACATGGGATCACCCTCGTGATCACTACTGGTTTTCGTTGGCTAATATATATCATATGCGTCATAGAATTTTAATATTATTTTTTGAATGTGAAGGTATTCCTTTATTTTGTAAGTTATCCCGTAAGTTTTTTCTAAACACTTTGTCAAATAGTTTTTTTATACTCAACAAAGAGGAGTTGCATTTCTAGGTGAAATTCTCTATTCGCTTTTCACTTATTTTTTGTGCGAGAAGATTGCCTATGCAGCTTCCTCCTTTCTTGAAACCTGATTGTCCTCTTGGTAATGGTGTTTCTATATATTTATAGTCTATTGATTTTAATCTTAAATGTTATAAGCCTTACAGAGTAGTGTGATCCCTCTGCAACTTTCAGGTTTAGTTCTGTCACCTAACGTATCTATTTTCCATTCTTATGGGATGACCTAAGGTGTTATTTTGTCAAACGGTAAAAATTTATGTTTACATTTTCTACTCGGTATATTGTAAATAGGTATAGAAGTTATTGCACCCTACCCAAAAATTCTATACCGATATTTCCACGGGTACTGCCCTGTATCCTAAAAAAACAATAAAAAAAACAATAGTTTTAGGAAAAAGTCCGTATGTGAGTGTACGTTTGGTGTTTCAGTTTAGCTTCTTCCAAGTATTTTGAGGATATAACCCCATCCTTAATTACGCTTTACATGAAACATATGTTGAAAACTAAATAGCGATTTTGATTCAAATATCGTATCCTTACCGTATCATTCTAGATGTCTTATGTATAGCTTATAAGCCGTGAGAGATACGAAAACTTTCCACACGAAAAAGGTATATCTCGTTAATACACATAACTTATGTCATATACACCTTCTCGTAGAGTTGAATATTTCCATGGTGTTCCTTATCATTTTTAAAATATCTAACCTTTCTGCATCCTGGCCATACAAAGAAACTAATTTCAATCACATAGCAATCCGCTTTTAGGAATTTTGACTATCTCTTCAGCCTATTGTTATTTCCTTATTTCCCTTCTACTTACAAGGAAGCAAGTATTGAGACCATTGTGTTAATGTTTATCTCGATTAGCATAAAGTAGGTAGAAGAATAATTTTTATAACTATAATTCGCTATAAAGATGTAAAGGTATTCGTGTGAATGGAACGCATCTGATTCTTTGTTATTATCTGCTCCGTCTTCCTTTGGTTAGCTCAAACTTTTTCTTCAGCATTCAACATCTCTCCTACATTTTGATGTATATTCTTGTATCATCTTGTATCACTATTCATGCTAATCAAATGTTTATAATTCCTCATGGTCTCTTTCATTTAATACATTTCTTTATATATAATATGCCAATACACTCCACTTGTAAACTATTAAAGCATTGATAAAGTAAATATAAATATAAAATGAGATACGTTATAATGATACAACAAGACTTTCCAAGTCATATAAAAAGAGCAGTTCAAGTTGGAACAATGATAAAAATAAAAGCGCAGTCTACAGCCAACATTTGTAGCGATAAAACAAAGAGTAAGGCAAGGTTGTCCATTAGCACCCGCTCTGTTCTATTTATACATTGACGGTGTCATAAGAAAATTACATTACATTTTATCACACAATTTTAGAGGTGATAATAGAAAAACATGTACACTTCTTTTTGCAAATGATGAGGTAGTAATAGCAACGGACGAAAGTAGCTTACAAAATATGGAGATAAATGTTGCATTCAACCCAAAATTTCATTGGGAGTTCACGTTTTAGGATTACATACATAAAAAGTGCATTTTCAGGAAATAGTTACTTGCGTATGTGTGTGCTTGCGCGCTTGTATTTGTGAACAGCATAGCTCAAAAACCGAAAATTCGGTTAAATGCCAAAATCATTATTTAAGCTAAATAGCTTACCAAGGATACGACAGACTACCATTTGCGTGGAACAATTTTCGAGAATTTTTATTTTATTAAACATGGACCTTACAATTTTGATGAGAATGCCGTATATTGAAGATAAATACATCACAACATGTATATCTAGAATTTTGTGGGAATAGTTTCTGAAGTCCTTTTCATTCTAATAAGATTTTACATTATTCTGAACTGTAAGAGTTGGCAATAAACTTGCTACGCAAAAATTATATCGCGTTAAAACAATAACAATGACATTTTATGCCAAATGTATTTTTGATGAGTTGTATTTAATTTCAATCTTAAAAACCTATAATTTTCTCAAACAGAAAATCCTTATCCGGTTTTAATTTATTAACTCCTGCTCACGCAAAGAGAACCGAATTTTATAGTCGATCGAATAAGGACAGCTTTTAAAACTTTTCAGTATCGCATAGTCTAGTTTTATTTCTTATTTTTCTTCTAATTACAAGTAATTAGGTAATGTAACAATTTCTGCTAATGTTTATCTCCAATAGCTTGAAATAGATAGAAAAATAATATTTTTTAAGAATAGTTTCTTTGCAGAGTAGGTATAGAAAGTCATGAGACTGGAATGTATCAAGTAGAAAAAGTTGCTCCATGTTGCTCTCCATATAAAATTAATGTAATGGAGTTTCATGGAAAGAATTCACTAACAGTCAAATATTAGTGAATAAACTTTTAATGGGACATGTAATTTATTTTAATTATTTAGGAGTTTTCTTAGGTAGTGACAGCACATAAGATATTAACAGAAAGTAAAATTTGTTTAATTACAACTGTGGCAAAATTAAAAGAATACTAGCAAAGACCCCGTAAAGAAGCGTACCTTAAATTTAATACATTTTTAGCTATGCCCATTTTGTTTTGCTACCCGAATAATGGAAGTCTAATTAAAGTATAATAAGAACATTTGAAGCAAAAGAAATACATTTTCTACGACTTGTGGCGGGATACATGCATTTAGATAAACAAAAGTATAAAGACAGTTACAAAGAACTCCAAATAATGTAGTGCTTAAATAGAAGAATATAAAAACAAATGCTTTGAACATGGGAGTATAATGAATGAAGAGACACTGCCTAATATGATTCTATATTATTATAATCCACAAGAACATAGACCACCTCATTGGAGCGAGCAGGAACCAAAACAGATCACAAACGCCCTTAAGGGGAATCGAAAATGAATTTTATATTTTTTTTTACATTTTCATGTTTTAATTGAATATGAATATTTTGAATCCCCTGCTCATTTTGATATAACTTTCATCGAGATATGCTAATTATAAATATTTTAAAAATATTGTTAAAAATAATCCGTCATGGTTGTTAATAGGACATTTTAGTACAGTTATTTGATAAAACATCAATAACTCTGTAAGTATATATGTTAGATAAAAGAGCTTTTTTATTTTGATTTTAGCTATTAGCAGGATTGGCATCTTGCACATATTTCCTTTTGAAGTAGTGGAGTTGTGTTTGGAAAGTTAGATTACATTTTTTGTAAATGTTATGTTTGAAAGCAATCTCTGAAGAAGTGACATTTTGTATATAAATACCCCACTGTTCAAAATTAATTGACGCTAAGGGCTGAAAGTTTTACCACACATTTGCACCTAATAGACTTAATTTTAATATCTGTACATTGACTAGTTATATTTTTAAATTTAAAAACCATCATTTTTCAATAACTTTTTTGAGCCTGTATTTTAAAAAGCATACATTTCTTTCTAATGAACATAAGTGTTCTATTTTTATCAATTAACGATAAAGGTATTTTTAATATACCTTTTAATGATAGCTCATTATCTTAAATAGTTGCTGAAATTATAGGTCAAACTTCAACATTGGCAACATTTGGCATTTCGACTTTCTTTAACAGGATAGTAGATGATGATGCGTCATATATACCTAGTTCTTTCCAAATATTTTAATTTCAAAAGAGATCTCTTCTCAAGAATATAATTTGTGTGGTAAGGAAATTTTAATCCATTCGCTAAACATTTGGAAGATTGGGTAATTTATTTGCAGCATTTAGAAGTTATGAGCCGCTCATGTTACCTCGACTTGGAGGATCAAGAGATTAGATTTTGGGGCTACCTAATACTAGCACGGTTGCTTTCACTAAGATTCTCCTCCAGCCGATTTGTTCGCAGTTTCCTTCTCCAAACCTCAGATCTTGAGGTGGAGTATGAGCAATTTCGCTTTAAGTAGTAGATATAGTTTTACCGTGATACTGATTGGAGTGGGTCATTTTAATCACACGTATCTGCCCTTTGGTTTCAGTAAGATTTAAGCAAACGTTATGTAATGATTTAGGTCAAGAATTTAAGGATGTGTTAAATATAAAATTGAGATAATTTTCTAAAATTTAAAAGTATTGTAAGTAGAAAATTTCATATCGAGACTTTACCAGAAGTAGAGTTTTAAACCGCCCTGAATTATAAAGACATTTATTTGTGTGTGAATAGCATAATTCACGAAACAAAAAGCTGCAATACCACTATTATATAGGCCACAACGTCTTCCAGAGATTAAACACGAACATTTAAAGAATTCCCACCACCGCAAACTAAACTATACATGGAACACTTTTTAGCATTTTGAGTTTTCTCTCTATTAGACTACAAATAAACGAAGGAATATGAGAAGAATTAGTCATACTTAACCTATTTAAAGGGTCAAATATAATAACAAATAGGAAAAATGAAGAGATGGCACCGACTGATAGGAACGGAACAGAACCCAAGGGTTTAAACTTTGAATGCTGATGATCATCATCATCATTTTTTTTTTCAAAAACGGCTCTAACAATTTTGATTAAAACCATATGATGTTCATGTAAAATGTAACACTAGACACTCAAGTACACTTCATTGCGAAATTTGCTAAACTGTACGACTTAGAAAACATGTTATCACACAAAAAAGGTAAAAAAAGGTAAACATCATAGTTTGTCAAATAAGTTTTTAAGTTAACCATATTTATTTATAATTACTTGCATGCAAAGAGAAAAAGTAATTCTTAATATATTACACAGTGACCAGCTTAAAAAATCTGATCTGTTACACTCACATGACTTTCTCTAGCTGTTCTACAAACTTCTTACATAAGATTATTTTTATTTCTGCACCTTGCTAATCGAGGTACTCATTAGCACAATGTTCTTATTACTTAGTTCCTTATAAGTAGGAAGAAAATAAGGGAATACATTAGGCTAAACCGATAGTCAAATGTTTTAAAAGCTGTCGTTATGCGATTGTCATTAAAAATCGCTTCTTCTCTTGGCCAGGAGTAGAACAAAAGAAAAACACGCACTCCCGTCTGAGAAAAGTAAGCTTCACAACCGAAACTAATAACAAGGAATACCTCGAAAACGGTATTCTCCACGCAAAAAATGTAATTAACATAACTTGTGTATTTTAACAAGACCTACATTTTTTGTATAGTAAGTTCTTGTCTATCTCTTACGGTTTACTAGTTATGCCAAATTAAGCAAAATTCATCCAGAATAAACAGGTCTTTAGAAGTTCTTCCCAGAAAATTCAAGATATACATTTTATTTGTCAAGTAAATATCTTTAATATACGATATTTTAATCAAAATCATTAGAGCCATTTTTAAGAAAATCAACATTTTCGAAAAAAGTTTCATGTAAAGGGTAGTTTGGGGTGGGGGGATTTTTCTCAAAAGCTTCGTGTCGCATCCCTGAAAGATACTAAACTTAAATACCAAGGTTGGTTTTTTAGCTACTTTTCGTTTTAGACTTATCGTGTTCACAGACACACAGACACACACGGACCTTTTTCTGAAAATCCTTTTTTGGATACAGGGGGTCCTAAAACATGTATTTCCGGTAAAATCTCGGAATCGAATTTTTTGGTGGAATACAATACTTCTCTATCTTTATGTACATTGTACATACGGGGCTAGAGAAAGTAAAATATTGTCATTATTTTAAAACGTGTTATATTCCCGTAATCTATTCTGCTACGAGTAGAGGGAAATATGCAATAATAATTTCTGAAAGATTTACCTCGAGTAAGATATCGTATAAAGAAGAGTAACAGCCTCTAAGAATAGTTTTTACAATACTGATAAGAGAAATAATCAGAATGCAACACGTCAGAAATTAACTTTCCTTACTGATTCCTACATGTGTGCGTGCACTTGTGAGTGTGTGTGTTGGGGTGTGTGTGTGAAAAGCCGTTTAAATACCAACTTTTATATTTATCTTCAAATTTCAAGAATAAAACACGAAGATTTTCAACAAATCTCCATCCCAACCTACACTTTATGTGAACAAACATATTATTTTCGAGCTTTTCAGGAAGGTCATCATGAAGTTCATATAATACCATATATTTAAGATATTTACATGACATATAAAATGTAAATGCTTAATATTGTGGTAAATAGCCAACAAAATTCTCATCATTGCATGCCCTTACATTTGTTAAACCACAAGAGATATAATTTTACTGCGCATAAAATGTAAATATCATAAGCTCACAATTTATGTTTAAATATATCTGTGTTGTTAAAAAAGTCAGATAAATTCTTTTTATTGGTTTGAATTCTCAATTACTTCCCTTTTTACTTTCTCTGGCCGTATGTATAATGTACATAGCAGATAGAGAAGTATTGTATTCCATACAAAAATTCGATACCGAGATTTTACCGGAAATATGTTTTGTGAAACCCCCTGAATCCAAAACGCAGCATTTTAAGAAAAATATCCTTGTGTTTGAGTGTGTAATATGTGTTTTGGACAGCATAGTTTAAAAACGAAAAGTCGATTAAGTACTAAACTTGGTACTTAAGTTCAGTATCTTCCAAGGATGCGAAGCGAAAATTTTCAGGAAAAATATATGGACATTTTTTTTTAAAATGTGTTATTTTATAAAACTGGTTTTGTGTAAATGTGGAATATTAAAGAACTTTGTATATCAAATAAACAGTATATCCTTAATTTCTTGAGAACAGTTCTGAAATCCTCTTCACTCTGAATGGCTTTTGCATAATTGGTAAACCTTAAGAGATAGGCAAGAACATACTACACAAAAATTTAGATAGAATAGCGTTAAAACACACCATTTATGACACATACAATTTTTGTAGAGTTAACCATTGCAGAGATATTCCATGTTATTAGCTTTAACTATAAAATACTTAAACTTTTCTCAAACAGGAAGTCCTCGTACGGTTCATCTCTCTCTAATGTTATTCCTGTCCAATGAAAGAGAACCGCATTCATTGACAATTGCATAGCGACAGCATTTTGAAAGATCTGACTATCCTTTAGCCTAGTGCACCCCTTATTTTCGTTCTACTTGTAAGGTACTAAGTAATAAGACCATTTCTAATACTGTTTATCTTGATTAGCATCATGTAGATATAAAAAAATAATCCCTTTTGTTAGAATAGGTTATTCATAGGACAGAGAGAGAATGCCACGCGAATATAACGCGTCAGATATTTATTTATTTGCATGCTTCAGTAACTAATGATCCCATTGCAATAAATAAGACATCAGAATAAAAAGCATGTAATAGCAAATCCGTTGTATGCAAAATCAAAGGCAATGATACTTCTCAAAACATTCGAAACATATTTTAATTGTGATATAAGATATGTTAATACATTGTAACGGCAATTTTTGAGAAAATCAATTTTTTCGAAAAATTTTCCATGTAAAAGGTAGTTTGGGATGGCCAAATATTCTTTAAAATGTTCATATTGCATCATCAGAAGTTTCTGAATTTGTTTCAGTTATACCCATTGCCCATAGCACAAATAAGTGCTCGGAAGTAATAAAGAGGGCCACACATGCTAATCCAAGTAAATTCTGGATATGTCATGTAAATATCTGTAATATATACTATTTTAATGAAACGCACATAGTGCAACTTTTGGGAACGTAAATTATTCGAAAAAGTCATGATGGGATGGAGGATTTTCCTAAAAATATTTGTGTTGCATATACATATAGACCTCTATAACTTCTAAGTTACTTTTCATTATATTTTTCAGCCAATGGAATATAAAGCGTTATTACTCTCGTATATAAGGGATCTCAAAATAGGGAAATTCGCTTATATTTAAAATACATTTTTCGTAGTTGTGTTCATGGTATTGAAATGTCATACTTCTAAAATTACAAGACTTCCTTAAATTTTGAGGTCCTTTAAATTGTAGATATAACCAAATAGTTCCAATTTTCACGTTAAACACAACAAAAACGGAATATATATGCATATGTTTATAAATTAATGTATTTTCAACATTTTAGCCAAATTAACTATGAAGGGCCAAATTAGCTTGCTTATGGTAAAAGAATCCATATTGTATTATACTAAGACTTCTTCATTATAATTTATCAGAGAAGAAGAATCCTGAATAACAGTTTAATGCAGCATTGAACTCTAAAAATAATCTAACCAAATAATATCCACAATTATTGCCACAACCATACAAAATAAGCATACACCAATACGCCTCTTGTATTATTTTAAAATATATGCTTCCTATATAAAATCTTGGTACACTCTTGCACGTTTTTAAACGGTATAACATAGCAAATGTGCTGTACAGTTTATAGTTTCCATATGCCGGAAACTTGCAGTTGTTCACATGAAGTATCAGAATCGCGGAGGAAGTGACTCTCGTTGTGAACGAACTGAAGCAGCTGGTGCTTATATCAAAAGAATTCACGCGGCGTTTAGTTAGTGCCCGCTAACCTGGAGGTCGCCACCCGTCAGTCTCCTTAGAGACTGGAAACGTGTGATACGCCAGGCGCGGTCGTCTTACTTCAGCGTCAAAAAGGGGAAATATACTTGCTGCAGCAGTTGGAATGGATAAATCCAATTGAAAAGTAGATATTTTAGTAGACAGCCAAAGGGAGTCGAAACTGGATTTTCATAATATTTTCTATTTTCTTATTCAATCAAAACCTCTGATGCGTTCCATTCACACGACTATTTCTTCTCTTCTGCAAAAAAAAAAAAAAAAAAAAAATCTTAAAAGAGTTTTCTTTTTTCTATTTCACAGTAATCAAGATAAACATTATCAGGAATTCTATTATAGCGTAGTTCCTTATAAGTGGAAGGAAAATAAAAACCTGCCCTAGGCGAAAGTGATAGTCACTTTTTTTTAAAAAAAATGATGCTATGCGATTGTCGTCACGAGGAGAAAAACAAAAGATGTGAAACGGAGAGAACATACCGTATGAGTAAAGTATAAGGTTTTAAAATGCATACTAATAACAGGATAATATCTATGAATATCTATAAAAGTTGTATATGGAATAATTTTGTTTTTTAACAATATCTTCGCTTTTGTGTAGTATTTTTTCTTAACTCTTACGGTTTAGCAGTTATACAAAACTCGTTAAGAATAAATAGGACTACAGAAGCTATTCCCAAGAAATACAGGATATATGTTTTATTTACCTAGCAAATACATTTAATATTGCACATTTTTAATACATTTTTGTGTCGCAACCTTGCAAGATAATGAACTTAAATACCCTGTTAAATACCGATTTTTGCTTGTGAGATTGCTCTTCACATGCACACACACGCCATATGTGTGTGATTGTACTAACACATACGTGCGGGAACACCCACACAGACGCATACACGGATATTTTTCTAAACATGTTTAATGGGGGTTCCCAAAACATGTATTTCCAATGAAATTTGGATATCGAAATTTTGGTTGGAGTACAGAAGCTTCTCTGTACTATTTCACTGTGCAAACGCTAACATAGAATACATAAAAAAGAACTGCTGTGATGCCTTTTCAGGAGAAATAAAAAACGAATAACTACTTCCAATTTGACAAAAGTATACGATTTAGAAAATTGAAACCAATAACAGAGAATAACTCTAGAATCCTTAGCCCTACTAAAAAGGTATCTTACATAAATGTTATTGTGTGTTGAACAAGATTCACATTTGTTGTGCAGTTGTACAAAACTCAAGCATAAGTCAATTTCATACGTCATTTCCAAAACTTCCAGCTATAAAAGTTATACTCCATGAAACTATTTTAAATACCTACATGGTATTTTCATCAAAATTATTGAACCATTTTTTTGAAGATAAACATTTTCGAAAATCGTTTCATTTAAAGTAGATTAAGTGATTAGATTATTTAAGTAGATTAGTTTTCTTGAAAATTTTCGTGTCCCATCGTTTTTAACTTCTTAAGTTGAATATTAACTTAAGTATTTAACCGACATTTACTTTTTGAATTATTGTTCTCACAAACACAATGAAAACACATAGACTCTTTTCTAAGCACTTTTTTTAATTTAGGTACCTCAAAACATGCATTTCTATTGAAATCTGAGTTTCGAATTTTTAGATCCCCATCTACGTGATAGAGAAAATACAAATCGTGGTATGAAATATACCCCCAAAGTTATTTATAGTGGTGTGTTTCAGAAACTTAGTTCTCCAAACATACGATCCTTGGAATCATAATATAATAAATCAGAATACCATAAATCTGTAATGGAGTCTTATAGCCTCTAAATTAAAGTTGATCTATTTTCGCGGTATAATGGAGTACATCGCCTTATGAAAATTGCATAAGTGGCATGGCTGCTTGTAGAAAGGTCATCCATTAATGGGTATTGCCACAGAATGGAATAGGACCAAATATTCCAGCAGGATGTGAATCGGAAATTTATAGCATTCCACTAATTCTTGATGGCCATGACGGTAGCATCTGTAGCGCAATAACAGTTGTATTCTACGTCAAACATTTTGCTGTTGATACGCTTCCTTACTAAGTTAAAAATCTAATGTGTTTCATTCACATGACTTTCTCTACATCTCTGCAACCAACTGTAGTTAAAAAGCATATGATTCTATTTACTTCATGCTAATTAGCAGAAATAGTCCTTTACTTGCTTCCTTGTAAGTAGAATTGAAATGAGGGAGTTCCATAGATTAAAATGATAGCCAAGAGCTGGTTGTTATGTAACTTAAGTTCGTATGAGAAATGAGAGATGTTTTTCAAAGCTAAAACGAAAAACCAGGAATATCTTAAAAATGATCAATTCCACGAAAAAAATGTATATGACATAAATTGCGTATTTTATCATGAGCTACATTTTTTGTGCAGTAAGTTCTTCTCCATCTCTTACGGTTTAGCAGTTATGTATAATTCCGTAAAATTCATCCAGAATAAAGTAGTCTTCAGGGGCTATTCCCGAAAAATTCAAGATATACATTTTATTTGTCAAGTAAATATTTTTAATATACGATACTTTAATCAAAATTGTTAGCCATTTTTAAGAAATTCAAAATTTTCAAAACATTTTCCATATAAAGGGTAGTTTGGGGTGGGGGATTTTCTTGAAAATCTTCTTGTCGCATCCCTGGAAGACACCAAACTTAAATACCAAGTTTGGGCGTTAACGGTCTTTTCATATTTGAGCTATGCTGCCCACAGACACACAGACATATCCAGACAGACAGACAGACAGGCAGACAAGCAGAATGACGGACAGGCAGACAGACACACACGCACGGACATTTTTCTAGAAATGCTTTTTTTTTTTTTTGTTTCAGGGAGTCTCAAAACATGTATTTTCGGTGAAATCTCGGTATCTAATTTTTGGGTACAACTCTATACACTATATACATAGTTCGTATAGAGAAAGTAAAAAGCAAGTAAAGAAAGCATGCCAATACCTACAATATAAGTATTTTATAAACCATTGTGTTGCTGAACAAAAGGAAAGGTGAACATTTTTACATCATAATCGCATTTCTCGTTAAAAACTTGTTTGGAAACTTTTCGTGAAAGACAATAAGATTTTTTAATAATTTTGCACAACAAAAAATATTTTATGATAATTATTTATTCTCGAAAGTTGCTAACTCGTATGAATAATATTATCGTTTTACTATATCTACACGTACTATGCAGATAGTAGATAGAACACGTTTGTATTCCGTGTAAAAACTTAAAAAACAACGTATTTAGAAATGTGTGTGTACATCAAAAACCGAAAAGACTGATACATACTAAATTTGGTATTTAAGTGTAGTATTTCCCAAAGATGCGACATTGCTCAAAAACGAAAAGACCACTAAATATCAAACTAGATATTTAAGTTAGGTATCTTCCAAAGATGCAACACGAACATTTTCAAGAAATCCCCCACCCTCAACTACCGCTTACTTGGAAAACGTTTCGAAAGTTTTGACTTTCTCAAAAATGGCTCTAAATATTTTTATTAAAATCTCATATATTTAAGATATTTACATGAGAAATAAAATGTGCATCTTCAATTTTCTGGAAATAGCCTGTGAAGACTATTTTGGGCGAGTTTTGTGGAATTTTGCATAACTGGTAAACCGTAGGAGATAAACGAAAACTTACTCAACAAAAAATGAAGATCTATATAAAACATACAGTTCATGTTATATACATTTTTTTCTTGGAGTTAATGTTTTTGAGATATTCCTTGTTTTTTGCAAATGTGAAGAGTTATTCAATTTTTTCTCCTGATTAAGCACTGTTTCAAAACCATCACACAGAGATCAGAAATTTAATGTTTTACCAGAGCTTTTATTTAATATTTTTCTCTACCTATTCACATAGTTTTTACAAGGAAATATATAACAAAAGCATATATGGGAATGTTTATCTCTATTTACTGCATTAAGTGGAAGAAGAAAAAGTTAAAGAACGTTTCTTGATGGACAGGTATTTTTTGTTCGTGAATTTTTCCCCATTTATCTTTAACTATATGAGAAAGAATATGAGAATTTCAGTCTGCTGTTTGTAAATTCAGTGCAAAATTTGCGTTGTGTTTATGAAAAAAAATAAAGCAATGAAGCAAATGATATCAAACCATAACAAAAGGATGTCCAAAATCAGCTAATTAAAGAAGAATAAGGCTTTAGTGACAGAATAATTGAGCACACATAATAAAGCCTTTATTAAATTTGAGTCTCATATAAATGAATTTATAATCCTATTAACTAGATACTAATTCAAATTAAAGCTTTTTACAATATGTATCACGAAGAATATAAATAAACTGTTCAGTTAAAATAAATCTGACGTGTTCCATTCACATGATTATTTCTACATCTGTAACAGATTATTGTAAAAAAGTTAATTTTTCTATCTACTTCATTCTAATCAAAATAAAAATTGGCAGAAATTATCTTTATACTTAATTTTTTGTAATTCCGAAATAAGGGAATACATTAGGCTAAATCGATAGTGAATTCTTTTAAAACCTGATTGCCCTGTGTTTGAAATACATATCCTTGAATCGCTAGGAGTTTACATTTTCCCTGTGAGCAAAGTTTAAATACTTTTATACAACATTCAGCAAGATTAATCCAGAATAAAGAGGCCTTCAGATTCTTAATTTTCATGTAAATATCTTTAATATACCATATTTTAATTAAAATCGTTTGAGCCATCTTTGAGAAAATAAAATATTTCGAAATGTTTTCTCTTTTAGGGTACTTTGGAGCTGGGGTGATTTTACTTAAAATCTTCGTGTCACATCCTTCGGTGGTACTAAATTTAAATACCAACGTACTTTTCGTTTTTGAGCTATACTATTCATAAACAGATGCATGCACACAGATAAACACTGACAGATACAAACACTGACCTTTTTCTAAAATGTTGGAGGGGGGAGATTTTGGGGTCTCAAAATATTTATTTCCGGTGAAATCTCGTATCGAAGTTTTGGTTAGAAGACAAGACCTTCTCTATACACCATGTAAGGAAGGCCGGGACAAGTTATGAATGACTTAATTTAAGTTCATATCATTAGGTAGCACCATCTTAGGAAAACTACTAAGCCCTCCACGCGGCTAGATACTAAAAACTCGTAAAGTGTGGCCACTTCCACTATTTGGTTTTTTGTTAGATTACATTCACTTGTTTTATCTAATGTGACGTGTATATCTAGTTTTTATTTGCTACACACGATTACCTCAGAAAATATGCTTTTCGCAACTTTTATTTACTTATATCATATTGTTGTTTATCCTACCACAAACATCAAAGACTTTTAACGTTAACGATCGGGACAATTTATCTACAGGTCCGCCTGGGTAGTGTGGTGGTAGCGTGTCTGCTTCACATTCGAAAGGTCGTGAGTTCGAATCTCGGTTAAGGTAAGTTGTCCGGAGAAGGTTTTTTTCAGGGTTTTCCCTTATCCTGAGAAGACGCATGTCAAGTAACTTTAAGCTCCATGGACCCTGAGGTCATATGAGCATCATTTCACCAATTTCATTCATCGTTCGATTTGACCAACCAGGTTAAAGGGCGTTAAGTTACAAAAAAAAAATTATCTACATAGCCACTAGAATTTTTATCGTTTTTGTCCTTATATGCACTTTTTTATTTTGTTTTGGAATTTTCTGAGATACGAGATCTTCAATCTGTTTCATAACGCGCTGCACTAATTTTTCCGCTTTTCCCTTTTGGGCTGTATCATTAATTTCTGCCACGTTAAATGTCAGATATGGTAATAGTATTATAAGTATAGAAAAGCCTGAATAATGTGAACAGGCAGGAACTTCAATAAATGTTGCTTCCGTTAAACCAAAACTGAGTAAAAGTATTTTGGATTTGAAAACATAGCAAAGTATATCTGAAAAAAAATAAAAAAATAGAAACAACAAACGTAAAAGTCATATGCAAGTGCAAGCGTCTTATTAAAAGTTCATCTATGAAAGCTATGCTGGCTCAGAAGGTAACAAAGAAGGTGGTACAAAAATATTTAAGGAGAGTCGAAATGTCTATCACGCCAGTGTTAAAGTTTTACCCATTATCTCAGCTACTATTTAAGATAATGAGCTAACTTTTCCAAGTAAATGTAGTAATGCCTTTGCTGTTGATGAAAAATGGAATACTTCTGTTCATTAGAAGGAAATGTATGATTTGTTTAATAAAGCTCTTAAAATGTTATTCCAAAATTATGACCTTTAAATTTTAATAAATAACTAATCCATATACATAAAACCCTTTTCGTTAAAATAAAGCCTATTTAAGTGAAAATGTGTGGTACAATTTTCAGCCCTTTGTGTCAATACGTTTTTGAGATAATGGAGCGTTTGTACAGACAATTTCAATTCTTCAGAAAATGCTTTCAAGCATACAATTTAAAAAAAAAAAGGTGAACTAATTTTCCAAGCACAACTTGACTGCACTTCGAAACTCTCACATAAAGACAATATGAGCGGGATGTCAATGCTGCGAGTAGCTAAAGTACAGATTTTCGATCAAATTCTTTACAAAATTATTGATGTTTTACCAAGTAAGTACACCAAAATGTTCTAAAAACTACTACGCTGGATTATATTAAAAAAATAGAATAGTGTACCTCTATGAAAGTTATATCAAAATAAGCGGGAGATAGAAGATATTCATATGCAATTAAAACATGAAAACGGAAAAAATAATGAAAATCCCATTTCGACTCCCCTTAAAGAAACAAAATCAAGAGCCTCGGACTGAAAAAAAAGGAATGAAACTAAGAAACAGAAGTTTGATTCCCGTAAAAGAATTAAGAAGCCCAGACTACAGATACTTATGACTTTAGCAAACTTCCAAAAGAAGTATAGTGCAGTGTCATGCTTGTAATGAGATCTATGTGGATCCCAGGGAAGAGTGGATAAATTGTTACTAATGTCACACATTGTGGCATAAGAACTATTCATACTTGGAAGAGGCAAATAAAGATGCATTCAACTTTTATTACAGTTGTCATCTTGCTCCGTGGTCAAAGTCATCTTGCACCCGCACAATTTTTGCATTTATTTTTACTTTCTCTAGCCCCGTATGTACAGGGTACATAGTGTATAGAGAAGGAATTGCATTCCACCCAAAAATTCGATACCGAGGTTTCACCGGAAATACATGTTTTGGGCCCAAAAAGATCCGAAAAACATTTTCAGAAAAAGGCCCGTGTGTGTCTGTCTGTCTGTCTGTCTGTCTATCTCTTTGTGGTGTCAATGGACAGCATAGCTCAAAAACGAAGAGGTGATTAAATATCAAACTTGGTATTTAAGTTTGGTATCTTCCAAGGATGCGACACGAAGATTTTCAAGAAGATCCCTCCTCCCCAAACTACCTTATTCATGGAAAAAATATAGATTTTTTTCTTAAACATGACACTAGCCATTTTGATTAAATGACTACATATTAAAGTCATTTCCATCACAAATAAAATGTATATTTTGAATTTTCTAGGAATAGCTTCTGATGAGCTGTTTATTCTGGAAGAATTTTCCTGAATTTTGCATTTACTAGTAAACCGCAAGAGATAGAAAAATACTTATGACATAAAAAATATAGATATCCTTAAAATACACAATTCATGTTTGCCGTTTTCCAGATATTTTTTTGTTATTAGCTTCAAATGTAAAGTACTTACACTTTTCTTAGACAGGAAATATCCATTTTTTCTTTTGTTCTACTCCTGGCCAAGCAAAGAAGTAATTTGCAATGACAATCGCATAACGAAAGCTTTTAAAACATTTGAATACCACTTTAGCTTAGCGCATTCCTTTAGCTCCCTTCTACTTATAAGAAACTAAGTAATAGAAACATTCTGCTTGTGTTTATCTCAATTAGCTCTGTATAGAAAGAAGAAGAATCTTTTATAAGAAGTTTGTTTGAAGAGCAGCTAGAAAATGTGATGTGAGTGTATCACATCGGATTTTTTTTAAAATGGCAGAATAATTTTGATTGTATTAAAATAAAACTGTATCCAAATAGATATAATACAATAAAGGTCATTCGAACAATACACGCAAAGAAGACAATATTACCTCCAAAAATGAATATAATAATGGTCAACTTCCCCGATCTCCCCTACATAGCACGTGTAGAGAAAGTAAAAACAGTACAGAACTATTAAACTCACCTTTTTAACTGCAATAAAAATATTTACTTTTCTTCTTCTGCAAATTTGTTCTTAATGATTAATCTATTCAATCGTTTTGGCAATGGGATTGCAATTTGGATTCCTATTAAGTTCAACTATATTATGTAGAACGAATATCTTCTTGATAAAGTAAAACCTGGCACAATGTTGCTTTAGAGACCGAAAGACTGTGAATACTAAATATATTTGTGAATACCGCCCAAGACTAATTTACAAACGTATATGAATAATTGGTTAGCAACAAAACAAAAATTATCCCCAACAACTCTTGCAGATTTAATGAAAAAGCATCAAACTTCCTAAATCGTCGATAATACATAGCATTATGGCATTAGTTTCACGAAACTACTAAGTTATTAAACCGTTAACAAGTATTGTACGGAAAGCATACTAAATATCCAAAAGACTGTAAAAAGAAAATTGGTTCAGTTTTAATTTATCAAGGCAACTGGGTACTCCCTATCTTACTAATGTTTACTTTGTTATTATCTGCTGCGCTCAACATCTGAACTACTGCAGATAGAGTAATTAAATGTTCAGTGCCGTAGTTCAGATATTTGACCAATTTGAGAGAATTTTATCGACATATTTTGTTATGGATTTTTAATTTCTCTAGCACATCTGTAAATGTACATAGTAACTAGAAAAGATATTGTACTCCACCTAAAATTTCGATATCGAGACTTCACTGGAAATATATGCTTTGAGGCACCCCTGAGTCCGAAATAAAACATTTATAGAAAAATATGTGTGTGTGTTTCTGTCTGTGAATAGCATGGCTCAAAAACAAAAATACCAATTTATATTCAGTATTTTCCAGAAATGCGACAAAATATTTTCACAAAAATTCTTTCACCACAAAATATCCTTTCTATGGAAACATTTGTGAGCATTTTGTTTTTCTAAAAAATGCCATAAACGATTTTGATTAAAATGCGTATATTGAATGCATTACATCACAAATAAGATATATATTTTTAGTTTTCTGGGAATGGTATTTGAAGACCTGATTATTCTGATTATTCTGGATGAACTTTGCAGAATTTTGCCTAACTGTTAAACCACAAGACATAGAGAAAAACTTAATACAAAACAAATTAGATATTAAAATATATGATCTTCAGCCTATACGGTTTTCTTGTAGAGGTGACCGTTTTCGATATATTCCATGTTATTGGTTTCAGTTTTAAACTACTTAACTTTCTCAAACGGGACCTGAAAGCGAACCGAACTTCAATTGTTTTATATAGCGATGAGCTTTTAAAATATTTAACTATCGCTTTAGCATATTGTATTTCCTTATTTCCCTTTTACTTACAATGAAGCAAGTAATAATACCACTACTGCTAATATTTATCCCAAATAGCATGATGCAGATAAAATTATAATCATTTGTAAGATTAGTTTATAGTTGGAACAGCTAGAGAAAGTTATGTGAATGGAGCACATACCTTTTTTTTATACATTTTCATAAACTATTATTTTAGATTAAACTGTGAACCACTGAAACCTGCTTTAGCTTTGACAGCTGCATATATACAATTACTTTAATTGGTTAAAATGTGAATTTGATATCTTGTGCAGTTTTTGAGATGTGCGCACCGGAAATTAAAAAAATAAATTAAAATGTGAAAAATGAGTTTTAACGTTAACAACAAAATAAGCTTACATTTAGTTGAATAGAAATTTCTAGCTCCATAGTCAGCATACTCCTTGGATAGTTGAACTCTTTTTTTCTGGCGTGTGTACTTAAACTGTATGCTTGAAATCTCAGGAGTTATGGTTGGAATACTAAACACTAAACTTAGTGAAGGAGACATAAAATTAATTTAAAGGAAATAAAATGTAGGTAATATTAAAGTTATACATTAGCTGTTCAATGTCATCAATAACACATCCGGATATCATTCTTATTATTACAAATAATCAAAGAAAACTACAAAAAAGAAGTTCGAAAAAGTTTTTTGCTATCCCCCTTCCCCTATATATCCATTGTAAATTTGTTATATCAAATAGCATATGGAAGTCATCGATAATATAACTATTAAACTTATTTCCTAACTCTCTCTTAAATCTTTTCTACGTTTTTCAAAAGGACTATAAATTAATTTAAGGTAATCATAGCAAATAGTTGTTCAAAATGTTCAAAGAATTTAAAAATGTAATTTTTATGTCCAAAAACATATAGTTCGGCAGATGAAAGATTGTTTTTAAATTATTTTTATTCTATATAAGCAAAAATATTCATAAAAACATTATATGGTTATTAGCTAACATAGTATGCCATTTATACAGAGTTAGCCTAAAAGAAATACACAAATTTAGTGGTCCACCAAATGAAGAGTTTTAATGACATGATGAAATAATTTACATGAGTTGTAGATTACATCTTGAAGTTTTTGTGGTGTAACTACAGATGTTCTATGTGTGATCTTTTGGTTACACGGGCATATCTAGTCTGTAGTGCAATTCTTCCCAAACACGCACCAAAATGTGACTGTCCACCATTGCAACGAACGGTATTTATGATTCATTCTTTCAGTTCTGTCAGACTCTCAGGGTGGGAGGGGCAACATAAACCTTATCTTTGATGAAGCCCCACAGAAAATAATCGCACGTTGTGAGGTCTGGACTTCTTGGTGGCCATTTCATCATAGCTCTGTTCTCATCAGTTGAGCGGCCAATCTTAACTTCTGGAAGACTTTAATCAAATTAACCCCTTACATCGGAATGCCAGTGTGGTGGGGCTCCGTCCTGCACTAATATGAAATTGTCACTATCTTATTGAAGTTTTGGCATCAATCAAATTTGTAACATGTCCAGATAGGTCATTCCAGTAAGGTTTTTTTCTCAGAAACAGAATGAACCATACACCTCTTTCGGCAATACAGCACAAAAAACATTGGCCTTTGAGGAGTCACTAATGTGCTCCACAACTGCATGAGGCTTTTCACTTCCCCATATACGCACGCTATATTGCTTACGACACCACTAATGTGAACAGTAGAATTGTCCCCAAATGTAAGCAGCTGACTGAAGTCATCTTGTTTTTTTTGTGTGAACATGCAAAACTCAAAACGTGACTCGCATATTCCTCCAAATGACGTCAAGGCCGCTTTCGTCACACATATGTCACTGAAACAAAATAAAAAATGTCAGGCACAAAACTTTAACTATGTACGCATGTAATACAGATGAAATGTGTTTCCTGAAATAAATACATAAGATTTTCTACATAGTATAACTTGTCTATTTCTTTTAGGCTAACCCTGTATAATGAAAACACCACCTTTCAAGTGGTCATCAATCTCTCGCAGACACTCTTAAATACTTGGGCACAAGTGGTGCATACAGTGACGCAACCTGTCCAGAGGAATATTGGAGATTTCATGACGAATATTTGCCCCTTGTCTTACAATATTATGCAGGAAATTTTTAAAAAGGATTGTGTCTAGATTAATATCTGATATTCTGTTTGTTTGCAAAGTAAGTCAGATAAAAGTGTGATTTGTCAAGTGTTCGTAAATTGTCAATAAATTCATCTTTATTCATGTCGTCTCTTCACAAAAAGGTATTTGAAAAGAAAAATCACAGGGCTTTAGTTGGTTAACTATCTGAATCCTGTAGGGATAAAAATGAAGATCTAAATGTAATGCTTTTCTTACAGCTCTTTCCAATAAGTTTATTGCAACAGAATGTTTCACCTGAGCATAGCATTCTTAGTGCACCAACATTGTCTAGTGTATACGCGTGTTCCTTCTGCTAATTTGAGGTGTCTTCTTCGTCTTCAGTGGCAAACTAATTGCTTCAAAGTTCTTAACCCATATGTTTACAAAATGAACATAAGATGGAATCAAAGCATTATCAATTAAATCTACGATGGAATTAGCGACCTGCAGCCTCATAACTATTCTTATTTTTATAAAGACTTTTCACTGTAAAAGCATGTTGATCTGTCCACCAACCAATGTTTATTAAATGGAATTATCACACATACAGAATGCGCACGAATCTTTCATGCTATTCATTGGCTTATAAAAGAAAAACGCAGTGCCTCTCCGGTGTCTCTGCTAGACCCTGTACTTTAAACTTTTAGGCTAAATTAAATACGATGGTTTTTGCTCTCAACGCCCAAATCTTCTACACATATAGTTCAAATACCCAAAAACAAACAGCCTAACTGTGCTACTTTCAAGCCTATTCTTGACTTTGATTTCTAAAATCCACACAATTCAGTTAGTAACCAATTTTGCAGAAATGTTCATCTCAAGCTCACAAAGTATGAATCTAAGTCATAGTAAAATATGGTACTTTTCTGACATAATTTTAAAAAAGCATTTATAAAAGTGTGCAAGACTTAGAAATCAAACAAGTTTACAATAAAATTATATTTTAACTATAAATTATTTATAACTGGATGTAAATATATTAAACATTTAAAAGAAGTAAAACTGAATTTTTTGTGGACCAAGGTTTAGGAAAAAGATTGGCTTCAATACTGAATTGGAATAAACTACGGCAGTTTAAGCAATTTCAACTAACAGGAACATTTGGAATGGAAGTACTAGATGATTAGCAATATTACGATAGTATATGTTTTGTTCCTTAGAAAACAGGGAAGTTTAAAAGAACCAACAATTAAGAGGATACCTACTCTTGGATAATACTCTATGACTGACATTAATTATAGATTCATCTCATTTTCCCTATATTGTGTTAAAGATTTTATTTTTTTAAATGACACACTTATGTTTGTTTTAATTGTATCAAATATACCTTAAAATCATTATTGTTTATCTACCTTTCTGAAAATTCATCGGTATAATCATATGCATTTTGGTAGTTATACATATTGCTGCTATTTATACATAATTCACACAAATTTAAAAAAACACATTTAAACGGAAATGAATGTTTGATATTCCCTGAGCTAAACAGATTATCTATAAAGCTCACTATTTGTTTCATGTATGTCTGTTTGTCCTTTGTTTATGAAGTGATAACTCAAAAACGAGACGCTGTTAAATGACACTTTGATGTAAGTGCACCCTCATCCAAGTACGACACAAGATTTTCTAATGATTTTAATTAAAATACTATGTTATATTTCAGATATTTACATGATGAAAACAAATTGAGATTCTTGAATTCTCAGAGAAATCTTTGAAGTCCTTGTCATTCTGAATGATTTGTAAATACTTGTAAACCGTATACGATAAACAAAATTTTACTGCAAAATCATTTTAGATCTCGTTAAATGTAAGATAAAAGGATTGTGGCATTACCCGTATGCTCTGTACTCTTTTTATTGGTTTGAATTTCTAAATACTACTCATTTTTTACTTTCCCTACTTTGTACATAGCGTATAGGTAGAAAATATATTGCATTCCTTCAAAACATTCAATACCGAAATATTTGGTTATGTACTATACTTTAGATTGCATTTCTGCATCTTCCAAGGTTACGACAATAGATTTTCACGAAAATTCCCCCACCCTAAAGTACTTTTTAATGGAATATTTTTCAAATATTTTGATTTCCTGAAAAATAGCTTTAAAGATTATGATTAAAATATCGTAAATTAAATATGTAAAATGTATATTGTGATTTTTTTTGCAAATAAGTCCCAATATCGTCTTCATTATGAATAATTTTTGCATCAGTGGTAAACTATTAAGGGATAGATAAAAAGATATTACAGAAATTAGATATCATTAAAACACACAGTTTGTCATATATCTTTTTGTAGTGTTAACCATTTCCGAGATATTCCTCGGAAAAGGTTAACACTACAAAAAGGTACATGACGGAATAATTTGGTGATAATCAGCTCATAATCTAAAGACGAAATCCAAACTACAGTGCGTAAATTGATTCAAGTTGTTATTAATTATGAATTGAGAATTTCGTTAGATGAAACAAAAATGATGGAATTTCAAGAATTGGAACCTCTAAGAGCTAAAATTGTTATAGGCGGATAAACAGTTGAACAAATAAGAGAGCTTAACATTTATGACGTAATTTTACGTTTACAAAGTCTGATGATGTAGAATTAAGATCGATTAGACCTATTTTAAATTTATTAAAACGTAATGTACGGAAAGAAGCAATTAAATTTACTAACAAATAGCTTTGATTTTGCTGTAGTATAGTGGCTAATGTTGCTCTTTAACATCAGACCAATTACGAGAAATTGAATCATCAAAGATGAAGTTCTTCCGCTTTGTTGCAGAATATTAATTGCTGGATCATAAAGCAAGTACAGATATTAGGTAATTGCATGTAGAATATGTTGCAACTTGTAATTAAAAATATAGACAACCGGAGAGAACTTGCCCTTCGCTGTCAAACAAAATAACAACAGTTGCAATGAAATATAACACGAAAGAGAGATATTAAACCTCATTTAAAAACATGGCGTAAAAATTCTGAGGCCTTAAGACCTAATGCTTGATGATGATGCTTAAAAAGAAGTAATTCTGCAGATGTTTATTTCGATTATAGATTTTCTAAGATGTGTACCGAAGAATCGGTAGAGAAAGTCATGTGAACGTATCTCATTAGATTTTGTCGTTGGCATGCAAGATGCATTGGTTTCGAAACACATTATGTAGCAATCTGTATGTTCATATTACAAAGAAATGTGCAAACGTGCAATGAAAGTCCATCCAAAATTCGATACCGAGATTTCACCGAAATATTCGTTTTGAACAAAAGAAACACATGGTGAACATCACAACTCGCAAACAATAAGTCGGTTAAGAATCAAAACGCTTTTTTAATTATTACACCTGCATGGACGCAAAACAAAGGTTTTCAAAAAAATCGTCCACTTTAACCTTAATATGGATCATATTTTGAAAATTTGAATTTTGTTTAAAGTAGCTCTCGATTTTAATTAAAGTATCTTATTTATCAATCTTTTAAATTTGCGAAAACAATTTTAATATACTCTGATACACAAAATACAGTTAATAAAAATACCTTTAATTAATCATATCACAATTCTATAAATTTCATTGATAGTATTATTATACTATAGTAAAATTATTTAGTATATTTTATGAAATCAATTGTGTATTTTGAATTTTATAGGAAATTCTGCTTATTCCAGGTGACTTTTGCATAACTAGTAAACAAAATCGAATGGATAAAACTTAGTTCACACAAAATTTAGTCTCGTCATAGCATATAAATTATGTCAATATTACTTTTCTTTCTTTCTTGATTTCTTGAGTTAACCATTTACGAACTATTCCTTATTATTGGTTTCAGTTTTAAAATACGTATATTTTCCTCAAATGGAAGATGACTACTCACTTAAATTAACCAGGTCATCTAAAGAGAATGGAATTTTAAAGTCATAACAAAGCAACCTACTCTTAAAAATATATACTTATCCTTTAAGCAATTGTGTTCCCTCTTTCCCCGTTTGAGTACAAGAAAATGCCTAATAAAAGCCATTTTTCCATGTTTATCTTGATTAACATAGATGAAGAAATAAACGTTTGCAATAAACACACAAGAGTTTTTATAAAAATACCTGGTGTATTAAATTCACATGACTTTCTATACATTTCTGCAACAAATTATCGTTAAAAAGCATATGCTTCTATTTTGAAAAAAATTAGCAGAAATACTCTATTTCTTGCCTCCTTCTAAGTAGAAGCGAGATAGGAGAGTACCATAAGGTAAAATGATAGTCAAAAGCTGTTAGCTATGTGACTGAAGTTCCTTTGTTTGTATGGACAGTAGTTGACAAATTCCTGAATGAAAAAGGTATGCGTTTTTTAAAGCTGGACCTAAAAACAAGGAATATCTCAAAAACAATCAACCCCACGAAAAAAAAGTATATATATGACATAAATGGTGTGCTTTATCGAGATCTACAGTTTTGTCTAGTAAGATTATGTCTATCTCTTGCGGTTTATCAGTTAGACAAATTTCCGTAAAATTCATCCAGAATAAAGTAGTCTTCAGAGGCTATTCCCAGAAAATTCAAGATATAAATTTTATTTATCAGGCAAATATATTTAGTATGCAATATTTTAATCAAAATCGTTAAAGCCATTTTTGAGAAAATCAAAATTTTTTGAAAAATTTGCCATGTAAGGGGTAGTTTGGGGGGGAATTTTTCTTAATAACTTCGTGTCGCATCCCTGGAAGATACTGAACTTAAATACCAACTTGATATTTTACAGACTTTGCGTTTTTGACTTATCGTGTACACGGACACACACACACATACGGAACTTTTTCTGAAAATTCTTTCTTTTTTGGATACAGGTGAAATCTCGGTATCGAATTTCTGGGTGGAGGGCATACCTTTTCTATACACTATGTACATGGTACGTGTAGAGAAAATAAAAAGTTAATAAATCTCAGCTTATAAAAGATTTGTTTTATATACTCATCTATAGTTTAAAAATGTTGTAAGAACGAATATTGAATAAACAAATAAGAAATATTACGTTAACTGAATATGGACTGGGATTACTATAGTACGAACTTCCGTTAAATGTTCTAACACCATGTAACTTAGTTGCAACACTTTGAATTGTATTAGTAATGAAAAGGTAATATGAAACATGTGTAGAAGGTGTCTTCATATGAAAATGCTCATTGTAGCCCTCTTGTATGTAGGAGTTTGACACGTGTATTAAAATCTGACTTAAAAGCTAAGATATCAGCGAATGTCTAATGGTATGTTACTTCTTTAGAACTGTGATGATCTCATGTTCATGATAATCCTTGTGTAGATAACACTATTAGTGATGGAAGATGGATCAATGAATAATCTGGAATTCATTGTGCTATCTTCATATTAGAATTTGCCAAATAACCCTTTAGCCCATAGAAATAGATAAAAATTGTAGACATTGTGAAATAGTATTTCACTTTCTTGGTGTGCAATGGGGTTTAGAATTTCTTTGTAATACAAATTTGATCTAGTGCATTCTAGTTCTCAATTTCTGAAATAACTGTGTGAAATATAAATCCCCTGTTAGATAGGTATCTAAAATCACGCATAGCTCTGTGGTAAGATTTCTGTTTAAAGAAGAAAAGAATTGGTGGATAGTACGTTTTTGTATGTCCGTATGTTATTTTGTATTTTTTTGTGATTTATCTTGACTCTCTATTTCTTAAACAATCATCTTACAGCTCTCTCAAACCCTTTGCCAAAATAACTACATCATCAGCAAATTGTGCCAATCTTCTGTTGTTGGATATTGCTGTAGGAAGTTAATTAAGCCTCTATTATGCTATTACTATTTATTTTACACATGGAAAAAGGTATATTTCCATATCAGATTTACTATTTAAAATTTCTACTTGGTTGATGGACAGCTGGTGTTTCTTCTTCATTTGGGCTTTTAGTTTTTAAACATACTACAAATTCTCCTTGCTAAAATTACAACAGCTGGTGTTTCTTCTTCATTTGGGCTTTTAGTTTTTAAACATACTACAAATTCTCCTTGCTAAAATTACAACATCAGCAAATTGTGCTAATAATTTTGCTATATTACCTTTATTTTACACATATTATATTTTATTACTTTCTCTATACGTACTATGTGCATAGTGTATAGAGAAGGTATTGTATTACACCCAAAAATTTGATACCGAGATTTCATCGGAAATACACATTTTGGGTCCCCCTGAATCCAAAAAGAAGCATTTTTGGAAAAAGGTCCGTGTGTGAGCGTGTGGACAGCATAGCTCAAAAACGAAAAGACCGTTAAATACCAAACTTGGTATTTAAGTTTGGTATCTTCCAAGGATGCTACACGAAGGTTTTCAAGAAAATCCCCACCCTCAACTACCCTTTAAATGGAACTTTTTTTGAAAAATTTGATTTTTTCAAAAATGGCTCCACGATTTTGATTAACATATCGTATATTAAAGATATCTACCTGACAAATAATGTGTATATCATGAATTTTCTCAGAATAGCCTCTGAAGACTACTTTATTTTGGAGGAATTTTGCATAACTGCTAAACCGTAAGAAATGGACAAAAACTTACCACACAAAAAATGTAGAGCACATAAAAACACACTATTTATGTTACATGATTTTTTCCGAGGGGTTGATAGTTTTTTAGATATTCCTTGTTTTTTGTTTCAGCTTTGAAAAACTTATACTTTTCTCATACAGGAATTTGTCAATTCTTGTCCATACAAACAAAGGAACTTCAGTCACCTAGTAACCAGCTTTTGACTTCACTTTAACCTATGGTACTGTCATATTTCGCTTCTACTTACAAGGAAGTAGTAATTAGACTATTTCTGCTAATTTTTGTTGATTAGCTTGAAATAAATAGAAGAATAAGTTTACTAACAATAATTTGTTACACAGAAGTAGAGAAAGTCATGTGAATGGAACACATCAGCTTTTTTTTTTTTTTTGTTTAAAATTTTTGTTCCACTTCATGGAAAAGATATGTTTCTACATCAAATTAAGTATTTAATATAACCATCTGGTTAATGTATGTTTGATTCTATAGTTATTAGGCGTAGCAAGACATACAGTGATAAGGTTTTGGCCACCTCCGACCACAAATAATGGCGAATTTCAAACAATTCTTCGAAGTTATCTAGGAAGTCGAAGGTATTCTATTCCTAAAAGGTGCTCATAATACAATTTGTTGTATTCTTAGACGTTCTCATTAAAACTCAGTGCCTTTAAATCTTTGCTAATGTTTTTATTTTTGTTTATTTGTATACTTCTTTGCTGCCATCAATTTCAGCAATGTCATCTCCGCGTATTCTTTATTTGTTAGACGTTTATTTTTGTAAAAGTACAGCATTTACTTCGTACCAAACAGATAAGACAACTAGTAGGTACTTTATAAAATTTTAGGGTTGCCTTCTCTCTACATTGTTTAGCAAACTTCTTTCATATTGTTCTATATAAATAACTGAATGTTGCATTTTAGTTTACACATCTTGGTCGTCCAACTTTAGAACCTGAATAATTTAATGTTTGTGCCTGTTCTATCGATGTATTATTATTGTTGCTTTATTTCTTTCATGTAGTTTAACATTTAAAATCTAATATTTTGTTAGATGTAGATATCATAAGATAATATATTTTTGTAATTTTATTTAAGTGGAAAATAACTGCTGCTGGAAGGTAACTTGCAGATGAATTTGATGGCTACAGGCACTATTTTATTTATATTGATACATTAGTTCTTGTCATTCATTGACGACATGGCCTGAGTGTGCCGACATTGGTCAGCCCTTATTAACCCGCTGATACATTAATGTTTAATAATAACAATAATAATTAGTGCCCATTTGGATGATGTAGATGTTGATGGACCTGAACAGCTGATAGGGTAGAGAGTCTAGTTTTAATTTTTTTGTTTCTTCTTCTTCTAGCTTCCTTATTCATACGCTCGACGGCTATATTCCCCTCGTCTGCCCCACCATCGTCCCCTCCATTTTCCTTCTTACCTTCTCTGTTTAGTTCTTGCCGGTCCTCTTTCTTGACTCCTTCTCTTTTCGTTGTTGCACTTCTAAGACTGGCATAGTCCACCGTGCTAAAGTTTGCCCTAGTGCAGCCAAGGGCTTGCTTGCTTGTGGCAGTGTCTCAGCGGTTTTGGTATAATCATTTTATTTGAGCTTTTTACGAATGTTGCTGTATTGATTTACACTTTCTTCTGAGAGGAGACGTAGTGGCGTCGAAGTTTTACATGGCGGGAAAACTTACCGCGTAGTAGAGCGTGCGCAGATCGTGTTGCATTTCTTCTCCTTTTCGGCGCGGTATTTTTCTTCCGGCCAAGGTTTTTATTGGTTAGTTTTGTGTGTCACCGAATAGCGTGCGCAGTGGCCTTTTTCTTGTCATATTTAATCCTGCTTCGATCAGAGAAAGTCCACTTTTGTTTGTGTCTGGCAGGTCCCTCGAAATATGATTTATGCTTATGCATATTTTATGTGTATTACCTCTATATCTGTTGCTTTTATGAGGAAGTTGATTACAAACATTTTCATTTCGTGCTAATCTTTTATTTGACACATCAACCTGGTTACAGCTCTTCAAAGTTATGTGCATCAATGTTAATGAAAATCAAGCATTCGATTGTTAAAGCCTTGAATAAGCAGCAATATCAAGTGTGAATGATGGTATGTTTAAGTTAGAAATGTTAACAAATATCATTTTTCAAGGCACCCCGTGGATGAACTTTTCAAAATTACATGCTCAACATTTTTTTTTCTGAGCTCTTTTCTTATGTAAAAGTGAATATAATCTTTATTCCGTGATCTTTTCACTTGTAGGTCAAAATATACTGACTTTTTAATAAACAAATTTATATTTGGATACTTTATATGCCTATATAAATATATTTATAACAATATATTTCAATATAATTATTTATTGAACGAAAACAGCTCTATGCTAATCGATGTTTATTTATGTTATTACTGAATTACTAATGAAAGTAGAATATTAAATTGCTGGGGTATAAGATAAAATTGTTTCCTATCCCCTGTGTGCCTAGACTCTTTTTCTGGTAAGGTATTTTTATGGTGCTTTTCTTTATTCAGGTAGCTTTAAGTTTATGCATTCGTTTCACTGTTTTATTCATCGTGTTGTATACCATTACGTTGACTAATTTTATACTTTGTGTAAAGAAAATCTTAGTTATTTACAGTACGCATATTATTCCTTTTTCAAATAGAATTAAATTTAAAAAATGGAATAGAATTGAATTGCTAAATTAATCTAATAATAAACAAGTTTAACGAATCAAAGATGAAGTGCAAACTCTATGGGTCTTGCACTTGCCATTACAAAAATAGTTGACGTTCTGAAGTAAAGATAATAACTTTTGGGTATTCGAATCACACAAAGCTCTTAATTATATTTAAGTTAAATCTGATATTTTCATCAGATTTCATCCATGGGTTTCCTTGGTCTTTATTAATTGAAGCACTTCGGTTTCTATCCCTTAGACGGCATAGGCAGTAAATCTCCACCAGCTGTTTCTAAAATAGTTGTGACCCGAAATAAAAAAAATTCACTAAGTTACCTCCACCTCATCTTTGAATACTTGGTCCGTTTCATTCCGTCATTCACCAATTAATAAGGACCCTACTTCATTTCCTCAACCCCTTTACCCTCGTTTACCCTCTGCATATAGCTTTATTTCAGTTTTTTTGTTTTCCTTTCTCTCAACATTTGTCCCAGCCCATACTTCCTTTCTATCATAAACAATTGAATGACAGCAAAAACAATCCCTACTTCGGCCTGGGAGCTAGAGAGATTGGGTCCGTCAGTGTTAGTGCCAGTGGCCACAGGAAATGGTCCTTGTTAGTTCCTCAACACTTTAATACGGGGTTTGATCTTTGTCGCAGAAATACAGGTACCAAATATTAACTTTTAATTTAAGGAATGCATGGGTTTCATCTTTGAGTTTTTGATATAAATTTTACTCTTTCGCAGAATGAACTGTTAAAAATAAAACTCTGGTTTATATAGATATATTATGTATCACATCTTAATTAAATGATTCACGAAGTACAAATTACCTGTAAACAATTTTAAAATTGCACATACATTAAACAATTCTTATTGAATTTTACATACACTGTGGTTTTAATAATAGAATTGTCTTCATTTATTTGAGTTTGTATTTTATTTTAATCTTGCTACATAAAATATAAAAAAATAACTGATTTATAGCACCAATCTTGAATAAAGAATTCAGAAATCTGCATCCATGCCATATATAGCAAAAAATCATACAATCCTTAATATTAATCAAATAATGTTAGGACTTGTAAAGAATAATACCATTATAATTTTAAATTATAAACCTAATTTTTATACAAAATTTGTTACTAATAACATTCAAGCTTAAATTAAAAGAAAAATAATGTATTAAAAATAATACCTACAGATATAACAATAAATAATGTTGATGTAATTGGTTTTAATACACAAACATACCTTTCCCTTGGTATATTACTTTCTAATAATATATGTAATAATGTTCTTTTAATTTTAAAGTGCAATGGTGCTAAAACTGATTTTTTATTGTTACATGACTAAAAGAATAAAATCAAATAATTCTGGTGTAATTAGTTTGAATATACAAACATAATTTTACCTGGGGATATTACTTTCTAGTAATGGTTTTAATAATGTGTTTTAATTTGAAAAATATATTGTGCTACAGAATCCATTTTTATTCTTTACATTGTTATGACCATGAAACAAAAATTTAACAGTGGTTGAAGTCCGCAGTATAAATTATGCTACAGGAATGAATATTTTATATTTATTAAAATGAGAATAAAACTTTGGTGATATGAACCAGTTGAATTTATTACTAAATTTTAAGGATTCAAATATAATAATAATAATTATAATAATAATAATTATAAGTTTGTTGAAGTTCCTTTGTTTGGTTTATTTCTAGAGACAACTTTTCAAGGGGAGAGTATATTTATATTTATTCTTTCTTTTTTTCTCTTTTTCCCACAAGTGCAATATCATGTCTGCATTTTGTTATAGGTGAATTACGTTTTTTACAAGATTTCAGCAATATCTTCTAAAACATATAATATTTGAAATAATAATAAAGTATTATGTATACAAATTTTGATACATAGTAACATAAGTAGTATCCATATATAATAACCAGAACTGAATCTCTTTGTTAGTTTCTTAGGTGACTTCTTACTAAGATTTCCAAAGGCTAAAAATGTACATGATCCTTTTAGTTATGTTGCATAAAATTTAGTAAACATTAAAAATATTTGGTTGTTTCTTATAATGCAAACATTGTTGCATTCTCTCCATCAACACAATAATTCTTTCTTTTAACTCTTTATTTTCTTTCTTTTTTCTTCCACCATTTTTAATTGTTTCCTAGGTATGTTTCATTATAATTTTAGGCGGGAAATCGTGCACTTCCTTCCTTTAAATGCTGTAGAATCATCCGAAGTTTTTGTTGCTAAAACTAGTACGTAGAAGTGCAGATATTAGATAAAAAAAATTGTTGATATCACTGACATCACTTTCTTTCACTCCGCCTCTTTATTTGCATTTCAACAATTTTCCCCGCCCTTTCTTTTGTTTTGTAAACCTGTTTCATCACTGAAAGCGCTCATCTTCCCAGTGTGGAATTCCTCTTTCTGCTAGACTCACCTTGAACGTATTTCAAACCATAATTACGTATATCCATTATCTTATTAACAATCTCGATGCCATTGGTAGTGCTCAGTGCGCCGTAACACATTAAAACCATTCCTAAACAGCGATTATTCATCGATACGGCCGCGTGGGTGTATATACAGCATTTTTTAGTCTACTTTTCCATCTCCACCTTGTTTTGTTTTTTCTCTCCTCCAAGATGGCGGGCCGCGTGCTGGAGTGGCGGTCGGTGGCGGGATCAGTCGAACAGCAAAGATTCTCGAGGGAAGAAAGACGTTCTGGACGCCTCCTTTAACTCGTCGCGTGAATTTCGGCACGTTCGACAAGGCCTCCTGGATTTTGGGAACGTCATCCATTGCCTTACCGAAGGTCTGCGGCACCAGGTCCGCGAGAACATCATCAATAACCAAAGGTAGGACCATTTAAGTGGAATGTGATGTTAAGGCATCTTAATCAGGCTATTTTAGGATGACGAATTTACTAAGCGGGCGCATGCACCAAACTGGTTTTGGACCGCGAGAAAGAGATGGAGAATAACATGGACATCCCCTCCTAAGGCATCCAGCCTTAAATTATTGTTTTCTTGCAGCTTCAGTAGTAAATTTTTTTTTTTTTTTTTTTAAACGCAGTCAGCTGTTTCTCAAACAAGCCTGATCTGTTTTAACCACAGGAGGGGCCGCGCCGTGGCCGAGTGGTTAGACCACTCGACTCTCACCTAGACGGCCGGGGTTCAATCCCAAGCGACCGCATGTGAGATTTGTGGTGGACAAAACGGCGCTGGGGCGGGTTTTCTCCGGGTACTCCGGTTTCCCCCGCCATCGCATTCCACCGGTGCTCCATCGTCATTCATGTATCATCAGTGACACCGCCTGCGGTGCCATTAGTAGTTAAAGCGGGCGTTAAACACTACCAAAAACCACAGGAGGCGTTGACATTTGAGGATTCAAAAAAAAGAACTGTCTACTTAACTAAAACTAAACAATACAATGATGCTCAAGAAAACATTTGAAACTCCAATTTCTTTTTATTCTCTTAATTAGGACTTCCTCTAAATATTAATTAAATCTTAAATTCTCGTCACTTGCAGTATTATTAACCGTACTGCTACTCTTAGCGATATTAACACTTAAACCAATGTTATGCCATTTTCATCTAACTTGGTGCCGAATTGACACAATTTAGAAATGCAGAATGTGTAATTACAAATCTGATGGCAAAAGAAAATTTGGCGAACTTATTGCTCTTTTTGCGAATTTTTGGAAAATGTTATTGTAATAAGCAGGGTATTAAGAGACAAAGTATGCATCACAGTTTGGCAATAACGTTTGTTCTTAGGGACGCACTTTTAGCTGATAATGAATACATTAACGTGTTTTTATGAAACTTTTTTTCGGAACTAAGAAGAACTTACTGTAGACATTTTCTTAAGCTGTTCTCAGATTACGCAGTTTGTTACAACCTTTGATCTGTTTCCATGTCTCAGATTTAAAACGATTAATCTAAAACGAAGCGATTTTTGGAAAGTGAAGAATTGTTTAAATATAATACATTTAGCTGTGTGATATTTTTTGACATACTTCGTGTGAAAAATGCAAAAAATTTTTAGATGTGAGAAAACAATATTTATATTGCTTGTTATGATATGCATATAATAATCTAAATTATGATTAAATTGAACACGGGAAACTTAAATTTAGGAACCTATGAAAATAAAAAATTAAGGTACTTAATCAAACATGGAGATAAAATTGTGATATAGTTTTTACCTATTATTACAGCTTTCTTTTTCATTTCTCACTGTAAAAAGCGCAACAGACTTTTATTCTAATTTATACAATTAGAAAAAAAAATCACATAAGTAACAAAACCAGAGAAAACAAACTGAAAGTAAACAAATGTTACAAGAACAATAAAAAAGCGATGAAATAAACAAAATAATTAGATTTCCATTTTATCACAGTTTTTAAATCACTTTACCATTTTTATAGATCTAACTGATTCTATATATATATATATATATATATATATATATATATATATATATATATATATATATATATCTCAATCAGATCCATATATATACACATTTCATTCTACTTAATATTCCGTTTTATACAATGTATATGTGTTTTCTGTTGAAATATATTATAAGTATACATTGCAAAAATTTTAAGTTACAATACACACATTTCACTACATAAGCAAAATGAATAAATAAAAATTATAGACTTTCGGAAAAGTTAGTTATTTCAGCATTTTTTAAACATTTTCTTTCACTTAATTAAAATTATTATAGATGTAGTATGTAATAACAAACATTAAGAATCTAGGGATATATGTCCTATCAATAAAATTCTGCATTGATTTAAATGTACGTTTACATACTGCGAGCCAAGTTAATAAAGTTCTGACCTCTTATTTCTGTCCTGCTGAATTATTTTTTTTGTATCCACAAATATATTAAAGAAATGAGTAATCAAAGTGTAATATTACAGACATTAGACACATAATGTTCGTTTTCCTGTGTGTATTTTAACGCAATCACATGTTCTGCTTTCTTCTCATTTTATATTTATTGCTTTCTTACATACTTTTCAGATATCAGTTTTAAGATGTTAAACTTGCTACATAGCATTTTAACTCTGTAATTAATATACTGTATTACTTATTAATCTTTGATATCATGTATTGTACATTTCTACATATCTATATATTAGAGAAAACATTTAATTCCAATTATATCTCGAGAAATATTTCCAAGGAAAATAAAACGGAAAAATAGTTGTGAAGAAATTGTTTAGAAAGTATTATTTTGAAAATATTTACGATCATAAAAAGGAAGCGAAATGAATTACTCACAATAAACTCATTTCCAACTTTGTACTTAAAGTAAAAACGGAATTTCATTAAGTATGATTTAGCTTATGTTATACGTATAACTGTAATGTTATTTACAACTTCTGCAAATATCATTTTTCTAAAACTTCACCATTAATTCCTCAAAGTTGTGTTCAAACGTTTAGAAGATAGTATACAATATATATAGTATTAGACTTAGTATTAACATCACTATAGTTAATTATTTTTGTGAACATAATGTTCATAGAAGGTATGTAAACTATAATTTTTTTTTATATTTTGGAGACTATTGAGTCCTTATGCTTTATATAAATTTAATAGAAAGATTAGTAACAAATTTATTATTTTTATTCCAGATATAATAGTAATATTTTTTTCATTAAGCTGAGATGCGCAATGTTACAGCATTTTCAGTTGCGTCCGTATTCATCAATATTTCGATGGAGAAGATACAATATTGGTATAGCTCTGATAGTTTTCCACAAAATTCAACGATGTTTTCTGTTAGGAATTCTAAATTATATCAGAATAGCTCGCCTCTAGAATAATAGTAATACCTACTATGTACTTTAGGTAATAGATAAAGGTTTTACATTTGGCATGAAAGAACAAATATTTAGCAAAGACCATTATAATTATGACCTAGAAAATCCACACAGATTTTCAGATACAATTTTAAATCTCTTTAGACTTAAATTTCGTAACGTAAGATTTTAATGGTGAATAATTTTACGTGAAAATATTCAATAAAGATTATCCAAAAACTTTTCAGAAAAGGATGTTATAAACAAATCAATAAAAATCAATAAATATTACCGAAATATACTCTCTGTTGCAATATGATGAAGTAAATCAGCTCGCTTTAGTAGTGTGATTGAAAAATCAATGAATAGCTTTTCCTTTACAGCTGCAGTTCTCCACGAATTCAAAGACATTAAAGTGGAGAAGATGATAAATTTTCCTTCTCTTTCAGCACCAACGGATTGTACAAATATTCATTATACCTAAAATTGGGAACTTATTTTGTAAATGCAGCATATATAGACGTGATATTTCATAGTCTTTAGCACAGCTGAAGTAGTTAATGTGTTTTTGAGAGAGAGAGAGAGAGAGAGGGAGGGATATTAATACTATAGTTATGATTTGATGGTAGCTTATGGCAATAAAGCTTTGTTAAAATATTCTCCCAGCAACCTTCTGTTTGTATTACCAATTCATAGTTTTTCTTCAAAATTATATTATGCATACAGTATCGTGTTTCATGATCTAGAGCAACCAATGTTCTTTTTAGTTCCTGAGGTCCCGGGTTGAGAGCCGACGGAGGGCAATGAATTTTTTCGGATTTAAAATTCTTCGGAAAGAAACTAAACTAATTTGGTCCCTTATCGTAGAATCACGGTACTTGGAGAAATCTCAATCTGAGCAACAATGAGAGGTATTTCACACTCAATGTGAAAGAGAGTCACTGAGAACCAGGGGATTTAAAGAGTGTCATAAACTAAATTCATTTACTTATTTTGTGCATAAAAATGTCTATTTACTTAGCCTTAATGATATATTTTTGCTTTCTCAGAAATTGTAATACATCAGACAATACGAACTTCCTAGCATGCAGGATGCCAAATAAGAACTCTAGTTAATTTTTGTTAGTACAATAATTGCTTTATTCCAAACTGTTCTGTTATATGACGTAAAATATACAAATGTGGAAAAAATAAACCTATAACAACGAATATTTTGTAAATGCCTAATGCTGCGAAAAAGATATGTTTGACACTACTTATGTGTTTTACAGGACTCTGTATTTATCTGTGTGTTCTGCTATTCCGTCTAATAACTGTATGAGTTTGAAAGGAGTATCAATCTTAGAACTCCTAAGATTGTCACAATACATAAAGTTATACCATCTTTTCCTGAACACAATTTCCTTAAACACATTTCGTTTTAATCAAAATTGTTAGTCAACATTGGGAAAATTAGAAATAACGTTTGACTTCGTACCTTAAATTATATCTCTGAAGTATTTGTGCGTGATTTGTGTGGTATTAAAACTTTAAACCATCTCATATGAGATTGCAAACAATTAAAACCTAACTCATTCTGTGAAACTAGTAAATTATCTACAAATAATAGATTAAAATTGTTGTTGTGAAATATATTGTATTTTTTTAGCTCATGAGTTAAAATTTTATCATTTCGGTAATATAACATTAAGTAGGACATACGGCAGAATATAATCATTCTGGTTTAAATTTACCTTCGGCACTAACATTAAAAGAAACTGCATACTAACAAATTTAAGTTTATGTTTATCACGTTAATTGCTACTCTGATATTTGTATATGTTGGTTTTGTATTAAACTATTATTTACGTCGGTAAATGCTTCACCACGCATGATATAGAAAATTCATTGCTGTTTAACAAGGGAGTGTTCAAAATTCTACATTATAACTCACAAAACAAACAAAAAAAATATTTTCCATAGTATTCTTTTATTTCTAAATAGCGAAGAGATTGACTTAATACATATTAAAATGATAGTGGTTTGCTTTTAGGAATCAGTTATATTTTCTCTACTTCGTACGTAGGTAGAGAAGGCATTACATTCCATCCAAAATTTCGGTTATAAGATTTCACTAGGAATACATATTTTAGGATACCCCGAATTAAAAAACAGTTGCCTGTGTGTGTATCCAAATGTCAGTGTGCGTGTTTGTGAACAGCATAATTCAAAAACAAAAGTCCGTTAAATACCAAACTTATTATTTAAGTTCACAATTGTTAAAGGACGTCTTACAAAGTATTCAAGAAAATCCCTCCACACCAACTACTCTTTACATGGAACATTCTTCGAAAATGTTTATTTTCCAAAAATGGCCTTTAGCATTCTGATTAAATACCATATGTTTAATATATTTTAATGGCAAATGAAATGCATGTCTTCAATTTTCTGGGAATAGCTTCTGAAGCCGTCTTCATTATGAATGACATTGACATAAATTGTAATCCTAAAAAACAGGCAAAAACTGCCTACACTAAATTGTAGACCTCGTTAAACGCACAATTTATATCTAATATACTTAATTGTGGAACTAACGTTTCAGAGATCATCCCTATTGATGGTGCCAATTTTAAAATAGACGGCAAGTCCTTGTCCGTTTCATATATCATTTGTTTTAATCCAGACCTAGAAAAAAGAAGCTTTTAAAAACTGTAATCCCGTGTATTTCTTTGTTTTCCTTCTACTTATAAGGAACTAAGTAATAATACAATTTCTGGTAGTATTGATCTAGATTAGCAGTATATAGACAAAGAAATAATCTTCGTAAGAATAGTTTGTTTGCAGGGCAGATAGAGAACGCAATGTGAATGTAATGTATCAGATAATTAAAAGATTTGACTGTAGATTTAGCTTATTGTATTTCTATATTCCTCTTGCACAACGACGTATTAAGTAATAAGATCACTTATGTTAATTTTTTATCTTGATTAATTGAAGTAGCTGGAACTACAAGCTTTGGAAGTATAGTTTGTTGTAGCATAGGTAAAGAAAGTTATGTGAATGTGGCACATCAATACTTTTACTTTGCAGAATACAGTGTGAGTAAATAATTTAAAATCAACAAAATGAGAGTTAATAAAACGTTAGTATGCCTATATTTCCCTTTTGGTTCCAATTAGGTAATTGTATATTACTCAGAAAATGTATGAATAACAATTAATCATATGATATCTGTGTATAATGCTCAAATATTCTAAAGGGTAATAACTTTACTAAATTAAAGATTCAAATGCAATACAAATTATATTGACATAAACTAATAAAATTCATGTATAATACAATCCCGAATTATACTTCGCTGATTTACAAGATTAATTAAGTAGTAAATAAAACAATATTTTAATGTGTATTTACAATTTTTTTCCAATTTCAGGGACTTTTTGTGCATAATAATCATACAAAAAATAAGGTGTTTAAGGAAATGTACTTTAGTTAATATGTAATCGAGTCTTTAAAATAATGCATTGGAATAAACAAGTTACATTTGAAAAGTGCTTCCTTTTATCAAAAATCATAAGTAAATTTTGATGTTGTTTTTCTTCCTCCATAAATATTTCAACATATTCAGAAGATTTATCTTGTAAATGAATATAAATATTAAGGTTTAATTAGCATAAGTAAATATAATAAATATGATGTATTCTATTCACATGACTTTCTCTACATCTCTGCAACAAATTATTGTTAAAAATTATTGTTCTATTTACTTCATGCTAATCAAGAAGGTTAAAGTGATAGTCAAAAGCTAGTTGCTATGTGAGTAAAGCTCCTTTGATTGTGTGGACAGGAGTTCACAAATTCCTGTATAAAAAAGTGTAAGTTTTTCAAGCTGAAACTAAAAACAAGAAATATCTTAAAAACGATCAACTTCATGAAAAAAATGTGTATAATATAAATTGTGTCTTTTATCATCCTCTACATTTTTGTGTGGTAGGTTCTTCTCAATCTCTTACGGTTTAGCAGTAAAATTCATCTAGAATAAAGTAGTCTTCAGAGCTATTCCCAGAAAGTTTAAGATAGGTATTTTACTTGTTAGTAAATATCTTTAATACACGGAATTTTAATCAAAATCGTTATAGCCGGTTTTGTGAAAATCGAACATTTCCAAAAACGTTCCATGTAAAGGCTCGTTTGGGGGGGGGTAGTTTTAGTTAAAACTAGATTGTAAAGTTCTTTTTATGCAACATTTTCATGTTATGTTAACGAATATGAAATGATCTCACAAACACTGTGAGATTCCTGAAAAATATTTTATTCATTCAAAACATCCAAAACAATAATAGTAACCATAATAATGATGTTTAATCTTATGCGGTATATTCGCACATCGTATCCATTATAAATCATGTACATATCCTATATATTATTATAGTATTCATATAAACATGATGCTTCTAACCATGCCACATTATTCATACATTTTACGTTCGTTACATGCATTTCTTTTCGAGACATTATGAACAATCCAGCAATAAGTTAGGTCTGCATTCAGATGTTACAGAGAGTTGTGTGAGAAAATGAAACCATAGATCTATAATAATGAACTGATGAGAGTGTTAAACAGCTAAATGAAAAAAATCACAAACTTTTCAACGTTCTATCAGATGACGGATTGACTCTTGGTAAAACTTTAACATAGAGCAAGATATACTAACTGATAACGCTCCGAAACAAAACAAAAACAAAAAAAATAAAGTAATGACATTAATTTTTTAATTTAAAAATTACATTTTTAGTATTGTCCATTCCATCTAATGTTAGTTCCCAATTATACATCATTATATATACAATGAAATAATAATGAAGACTGTTTAACAAGCCATTTTGAGTGCGTGGCTTGTGATTCTTCAAGTCAGACTCAGAATGTTGAATCTTATTCAAAAGTTCGGTATTGATTACATTAATAAAGTTCTACAAATGTAATTCATTTCGATTCTTAGGGCATCATACATAATAGCAGAAGCCCCTTGGATCACACGGATACGACAATCCACCACTTAAATTATCCAATGAACCGTTTTATATTCCTATATTTAATCAAAAGTGAATCCTCTATTGTTCTTAGGTGCCCACATAAATGTTTGATGAAATAAAATCTCATTTAAGCATGCATGTTACGGAAGACAGATCCCATCATTTACGAGAAGAACGTTTTTAAAACGCCAATTGTGTAAGCAAAAGTTATTTGACTCTTTTTCATGTTTGAGTGAACTCTGTATTTTTAGTGCGATAAGCTCTTTCTACATCTTATTTTTTGCCATTTATACAAAATAAAGTTAATTTACAATGAAGTCACCTTTCACAGAACATTAAGATATATTTCTATTTTATTAATCATGAAACTATCTTGAACATAAAGCATTTTTATGAGAATTGTTAATATATAATTGTATGTAGTATTTTGATAATACCTTTTTGAGAAAAGGAAAAATTAACCACACATTTTTCCATACAACGATTTTCTTTAAATAGCTCAGTCTGATTTAGTGTGTAGTGTGAAGGTATCAAAGGGCTTCCACAATTTAGCCAGTGATAGCGTTATTGTACGTCATCCTCAGCAGGATAGGATAAGATGAGAGTAATTACAATGGGCAGCCGGATCCAGACGGCGAGAGAGAGCCACAGTGGAGGGTCCCTAAAAGTTTCCAAGTAGGTCTTTATCTTGACGCGCGGAGCACTAGGGGTCCGCCCCTCAGGTCTGACCAGACGACTAATAACGTCATCCTTCTGCCGAGAGTTTGATTTCCAAAGCGCATTTCCTCCATAAGTGGGCGCCACCACCGCAAGCTTCATCGACACGTAAACCCTGAAAGAGACCGTCTGGATTGAAATGAAGGAATACAAAGTTCAGCGGAATGAAGAAAACTCTCTAGCATTCGCATAGTGACCCGGGAAACCATTTAAACCCCCTAGAAATGGGTCAAAGAGGTCGGCCGCGGGGAACCGATTCCACAACCTCCGATTAGCAGTCCCAGACGAAATAAATGTGCCACCTGGCTTGATACTGTCTGACTTAAATATAAAATATTATATTATTGTTGAGATGTGCTTGTTCGGGTGTATACACAGAAATAGAGACAGAGAAAGAGAGCGACAAATATGAACACATTCAAACACACCGAATGTAATTTTGGCTTCGGTGAACCTATTTGCAGGAAACCTCGTTATCGAATTGTTAGGTAGAATACAGAATTTTTTGTGTATGCTTCTGACAAGTGACATTTCTGCTGTTTATAAAAAAAATTATTTTTAAAAATTACTGAGAGTAAATTAAGCTGTATAGGCCGAACTCATAAATGTTCAAAGTCGATAAGGTAGTAAAATCATCAGTAAACTGCAGGAAGGAGGGACAGTAAAATGAAACGGAAAGATGGTAACAAAAGCGGCAGGTGCTGCTAGTATATGTTATCTACTTAATGTACATGTTCAGACCTGGGTAATTATTTTGTACACCGTAATAACGCTTTCGAAGCTTAAATCCACTAGCTGGTGTGCCTAATTTGAATACAGAAAGCTTTACTTTATAAAGCAATGTTGTGGTGATTGCAAGCTATTATTTGTATATTAAGTAATGGTGTTTCACATGACATTTTATTATGAATTTATTAAGTAGTTTATTTCTTACTTCTCTTCTCCTGGGGCGAAGCTAGAAAGTTCTGACATTTTCAACGAGTCACTTCTTCTGGCCTTTAGAAGCAACCTGTCTCATTATTGGATACTTAAAGGTCGTCTTATATGCAGGGCGTTAACATGCATAATTTCTCGCCTAAAGGGTGTATTCTGTAAATAAGTGACACTAATTGCAAACATTGAAAACTTTTCATAGACTCAATTTAGTTCATTCCATTTCAGTAGTACTATTTTAACTTAAAGGAATTATTCCAAGTATAAAATATGCAGCTCCACTTAAAATTATACGATGAGCAATTGAGATTTTGGAACGTAAAATTTTTAACATAATATTATGTTAAAATATTATTGTTCAATTTACATGACTTACTTTCTCTACATCTCTGTAGAAAACTATCGTTAAAAGTTTCGCCTTCATACTAATTGAAACTAACAAATCAGAAATTGTCTCATTACTTGCTTCCTTGGAAATATTGGAGTACACAGAAGTTGACAAGTTGTCGTATGAGAAAAGTTTAAGTATTTTGAAACTGATATAAATAAAGATATCTCGGAAATGTTGAACTCTAGGTGGCATAAATTGCGTATTTTAAAGAGATCTATATTTCTTGTATAGTATTTGTCTATCTCTTACGGTTTACCAGTTTGTAATATTCAGCAAAATTCATCATGAATGAAGAGCTCTTCCCAGAAAATTCAAAATATATATTTTATTTGACATGTAACTATCTTTAACATACGGTATTTTAATTAAAATAGTTAATCATTTTTGAGAAAATCAAACATTTCAAAAATGTTTTTATGTAAAGAGTAGAGGGATATTTCTCAAAATTTTCGTGTCGCATTTTTGGAAGATACTAAACATAAATATAAAGTTTGGTATTCACCCGACTTTTCGTAATCGTGGTCACAGAAATACGGACACACACCACCCACTGGACCATTTTCTAAACTTTTTTGGATACAGGGGACCCTAAAACTTGTATTTCCGGTAAAATCTCGGTATCGAACTTTTGGATGGAGTGCAATACTTTCTCTACCTACGTGCCGTGAATTATATAGAGAAAATAAAAGGGAGGTTTTTAGATATATTAATTTCTTTTTCCGTACAAACTGTGTGTAGGACAGGAGTTGGAAAGACGGAGTCAGACTGAAAAATTCCTTGCCATAGCCTGGATTTGAAACTATGATCTTTGTAGTTCCATAAGATTCCTCCAACAAACTAAAGTACCATGGCAACATGCAGGCACGCCATTATAGATATATAAGTTATAGTATAAGTATCTTTCTTGAACAGTGGAGTTTTTTTCCTCGGATGAAGATTTCATTTCTTCATAACTACTGCATAATGATTTCAACTGGGGAGGTAAATTTAATTGTCATTGAAGTAAAAAGTATAGTTCTGTAGTCCCCATGATATTTCTAATAAAGAACAAAAAATTGACATAACTTGGAGAAAAAATATTGTCGAATATGTTTTTATTTTCCTTCGATGGATTTTAAAGCTTGAAGGTGTTACATTTTAATGGTTTTCGATTACAGCAAAATAAATTTTATATAATAATAGTAAACAAGCGTTTTTACTTATTGTATTCTTTTTGGTTATATAACTATCTATGTAATAGCACAATATACGACACTTAATTCAAAAGTGGTTTTTTTTTTTGGCTTTAATATTATAATAAATGTTTATTTTTTGTTGTCAACAATGCTTAACGTAATAGAAATGCAATGATGCAGCTTCAACATTCTAGAGATCACAAAAAGTCGTTAATAAAATATTTATAAACTTTGATATACATTCTGATGTTGCGTAATCCCAAATGTTCTGTGTTTGTATATTTTATTATAAATAAATTGATTAAGAATTACAGAAGTAATACAGCAATTTTTCAGTTTGACTCGTATAACTTTCATTACATGTACCTGTTCAAAAAACTTATTTGAACTATTTTATTTTATCACAAAAAATAACCATCCCAAAAATTATATTATCTTTATTCAATCTTATGAGTTTGCAGTCTTAAGAACATTAAATTCAAATTAAGTTATTATATTTTATTTGTTTAAGAAAAATCTCCGCAATATATTTACAATTATTACCTTAACGTCAGCCAGTTTACCTTTTTTACTTTTTGTGAAGATGCAAAGCGTTTTTGTAACTAAAATAAGTGTAACGTATTAATTCTATGGTTCATACAAATCAGTTAAATTTTATATCATATCAAACCTTTCTGTCACAGTGGTGACGTTTCCGTCGCTTCGTTTAGATGTACAAGAGATGCTTCTAACATTTTTACATAGAAAATGCAACATGTTTTAAGGTTTTGTCGTTTTCGTAATTTACATGTCTATGTTATGCAATTAAAGCTATGATTTTATGTGTTTTACCTCAGGATACCGTATTGTAAACGCACTATATTCATATTGTGCACTGTAGGCTTAGATAAGGTTGAATTATTTTTTTCTTCCTATACTTGGTGTTACAATATAGTTACAGTTAAGTTACTTTAATATCTATCCATAATGGTGCATTAGTTATTTTTCTATTCGTCTAACAGTGTTTGTAACAAGCTAATGACATCTTCAATCCCTGATGTGCATCGTATCGTCTTAACTATGGGTGAAATGAATAACACCTTCCAGTATAGACTATGTTTAGCTTCCACGTTTTCACATCTCAATAGTGACCTAATTAGTTTGGAGAAACACTCAAACTGAGTTCCGATACAACATTGGTAAAATTGAGATTCGCCCATTCAAGCACGCCTTCCTACTCGCCGTCTCGTGGAAAATCAACACGTATGTTTATATACTGATTGGAGGTACTAATCAACAGGAAAACATCCTACTGCTAATAGATAAAATAATAAATGAAAATAAAGCAAATATGTTGTAATGTTATTTATTCCACTGCTTTTAATTAAAAATATAAATTAATTGCTTTGTACCACTAAAGACCTATATAATTTAAACATGAACATTGAATTACCAGATTTAATAGCAACTCTTATTATTAGATTTAGAAGGAGCCAACTCATTCAAATAATTCAGAAACATTTTAGTTAACCTCTCTAATGATAGAATCATATTCCAATGACTAAGTAACTTTGGGAAAAGAAAACAAAGATAAGACACTTAATCGGCTGTATCTCTCCTACAATTAGAAAATCGTATAAATGATAAATTAGACGATAGTGAAATATCTACAGGTGTTATATTATGAGGCACAAGAATAACAATTGGAAATCTATTCTTGATAACTGCATCGTCATAAAATGTGTTATAGGATCTCCAGCCTTGAACATTCTTTTTGGGGAAAGGTAAAAAGGCCTTCATCAACAGCCCTCTGTAGTATTGTGATAGCGATCTACCTCAAATACAAGAGATCTCGAATTCGAATATCGGTTAGAATGAGTCATCGGTATTTTCCGGGGGTTTTCCTATCCTGAGAAGATAAACGCCGGGTAGTACTAAACTCTCTGGATCCCAGGGCTCATTTAATCCATACCATTCGTTGTACGATATGACCCAGCACGTTAAAGGCCGTTAAAAAAAAACAAACAAACAGAAAAAGCAACTTGTTACCAGATTGTGGATTTGTCACTTGAACCTGATTCATGGTTAACCATTAAAAAAGTCAGATGTGTTGCATTCATATAACTTTTTCTAGCTGTTCTATGTACAAATTATTCTTACAAAATATTATTCTTTTACCTACTTCATGCTAATCGAGATAAACATTAGCAGACTCGGTCTTATTGGTTGCTTCCTTTAAGTAGAAAGGAAATAAGGGAATACATTAGGCTAAAGTGATAGTAAAATCTTTAAAATGCACATCGCAATTGAGGTTTGGTTGGCTTACATGGTCCCGTTTGAGAAAAGTTGGGTAGTTTCAAATTGAAATCAATAACAAAGGATACCTCTACAACGATCAACTCTACAAGAAAATCGTATGTGACATGTGTATTTTAACGAGATATACACTTTTTGTTTGGCAAGTTTTTATCTATACTTTACGGTTTAACCGTAATGCAAAATTTTGCAAAACTCATCTAGATTAAAGAGAGCTTTAGAGGCTATTCCCAGGAAATTCATAATCTACATTTTATTTGCAATTTAAATATCTTCAATATATGATATCATAATCAAAATCGTTAACCAGTTTTGGAAATCACAACAGTTTCAAAACTTTCGATGCAAGGGTATTTTATGATGAGGGGGGATTTTGTTTAAAATTTTGTGAAGATACAAAAATAATGAGTTTGGTATTTACCAGTCTTTTTGCTTTTTGGCTGTGCTGCCCACAAACACACACAGAAGCGGATCTTATCTTAAAATGCTTTTTATGGTCTCAGGGGACCTCAAAACATATATTTCCTGCGAAATCTTTTTGGTGCAATGCAATACCTTCTCTAATTACTATGTACATTGTATGCACATGCGGGCTAGAGAAGTAAAAAGTGAAGGATGCTTGCCCTAAGTACATAATGTCTCTCTCCTCTCACCTATTATCTCGCACCTCTTCTGAAAGAAAATTCTGATTTATTAAACCAAAAATAGATTGAATTTCAAGGGTGACGCATGGACTAGTAATATATTTAAAAATCTAAAGTGATCCATCCACATCACTTTCTCTACCTGCTCTAAAAACTTCTTACAAAAGAATATTCTTGTTTCTAATTGATGCTATTCAAAATAAGAATTAGCAGAATGGATTTATTACTTAGTTCCTTATAATTACAAAGGAACTAAGGGAATACACAAGCCTAAAACTATAACAAAGTGTTTTTAAAAACTATCACAATGTAAATGTCAATGAAATTTGCTTCTTTGTAAGTTCAGGTGTAAAACAAAAGAAATCAGATGACTTCCAGTTTGAGAGAAGTGCAAGTATTTTAAAATTGAAAGAAATAACAAAGAATAGGTATCTCAGGAACGGTTAGCTCTACAACAAAAATTTAAAGGACATAACTTTTGTATTTTGACGAGATCCGCATTTTGTGCAGTAATTTCTGTCTATCTCTTATGGTTTTCAAGTTACGCAAAAAGGCATTCACAATGAAGAGGACGTCAGAGGCTGTTCCCGGGAAATTCAAGATATATATTCCAATTTTCATGTAAATGTATTTAATAGTAGTAATTCAATCAAAATCGTCGGGGTCATTTTTGAGAAAATCACCATTTTTGAAAGTTTTTCACTATAAACGGTGGTTTGGAATGTGGGAATGTTTTTGAACACCTTTGTGTCGCATCCTTGGGAGAAACTAAACTTAAATAGAAAGTTGTGTATTTAACGGACTCTTTGTTTTTGAGTTATGCTGTCCACTCACACGCACGCACACGCTGACCGTTCTTTAAGAATGTGATATTGTTTTCTTTTTTTCTTTTTTTGATTCAGGGGACCTCAAAACATATTTCCAGTGAAATCTCGGTATAAAATTTTTGGGTGGAATACAATATCTTCTGTACTTCCTATTTACGTTGTGCATATACGTTGTGGCCCGGGTTGATCCCAAGTAACCGCATGTTGACTTTGTGGTGGACAAAAAGGAGCAGGGCCGGGTGTTCTCCGCCATCCATCTGCAACCCGCCGAACACGTCGTCTGTTTCCTCAACCCATAAAGATGAGAAGGAAGTGATGGGAACAGGCAGTAATGGGCAGGAAATTCGGGGGATGCAACGTACTTTCCCAGCATTCGCATGGCAACCCGAGAATATCCGCTTAAAAACTGTGGATCAGGAATGCCGGCCAAGGAATCAAATCTACCTATGAGTCTCGAATGTGAGTGACGCAAGTTATCGGTGCCGGTTCTCTCTTAAACTAAACCCTCATTTTTGTAAGCAGAAAATAGTTTTAGTTCCATATGATCTACAGGTTTAAGGACGCTTAAAAACAGGAGATAGAGAATGTATTGTATTTTATCCAAAAATTCTATACCGAGGATTATCGTAAATATATATTTTGAGACCCTTGAATCCAAAAAATGTCAGAGCTTGTGGGTATGTGTCTTTGAACAGCCTAGCTCAAAACCAGACGATGATTTTCAATAAAATCCTAATTGAATTTCTCAAAAATTACTCTGAGGATTTTGATTAATAACCATATGCTTAAGTTATTATCGTAGCAAAAAAAAAATATATTAGGAATTCTCTGGAAATAGCCTCTGAAGACCTCTTCATTCTTGATGTCTTTTGTATAACGTAATAGAAAAAAACTTGCCACAAAATATAGATATCCTTAAAACACATAACTTTTATACACCTTTTCTATAAGGGTTACCGTTTCCGAGATATTCCTTGTTACGGTTTCAGTTTTAATATACCTAAACTTTGCTCAAATGGAAAGTCATCTGTCGTTTCACACCTTTTTTGTTACTTGTGACCACAACTTCTGCTAATGTTTATCTGATATAGTATGATGTAGAAAGAGGAGTTTGTTTGAGGAACAAATAGGGAAAGTCATGTGAATTTAACATATCAGATTAGTAATTAATTTCATTTATACCCCACCTTTAATACGAGGGTGGTCTGAAAGTTCTCGGCCTCACCCAGAGATCGCGGCACTACTTAAATGATTTTTTTCTTTACGTCGGTACACATGTAAATAGACCCTATGTAAAATTACAAGTCATTCCAGGAAATAGTTGACTGTAGGCAGCGTTGGAAATGCGCATTTCTTTGAAAGTGGAGAAATTCGAGTATCATGCTGAGACAAAATTCTTCGTAAAAGAAGGTTTAACACCTACAGAAATTCAATTGCGGATTGTAAATGTGTATGGTGACTCTTCACCTTCAGTTTCCACTGTGAAGAAATGGACGGCCGATTTTAAACGTTGCCGTGAAAGCGTCCAAGCCGATCCACGCGAAGGACGTCCAAAAACTGTAACCACACCGGAAATCATTGAAAAAGTGCATGACATGATTTTGGAGGCGTACAAAGGTGCGTGAAATTGCTGATGCTCTTGGAATTTCAAAGGAACGTATTGGTCACATCTTTCATTAGGAATTAATCATGAAAAAGCTTTGCGCAATAAGGTTGCTGCGTATCCTCATTGTGGATAACAAACGCATTCGTACGACATTTCTGAAATGATTGGCGCATTTTTAGAAGAACAGAATTGACTTTTTGCGCCGATACGTCACATGGACCACTATACACCCGAACCCAAGCAGCAGTCGAAGCAGTGGACAGACAGAAGCTGGTTCTTCAGCTCCAAAGAAGCCGAGGATAGTGCCACCGATGTTAAAGATCATGGTGTCAGTTTTTTGGGATGCCAAAGGAATTTTGATAGACTATCTCGAAAAAGATAACATCATTACTGGAGAATACTACTCTAACTTCTAATCAATCTGAATGCAAGCATTTGTGAAAACAGACTTGGATTAAAAAAGAAAAAAAAATCCATCAGGACAATGTACCTGCCCATAAAAGTCTTTTGGTAATGGGGAAATCGAGAGATCTGCACTATGAAATGCTGTTACATCCACCCTATTCCCCAGCTTTGGCTCTTTCGGACTTCCATCTGTTTCCAAAACTGAAGAAATACCTCCTGGTAGGACCTTTTCGTCCAATGAAGAAGCAATTGCGGCTGTAAGTAGGTACTTTGTAGCACTTCCGGAGGAACACTACAGAGAGATAATAACAGCATTGAAACACCGCTGGACAAAATGTATTAATTATGTTTAAAAATAAAACTACTTTGAAAGCATGAAATGTGTTTTTCACTTTCAGGCCAAGGACTTTTCGGAACACCCTCGTAGCATGATCCTAACGGCGGTATTTCCCGTAAAACAACCTTAGGAACTATAATCGTTAAGTTTTTATTCATCCTGTTAATCATTAGATCACACATTCATAATTCCAGACTCTGGGGAAGTTAAGGAATAATCTGGGCTAAAGAAAAGCAATAAACCCCAGCCGGGAAACGAACCCGTAACCCCTCACACGGTAGATAGGTGTTCTACTGACCTACAGAGGCAGATGTTTTAATTCTTATTTCTAATTTCTTAGTGTAGTTATTGTGTAAGAGAGTAGTTGATTTAAAACCGTTTTCCAACCTCTGCCTTATGCAACAATTTTTTTCTAAAACAATTATTACTGTACAGTTATCTTTATAGACTGAATTAATACGTTTTGAAATGTTAAGCGCCTATTCCCATAGGTTCATGGCTAACACAATCGTCTTGTTTGGTAAACAGTTACGCCAACCTCTTGTGTATATCAAAGTTTGTATTACGTAATTGAAACCATTTCTGTTTAGATATTTATCGTAATTCAAACGAACAGTGTGAACAGTTATTCTAAAATCCTAAATGTTATTTTCTCTACTTTATATAAAGAAAGTATTGTGTCAACTCAAAAATTATATACCGATATTTCACTGAAAATACATATTTTGATACCCCCTGAGGGAAAAAAAAGGTAATTTAAGAAAAAGTGTGTCTGTTGTGTATGTTTACGTACATGTGTGACTGTGTCTGTGGACAGCACATTTCAAAAAACTAAAGTCGCTAATACCAAACTTGACATTTAAATTTAGTATCATCCAGGGATGCATAGCGTAAATTAAAAAAAAAAATCCCACCACACCAACACATTTACAGAGACATTAAAACAATTTGTTCTAAAAAAAATGGGTCTAACAAATTTGATTAAGTATCCTGTATTAATGATATTTACAAGACAAATAAAATGTATATCTTATAATTTTTTGGGAATATCCTTTGAAGACCTATTCATTCTAGATGGCTTTTGTATAACTGGTAAACGGTAAGAGAGATACAAAAGCTTGCATCACAAAAATATAGGGCTCGTTCAAACAGCCAATTATGTCACATATATTTCTATAGAGTTAATTGTTTCCAAGATGTTCCTTTTCTCAAAGGGAAAGTAAATTTTCATTTTATCTCTCTTTTGTTTTACTCCTGAATACACAATAAAATCAAATTCTAAAATATTTGACTATCGATTTAGCCTAGTGTGTTCCCTTATTTCCTTTCTGCTTATAAGAAACAATATAATAATTCTGCCATTGTTTATCTCGGATGGTATGAAATAGACATAAGAAGAGTGTTTTATAAGAATAGTTTGTTTGTAGACCAGAACACATCAGATTTTTGCAGTATTCAAGCAATTTCAAAGATTACTAATTAGGTCTGTGTAGGGAGCTACGTGATAGAATATATTTTACTTTGTAGTGGACTGATAAGAGGCCTCTCTGGTTATGAGACCCTTTGAAGTGGACGGTATATTACTCAGGTTTACGTTTCGCATTTGCTAAGTTCACCCCCGCCCATGTTACTCTGGTTGGTCAGTTGAGGCAGGGCGACACACCCCTCTGTAACCAACATCCGTTTTCCGGTTCCTGTCTCCAGCATGGTATGCGGCAGGCCTTTGACTAGGCCACCTCCTGGAACCTAACAACTGTTATCCCTAAAACTGCTTATCTCTCCACTAATATTGAACCCATAGTCCATTAAGAACGGCGTCTCCCAAATTTCAGGACAATGACTTGTATTGGACACACCGCTAATCATAATATTAGTTTTCTATCACTGCTCACTAAGTTTCATCATTGAATAATAGTTAATGTTAAATTTAATATTCCTGTAAATATAAGTTTTTCGTCAATTTCATAAGAGACTTTAATGAATCCGATTATTGCAATTATAATTCTTGTTGTATAAGTACTTTGAGTTAAAATAAACTACACCCTTAAAAGTTATAAATAAAGAATTCCTCAATCTATATAATAAATACTCGTGACCAAATACACATCATTATTTTTGCATTAAGGAAACATCATTGAACATTAAGGAAATTTTAATAAATTCCATTCCAAACTATTGAAGGTTCTGTATGCTAGTTTACATAATTACGCTAAATTTAATCGTCTAAAATAAAGCAAATATTTCATGCATAATTATGTATGCAAATTTCATCAGAAATGTCACTTTACGTCGAATACTAATATCTGCAAACACTATTTTAAGGGGTGATGTCATAATGGTTTGACCGCTCGCCTCTCACCTAGGATGCCTGGGTTCGTTCCCAAATGCCCATATAGGGATTTGGGTGGATGAAACGGTGGATTTTCTCCGGGCCCACAGGTTTCCCCGCCGCTCATTCCACCACCAATTGTTCCATAATTACGTTTCCTATCATCCATTTTGCTTTCTTTTCATATCATTCACTTCATTACGCTCATATCTGGCTACGGACGACCACTCGTTCTAAGTTCTATGGTTACGTGCCGTTGGCTCCCCAACAAGCTTCCGACCCCTAGGCAGACGCTTATAAGTCCTAGAGGGTGTCGATTCTAAATACGGGAAGGGTAAGCCGACTAACTAACGTAATTCTTTTAAGTGTTTCAAATAGCCTAGGTGATGTATGCTTTCTGAGCAAGTATGCATGTACAACGTAAATAGAAAGGAAATAATTTATTGCTTTCCAGCCAAAAATCAGATACCCAGATCTCACCGGAAATATGCTCCAGAACCCCTGAAAGCATTTATATAGAAAGGCCTCCGCGTGCGCACGTGTCCATGTGTCAGTGAGTAACATAACTAAAATGAAAAGTCTTTTAAATACCCCCCAACCCCTGTTACCCACATGAAAACAATTTTGAAAGTGTTTATTTTCTCAAAAATTGCTCTAACAATTTTGATTAAAATACTAGAAATAGCTTCAGAATACTTCTTCATTCTGGATGACTTTGTGTAACTGGTAAACCGTAGACGATAGACAGAATTTACTACACGAAAAACACAAATTTCGTTAAAACACACAATTTATGCCATATATCTTTTTCTAGAGTTAACTATTTCCAAAATATTCCTTGTTGCTGCTTTCAATTTTAAACAACATACACTTTTCGTAACAAATCCTTTTTTGTTTAAAATCTGTAACTTACATTTTACTTTAGGAAGACAGGTAAAGAGAACCAAATTTGAATTGTTTCACATAGACACCAACTTTTAAGAGATGTAGTGTATTACCTTATTTCCCTTCCACTTACAAGGATGCAGAAAATAAGACATTTTCTACTAATATTTATCTAGATTAACACGATGTACACAATGATGTAAATGTTCTTTTAAGACTATTCTTTTGTTGAACAAGAAGGGAACGTAATTAGAATGGAACACTGAGTTTTTTTCTTTTTTTAGCACGTATACACAATGTATGTAGTAGGTGGAGAAGATGTATTCCACCCAAAAATTCGTTACCAATATTTCACCAGAAATACGTGCTTTGAGGCTTTCTGAATCAAAAACAAGCCCTTTAAAAAAAGAAAAAAAAAGGTGTTTCTGTAGACAGCAGAACTTAAAACGAAAATGTGGTTACACACTAAATTTAGTATTGATGTTTGTTAATCTCCAAGGATGTCTAACGAAATGTTCAGGAAAATAACTTTACACCAAGCAACACTGTTTGAAATTGGAAATTTTCGAAGTTTTCGATTTTAATAAAATTGATTCATACAATTTTTATTGTATATTAAATACATTTACATGGCATATAAAATGTTATCTTCAATTTCTTTGAAATAGACTCTGAACTTCTCTTCATTCTTAATGATTTTTGATTACTTGTGAACCGATGGAGATGCACAAAATCGTACTATACAGAAAATTAGATATCGCTAAAACCCATTATTTATGTCCCAAACATTTTTAGTGGAATTAACAATTTTCGAAATAATCCTGGTTATTGGTTTATATTTTAGAAAACCTAAACGGGAAGTTCTCATAGCCCTTACTTTTAACAGACAAAAGGAACTGCAAAGCAAAGATTTTACCATCGCTTTAGCCTAAAGATTTCCATTATGTCCCTTCTATTTACAAGAAACTAAGTATTTAAATCAAAATTGCTAAAGTTTATATCAATTAGAGGATAGAAGGAAATGCTTTTGTAACAATAATTTGTTGCCAAATAGATAGAGAAAATATTTTCAATGAAACACATCATATGTTTACTTTCTCCAGCACGTATATTCAATGCATATAGTAGGTGTTTGTACGCTGTCAAGATTTCAATGGCAATGCTTACGCCATGCTAATCGAGATAAACATTACCAAAATTGGTCTTATTAGTTGCCTCTTTGTAAGTAGAAGGGAAACAAGAGCTAAAGCGATAGCCGGAACCTTTAAAATCCGGTTGCTCAGTGAAATGATTTAAACTTGCTTCTCTTTGCTTGCTATCAGTAAACAAAATAAAGACGAAAAGAAAGATGACTTCTCGTCTGAGAAATGTTACACTAGTTTAAACTGAAGACAATAACTCGGAATATCTCGAAAACTGCTAATTCCTCAAAAAATAAAAGATGTATACGACAAAAATTCTGAGTTTTAACATGATTAACATAATAAAATTGCAACATTGATATGTTGTTCTTTACAAAATTTACTAAAGTAGTAAATACTAATGATACTAAAATAGCCAATATGTCATTGTAGTATTATTACATTTTTTTCTGTCGTAAGTTTGGCCTATCTTAATTAGTGTTTATCAGTTATACAAAAGTCACCCAGAATGAAGAGGTCTTCAGAGGTTATTCCCATAAAATTCAGACCTACATTCCTCTTGTCATGAGATTAAGCATATGACACTTTAATAAAACTCGTTACTTATATTTGAGATAGTGAAAATTTACGAACATTTTTCTATGTAAAGGGTTGCTGACGGTAGGGGGATTTTCTTGAAAATATCGTGTCGCATTTAAAAGATGGTTTGGTATTTAACCGAATTTTATTATTTTGAGCTATGTTGTCCAAAGACACACACATGGAATGTTTAAAAACACTTTTTACATTTATTTCCAATGAAATCTCGGCATCGAATTTTTGGGTGTACTACAATACCTTCTCTATCCGTTATATTATTAGTACCTACGTGCTAGAGAAAGTACAAATATAATTATCTAAAGTGCCAAAAATGAGTGTGTCTACAATGAAAATAATAGTTATACAAATTGGGAGGAACATTTCAATTTATTAGCACTACATAAAACTCTGGTTAGTTTTAAACATATTAGGAATAAAGTGTGTATTTTTATGAAAACTAGAATGTTGGAGTATGTTTTTGACTTCATCTTAGAGTTTACCAGTCATGCAAAAGTGACACAGAATAACTAAGAATTCAAGGGATAGTCCCAGAAAATTTAACATGTACATTTTATTCCTGAATACAAAATTTTAAGCATATTATATTTTAATTAATAAAAAGCGTTTGACGCAGTTTAGAATGCTCCATTTTAACAAGAAGTTGGGACTGGAGGGACTTTTTTGTTCATAGCCTTAATGTGGTGAAATTTCCTTTCATAAATATTAAGATAATTTCAAGTTTGGTATTTATCGACTTTTCGTTTTTGAGTTATACTGGTCACACACACACACACGCGCACACACATACACACACACGCGTACTTTTCAATAATTGGTTCTTTATGGGTTCAAAGGTCTCCAAACATATATTTCTGCGATCTCTGTGTGGAAGGTACAGTTTCCATCCACATGGCTTTCTCTATCTGTTCTACAAAGAAACCATTCTTTCAAAAGATTATTCTTTTATCAACTTGGTAATAAATAAAATAAACATTATCAGAATACACTACGCTAAAGCGACAGTCTTTTAAAAGCTATCGCTATGTGATTGACATTGAAATTTGGTGCTTTCCATGGCTAGGAGAAAAACAAAAGAGAGATGAAACGTATGGTAACTTCCCGTTAAGAAAAGTTTTAAGTATTTTAAAATTGAAAGCAATAATAGACAATATCTTTGAAATGGTTAGTACTACAAAACACTGTAAACGACATAAAATTTGTGTTTTAACGAGATCTACGTTGTTTATGCAGTTTGTTTTTGAGTATATCTTACGTTTTGCTAGTTATAATGTTAGGAATGAAGAGAACCCCAGGGGCTATTGCCAAAAAATTCAGGATACATTTTTTATTTGCCATGAAAACGTCATGAATATACTGCATTTTAATCAAAACCATTACAGATATTTTTATAGAATCGAAAACTCCGAAAAACTTTAGTACTTAACTGCTTTCCGTTTTTGAGTTATGTTATCCACATATATACGGATGTTCATGCACACAGATCATTTTCTAAAAATTGTATTTTTCTTGATTCAGGGAGTCCAAAAATGATTGTTTCAAGTGAAATTTGGTATCAAATTTTTGAGCGGATGCATTTGTTTATCTACCCAAGTACTGCATGCTAACCAGAGAAAGAAAAAAGTATTATACTAAATTAAAATGAGTTTTTAAGTGTCCGAAGTTAAACTGTGTGGTTTTCAGTGCCATATCATTACAAAATGAATATACTGTGAAATTTTGTGCACATAATACCTGAAAGTAATTTTTTCTGAGTGCCATACTCGAGGTATATTGAAGTTGGTAATTTTAAATGCATACAAAAGTTAGGGTTAGTTTAAGTGTTTCAATTTAAATCTGTATTGTTTTAAATACAATGACATGCCTAATGATTTATAACAAACTATATTCCAAAAAGTCTATAAAATCCTAAATTGAATACATAAAATCTTAATATACTGCTGGAACGAAATTGTAACTTTTTTAGAACATAAAAATCTGAGGCTTGTTTAAGAAGCATAAATAACTCCATTCGCCTGAAACTACAGTGCATGTTGCTCAATTCTGTTCACACCAAGTACATTTTCCAATAAAATATTCTTTTAACACTAAATATTAAATTATTGATGTTTTTAGCTGTAATTTTACACCACAGTGTCTAACATGTTTAAAATGAACTGAAGACATTCTGGAGCTTTTGTTTCTTGATGTAGGTTTCGTGTTATATATATATATATATATATATATATATATATATATATATATATAAACTGTACATAGTACGTAGAAACGGAATTGTATTCCACCAAAAAAATTAGATATCGAGATTTCAGCAACACATTTTGAGGACCCCTGAATCCCCCAAAAAGTTATTTGTAAAAACAAAGTCCGGTTTTTGTGTGTCTCCAAATAGAGCATAGTTCAAAAACGAATCGTCGGTTAAGTACCGAATTTGCTATTTAAGCTCAGTATCTTCTGAGGATGCTACTATGAACTTTATCATAGACGATTTTTCGAAAGTTTAGAAATTATATAAAAAATGATTGTAACGAATTAAAAGTATCGCATATTAAAGATATTTATTTGTCCAAGAAAATGTAGATCCCCATTGTATTTGGAATAGTCCCTGAAGTCCTCTTCATTCTGAATGACTTTTGCAAAACGGATAAACCGTAGCAGATATATAAAAAATTACTACAGAAAAATGTAGATCTCATTAAAACACACAAACTACGTTATATACATTTTTAGAAGTAACAATTTCCGAAACATACCACGCTATTGCTTTCAATCAAAAATACTTTTAACTTTTCTCAAACGGAAGGTACTCTTCCGTTTCATATCTTTACTTTTTTACTTCTGACCATGGAAAAAGAGCGGATTACAGTGGCAATCGTATAGTGATAACTTTTAAAATATATCACTGTCACTTTTGCCTAGTTGTTATAAGGAGCTAATAAATTTGACCATTTTTGGCAATGCCTGTCTTAATTAGCATGAATTATCCTTAGTAAGAATATGTTTGTTGAACTGATAGAGCAACACGTTTGGTTTTTTCTTTCCCTGCAATACTATGCACATATAATATAGAGAAAGTATTGTATTCCACTTAAAATATCAATACTGTGATTTCACCAGAAATACACATTTTAGTCTCCTGCATTAAAAAAACGAGTCCGTATGTCCGTAAGTCTGTGAACACAATAACTCATAAACGAAAGATCGGTAAAATACAAAATTTGGAATTTAAGTTCATATTTTCCAAGGATGCGACTGACAGATTTTAAGAAAAACCACCCACCCCAAAGGAAACATTTGAACATTTTTAAAAAAGGATATCATATATTGAATATGTAAAAAATAAAAGGTTTTATTTTGGTTGTCTGAAAATAGTCTCTGAGGACCTCTTTATTCCCATAAATTTTGCTGAATTGCATAACCGGTAAACCGTAAAACATAGACAAAACTCACTGTAGATACAAAAATTGTAGATCTCGTTAAAACACACAATTGTCATATGCATTTTTTGTGGAGTTGATAATTTCTGAAATATTCTTTGTTATTGATTCTAGTTTTAAAACACCTTTTTCATAGGGAATTTGCCAAATCCTGGCAATGCAAAGCAGCTGATTTCAACTATATTGCATCCAGCTTTTAAAAATACTTTACTATTGCTTTAGTCTAGTGTATCCCCTTAACTCCCTTCTGCTCACAAGAGAGCAATTAATAGAGACCATTTATGCTATCGTTTATCTCGAGTATCATGAAGTAGATAGAGGAATAAGTTTGTTAATAATAATTTGGTGTAGAGATGTAGAGTCATGCGGATCAGATTTCTTGAGGTTGCAAGTGTACGATAAGGTTCATATATTTTGTTTCTCAAGATGGACTTGTTGAAGTTGATCTTTATTCAACCCGAATGGCTTATTTATTCTTCTCTAGCAATTGAAATTCACGGTAGTGCTTTTGAAGAAACGCTACGCAAAGGCTGCAGCAAATGGATTTTTCTCTGAACACGTTCGAAACAATGAAAGTGCAAATATCAAACTCCAACAGTTCGTTCCAGTCTGAGAAGAGCTCATGTTTTACTTTATACATGCTCATTTATTATTTCTTTGACTTCTTCCTGCGTATGTAATCTAATGAGAAAAAGCTTCTGTTGCGGATATGTCAGCGCACGAGCGTAAAAAATCAAGAATATGCGACATGGTCAGTAACGGTCACAAAGCTACAGCGTGAAGAATAAAGCCGTTCTTTATAATTTCTTTTCCGTGTTCGTCTGACCATAAAAGCAACCCTTAAGAACAAGAGAGAAATAAAGCCAAGATGTTGCATATAAGTGCATTTCTCTTTGATGCCGCAGCATTAATTTACCGTTTATATTAGATGAGGTTTTTCTTTGTAATGAGCTCGTTCTGAAAACTCTGATATTGGTTGTATATGACTTTTTTTACTTTCTCTATCACATATGTACAATTTTAATAGGGATTAGAGAAAGTATTGTATTCCAGCCAAAAATTCATACCAAGATTTCACTGGAAATGCATGTTTTAGGGTCTTCTGAATCCTCCCCCCAAAAAGGATTTTTAGAAAAAGATCCGTCTGTGTGTGTGTGTGGACAGCAATGTTAAAAAACAAAAATACCATTAAAAAACAAACTTGGTATTCATGTTTAGTATATTTAAAGGATGTGACACGAATATTTTAAAAAAAAAATCCCCCCACAACAAGCTAACCTCTACATGGAAAAAATTTTCAAAATTTTGTTTTTCTAAAAAAACGTATTATTAAATACAAGTAAAAAGTATAGATTTTTAATTTTCTTGGAATAGATTCTGAAGATCTCTTTATTCTGGATAAATTTAGCAAAATCCTTCATAACGGTTAAATCGTAAAAGATAGACAAAACTGAAGTCTCGTTAAAATACATGATTTATGTCGTATACGCTTTTCTTGTAGAGTTGACCGTTTTGAGACATTCCTTATTATTGGTTTCAACTTTGAACTACCTATCTTTTCTCAAAAGGGTCCCAGCAAAGCTAATCGAAGCTCAATTGTTTCACATAACGACCGACTTTTAAAATATTTGACTATCAGTTTAGCCTAATATATCCGCATTTCCCTTTTATTTACAAGGGAGCAAAAAATAAGACCGATTCTGCTAATGTTCTTTCTCGATTTAGTAAGATGTAGATAGAAGAATATTTTGTAAGAATAGTTTTATATAGAACAGTTCAGAGAAAGCCATGTGAATGTAGCACAGTTATTTTCACTTCTAAGTCTCTTACAAATCACGTTTACAAAGACATTATAAAAATATAGACTAAAATAAAGAAAATCTGCAATATCAATCCCATCACCTAATTTATTAAACCAGAACGTGTATTCCAAATATTTATCATTTATTTATACATTTAAAATATTTCTTAGATCCATCACTTTACAGATAAATTTATCTTATCCTAATAAATATCACTCACTGAAATATTTTTAAAACAACCAAATTATATGTAACATAAACATTATATATGTAACTCTAAAATCAAAATATATTAACTGAATGTCATCATTACACAATTTTATATACTCGTATGTTGTTATGTTGTTCACTAATCTACTTTTTATTTCAATTTCTATAGTTTCTTCTTTATTTATTTTAATTTACACATTAATACATTTAAAATCTTAAATACAACATTTAATAACACATCATCAGTTTTAGTTGCTTACCATTTATCTCTTAAAACATAGGTATATATTATATATTTCATTATTCAATAATTATTTAATTTCAAGTTATTTCTTCCTATCTTTTTCTATTTTTGGTTCGTTTTTTATTTATTAAAAATTTTCTTTTATATTTTTTCAAAATTTTATATTTAGACTAAAATAAAACTAGAAAATACAGGTTTATAAAAAAGAAATATTAATGTAACATGTAGGTACAATATACTGTATTCCATGCATAAATTCTACATCAATATTTCACCGGAAATGTATGTTTCCGATTTTCTGAATCCAAAAAAATAAATTATAGAAAAAGGGGCCGTGTGCGTGGTTTCTCTGAACAGCATAACACAAATATACAAAATCCGTTTAAGCTCGGAAATTTTCAAGGATATAACGCGAAGATTTTCATGAAAATTCCCTAACATGGTTAAGATACGTTTATGCTTAACGAAATGCATGTCTTGAATTTTATGAAAATAGCCTCAGAAATTCTGTTCAGTCCGGATGACTTTTGAATAACTAATAAAACGTAGGAGATGAACATAATCTTCCTACACAAACGTATATGTGTAATTAAACCACAGACCTTGTTACATAAATTATTTTGGAGTTAAATATTTCCAATATATTCGTGGTTATTGATTTAATTTTCCAATATTTTACTCCTGGTCATGCAGATATTAGCTCATTTAAATTCCAGCATATAGCAACAGCTTACAAAAGATTTGACAATCGCTTTAGCCTAGCGGATTACCTTATTTTCATTTATACTTCTAAAGAAATAAGTAACAAGTCCATTTCTGCTAACGTTTATCACGATTAGCAGGAAGTGGATAGAAAAGTAAGCTGTGTAAAAATAGTTTCTTGCAGAGTAGGTAGAGGAAGTTATGTGAATGAACACGCCAGACTTCTATTTATTTTCTGTTTATAGAGAAAATATTTCATATGCATTTATGCATTTATTTACACGTATATGAAGAATAGGGTGTGGAAATCAGATTTGAAATAAATGCTCCATAAATGACCACGATAAATAATGAATTTTGACTTAACACATTAAAAAAAGTAAACACAGAAAAAATATTTCGGAAATGTTTAACGCTACAAGCGTCTGTGTTGTGCCTTATCGACATCAATGCTTCACAAGTAATTAAAATAAAGAGAATTTTAAAGAAAGAAAGTTAAAATATATTTTTATAATATAAATATCTTAAAACATATTTTAATAAAAATGTTTAGAACCATTTTTGGGAAAACCTAAACTGTATATTATAGCATGTTTAGGATAGTTTGGATTTTCTTAAAAACGTTATTTCAAATTCAAGGAAAGCGTTTCCTTGGAAGCTGCTGAACTTACTGGTCTAAAATTTGATATTTGACCTACTTATTATGTAATGTTTTTTTGTTGTTTTTTTTTTTCCTGGCAGCCTGGAATAGACAGCGACACAAATGCAGACACAAACACATGCACACTCTCACGGAATACTTTACCTAAGCATACTCTTTTGGATTCAGGGAATCTCAAAATGTATTTTTCTGTGAAATATCTAGCAAGTTTTTGGGTCTAATGCAACAGTTTCACTACATACTACAAATAAGTAACTGATACATTTAATGTGTTCTATTCACATAACTATAAGAATTTCCTTAATAGACATTTTTAATATATATAAGCCATTGATATTAATGTAAATATTTCTAACGAAATTTACTTTGTTCTTATAATAAGCTTACCGGGCTGGATGATTGAGGCGATAACGACTATATTTGAGAAATCCCGGATTCAATCCCTGGCATCTGCGCATTCTGACCTGTGGTTTTTCGTGATTTTGCGGGTCTTCAGGCAAATGCCTGTTATCTATCTTCCTAGATGACTTTCCTGTGCCAATCACTTCCTTGTTGCAGGATCAGGGAACAGTTATCGGAAGTTTGCGTCTATGTGGTTGCTTTCTCACTGTAAAGTTGCGGGGTCCTCTCGGTCAGAATGTCTCCGAGATCCTTCTGGTGAGACTCTCCCTTACAGTAACACTAGGGATTCAGGGACTTGTGGGAGTGTGCCGAGCGATAGGGAAGCGTTCCATCTAGAAACGTTAACGACCACGACCATGTTAACACCCGTCGTCATGAGAATCTGGTAACTATTCGGCTGTCATCCCCCACCGCTCTCTCCCAAGATCACGTAAGTCGCAAAGGTCCACATGGACCTACGTGCAGTGCTCCATCCCAGTTATGTTATGAGTTTCAATCACATTACTTTCTCTACCTGTTCTGCAAATCCACTATCCTTACTGAAGATTATTCTTTTATTAATATCATTCTAATCGAGATAAACATTAGTATAAATTATCGTATAACTTGGAAATAAGCAACTTGACTAAACAAACGGGATTTTCATATGTGTTAAGAGCTTTAGCTCTGTGAAATAATTACAATTAGTTCTCTTTGCCTGATGTGGAGTAAAACAAAAGAGGTATGAAAAGAAAGATGCCTTCACGTAGGAAATTTTAAGTAGGTTAAAATTGAAACGATTAACAAGGAATATGTTGGAAGGGTTAACTCCACAAATATGTAGGACATAATTTTGGTTTTAAGTTATGTATATTTTTGTGTGGTAATATCTGTGTGTCTCTTACAGCTTACCATTTATGCAAAATTCATCCATAATAAGGAGGTTCTCAGAGGCTACACACAGAATATTCAAATATAAATTTCGCTTATCATGAAAATATCTTAAACACATAGTATTTTAATTAAATCTTTACACCATTTTAGAGAGATTTAAAGTTTTCCATGTAAACGATAGTTAGGGATGAGGGATATGCTTGAAAATCTCCGTTTCGCATCCTTGGAGGGTACTGAATTTAAATACCAATCTCTGTATTTAACGGACTTTTTTTGTTGGAGCCATGCTGGCTACAGACACACACACACACACGAACATTACTCGAATGTTTTTTTTTTTTTTTTTTTTTTTTTCAGGATTCAGGATGATCCAAAACATGCATTTCCCGCAAACTCTTGATAAAGAACTTTTTAGAGGATTACAGTACCTACACTATCTACTCTGTACATTCTACATACGTGCTAGCGAAAGTAAAATTCCGATCTGTTCCCTTCACACACTTTTTCTGCCTGTTCCGCAAACAAACTATTGTTAACAAAAGATTGTTATTTTATCTACCTCATGGTAATCGATATAAATATTATCAGAATTGGTTTGGGAAATACAGGAGCACACCAGGCTAAAACGATATTCAAATGTTTTAAAATTGTCACTATATGATGCAATTAGCATTTTCCTTCCCTTTTCAAGGCCAGAAGTACAACAAAAGAGAGATAAAATGAACACTTCCCGTTAAAATACTTGAATATTTAGTATTCCCCTTTTTCCCTTTCACTGATATAGAAATACGTAATAAGAAAATGTTCTGCCAATGAATTTCTTAATTAGTATGAAGTAGATAGAAGAATAACCTTTTGTGATAAGATTTTGTTACAGAATAGATAGCGAAAGTCATGTGAAAGGAAAACATCATTTTTTTTAACAATGTTTACAAACTTAAAACAGTACTATTCGAGTAGACTTACCCAAGTAATGGAGTATTTGTTATTCCTTCTATATCCTGCTTTCTTTTATCATGAAATTCAGATGAGCAAACGCTCTGTTTAACATAGGCTTCGTGCTGTCGTTCTTTTTATTTAGATCTACAATCCCCAAAGCGTATATAGTGGTGGAGACAGCCCTATTATCTTGGGTTACCCACAATTTTGCTGTCATATTACGGCAAGGAACTTACTATTCGTCATAGGGAAAAATTGTTGTGATACATTCACATACTTTTCGCTATCTATTCTGCAACAGACGATTCCCTGGTAAGAGAATTTGCCCATTATGCGCGGATCAGGAAGACTGTACGCATATTTTGGCAGACTGCATGCAGATGTAGGATGTTAGGAAAAAATTACTGCCGGAAGTATTTTTAGCTTTAAACAGACGAAGGACAAGTTTTGATACTTGATTCTAAACACCCAAAAGTGGTCAAGCCTGGGCACATACTTAATGGAAGTATGTACACTAAGAGATAAAACATTTGCAGAAATATTGTATAGACTTCTTGGGTGCTTGAGTAGTATATATGTGAATACGTAGTAGTTGGGTGTAGTTGTGAGTGCAACTGTGTGAGTGAGTGTGTGTGTGTGTGTGTGTTTGTGTGTGAGATATCAGAATGTTCTTTCTTCTATTCTGTGGTGGTTCTGTTGTCGTAGCGCACAAGCGTGTGTATGTCTCTGTGTGTGAATTTTCGATTGTAAAGATATATAAAATAGATATGTAGGTAATATTTTAAATTCAAGTATTTTTAGCCAGCATGTACGGTCACCCGACCCATGCGTCTGTGTAACGTAAATATTGTATTATTGTTGACTTAATAAATAATACTACAAAAGCTTATTCTTTTTTTTTTTTTTTTTTTTGCAATATAATTTATTTTGGGTCGCTTTAACAGCATGGTCATATCGCGACGCTTATTTTTTTATTTGAAGATAATCAATATAACATTAGCAGAAATTGCTTTATTACTTATTTTCTTTTAGGTTCAGGCGAATAAAGGAACACAAGCCTTATTTTATATAAAACTATTTGGAAATTTAAGCCAAAAACAAATAATATCTTCCTCATAGATAACCCATAAAATATGTGTTTGACATAAATTGTGTTTTAACGAGATATGCACTTTTTATAATAAGACTTTGTCTATATCTTATGGTTTAACAGTTATGCAGATCATTGAGAATGCAGGTGGTTTCAAAGGCTGTTTCCAGTAAGTTTGAAATAGACAGTCTATTTTTAATTAATATCTTTAATATATGACTTTATAGTCAAAATCATTAGAGCTATTTTTGAGAAAACAAAAACAATTGAAAAACCTACCTTTTAGGTAGGGAATTTCCCTGAAAATGTTTGTATCTTATCCTTGATAGATACTGAAGTAAATGTCAAGTTTGAAACTTAACTATTTCTTTTAAGTCATACTGTTCGCAGACATATACACCAACAGACCTACAGAGCTTTTTTGTATTTTTTTTTTTTGAATCAGCAGCCCTTAAAAACAGTGAAATCTCACTATCGATTTTTTTGGTGGAATGCTGTAGCTTCCCTAATTATTATGTACATTGAACGTGGTAAAGTGCAGGTGTGAGGTCCGGTGAACAAGGGCCTTCTAGAGCCTCAGTGGAGAGAAACCTGCACCATGAAGACCATGATGTGCTGCTGCGCCATCCAGTAGTCAATGATTTCTTGTCAACCTCAGCGAGACAACATTTAAAAGCTCATCATACATTAGATGATACTACAAGAAGTTCAAGACTGACTTCCAGGAAATCTGGTCCAATAAGATGATTTCCTGAAATACCACATCATACATTCAGGTTCCCCAAATTTGTGCACGATACCCATTGGATCATCGAGGATCTCAATTTGCTCAACACACTGCCAATATAAACGAAGGTACTTAGTGTGACATAGCTTGGGGAATGAAATCCGTCTGTTGTTAGGGAGCGTAATTCTGATTCGAAAGTAAAATACATGTTAAAACTTGAACCAATTGAATTTGGATTTTTTTTTATTATTCAGGAAATCTCCAGGTAGCAATTCCTTTAAAAATCATAATTATATATATTTAATTCCTCTATACATAAAAAGCTAAGGAACGTGATGTATACATGTCTATGTATATTAACATAAAAACTATTTATGTGTATTTCCTATTAACCATGACATGAATATCTGCAATACACGAATGCCTGAAAGTAAATACTTATGAGCACAGCGGAGACTGTGACCGCATTAGCGTCTTAAGAGGCAACTCATTATTAAACTAAGCTTAAAAGGCATTTAACAAGAGTATACTGTTTAAAGTATGGAGCAGGTGACTATCAAGATGGCAAATTTTGGAAATTGAAAACACCATTAATGATTTTATCTGACAAATTGTGTACTTGATGGATAATAAAATTTTATCCATCCAGGAGACTCAGAGTTTTATTTTCGTTGTAATCTCGAAATCTAATTTTGGGGTGAAAAATTCCGTTTATAAGGTGATTTTTCCAAAGTATTTAATCTTCAAAGTGTCCTAATTCCTAATTCATAAATATAAATCCGTAATTACTTAAAATCCGACAATGTTCGTTGGTTTTACTGTATAACCTTGGTTGCTGGCATAACTTTTAACAAACCTAAATCTAAGCAAATAAAATCTAAAGTAATTTAATCTGAATAAAACTATCTATTGTTTTATTACCAATTTCCATGTTGTGTGTAGTTAATCATTATATAATTTTCGTTTATATTTAGTACTAGAAAATTACTGAGGCTTCGAACATGTCTAGTGCGTTGCATTAAAGAGAAATAACGAAAGTTTATTATTATAATTTTCATATTTTCTATTTGTTTTTAGACTTGTGTTTAACATCTAACACACGCAGCATATAATATTGTGCTTGATTATACTTTTACGTTCTATAGAAATGTTGTTTACCTAATATGTTTAACTCACTACTTAATTGTATGTTAATTAGAAGTGCTACGTATTCTGTCACTTAATTTTTGTTACTCACACTAACCAGATGCTGCACTGTATACTTCAATATGTTTGTGTGAATATAAGTTTGAAGGGATAAATTATAGCAAAATAAAACTTCTAAAGAGTAAAGCATCTTACTTCAAGGATATCTACTAGACTTTGGTGCGCAAATAGTAAAATGATCTTTCCAAAGTCCTCTTGTAATGCTGCAGATCGTTGTTCTTTAACGTGGAAATTAATAGCGTAGAAGACGTTAAGCAGAAATGTGGTGTATAGTTTCGTTATGCTCGTCGCGACCGCTTGCGACTCTCCACCTGGAGTTTATTTTGGTTCGCAAGAGAGACAGGAAATCGCGGAAATGTCAAGTATCCTTTGAGCACAAGCCGGCAAGTTTCGGGCTGCTTATTTTCACATCGCAAGGTCACTCCCGAACTGGGTCAGTTAGACACCTTCCGCAGGTTGAAGTTCGAGTTGGCGGTGATGAAAGTTGTTCCGGAGACGGCTGAATGAATTAGGAAGAAGTAAACACTAGGGCAGCTTGAGTGATATCAGATTTTGCTCCACTGGAATATGCATCTTCAAAATATTATTTCCAAATGCTAAAAACAATCCACGACAGTGACATTTTTTCTTCTTCCTCTCAAAGTTTGAGGAATTCGATCAAATCGCGCAATCTCCTCCATTGTCGTCCACACTTCTTCTTCCTGAAGGGTTATTAAATGTGGCTTGCTACGATACCTTGAAGGGAGCATTCGTTGGATATGCTCTTTTCAACGTTTTGATATCTCTACATTTCTTCATTAATATCCTCTTCCATTAATCATTTTCTTATTACAGTATTCCTAATTACCAATAGTGATCTTAAAAGTCTCATTTGAGCTGCTTCTTATCTTGACTATTCCCTATTTATTGATATCCGCGTTTAATAGATTACATTGGCATTGGTTAAGATATGATATTATGGAGCCTTCCTTATTTCTTTCCTCATGTTTTAGCTAAAATGCCGTTTTATGCAGCCATTTAATCTATTGTATGTTTCTGAGTTTTCTTCAACATCTGCTATAGTGCTTTTAGACCCCAAAATATTTAGTTGTTGAAACCTGTTCTATAATTGCTCCATCAATAACTGTTTCTGTTAATATCATCTGCAAAAAAGTACTGTGTTTATATTCATATATGTGTGGTTTAATTGCATTTATGATATGATACTTAAACGATATATTTGATTTAAATATATCTCTCCATTCTTCTATAACTCTGTTTAAAATATAAATTTAAAATATAATAGCCCACAGTCCACTTCCCGGTCTTAGTCCTGTGTTGACTTTTACATTTTACTGTGAAACATAAACACAACAATTATTGATTAATTTATTCTTCAGAAAGTCGTAACACCATACGCAAGCAACACGTGCTGTAAGTTCTGTGTTGCTGAATAATTGAAAGGCACCATGTTATAAATACAATTCCTGAAAGAACATTTCGGTTTTGCTATTTGGTATCTTAAAGAATTGCTGCTAAACTTCGACTTCAAAAACCACACAAGTTTCAAAGCCACTAATAAAAACTTGCTGTGCATAATTAGATTTCCAAGTATGCAATTATATAGTAGTGGGTTAATGGTTCTGGACAATTTATATTCTCTAGCACGTATGTGTAGGTAGAGAAGATATTATATTCCACCCAACAATTGTATATTTCGCAGAAAATATGTTTTGAAGACCTCTGAATAAAACAATCACTTTAAAAAACGTTTTGTGTGTAGGTGTGCGTGCGAGCTCATAAACTAAATACCGTTAAATACCAAACTTAGTATTTAAGTTCGAGTATATTTTAAAACATTGACATGAAGGTATTCAAGAAAATGCTCTACTCCAAATTAGCCTCTACATGGACGAACTTTCGAAAATATTGATTTTCTGAAAAATGGCCGTGACGATTTTGATCGATAGTCAGCTCTTGAAGGAGCTGGCATCGTGTAATGTATTGATATTCCATTCTCTTTGCTTCGTCATGAGAAAGAAAAAGAATAACAATTATCCGTTTGAGAAATATATAAGTATTTTAAAATAGGAACCAATATCTAGGATTACCCCGAAAACGGTTGACTCTAGAATAAATGATTTGACATAAATTGTGTATTTTAATATGATCTACATTCTAATGTAGCAATATCCATATTCTCTCTGTCTCTCTCTCTCAAAAGGCATGCAGAATTATCAGGACTTCCGAATCTATTTGCAGTATTTCAGGATATATATTTCATTTAGCATAAAAATATCCTGATCACATTTTAATCAATATCGTTAGCCATTTATGAAATTTTGTAAAATCTTCCAAGTAGAAGTTATTTTGGGATGGGGAATTTTCTTGAAAATCTTCCAGGTGTATTCTTCAAAAACGCTGAATTTAAATGCCAATTTTGTATAACCTTTTTTCGTTTTGTGTTATGCTGTCCACAGACACACTCGCACACAAACACTGGATTCACTTCTGCTCATAACGTCTATTTCCGGTGAAATCTTGGTATTGCATTTTTGGGTGGAATACATAGTGGCTTCCTTCGTGGAGTAATGGTTACCATACTTACCTATAATAGCCTAGATCGCGGGTTCAAGATCGGCAGAGGGCGATGGATTTTTTCGTTCGTAAAATCCCTAACATGGCTTCCTTTGGAAGGGAAGTAAAGCTAATGGTCCCGTGCAGTATATTTACAGCATATAAAAAAACCCCAAACCTAATTAAGAGGCATATGAGCAAACTTAAGCGGTCTACCACGTTCAACATACTAAAATAGGACGCTGAGAATCAGTTGACGAGCGTCCATAGATAAAATAAAAAAATCGATTCATACGTAGTGGCTGGTAGGGAAATTAAAAAGAAAAGAGAATGAGTTTCGCAAATGGGTCAAATCTAATATAGTTACCAATGTTCGCATTTTTTCACTGTATTCTATTGTCCAGTATGATTGTCTTTGTTGTGGCTGTAACGGATTGTATTACAGCACAATAACCACATGTAAATCCTAAATAATTAGTAGTGGTTAGGAAATTCATCTACACTTAGCGAGATTTAATTATTGGAGAGAGAGAGAGAGAGAGAGAGAGAGAGAGAGAGAGACAAAAAGGGAAAGAAAGAATCGCATGTCCTATGCACCCGATTTATGCACAGATTCATATAAACATCGGTTTAGCAAGAAATAAACAGATAGTATGTGATTGTCAAAGCATAAATTGAAACTACACTATAGCTCATTTATTCAAATAAAAATTATTTATAATACCTTGTCCTCTCGTGCTAAAATGTTTAATAAAATTAGAAATACAGGGTTTTTCATATTTTACGCAATTTTTAAAACTGTAATAATTAAGTAAAATGCATCGAAATACTTTTTTTTTAGTTTCATTTACACACACGACCATTTAAGTATAAAAATTATGTCAGGCATATATGTCCATCAACTGTCTCTGTTGTAATGAACTCATGATGACGATCGATGAACTTCGTGTTGATGGACGTTTGTAGACACGTTGAATTTCTTTCTAAGTTCGAGAACTGTTTACATAGCCCTGTAAAAAGTCACATGGAGTAAAGTCAGAAGATCTTGGAGGCCATTTCAAGTCGCCATGAAGGGAAATCACAGACCGAGGGAATTTAATGGTTGCAAAGATTCCGGTTTCCTAAAATTTCTTTATCAACTGAAGAACTGTTGATGCTGTAGGAGTATTATTCTTTCCGAAGATCCCCGTGAAATCTACGAAGTCTCTGTGTAGGACTCCCTCTTCTGTAATGGGTTTTCACAATGATAACGTTCCTCCTTTGAAAATCGCTCCATGTCTTAAAATATACAAACAACAATTGATGAACTAACCTAAATGACAATCGATATTAAAAGTAATAGCTACAGTGCTGTAAATTGAACAAAAATGATACCGCTCAATTTAAAAATTGCATAATATATGAAAGACGCTATAGAAACCAACCTGGCTCACGCAGGCTTAAGCTCGGACCTTGTTAGATTTTGGTTTACTATACGCACCTTTAAGAATTATTATTGATCTTTAATGATCTTCAAGTTCTCTACTTGATGAAATTAATGCAATTTCAACATAAAATGTTTAAAAAAATAATTGCAATTAAAATCGTATAAATATTAAAAGCTTAAGTTTATTATTGTATAAAACTTTGAAATATAGAAATTAGCTATTTATGAATAAATCCCTTATCGGATTTTATCGGATATTTGATATATCTTTTACAGCAAACATCTAGCACATTTCGGATCAGTTTCTCGATTGATACAGTATCCCTTTTCTTCTTTTTGGGTCTCTTTATTTAACATTATTTATAAGTAATTAATCTGTTTATTTAGATGTTTGAATACGTTGAAGTAACTTTTAACACCTTTTAACTCATTGTCTTGCGCGACCATCAAAATAATTTGCTTAATATCTACATAAGCATACATTTAAGTGAAAAGCAGTACCGCAAAATTATCAGGAAAGTAATTGCTTTCTGGGCTAGGGAAGTGCCATCAGTTATTAAAATTTCACTTTATCGTATATTGGTATATCGCTGTTAAAAAACAAAACGATTTTGAATGACCAAATACCTTTTTATAAATAACTATTTATTACAATAATTTATAGCTGATACTTCACAAATGCTAATTCCACTTTATATTATCATTACAATTACAAGAAGCACAAAACAACTGTTACAAAAATTGTTCACTGTAAGTCCCATACAGTTGCTCTGAAAATTCCACAATGTCTTACTTTTCTCGGGAAATAGGTTTGTATACATCAGTGCAACAAAGATGACGTGCATGCACTTCTAGTAGAAGTTGTCGAAGCCCTTGAATTACTGACTCCGGCTCGGTCAATACATAGTGGATATAGCTCATGTGTGAAAATAATTATCCAAATATGCGGAAATATCAGCATGTGTTGCATTCAGTAAAGCACGGTCTGTGTACATCATTTAAGTTATTACAACTGATCCATTCCACAGTGCTCGCGAATGTTCATCAACAACTTCTTAAGGCCTTTTTGGCCTCGATCCATGTTTTTCTCGTTCTTCCTAGATTTTTTCAGCCAATTGGTTTAATTGTTTGAATTCTTATATTATTCATTCCAACCAAATGTTCTTCTTAATTTTCTTTATATTCCTCAATTTTTACTTACTCTACACATACTGTATAGATAGTGTATAGAGAACGTATTATAGTGAACCCAGAAATTCGATACCAATTCACCGAAAATACATGTTTGGAGACCCCTGATTCCAAAAAATATTTTAAACATATATCCGTTGTATATATGTGTGTGTGTGGTGTGTGTGTGTGTGTGTGGGCAGCTTAGCTAAAGTCAGTTAAATACCAAACTTCTTATTTAAGGATGCTTGATATCCTTGGCATTCCAAGGGTGCGTAAGAACATTTTCAAGAAAATCCGTACCTCCAATTACTCTTTACAGGGAAAACTTTTCAAAATTATACTTTTTTGCTCGAAAATGGCTGTAACGACTTTGAAGTACCGTATTTTTAAGTTATTTTTATGACAAATCAAGTGTATATCATGCACTTCCTGGAAATAGCCACTGAAGTCCAATTCCTTCTGGATGGCTTTTGTATAACTGGCAAACCAGTTGTAGAGAGGACGAAAACATACTACACAAAAGATGCAGATCTCATTGTAACACGAAATTAACGATATATGCATTTAACCGTATTCCGAATTATTGGTTTCAGGTTAAGCCACTTAAACTTTTCTCAAACTCAAAGATATCTTTGTTCTTGTCTCTCGTTTGTTTAATCGCGTCATACCTATTTTTAACTTTAATTGCAGTTGTTAAAATTATTAATATTTATTAAGGACCTCTACGTTCTGTATAAACCCTTACGTAAGATTCATCCCCTAATTAAAATTTCCAATGAGAATTTCCTGGGAAGCAAAGACAGTGGAATTTCAGTTGTTTTTTCACATAGCGACCGGCCGTTAGTGGACTTGACTATTGCTTTAGCCTGTGCATTTCTTTATTTCTCTTACCAGGAACAAGTAATAAGATTAATTCTGCTGATGTTTAACTTGATTAGCATTATGTAATAAAATATTAATCTTTTGAATAAAAGATTTGTTTGCAGAACAGCTATAGAAGGTCATGTAACTGGAACACTTAAGATTTTTCCTGTATTGAAATATTTGAGGTTAAGTTGGTATGCCATGGTTAATCAGACGCGTAACTGTCCCAGTAATGATGTAAGGGAATTCTATTTCTGTTGATCGTATGTGTTTGTGGTCCTTCTGTCTCATCGACCAGGATTCGCTGTCATAAAGAAGAACCGGCACTGCCATGATCTTGTATAACTTCAGCTGTGTATTAATCCGTGTTATTTTCAATATTAATCTATAGAACCGCTTATTGCCTGTCATATTCATAACTTGTTTTGGATATTACTGAAATAAGTATATGAAATATCACACCAAACTATACCAAACTGGGTAACTGATTTTATGATGGAGATTTTAAAATTTATATTGTTTACAAATCTGTTGGGGTACTTTGCTCTTTGAAGTCTTCTGCATTTTATATTATCACTAGGTCATATTCAGAGATGTATTTCCTATATAAATTTCACGTGATGCTTGTTCCTTCCATTTTTGCAAGATATCCTGCAAATATATATTAAAACGTTTGTATGATATATGCACATTCAGTTAGAGCATCAGCGAGAACAACAACGCTTACGGTTTTGGGAAGACACTATGTTGTGACGCAACTTATTTTTCTTCGTAGGTCTCTGTACGCGCTGGTTTTCCAATCCATGGATATATTTAAATAGGCAAATGACCAACAATTAGATAATTAGTCATAATTGTGCTAATGAATAGTTCTTGGAGAGGAGATAGCCATAAATGTATTTGTTACGGATGATATTGGGATTCACAATATGATCCTATAGAATTACCATATCTTGGCGGATAAGAGAGATCTGTCAATGTTGAGAATTTGGGCAAGAACAGCCTCTATTGTCTGCACTGATTTTAACTGTTGGTATTGAAAGGTAGAGTTAGACTGAAAAATTCAATGTCACGGGTGGCCTCTTTCTCTATATCAACATGCCAAGACGACATAAATTCTCAGATTAATTTAATTTTTCCCCGGTAAACCTACCCCTATTTTCTGGTAAACTACTAGGAGATCCCAAATTATTTTGAAATATATATAAAACCACTTTAAGTCCCGGGCTTCGCAGTTTAACCATATATTAGGTGAATCATTGTGAAGTAATTGTTTCACCTAATAGCCCGGACTTAAAATACTAGCGACATTGTAAGTCGCAAATGAAGTATATCATCTAAAGTAATTTGAGATCTCCTTGCAGTTTACTGAGAAAAATGTCAAGTCAGTTGCGGAATTTAGTGTCGTACCAGCATACTGGGCGTAGACCAAGAGATCCTGGTTCAAATCCCGGCTGTATCATTGAATTTTGCAATCTTACTCTACATTTTCAACTCCTGTCTTACTCTCGGCTAGTGTGGGAAAATGATTAATTCACAAAGTTAGTATTAAAATTGTAACGCTATAAACTCATCGTCATAGCAATGAGCTTGAAGTATCTTAACAGAACTGCGCAGATTTTACCAACATATACAAATTATCTGTCTATAAGTAATAATTAGGACTAAATCAAATCGTGAGCAAGATCTTCTGAAAGTGGTAGTAGTTGTCCAAGGTACAATAGTTCTGATAGACTATGAGGTTAATATGTCGTATATTTTGGACGAGATAAGATTTCTGTCTAAGGGGCAAGTTGAAAGCGAGTTATATTCAGTAATGATCTGTTTATATTTAAGAAGGTAATAGATATTAATGAAATCATTTTCATTCTGAGTACCTTGGAGTACTATTTCACAGGAACTTATGTAACAATAACTGTAGATCCATCACTGACCGAGAGTAACAGTGACGACCTGGTTAATTTTGTTGCACATGCCTGTTCATATGTCTGAAGGAGATGAGGTAGAAGATGGGGTCATTTGAACGTTACCAGAGAAGTAAATCATCTGCATAGAAGGATTGTGAAGCAAGAAGAAGGCGTAAGAGTGGGAAAGAGCTGTGTATGAAGTTAGTTCAATCCTTAACATTATTCGTTCACAACACGAAAGGACTGCCTAGCTAGTTGCTGTTCTACAAGGCGCAACAAGCAGTTCAACACCTAACCATGTATCTCTTGATAGTAAAGTCGTCATAGCTACGTTTCACAGTTTAGAGCAAACACATTTTTTTTTTTTTAGAGGGATGTGGAAAATACTTGAAAATGTTTACGAATCATACAAAATCAAGTATATGACCCCAGGTGCAGTCTTCTAAGTTCTGGGGGTGTAAGTTCTCCATACGAAAGAAGAAGACGAGGAACAATGTCAAAAACATTCTCCTTTTATTCTGCTCCAAAAATATAATCATATATAAAAGAGAGAAAAAAACAGTCTCTCTGGTTGAATGACCAGAATTCTAGTTTCTCACCCAGAAGTCTCGGTTTTCTTTACTAGAATCTTTCCCTATCCCCCAAAGTTCTGAGAGAAAATGTGTGTTAGTGTGTGTATGTTTTAGTAGCACATTTCAACGAAAAAGCACAGCAGTTGCTTTTTTATTGTTTCTAAAGCAAAAGCTCACTATGACCATTGAAGTTAAAGGGGAATATATAAATGAAAGAAAAAAGGAAAACAAAAGAAAAAGCTAATCTGAGGAAACCCAGTTAAAATGGGAAAGAATTTGTAATGACCATATTGAATTATTGTCATCGGAAAAAATAATGCATTTTCAATGTATTGCTCTGTTCAAAAATTCTATTTCAGTTTAACGGGTGCACCACTGAAAATAGGATTTTCTATGTAGTCAATTTTGCTACGAATTTTATCTAATGCTCGTCTTAAAGTTTAAATTTCGCTTCAATAACCTTTACTTTCTCTACATGTACTGTACTCATAGTATATACAGGAGGTATTGTATTGCTGCGCTCGAAAATTAAATATCAAGATTTCATCGGAAATATGCTTTGAGATCCCCTGAATTCAAAAACAGTAATTTTAGAAAAATGTCCATGTGTGTGTGTGTCTATCTGAGGGCACCATAGCTCAAAAACGAAAAGTCCATCAAGTACATACTTGGAATTCAAGTTTAGTATCTCCCAAGGATGCGAAACGGAGATTTTCAAGTTAATCCTCCACCCACTGCTACCCTTTACCTGAGAAAAGTGTTGATTTTCTCAAAAATGACATTAACAACTTTCATTAAAATATCCTATGATAAAGATATTTATATGAAAAATAAAATGTATATCTCTAATTTTCTGGAAATAGCCTCTTTAAACATCTTTATTCTGGAAGAACTTTGCGGAATTTTGCATAACTGATGAACCGTGTGTAATAGACAAAAACTTCCTGAACAAAAAATGTAATCTCGTTAAAACACACAATTTATATTTATGTGCATTTTTTCGAGGAGTTGGCCGTTTTTGAGATATTCCTTGTTATAGGTTTTAGTTTTAAAATACTTATACTTTTCTCATACGGTAATTTGTCAAATCCTGGGCATACAAAGACGCTTCAGTCACATAGCAACTAGCTTTTGACTATCACTTAGCCTATGGTACTTCCTTATTTTCTTTCTAATTACAAGGAAGAAAGGAATAAGACCATTTCTGCTAATTTTTTCTGGATTAGCAGAATTATGTTTTGCCGAGATGTAGAGAAAGTAGTGTGTATGGAACACATCAGAATTTTTAATTTTCAATTTATCAAGTTTTAAAGAATAAATTTTATTCTCCTAAGCCAAATTTTCTTTTAAATATCCATAGTATTTGTCTATCTTTGCGCCCAAAAGAATATTGTAATTTTTCACGGACTTTTGTTAAATACTTTGCAAACGCTCAAAAATCTAAAGTAAAACCTATATAACAATTTCCATAATGTTCAGTAGATTTTGATGAATCAAAATTTTGGAACAAGCAAAAGCGGCAAGAAAAGAATTCCATATATTAATATTTTAAAACAAAACGCAGTTTAATTCCAAGGTTTCCCTTGTTCCATATAATGTACAATATCTAAACTAAAAATGAATTTTGGAAGTATAGATTTTGAGTCATTTTATGTGTGCAATCCAAGATCAATGGGTCGTATGACAGATGTGTGACGTGCTAAAGTTTAATTATATAAAATGTAATAAAAGGAAATGAGATCGGATTTTGATATGGCTTATCAAGAGGTAGAAACTTTCCAGGATTTTACATCTGCTATTTATCGCTGTAAAATTAAAAGGCTATACAAAATGTTTTACGCTACCTTCAACTACACGTGCGCGTAATCGAAATGACTTACCGGTTTTCAAGTGCCCCACAGGGATATCATTGGTAACCAAGAAAATATAGGTCCTGTGTAAATTTTGGTGAAATATCTTCTAGAAAGAGATACTCACCCTCTCTTTTTCTGTATTTTTTTGAGAAATCAAAGTGTGGGATGTCCATTTCATGTTTCTTGAAGTTAAGGAGGGGGGACACTTCGCGCACTGCGATACAGAGATCCGTTGCGGCTGCCACCTCTGTCGAAGAGGATGTAAAGTGAAGTGAAGGCTACAGAGGGATCACGTTTATATAATGATAACAACAACACAGCGTTAGTTGGTTGCGCTTTTGTTTGTGTTTGCTGGTGAGTCTGAAATTACCTATAGACAATACAAACCTGCATCAGTGTGCACAGTATTTCAGGCGGAACTTTTAGCCTTAAAGAAAGCAATTGAATGGAGTATAGATACTTTACAGAAATATTGTGTTTCTTACCAATAACTATTAAGTATTGCAACGTCATAATTTAAAATTTACAAAGCTAAATCATAAAAATAATTTAAGAGCACAATGGATTAGCCACCAATAATTGGCGTATAGCCCTTTGAAAGTTGAAATAGTGAGCTCTCTTAATCTTTGGGGTAAAATATAACGTTTAATAGAAACAACTATAAAGCTGTTTTGAACTTTCGTATGATTAAATTTGTTTATATACACATTCTGAAAATGTATTATTGTGTAATTATGAATATTAAAGCAAAATGTAAAGCTGCTAAAATTTTCCTTAACTTAGAAGAGATAGTTCAGTACATGCATCAATGGCAAAGTTAAGATACATAAATCAGTAAAAAGTAGTACAATTTTCTTTTGGATGAACTCCACAAATTAATCTAACAGCCCTTATTTTTTAATAAAAAGATCTTTGTTGCCAAGGAACGATTCCCCCAAAGAAGCAAACCATCATCTATGCAACAAATTATTGTTAAAAAGCTTATTTTTCTATTTACTTCATGTTAATCGAGAAAAAATTAGCAGAATTAGTCTTATTACTTGCTTCCTTGTAAGTAGAAGCGAAATAAGGGAATAGGGAGTACCATAGGTTAAAGTATTAGTCAAAAGTTGGTTGCTATATGACTGATGTTACTTTGTTTGTATGGGCAGGAGCTGACAAATTGCTGTATGAGAAAAGTATAAGTTTTGTAAAGCTGAAATAAAAAAGGACTATCTAAAAACGATCAACTCCATGAAAATAATGTACATAACTTAAATTGAGTGTTTTAACATGTTCTACATTTTTTGTATAGTAATGTTTTGTCCATCTCTTACGGTTTAGCAGTTATACAAAATTCCGAAAATTCATCCAGAGAAAGTATTCATCAGAGGCTATTCCCAGAAAATGAAGGATATACATTTTATTTATCAGGTAAATATCTTAAATATACTAGAATATAATCAAAATTGTTACAGCCATTTTTGAGAAAATCAAAATTTCAAAAATGTTTCCATGTAAAGGATAGTTGGTGGTGGGGGAATTTTCTTGAAAATCTTTGTGTCGCATCCTTGGAAGACACCAAACTTAAATACCAAGTTTGGTAATTAACGGACTATTCGTCCAACTACCCTTTACATGGAAATTTTTTCGAAAATTTAGTTTTCTCAAAAATGGCTCTAACGATTTTGATTAAAATTTCGTATATTACAGATATTTACACGACAAAAAATAATTTATATCTTGAATTTTCTGGGAATAGCCTCTGAAGACTACTTTATTCTGGATGAATATTATGGATTTTTGCATAACTGCTAAACTGTAAGAGATGGAGAAAAACCTACAACACAAAAAATGTAGAGCACCTTAAAATGCACAATTTATCTTATATACATTTTTTTCGTCGAGTTGATCGTTTTTGACATATTCCTTGTTTTATTTTTCAGCTATGAAGAACTTATACTTTTCTCATACAGAAATTTGTCAACTACTGTCCATACAAACAAAGAAACGTCAGTCACATGGCAACCAGCTTTTGATTATTAGAATAACCTATAGTATTCCCTTATTTCCGTTCTGCTTATAAGGAAGCAAGTAATAAGACTATTTGTGCTAATTTTTTTCTCGATTAGCATGAAGTAAGTAGAAGCATAAGCTTTTTAACAATAATTTGTTGCAGAGGTGTAGAGAAAGTCATGTGAATGGAACACATCAGATTTTTTTTTAAATAGACTTCTTTTGTATTCGGAGGGTGTCAAAACATGTATTTCCAGTGAAATCTCGATATATATTTACTATGTACACAGTACGTATAGAGAAAGAGATATGAATAATATGTGTTGGCCATCCAAGTTCAGAATCAATATGAATACCTAAAAATCTTATGTGTTACACTAACATGACTTTCTCTAGCTCTTCTACAAACTTCTTACATAAGATTATTCTTCTTTCTAATTATATCCTTATAAGTAGAAAGAAAATAAGGGAATACACTAGGCTAAACCGATAGTCAAATATTTTAAAAGCTGTCGTTATTCGATTGTCATTGCAAATCGCTTATTTGCTTGGGCAGGAGTAGAAAAAAAGAAAAACGGACACGTCCTGTTTGAGAAAACTATAAGTACTCACAACTGAAACCAAAAACAAGCAATATCTCGGAAACGGTTACCTCCACAACAAAAATGTAAAGGACATAAATTGTGTACTTTGATTAGCTCAACATTTTCTGTGTAGTAAGTGTTTGTCTATCTCTTACCGTTTAGCAGTTAAACAAAATTTAGCAATATTCATCCAGAATAAAGGGCTCTTCAGTGGCTATTCCCAGAAAATTCAAGATATACATTTTGTTTGGCATGTAAATATATTTAATATACGGGATTTTAATCAAAATCGTTAGTCATTGTTTAGAAAATCAAAATTTTCGAAAATTTTTCCCTGTAAAGGGTAGATGGGGATGGGGGGATTTTCTTGAAAATTTTCGTGTCGCATCCTTGGAATATACCAAACCTAAATACCAAGTTTAGTATTTAACAGTCTTTTCATTTTTGAACTATGCTGTCCACAGACACACAGACAGACACGCACACATACACAATGACCTTCCTCTGAAAATGCTTTTTTTTTTGGATTTAGGTGTCCTAAAACATGTATTTACGGAGAAATCTCGGTATCGAATTTTTGAGTGGAATACAACACTTCCTATATATACTATGTACATAGTACGTATAGAGAAAGCAAAAATGGTATGGAGCTTCCAAAACAACCAATGTACATTTATATAGAATATCAGTATTTTTCCATTGTTTATGCTTAAATTATTGTCATTATACCAATTGTTAACAACTTACGATACCGTATGTAGTTTAGTTCTTAATATGTGTTCAGTTTTGTCATAGAAAGTAATTGTTACACATCTGCATAAAGATAAGGAGTAAATTTTTCATCACAGATTGAAACAGGAAGATGTTAATATAAATTATAAAAAATACAGGTGCCAAAATTGACCCTTGAGAAACTCCATACTTCGCGGATTTAAATTCAGATAAACTTCCATTAAAATAAGTTGGCTGCTTCCTATTGCTAAAATAAGACCTTAAAGATTGAATGCTATTATTCTGAAAGCCATAAAATTTAAGTTTCTCTAAGAGAATATTGGGCACGACAGTGTTAAAGCCTTCCAAACTGCTCTTGAAGCAATAGATTATAAATATAATATATATCCTATTGTAGTCGCTATTAGAAATAGGGTATGTCGTTACAAAAATCATTTGTTTATGCTGGGTACGTGGCCATAATGGAAATGTAGGCAATGAAGGAGCTGACGAACTTGCAAAAGCAGCCTCTAACTTAGTTATAGAATGTGAATACATAAAATGCCCAATATCGTTAATAAAGAACGTTTTAACAGTTGAAACTCAATATGGCAATAAAGTATTAATAGTCATCTTACAAAACATATATTCTTTACCGAAATGAAAAATAAAACCCTTTTGAGCCTACTTGTACAATGACACAATTCAATACTGGACACGGAAAATTTCGATCAGATCGTAAACGAATTAAAATAGTGAGTCAAAACAGTGCCACATGTTTCTGTTTATATCCACTACAGAATATTAATCACTTACTCTTTGATGTCCATTACACGAAAGGAAACGACCCAGATTAATAATGCACTTGGATTTCTATAATTAATGTTTCACTCCAACTTGACACTATATTATTAGAGAACATTATTGCTACTCAGAATTTATAATATTTGTCAATGATATATTTAATTCTTTATTAATAATTACCTATATTTTCACCATACCTATATTTACATTACTTAGCGCTTATATTTATATAAATAACTATTTTATATTTCGAATGAATATGGTCCTGTTTTTATTATTATTTCATTTGCATTAATGGCATTTGTTGTGGCATTTAAACTTGATATTAATTATTATGTAGTCGTACACACTGTTTACAACTATAGTGTTAAAATACAATTACAAAATAGGACTTTAATATTTTGGAAATTCAATAAATAAATACAGACCGCAAACAGACAGCTCTCTGAGATGCGCAGAAGTCTCTAACATTTCCTGGTTCAGAGACCAGACCCATTACTGGAGCTGCCCATAGAAAGGGATGAACGACCCTTGCAACCTTGCAGCCTTCTGGGGAATACTGTTTATTTAGGGTGACCACCTGTCCGGCAGCGTTCCAGCGTCATGAAAAAAAGCGCCAATTAGAACATGGAAAGGAAATCAAATAAGGAGAATGTGGGAAATGATAAACACCACAGCTTTTCGCCTACCGACTAAAAAAATACGAAAAGTAGAGTGGGCACTCGATTTGAACCCGGTTACTGTGGAATTCTTTCATTTGGTGTAGGAAGAATAATAATAATATTGGAATAATAATGAGAGTAATACTATACTTTTAAGAACGTAACTGCCAGCATGTACCCATCCAAAACCCTAGAAACATTTTTATGTGATTTATCTAAGATGCCACGTGAACAAAATCTATACTCTAAAATACAAATGAATGACACCTGGCCTAAGAATGCTGGCTCCTCCCATTTTGATTCTTGCTCTCCCTTCCTCTATTTACTTTTAGAAAAATTCCTCAGAGAAACTTGTCTAGGCAAGTTATCCCAAGCGGGAACCGAACTGTGGTTTCTACGGAGATGGACAAACCTTGTGTATAAGGTATAAAACGTAACAGAAATTTGATGCGTTGAATTGCATGACTTTTTATAACCATCTTTAAGCTATTCGTATAAAATAATTATTATTCTAGCTTCTTGTCAATCAAATAAATTAAATTTCCATTTATACTTGTTGTAGGATACAGTACAGCGTATAAAGTGAGTAACGAAATGTAGTAGATAAAGCGATTTTAAGATTTATAAAGACGGTGTCGCTATATGACAGCTTTGAAATTCTGTTCCCTGAGTATAGATATGAAAACATTATAAATACAAAAAACAATATTATATAATATTCCCTTATTAAATATATAACAAGAAATAATAGTTTATATGTAGGAAAGTTAATAATGTTTCAAGATTGTAATTGCAGTTACGAGTTATATTTTTAGGCTTGACACATATTTTTGCTGTAGGTGCCACTTGATGTTTTCCCTAGAAAGTTTGACATTTCTGATCTCGACCTATTTCAGAAATTTATTCAATATACCGTTATTTGTGTTGCTTACAATTCCTTTAAACTTGTGTCTCAGCGAAAAGTTTGAATTAACTAGTGAATATGTTCGTGCGATTATATATTATGATTTTCGATGTGGATTATCAAGACAAGAGTGTATTGACCAACTTACTACTACATTTGGCAATGAAGCTCTATCCTTAAACACTGTGAAACGCTGACTGGTATAACGAGTGTAATCGTTACCGCCGTTCGCTCACTGATGAAATCCGTGAAGGTCATCCAAAATCAATTTTGCCAGAAAACATGCTATGAAAAAACTGATGAGCAAGATACTCATGCTACATACTGTGAGATAGAGGCAATCCTAGGCATTGAAAAAGTTTGCTCTCATTGGTCCCACAAAAGTTGACACAATCCCATAAAGGAGAGCATTTCAAGTTTTAATGTTTTCACATCATTATCCACCTAAAGAATGTTGCTCTCCACTGTGTCTAGCCCTCCATTCAATATCTTGCTATCCTGTTGCTATCATTCCAGTTCTTCTTTTTCGCACCCTTGAGTTTCGAGGTCTTCCTTTGCTCTTCTTTCAGTGGATTCTATTTCAACTTCTTTCTCGGATATCTAATTACATTCATATTTAAATAACGTCAATGAAGAATTAAAATACTTAGCTTAGATATCCAGATCCCAGATTGATATATTTTAATGTATTTGTATTTTTTCTATTTGCGTGGCCAGGAAGAATAAATGGATTAATGACCTCCCATTTGAGATAGCATAAGTATTGTCAAAAAGAAATCAAACAAAGAATAAGGAATGCTTTGGAAACTATGAACTAAATGAGTTTCGTGTTTAAAAAATCAGAAGTTCCCTTCAGAATGAAGGAAACTTCAGAAGTAATGACCGTAAGCTTTCAGAAAGTTATAAACACATTTAATTTGTGATAAAAAATCTTAAATATCCAGTATTCTTTTTCTTCTATTCTTCTTCCAAAGCCAAGGTTTTAGATGAACTGATGCTTACATCTCTTATTAGGTCGTCCTATATCCCTTCTTCTACTGGATGATAGGAAATGCTTGCCACGACAGACGATAAGGGGACATTCTTGCCCACTGCTATCGTCGTAGATTATATCAGATATTGGTTTTGATTTATGAGTGATTATATTTTTACTTGCATTGACTACCAATCATTGCAAAACCCCCATATTGGAGGACCAGAGACTGTTTTTTTCGGTTTTTCTATCCCCTAGAAGAACTACCTTCTCTACGGCTTTGGAACTCTGTCTATCCAAGGAGATTTTCTGTCGGAATCTCCTTATCGTTAGAAGGTTGCCTTCTCAAAGGTTCTCGAAAGTCCTCTTCCTGGGTTTGTTTCTAGAGTTTTCCTTCTCCTTGAGACAAATTACCCTAAGTTCTTGAAGTGAAGTTTGGGCATTTCCTCCCAATCTCGATTATTTTATGGCTTACCCGCCATATTCAGGTGGCTGTTTGCAATGGATAAATTCACGGGCGATGGGGTTGCAACGTCCCTATGCCAGATACATAGTATTTTAATCAAAATCATTAGAGCCATCTTGTACGAACATTTTCGAAACAGATATTATGAAAATCGTTGTTTGATGTTTGGAGATTATCAAAAATCTTCGTGTCGCATCTTTAGGAGATACTTAACTTAAATTCCAAGTTTGGTGTTTAATGTACTTTATGTTTTTTAATTTTGCACACACAGATATGCACACCACTCACGAGGACATGTTTCTATTTTTTTATTCAGGGAGTCTCAAAATGGAAATTTCCAGCGAAACTGGGTGTAGAGTTTACGGTGGAATGCTATATTTGTTCTACTTGTATGTTGTAAAAATAAAGTTTTAATGAGAAAGTAAAAATTGTTACAGTATTCTATTTACGTCATGTTTTTACATGTGAAGGAATACTTGGAGGCTTTGCGCGGTGTTTTTTTTTTTTTTTTTTTTTTTTTTTTTTAAACAGTAACGGAGTCTGATGAGGACTCCGGTACTGTATCCCTATTTACATTTCCCCCCGTAGGTTTTACTGATTACTGGTTTACTGGTTTTACTGTTTCTTTTACAAACATATACACATTGCACAAACATATAACATCCATGCCCAAGGCGGGACTCGAACACACGATCCCCTGCCCACGAAGCACCAAAGCGAGACGCTTTAGCGAGCGTGGCCATGGGGACCGGCAAGTTTGGTGTTTAATGGACTTTTTGTTTTTTTACTTTTGCACACACAGATATGCACACCACTCACGAGGACATGTTTCTATTTCTTTTATTCAGGGAGTCTCAAAATGGAAATTTCCAGCGAAACTGGGTGTAGAGTTTACGGTGGAATGCTATATTTGTTCTACTTGTATGTTGTAAAAATAAAGTTTTAATGAGAAAGTAAAAATTGTTACAGTATTCTATTTACGTCATGTTTTTACACTGAGCGGTATTAAAGGGGTAATTCAAAAGGTGTGAAGGAATACTTGAAGGCTTTGCGCGGTGTTGAAACAAAACCGCAGCGCTACATCTGCCCACAATTACAGAGAGGGAAGCGAGGACAAAAGCAGGCTAGAGCTCGTGTTGTATCTCGGATGTTCCGGTTATGGCTGCCAGCCATAATTTCCTACCAAGGAAAGTATAAAAAAGTTTGATTCCTTTTTTCCTCCCCTTGGAGACAGCTATTGGTGCGCACAGTGACACTAAACAGCGGGGTACTGCGGGGTAAAGTGGGGAGGTTCACAATATTGATTGGTGGGTTTGAATCGCTTTCATGAATTGTATAATACAAGGTGGCAAGTCTGCTCTTCCGAAATGAAAACTATCAATGCATACATTTAGCGATATTTGTGGGAAAATTATTACATCACACAATTGATGCCATTCATCCCTTTCTATTGCACCAATTTGTGCAGTTATTCTGCAATTGTGTGTGATACTGAATGGCTTGGAAATTTTAGGATCTCTCGCTTCAGGCACAAAACTTTGTAAAAGTTCATTGCTGTATACATATTTAAAAATGAAAGTTAAATAGCTACTCATAGTTAGAAATATGCAATTTGTAATTGACAATACATATACTACTATAAATATCTCACCTTCATTTTGATAAAACAAATATTTATTTTCATTAATAGAAGAACTACAACGTAATTTTGGTAAGTTAGTGTTGTTCCTTTTCTGTATATATTCAGCAATATTTTAAATACTCTTTTATTAGTAAGCGTCATCCTTAATTATTATATGGTAGCAAAAGCTTCATTAAAATATCTTCTTAATTCATTTAATATGCCCATGAGGTTCACTTTTAATCCCGTGATATTTTGTCAAAACAAATTTCCACAAATCGGATGTGTTCCATTCATTAGATTTTCTCTACTGTAACAAACTATTCTTACAAAGGTTATTTTCTAGATCTTTTTGGATGACTGACTAATTCCAACTACTTACCAATATGGAAGTAAGTTAACATTCCCACATCTAACCAAGTTGCTACAGAAACAAATGAAATCGCAATACTGAAATGGACTCAAAAGGCACTCGTGAAGTGAGTAAAAGTTTTGCTTGACAATTTTTGTAATTTCTTGTATCTAACTTGTACCTTTGTTTAGACTTTTCCGTAATTAATCTATAGCTTCCCATTCAACAAACTTCTTCCATTTCTCTGTCCTTTACCATAACTTATTTCATAGTAAAAAAATATCTAGGGTATTACAGATAAAAATATCCCCACAGCCAACAAAACTTGTCTATAAGAATCATGAAAAGCTACATAACGACGACTACCAAATGCTTCTTTCTCATAGAAATCATTTGCATCCAACCAATATTTTAATTCATTTATTACTATATTTTAATTAATATGCATCGTCCAAAAATTAGTATGTGACACACGAGTATTGCAGAATGTCCTAAGATGAAAATATTCAACTTCATTTCGTGTTTTAAAATTTTTCCTCAATTCTGCAATAGAGCATTTTCCACACTTTTATCGCAACATCGAAATATACATTAACAGAATTGTCTTAAATAAGGGGATGCACTAAGCTAAAGCCATAGTCACATCTTTTAAAATCTGTTTGCTATGGGATTAAAATTCGCTTTTTTTCATGATCAAGAATAAAAATGAAAAATGAAAAATTCCAATTTGTGTAGCATGTTAAGTATTTTAAAGTTGAAACCCTAACTAGGAATATCTTGGAAATGGTTTACTCCATCAAAACTATTTGATATAAATTGTGTGACTAACGAGATCATCATTTTTTTGTATACTGAGTTTTTTCCTGTCTCTTACGACTTAACCAGTAATGCAAAATTTATCCAGAATGAAGAACTCTTTAGTGGCTATTTTCAGAAAATTCAAGATACATATTTTATATTTTATGTAAATATCATTAGTACACGATATTTCAATCAAAATCAGTATTGCCGTATTTGAGAAAATCACAATTTTCGAAAATTTTCCATATAAAGGGTAGTTTCGTGTAGCGTTATATTCTAGAAAATCTGCGTATTGCATCCTAGGAAGATGCAAAACTTAAATACCAAGTTTGATATTTAATTTGACTTTTCTTTTTTGAGCTCTGCTACCCATAGACACAGACACACAAGCAAAACCACGGTACTATTTCTAAAACGAATTTCTTTTTAAATTTTATGGTCCTCAAAATGTGCATTTCCTATAAAATCCGGTTAATTTTTGGATGGCATACAATATCTTCTCTACCTACTATGTACAAAAATATTACACTGTATTAAAGTTAAACTGTTATTTTGAGATGAAAGCGTTTTCTCAAATTAGCTTGCAAATCGGTAACCTGTGATATACAGATAGATTTTAATAGATTAATTCCTTCGCGAAAAACAGTCTTATAAGCATAACAATAAACTTCTTGAAAAATTTAAATTTCCTATAGAAAAAATCTGATGTGTTCCATTCACATGACTTTCTCTAAATCTCTGCAACAAATTATTGTTAAAAGGTTTATGCCTCTATTTACTTCATGCAAATCGAAAAAAAAAAATTAGCAGCAATAGACTTATTACTTGCTACCTTGTAAGTAGAAGCGAAATATGGGAGTATCATAGGTTAAAGTGAAGTCAAAAGCTGGTTGCTTGGTTTGTATGGAGACGAAAATTCCTGTATGACAAATTCCTGTATGAGAAAAGTACAAGTTTTTTAAAGCTGAAACCAAAAGTAAGGAAGATCTCAAAAACGATGAACTCCTCGAAAAAAATGTATTTAACATAAATTGTGTGTTTTAATGTGCTCTACATTTTTTGTGAGTTAAGATTTTGTCCATCTCTTACGGTTTAGCAGTTATGCAAAATTCTTCCAGAATAAAGTAGTCTTCAAAGGCTATTACCAGAAAATTCAAGATATACATATTATTTGTCGGGTAAATATCTTTAACATACAATATTTTAATCAAAATGTTTAGAACCATTTTTGAGAAAATCAAAATTTTCGAAAAAAGTTGGGGGTTGAGGGATTTTCTTGAAAATCTTCGTGTCGCATCCTTGAAAGATACCAAACTTAAATACCAAGTTTGTCATTTAACGGTCTTTTCGTTTTTGAGTTATGCTATCCACATTCACACACAGACACACACACACGGACCTTTTGCCAAAAATGCTTTTTTTGGATTCAGGGGGACCCAAAACATGAATTTCCGGTGAAATCTCGGTATCGAATTTTTGGGTAAATTACAATACCTTCTCTATACACTATGTACATAGCACGTATAGAGAAAGTAAAAATATATATGTGTATGTGTGTGTGTCTCTTAAAGAAACCACTTGCAAGTATTACGTCCATTATTATTTCGCGGATTGCAGGTGGTGACACCGATGATACGTGACATTAAGTGATATTTGGGAAAGAAAATTCGGGAATACGCGGTAATATGTAAATGCCGTCATTTTCGAGTTTTAGGACCGAGGAAAACCTAGAATTAACCTCTGCCGGGGAGAACGGTCCTTTCTGATATGAACTACAGATCTCTCGTTCTCAAGTCTGTACCCTGACGACTTCGGGTGCACGTGTGGTTTTCAAATCGTTGAAAGCCATTTACATCAACATGTTGTTTGCTCCCATTTATATTTTTAATGTTTTATGTATAAATATGATTGTTACGGTGAATTATCTATGACTTTTGGAATTTAATATTAACACTTATACCAGTTATAGTCGGTGCACAATAATGTGACATTTTCTTAATGTGCTTTAGAGAGGCAGTATAAAAATGTTGCAACAAATTCGTGAAAAGCTGCATCGTGTGAAACATTTTGAGTATAGAGGTGTGTATGCCAGAAAATAAGTTGGGGTTGCCTATTAATAAACATGTGTCTACCTATCTATAGCTTCAGTTAATTGGTAGTTAAACTTCGCCAAGTGGCAAATATAATATATTTTCTTTAAGTATAGAATTCATATCATTTTACCATGCAGTGAAGTAATTTTCAATTTTAAACAATTTTTGGTCAAATTCCACAATGTATCGTCATGTTTAAATGCTTTTATCAGTGGACATATCGAAAAACTACACTTATTTAAACATACAGATTTTTAGAAATCATTAAGGATAACCATCTGTGAAATTTCATAAAATACCATTTAGGTTGAGTTTATTTAAGATATCAATACAGCAATTATGGTTTAATGTACAACATTTACAGAAATTCTATGCATGTTTTTCAATCAGTTTCCATATATTAATTATTTTTTTCTTTTTTCTGTTTCAAAATTTGCTCTATTGTATGCAATTATTTTTTGAAAAAATTAGTATATTTTATTAAATTCCTAAATAATGTATGAATAAATTGTAAGGTGAATTTTAAATTATTCTGCTAGTTTATCAGAAAATAAATTGGCATATTAAGAGTATTATTATTTTATAACATAAAAACCTTATCTCATAGTTTCTTTTCCTACTGTTTATAAAGAGACTATAAATTTATTTGAATTACACCCAAATGAAATGTGTGTGTTTTATACACATTACTTTTTCTATCCATTCTGCAACAAATTATTTTAACTAAAGCTTATTCTTCTCTATTTTGTGTTAATTAAGCTAAACTTTAGTAAAATGATTGAATTAGTTAGACAACAAGCAAATACATGAGTCTAAAGTGAATCAAAGCTCTAAAAATCCTGTTTATTTATGATGCAATATCTTTGCATGGCCAGGTTGAAAAAAATGAACAACTTCCCATTTAGGAAAAATATAAGAACTGACAATCTTAAAACAAATAACAAGGAATATCAAGGATATGGTTAGCTCTAAAAATGTATAGGAAATAAATTGCGTACTTTAAGACAAGTTTTGTGAAGTAAGGTTTTGCCTCTTGCCATTTACTAGTTATATAAAAGGCATTCAGATGGAAGACGATTTCAGAGCCTATTCCCAACAAATTCAATATATACATTTTATTCTACTTGTAAAGATCTTTAATATATGATATTTTAGTCAAAATCAGAAGTCATTTTTGAGAAAATCATAAATTTTGAAATATGTTTTATATAAAGTGTAGTTCGGGATGGTGGATTTTGCTGAAAATCTTCATGTTACATCCTTGAAAAAAATATTAAACTTTAAAAACTAAGTTTGGTATTTAAATATACTTTACGTTTGTACTTATGTGCTCAAAGTAATACATACACGCTAACTTTCTTCTTAAAATGCTTTTCTGTAATTCGGAGGTTCCCAAAACCTGTATTTCTGGTGAAGCCTTGGTATTGAGTTCTTGGATGGCATACAGCACCTTCTCTACCTGCTAAGTATGCGCATGAACGAATGAATAAGTGTATTTACTGACATAACAATATCATACATAGAATTTCAACAATCGCAGGGTAAGTACTTGCTAAAGAAAGTAATCCATCATGTGGAACAATTTTAAAATCAAAATATGCCGCATAACAAGGACTTTAAAGATAATTGGGCTAAAATAACACTATTCTGACTTTATGCTGCTTAAAAAGCATGTATACAGGTCCTCCATCTTTTTCTGCTCCTTATATTAAAAAATGGCATCTCAGTCTACTACGTGACAACTATTTGGTTCATCTATTAAGGCTTTGTACATAATCCTTAGCCGATATTGATGGACTCCCCAAAGCAAAACCTATCACTGAAGTCACAAAAAAGACTACACTAAATGCAGATGAGAATGGCCTTGAATTTACAAACATTTCATTACGTCGCATAGAAGCATACCCCAATGCTTCACACAGAGTGGAATTATTGCATCTTCCTCTCCGCTCCATTTTGGACATATCTGCTCTAGAAGGTTTTGAAACAGCTACTTCTAACAAACCTGGTGGAGAGTGATGCATTTTTTTCGGACGCAAAACTCCTTAGCATGGCTTCCTTAGGACGGTAATTAAGCCGGTGGTCCCATATAATCTTTATTTACATATAAAATAACCTTGAAAGAAAAAAGATTCGTGGCACAATTTACCGCAATTTCGTGTCCGCAAGTCGTGATTTTGTCCTACAGTGCCCCCTGTGTACGACAAGCCGATCCCTCCTTACTATGGCGCATAGTGGCGAACTCACGAACTAGAAATTCAAATCCAATCATGAAAACATCGTAACGACGCCCTTTGCTCCACTTAGGAGATAGTCTCATAACAAATGCAACTTGTAAGTATAAGAATATTCAAATATGCTTTCTTTCATTTATGACCCCGATGCTTATACAGGATTTCCACTAAGGAAGTCACAAGCACTACCTAAATAGATACAAAAAGTGTCTCGTGGGGAAAGTTCCTATTCATGAAATTAGGAGCAGACAAATATTGGCTTGTGTTTGTGGTACTTCCTTTACTAGATGTTAGGCAACTTCTTTATGAAGAAGTTTCTTGTTATCAGCTATAAAACTCATATATAACCTCAGTTCTGTGGAAGAAAACACCCATTTAGGTATCCTTTTAGTCACAGAAGCCATCGGGTTCTTTAATTATAGCCATAAAATCTGGGGAGTGACTAGAGTTAATTCTTAAATGCGTTCTTCTGTGATTAAGGTTTTACTGGTACTTAGATTGGGAATTAAACGCAAGTCACATTTCCGCCTGTTGCTTCAAGACTTTGCTGCTAATATCGTTAAGCTTAAATTCCATATATTTTGTTTTTCTACTCGTTGAACAAGGTAAAACAGAGTAATCATGATTTACAATCAAATATTTTCCTAATTTAAAAATTAATATATTCCATTCACATGATTGATCTAGGCTGTCCTATAAAAATTACTTCTAAAGTATTATTCTTTTATTTACACCATGTTAATCGAAACAAGCATTAGCTGTAATATATTGCTTCTTTCCAAGCAGTAGGAAAATGAGGGAGTATACTAGGCTAAAACGATAGTAAAATCTTTTAAAACTTGGTATCTGTGTAAACAACTCAAGTAAAACAATAGAGAGATGAAACGAAAGCTGACTTCCCGTTTGAGTAAAATTACCTAGTTTACAATTGAAATCAATACCAAGGAATATCCCTGTTCTGCAAACAAACTATACTTATTCTTGCACCTACATCATGCTAATCGAGATAAACCTTATCAGAAACTGTCCTACTACTTGCTTCCTTCTAAGCAGAAGAGAAATAAGAGAAAAACACTGCTGGTCGATATGTGGACAGTTAAAGTTCAGTTCACTTTGCATTTCCAGTAAAATTAAATAGAGAGAGAACAAATGTGACCCCATTTGAGAAAAGTTACGAAGGTACTTAGATAGTTTAAAATCGAGACCAACTGCAATGAATATATGGAAACGGCCAACTCTACAAAGAAATGTATGATATAAATTATGTGTTTAAACGATTTCAAGGTCGCGCCGTGGCCGAATGGTTAGACCACTCGCCTCTCACTAAGGCCGCGTTCGATCCTAAGCGACTGCATGTGGGAAAGTAGCTCAGTTTGGGTTATTTTCACCGGGTTTTCCGATTTTCCCTGCCATCGCACTCCACCGTGCTCCATCCTCGTATCATCAGTGGCATGTCCTGTGGTACCATAGTAGTAAAATACGTTAAACACTAAAAAGGAAGAAAAACAGTTTCTACAGTTTTTATGAAGTAAATTTTTGTATATCCCTTACCGTTTGCCATTCATGAAAAGTTAGAAAAATCATCCAAATTGAAGAGAAGTTCAGAGTATTACAGAAAAGTTAAGATATACATATATTCAAATTACTGTAATTTGTTACAGAGATATAGAATAAGTCATGTGAATGGAGCACATCAGATTTTAAATATTTGACTGTCACTATTTTTTTTTATCGTATAACATTAACTGGAATGCCCGTCTGGGTAGTGTGGTGCCTCACATTCAAAAGGTCGTGATTTCCAATCGCGCTTAGGGTGAGTTACCCGGATAAGGTTTTTTCGGGGGTTTCCCTTGTCCTGAACAGACGAAAGTTGAGTAACTTTAAGCTACATGGACCCCGAGATCATTTGAGCATCATTTCACCAATTTCATTCATCGTCCGATATGACCAACTAGGTTAAAAGGACGTTAAGCACAAAAATAAATAAATAAATTCATAAAATAACTGGAAGCGTGTAATACATTCTGGAAAGGTAAATGCAAATTGATGTAAATGAGATAGGAAAATAATAATTGTAAGAGTAATTTTATGCTCACTAATAACAATATAAGTAGTATATAGAGAAAGTACCATGTGAATGAAACCCATCAGAAGATCAGCTCACGAATTTGCGCTGTTTGAATCTAAATGTTTCTGAAGACGTCTAAATGCACATGCGCTGCAGTTCATATCCCGACCAAGCATTTCTGTTGACTCCTACGTCACTGAACGTTGATACAAAGAACGGAGACTGACTGGCAGTCGTTACCAGAGGGGAAAGCTCTTGAACAGACGTTTGACATTAGCCATTACCCATACCTAGATCCTGTACATTAATCTGTTAAGCTTTCATTCCACTATTGCCATGAATATTCCGAATTTCTGTTTAGGTTTGGCGCTTATCTTCCAAGTCTCTTCATTTTTACTTCCTCTAGCACATACATAGAGAAGATACTGTAATCCACCCAGAAATTCGGTAACTATAATTCACCGGAAATACATGTTTGGAAGACCCTGAATAAAATATTCTTGTGTCTGTCTGTGAACAGCAAAACTAAAAAAGGAAAAGTCGGTTAAATACCAAACTTGGTACTTAAATTCAGTATCCTCGAAGTATGTAAAACAAGAGTTTCAGGAAAATACCTACACTCCAACTACCCTTTACATGGAACATTTTTCAAAAACATTTACATTCTCAAAAATAGCTCTAACGACTTTTATTTATATGTATGTGTGTATTTGTTTATTCTCTGTAATAAGATAGTGCCCGGTGGAAGTGTTAATATACCATATGTTTAAAATATTGTCACCAAAAACGAAATCTACATGTATATCCTAAACTTTCTGGGCATAGCTTCTGAAGACCTCTTCATTATGATGCGTTTAGTATAGCTGGTAAACCGTAACAGATAGACAAAAACTTACTGCTCAAAATATATAAATCTCTTTAAAATACCCAATTCATGTAATGTCCTCTTTTTGTAACGTTAACATTTACAGATATTCCTTGTTATAGGTTTCAGTTTTAAACTACGGAAACTTAATATTTTCTCAAACAGGATTCATCTCTCAATTCACCTCTCTTTCGCTTTACTCCTGGCCACTAAAGAGAAGGTGATTCAATTGTTTTACATAGCCATCAGCCGTTAAAAAATTTAGCCTAGTGTATTTATTCCTTCTATTTATAAGAAGGTAATACAAGAATTTCTGCTGAATTGATTGTATCTCCACGAAGATGATGTAGATAGAAGAATAATCTTTGTGATAATAGTTTGTAGGGAAAGTCACGTCATATTTTTATTTTCCCTTTTACTTACCCTAGATTTGCATTTCACCTTTAATTCGATATCGATATTTCAACGAAGTATACGTCATGAGACTTCGAATAAAACCTCTCTGGTGAGCTACATTAATTATAATTCTCTACTCATGTAGCAACAAAGTATTATTTTAAAATCATTTTGTTTTATCTATTTCTATCTACATTAGCAGAAATGTTTTATTACATAGTATTTGAGAGCGGGTTGCTATGTAATGATATTTAGATTCCGTGATGTTGTTTGCTTGAGCATGATAAAAAAAAAAGAGAAAAGTATTAAGTATTTGAAAATGTAACTCTAAAACAAGCAATATTTCTGAAATACTTAAGGTCAACAACAATCATGTATTTGTCATAAATTCTGTGTTTTAACGAGATGTATCTTTTGTGTATAGTAAGCTTTTTCTATCTCTTACGTTTACCAGGTCATTCAAAATGAACAGGACTTCAGAAGCTAGTCCCAGGAAATTGAATATATACTTATTATTTCTCATACACATATCCTTAATATACAGTAGAGCCACGTTAATTGAGCTAATTGGGCCTGAAGCTACCTCGAATTACAAAAATCTCGGATTGTATGCAATATCGCTAAACCAATGGATAAATCATGAATAAATGTTTAAATAATGTTAAAAATAAATAAATTTAATACAGAACATATCCGTATTATATGGTGAACCTGTATAGTGTGTACTACAGGTACATACCATCTATAACAAGTCAGATGATACTGCTTACAATGTGTATATTTATTTAAGCACATTTTAACGACCACTGTCGCTGAGTAGGAATATCAATACAGTATATTTTTCTGAAAGGATGGCATGCACTAAACAATTGATTGATACGCGTTCCCAATTAGTGAAGGGTCGGCAAAGAAAGAGCAAGTACACTCCTCCAAACCTAACGGTACCTGTCAGTCAGTAACAGAAATGTATTACCAGTCTGAGGTCAAGGTATAAAACCTTGATTCTACTCTAATTATATATAATATTTTTATTTCCTTAAGATCAGCTCGAAGATACCGGAATTACTCGAATTACCTTGAAACAGAATGAAAGTTTGACTACAATCAGTCCTAGAGCAAAAAATTGCATTTTTATTACAATTGTTGTCAGATCCTTTGGACGTCTATTGAAAATCAACATTTAGCTGTCCTCCCCATGCCTCGGGGTCGATAGCCATTTAAAATCCGTGCAGTAAACCTGTTCTATAACATGCTACCTATTCGTATTTCATTAAACAACGTGTTTTTCAAAACTGCTTTTTCACATATTCAAAAAGTTCCACGTGTCTCAATTTTTGAGTAACTACAACTAATATTTCACAGAATAAGCACAACTATCTATTTTAATGTTACCAACCGAAAAATTATTTAACACCAATATAATTACAGGGTTACTACAAAAGAAATAGACAACTTCAACTGCCTGTAAAACAAAAACTATTAGATATAGCAACCTAATTATTTCGGAGGTATGTTGAGAAACTCTCAAAGTTTTGTTTGCTACTATTGGTAATGCTGTAGTGTTTTGTTTGTTGTTGCAGAAGCTGAAATGGCGGAAAATCCTGTGGAAAAGGCATATTGCGTGTTGGAATTTGCTAGAACGCAATCAGCAACTGTTGTCCAACGACATTTTAGAACACGTTACCACAAAAATGAAATGATGCGCTCACAAAAACCAGCATCGTCTTCATCATGTCGCAACATGTCGATGCAAAAGTCACGCTTCTTCACTCAGAAACTGCAACATCTGTAATCTGTAAGGCATTATGTGCAGTCGCTTCCGCAAGATTTTCCATACAGTTTGCTGTGGAATTTGTAATTGCATGCTTGCCCTAGATGTCGATTTCAGTGGGCTTCTTATGTAGGCAGAACGAACACGTTCAACGTTTTCTTCCGAAACTATTGGTCTTCCCGAGCTTTTCCCTTTGCACAAACATCCCGTTGTCTCAAATTTTCTATACCAGTCGTAGATTGACTGTCTAGTCGGTGGCGTTTTGTGGTATCATGTTCTAAAATGTCGTTGGACAATAGTTGCTGATTGCGTTCTAGCCAATTCCAACACCCAATATGCCCTTTCCACAGGATTTTCCGCCATTTCAGCTTCTGCAACAACAAACAAAACACTACAGCGTTACCAATAGTAACAAACAAAACTTTGAGTGTTTCTCAACATACCTCCAAAATAATTAGGTTGCTATCTCTAATAGTTTTTGTTTTACAGGCAGTTGAAGTTGTCTATTTATTTTGTAGTAACCCTGTATATATATATATATATATATATATATATATATATATATATATATATATATATATATACAAGAAAATGTATTAATTTTTGAAATGAAAATGTCTTAAAATCAACCAATAATCACAGTTGTCTTTAAAGCAGTTTTGTGCTGTCCAAAGATTCAGTTAAAAAATTCCAACCAATTTTCTCAAATTTTAAGACGAGACATTTTGATTATGCAAGATATTTACATAATAATATTTATAACATAATATTTTTTCTACAAAATGTTTTCAAATTGTAATTAAATTTGCTATTTATATTAACATAGCAATTAAATCATACTAAAACCGTCCAAAAAATCTATACAGAAATATATAATTTTGAAATTACACTACTATTGACGGTTTATGTGTGTGCGATCTGAACAGCACAACTTAAGAACAAAAACTTCAGTTAAGGCAATGGGTTCTGGGATATTTGGAAAATACACAGTTTACAAAATGTCTTGCTGAAATTAATACAATTTGTTACATACAAAGCTTCAAAATTCTAGCTTCTATCGTTGTGTGAATATGTTTTCTTCCTCAAATTTCATTGTTTTAATTTGTTGAAATTTTAACAATATTCCCTTCCAAAATTCAAGTTTTATAGTAAATGTGCCTACAAATATATTTATCATATTAGATTATTTAATAAATTTATAAAAGTATTCCTTTTTGCTCTCCATAACTGTTGATTTTTCAAAAGTCAATAATCTGTTTCTCAAAACTGTAGCATTATTTCATAAAAGTGAATGGAAATGTTCAATATCTTTGAGGAATAGTAGATATATTTTGAAACCAATTAGCAAGAATTGCATCATGTGGAGCAATTTGAATATGGAAAAATGTTGAAAAATATTTGCGAAAAAGTTTTAATAAGTATACGCCTGTTCAGTTTTAGGTCCGCTAATGAATAATTTAAGTAGAAAAAATATAAAATTAAAAATGTTACATATTCAAATTTATAATAGATCTCATTATTAAAAATAATTTGCCAATTTTTCAAAAATGTTTGTGAAATTTCACAGATGCACAACCTTAAACTACAAACTTAACCTTAGTGTCACTCTAGGAAGTGACACGAAGATTTAAGAAAATTTTCACTCCAAAATACAGCTTATATTCATAATTTAGTATTATTTTTTTAATTTTCTCAGGAATGTCTGTAACAACTATGGTCAAAATAACACCATTTAAAGTATTTACATGTCAAATAAACATAAGGCATATTTTTAATTTTTGCGGATCATCCCGTGTAGCCCACTTTGTTCTGACTTACTTTTGTATGTAGGAAAGAAACAAAATCTTGTTGAATAAAAATGGGAATCTCGCTAAAGCATACAGCTTATAAATAAATTATTACTTTCTCTAACGCATATAATGTTCGTAGTAGGTATGGAAAGTGTTGTATTCCAACAAGATATTCGATACCAAGAGTTCACCAGAAATATATGTTTTGAAGTTTCCTGAAACAAAAAATATCTCTTATAGAAAAAAAAAAAACTCGTTGTGTGCGTACCGTGATGAGAATAATTCTCAAAAAAGGAAAATTCCGTTAAATACCAAAATTGATAATTAATTTCAGCAGCATCCAAGGAAACTACTGAAAATTGTCAATCCTTCACCCTAAATCCCCTTTAAACGGAACATTTTTTCCAAAATGATGATTTACTTAAAAATCGCTGTAACAATTTTGATTATGACGCCATTTGTATAAGATACTTTTATGTCAGATGAAATGTATATCTTCAATTTTCTGGCAATAGCCTCTGAAGTCCTCTGAAGTCTGGATGGCTTTGCATATGATAGACAAATTTTACTTTACAACAAATGTAGATCTCGTAAATCCATATGATTTCCTAGGTATTCCTGGATTCAATATTAGCATACCTAGTTATACTTTTATGGAACGGGAATTAGTTATCTGTTTCATATCACATTTGTTTTACTCCTAGCCATACAAAACTACTGAATTTAGTTTATAACATAGCAGTTTGATCAACACATCTTAATTGGATTAAATTATTCAAGTCTATCATTACAGTGATTTAAACCTTTAGTCTAGTGTTTGTTTTTTACCTTGTACTTACAAGCAAGCAAGTAATGAGACAATTTTTACTGATATTTATCTCAATTATCAGGCTGTACTTAAAATAATAATCTTTTGTATGAATAGTTTGTGTGCAGAACAGGTAGAGAAGTTCATGAGAATGAAGCACATCCTAATTGTTTTTTACGATGCTTAAAGTTTCCGAGATATTCTGTGTAATTGGTTTAAATTTTAAAATATCTTTACCTTTCTCAACTGGAAAGTTCCTGATAGTTTCTTCTCGTGTAAGCATGGGAGTCCAAATCCATTATATAAAGATCTGTGTTTTAAACAGCTTACTGTCTAAATATGTAATGAAACAATATCGATTAACAATAATAGGTAGAATAATAAGATGTTTTAATTCAGTTTTTAGGAGTGTGAACGCAACAGATTAGCCTTTTTTTTTCAATATGCAAATAGAGTGATTCCTTTCTTATTCTGTCCAATCTGACACACACCTTAAACAGAGCGAAGAGATCTCATTTCCGTGGCTTCAGTAATTCATTTCCGCATGAAAAAGTAGGCTCCGTGGTAGATTTTACCTGCATAACTTTTTAATATATATTTGAAAGAGCAGTACGCAAAATACTCTAACCCACGAGATAATGAAAAATATCTTGACTATACAGATAGCAACATATTTCTTAATTTTTACTTTTTCTACTTAGAAGTAGTAAGTAGAAAAAAAAAGTCGCGCGCGTGTATGTATGTGTGTGTGGGTGTGAAAAATGGAAAGTTGTTCCAATACCAAAGTTGATAATTAAGTTCAGGATCTTCCAAGGATTCGAAACCTAAATTTTCATAAACATCTCCCCACTATGAACAACCCTTTACATGGAACAATTTGGAAAATGTTGATATTCTCAAAACTCTTAACAATGTTTCTTAAAATACCGTACGCATATTAAAGATATTTACATGAAAATTAAAATTTATATCCAGAATTTTTTGGGAATAGCTGGAGAACTCTTTAATTCGGAATGATCGTTGCATAATTGGTAAACCGTACGAGCTACATAAGCAGTTACTACACAAAGAATGAAGGTCTCGTTAAAACATACAATCTTTGTTGTATACAGTTATTTGTAGATATCCAAGATTATCCCTGTTACTGGTTTATATTTTAAAATATTAAGTTTCATAGAACTGTTCTTCGTGAAGGGATAAATCATATTGAGGTTGGAATTATTATACTTCCAATAAAAGGTCTTAATCATTAACTGCTAAATTTATAATATTTGACGAAGGGTCGAAAACTGAAAATAGATTAGTTGTCATTTTCAGAATGGGGTTTTAGTTCTAGTTTTCTCAAACGGTAAGACCTCGTCCGTTGCACATCTCTAATGTTTTTCTCCTGGGCGTGCAAAAAGAACTAAATTTCAATGTCTATTGTATAGAGATTGCTTTCCCTAATTTCCTTTGTATTTGCAGGGAACTATGTAATAAGACAATTTCTGCTAATGTCCATCCCGCTAATGCTTGGTTAGCGTGTCACCCTCCGTGGTGTAATGGTTACCATGCTAACTTCATATACACAAGGTCGCGGGTTCAAACACAGCGGAGGACGATGCATTTTTTCGGGTGTAAAAATCCTTAGCATGGCTTCCTTCGGAAAGGAAGTAAAGCCGTTGTTCCAGTGTCGTAGATTTACGGCACGTAAAAGAACCTCTAGTCTGATAGACAGGCTTCTGAGCAAAATTAAGCGGTCGTTAACACCCAATTTAGAATGGGACGCTGAGAACCACAGGAGTTATAGAGCGTCTATAAATAACACGCCATTTACATTTGGTTAGCGTGAGCAAGAATGTGTGTTGCAGAATAAGTAGAGAGAATTATATGAATGGAACACGCAGATTTTTCTTTATAATAAGGACGATGGTAATAATAATTATAATAATTAAAAACCTGGACCCGCATACCCGACAGCCGTCTAAGTATGTGCAGCAGAGGTGGACGATAATAGTTCATGCGATACTGGATGAAGATGTGCTCAGCATCACCCGTTCCCCAGCCGGAATACTGGATTTCGTGGCCAGGCTCGCTACCTATCGCAGAAGATGCTCAGTGGATACGAGGTCTATACCCAGAACGCTCCGGCCATGGCGCAAATAGTTTACGTTATGCTTTTGTTTAATTTTCATTGTGAATGGTGGTTAAATATAAAGCTTGGAATTATAAAACACTTGCAACACTGCACGTCGTTTTCCAGATATGATATTTCTAATATTTGAAATCGCCTGGAATATTTACCAGGAAACTGTTAGTCACACGATGAGGTTAAATATACCTCAACCCGTAAGAGGATGCGTTGCAGAGTAAAGATCTATGGTTCAGGCCCGGACTTTGATATTGAATTTTTCAAATCTGATTCTACTTTCCATCCTAGCGCTATACACAAGAACGAAATAGTAATTATCTTGGTGAACAATATAGGCCTCATAATATCGAATTTAACCAAAATAAACTTCTACGCACATATTTTTTAGTTTCTCTACACGCACTATGTACGTAGTGTATAGAGAAGCTATTGTATTGCATTCGATACTAAGATTTCACGGAAATATATGTTTTGAGACGCCTTGAATAAAAAAAAAATTAATCCATGTGTGCGTGTCTGTTACTATTTAAGTTTGGTATCTTTCAAGATGTAACACGAATATTTTCAAGATAATCACCCCCCCCTCTCAACTACCTTTTACATGGAAAATTTGATAAAAGTTTGATTTTCTCACAATTGGCTCTAACGATTTTGATTAAATTTCTTATATTTAAGATATTTGTGTGAACAATAAAATGCATATCTTCAATTTTCTGGGGATAGCCTCTGAAGACATATTCTGGATGAATTTTCGGAAATTTGCATAACTGTTAAGCCATAGGAGACAGACAAAAATGTACTTAACTAAAAACGAAGAGTTTGTTAAAACACATAATTTATGATACACATTTTTTCGTGTATGTGACCGTTTTTTAGATATTCTTTGTTATTATTATCAGCTTTAGAGTACCTATACCATGTTACTCCTGTCCATACAAACAAAGGTACTTCAATCGCAAAGCAACCAGCTTTAAAAGATTTGACTATCGATTTAGCCTGCTGTATTCCCTTATTTCCCTAGTACTTACAAGAAAGAAGGTAATAAAACCCTATTCGCAATTTATTAACTAAATAGAAAAATAAAATTTTTAACAATAATAAATTGCAGAGATGTAAAGAATATCTGTGAATGGAACACTTTGTCTTTTAACCTGGTTGATCATAACAATGAATGAATAAAATTGTGAAATGATGCTCAAATGATCTCGGCGTCCAAGAAGCTTAAAGTTACTCGTCTGCTCAGGATAAGGGAAAATCCGTAAAAAGCCTTAGCTCTTCTTAAGCGAGATTGCAACGCGGAACCTATTGAATGCGAGGCAGACACTACACCTATCTTGTAGCACGACAAATGCCCAAGAAAAACCTAGCTTTTCTCGACGAGTTCGCTAATAGAAGAAGATATATCAAGCAGTCTCTTATACCTTGCTCATTATCTTGCTTTAGGATACATTCAGTTATTCTAGGAATATTGAGTTAGCCAATTAAATGAAACACAAATTTCGAAATCAGGGTGTACTGATATCTATATACTGTGAACCACAAATTGATATAATGGGTTTACTGATTTGATCACTGGTTTTTTAATAGTCAGTTTTACTACTGGGAAGAATATAAGTATTCTTAAGTGTTAAATACTGGAATTTTTTCCTTTAACGTAAAACCGGTGGTTATACGATCATGCTTGTACATATTACTGGTGCTATTTGAACAGATATGCATTTAGAATACCACCAGCGTTTAAATTTGTTTCCAAGTTGATCCATGTCTACCAACATATATTTAGTGGTTGTTTAATAATCAAATACACACTATCGCGGAAAGTAAAATGCAACCTAATTTTCCATTCCTCTTGAACATCTTGTTTTTAATCCAAGTCTTCGGCTTTAAAACTCTTCTTGTAATACTGAATCTCAATTATTGACTATATTGTTATTTTTAAATAACTTTCTTTGAGTCGCCAAAACAAAAATTGAGTAAATTGCAATTTCTTATTTGCGCGTCATATGTATTGCGTTGCAAGAAATACAAACAGACGGCAGGTACGTTCATTAGAAATTGAGTCTTTTTATTAATCATTATCGTCATCAAATCAGCTCGGTTTGGGTCTTTTGGATCTTTACAACTTCACACATTTAAAACTGGCCTGTATAACATTTTCTCGGTCTACCGACTTCTCTTCTCCTCTGGGTTTATATTTGTATATGTCGGAAGGACAGACAGGGGAACTTTGTTATGATAAGAGGATCCAAAGGATCTCCCCAAGGGGGCGGTCCGTACACGCGGCAATTAACTTGAAAGCCGAGAAATGGTGCAAAATCCACAGATAGCTGCTACGCTGCACCGAAACACCATCGCCGGCACTTCCACCCTGAAACACAATAAACGGGGTGAGGGATAAATTACATAATTAATGAAATGATATAGAGGGCTAGGAAATCCCAGGGATGAGAGTTACCATTCTAGCATTTGTCAGCCGAGGAAGTTCTAGGGTCAAAGTGGGCGGTCGCCGGGAATCGAAACTCCGATCTTCTGAATGCGAGTCGCACGCTTTCAGCTTGCCACCTCGCTGGTCGCGATTCTTCAACAGCCTACTTTCCACATTCATATTTCAATAGAGTATTACCGCTCGGCCTTAAATATGTAACACTAATTTTCAAAGATGTTATTGATTATTCCTGAACTTGAACCTTAGGGTTAAAACATTTTTAGTATTCGTGGTGTCAGAATCAACAAGCTTATCGGTGTCCTATGAAGATATGATTATCAGAAATACCCATTAAAGCCGTAATTAATATGGCATTTGACACTTGATCGCACTGTGCGGAATTAAAATTTAAAAGCGCCGAAGAATTAAAGCAATATTGAAATGTCAATATTATCGGTGACATATCTATGTTTTTACTATTGAATTTCCATGTCCTCAATAATTTTGATCGTTTTTTTACACTCGTTAATTAATCTCAGACACTTACTCATAAACACTTTATCTGCATTGTTACAACTCTTTGTTATCATTTGAAATGAATTTATAGACTTATTACACGAAAAGTCTATCCAGCAATCAAACCACATGAAGTAAATCAAAACATATCAGTATGTCCTTTTCAATTACTTAAATTGACAACTATTGACATTGTTTTGTTTTTTTTTTCCTTTTGTATGCAGATGGTTTATTTTGAATGATGTTTAAATTAGTAGTAGATGACCCTTGCAAAAAAATGTACGATCTGGATAAAGAGATAACAAGTTCATAAATTGACATTCATTGACGTTTAAACACCGGACTCTGTTGACAGACAAAACATGGAATATACAGTTCTTACACCAAAGAGTAAACGTCAAAAACAATTATTACGTCTTGAGGTATTTGTAAAATTTGGCCAAACATTTTGACAAATTACATAATGATTTTTTTCACATTAGAATACACTTCAGGAAGATACATATTTGTTTAAATTCTGAGTTGTTAAAAAGATAACCTTTTTCGTGAAGTAACTCATATGGTTATACAAATGTCATCCAGAATGAAGAGGACCTTAGTGAGAAATCCAAAAATTCAAGATATACAATTTATATGTCATATAGATATCTTTAATATACTGCATTTTAATCAAAATTTTCGGAAAATGTTTAGTGTAAAATGTAGTTTCGGGTGGGTGGTTTATTGGAAAATATTCTTGTTGCATTTTTGGAGAATGCTGAACTTAAATACCAGCATTCTCTCTCTCTCTCTCTCTCTCTCTCTCTCTCTCTCTCTCTCTCTCTCTCTCTCTCTCTCTCACACACACACACACACAAACGAACGAACCTTTCTCTTAATTGTTTGGATACCATGAAATCTTGGTATCGAATACTTGGCTGTAATACTATACTTTCTCTACCTATGTGCTGTGGACTATGTATAAAAGTAAAAACCTGTGAAACTTTTTGATACTAACCCAAAAATGTTTATTATGGTACTATCTTTCTACTGTATATTTTTTCTGTATATTATACTTGCGCATCGGGTATACAAAAGTTCATAAGAATTAGTAAGGTTATTCTTGCATAAGAAGGTAACATACACGTAAACGACATTTGTAATATTATTATTTTTGGATTTCAAATAGTTCGCCATACGCGCTATCAAATATTCATCCAACATTGGAAAACAGCAGAGGATTCCTTTTCTTTTCTCTCTCTCTCTCTCTCTCTCTCTCTCTCTCTCTCTCTCTCTCTACGCCTACTATGTACATATTGTATAGAGAATGTAGTGCATTTCACCAAACAATTCTATACCGCGATTTCACCGGAAATACGCGTTTTAGGGTGCCTTGTATAAAAAAGCATTTTTAGAAAAAGGTCAGTGTGTGTCCGTGAGTCTTTGAATGCGATAACTCAAAAATGATGTTAGTAAAATACCAAACTTGGCATTTAAGTTTGGTATCTTCCAGGGATGCGACACGAATATTTTGAAAAAAATCCACCTCCCCAAACAACCCTTTACATGAAAACATTTTCGAAAATGTTAATGTTCTCAAAAATTACTCTAACGATTTTGATTAATATACCGTATATTAATTATATTTATATAGCAAATAAAATGTATATTTTGAATTTTCTGGGAATAACCTCTAATGGTCTCTTTATTCAGAATGAATTTTGCTGAATATTGCATAATTGCTAAACCGTAAGAGATAGACAAAAGCTTACTAAACAGCAAATGTAGACCACGTTAAAACACAATTAATGTCATATACCTTTTTTCGTGGAATTGACGATTTCTGAGATATTTTGTTGTTTGTTTCAGATTTAAAATACTTGCATTGACATTTTTAAGCTCCTATTCCTATATAAAAACGGATTTCAACCACATGGCAACCAGCTTTTAGAAGACTTGTCTATCATTTTAACCTAGTGTATTCCCTTATTTTCCATCTACTTACAAGGAACCAAGTAATTAAGAGAATTTCTGTTAATGTTTATCTCAATTATCATTAAGTAAATGGAAAAATATGATTTTTAAGAATAATTTATTACGGTGATGTACAATAAGTCATGTGAATGTTAGTTTTTTTAATTATTTGAGATTAAAGAAACTAGGAATCATATTAAGAGTTTTCATCCTCTCGGAAGAATTGTCACTTTAAATGCTAGAGAGAGGTAAATTGGAGAGAAGAATCACAAATACTGTTTTGCAATATGCAGAAATATTTTCCCATTTTTAGGATTTGAAGATACCCTGTTGTAGCTAGTCTTTGAAACCTGAAGACCTGTTGTTTCCTTTTTCTTTGGGAACGCCACACACGTGGGGGTTCTCTCCGTCTTCTTTATGACTTCTTGCAGTCAGTCTCAAAGCGCCAGAGGCAGTTTAGCACCGTCTGTTGGTGTAAAACTATTCTCGCCTTTCCGACAAGGCAGAGATCGTGTTTTGTCGGGGTTAGGGGTTCACACATGTGCGGTTAAGGTAGGCCATGGAAAGGTCGTTGCATCAGACTTTCCAGGCAACTCTTAAAGTAGAGGAGCCGTTGCTCTTAAGTATTATAAATAAAAACTCTCAGCACTGCATCTGGCAAGAGCCACGATGTCGACGACCCCATGTTTTTCGTCTAGAAGGTTTTTAGGGTACTTGAAGTCATGCTATTTTTGCTTATGGTGATGTATATGGCTTGGGAGAGCAATATATATCTTGGAGAACTGAAAACAAGTTAACGTAGGTCTTGAAATACTTCATAGCCACGTGCTTTAACATACGTCATCTTAAAAGTGGCTTTCAGGAGTCTATAAAAGTGTTCTACACTTCCTGCTGGTCACGATTTATTGACTAACTTAAACTATTAATTTCCTAATATTCATATTCAGCTTTTTCCTCAATGTCTTCATCAAGGCTTAAACTTTTGGATCGTCTTACCACCAAGAATAGGTTTTCTTTTTTAGAAACCACATGAGACAAAAGTGTAAATTATACAGGAGAGCAACATCACAACATTTTAAACTTAATGTAATTTTTAAAACAATTATCTTAATTTTATAGTATGTTTATTGATACTTTCAATGTTTTAGAAACACAGATATACTACGACTTTATTGGTGTGGTCACAATTTTATTATTAAAATCTCTTGGTATAAGTTTTTGTTAAAAAGCTTATTTTTCTATGTACTTCATGCTAATCAAGATAAAAATTAGCAGAAGCTGTCTTATTATTTGCTTCCTTGGAAATGGGGGAGTACACTAGGATAAAGCGATGGTCAAATCTTTTAAAAGCTGGTTGTTATGTGACTGAAATTCGTTTCTTTGCATGGCCAGTAGTTTACACATTCCTGTATAAGAAAAGTTTAAACATTTTAAAACCGAAACGAATAATAGGTAATATCTCCACAAAAAATGTATATCAAATAAATTGTGGTTTAACGAGATCTACGTTTTTGTGTAGTATGTTTCTGTCTATTTCTTATAGTTTACCGATAGTGCAAAAGTCATGAAGAGATCTTTAGAAGCTATTCCTAGAAAATTGAAGATAAATATTTTATTGGTCATCTAAATATCTGTAATGTGCGGCATTTTACTTAAAACTGTTAGTCATTTTTGAGAAAATAAACATTTTCGAAATGTTTTCCCTGCAAAGGGTAACTTGGGGCATTTTTCTCAAAATGTTTGTGTTGCATCTTTGGTATTGACTAAACATAAATGCTAAGTTTGGTATTTTACCGTCTTCGTTTTTATCGTGTTCACGGACAAACACGCTAAAAATGTAGTTTTGGATACAGGAGAACCTAAAACGTGTACTTCTAGTGAAATTTAGACATGGAATTTTTGGGTGAAATACAATACCTTCTCCACCTACTATGTTCTTAACATAGCACGTACAGAGAAAGTAAATATGAAAATCGGATCTTGACTCCATTCAAGAATGGGCATTAAATGTTTGTTCTATGGTGTTTTGGTGGGTGCCAAGCAGCTTAAGTATAGAGGAAGTAATTCATCCAAATGTCACGTATCATAGTTTCACGTCCTTCATTCCAGAAAGAGCATGAATAGGAAAATACGCGTGTACTTGTTAAAAGCGTAACCCAAAAAGAAAGGAGAATGAACACCACATTTCAATTCAACATAAGTGACGTTTGATGTTGTAAGCTGCATCGTTTGGGCGGCGCCATGGTCGTTCCTCTTACCTAGGCTGCCTGGGTTCGATCCCAGGGCATCGCGTTTAGGATTTGTGATGGACGAAGTGGCATCTGGACGGGCTTTCCCTGCCATTCATTCCACGACTTACTTCATAATCATCTTTATTGGAGTTCATTTCGTCGTCATTTGATATCACCCACTTTCATACCAGGCAACGGGCTGATCAACCATCCTGGCTTCTCTCTTATCATAAGCGTTTGCTGCTCAACGGGCGTCTGAATCCAGGCGCTGGCGTATTAAGTCCTGGGGATCATACGAGGAGGATAAACAAAGAAGAAAGGAAGTAGGATATTTTCGGGAAATACATTCGCCGGTCCCCATGGCCGCTCTCGCTGAAGCGTCTCGCTTTGATGCTTCGTGGCGCAGGGGATCGTGGGTGCGAGTCCCGCCTTGGGAAAGGGTGTTTGTAAATGTGTATATCTCTTAGAAGTAAAAAGCAAAAACGGCAATCAATTAAAAAAACAAAGCAAATGTTGGGAAAATGATAAAAGGTGAAACGATGAAAAAGGAATACAGCGCCGGAGTCCCGATAAAACTCTGGAACTATATTTTATATAAAAAAGAAACAGTAGTATATATGGGAAAATAATCTTAGTGTTTTTTTCTAAAAACTGTATACACATTTTTTATTGAATTATTATGGTCTGAGATTATCTTTTATAACTGCTGTTTATACCCTTAATAGTTCTCTTACTGTTTAATGCAAGAAACCATAAAAAATAGACAAAAGATTACAATGAAATGTGGAGAGCTCATGCATTTTATGACAATTTTTTTCTCTATCAATAACCATTTCTAAAATATTTCTTGTTTTGTTTAACTTGACGTTGTAATGTACTTGAAAATATTATATGTAATTTTTTAAACGTTCCTAAAAAGGAATTAGCTTTCCAGATCTCCATACAAATTACTCTTGATATTGTGTCGATTTCAAGTTTTCTAAAATACAGATTTTGGAATGCTACAAATAAATTTTATATCCCGAATGTGCAGGTAATGCATCTATACTATTTGGAAAATCTACGGTATTTAAGATCTCTTATTAAAATCTATAACATTATTATACACATCAACGGTGATATTTCTGCCATGCATCTCAGTTTCAACTAGCATGGTTATTTAAATAATAACTTTTTACGTCTAAGTTCATTACACAAAGAAAATGGCCCATATTATGCAATTTTAAGAATTTTCACGTAGAAAAGTCTAGTTATACGGTGAATGAATTTACAAATCAATCTGTCATTTCATATTTTTATGTTATCACTATAGAAAACTATTATTTCTCGTAGTCTCCAAAACTGTTTTTAAAATGTTACGTATAAATTGAGCAATATTTCGAAAAAGTAATTTCACCATTTTTTCATGTGCTCTTGAGAGGCAGCATAACAAGTTTTAAACAAAGAATTGAAAGACTGCACTGTGTGGAACATTTTGAGTATAGAAAATTTTTAGAAAAAGTGTTTAAATTTGGGAGTGCCTATTAATAAGTATGTGCCTATCTATTTATGGCTTCACTTATTTGGTAACCAATATTCGCCAAGTGTGTAAAAAATACTGTTCTAAAGATTAGAATTCTTATAATTTTATTATGAAAAGATCTTATGTGTTGCATTCATATGACTTTCTCTACATATCTACAAAAATTGTTGCTGAAAAGCTTATTCTTCTATTTCCTTAATGCTAATCGAGAAAAAATTAGCAGAAAGGGTCTTATTACTTGCTTCCTTGTAGGCAGAAGGTAAATAATAGAGTTCCATAGGCTAATTCAATAGTTAAACATTTTAAAAGTTGGTTGCTATGTGTTTGAAGTACCTTTGTTTGTATATATACATGAGTTGAAAATTCCGTATGAGTAAAGTAAGTGTTTTAAATCTGAAAATAATAGCTAAGAATATCTCACTCCAACTCCACGAAAATAATGTATATAAGATAAGTTGTGAGTTTTAAGGAACTCGACATTTTGTGCGGTATGTTTTTGTCCATCTCTTACGGTTTACCAGCTATGCAAAATTCATCCAGAATAAACGTGTCTTCAGAGGCTATTCCCATACATTTGAAGATATACATTTGTTTTGTGATATAAATCTATATACAGGTTTGTATCTTTTCGGGTTTTCCTTTTTAAGGTACGAGCTATTACTCCACAAATATATTGGAACTTACTCACTTTATTATTTATTTCTTCATTGTTTGTCTTAAAGGTTACATTACAACCCAAGTAGTTAAATTTTATCACCTGTTCTAACACTTTATTGCTTAACACTATCTTTGATCTTTTTATATGTTTTCCTATAAATGCCATTATCTTTGATTTTTCTATTGATATACTTAAACCATAATCCTGGATCAATTTTTGTAGCTTGTACATACTTATTTGCAGCTTATCTTCTCGGTCTTGTATTAACATCATGTCATCTGCAAAGAGTAGCATAGATACAAACCTAAAATTCTATAAGACAATGGCTGTTCCAGTTTTACTGTATGGTTCGGAGACATGGACTCTTAAAAAGAAAGATTGGAGCCAAATACAACCGGCAGAAATGAAATATCTCCGAGCAGTAAAAGGTTGCACCAGACAAGATCATATTAGAAATGAAGACATAAGGAAAGAATTAGACATTTTTTCCTTAAAAGAAAGGATACAAATAAATAGAGAAAAATGGGAAAGCCATTTACAAAGAATGGATAACTCTCGCATTCCATTTCAGTCATACAAATATAAAACTCTAGGCTACAGAACGATAGGAAGACCAGTTAAAAGATGGGAAGAAATATGAGGCCGGAACAGGAGAATCCTCCTAATCCATGAAGAGTTGATGATGATGATGATGATGATGATCTATTTACAGATATTTTAATCAAAATCGTTAGAGACATTTTTGAGAAAATCAAAATTTTCGAAATTTTTTCCATGTAAAGAGTAGCTGAGGGTGGGGGGGATTTTCTTGGAAATCTTCGTGTCGCATTTTTGGAAGATACCAACCTGAAATACCAAGTTTGGTATTTAACGGTCTTTTCGTTTTTGAGCTATGCTGCTCACAGACATGAACACTTACAAACATACACGCACAGACACACACGGACATTTTTCTAAAAATGCCTTTTTTAGATTCAGAGGGTCCCAAAACATGTATTTCTATGAAAACTCGGTATCGAATATTTCGGTGCAACACAGTACCTTCTGTATACACTGCATAGCACATATAGAGAAAGTAGTAGTAATAATAATAATAATAATAATAATAATAATAATAAAGTTGGTCAAATTTCACCGATGCATTACCTTAAAATCATATATTTTAGAAGATTCGTAAGCACATTTAATTTTGTACAATAAAACCAATTTTCATCAATATCGTTATCTTTTATCGTACAGAGTTTCATTATCTCGTGCAGAAAGATAGACATAACGACAAAGTGATTCCACCAGAGCCAACACACAGGCACTGAGGTAACATTTCAAAACTTCTTAAGTTTATGCCCTGTTTGACCGTCAAATGAGGTACGACCAGCGGTTCTCTACGTGATAGATTTGGCAGGTCAGAAAGTATCTTGGTATTAGCAACAAATCATGATCACCCTCTGTCAAAGCATTGCACGCTCACATACAGTGGCACCCATCACTCGATGGTGGATAGTGAATTAATGTAACGGCGTCACGCCTAGCTTCTGTCACGTCAGGTATGGCTGTGCTTGTGAAGGCGGACCTCCTGAATGTATGGCTTCATCTGGTCTCCCCGCCTCAAGCATTTCCCCTTTTATTTACGTCCTACCTGCCGATAGCTCAACGATCACTAAAATCATTTTCATTGTCTTCTTTGAGACTGCTTTGAAAGGAAATATAACCTTTAAGAACACAACGGAAGGAAGTTCTCTGAGACTACAAAAAAGTATACGTAAACTCTACGTGACACAAAGATCGATAAAGCATTATTTTAACAAACACTTTTGCTTATTTTTTTGGTAATGTTTAACGCACGCTTTTACTACTTGTGGCACCGCAGGCGATGACACTGATACATGGAATGAAGATGGAGCACCGGTGGATTGCGATAGCGGGGGAAACCGGAGAACCCGGAGAAAATCCGCCCTTGCGCCGCTCTGACCAACATGCGGTCGCTTGGGATCGAACCCGGGCCGTCAAGGTGAGAGGCGAGTGGTCTAATCAATCGGCCATGGTGCAACCCATTTTTTACTTTCTCTACTTATTCTGCATATATTTATAGTAAGAGAGAAGCAAACATTTCGGTACCAAAATGTTTTGAGTGCTCCTTAATCAATAAAAGCATTTTTAGAGGAAGGTCTATATGTGTTTTATGTGTGTGTGTGTGTATTTATCCGTTTGTCCACTTATAAGTGTATCCTTCTGCCTGTGAACTAGCACAACTGAAAACAAAATGTTGGATAAATATCAAACTTGGTATTTAAGTTGAGCATGTTCCAAAGAATCGACACGAAGATTTTTAAGAAATTTCAAATTTTAATTGATTAAAATGGCATATGTTTCAAGTATTTAATGACAAACAACATTAGCCATATCATCCTGAATTTTCTGGGAATAGAAATAAATGAAATCCTCTCATTCTTAATAACCTTTATAGGATTGATAAATCTAAATTCTAAAAATAATTTGTAAAGTAACTGTAAAAATAAATAACCGGATAGAGAAAGTAGTGTAATTGTAGTACATTAGGCATTAGAAACTTTTTTTATAATATAAGTTTTTAAAATTGAAAGCACATCATGACAAATTTAAGAAATATAATGTAGTTATCAACAATAGTGTCTTAGTGATACATTTGAAATCCAAAATGTTGCTCACCTTTCATTTATTTATTTTTATTTTTGTTTCATTCCTACACCAGATCATTAAGTGCTGCCAAATTTTCAAATATACAATAAATGTAAGAGAAGTTACTATTAATCATTGGTTTATAAACCTAAAACTTAGTAACAAAAGAAAATATACAAAAACATGAAATTAAGCATTGTATTCATTGCTAAAATCTCTCGCTATGTTTTAGCACAGAAAAACAAACTCTGAAAACGAAGAGCAGCTGTTTCATTTAACAAATTCGTTTTGTACTCTTCTTTCCACGCGCTAGCTTGCCGTGAATTATTTTTCTTCATTTCTTGTGAAACGTTTTCACTAGACATAAAAAGAATGTTAAACGAGTGTGGTTTGTTTTTCATTGTTTGACTGTTTAATAAGCAGTTGTCACTCTCCCCGTTTTAGAGTTCTTGAAGAAGAGGAGAATTTCTTTCGATATTTCTTCCTCCACTCGTGGCCTCACAAATAACGAATTTAAAAATAGCTGGCCAAGTAATGAATCTTCCTAAGGCCAGGAATATGGCCTGCTGCAAGTATATGTGCAATAACAAACGAAAAGCGACGGGCGTATAAAAATATTGGCGGAACATGTACCATACATCGCACTCTGGACGTTGATGGTTCGGATACATCTTGGATGAAAAGATTCTGTAAACTTGTGGATCGTAGGGAAAGATAAAAACCAAGTATGCTTCAAGTTTTAGGTGGCTTTGCTTTCTTTCAGTTCCGGTAATTTTGTAATTTGTTTGAAAGATTTTGCCAGTAAAAGTCGCCTTTTCCGAAAGAAAGTGTGCAAAAAATGACAGCATCTCAGTTAAATTATGAGCTAAATATTGCTCCTACCCAGCATGACTTACTCTTTGTTGTTCAGTTTCTGTAGGACATTCTATCTTCGCTGATTTAGATGTTTACCTTTACAGCCAGACGCACCTTAAATAAGAGCAGGCCGAAGATTACACGATTTGGAAAAATAAATGTTTCATAATACAGCGAAAATAAAAAAAATATCTGATGTCTTCCATTCAAATAACGTTCTCTACATCACTATAACACATTATTATTAAAAACCGTATCCTTCTATATACTATGTGACAATAGAGATTAACATTATCAGAAATTGTCTTATTTAATCAACATTAGCAGAAATTGTCTTATTTAACTGCTTCTTTTAAGTAGAAGGAAAATAAGAGAATTCACTAGATTAAAGTGGGTCATAAAGCTGGTTGCCATGTGGCTGAAATCCGTTTCTTTGCATGGCGAGGAGAAATGCGTGAGAAAACTTTAAGTATTTTAAATCTGAAACAATTAACTTCAAATATCTCAGAAATGGTCAATTCTATAAAAAATATATCCCATAAACTGTATGTTTTAACGAGATCAACGTTATTCATATTAGAAGTTTTTGTCTATCTGTTACAGTTTACCAGTTATGCAAAATTCAGCAAAATAAAGAGGTATTTTCTAGCTATTCCCAGAAAATTCAAAATATACTTTTTATGTGTCTTGTAAATATCTTTAGTATACGCTAATTTAATAAAAATCGTTAGAAACATTTTTGAGAAAATCAAAATTTTATAACTTTTTTCCATGTAATGGGTAGAAAATTTTGAGAAAAATCCCCCCACTCCAAACTACCCTTTTCATGGAACTATTTTTCGAAAATTTTGACTTTCTCAAAAATGACTAACAATTTTAATTAAAATTTTGTGTATTAAAGATATTCACTCGACAAATAAAATGTATATCTTGAATTTTCTGGGAATAGCCCCTGAAGACTACTTTATTCTGGATGAACTTTACGGAACTTTGCATAACTGCTGAACCGTAAGAAATGGGCAAAAGCTTAAAACATAAAAAATGTAGAACACCCTAAAACACACAATTTATCTTATATATATTTTTTTCGTGGAATTGATCGTTTTTGGAATACTCCTGTTTTTTGTTTTCAGCTTTAAAAACATATTTTTCTCATACAGGAATTTAATAATTTCAGTCCATACAAACAAGGAACTTCAGTCACATAGTAACGAACTTTTGACTATCACCTTAGCCAATAGTATTCCCTTATTTCGCTCCTACTTACAAGAAAGTAAGTATTAGGAATATTTCTGCTGATTTTTTCCCAATTAGTATGAAGTAAATAGAAGCATACGCTTTTTAACAATAATTTGTTGCAGCGATATAGAGAATGTGAATAAAACACAACAAATTTTTTTTATAAATTTTTGTAGTTAGAAAACTAGAACAAATAGGTGAAATGTACATTAGAGGAAATTTACACTTTGATTAAAATAATCATTCTGGGCCTATTAGTTTTATCGTACCATTAGTGATTTTCGAAATATTCCGTGTTTAACTTTACCGTTTCCTATTAATTGGTAGCTAATGGCCATGCATTAATTTGTGCTATCCTCCGTTGCTTATTTATTTTCTTCGCAAGGGTTTCTTACGACGAAAGAAACAATTGAAGCATGTAGTAACTCTATACTTCTTGTTTTAAGGGAAGCGCCCATTTTAAGTTACGATTTTTAATTAATTTAAACATCTATAATAACTTAATAAACGATGCATTTTGTACATCATATATCATCGGCTTTTACTTCGAGGAAGTGCTTAATATTCTTTTAATTTATTAATAATATTTTAATATTTCGTTTTTCAAGTAGGTATTCTTTCTTTTGCTTTCTGTTTCTAAAGGAACATTCAGATTTACACATTAACGCAAGTATAACCTGAACAAGAAACCTTGTGTCCATAATAAAAAACGTAAGTGATATATATATTATAATATATATAAATAATATATATAATATATATACATACATACATACATACATACATACATACATACATACATACATACATACATACATACATACATACATACATACATACATACATATGTTGTGTGTGTGTTTTAATGAGAGCACTTCTTATGCATTAAGTTTTTGTCTAATCTTTTACGATACATGAGCTTTACCAGTTATGTTCGTTAAAGTCGTCCAAGGTGAAGAGGTCCTCAGAATCTATTCCCAGAGAACTCAAGATATACATTTTGTTTGACATGTAAATATCTTTAATGTACTACTTTAATTAAAATCGTTAGAGCCAGGTGGGGGAATTTTCTTCAAAATCTTCGTGTCACATCCTTGGAAGACATTAAGATTAAATACCAAGTATGGTATTTTACCGACTTTTAGATTTTGAATTCTCGTGTTCACAGATACACAGACAAGGTTTGTCTCTGGCAACCGTATATGTGATGGACAAAGCGGCGAATGGGCGGGTTTTCTCCGGGTTCTCCAGTTTTCCTCACCATTGCATTCCATCGGTGCTCCATCTTCATTTCATTTATTATCACCTATGGTACCATAGCAACAAAAGTGGGCGTTAAACCCTGTCAAAAATAAATAAATAAAAAAGGATACACTTACGGACAGATGTGCGCACGAATCTATTTCTAAAACAGTTTATTTGGATATTGCGGACCCTAAAACATGAATTTCCGGTGAAATCTCTGTATCATTTTGAATGGAATGCGCGCATCTCTAACTACGTACTAAGTACAGAAAGTAAAAATATAACATAATATTCTTACGTAAGCCAATATAGAATACACCAGTGTATCCTTAACTGCCATAGCATCCAGTTTTAATCGCTTTAACACTAAAGTTATATATTTTCAATTATAATATGTTTGTGTCGTGTCTACCTTACTTATGTGCTGATGACGTGTGATTGTAGAATATTATAATTGATGATATAAAAGAATCTTGTAATGGAAGGCAATTTGGCATTACAAAAGATCATACTTTTAGTCTCAACGATAGAAATGTTTTTCAAGTGTCATAAGTATGGTATTTACAGCATTAAATTCTATTGTTCTTATTAAGAAAGAGTACCTGAATGAATTTCAACCCAGTCATGAAATAAAAAGAAATTTCAATACCATTGCATAGCGATCAGCTCTTTATCCTAATCTATTCCGTAACTCTCCTTATATTTACAGGTAAATTTGGAGTCCAAAATAGGGTCTTGTCAGACGAGAAAGAAACATGATTTTTTTATAGTATATAACGCCCACATTTACTACTTGGGATACCGCAGACGATAACACTGGTGATACCTGGAATGAAGATAGAGCACCGGTGGAATGCGATGTTGTCGGAAACCGGAGAACCCTGAGAAAACCCGCCCCTGCGTCGCTTTGTACACCATAAATCCCACTTGCGGTCGATTGGGAGTGAACTCGGTCCGTCTAGGTGACGGGCGAGTGGTCTAACCAATCGGCCACGGCGTGGCCAAGAAACATGTCAGAAACATGTCAAAGAAAGGTGGAGAGAGACATTCTTGAGGGTATATTTGCCATAAGTATATTTGCAGATATAGGTAAAATATGTTTATTAATACTTATATCATTGTTAAGATTTACATTGCAATCCAACTAAAATTTGTATTCCAGTTGGAACGGCAATACTATAGTAGCTCGTGTATTTATATGTGTTCCTGGTTGGTTTCTATCTTTAATGTTATTAAATATATTAGTACGAGAGTTTAAAATAATTAAGTTTGAGTATTGAATTCTTCAGCCTCTAAGAAAGAATCCTGAATAAAGAACTGAGGAACGTGGCAGGTACCAAAGGTGCAACATCAGCCACCTATATCAAGTGGAAGTGGGCGGGCAACGTCGTGAGTGTGGACTATCACAATGGGCTCATAAAACTACAATGAGGGGCTCAAGAGCCGGCCACATGAATGGGGAACGTTAGAAAAATAGATGGGCAGACGACCAAAAGCTTCACTTAGGACCAAATGGACTACAATAGCCTATGACTGATATGAGTAGATACTATCTACCGAAGCAGCAACAAAAGAATGGGGATCTTTCCCAAATTGGCAACGCAGGATTGCCAGAACAGCCAAGAGTACCCCACCTTTCAAGAATTCTGTGGACTATCTCTAATTTAATAAAACCATTGCTACTAATAGTTTTCTCAATTAGCATAAACTACATCGAAGAATAAGTTTCTGTAAAAATAATTTATTGCATGAGAAATTGAGAATTTCTTGACACGTGGCATTTTTATATCTGCTGCATATTTATTCCGTTATTTCTATTTATTAACCTGCAAGTCGCTCAAACTGCTAGCCAGTTCAAAGTATATAAATGTACAAGGGGAACATCACATACTTTCCATTTGTTTTCTTTCTGTGTGACGGTTTTATTACTCTTCCTAGTACATCTGTGACGTTCAGAGAGTATGAATATTTAAAAAGCCCATGTTGTACTGTGACACAATTGATGATTTATGTCTCAGTCGATATTCCAGCTATTTGCAGGGAACCTTTTAGACAGCAACAAACTACGGTATGTTTATTGTAAACATGCCTATGGACGTTAAATAAGTTCTCTGAAAAGGGCTTGATATGTGCAATAACGAGTTAAATGGACAGAGAAATACAAGAATGCGAAATGTTTTATGAGACATCTCCATTCATATACCATTCTCTACCTATTCCATAAACAAGTTTTTGTTACAAAGGATTATTCTTTTATGTACGTCATGCTAATCTAGAGAAACATTATCAGAATTGGTCTTATTTCTTGCTTCCTTAATACATAAGGGAATACATTAGTCAAATACTTTAAAGGCTGGTCGCTATGTGAAACAATTGAGTTTCGATTTGCTTTGCATGGCCCCGTTTGAGAAAAGTTAATTAGTTTAAAATTGAAAATAATATGCAATGAACATCTCGAAAACGTTAACTCTTCATGAAAAACGTATGTGACATAAAGTATGTGTTTTAACAAGCTCTACATTTTTTGTGTATTAAGTTTTGTCTTTCACTTGCGATTAACGATTTCAAAATTCTGCAAAACTCAACCAAAATGAATAGCTCTTCAGAGGCTATTCCTAGAAAATTCAGCTTGCACACTTTATTTGGGATATAAATAGCTTTAATATTTAGAACTGTAATCAAAATCGGTAGAACTATACCTTTTTAGATCAAAATGTTCGTAAATATTCAATGTAAAGGGTAGTTGTGAGTAGGGCAATTATCTTTAAAATCTTCATGTTGAATCCTTAGAAAATGCCTAATAAATACTAAGTTTGGAACTTAAACCTTTTCGTTTTTGAGCTATGCTGATCACAGACATATATACGGACCTTGTTCTAAAAATTCTCTTTTCGAATTCAGGGGAAATAAAAAATATACTTCCGATGAACTCCCGATATCTCATTTTTGGGTGGAATACAATACCTTCTATATTCCCTATGGATATTGTAAAAAAACCTGGATAACACAAAATCAGGAACCTTTTCATTAAACGATGCCATGTTGATCCTATCACAGAAGGTTTTAAAATTCGCTAGAAACGTCTAATAATAGGAAAGTGTCAGGAGCAGTCATATCAAATATACGTAGAACTTATGGAATATGAATATTATGGATTCTATATCTATTTAACCAGTACTGAAAAATACATTTCTATATGAATGTATATATATATATATATCAATTTAAGATAAAGTATAAGATATAATGAGTGACATGTGGAAATTTAATTTTAATCGGCTTAGAATAATCTAAGCAACAACCCAACTTTCTAAGCCGAATAGTAAAACAGATATTGGTAAAACTTTATTAAATTTAAAGAAGGGTTTTCTATATTACATTTAAATAAGGGTTTAAAGAAGGTTTTTCTAATGCTACCACAAATATGTTTCAATAAATTTGTTTTCTGTTGATGTATTTTGTCCTTTCATTGCCTAAAAGGCTCTAATCTATTAAAATAAGTTACCTGTTTTTAAAAGGTTTTTTTCTATTATTTTCACTTCTATAAAAGTTTTCCATGGAATGCAATTAGGAGATGTTAGATTCAGCAGCTTCTTTTTCTGATTGAAAAACTACTCTTTTTAAGTTCACTTGTACTGTTGATATCATGACTGATCGTTAACAAAATGGACGGTCTCTAAGTAACTATTATCAACCCTTAATAAAAGGTATTGTCATGTTCCTTGACATAGCCAATTTATAAATTGAATAAACCGGCCCTTAAGAAAACACCCCTTTCGCACTATTTGAATTATGAACATATTGGCAATAGACTTTCTGTTTCCATTCTTACCTTCTCTAGCACGTATGTACAATGTACAAAGAGGATAGAGAAGGTATTGTATTCCACCAAAAATTCGATACTCATATTTCACCGGGAATACAATTTTGAGACTCCATAAATAAAAAAATAATTTTATAAACATGTGTGTGTGCAGCATACCTCAAAAACGTAAAATACCGTTAAACCGGGTATTCACCTTCCAAGGATGTGACACTCAGGTTTCCCCTCTTATTTAAACTACCCTTTATATTGAACATTTTTTGAAAAGTTTTATTTTCTCAAAAATTACTATCGAGTCTGATTATTTTATCGTATTTTAAAGATATTTACATGAAAAATAAAATGTATGCTTTGAATTTTGTGGGATTGCCTCTGAAGAGTTCTTTATTCTACTTGAATTTTGCTGAATTTTACTCGACAAGTATACAAAAATATTAAATCTTGTTAAAACATAAAATTTTTTTCACATATATTTTTTCGTGAATTTGATGATTTTTTAGATTCCATTTTGTTAGTTTGTTTTAAAATACTTAAGCATTTCTCATACGGATATTTGTCAACTCTAGCAATGCAAATAAACGGATTTCAGTAGCATGGAACCTGACTATCGCTTTAGCGTAGAGATGTGGATCTCATTAAAATACCCCATTTATCTTATATATGCTTTTATGTATAATCACCATAAAAAGTAGATGATAAGACCAACTTTTGTAATGTTTGTCTCGATTAGTATGATGTGGATAAAAGAATATCCTTTTGTAAGAAAAGTTGTTTGTGGAACATCTAAAGCAAATCACGTGAATGGAACACATCAGATTTATAATTTTTATCGTTGATCGGTTGTAAAAACTGAATTTATGTTACTATATGACTTGGAGAGCCTCGAAATTTCATTATATCCCACTCCTGTTTCTATTTCATTTACGAACGTTTCAACACAGTCTACAAATGCTACATGCTGTTTTGGCAAGCAAGTGTCGTGAAAACAAACGGGTACCTCTTAGTCCATTATTAGCAAACCTTCTAGCTTTCAAGCAGAGTCAAAGAACAGTTACCCACTACAGTTCCTGCTTTTGTGTATTCCGCTTCTTTATAAAACATTCCCCATTCTTTTATTTAAATAGGATGAACTTTTACTTTTTATTATATTTTTTTTTTTATTTTTGCCAGTGCACGATATTTGTTATGATCCATTTTGTCATTCCAGCGTTCAGGAGACGTAAATATACTCACTGTTTATCCCCCGTTAGTATTTTTAACTCGTAATTTCAAATATTAAGCCCTTTTTCAGATAATTTATATCTGCTTTATCTCATCTCTTACCATCTCCTTTCACATTTATATTATCACTCTGAAAGGATACACTAAATAGTAATCTATTCTTCTTTGATAATATATTTATACTTTTTTCCTCTAAGTAGATTTTTCTCTTCCGTTTTAATTTTACACTTTTCATATTTCCAGCAACAAAAACTTGGATGTTCCATTCACATAGCTTTCTTCAGCTATTCCACCAAGAAATCATTCTTACAAAAGATTATATTTTTATTTCTGTCATGTTAATCTAGATAAGCATTACCAGAAATGCTATTATTACTTAGTTTTTTATAAGTAGAAGGGAAATAAGCGAATGCGCCATACTAAAGCAATAATCAAAATTTTAAAAGCTGTCACTATGCGATTGATATTGAGTTGGGTTCTCTTTCCTTGGTCAGGAGTGAAACAAAGGGATATGAAACGGATGAGAACTTACGAGAAACGTTTTAAGTACTTTAAAATTAAAACCAATAATAGGGAATATTTCGGAAATCATTAACTTTACAAAAACCGTATATGACATAAAATGTGTGTGTTAACGGGATATACATTTTTGTGCAGTAAGTTCTTTCTATCTCTTACAATTGATCAGTTATGCAAAATTCAGAGAAATTCAGCTAGAATAAAGAAGATACACAGTTTATTTGTTATGTAAATGTTTTAAACATACATATATCTGTTATGCATAAATCATTCTAACTGAAAAATACTTAGGGGAATATTCCCATAAATTTCCAAGTATACATTTTATTTATCGTGGGATTATCTTTAATATACCTACAGAATTATAAGAAACATCGTTAGAACCTTCTTTGAGAAAATAAAATATGTCCAAAAATTTGCTTGTTAAAGGTTATTGGTACTTAAGTTCGAGGATGTGACACAAAAATGTTCAGGAAAATCCTACCATTCCAAACTAGATGTTACATATTTTTCGGAATTTTCAATTTTCTTATAAATGGCTCTAAATATTTTGATTAAATGTCTTATACTATCGATATTTACATGATAAATACAATGTATATCTTAAACTTTCTGAGAATAGCCTCTTTTTCTGGATGACTTTTACATAGCTGTTTATCTGTGCTACTCAGAATGTAGATCGCGTTAAATTAAAACAATTTTACTTAAATGTGATAAATTATATCCGTTAATATCCTTAAGGTGACAAGAAAATAGTAGTAAAACCATTTTTGCTAAAGTTTATCTCGATTATCATGAAATAATTAGAAGAATAGTTTGTTTCAGAATATGTAACATGGATTTTTTTTTTTATTAACTCTTCAGATTAATTTTTAAAATAGTTTATGTGACGTTTATGTACAGTAAATCCTTATATTTACAAGTATTTTGTTTATATATGTTTTTTTTTTAGTTGGAAGCAAAAAACAAAACAAAAAAAAAATCATCTTAGCGAAAAACACACATGCTTTTCGTGAAAATATAATATAAATCAAACTTTCCTTTACTGTTGGATGCCTTGGCTATTTTAAGTTCAACTTGAGAGAAAATGAATATATTTTCAATATCCTTTAAGAACCCAACAATTATGAAGGTTCTTGGACCTGAAATAGGCGTTGGGCGCCAATTTAAAATAGTGTTTCTTAGGACTCTATAACGGCTCTATACACCTTGAGATAGTCGAAAGCGGTTTTGTACGTTGTAAGAGTTCTTGTAGGAGCGATATAGGTTTCGATCTCCTGTCGTTTATTATTGTGTTGAATATGGATAAGAATTTGCATCCAAATATTTAGCAGCCTGGTTCAATAATGACTAAATTATTTGAATGTATATTGTAGCGGTACAGTTTAAGAGTATAATTATTCACAATTAAAACTAATTGATACTCGTTTAATATTAGCATGAGATTTTCGTAATATCTTGGAAGTCGAGATTATGGAAAACCAATTGCAAGGGATAGTACAAGGACGATTATTTATTTCGTTTATTATATGTAATTGCTCAGCGAATCACTTTACGGTTATTCTTGTTATAGTAATAAGATTATAATTTCTCTAATAATAATTACTCTTTATCTTCAACAATTAATTTAGATATGTTCATTCTAAATAATACGTAGATATCAAAGCTTGTATACGCGACGTAATTAGACGAAATTAGTCCAATTCGAAACAGTGAAGTCGAGTTACTAGTGTACAGGATGGTGGCGAATTATGAGCTGCAAATATATATTTTTATTACCTGTGGTTATATGGTAAAAAAACTAGGGTTATACTTATTTATATGTCAATAATTACTTTTTTTGTTTTGGTTGCGGCATGTTATATTGTGACGTTGATAACAAGTCACATTTGGGGCGACAGATGAAACAAATTATACGTATTGCATTGCGACTTCGAGATATCTGCGCTTACAAATTGGCTCTTCTAATGCCATATAATTATTTATCTTACGTTTTATGGGTAAATATTTTGATATAAAGAGCATTACGTGAACAGAATATACAGACTACACAGGTATACAATTATAAAATTGTTGTTTTACGTAAATTAAATAAAGAGCACAAATTACAGAAATATCGACAAATAAAATAATATATTAATAAAAAGTATTAATAAATACCGGAAGATACGTGGTTCAAATCCCGGCTATAGCATTGAATTTTTCAGTCTGACTCTATCTAACCAACTCTTGTTATAACAAGGCTTGTGTGAAAAAACAATTAAATCAATAAATAATAACAATAATATAATATCTGTTACAGTTATGAGAGTTTTTCTAAATAACTTATTTATTTTTATAATTACACATGGAAATATCTAAATAACGTTTATTTATGGTGTCAGAACTAAATTTATACCACACTAAAAGGTAGCAGTATACAGGGTTACTACAAAAGAAATAGACAACTTCAACTGCCTGTAAAACAAAAAAATTAGAGAGTAACCTAATTATTTTGGACACTACAGCGTTACCAATAGTAACAAACGAAACTTTGAGAGTTTCTCAATATACCTGCAAAATAATTAGGTTGATATCTTTAATAGTTTTTGTTTTACAGGCAGTTGAAGTTGTCTATTTCTTTTGTAGTAACCCTGTATATAAGTTGAATATATCTAGGCGGCATGATTACTGAACTGTTAAATTTAGTATATAAGTGCGTTGCGGTTTCAAAATGTTCGTCATAATATAGCTGTAAATATTTGTTTTCCTTGTAAGTCAAAAACATATAAAAGATATTGCATGTAATACTCATCGATTTTATGTATCCGATATCAACTGTTTATAACAATTACTACTTCTGATCGTGCTATTTATATAAATCATATTCTTTTAATCATTTTAGCCTAATAATAAAAGCTTGCCTATAGATGTCTTAGCTGAGATTATAGTGTTTGTTGTATGCGTGTTCATTTTCGTATCGTTTCAATATATTTATTTTACATTTCATCTTATATCTCAGAAAAATGTTTTAACCAAAATTAATACAGCCATTTTTAGAGAAAAGGAAAAAGAGGTAAAATTTGTTTTCGCCTTGCACACTTCAACATAGTCTGATTGAGTGTCGGATATTTAATATTAATCCAAATTTTTATATGTATTATGATGTTTATTAACATAACATTAAAACTGCTTCTTTACATTTTCTACTTAGTACATATTACATAGAGAAGGTATTGAACTCCATCCAAAAGTTCGATGCTGAAATTTCACCAGAAGTACGTGTTTAGCATACCCTGTATCCAAAAAAGAAGCATTTTTAGAAAAATTGTTCTCCAAGGATGCGAGAAGAAGATTTTGAGGAAAATACAGCACGTTCAACTATCCTTTGCATGAAAAAACGTTCGAAAATATTTATTCCATAAAAAAGGCTTTAACGATTTTCATTAAATTACCGTATATTAACGACATTCACATGACAAATAAAATGTATATTTTTAATGTTCTGGGATTATCCTCAAAAGACCTCTTCATTCTGAATACATTTTGCTGAAATTTGCATAACTGGTACACCCTAACAAATAGACAAATTGCTTCACACAAAAATCTAGATCCCGTTAGAACACACAATTTATGTCAGTTTTAAATATAATTCAATTTTTCTCATTCAGAAACTTTTCTAGACTTGGTCATGCAAATAAACTGTATTTAATTACATAGCAACCAGCTTTTAAAAGATTTAACTATCGCGTTAGCCTAACGTATTCCCTTCTTTCCCTCCTACTTACAAGGAACAAGTCATAAGACAATTTTTGCTAATGTTTAACTTGATTAGGATGAATTAGATAGCAGAGCAAGCTTTTAAATAAGTATTATTTACAGAATGTAGAGAAAATCATGTGAATGGAATACACAACATTTTTTATATTTGGAAATCTTACAATTATGTTGCTAGCGAAATCTCAATCCATTATTGATTTCTAAAACTACGTTCTATGCTAGTTTCCATGCGCAAAATATCTATTTTACCAAATTTTTTAATTTCTACATATTTTTCCTTTAGGTTTGAGTGCTATCAGGGAGTCTAATGACTCTTTAGCCGTTATTAGATTTCTGAAAAATGAAAGCTGATTTTATGCAAATTTACTCTCTAAAACATAAGCCACCTGCTATAGAAAGTTGCATACCCTCCTCAAAATATAAATCAATAGCATAGCTATAATATATTTGAATTAACTATAACTATACAACAAAATTAATTGACAAATTTAATATATTTATTTCAATATCTAGATGGCGTATTTTACTCTGCAACTTTGAAAAAATCTGATGTGTTCCATTCACATGACTTTCTCCACATCTCTGCAACAGATTATTGTAAAAAGCTTATTATTCTATATACTTCATGCTAATAGAGAAAAAATAGCAGAAATATTCTTATTACTTCCTTCCATGTAAGTAGAAGGGAAATAAGGGCTACCATAGGCTAAAGTGATAGTCAAAAGCTGGTTTCTATGCCATTGTTGAAGTTTCTTTGTTTATATGGACAGGAGTTAACAACTTCCCATATGAGAAATTCCCATTGACAAATTCATGCATGATGAGAGTATAGTATTCTAAAGCTGAAACCAATAAGAATGAATATCTTAAAAATGATGAACTCCACGAAAAAATACTAATAAAATAAATTGTATTTATAACAAGCTTTACCTTTTATATTAAGTAAGATTTTTTCTATCTCTTTCGGGTTAACCGTTATGTAAAATTCTATAAATTTCATCCAGAATAAAGATGTCTTCAGAGGCTATTCCCAGAAAGTTCAAGATATACATTTTATTTGTCAGGTAAATATTTTTAATGTCCAATATTTTAATCAAAATCGTTAACCATGTTTGAGAAAATCAAATATTTCGAAAATTTTTGCATGTAAAGGGTAGTTGGGTATGGGGGGACTTTCTTGAAAATCTTGGTGTGGCATCCTTTAAGGAATTTAAATGCCAAGTTTTTCGTTTTTGAGTTATCGTGTTCACAGACACGCGAACACACACATGGACCTGTTTCTGAAAATACCTTTTTTGGGTACAGGGGACATGTTACATGTATTTTCGGTAAAATATTGGTATCGATTTTTGGTGGAATGCAATACCTTTTCTGTACACTAAGTACATAGAAACGGAGATGACATAGTTGGGTGCTCTTTTGTTGTCTTCTCAGGAGACAAAGAGATTTTCACAGCAGCATACATATAAACTGGTGTCCATCTTTACTCTTTGCCATTCAACATGCAGTCAATTAGTACATGCAGCATAATAAAAATGTTGCAGATTCCCAACTAAACTGCCTCACTCGCAATCGAGGATAGATATAAATTCTTTTCAATAGTTACAGATATTTGGTGAAAAATCTTAGGATATGATAAACGTATCTGAACTTAATGGATACGAGAACATTTTGTTAAGTCCGAAATATTCCAGCCAAAGAAGCTGCTTCCAGTAAAGACAAATACGGCTGCAGTAAATATTCAGTATCAAGAATAAAATCAGATTACAAAATGCAGAAATTAATAAACGGAATTCACGATGAATATAAAGCAATAATGGCTAAATAACAAGAAATATGTTTTTTTCCCGACGTACACTGCCGCCTGAAATGCAAAACATTCTTCTGTTATTTTATACTGACACATTTTGTTTCTCTGGCTACGGCGAATTTAGTAGTCTCTTCTGACGATTTCATAATATTATACATAGTAAAGCACTTTCACTGCCCATGTACTAAGGAAAAAACGATAAAATATTAACTCTTCTATTGTCCTCGGTTTATTTACAGAAGCTACTTTCCATTTAAAACTATTTAAATAATTGTAATTTAACATTTAAAAATTAATTGTATAAAAGTTTAGTAAAAGATGTGATACAAGCATTTTGTTCAATTTGTTCATCACATACATCAATATAGTGCTGCTATTATTTTAATACATGTTAACCTATGAAACCATATATATAATAAGGAGTTTGAAGAAATGGGGTTTAAACTGTGAAATAAATATAGGTAACCTACTTTGAAAATAATTGCTTTGAATAAGAATGAGTAATATTTTAACCATAATTTTAGAATATCTAGTAAGATTTTGAGTTTCCTAAAATAAAACTTGTAATCGCATAGGCCAAAATAATTACTTTCAGAGTCACTAAAATGACATATACAACCAAAAATATTTTCAAACACTTTAGGAGTATACATTTCACCTCTGTACAGATTTAAGTTTGATATAAATGCATTATATTTTCTTTCAAAAATAACCAGTATCCATACACTCCTTAATAAATTACCACACTTAATTTTGAATGAATCAGTGCATTTTTAATAACCAAACAGTTCTTTTTCACAAGGTGATACTATAATCCGTTTACTAACTTTCTCAGAAAATGTAATGCTATTTTAAAATAAGAAAGTAAAAAATTCTACCGTCGTGGGCAGATTTAATGCAACAAAATTCTGGGAGAAGTTTTATTTTGAAAAACTTAAATTTTGATATCGTTCAATACTTTTATCAAAATTGCCGAATTCTCCATATACCTAAGCTAAAAGTTTACCATTAAAAGCAATGCATTAGGCCTTTTCTTTTATACTTGTTTAATTTTATGAATAATAATAATACTTTATATAAAAGGTTTGTATACTTGTACAACATAGCCGGTGTTATAGAATAATATGGACTGTATTATCATAACGCTAATATAAATTCAACTTTAGAGTATTTTAAATTAGATTACGTTCACTAGAACCCCGTGAATATAAAATACATCAAGGATATTTATAATTACAGTTATTTACATTAACTTTATATATTGACAAAATACGTATATAAATAACAATGAAAAAAACATAAATTTAGCCATGATATTATAATAAGTTATAAAAAATCAAAATATACAAATAAATTCCGGCAGTTAGACTACTTACAAATGTACATATAAATACAATGTTGCTATAAGCATGTAACACTTAGCTTTAGTTTGTATTTTCACAAGGTTTTTATGTACGGTCACAATTTTTATCTTTTGTTTGTAATGGATTGCAGTGTTTGTCAGTTTATGTCTATTTAATAACTGTAATATATAAAACGTACATATGTACATTTAATATATTTAATTAATTCTATAGCAATTATCATTACAGTGATCTGTAGTTTAAAAACAAAAGATACTTTTACAGAGCTAACAGACTTGTTTACTATTCAGTTAATCTTCTACAGAATTACAAACACTCTTTAACAACAGTCATGACAGTATTAACATTTTCATAATGTCCTTAAAATGATAAGGAAGAAAATTAATTACCTCTTAGGTAATCGTGATTTTCACGGAATTAATTATCCATCCTTTTCACAATTCTCCGTTAGCACGACAATAACCAAATCAACTCCTGATATTTTTGCCTTCCTTCCTTCTCATCCAATCAACTTTCACTGGCACGTATGTACAATATACAGAGTAGAAAGAGAAAATATTGCATTCCTCTGAAAAAATCGGTATTGAGATTTCACTGGAGATGCACGTTTTAGGATCCCTGTGTCGAAATAAAGCATTTTTTGAAAATTGTCCATGTGTGTGTCTGTGGACATCATAGCTCAAAAACGAAACGACCGTTAAATATCAAACTTGGTTAAGATCTCGGCTTTGGCATTGAATTATTCAGTTTGACTCTACCAATTTCACTAATTTGTTTCAGAAAGTGTATTTTGACTCCCAAAAGCGCATTAAAGAAAATGTTTATATTCTTTTTTCGAAATAATAAAATATTTACCTTTGAAAATCAAGAATTTTGGAGAATAGTAAAAGTAATAGTCTTTTACTAATTAGACTTAATATAAAAATATACTGACAGCTCTATCTAAAACACATTTGCTATAAAACTGGATTTTTCCATGTGAATATTTTTAAAACTGCATCACATGGTTAAATTTTATTAGAACAAAGATTTTAGAAAATAAAATAGTATTATCTAAATAACAATGCAATGTCTCGTAAAAATATCACTATTTTTGTGTATAATAAGTGGTATAAATTACAATAGGATATCCTACCAAATTTAACAGATACATTATAACTTCTTATATTCTGTAATATTGCTTTTACAATTTTTCAAAATGAAAACAAAACTTTCATTTCTATTCATAATGATGAACTTGTAAATAATTGCAGTTTAGGCCAGGCTGTTCCAGCTTTTGTACTCGCTAAAATATCAGAGAGTAACTCGTGAGTCACAGGGGTCTACCTGCAACATGGAATACGATGCAGCATTGAGGGCAAGCTATTCTTACGGCTGATTAAAGTTTCGGAAATAAAGTTGTAGGACGCAAGTATTCTAGTATAGCCTTTGCTCAGTGACGTATTGGCTACCACGCCCCCTTCCTCACGCTCTGTTTTGAGTTTTATGAATGAGTACATAATTGCACTCCTACTCAGAAAAGCCGACATGGAAAAGCACTCATTCAATGTAACTGAAAACTGATACTTCGAAATACAATAAATATTACAAAATAATTCAAAATAAATGACGCTTACAGTATTCTGTAAGGTGAAGAATATTGAACAATATTAGGTGCAGTGTTATATTGGTTATTCTTATGCTGCTGCATCCAGATTGTTAGTATCCTTGTCGTAATCCTTTATATGGAATCATTGCAACTGAAACTGCTAAAATTAGGCAGTATGTTTGTGTGAACTTTGTTATACAAAAAGTCGGTTATAAACCAGTTCTTGTGTTGGTATAAATGGTTTATGTAAATGTTGTTGCTGAGAGTATCATAATTAATTTATACTTTCTCTATCTACTTACCACATTGTACCTGCATAGGTAGATAAGGTATTGCTTCCACCCAAAAATGTATGCCGACATTTCGTTAGAAACAAACGTTTGGGGTCCTCTGAATTTTAAAAAAGGAATATTTAGAGAAAGTTCTGCGTGTATGGGACACGATACATTTAAAACGAAGTCATTTAAATACCAAAATTGACATTCAAGTTCAGAATCTTCCATGGATGCGACACGTAGATTTTTAGCATAATTCTTCCACCCCAAACTACCCTTAATATAGAAAAATTTTCGAACATGTTATTTTCTTAAAACGGGCTCTATTTTGAATAAAATATTCTATATTAAAGATACTCCTATGACACATATGTATGTATATCTTGAATTTTCTGGGAATAAGCTCTAAAGTCTTCTTCATTCTGAATGACTTTTGCATAACATTTAAACCCTAACAGATAGACAAAAAGTTGTTCTACAAAAAAGTGTAAAGGTCGTTAAAATAGAATAGTAATGTTATATACAATGTTTGTGTGCAACTAGCCATTTCCGAGATATTCCTTATTGTTGGTTTCAATTTTAAAATACACAAAACTTTTGTCATACAGGAATTTGACAACTTTTGGGCGTGCAAAGCACACGAATTTCAATCACATTTTAGCAGATTTTAAAATATTCGACTAATGCTTTATCCTAGTATATTCCTTATTTCCCTTCTATTTATGAGTAAATAAGTAATAAGATCCTTACTGCTAATGTGTATCTGAATTAGCATGGCGTAGTTAGAAGAATAAGCTTTTTATCCATAATTTAGATGAATAGACAGTTATGAATGAATCACATGAGCTGAAAGATGCCATATCCAAGAAGTTGCTAATATTCCAAGACATCATTCTATGCATGTATTCGTAGAAAAATGGTGTATGTTGAACAAAATAACAGAAGACATCTTCCCAATGATCTACCAACCTCGATATTTTTTTTTGTATATGATTAACGTCCTTTAGCCTACATGTCGGATGATAAATTAATGAAATTGGTGAAATGTTGCTCAAATGATCTTGGGGTTCATTGAGCTTAAACTACTCAACATTCGTCCTTTCAGGAAAAGATAAACTCTGAAAAAAACTTAATCCGTGTAACTCACCCTAAGGGATATTCGAACTAGTGACCTGTTAAATGTAAGACAAACACGCTACCACTACACTACCTAGGTGGGCTTGTTTTTTGTTGGTTTTTCCCCTATCTTAGATATTATATTTATAATGGTTAAAATTTTTCAGTGAGTTTTGTAAGACCCTACAAATATGATAAGTGTATAACATAATCTCCGAAAGAACTCGAACTTTTTAAATTTTCCTCGATTCTGTCATAAACCACTTATTATTTTTATATCCCAGAATTCATAATACATGCCTTTCTGTAAGTCTTTAGATTGTGAACTTGTGTGTTTCCTTTTAGTCCAGTATTTATTTTTATCATGTTTATCCACTTAGAAACCTTTGTTTGCAGATTTGAAGCCCCCAACTAACAAAAAACATGTCAGGTAAAGATGAAGTTTTCATTAAACATTTACCAGCTGTTCTAGCTTGGTCTGTAATTTCAAAAGAACGATATACATGCAAAAGTAAAAAGAAGACGTTTGTTTGTGATTGACGTGAATTAGATAACAACGTCTGATATTGGAGCAAGGCATGAGGCGGAATAATTCATTTCAAAGTGATCGAAATGCTAAGAAAATACAACGGAAGAGAGAAGACAGGCGCGAGGGGGAAAAATTGCAGTAATAAAACGAAATGGGGACGCCATTCATCTTGGCAGGCGACATTTCTGTTAGTTTTTGTTCCGCCACTCCCTTTCCAGCTGACATTTCCGATTTGTTTCGACACTTGGCGTGATAGGGCCGTCGTGAAGAAGTAAAGTGGACAGACCCTCCTACAACAAATGTCACTTAGGGGTATTTTTGGAAAAACAGTTCGATACACACCTTCATACTTTCTTTGGTTAAATATTTCTTATGTGTCTCATTAGGAACTAAAATAAGTGAGGTTACTCTTAAAGATTCAAACTTTTTGCAGCACTTAAGGCCATGTTTCTCATTATGTATATTTGTAATTAAACTAATGACAACATACATTGATTACCTCAGTTATAACTAATTGAAGGTTTTAATGAAAAGACAATTTCTATATTACAGTTGAGACCAGCTTTTATAAATGCAGCCTATGCCAACATTTTCAAACAGTCAATTAATTGTTTCATCCACACAAGCTGTGTGCAGGAAAGTAATAGGAAATCTAGAATCAGACTGAACAGTTCAATACTATACACGGGATTTAAACACGGATCTCCCAGTTTCCGTAACGCTGTTCTAGCCACCGTGCTAACCCGCCAACACGCCGGTAAACCATAAGTAGATCTGAAATTATTTGTAGGTGACATACCCTAATTACGACTTACAATGACTAAGTAATTTTTCAGTCCTATTTTACCTTTCCAACTCCTGTTCTACACTCGGGTAGCATGGAAGAAACAAGTAATTCATAATAATTGACCTAATATTTGGCTAAACTATAAAGCCCGTAACTAAAAGTAAGTACGACATTGAAGATGGCATTGGGGTATGACATCCCAAAATAATTTGAGATCTCCTTGTGTTTAGCGGCGTCACTTGGGGAATTTAATGCTATGTCGACGTGTTGTCGTGGAAGCTTGGCGAAAACCGAGAGATCCATGGTTCAAATCCCTGCACTGTCATTGGATTTTTCATTCTGACTCAACCTTTCCGGCTTGTACAACAAACGACTGGAATTAATGAAAATATTAGTTAACAATTGAAAATTTAAGTATAAGCTGCGTTTTTGAAGCCTTGTCTCAGCTATAGTATGGAAACTGAACATAAAGAATGTGTCACAAACAAATGTTTGAGAATCTTTTAAGAATAATTTGTTGCAGAATAGGTAGATAAAGTCATTAGTAATTAAACACATCACATTTCTAATGTCTATAGCAGGATACGGATAAACAGATAAAACTACAATTATAAGTACCCATGAGGAATTGGGAATTGAAACGCATATAATGAAAACATATAAAGATAGCATCAACTACTGGAGAGAATAGCAAGTAGTTGACCCTCAAACACAACATTGAATTTCTTTTGCTGATAAATATAAATATATATGTTATACTAGTGATTTAAAAAGTTATGCAAAGTTCTGGGTCATTAGCTCTTAAGCAATTACACCTAATTTCATGATATAAGTATGTATTCACCTATGCATACTATATATATTTTTTATTTGGAATAGTTCTTTTCATTGTGGATTTCTTTTGAATAACTGGTAAACTGTAAGAGAAACAAAGAACAAAGACTTACTATACACAAAATGTAGATCTCGTTAAAGTACACAAGCGATGTCAAATGTAATTTTTGGTGGAATTTTGCACATCCAAGATATGCAATATAATACTTAAACGTGTCTTAAATGGGAGTTCGTTATTGGTTTTTCACTCTCCTGGTCAAGCAAAGAAAATGGAATTTCAAAACCATCACATAGCGACCAGCTGATCGAAGATTTGACTATTGCTTAAGCGTAACATAGTTCCTTATTCCAATTCATTCTACATGAAAATATGCAATAATAGCACGCTTGCAAATTTTTATCTTGGTTAAAGAAAAATAAATAGAAAAATAAGCTCTTTGAGAATAGTTTTTGCAGAATAGGTAGAGAAATCATGTATAGAAAAATCAAATATTCGTGTCGTATCTTCGGAAAGTAAGAAGCTTATGTATAAAGTTTTCTCCCTCTCCTCTCTCCCTCTTTCATACACGCACACAGACTGAGATGCAACACTTCCACTACCCTAATATATTGAGGAGCGTTCACAAATCAACACATTCAAATGCATCATAATACTTTTTGATGAACATTAGAGCTGCAATTTTAGAACATAGAGTTTTTTGTTTGGTTTATTGATTAGATAATCGAATTTTATCTATATCTATGCTCTATTAAATTATTTCTGAGATAGAGAGATTAAAGCTCTTGGTTTTATCACTGATTTTAAGGTCGTTGTGAACATTACTGGAAACAATATGCATGCTAAAGGCACAGAAGCAATGCAAAATAGAAATATCCTGTAACATCTTTGTGATTTACGTGCCATAAAAGCAAGTGTCGCTTTTTCTCGTCTAGCTCATGAAATTCTAAATTCGTCTCTCGTAAATTTCTTGAAGTTTATGTCTACGTTGCTATAAACTTTTTCGCCTGGATAGCTTTTGCGACCGTATACTTATTTTCGATTTGTGTTTTATTATTATTTTACGTACTATCTTCGAAAACGAGAGAGAATTACATTAAAGTTATATGAATTTCTTGGCTGCTTTTTTATGGTCTTCTAGAAAATATAATTCTTTTAGCAACTTGATGTCCCATTATCGTTTTTAAGAGAGTGGTTGGCCTAAATTAAATAACGGCGATGAACACATTCCCCATCGACATCTTGGTTTATTCCTTTTTCTTTAGAAGAAAAAGTATGAAATGATTTCAATAAAATTGCGTCTACATCACAGAATGGAAAACTCACGACTCGATTGTAATTTACAAGGTTACAGCAGCTGATTTTAAAACTTAATATTACTTTCTCTAGCACGTATGTACAATTGTATTCCTCCCAAAAATTCGAAACCCAGATTTCAACGGAAACATATGTTTTGTGTGTGTGTGTGTGTGTGTGTATTTGTGTATGTGTGTGCGCGCGCGCGTGAATGGTTTTGCTCAGGAAAAAAAAAAAGATTGTTAAATACCAAACTTGGTATTTTAGTTCAACATCTTCCTAGCATGCGTCACGAAGTTTTTCAGGGAAATTTATGGTAAAATGTTTCACAATTTTGATGTTCTCAAAAATGGCTGTAACGATTTTGATTAAAATACCATATGTTAAAATATTTTCATCGCAAATAAAATCTATATCTTTATTTTTCTGAGAATATCCCCTGAAGACCTCTTCATTCTGGATGACTTTTGTCCTATAACTTGTAAATTGTAAACGATAGACCAAAAACTTACCACATAAAAATCTAATCTCATTAAAATACAGCATTTATGTGAGTTACAATTTTTACATAGAGTTACCAATTCCCAGACATTGCTTGTTATTGGCTTCATTTTTAAAATATCTAAAACATTTCTCAAACTGGAAGTCTATACACATTTCATAGCTGTTTTTGTTTTACTCCTGGTCTTTAATCTACAGTATTCTCATTATCCTCGTCTATCTAGCAAGAAGTATATTATAAAACCATTTCAGCTAATGTTTATCTCGAGTAGTGCTTTTATGAGAATAGTTTGCGGAGAATAGGTAGAGAAAACCATATGAAATGAGGCAATATTTTATGAAATTACTATAAAACCCTCACTCCATAAGGCTTATATGTAATGTAATACAAACATGCTATGTAATTAAAGCGAATTTCACTTGTAAATAAATAAAAAGTAATTGAAAACATTGAAAATTAATGTGACTATCCTTCCTCATATAGAATATTACGAGTATATCAAACTATACCTTGGTATTTAAGAGATTTTACGCTTGTTTATTGCATGATTAGTAATTCTTTTGACATTTCCTATTTTACACTAATTTGTGTGTGCTTGTCAAGCTAAAGTGCAGGCAAACTGGTTTGGGTAAACGAGGGCGGAGGATGGGGCAGTAGAAGGCAAATGCTTTCTGTATTTAACCAGTGCTAGTTCCCGACCCATGAGATATGCGTATTTTACTGTGCTTTTAAGTATCTTATTGCACGGTTTATAATTTGGCTATCTAGCTACTTTTGACTTCCTCTACCCATGTAAGTAGAGAAGGCAAATCAAAATCTTAAAAATACATTAACTCTAATTAAAAATATGCAAATTGCATGTAGGAATAAAATTAATCCTATAGATAAAAATGATTTAAAAATAGGAATATACGATATGGTATTATACATATTATTTTGAATTATATTAACCTTACGAATTATATTCCTATTTTTAAATTTACTGTATTTCACTCAACATATCAATACCGAAATTTCATCGAAATATGTATCATATTCCCTGAATTGCAAGAGCTGATTGACAGTGTTGATTAATACTTCTAAATATATCGAAGTAATTATTGTTTAATTTTGAATCATTTCTAAGAAAAATAGATGAAGTTGATAATTGGAATATAGTAATATCAGCGGTAATATGTATGTGAATTTATTGTATACCAAATGACGATTTGATTTTGATGTTATATCTTGAATAATTCTATAGGCATAAGCTCAGGAACGAAGTGTGTCGAACACTTCTAACATATGCAATTTTAAATCTTCTGAAACAGAGAAAATTAAACTCTTCCACAGTATTATCGAATTCACACCCAATAATTAACTGAACTTTACCATAGTTTCAAACAATTTAGCTATTGATTCTTACTTGTCACAGTAGTGGTTATCCATAAATTCCAAAAAGAAATGTACTTTCAAAGTTAGAAGTATATTATCTCGTGAAAATTTAAAAGTTTCCCAGAACATTTGAATCAGCCAAAAAATGTTTAATGTACCTTAGGGACATACCATGTGTAATCAATGAAAGGGATTCTCTGCAGAAGGATATGTAGTTAACTTTGGCCTTGCATTGAATTTTTAAGTCTGATTCAAATATATGAATAGGTACTACCTCAATTAATAATATTTTAAAAAAATGTATATTAATGAGATTGTGTATGTAAAAACAACTAAATTATGATTTTTTTAAAGATTCGCTTGGAATTACATATGCATTATAATTTCTCTCCGCCCTTATTAGGAAAGAAATTGTAATAAATACGCTACATGCTGCTTGAAACTATCCATCTAAATGTGTTTTCTATATATGAATGTTACGAACTACAATGAATATATAAAGATACATCTTATTGGGGATATTTGAGAACATTTTATAAAGCTTTGCCCTTCATATTTTATAGCGGCTTTCATTTGAATAAAAACATTGAGCCATTTCAGTACAGAAAGTTGGTAGAGAGAGTATAATATCGTTTTATCTATACTAATTAAACACTTAATGACCAGCTTAAATGACCTTTAAATAGACTGAACGATAAACAAACTTAAGAACAAATGCAAAAAACTGTAATTTATGTTAAAAGTATGAGTATTAATGTTTCTTACTTTCTTTGCCACATACCTATTCGATATTGAAATTTCACCAAAAGTATAGATTAATTAATCAGTCACTTGGAATCATTTTTAGAAAAATGTAAAAAGCATAGCTCTCTCAAAAAGGGTTTAAACTATTTTATTAAAATAGAGTGTGTCATAGATATTTGTATGACAAATAAAATGTGCATCTTCTGTGATTATCCAATAAGTTCTCTTGGGTCCTAATGACTTCTGTATAACTGTTAAAGCGCAAGATATAGACAAAGACTTGCTACAAATCATGCTATATACACGAATTTGGAAGAATAAGTACAGATACTTTGTTACTCTCATAATATGTATCCTTTTCAGTACGATAGCTTTCTATTCTCTTCATTTAACAGTTTTCCCAGGAACGCATCACATCATTTACTGTACTACCTGACGTAACTGCACTACAAAATGACTAACGCCTGTCATTTCAACTCATTTTCCTTTCACATGTTCGCAGTATATCTGATACTGGCAGAGATATTTAGGCTTGCAGAAAGTATCCGAAATCATTTACCATTAAAATCAGCATTAAATGTATTGAAAATACAAGCCTAGGAATTTAATTCTGTAGGATTTTTTGCAAGATTTAACACAAATAATGAATCCTTGTGCAAGTAAGAACCGTGACCAATCTCTCCATTTGTAATTACTTTCGTGCAAGTGACATGGGCAATCGTTATCCGTAGGCCTACCCGTTCTGCTTGACTTGCCACGCCTACTTGAGTGTACTAACCTGACAACATACTGCTCTGAATAACTAAAATATTAGTCTCCACATTCCGATGAGGGTCTCCACTTTCAACCTCGTTTATTTATATGACAAAATATGAATTTTAACTATTAATAATTATTATTCCAATTAAAATAATTATTTTAATGAATAGCAAAAACGTGAACACTTAGCTTTTTGAAGATGTTCAAGCAATAATAGCGTCTATTGAGATAATTTAAACTAGCTATTTATACTTTAAGTGAAATGATTATTGAAAATGATTTCAAAATTTCAATTGGAAAACAAAAAGCATAGGATTTTACAGAAAATATCTCGTCAGAACCAAAAGACCTCTATTCATAATACCCCAATTGAACAAGTTATGGACTTTAATTTCTGAAGTTCTCTGGCAAGGATAGAATAAAATATGTAAACAGAAAACTAAATTATTCGAACATTTATGTAAACAATCTGAAAAGTTTAACAAGGAGACTCCACAAAGACACTGAAGTGCTATAATGTTTTAGCAGTTCCTGTACTATTATATGTGTCTGAATTTGGACTTTAAATAGGGATTATTTGAAACAAATAGAGGTTATGGAAATAAAATCCTTCAAATCCGTAGAGAGTTATACTCTAAGCGAAGATATCAGAGAACAACTGGGAGTATGTAAACCAACAGATAAAATAGCGAAATGCAAGAAAAAGTGGTACAGACATCTCTGCAGAATGAAATATGATAGGATACTCTAAAGAGCACACATTATAAACCAAGAGGACAACGAAGACCTGCTAGAAGATTGAAAGAGTCAGTTTAGTTTGGATTCCGAACAGATCACCAATCATTCCTGTTTGTATGATGATTAGTCTGCGAATGAAGTAAATATGTATATAATGTTGTTCATTGAACTGTTCTCAATTATCAGTACCACAATCCCCAACTTATACCTGCAAGAGGCTATTCAAATGGCCACAATTTTTCAAATACATATTTTGTGGTGATATTCATCTCTTATTGGTTTGAATTTTCAAAGTATTAATACTTTTACGAAGTACCAAATTGGTATTCGTTTTTTCTCCGGTCATGCAAGGAAAGTGATACACGTTTTACAAATCTGACTCACATTTTACTCTACTCTATCCTTATAGTTACTTCGGTGTGTATAAATGAGTAATCAAAACAGAAGAGTAAGCTTTTTTATTTTCTCTAGTCCGCATGTACAATGTGCTACATAGTGGTTAGAGAAGGTATTGTATTCCACCCAAAAATTCGAAAAATCAGTTAACTACCAGTCTTTGTATTTCAGCTCAGTATCTTCCAAGGATGCGTAACGAAGATTTTCAAGAAAATCTCCAACTCCCAATTACCCTTTTCATGGAACATTTTTCGGGGATTTTGACTAAATTAACTCACTTTTAAGATATTTTATTATAAACGAAATTTATATCTTGAATTTTTGGTAATTGCCTCTGAAAACCTCTTCATTCTGCATGACTTTTGTGTAATTAGATAACCATTGGAAATGGACAAAAACTTAATACACATAAAATATAGATCTCATTTAAACACACAAATAATGTTATACACATATTGTTTGTAGAGGTAACTGTTTTCGGGATATTCCTGCTTATTGGTTTCAATTTTGATCCACTTAAACTTTCTTAAAGCTCAAACATCTTTCTTCTCGTCTGTCGTTTGTTTACTCCTAGCAAACAAACACATGTAATTTTAATTGTTTCACAGTGCGGCCGGCTTTTAAAGTGCTTGACTGTCCTTTAGTTTGTAAACTTCCATATTTCCCTTCTACTAACAAGGCTGAATAATACTAATTCTGATTAGCATGATGTAGATAAAGGGCTAATCTTTTGAACAAGAGGTTTGTTAGTGGCACAGCTAGAAAAAGTCATGTGAATGAAAGACATCATCGTTTTAAAGAATAACAATTAAATGTTTTTTTTTTCGTTTAAGCCCTGTAGTATAAGGTTGGAAATTATGACCAGACTAAAAATTTGATGCCATAACCTGGACGTTAAACACAGATTTTCCGCTTTCCGTTGCCTGCTCTTACCAATTGAGATGCAGTGGCAACAAGTCAGTACCACGTTTGGAAAGATTACATTGTTGAAATGTGAGTATCAAAATTCATGTGAATGCTATGCATCAGGTTTCTTTTTTGTTGGTTTTTTTTGTTTTTTTACTTTTTTCTACTTATTACATAGTACATAGGCAGACAGAGTGTTGCATTCCACCCAAGAATTCATTACCCAGATTTCACTGGAAATACACGTTTCAAGGTCCCTGTATTAAAAAAAGCGCGCACCCACCGTGTGTGGGTTCATAAGTATATAATTCGGTTAAATTGAAAACTTAAATATTAAGTTCTTCATATTCAGGATGTGACTTCAAAAACTTTGAAGAAAATCATTCCACCCCGAGCTACCTTTACATGGAAAAATGTAAACCTTTGTATTATTTAAAAAATGACTCTAACGATTTTGATTAAAATACCGTATATTAAAGATACATAGATGGTAAGAACATTTATATCTTGAATTTTCTAGGAATAACCTTTAAGATCTCTTCATTCTGGACCCAAAAATTCTCCCGAGATTTCACCGGAAATATGTGTTTTAGGGTTCCCAATATCCAAAAAAAGCATTTTTACAAAAAGGTCCGTGTGTGTGTGTCCGTGTGTCTGTGAACACGATAACTCAAAAACGAAAAGTCGGCAAAATACCAAACTTGGTATTTAATTTTAGTATCTTCCAGGAATGCGACACGAAGATTTTGAGAAAAATATCCCCACCCCCAACTACCCTTTACATGGAACTTTTTTCGAAAATTTTGATTTCCTCAAAAATGGCTTTAACGATTTTGATTAAAATTTCGTATATTAAACATATTTACCTGACAAATAAAATGTATATCTTGAATTTTCTGGGAATAGCCTCTGAAGAGTAGTTTATTCAGGATGCATTTTACTAAATTTTGAATAACTGCTAAACCGTGAGAGATGGACAAACATTTACTGCACAAAAAATGTAGAGCACATCAAAGCACACAATTTATGTTATATACATTTTTTTCGTGGAGTTCGTTGTTTTTGTGACATTACTTATTTTTGGTTTCTGCTATGAAAAACATATACTTTTCTCATACAGGAACTTGTCAACTCCTGACCATATAAACAAAGGAACTTCATTGACATAGCAATCAGCTTTTGACTGTCACTTTAACCTACGGTTGTCCTTTATTTCGCTTCTACTTACAAGGAAGTGAGTAATTAGACTATTTCTGCTATTTTTTTCTGATTAGCATAAGGTAAATAGAAGTATAAGATTTGTAAGAATTATTTGATGCAAGGATATGGAGAAAGGCATGTGAATGGTACACATTAGATTTTTTCATAACAGATACACCATAAGAGATAGACAAAAAGTACGACAAAAAATGTAGATCTCGCTAAGATGCACTATTTATGCAACCTATGTTTTTGTAGAGCTAACTATTTCTGAAATATTAAGTTTTAAAATATTTAAACTTTACTCAAACCGGAATGTGTCATTCGTATCTCTTTTGTTCTACTCTGACCATGCAAGGAGAGCTGAATTTCATTCATATAAGCAGTCAGCTTTCAAAAGATTGACTTGCTTTGGCACGTGTATTCCCACATTTCTCCCTCTACTTGTAAGAAACTAACAAAAGACGGTTTTTGTTAATTTGTATGTTGATTAGCATGAAGTATATAGCAGAAAAATCTAATGAGTTTCATTCACATAGCTTTAGCTTTTCCATATACAAATTACTCTCACAAAAGATTACTTATTTTGTTACATCATGCTAATCGAGATAAACATTTGCAGAATTGGTATTATTTTTTTTATTGTTTCATTTGTATAGCCCCCTTTAACTTCAATGGTCATATCGGGGGCTTTGACTTGTGAAAAAACTCGTATTACTGTAGGTTAGAACATTAGGTTAATCATTATTATATTACTAATACACACGCACATTCACTCTCACATTCATACTTCCAGACCCTGTGGGGGATAGGGAATAAATCTGGTTAAAGAAAAATTCCCCGCCCCACCCGGGAATCGAACCTGGGACCTCTGTGTGAGAAGTCAGCTCGCTAATTGGTATTTTTTGTTTCAAATAAGGATATATTAAGCTAATGCGATAGTCAAATATTTTAAGAACTGATCGCTATGTGAAACAATTGAGATTCATTCGCTTTGCATGATCCCGTTTGAGAAAAGTTAGGTAGTTTACAACTGAAACCAATACCACGGAATATCTAAAAAGCGGACAACTCTGAAAGAAAAAACTTGCATTACACTAATTATGTGTTTTAACCAGATGTACATCTTTTGTGTATTAATTTTTGTCTGTTTCACACGGTTTAACCATGCAAAATTCTGCAAAAGTCGTCCAGAGTAAAGATTCCTTTAAAGGTTATGCCCTTGAAATTCAAAATATACATTTTCTGATGTAAATATCTTTAATATGCGGTGTTTAATCAAAATCGTTAATAGCCATTTTCTATAAAAACAAAACTTTTCAGAATGTTTCTATATTAAGGGTAAAAACAAAGCTTGATATTTAACAGTCTTTACGTTTTTGAGCTATGCTCTCCACAGCCACACACGGACCTTTATCTAAAAATTCTTTTCTCTGACTCAACGGACCTAAAAACATATATTTCCGATGAAATCTCGATATCGAATTTTTGGGTGGAATACAATATCTTCTTTAGCTTCATACGTAATAAAGAAAGTAAAATAATGTTTCTATGAAACAGTAGTTTGTTACAGAATGATTGGACACACGGATTTTGTTCACTTTTAATGTCATTAACTCTCCTAATAAGCATCACACAAATTCAAGTAGCACAGTGCCTTTGCAGAAGGTGTGCACTTTATAGAAGAGTAATTAAAAACTGATAAAGTGATATGAGCAGTGAGAACTTCGCGCTGCTGGATTGGAGAAGGACGCTATTTCAGAAAGAAGTGAAGGGATTAGTAATGAGGAAAAAGAAGGGGATAAAAAAATTGGGTGGGGGAAATGGCCGCAGCGGAAGGGTGAAAAATGAATGAGGAAAATAATTTTCGCTGGAGATGAAGAAGTCTTGAACTTAATGGCACGTACCACCAAAAAAATTAAAAAAGAAGGGAAAAATGAATGAAGAATCAGAAGGGTGGAAAGAAAATTCTGGGGAGTTCTGCAGCGAAGGAGAAAAAGGGTTGTGTTCCTCAGAAAGATGAACAAAAGAAAGAAATGGATGATAGACGAACGGAGTTTAAAAAAATAAAAAATTAGAAGTCTCTAGCAATAAAATAAATTACTTCCAAAGACGGGGAAGAAGATAGAAAGGGAAACTTTTGAAGTAACCTTTTGTTTCCAGTAGCTTCATTTTGTTGATTCTTCTGTAACTGTTGAAGTGAAGATCAACTGCACATTTTGTGCTCTGCTGAACTTGGCCTGTTCTTTGGCTTTGATTATCAATGAAATAAACATATGGCCATAATTTCAAGGTTAAAATCTGCATACTCTGTCTCTTTTATCAAAAGTAAAACATCTGGTGTGTTCCAGACACATCATATAATCTAGAAACTACTGATACAAAAGATTATTCTTCTATCTACTTCAATACCAACATTAGCAGAAAGGATCTTAATACTTGCTCCCCCATCTCTTACGGTTTAACGTCGGTCTGGGTAGCTCAGTTGGTAAGGTGCTGGCTTTCTGAACTCAAACCTGGTCCAGATCGATGGTTTTTAAGTGTGCTTAAAACTGACAGCCCAAGTCGGTAGATTTATTGACTTGTTAGAAAGCTGCTGCGACAAAAATTTCCGGCAACGGTGATGCTGATATGACCCTGGTAATTGATAGCCTCGTTAACAAACAGAATAAATAAAATGCTAGAGAAAGTAAAACGTGCAATCTTTTTTCATCGTACGGAAATTGGAGAGAATAGTCTACCTAAAAGTTGTTGGAATGGAACACTGAAAAAGAGTAAAGAGAGGAAGAGCGGAGAACATGGATGGAAGAAATTGTGGAAAGAATAAAACATAAAAGATTGGCCAAATAGACAATAATGGAAATGAAGCACTTAGCACCAGAAAACTTGGCTAATAACACTGAAAGATTCAATGCCATACTCAGAATTTGAACCACGGATCTCGCGGTCTCTATCCGGTTGCTCTAGTATTGAGCTACTATGGCAACATGCCGGTGGGGCATTAAATTCCTCAGCTGGCTCGTATGTTTTCCGGTAAACCACAAAGTGATCTCACTGTAACTTCGCTTATTTTCACTGTCACTTTACTTAATTCAGTTAAAGTGCATTCTGCCCAAGTAAACCTGGTTGACCTGACCACGGAGAATATGGATGGAAGATATTAAAACAGTGAAAGATACATATTGGCTGGATAGAGAATAATGTAAATGAAGCATATGGATCAGAAAAAGTGTCTAACATTATTATTCTATATAATTATTACTATTATCATATTACTGTTGTGACTTTATCCAGCTTTGAAGATCACCTCACAAAGTTCCACTGTCTTTACTTTCTTCGCGAGTTAGCGGCTTAGTGGGTACTCAGTTGGGACTTGAACTCAGATTTCTCTAATCTCCTACACTTTGAAGCAGGCCTCGCAAACTTGTTCGGAGAACAGCATTTTCTGTAGAACTCATTAAATGTCTTGCGACGACTGACTGACTGACTTCTTACTCACTGACTTACTCTCGAGAGGGCTCGCCGGTATGAGCGCGAGTGATTCCAGAAAGTTCTATAGACGGAAAGAAGCGGTAAACCTTTAGAAGGTTCTGGTTATCTGACGATAGTGCTTCCAGTATTTTTGCTGAGCAGAACGCTTCTTTTTTTTGTTTCTCTTCAACTACAGAGGCACTTGGGTCATATCTGCTGCGTCACACTATTATTGTTTGCCTTTAAAGTGTTAACTATCAACGTATTATTTACACCAGATATTTCCTTGTGTTTTAACATATTTACTGAGAAAAAATATATTGAAGCCATTAAAATGTTTCATAGGTAAACCTCCTAGGTTAACTAATATTCCTGCTAATCGTGATTTATTGGTATATTAGCATATGGAAGTATATAAATATTTGTAGAAGACAGTTAACGCATAACATCCAACTACAAATGGCTGACTCAAATTATTCTAAGCACCTGCACTATAAATCGGAAAATCTCATTTTATACTTTCTCTGCTTCTTACCTATAATAGGAGAGGAACTATTGCATTTCAGCAAAATATATACATTGAGATTTTTACCAGTTATTAACTTTTGAATTACCGTAGGCATTTTTACTTTCTCTAGTACCAATATACAATATACACAGTCGGTAGAGAACGTATTGCATTCCATCAAAACATTTTGCCAAGATTTTACCGGAAATACACGTTTTAGGGCCCTCTATATAAAAAACCATTTTTGGAAAAAGGTCCGTGTGTGTGACCGTCCGTGAGTCCGTGAACACAATAACTCAAAGTCGAAAATTCGGTAAAATAACAAACAAGTATTTTCCAAGTATGCAACACTAAAATTTTGAGAAAAATCCAGGCCCAAAGCTACCATTTCTATGAAAAAAAATCTAAAATTATGATTTCTTAAAAATGTTCTAACAAATTTGATTAAAATAGAGCATATTAAATATATTTAAATGACAAATAAAATGTATTTCTTGAATTTGCTGGAAATAGCCTCTGAATTACTTTTCGTTCACGATGATTATGCATAACTGGCAAACCGTTAGGTAAACAAAAACTTACTGCACAAAAATGTAGATATTATTAAAACACAACTTATGTAATATACACCTTTTCGTGGAGTTGACCATTTGCAATATAACCCTATTTATTCGTTTCAGTTTTAAAATACATAAACATTTTTCATACCGCAATTTGTAAACTTCTTGATATGCAAAGAAACGAAACTCAGTCACATAACAACCAGCTTTTAGAAGATTTGACTATCAGTTTAGTGTATTTTCTTATTTATCTTCTGCTTATAAAGAAGTAATTAATACGACCGTTTCTGCTATCTTCTATTAATTGTATTAGCACGATGTGGAGAGTAGAAGCTTTTGTAAGAACAATCAATTGCAGAACAGCAGAGAAAGTCATGTGAATGGAACAAATCAGATTTTTAGTAGAATATACAAAACCTGGTGTATATGTTCACCATCTTACAAGGGTGAGACTGGAAATTTTTCAGGAAAAATCTCCAACCGTAATCAATCCTTCCTAAGTTTTCGGTTTTTTTATTTTCTCAAAATTTTTATTAATACCATACGTATATGATTTTACATGAAAAAAAAAAAGTTTGTCTTGAATTTCCTGCGAATATATTGTTTCTTACTTTCTATTTGTAATAATTTTTTGTGATGCTAACTCAAATGAGAGAGACAAAAGATTAGTACAAAAGATTAGACCTCATTAAGTGCACAATTTATGTCGAATATAAGTTTTCATGCGTCTCATCATTCCGAGGAATTCTCTATATTGGTTTGAAATTCTAATACTTAACATTTCTTTGAAGAACTAATTCTTGCTATTAATTTTCATGTTATCTACACGAGCTACGTACATAGGAGGTAAAGAGAACATTGCGTTCCACCCAAAAATATCATGACCTGATTTCACCAGAAATAAATGTTCTGAGGTCCAATGAATTAAGAAAACACATTTTCAGAAAAAGTATCAAGAAACCCCCCCGAAAACTAAAATTTTATAAGGAAGATTTTCGAACATTCTAGTTTTCTCAAAAATGGCTCTAACGAATTTGACAAATGAAACTATTCCTTCAATTTCCTGGAAATAATCTCTGAAGACCTATTCAATCTTAATGAATTTTCTGTAACTGTTAAACTGTAAGAGATGGAAAAAGATGTACCTACTACACAAAAATGCAGATCTCTTAATACCGCACTTTGTGTCATAAGCGATTTTGTAGCACTAACCAATTCCGAGATATTCCTTGTTATTCTTCTCAATTTTAAAATGCTTAAAATGTCTCTCAAACTGATTCGTTTCATATCTATATTTTTAATCTTACTCCTGGCTGATAAAAGAGATCCGAATATAAATGTATCACATAGCGACCAAACTTTAAAAGATTTGACTTATCCTAGTGCTGCCCCTTATTCCCCTTTTATTTCAAAGGAAGCAAATAATAAGATAAGTTTAGCAAATTTTATCTTGATTAGAATCCTGTTGGCAAAAGAATAACCTCTTGTGAGAATAGTTTGTTTACAGAACAGGTAGAGGAAATCATGTGAAAGGAACACATTATATTTTTCTGTTAGCCATGCATGGAGAATTTCAATTCAAAGCCAGTCGTATATCAACACGCTTTCATAAATGTTGACTGTCGCGTAATGCATCCTTATAACTACGACCACATGTGTAAATGAATCGACAAGTAGATAGGAATATAAGCTTTTGTAAGAATATTTTGTAGACAGTGAGTGGAGAAAGTAGTGGGAATGCAGAACATCAGTTTGTGTTTATTTCATCGCATTGGATGTAAAATACAATGAAGTAATGAACGGTTGTATGTTAATTTATATAGTTTTCCTAGATTTAGAAATAACTCAAAATCTCTCTAATATACACATTGGCCAGAGATAAAAATATGCTATGGGAATTTTAGGCCTGCCTAATTGCGAATGGATTAAAGGTAGAGTTTGGCGCAATACGACTCTTGGGCACAAAAGGACACCCTCACACTTCCTCCATTGTCTTTCATTTCCTCCATCCTCGTTTTACTCCTTCTCGGCTTTTACTTCTAATTAAGCCGCAAAATGCCAAAATCACAGCCTCGGTTCCGATTTTACCATTTAACTTTTTTTTTTATTCTATGCCGCAGTGTTATCGGCAGTTCGGCTTTTTTCTCATTTCTTTAAAGAATATTTTCCTTTAAGGTTGATATTTCTCTAATATGCATGCTTACATATCTGTGGTAATCACATATAGTGGACAAATAACGCAAATATTACTAAAAATATCGTATTTCATATATTTCCTTCAGACATATCTTTATTTATCTTCTTAAAAAAGTTCTAACGGTTTCGATCAAAATACCAATCGTTTAAGATATATTATTTGTTAGTACTTTCTACGATGATACAGCTTTCATTTTCCAAAAGGCTAAAAATGGTACATGTTCACTGTATTATCCTGTTTTTCCATTGTTCCCTAATACATCCGTTTCTCCTTGGCCGTTATATTCCATGCATCATTTTGCTCCATTTTCCTGTTTCCACATGGGCATCCTTTGCTGCTTCCTTCTAATGTTCATTGTATCTTTTCCTTTGTAAACCCTCCCTCCTACATTCCAGTTATATGTTCAAACTACTGTTATTTTTTTCTTCAGTTGGTCTATATCTTTTTCTATTTGCATTAATCGTCTTATTTCTACATTCATTATTTTCTCTTTCCTTGACTTCCTAGTTGATCCTTCCTGTAGTATGCTTATTTTCCTCGTTTCCTTTCCATAAAACTTCACAATATCCACTATTGATTTATAAATTATGTTCTTTGTTGCAACCAAAACATTACAACTTCGAAGTAATGAATTTAAAGTCCCAATACCTCGTTTTCCTTGTCTATTTCTAATTTTGATGCTCCATCTTATTTTAAAATAGAGCCCTAATATTTAGAACTGTTTACTTTCTGTAGCACGTATGTACATACATTGCACATAGTAACTAGAGAAGGTATGTATTCTACTCAAAAATTCGATGCCGAAATTTCACCGGAAATGTAAATTTTGAGATTCCCCGAGCTAGTAAAAAGGATTTTTACAAGAAGATCTGGATGTGTGTGTGTGTACAGCATAGCTCAAAATTGAAAATATCTTTGAGCAACAAACTTGGTATTTATGTTTAGAATCATTCAGGGTTCGACACGATTTTAAAGAAAATCCCTCCCTTTACATGGAAAAAATTTATAAAATGTTGTTTTTCTCATAATTGGGTATAACGAATTTGATTAAAACACCGTATATTTTTATATGTAAATCACAAATAAAATGTCTATCTTAGGTTTTTTGGGAATAACCTCTTTAACCTCAATGAGTTTAGCGGAATTTTGCATGGTAGTTAAACCGTAAGAGATAAGGTAAAATGTACTGCATAAAAACCTAGATCTCGTTATAGCACATAATTTATGTAATTTACATTTTTTCTTGTAGCGGTGACTGTTTCATAGATATTCCTTGTTATTGTTTTTAATTTTAAACTCAACTTTATGCAAAGCGAACCAATCTTCAATTGTTTCCTGTAACGACCAGATTTAAAAAGATTTGCAGTGCTTTAACCTAATGTACCTGCTTGTTTCCCTTCTACTTACTAGAGAGCATGTAATATGACCATTTCTGCTAATGTATATCTCGATTACCATTAAGTAGATAGAAGAATAATCCTTTGTAAGAATAGTTTGTACATAAAACATCTAGAGAAAGTTATGTGAATGGAACACATAATATTTTATGATGTGTCCTTGGACTTCAATTTTATCATGTGGTGTGTTTAATTCAAATGAACTCTAAACGTCCTCTTGCTGTATTTTTCTTGTAGTTTTCTGCAAATATATAGTCAGCATTTTATTATGCTGTGGCTCTATCACTTGGATATCTGAGAAAAAATAAATTAGACATAAATATATTATCTCTTATTTGAAATTCTGTCTTTTCATGTTCCTTAAAATCATTTTATGAACATTTTAAACAAAACAGTTGATAAAAAGCAACATTAAAGAGAATATTTGCTTTCCAAGTATTATTGTGATAATTTTAATCTTTATTTTATTTGGCAGTGTTGGTGTTTCTTTTATTATACAAGCTAGAGTTTAACGTACCGTTGCTCTAACCAGGTAAAGGCTACCCTTGCTTTCCATAACAATCATCTAGGTACATTGTCAAATATATAGTTCTTTAAAGTTCATAAATTTAATCACTTTAAAGTATTTCACGAAAAATAGAATACATAAGTTAAATTTTCTGGAAATAAGTTACATCTATATTGAATGACTTCCGTGTAATTGATAAATCGTAAGAGATATACAAACTCTTACCTTACTGAATATATAGTTTTAATTTAAAGAAAATCAGTTTATATTATATAAATTGTTGGCCTTTTAAATATTATTTCTTATTGTTTTGAATTTGCAAACCGTTTTTTCAAGTTGTAGGGCAGTATCTTTTCTGGTTTTTAAAGCCAACTGCATGAAACTTCAAAGGTATCAAATAGAAGCCACTTTTTAAAAATATCTTCTTCTTTCTTCTACCATAAGAAATGGTGAATACATAATAAAAAAATCTGATGTGTTCCATTCACATGACTTTCTCTACATCTCTGCAACAAGTTGTAGTTAAAAAGCTTATACTTCTATTTAGTTCATGCTAATTAGCAGAAATAGTCTTATTACTTGCTTCCTTGTAAGTAGGAGCGAAATGAGGGAGTTCCATAGGTTAAAATGATAGCCTAAAGCTGGTTGCTATTTAACTGAAGTTCCTTTGTTTGTATGGACAGGAGTAAACAAATACTGTATGAGAAAAGTATACGTTTTTCAAAGCTAAAACGAAAAACCAGAAATATCTTAAAAATGGTCAACTCCAAGAAAAAAATGTATATAACATAAATTGTGTGTTTTATTGTGAGCTACCTTTTCTGTATGGTAAGTTTTTGTCCATCTCTTACGGTTTAGCAGTTATGCACAATTCCGTAAAATTCAGGTAAATATCTATAATATACGATATTTTAATCAAAATTGTTAGAGCCATTTTTAACAAAATCAAAATTTTTAAATTTTTTTCGTTGTAAAGATTAGTTTGGGGTGGGGGATTTTCTTAAAATATCCGTGTCGCATCCTTAGAAGATACAAGTCTTAAATACCAAGCTTGGGCTTTAACGGTGTTTTCGTTTTTGAGCTATGCTGCCCAAACACACACACACACATACACACAGACAGACACACAACGGACATTTTTCTAAAAATGCTTTTCTTGGATTCAGGGAATCTCAAAACATGTATTTCCAGTGAAATGCGGTATCGAATTTTTGGTATGCCCTATGTACAAGTTGGTATAGAGAAAATAATTAATGTCGATTAACAAAACACTAATGAACAAGCTTTACTTAGAGTACTTTGCAGAAAGTAGAAAGAACCATGTGAAACAATAATATTTTTGGTGGGAGGTGTTGTTTCGTTTTTGTGATAATTTTGACCAACATGCAGTTTGCTATAAAATAAGTTCGAAAACATATAATTGTGTCATTGAGGCACATGGATTGTGTATCAAATATTTATACTTGTTTATACGTGAAACGTTATATATAGCAGGTATTCGCTGGGGTCCAAACGTTATATGAAAAGCTTCTATTTTGTAACAAATATTAAAATAAAGTTTATCAACAAATAAACAAAATACTATTATTTGCCTACCGTATGCCTGAATACGAAAGTGAGGAAATTTTTGCGAATGCCATATAATGTGTTGGATATATTGCCGTATAGTTTGTCTGATTTACTCTAATAGTTTGTTAATTGTCATCAGTCAAGATTTTGTGCTCACCCAAAAGTGAAGTTGAGTAGAACGCATTTACGCGCTATAATTTTGGGACTATAAATCGTCATAATACCTTCACAAAATGAAGATCGACTTAGAAATTTATTTGGTGAAGGAGCCAATCTATGGTAACAATTTATAATTATTACAGCAACTACAAAAGGTATTAACTTTTAGTTTCTCAGCAAGTATGTACTATGCACATAGTAGATACTGATATTTCACCGGAAATGCACAGATTTTGGAGTCCCTTGAATCCAATATAAAACGTTTTTAATACATTTTCTTGTGAGTGTAGATGTGTGTCTGTGTATAGCATAACTCAAAAACGAAAAGTCGGTTAAATATCAAACTTAAATATTAAGTTCAGTATCTTTAATGATGCGACATGAAGATATTCTGGAAAATTCTCCCGTCCCAACTAATCTTGACAGGAAAAATGTTCAACAATTTTAATTTTCTCAAAATGATTTTGATTAAAATACCACATGTTTAAGTTAATTCTAACAAAAAACGAAATATATATTTTGAATTTTCTGTTGATAGCCTCTGAAGAGCTCCTCATTCTGAATGACTTTTATATAATTGGTAAACCCTAAGATATAGACGGAAACTTTCTACACAAAGATACAAAATTTATTAAAACACATTATTTATTTCTTAAACTTTTTTTTAAGAGTTAAACGTTGGCGAGATATTATTTGTTTCTATTTCAGACTATCTAAACTTTTCTGAAACACAAGTCAGATTTGTTTCTATATGTTTTTTTTTTTTTTACTCTTGGTCATGCAAAGGGAACCAACTTTCAATTGTTTCAGGTAGCGAACAGAGTTTTAAAAGATTTCGCTATCGCTTTAACTTAGTGCATTCCCTTATTTCTCTTCTGCTTGTGAGGAAATGAATAGATGAGGCTAATTCTGCTAATGCTTATCCGATTAGCATGATGTAGATGAAATAATAATCCTTTGTAAGAGTATTTATTTTTGGAGCAAAATCATATAGATGGAACACGTCAATTATATTTAATGATGAATTTCGTGAAGAATGCCCAATATTCTGGTGAAAAAATTGTCGCTGTTCGAGCAATTATTGAAGATCGACGGACACCATATGCTTATTAGTGTGAGTCAAATTTTAAAAAATTTACATCCACACTTAGACGTCTGTTTCGATGGGTTCAAAATAACCAGACTCCTGATCAAAAATAACACGCTTTGATTGATTCAGAAAAACGTGGAAAATTTCAATAGGGTGCCTAATATTTGATTTGTAATTTTTTCTCGTAGTGAATCTAGGATTTATAGTATGATCTTGAAAGAAAAGGAAATTGACTCAATGGCCCTTTCAAATATACCTAAGCATACCAAATTCCGACAAATTTGCAGTGCTGGTAAGAAGTTGCTCGTTCTTTATTTTTCTAAAACAGGCGTTATTGCTACTTTAGAATTAAATGTGCCTTACTGCCAATTAGTACACACATGTCTGTTTACCGCAAACTTTTGAAAAAAGTCGTGAAAAATGAGCCAAAAGAAAAAGTAGTTTTACAACGAATCGTCTCGCACAGCAATACTTACAACTGAATATCTGGACGCCCTAGTCTCAACACCTGGACTCTAGATCGTACAGCTGCGACCTGCATCTTGTAATTTGTTTTTGTTTCCAAAAATGAAAAGATAAAATGTTTGGAATCATCTTTCGTCATCAGATGAAGCAATGGAGCTTTATAAAATGTTTCTAGTTTCTGAAATATCTCAAGAATAATGGCATCGTTTGGATTGGTTTCTTCGAATTTTAAAATATATTGATATTAAATGGGAATATTTTGAAAACAATAAAATATACTTTTATGTGATTGCAAAATACAGAAGCAAAAGTAAGATAATAATGAGTAAATTTGCTACATTTTTGTTTTAGAAACCATTAACTGTTTTGAATAATTGATATGAGGTGCACTAGTTTATTCTCGCACTGCATAATATGATAAAAGCCTGAAAATTGGCTAAGTGTACATAAAACAAATATAAAAACTCTTACAGAGCGTTACCTGGCATGTAATATTATTAAAAGGTACTGAAAGTATTTTAAGAAATTATTCGGATTTTAAATAAACCATTTTATTAGTTTATTTACTAATTAGAAACAAACTTTTTCTCTAAATTTGTGTCTGGTGATTAAGACATCACACATTCTGTTGTTTATACCAAACACACCTGGAGATTTTGAATAGTTTTCGTATATTATTAACACATTTTATACTGAAGTACCTATGTTGCCTCCTTAATGATTCATTTCTAAAGATCCAAACAGTAGCTTTACTAAACATCATAACCGAATATAATGTCAACCTTTAACTTTAAATGGAAATCCTGAAGGATTTCCTTCCAAATACAAAGTGCCACACCCGACTACCAAAGTAGGCCCTTGGTATATAAGTGCAGGATTTTCCAAAGACGCAACACGAGCATTTTCAGGAATATCTCCTGTATTTTGTGAGTTTTTACCTTGTGTTAAACAGTATCTGTGCCAAGTTTAATGGAAATAGGTGCAACGGTGTATCAATGTATAAGCAACATACACTCGTATATACACACATCCATACATAACTACTTACCTACTCTGTACATACATGTATCCTGCCTGTTCGGAAAGGGGGTTGAAAATAAAGTTGAGGCTATTTTTTTAAAATTTCAGGTTCTATGTGATTGAAAATAAGATTGGGTAGTATTTTTTGTGGCAATTTTAAGGTAATTTCAGTTATTTTATTAGGTGTTATATCAGTATGGTATAATTGTACAATATTTTGACAAGATGGGTTAAACAGTGCTGATTCCTAGATAAAATGTGATGACGTTAGGCTTTTGAGACTTCTTAGTTAGCTTCCTTTGTATGAATTTGCATCTAGATAGGACGTCTCTGGCCTTGTTAGTTTGTGCTAGGGATTTAAAATAAGAGCCGTGGAGGATTCTAAAATCTGGAAGATTCTAAAACCTAAAACCAAGCTTTGTAAACACGAGAGAGCAAAAAGAACCCACTCCATTTACCTTTTTAACACATTTTGAGTAGTCACCTAATATATGCTTTTGAATTGGATTTTAAAGTGATAAAAATAAACTCTCGGATACATTCAAGAAAACGGTATTGAAATTAGGTGAGTACATGCATTATCCCACATTTCACTATTTAGACAATTTTGGAATTATTATTCATAGCTTAATGTCTGAGGAAGAACAGTGTTTCTCAAAAATGAATTACGGAAGTGCATGTATGTGTGTGTGTGTATTTCATTTTGAAATATACGTAATTATTATAATTATATTGGATTTATGTAGAATAATTAGGTAGACATGCCGTTTCTTATGCGGAATTATGCCTTCTAATTAGAAAAAGAATATGTATGTTGCAAAACATGTTACTTAAAAAATAATTTCTATAGTTTATAGTTCTACATACTTTGAAGTTATTAGGTTTGAGAACAAAATGAACTCCATATAGTGTGTAGACAGTTAACGGTTATTTGAAAACTAGCTGAAATACGGCCTTGCTCGTATTTTGATGGTTTATCCTTTCCACATTTAGCCTTAGGTTGCTTGTCCAACAGCCATGTGTTTCTTTGGACGTATTTAGAAATTATTTAACACATACACACTCAAACAAATGGTTAATTTAAACTCAGGAAACTGCAAAGAAAGAAAAGTAACTGAGAAAGCATAAGCAAAAGCAGGGTCCAACAACCGCAAATATCAGTTTGTAATGATAGTTTCCTGTGAATCCAACTATGACATATGAGTTGTCACATTCAGGGTGGCTCGTCGCTATTTACAGAGAAAATCTCAGTTCGGAAGAAGTAATACCAGTATAAGCAACGTCAGTATATTCTTGTTTGTTCTCAATAACCTATATACATAACACTACGAAAATACAATAAGAAAGAAACAAAAGAAAAACCAACAAAATGAACATATAAAAGGGAAGAGGAGGAAAAAAAAAGAAGTGGTACTTTGTCTGGTTTGATGCTGTTGCTATTATTCCCACCTACTTTATTGATTTTAGGTGTCATTAGTTCTGTTTTTCTGCATATAAAACATCAAAAACTTCCCTTAGAGAAAGAAACCGTTTGGTTACATACAATAAACATTTTAATAAGTGTATATCCGAACATCGGAATATGATCTCAGAACATGTGGATGTTAATACCGAATTATCTATTACATTAAACATGTTAGTAATGTTTGAATTCCACAGAAATTGTATAATTAGAGCGATGATACAAATTTTTTGTGCTATTTTATAACAATATACAATAAATAATTATATGAATATAAATTAGATGTTAATGATAAAAATAAGTATTTTGTCTGGTTTGATGTTTTCTGTTATTGCAGCTTAATACAATCCATTTCAAAAGTGTGTTAATCCTTTAACCATGCGATTATATCGCTTTTGATTAAGCGTAATATCTGTTGTAATTATTTCACTGTTTTATTACTCCATGATCAATTTCAGATATTACATTAATGAATAATATTTAAAGTCGCTGTTACATTGTACTTAAAAGCATAAGTAGGTTATTCATTTTCTTATGTTGGCAATGTTCCAGCCAGTATAACAATTGCTGGAGAAGATATAGACGGATTGGAAGTTTTTTGGGTATTACTGAAAATTAAATAACTAATTTTGTGAAAGCAACGGAATTTACAATTCTAGGCTAGACAGAAGTTTTGCCTTGTGTCAAAGTTTATTTCGTTTAGTAAAATTCGGTGCAACGGTGTAGAACTCTGTGAAAAGCATAAAAACTACATGCATACGTACATTGGGTTTATATTAAGATATCTCTTGTGTTTTCCATATGCTTTGTATTTCCCTTTCAATTTTATTTATTTCTACTACCTATGTTTGAGAATATTTTCAAGGATACACCAAATATGGTAAAAACTTAGATTGAAAAATAACACAAGATGAATACATAAATAAGTAGATAAATGTATCAAAGTGGAGGGTATAATATTAAAATGTATTAGTATGCAGCTTTGAAAGAAATCAATAGTTGTTTTTATTAAACTCTTTTTTTCTACATGTTGTAAAAGTAAGAAACGCGTTTACCATGTTATCTTACACAAGCTCAACCGACCTTCAGCGTCTCTTCCAGTTTTCTCTCTACAGGAAATTTATCATGGAAGCAATCAAGAAAACTAAACCTCGAGAAGAGCGAGGGACCGGAAGATAATGAAATCAATTTAAAAAGAAAATATCCAATTTAATTTTCTTTACTTACCACACTCTCCCCCCGAAAAGAAATTAAGAAAATTCAAGAAGGTTTTCTCAAGATGCATCTGTTCTCTCCCCTTCGGCAACAGTACCACCCTGACAGAGTTCAAAATGAAGAAGTATCTTAAGATTTTAATAAAAAATTGCGTAAGCATCCTTGTGCCATTGTGATGGGCTGCTGCTGAAAGGGGGAAAAGAACTGCTTAGCTGTTTTAGAGAAATCTAGAAGCTGAAGTCCACACTTCATGTCTGCTTTGTTTTAATACGTTTGAAATATTTTTCATGCATAAATTATTAAAAAGAAAATTAACATAAAATAAGACAATAGTCTATAAAAATAACAAATATATTAAAAGTTTGCTGTGATCCATTCACATAACTTTTATAAGTTTTCTGTAACAAATTATTCTTACAATATCTTATTATTCTATCTACTTAACACTAATCAAAATAAATATTAGCATAAATGATATTGCTTAGTTCCTTATAGGTAAAGAAAATAAGGGATTAAATTAAGGGTAAAGTGATTGTCAAATCCCTAGAAAGTTCGTTATATAGTTAAAACTCGGTTTTGTTTACATGGACGAGTAAAGTAAAAGAAAAGGAAAGGCAAATTCCCGTTTGAGTAAGGTATAAGAATTTTAAAATTGAAACAAATAACAAGCGATGAAAATGATTAACTCGTCACAAAAGGATGTATATTACAAATTGTTTGTTTTGACGAGATCTACATTTTTGGGGTAGTAAATCTTTGCGTATTTCTTGCAGTTTACCAGTTGTGCAAAAGCTATTCAGAATGAAGAGGTTTTCAGAGGGTATTTCAAGCTATACATTTTATGTGTCGTGTAAATATCCTCAGGATACGGTATTTTAATCAAAGTCGTTAGAGCCATTTTTGAAAGTATTAACATTTTCAAATAAATTTTCATATTTAGGGTAGTTAGGGTTCAGGGATTTTCTAAAAAATCTTGTATCGCATCCTTGGAGGATGCTGAACCCAATTATCAAGTTTGGTATTTAACCGACTTTTCGATTTTGAGTTATGCTATTTACAAACACACACACACATTCACGCTGGGATTTTTTCTAAAAATCATTTTCGGATACAAGGGATCCTACAACTTGTATTTATAGAATTTTTGGGTGGAATGCAATAACCTTCTCTACTCATGTGTTATGTTTTACATAAAGAAAATAGAAATGCTCGAAATTCTTAAAGAAATTTGTTCAACTAAGTTTTTAAAAATCAGATTATACATGTAATATTTTTCTTATGCCTGTTGAAGCCAAAGAATTATCAGAATTTTGCCTCCCACAGTAATATAAAGTAGTTAAATACTACTGCAAATTATTGTTATTGCCTTCTTATACCTTTTTAGCATAAACAGTTTGGAAGTTTTCATTTTTAAGGTATTATAGAGATTTCAATAAACACTGGAGGTGCTTCCAAATTGTAACTAAATATTTTTTAAATATATAAACAAGTAAGTATTCTATTTGTGAGCAAATAGGTTTGAAGCAGCTTAATCTGTTTTAATTACTTGCACATACATATAAACAATTCCGGCAATAGTCGATTGCCTTTCTATCATTACTAAGCCTTTGTTAGTCTTTTAGTATACAAATATAACCTAACGGCATTCTTATTTTAATTTTACTACAACATACTAAACTTTACTTTAGTATTTTTGATTGACATTTCAAAAATAATTTTTAAAATTATATCATAGATATGTTATATTTTATGACGTTGTGCGTAGTTTAATATAAAATTGGATTGTATTGAATGTTTTGAATATCTGGAAATCAGAAAAATTACTGTGATATATTCTTATTTTAACAAAAAGTTTTATGATTTTGTTGTAGTGTTGGACATCTGGGCTTATAGCTTATGCTAAGTACCACATGTAGTGAACAATTTGTTTCAAAAATTTTAGATATCATTTTACTTGTTAAATCAATTGCACAACGTATGGTATTTTTATTAAACTCATTTCAGCTATTTTGAAAACATTAAAAAAAGTATGTTCCATTTATATAACTTTCATATATAAATATTCTTACAAAAATGTATTTCTTTATCTACATTATGCTAACCAAGATAAACATTAGCAGAATTGTAATTATTACTTTCTTCCTTGTAAGTAAAAGATAAGCAATAGTAAAGCGAAAGTCAAATGTTTCAAAAGCTGGAGAGACAATTAAGATTCGGTTCTCTTTGCAACGCCCGTTGACAAATGTTAGGCAGTTTAAAACTGAAACCAATAATGAATATCTCTAAAACGGCCAACTCTACAAGAAAAATGTCTATTACAAAGCTGTTTGTTGTAGTGGTATCTATATTTTTTGTGTAATAAGTTTTTGTCTATCTCTTATAATTTAACCGTTATGAGAAAATTCAGGAAAACTCATCCATAGTAAACAAATTTTGACAGGCTATTCACAAAAAATTCAAGATTTAGATTTTATTTGCGATATAAATATTTTATAATGATATTTAAATCAAAATCTTACGTCATTTTTGAGAAAAACATAATTTTCAAATATTTTTCTTTCTAAAGATTAGTTAATGTTGGGGGAATTTTCCTGAAAAACTACTACACACACGGACCTTTTCTAAAAATGCTTTTTTTGGGGGGGGCTCGGGGGACCTGTAAGCATAATTTCGGTGAAATCTCTACATTGAATTTGTGGGTGGAATAGAATACCTTCTCTAGTTCTGTGCACATTGTATGCACATATGTGCCAGAGAAAGTAACAGTGTATATGTTGTTAGATAAAGAGCGTTTATGGGAATAATCTCATGAAAACTTTTGTATAATTCATGGATCGTGGCTTTAAACATACATAGAATCAGGTATTTTTAAATAGATTGTTCCCAATCACATAAACACATACATACACACGTATGCATCTAGGCCTATTTGTCTTTTTCTATTACATATTAGCAATCAGTAAAGGAAGTATTGTATTACATCCAAAAATTCTATGCCTACATTTCACTAAAAATATTAATTTTGAGACCCCTGAACTCAAAAAATACTTTTAGTGATATGAACATTTGAACAGCATAAACCAAAAACGAGAATAAATTCCAAACTTGGTATTTATGTTGCGACACGCGTAGGCACAATAAACCCTCAGAGACCCAAACTATCCTTTAAGAATGTTCTAATGTTATTTATTTTGATGAAATAGTGTTTGTTTAAGGTGTTTATATGACATAATGTTACATCTTAATATTTCTGGAAAAACTTGTGAAAAACTATAATTTTGTGTAACTGGTAAGTATAGACAAAAATGTATTTCACAAAACATAAAAGATGCAATGTATTTCCAATCAATTGTTTTATTACCTTAGATATATGTGCTTATAGTACTGAGTTTTTCTATATTTTTCATTTTTAAAGCTTGTTTCCCTAAATGTCGTGGAAAGGTAATGAATTTCGGACAAAATACAGTGATAGTTCCATAAGTTTCGTATTGAAATTTCACAGGTAATATATAAAACAAAACTAGAAAAATATGCATGTGTGCGTGTTTATGTGTATGTGTTTGTGTGCATCTGTACCCTGAACAGCATAACTAAAAAATGAAAAGCCATTTGAATACCGAACTTCATAGGAGGTTCAGCTTCTTCTCAGGATAGGGTATAAAGTTTTCAAGAATTCCTGGGAGTACTAAAAAATAAATGGTGATACTACTTTTGCACAGTCAAAATATTACGGCCCTTGATCCTGAGTGACCTTGCCAACCTTAAGAGATTGACAAAATCTTCCAACTAGATTGTAGATCTCGTTAAAGCATATGATTTTGTGTCAGATACCTGCATTGCTTCGGTAAGTTAACTATTTCGGAGATATTTCTGGTTATTTCTTTAAATGTCTTGTACTTTGCTCGAATATTGAAGTCATTTTTTTTTCTTTCTTCTCCTGGTCACGGAGAGGGGGCATTTAGAATACATCTGAGTTATTCTGTCATCTTCTGTCTTGATTCTAAGTGACCTTGTACACCGTAAGAGATAAACAAAATTTTCGAACTAGAATGTAAATATCGTTAAAGCATACAATTTTATGTCAAATACCTACGCTGTTTTGTTGAGTTAACCATTTCCGAGATATCCCTGGTTATTTTTAATACTTTTCTCGAATATTAAATCATTTTTTCTTTCTTTTTTCTTCTGGTTATGCAGAGGAAGAAATTTAGAATATATCAGATAGTAACCCATCTTAAAATATTTAGATATTTAATTTAGTCTAGTGTATTACCAAGCCTACAAGAAAATATGTAATAAAACCACTATAGTCAAATAACATGAAATTAATAATAAGCTTTTATTGGATTAGTTTATTGCAGAATAGATATAAAAAGTCATATGAATATAATACCTCAGATTTTTACAAAACAACATTACTTGAATAATAACAAAGTTAGGTTTAGAAAAATACTGGCAGAGAATGTGGTGTTGAAGCACGTTGGTTTGACCCCTGTTCGCTGCTGCAGGACATCGCAGCACGTTCAATCAATAGTTTTCATTAAATATTAGCAATAAATTACATGCCGGTCAGAACTCATGCCAATCGCCAATGTTACACTCCAAATAAAACAAAAATCGTAAAATTAATTGAAACCAAATATACAAACTTTAAGGGTCGCGTATAGTAGCAACAATAATTTAAAAAAATGAAAAAGATCTTGACGAAAACAAAAGCAAATAGAAAATTAAGTAATTACAGGAACGTGTCGAGAGAAGCAATGCGGTGACGTTGGATGGGGGAAGTGGTACAGGGCGCATGCGTGCACAGTTAATTTCTGCTGTCGCTAGGGTTCGAACCGTTTCGTTTGCACACAGCAATGGCCGGGGTTCGTATCTCTAAAGCGGTTTTCTCTCCACCACCCCTTCCACCGTACCGCACTCCATCTACCCTAGCTGCATGTTGCAGCTTTTGGAAAAAGAGAAAAACTTCTTGAGCGTTTGTGCGACTAGCCTAAGGGAGGTCCGGACATGAACCGGTCGTGTTGAGTTTAGCATTATCCGCTTACATCCCTAGCCCGGATAATCATCTGCATCCTTACCGTAAATAATCAAAACTTCCTCCTTAATAAATACCTTTCCCTAATTCAAATAAATACATCCGTGATCCACAGTACCATATTCTTACAAAATCGCATGGCTTTAAGTATATATAAGAATTATTGTTAAAAATCTCAGTACACTATTAACTTCATGCTGATTGAGGTAAAAAAAGCAAAAATAGTCTTAAAAATCTGATATGTTTCAATCACATGACTTTCTCTTCATCTCTGCAACAATTATTGTTAAGATGCTTAGGCTTCTATTTACTTCATGCTAATCGAGAAAAAATTAGCAGAACTAGTCTTATTACTTGCTTCCTTGTATGTAGAACAGAAATTAGCGAGTAATATGGGTTAAAGTGATAGTCAAAAGATGGTTCCTATGTGACTGAAGTTCCTTTGTATGGACAGTAGTTGAAAAAATCCGGTATGAGAAAAGTATGTTTTTGAAGGTGAAATCAAAAACAAGGAATAACTATAAACAATCAACTTTACGAAAAAAATGTACATAGCATAATTTTTTGTGTGGCCAGTGTTTGTCCATATCTTACGGTTTAGCAGTTATGGAAAATTCCGTAAACTTCATCCAGAATAAAGTAGTCTTAAGAGGCTATTCCCAAAAAATTTAAGATATGCATTTTATTTGTCAGGTAAATAGCTTTAATATACGAAATTTGAGTCAAAATCGTTACAGTTATTTTTGAGAAAAGCAACATTTTCGAAAAAAAGTTCCATGTAAACGGTATCTTCTTGTCGCATCCCTGAAAGATACTAAACTTAAATACGGAATTTGGTATTTTACCGACTTTTCGTTTTTGAGCTTTCGTGTTCAAAGACACACGGACACAAAAAAAAAACACACACACGGACCTTTTTCTGAAAAAGCGTTTTTTGGATACAGGGAACCCTAAAGCATATATTTTCGGTGAAATCTCGGTATCGAATGTTTGAGTGGAGTGCAATACCTTCTCTATGCACTATGTACATAGTATGTATAGAGAAAGTAAAAATACTACTTGCTTACTTGCAAAATGATGGATAATAAGGGAATTCACTATGCTAAACCGATAGTCAAATATTTTAAAAGCTGGTTGCCATGTGTTTGAAAACCGTTTCTTTGTATTGTGAAAAGTTTTAATATTTTAAATCTGAAACCAATAACACGAAATATCTAAAATATGGTCAACTTCACGAAAAATATATATGACATAAATTGTGTGTTTAAACGAGATCTATACTCTTTGTGTGGTACGGCTTACCAGTTATGCAAGAATCAGCAAAATTCATCCAGAATAAAGAGACCTTCAGAGTTATTCCAAGAAAATTGAGGATATGCATTTTATTTTACATGTAAATATATTTAATATACATATTTTAATCAAAAGCGCTGGCGCTAGTTTTGATAACTTCAAAATTTTCGAAAGTTTTTCCATATAAAGAGTAGTTTGAGGTTGGATTTTCCTCAAAATCTATGTGTCGCATTCTTGGAACATACTAAATTTAAATACCAAGTTTGGTATTTTATCCGCTTTTCGTTGTTGAGTCATCGTGTTTACAGGCACATGGATATACTCGTACGAACCATTTTCTGAAAATACTTTTTTCGATTCAGGTAGCCCTAAGACATGTATTTCTGGTGAAATCTGGGTATCGAGTTTTTTGATGAAGTGCGATATGTTCTATACCTGTACCTGTACTATATAGAGAAAGTAAAAATCCTTAGCGTGGCATTCCCATCACTTACTGTAACTACAAGAAAATATTATTTCAGAAACTTAATCTTCTTGTAAAATGTATATTTCCAATAGGAAAAACCGGGCGTCATTTTCGGCTGGCTATATAAATCAGAATACGTAACAAATTATAGAAAAAACGATTAAAGTTAAAAATAAACAAAATTGTGTTATATTAACAGTAATATCACAAACAATTGACAAGGGACGTTTTAACAAGATCATTGCACATTTCTCCATTTCGTTTTATTAAGAATAATACAGCGATTAAAGCAATATTCAAAAATTTTAAAACTCTGGGTGGCTATGTGATGGATTTGAAATTGCTTACTCTTGGCATGACCATGCGAAAAAAAATCTGTTTATATTCCATTCACATTATTTTTTCTACACACTATTGCTACAAAATATTTTTTCTTTATCTTCGCCAAGGTAATCGAAAAAAAAATGGCAGAAATAGTTGTATTAGTCCTTTGTTTGGTTTTTTCTTTTGAGAAGTATTGCTGAACATGCCCGTTTGGATCACATAAGGAATGAAATAATTAGAGACCAATTAAAAATATATAATTTAAACCGTAAAATCACTACATACAAACAAAACTGTCCCGATCACATAGCACGGATAATAAACTAACCAAAATAGCTTCAAAATACAAATCCGCAGGAAAGCGCAGTGTAGGAAGACCTAAACATCGCTGGAGAGATGATGTTTGCTAAGCCGAAACAAGCCAACTTGGTCTATGTTGTTATTGGTGGTGGTGATGATGATAGCCTCGTAAGTAGAAGGGAAAAAGGCAATACACTAAAACTCCGATCGCTATATGATCACAATTGAAATTTGGTTCTCATTGCATGTCAGGAGTAAAACAAAAGAGACATGAAACAAAAGGCGATTTCCGTTTGAAAAAAGTTTTTAAGTAGTTAAAACCTGAACTGAATATAAAGAAATAGCGGTTGACTTTAAAAAAGGGTATGTGGCATAAATTGTCTTTCAACGAAATCTACATGTTTTGTAAGGTAATTATTTGTCCGTCTCATACGCTTTACCAGTTATGCACAAGTCAATCGAAATAGAGGTTTTCAGAAATTATTCCTAAAAAATACAGATTTTACATATCGTTTCTTTTTTATAAAAATATCTTCAACTTTTGGCATTTTAATCAAAATTGTTAGAACTATTTTATAGAAAATCATCATTTTCGAAATCTTTTCTATGTCAAGGATAGTTTGGGTTTGAAAATTTTCTTGAAAATCCTCGCGTGACATATTTGCGAGATACGTAGCAATTTTTCGTTTTTGAGTTATTGTGTTTACAGGCAGATTGAAACAAACACACACACACACACACACATACACACTGTCCTTTTTTGTGAATTCAAGAGACCCTAAAACGTGTATTTCCAGTGAAATCTCAGTAAAAACTTTTGAGTAGAATGCAATATCTTCTCTACCTATGAACTATGTGTTAAGTAGAGAAAGTAAAAATCCTATGTGTGGCAATCACATGGCTTTTTAATCATAACAAAATATTATTACAAAGGCTTAATCTCCTGTCATCTTGTTTATATGTTCGTATATCACAAAACTATCAAATAGATTCCACATTTATTCATTTCGTTTCATTAAGAAAAATACAGCAGGCTAAAGGGATATACAGAACTTTTAAAACTCTGGGTCGCTATGTTATGGGTTTGAAATTCATAGCGCTTTGCATGTTCATGCGACTATAAACTTACAAACATCACTAATTCTATCCAATTACTATTTATTAATTTCTCCACTGCGTTTGGTAACAAAGAATAGCTACCAAACTTCGGTTCGTTAACATTATTTTTAAGAAAATACACACACAACACAGGGTTATTTTTCTAAAAATCTGATGTTTTCATTCACATGTCCTTTTCTAACTGTTCTGTAAAAAGCTATTCTTAAAATGTCTATTCTTCCATCCATAAACTTTAGCATAAAATGTATTATTATTTAGATTTTAAGCAGAAGGTAGTACACTAGTCTAAAGCACATAGTGTTATATTCGTGTTGTAAATTTTTTAAACTTTTTAGTATGTATTTGAAGAAGGAATAAATGAAAAAGTTGCCATTTCTGCAATAAGAGCTTCAATTTCTCTTCTTCGAAAGCATTTGTGTAATAAACATTTATAGTATTTTTACGGTCTATGTTCCTTTGCTATAAATTATTTATTGTATGTCAATTTTATGTTATGTCTAGAGGTCCTTTTGCACCTTTTGGTTCCCTTTTCTATTGGAATACCTACTAATGAAAACTCTCAATATTATGTTATCTTAATACAAGAGCTTTAAGTTTAGATAGTCTATTTATAACTTGTCTGGTTTACTCTGTCATTGACAGCCCGTTAATATGAGGAGTTGTTATTATTAATTCTTCAGTAAATAAAATAATACACTTTTAATTATAACATATAGCATCAAGAACAATAATGTTGTGGTTATTTCGAAATAAACCAGTAGTTATGTCGTAAATTCCGAATCTATTTTCATATTTTCAAGGAATACATAAAATACTGGTACAGCATGTTTAAGGGATATATAAAGAGTGGACGCAACACAAGATACAAAGACAGCGCTCCAAAACAACACAAAGAGATAAAAATTGCACCTTGAAACGGAGATCTGAAAATTCAGTATCACGGTGTACATGACAGTATATTACTGAGACATTTAAAGTGGCCAATTGGAACGATTGTATAACTAGCAAAGAAATAAACAAATGCTGGGATAGTTTCAATTGAAACACTATGCCTGAAAGGGTTAAATAATTTAAAAGCTGCTTGTTACATGATTGAAATTTGGTTCTCTTTGAATAGAAACAAAAATGACAAACTCCTGTTTGAAAAAAGTTTAAGTATTTTCAAATTTAAACCAATAACAAGAAATATATCAGAAATGATCAGCTCTAAAAAGTATGTATATGACATAAATTGTCTACATTTTTCGTGCAATAAGTTATTTATGCACCTCTAAAGTCTTTCACAATAAAGAAACCTGCTGCGGATATTCCAAACAAATGCAAAATATACATATTATGTGTTATGTAAATATCTTTAATATACGGAATTATAATCAGAATCATTGGAGCCATTTTTGAGAAAACCGAAAATTTCGAAAAAAAAACACCAATATAAAGAGTATTTGGGTTGGGTGAAATTTTCTAAAAGTGTTTGTGCTGTATCGGTAGAAGATACTTAACTTAAATACCAAGTTTAGTATTTAATTTTTTTTTCTTTTTGAGTTATAATGCACACAGACACCATTACACGCAACCCAGATGGACTTTTTTTTAAAAATGTGTTTTTATTCGGTCTCAAAGTATGTATTTCTGGTGAAATCTTGATATAGAATTTTTGAGAGGAATACAAACTCTCTGCACATGTGTACTACGTACAAAGTAGAGAAAATAAGTGATTAGAAAATTCATCATTTGTTGTGTGTATGTAAATTTAAAACAATAAGATAGACATATTTAAAAATCAAATGTATCAAATTCTAACATTCTTATATATTGGATGGGAAACATTTGATGAGCTTTACCTGCCCAAACAGTTAACAATATACAAAAATATATATTTGTTTTCACATAATTCTTATTAAAATGTTATGTGTTTAAGATACTGACACGATGAAATGAGATGTATAATGTTTGTTCATAGCTGTGTAGTCTTCTTCATTATAATTGAATATTATAAAATGTTATATATGTGGTACTTAAAAGAGTTAAACAAAACCTATACTTAAAATATGGGATCTTTAAAATACTCAATAGTTAGCAGTTTCCTAGATATTCCTTTTGTATTCTTAAAATTTTCACATAATGATTTTCATTATCTGATGAAACATTATGAATATTTATGTTAGTTTGTAAGTTACCTACCACGTATTCATAGTAGGGGTGGCTGAGGTATTACATTCCATCCAATACTTCGACACCGATGAAATCCGGTAATATATATATATTTTGAGGAACCCTGAATACAAAAAGTCTGTTGAAAAGACCTTGTGTGCACGTGTGAATGTGTGCGTGTGTGTGTGTGTGAAGTGCGTAACTGAAAAATGAAAAGTCGGATAATATAGGTACAATACCCAGGGTATGACTTGAAGTGTTTCAAGAAGCCAACCTTTCCTTTACGTGAAACATATTGCAAAATGTTTCAATTTATCAAAATGTCTCTAAGAAAGTTAATTAAAATACAATCTATTAATGGATATCCTGAGTTTTCTGAGAACAGCCTATTTCATTCGAAAGGAGTTTTCTTTTTGTAATTTTTCATAACTCGGTTTATCTTAAGGACAGACGAAAACGTACTATAAAAAAAATATGTATTGTAATCCAAATGGCCTTTTTTGTGAAACGAGCCGTTTTCGAAATATCCGGTATTAATGATTCCAATTGATTTCTTTCTTTTCACGTCCTGCCAATTTTAGGTTATTTCTCGCGATTGCCTGGAAAGAATGTGAAATGTTAAACCAGCTTGTAGTGTCCAGTACTTAAATATATGCACTTTCACTATTGTCTTTTTATCTATAGTGATATGTGTTATATAGCATTTATGCATAGGTTTATCTAAATTAAATCCAAGATATGGCTAAAAAGGTTTGTAAAGATATTCTGTACACTAATAAACTACTGAGGGTAGAGGAAGTTGTGTGAATGTAATGCATCGGATGTTTTTTCGTTACCTTCGCACGAGCAGAGTTTACTATAATTTCTAAGAAAACGTTTATCGTGAATAGAATTATTCATCGAAATTCTTAGGCTTTTACGGCCGGTGTCAATAATGGCTGGAGTATAATCCGGGCTTGTGGGCCGTGATCTACTGGGCTCCTCCTTTTTCCCAGACGTTTCGTCTGCGACTGTGACTGTGACTTAGACCTCGCCGCTGCCACCGAAGATGTCTGCCGTAGTCGCAGACGAAACGTCTGGGAAGAAGAAGGAGGAGCCCAGTAGACCACGGCCCACAAGCCCGGATTATGCTCCAGCCAGTATTATTCATTAAATTATTAAAAGCATTATATGAACTATATATTCAGATTATACTAAGATTTTAGTTGATTTATACAACATTTCAAAATTAATTGAATCCTTTTAACATTTGGTTTCATGACGTTGATAATCGTAAAGCAGGGAAGGTATAATTCCTTTATGAATTGGTGTAGAACCTGATGATTATGTAATATGTAAGAAATACATTTGAATATTTATTGGCAAGAGATATTTTGGTGAATGTTATACATTAGGATCTGTTCTATTACACATTCTCCAGTAATGTTACGTTAAGCTATATTACATTGTAGTTGCACTGCAGGAGATTAAGAAAATAATCAAATTTAAAGAGGCTTTTATATGTCAGCCATGGTCTCAGAAACTCTCTACATGACCTTATGGTAAAAGAAATAAAGGTTACAAACGTCTAAAACGTTGCTACTGCATATAATATGGACAGTTTAAAATAGGCGCAGTAAATGTTTTGAAAATAGTTAAGCAATTAAAATGTATTTAATATAAAATACGTATATTCCAAGCATATACATATTTTTCCTCAGTTACGTGTGTCTCATAATTTTATAGCTATATTCGTATATTTCAGTGAGAATGATTAAGCTCATTGACTATATACAGACAATTTTAAATGAGCAGTTACTTTCTTAGGCTAATATCCCATACTTTAAATTTTACCTACGCAGCCTGTCTGTAACACTAAAGCATTTTATAACCGATTTCCAAATAAGATCAAAATTGCACAAGCATTAGGAATTTACTAAACTGTTGTAATACTCCACTAAACACAATGAATGGTTTCTATATTCAGACTAGTGGTTGACGAACATAAAAGTTAATGTGTTCCATTTACATTACTTTATCTATTCTGTAAATGCTTATTTCTATCTATTTCGTTCTAATTGAAATAAACAGTAGCAGAAACTGTCATACTGTTTGCTTTCTTATAAATAAAAAAGAAGGGAATATACTAGGATAAAGCTATAGTAAAATATTTTAAAAGGTGGTTGCTATTTGAGTAAATTCCGTTCTCTATGCACGTCCAGAAGTAAAACAACAAAACACGAATGAAAAATTTTCGTTTGAAAAGTGGTTGTATCTTTAAGTTGGAACCAATAACTGGAGATACGTTAGAAATGGTTAACTCTACAAAAAGTTACAGTACATAAATTGTGTGTTTTAACATGTTTGTGTAGTGAAATTTTGTCTATCCCTGACGGTTTACCAATTATAAAAACGTCACACAAAATGAAGAGGTCTTCAGAGGTTATTTCAAAAAATTCAAGATGTACATTTTCAGGTGAATGTGTTTAATATACGGTAATGTGCTCATGATGATTAAACCATTTTTGAGATAACATTTTTCGGAACATTTTTCATGTAAAGGGTAGTTTGAGGTGGGGGAATTTTCTTTAAAATATTCGTATCGCATGTTTGGAGGATACTAAACTTAAATAGTAAGTGTAGTATTTAATTGAATTTTTGTTTTTGAGCTATGTTGCCCATAGACAAACACAGACACACACGGACATTTTTCTAAAGATAATTTTCTTACAGTCAGGTATTCTTATGCTTGTATGACATCGATTTTTTCGGTGGAATACAATACCTTATCTACCTATTATGTACATAATAGTACTTGTAAAGAAAGAAACAGTATTACTAATATACTAGCTACTGACCGATTTTGCACTGGTAGTATTTTAAATGACTCGAATTGGTTTAATTTACCTCCCAAGTTCTTACTAAAATTATATACTATTATAATCTAAAAGATTTTTTGTGAATACTCCCCTTTGTCCCTTATACATCTACTTTCGTAAAGCTGTGTATATTTCTTATAAAGAAAATATCCTCATATCTATTCTCTTAGAGGGATGTGAAACATCGCAGAACATCCGACTTCCTTAACCTCTTCCAAATTCTGGAAATGTTGCATAGGCTATAAGTATGGTTCTATTGTGCACAATCAGCTGTCGCAATAGTTTTTACATTCTATACATATACCATAACAATAATATTGTAATCCACCCAAAAATTCTGTACCGAGATTTTACGAGAAATACACGTTTTATCCGAAAAATTCAGTTTTATAAAAAGGTCTGTGAGTCCATGTGTCTATGAACATAACTCAAAAGCGAAAAGTCGATAACATACCAAACTTAGTATTTAAGATAGGTATCTTCTAGGAATGCAACACAAAGGTTTTGTACCAAATTCCCCCAATTAAAATTACAAGAATCTAATTTTATGGCATCATTTCTTAAAATCACATAATTACCTTTTTCGGGCCACTTGTCCACCACCTTACATGAAACATAAATTCTAATGTCAAACATTTCAGTACCTCATGGTTTCAGATCTACGTCAATAGAGCAACAACATTAATAGTAATAATAATAATAATAATAATAATAATAATAATAACAAATACTTTTAATATAAAATGAACAAATAAATATGTTACAAGCAAGATAGCCATTAGTGCATTTTAGTCTATAGTCTGAGGGTTGCATAGATATTAGGTGGTAGTTACTTTTCGTTTCTGTTAAGTTGTTCATAGACTTACAAAATAGAACCTTTTTCTGCCTCTTCTTTTATTTATATTATGTAGGTATTCAGTACTCCTCCTCGTTAGGAGTAATGCTTTACAATCACAAATAATTCTATATCTAATAACACAGTACATATCAATGTAACATATAGCTACACAATTGTACAGCTTTGCAAGAATGATTGTTTAATTCATTTATACATTTTTAAAATATTATAGCAAATATCGCAGTGCTTAAATTTCAAATGCGTTCGTTTTGTGGCGAAAGTAGTGTAATAGGATTAGTAAATGTTAGGACTATGGACCTTTGGGAACGATGCCAACACTGCAAACTTGAAAACATAGAGATTAAGTGCAATTCTTACTAGATGAAACAAACTTAAACATTTAACACACTTTAAATTATGTACAGCTATTGTAAAAATTTACATTTATAATTTTTAAGAGTATTTTTTGCAAATATGTTTAATTTTGTAGTAATTCGGACCAAAACTGAAACATGTTCACAACTTTTCCTTGAGTAGCCGCATACAAAACTTCAATTCTGTGTATATGACAGCACAAATAGAGATAAACAATAACGGCAACGGGTACCCCGTTTTAATGAACCCATCTCATATAGTAGTTAAAATTAACATATAGGAGCCGCATAGATGAAAATAGGCAACATTTAAAACGCTAATTCCTTTGTACCCATAAGCAAGCAGATGCCCTCTGGTTTTATTATTCTCATTGTTTGTGTGTAAATAATGCAAATAAATTGTTAATATTTTATTGTTTCTGTTCCCGAGGCCAAACAACTCTTTAGAAATTTCAGAGATGTTTTATCATTCCTTGTTCTTTATATGATTCTCTAGATTTATATGTGTTCTAAATGATGTATATTAACTTCAGTTTCATTCTAAAGTTAAACAGAAATCTCAAAAACCATAATTATAAAGCTTGAAAGTTATTTAACTTTTATATTAATCGGTATAATAATTAGCGTTTAGGAGCAGCTTTCCAAGATTGTTTTATATTGTTATTACTTCTATGGAGCAAAAAAGGCATACTTGGCATCCAAATAATTATTTAAAATAACAAACTCCGTACTTATATAACTTTTAAAAACTAATTATTTAATATATAATAACTTTTAAGAATGCTTTAGATATTGGATATGGCTCTCATGTATATAAAGCCTAAAATCTTTAAGCGCTTGTAGAATTCATAAATGCTATCATGATAACTCGTTGAATATAGAAATAACGACAAGTTAAAAATGAGTGATTTGTAAGCTAGACCAGAAATACAAAAAGACAATTTATGTCTCCTGATGATGGAACCTATAACAACTAAACTCATATTATAATTCTATCAGAAGTATTAATAAGTAAGTACCTACTTGCTTTGGCTTCCACTATCTCACAAAATATTGCCATAAAGCTATGTATGCAATAAGAATTCATTGATGTTTTAATAAATTCCTTGGTTGCTTCATATTTCAAATTCTTAATCAGCAATGCGTCCTCCGTGATCTAGGGGTAACATAATAGCCTTTGGTTCCCAAGCCGGGGGTTCAAATCCGATGGAAAGCGATGGGTATTTTGGGCCGCAGAAATTCTTAGCATGGCTTCCTTTAGAAGGGAGGTAAAGCTGTTGGTCCCGTATCGTAGATTTACGGCACGTAAAATAACTTCAAGACTGATAGATCTCTGAGCAAAATTAAGAGTTTTTCACGCCCAGTATAGAATGGGATGCTTTGGAATAAGGCAATTTTGGAGCGCGCAGAAATAAAACTGGATTTTAGTGCCCTTAATCAGCAAATTTCTCACACCAATTAGAACCATAATCATTCGTTTTCTCTATACTATATTTTAGTTGGCTAAAAGTCATATTGTATCTTCGTCATCAAGATATTATTATATTAATATTAGCAGTATGTTATTGTTAATAGGATTCAAATTTGAGCTGCATGCAATTGTGTTTTACGAGCCCATAAAATAAAACAAACGAAATATATACATGCAAAAGAGCTCTAATTCAGTAAATATGATTTTATTTCTTATTTATTTATGCTAAGCTGTATACAGGTGAATATAGTCGATGTTCACCTCTGACTCTTTACCGGCCATACTTATATTTTGTAATAATTTCTTAATTCTAGTTTGTTACAACATTTATGCTTATCTGATTCTATTTACTGTCTATACCTATTTATTTTTCACTTTGTATAAGCACTGTCTAACCTTCTTATTGTCTGTTTGAAAGATTTTAACTACAGCTAAGTTTTTAACTTTCTTAAACCATTTCTTATTAATATACGCTTTCCTCCAAACTTCAGTGACATATGTTGAAATATTATATGTTTCATGTCTTCATTTCCACCACAATAGGACATTGCTTTTATAGAGTACCCTACCATTAAATGTTTAACTTCCATACTCCTGCTTTCACCCATGCCAAACTTTCTTGCTCTCCTTTATATTTCACGTCTGTGTACTTTTCCCTTCCCCATGAGTCTTTCATTGGTTCATAGAAAACTAAAGATCTCTTTTCAGCTATCCCACTAAATATTGTTTTGTATTTTATGTCCTCAAATCTTTTCCTTGCCGATTTCCAGAAGTTATTCACTTTATTTTCTCTTCTTTGTCACATTTTTCCTAACCCACTACTTAGCAAGTTATTTCAGGGACAGTATACCTATCCCTTGTTCTTTAAACCTTTCTGTTGATACACCAAACACTGTTTTAAAAATTCCTTTCTTCCAAGTTAAATGCTCTATACCAAATTTCAATGCCCTTAACCTTACAGCCGTTCTACCGAGCTCTATTTGTGCTATCTGCCTAACGGTTGCATTTGGTAACCCAAGCATTTCTCTACTAAATTTATTATGTACCTCATCTATTACTCCCTAATCTCCTTCTAATAATGCTTATACCATTTTTGCCTCAACCACCGGATGTTATACTTTTTCTAACCATCTAATATTTATATTAGGTGTTTTGTATTTGTAACTTCTGTTAGCTGATAAAGCTCTTTTCCTTTTGCCAATGCCAATTTCTTTTATTTTTCCCAATTGCTACCTCTGTCTATATTAACTCTTAGTTAAATACATTCTCTACCTACTCCATACTCTTTTTATTCTAATTCTTCCACTTTTCATACTTGATCAATCCCCCCCCCTTTTTTATCACTATGTTCTGTGTCTTTTAAAGTCCATTCTTTACAGTAATTATTCAACAGTGTATATATATATATATATATATATATATATATATATATATATATACTATCGTGACTCAGTAACTCATATCACTTGCATTGTAGTCAAAGATGTGACTTAAATCATGCAGTACTCCAAAGGAAAGTTAATAATGATATTAGGATATAATAACGGCGAATATAACAATAATGACTCTACTTTTTTCTTCACTTTTCTTTTGACAAGTGTTTGTCTGTGCAGCACTACATAGGTTCCGATAAAATCTATCAAACACTCCGCAAGTACCTATGATAATCCTTGTAGGTTGGCATTGTGTGTTACAGATTATATTTTTAATATCAAAGCCTCAGAAAACTTTTATTTTATATATTGATACATCTGCTTATGTGCAGCCTCAATAGTGCACCTGTTGATGTACATAAATATTGTTCTTAAGGTTTCTTTGAAAAGAACATTATAAGCACCTATCCCTTTGAATTTTAGGAGTAAAAATGCTTCAGTACAGGGTATTAATTAATTTGAAAAGATAAAACAGTGAATATTGAGTTAGGTATTTTATACTTGACATCAAAATTAAAAGAACTCCTAAACATATAAATTATTCATCAGTATGTTCGTTATCAGTTTATAGCTATGAGCTAACAATACGTGTAAAATCGCTATCCTATCTCTGCTTAAATGTGTGCAGTAGAGTTCAAGTTTAGTTGAATAGCATCGTTTTGACGTCAATTCTGTTGGCATTGTGACGTCAATGGTAACTAACTCAATTTTGGCAGCTAAGTGAATTTGCGTTTATATCTACATTTTTATTCTAGAAAGTTTTAGAAATCTATTCTGACGCTTTCCGAATTCTCTACTGTTTAGGCTAGATTATCTTTTCGCAAACCTTTCAAAATAGTTATAGTAATAGTAATAATAATAATAATAATAATAATATAATATAGCTAAAACTCATAATGTCTTGAGTTTATGTCGCCAAATATTGATTCGCGATATGCGACATGAAGTTCGTCATAATATAATAATTGCTCTGGAAACTATTATATGAATAGGAGGTTCAATCACGAGAATACGGTTACAAAAGAAAATCATATAAGCGTTATATCAGCAAAGTATTGTTTTATGGTTGCCATGAAGCGTCATCGTGTTTTGTTGTCATAGATTGCATAAAATAAAAAGAACGAAATTAAACGCCTGCTTGTTATTCTGTTTAGAAATAGTTCTCTGAAATGTTTGCCTACGTAGAAATATTCTGTTAATTTTTCGTATTAAATGCCACTTAGTGTGTTATTATTTGTCATATAGCATGCCCATTGTAAAATTAGGACAAACATTGTTGAAATTAATGCCTAAATAGACTTTTTCTGTGTATTTTTTGTATTCAACGCCGCGTAATACGATATTATTTATCGTAATGGATATCCATTATGAAATTAGGCAAACATTATTGAAATTGTTTGTCCATGTCGAATTTTTCTGTTAACTTTTCGTATTCAGTGCTACTTATTACGATATTATTTGTCGTAAGAGGTACACGTTGTAAAATTAGGCAAAAAGGATTGAAATTGTTTGCCTACATAGAATATTTTCGTAAACTTTTCATATTTAGTGCCACTTATTAAGATATTATTTGTCGTAATGGATACCCATTGTGAAAAATAAGGCAAACATTATTGAAACTGTTTGCCTACATAGAAGTTTTCCTTAAACTTTTCGTATTCAGTATTACGATATTATTTATCACAATGGATACCCATTTTGAAATTAAGCCAAAATTACTATAAAATTATACATATGAATTTATTTTTATTAAACAATATAAACCTTCGAACTAAAACAGTGACATTTTAAGGCATGCGATAGAGTAGTTTGAAGTCTACCTATGAGTTTAGCTTCCCATAAAAGTGTAGTAAAACAAATATTGCCTACATTAAAATGAACAAAACATTCAACAGAAAGTTCAAGAATCTCCAAATCCTAAATTAGCTGCAAACGGAGGAGAAAAGAAATAATATTTTATTTGTTAACTACGCTGTCAACTGGCAGGATCTTCTCAGCACCGCGGTGTGCCGGAATTTTATCTCACAGTAGCTCTTTAACGTAACAGTAAAGCTACTGACATAGGACTGTCGTTTAAAAGCATTCTTTAAAACCAACGGCCTGGGCCTTTTGATCCTGCAACCTTGGGATCAGGTTAGCGCCTAAACAACTGCGCTACCCAGACCAACAAATAAAGATCAAAGAGGGTATATATATGCACTAAATCATTTTAAATACCATAACGTTATTTTAGCATTATCATTTTAGTTCAATTTTCTTAGGTTTTCATATCCCGGCTTACACTCATTTTCAAATTGATCCACTCTATGTACTTTTTGGTATAAATGATTGAAATCTTATTCATCACCTTAAAAATTAGATACTAAAAATTGACAGTAGTTCCATTTTTAGTTGCGGTTTTATTAAGCAATAATAGGGATACTGTGAAAATGTTATGTACCATATTTTCAGATTCTGCAGAGCTTAGGAAATGATTCTAATTAAAGAAAACTTTCCCACCACAGCCGACAATCGAAACCAAATCCTCTGGATTAGTAATTCAGAATGTGTTTCGTGCCTTTGCAGTGCTCCATTGCGCATTAAAATAGGAGTATATAGCTTTCATTTTTGCGTAATCATAGAATTCTTCAACAGTAAAAGTTTAATTTATTTTTTTACCCTTTAATTTTCCTTTGGACATTGAAAATGGAAAAAATTTATAACACTCACATGACTTGCTGCCCAACATCAACATTTAGTTCCTGAGTGTTCCATCTAAACTAGGGTCTATAAATGATCTTTCTGATTAAAATTTGAATATCTATAATTAGGAGACTTTTAGAAACATTATTGATATCAACGGGAAAAGAAATTAAAATATAGTTTTATAATGGTGAATCTGTTGCATATTTTTTTAATTTCTTTGCTAGGAGACAATATAACAGAAAAATTGTGCAACGAAGGCAGGAGGACATTTTGTGTGCTAGATTTTCACATATGCCAGTCTGTTTAAACTGTACAACGCAATTTTGGAAGAAAAGTTTGTGTTGATCCACCCAGTGGGCCAAGTACTCGATGCACCGTGAAAGCCAGTAGAGAATTGGACATCCCCCAACATACTGAGTGCAAGATTTTACGAGCGTTCCATCCATAACTTCATTTGTTGCAGGCTCTGAAACCAACGACAAAGTCAAACGACTTTCTATGAGGAGATAGATGCAACTCAGAATAACGGAAGGTTTCATAGAATCATTGTGGTGTTTAGTGATAAAGCCACTTTCCATCAGTCGGAAAAAGTGCAGAAACACAGTGTCGGGATATGGGCTTTGAAAAATCCTAACATTTATATGAAATCCCCGCGTATGCGACTCTTATCCGTAAAATTTTCCACACAGTTTGTTGGGGGATGTTTAATTTTGTAATGGCGTTTACGTAGGATTTCTAGGCCTTCGTGTGAAACCTTCTCTCATACACTCAAAATTTGCCCCTCTTACTGATAGACGTCTAGTTGAATTCCGCTTACAGATGCATCCCCTTGTTTTGAAGTTAACGTACCACTTTCGGAAACTGGGCCCACTGTGGAGCAACACCATATTTTCTTCAACATTTGCGTTCTACAGTGAAAATATAGCACCCTAAAATTCCCTCGTGTCTTCTTTTGCAGCAATTTTTTTTTGTTCTATCGTTTCCTAACAACGAAATTAATAAATATGCAACAGGCTCACAAACATAAATAAACATTTGAGTTTCTCTTTCCATTGATACTAATATCATGTTTCTAATTGTCTGCTAACGACAGTTATTCAAATTTGTAATGGAAAAGATAATTTACATTAGCATTGTATTAAAGGTTCATTACATATTGTTTTAGCAATGATGTGTATGTACCCAAATGCTTCAAGACAGCCTCTGAGGTCTTAGTTTCCAACTCGCCGACTTGCTAACTGCTGATTTATGGAGGTTTTGCATATTTCAGATGGAATTTTATTCCAGAGTCTAAAATCTGTGATTGTGAATATTTCACAGATTAAAAACTAATAAACCCAGCTTCAGGAGTAAGTGTCAAAATACTTTTGAAGGTGAAATTCATCGATAAGACTAACGAAGTTCAGGACGGCTATTTGTATGGAACAATAAAAAGGTTTCATGTTTGGTAATGCAGGCAAGGTGAGAAAACTCAATTATGTATATCAACGAACAACGGTTATTGTCACGAAAACATCTTTTAATAAACCGTACATTCAGTCAGCTGTAAATTATTAAATTATCTTTCATATATGAAACATAATAGCTCTAGGATATAAACAAGACTTTTTACGCGCCTTATACAGAAATTGCATGTATGCATTATCATATCAATGACCATCCCCGTAGTGCGTTTGCCTTTGGCACAGGAGTCCCGAGTTCATTTTTCTAGGTGGGGGCTTGGGGATTTTTTTCCCAGCTGGATTCCCAGATTTGGGCGTTCTCTCCCTTTACCTCCATCCCACAAAAGGCACTGGTACGATCTGTCTAGTCACCGCAGTCACGATTCTCTCCCAATTCCAACCAACCTTCAGGTTGCTCATTCATCGTCACTTCAGTATCTCGAAACTTATGATATTCTAAAGAAATATCATTAAAATAACCATACATAGGTTGAACTGGGATTTGGATGCCTTAAATCGGTAATTACCAATCGATGTCGCTTAGGATAACACTAGAACTCTCTAATTAAATCCAGAAAAAACCAAGGAATTTGGTGCATTAGATTTAATTTAGGCCATGTCACAATTATATTTTAAGAAAAATAACTATTACACTCGGTTAAAAAACATTTCAAGTTGAAAAATACTGCATCAACTTCATTAGAGAAATTGTCTTTATATATTTAGGAGAAACTATTCCCAGTTATTAACCTAAGAAAACTGAAAAATATACTATCCTTAATGTGGTTTCATTTTTACTTTAGTATGACAATTTTACTTATTTTCAGGAGACAATAGCTTTATCATTTTTATTCCAGGCCTCAATTTTGACAGGAAAATTTCAAGATGTTCTTCGATGGATGGAAATTTTCAAACAACGCAGCCCTATCACCCAGAAAACCCAATTTCTGTTCAGCTAACTGAACTCTCCCTTTCAAAATGTGTTCATTTTCTCTGTTTTAGGGGAATTAATATAAAGATTCAAAGCAAGAATTTCACAATGCACACTTTCCTTTCAGGAATAAACAAATCTGTAATTTAAAATTCTTGGAGATTTATTTACACTGTTCTTAAAAGTTGCAGTATCAGCAAAAACTTTATGAAATGGCGAAAATGCGGTTGGAAAATACTGCTATGAAGTATACGAGAAAATTATTGACGGAAATATATACAACGTATAGCTTTGTGAAATTGAAAATGTCTTGCATTATACAATTTTATGCATTATTTTACCAAAATTATACATATCCGACTTATTAGGATATCACACAGCCGAATCTTTAAACTATTAGGAAACTAAATGTATAAATATGCGATTGTATGCTTTCTTAAAAAGCCTCGGGTGAGAAAATATTTCTATGGACAGTTACAGAGTTAGTGCTCTCTGTCTCGGAAGAGAAAATATGTAATTTTATATAGGGAATATAAAAGTAAATCTATTCAGTAAATCTGAAGGTTTAGTGCGGAATAGGAGGAGACTGTCATTTGGCCGTCACATCTTCAATTGGTATTACTGTAGGCACGAAATTCTTGGGCACGTTCGGAATTCTGTCCCCATGACCAATTGTTGCGGTGTGCTAAGATCCATTAAATCAGATCTGTGATGGCTGATGAACTAGGCAGGAAATCTCACAGTATACAAGAAAGTTCAGGGTCTGCAGAACTGGCAGCACCAGTTCTGTCAATACCACCATAGTAGAATTAGAGGGGTCTTTGTCATCAATTGGAGAAAACGAATGTTTATTCAAACACAATCCAGTACTGCATAAAAAATTTATAGGATTTAGATATTACTATGATCGGAATAAGAGATACAATATCTTCTTTGTTAAGTTTTGATTTGATTTTAAAGTGAACAAAATGTTTATTCGGGAAATAATGCTAAAAGCGATAACAGACACAACTGTCTTTTTGAGAAGTATCTGCAATCATTCCTAAAGGTATTTGTCTTCGTTTAAGAATTTTAATATACATTACAGTTTTTCTCAAGCATTTTTTGTTGAAGATTTTTAATTATGTTATTGTTTTAAATTTCTACCCCTTTTTCAACTGTAGACATTACAGAATTACTTTTGTAAGCAACACTTTAGTAAAAAAAAATTGGCATTATATTCAGAGATACAGCGAAAAATGTGTTGATTATAATGGAAGAAAAATGTGTTAAAACCAGGATATATCAACGCGTTTATTAAATTTTCTTATTAATACCTTGTGACTATACAAATGCAATTCTCTGTCAATAGATATTTTAATAAGAAATGAAATAATTAGCAAGGAATTAAATAGTTATAAATTAAACGATAAAACAGAAGAAAATAAACATAATTGGAAAGAGCACATCAACCGCATGGGTTAAGAAAGGATACAACTATTCATTAATAAATATGAACATTAGGAAAAAGACGGCGGACGCCCAAGAAAAATAAAGTAATGAATACGAAGACGTGTAAGGTCTAATTCTTGAAGTGCAGAAGATTGTCAAATGTAACATAAAAATATTTATGAATGCACATGATGTACTTTGAAAACATCACGCATGAAAACGCAAAAATTAGAAGAATTTCCAAAACATTAGGAAGCTAAGAAAACGTAGAAGTCTGGATAAACACCTCAACGTGTAAAATGTAAGAGGACCGTTTTTTTCCAACTTCCGATAGGCTATAAATAAAAGACAAGTTCATAGAAAACCATTATTTTATTACTAAAAGTTCTATACACTTACGGTTACTTTTCAACATAATAATTGAAAATATTGAGACATTTATCGTACCTGTGCACAAGCTTTGCAATACTCATTTAAAAAAAAATTACCACCAATGTTTTAAAATGAGCATTAATGTAATTTTGAAGATCTTCGTTGGTTTGAAAGTGCTGCCCTCCTAGCCATGTCTTCAGTTCAGGGAAAAGGTGAAAGTCGCTGGGTGCCAGGTCAGGACTGCACGGCGGATGATCGAAAATGTCCCATTGAAATTGTTCAAGGAGCCGATGGGTTGTGTCAGCAGTGTGTGGACGAGCGTTGTCATGGATCAACACAATTCCTGAAGTCAGCGTTCCTCTTCGTTTGTTTTGAATGGCTCTCCGCAAACGTCGTAAAGTACGAAGATCTTCAAAACGACGCCAATGCTCATTTGAAATCATTGGCGGCATCATTTTTGAATGGGTAAGCAAAGCTTGTGCACAGATACGATAAATGTCTCAATCTTTTCGTTGATTATGTTGAAAAGTAACCATAAGTGTACAAAAATTTAAGTAATTGTTTTCTATGAACTTGTCTTTTATTTATAGCTTATCGGAGGTTGAAAAAAAAACGGTTCTCGTGTTACAGTTTGTGTTTATGAATGTTACGATTTACATTTTACTTTCCGTTAAGTTGGCTGTAAAATGTTTATAGTGAAGCAAGTTCTTTTCTTGAGTCGCAATTTTTCTCCAAATGTTATTGACTCCAGATTTAATTCTAGATATGAATTTGTTACCAACATATACATTACTCATAAATGTTTAGTATAAGTTAATTAATTTCCAGTGAGTTATGGGGAAATACTACTGCTACCCACAGCTTAATTTCAAAATGTTATTTAATAGAAATAGTGTTTACTTATGCTGAATAGTGGAAAATATTTCATTTAATTGGTAAGAAAATCGATTTATTCTATTCATACGACTTTCTCTACCTGATCTGCAAATAAATTTAATCTCACAAGAGATTACTCTTTTATCTACGTCATGCTAATCCAAATAAACATTAGCAGAATTACTTATAGAAAACAAAACCTGGCTTGTAGGCCGTGGTCCACTGGGCTTCTCCCTTCGTTCCCCAGACGTTTCGCCTGCGTCTGCGGCAGGCATCATCAGTGGCGTGTACATCTCCGTGGTCTCTCAGTAGCGTCTGGGGAACGAAGGGAGAAGCCCAGTGGACCACGGCCTACAAGCCCGGTTTTGTTTTCTATAAGTGATTCTAACACCGGCCGTGAAAGCCTTCGAACTTTAATTAGCAGAATTACTTACTTGCCTTAAGTAGAGGGGAAATAAGGGAATGCATTAGGTTAAAATGTTATTCAAAGACATTAAAAAGCAGGCCACTATGTAATATATTTGAAATTCAATGAAGTAAATGACGACTACCTACGTGAGAAAAATATGAATATTTTAAAATTGAAACCAATAACAAGAAATCTCTCGGAAATGGTTAACTATACCAAAAAAAAATATGATATAAATTGTGTGTTTTTACGAGACCTACATGTTGTGTAGTTACATTTTTGTTCTTAAAACATGCATTTCCGTGAAATACATCACATACATCCACATTTTAATGTAATACAATATCCTCTGTACTTATATGTATGCCATTAATATTTGGTAAAGAAAGTAAAACGTGTTCTCCTTTACCAATTGGTAAAATTGAACTCTGATAACATTTTGCGAAATTATTTATTATGCCTTCATATTTTTCTATTGCTGATATGGAAAACCAACCATATAGAATTTTACGAAAGAGCAAATGAACAAGTATTAAAATGCATTAATGATAAAGGACAGTAATTAAAAATACCCTCAATTAAAGACATATTGCCATTGGAATAATACTTAACACTGTGACTGAAACTGGTTAATGCTATTTACAGTGTTTAAGTCTCTTCCATAAAGAAGCAATGAGAATCGACCATTTTTTTCAATTTTGGCTCAGTATACCAGCTTCGTAAAATACTTTGAAACTCACACCTCGCAGACTTACCAAAGAACAAACATTTATTTGCGAAAACTATTTCCAAAGAATAATAATATGCCGGTATGCACAGATTTTTAACCCAAAACTAAGAATGATACACAAATTAAAGCACCTAATATATGTACAAGCAACTATTTTCAATCTTCTTAATCTGCCATGAAACGAACATTTACCAAGTTTCATTGACATATGGCTCTTCAATAAAAATGTGATGTGCTTCATTCACATGACTTCCTCTACCTTTTTTCTACCAAAATATTCTTAAAAAAACTTATTCTTCTATCTATTCTATGTAAATCAACGTATACATAAGCGGATATGGTCTTACTATTATTTCCTTTTTGCTTATAAAAAACTAAGGGAATACATTAGACTAAAGCGATAGTCAAATCCTTTAAAAGCCGGTTGGTGTATGATTAAAACTCCATTATATTTGGATGCCAGAGGTTCAAAATTCCCTAATGAAAACAGTTTAAACATTTTAAAATTAAAAATAATAATATGTAACATCTGGAAATGCTTAACTGTACAATAAAAATTCATACGACATAAATTGTGTGTTTTAATGAGATCTACTTTTTTTTTTTGCAGAAGGTTTCTGCGTTTCTCTTACAGTTTATCTTTTATACAGAAATTATGCATAATAAATATTTCTTCAGAGGCTGTTCCCAGAAATTTATATATATATATATATATATTTTGTTCACGATAACTTTATAATGCGGTATTTTAATTAAAGCTTCAGAGCTTATTTTGAGAAAATATTTTTTTTTCAAAAACTGTTTCATATAAAGTGTTCCCTGAGGTGGGTGATTTTCTTGAAAATATTCCTGCTTTATCATTGATAACTGCTGGTATGAAATATCATTTTTGCGTTATACTGCTCACAGGTACAAACACATCTCTGACCTATTCTAAAATGTTTTTTTTTAGGAAATAAAAAGACATTTTTGGGTATGGAATATTTGGGTGGAATGCAGTGTCGTGTCTACCTTTGTACAATATACACAGTAGAGAAATTAATAAGTTAACAAAGAATGAATTTTAGCAGCTAGATAAAGATATAAGTCAGTAGATGGGGCAAATCTAGTGAATATAGCACTGCAGATGTTTCGTTATAAATTTTATGGTTATTAATTAATTCAAAACAAAAGCAACGAAAAAATTTGGTTTTTGTTTTGATAGACTGCGTATTTATAGAGGAAAGCTTCACTTGATGAAATAATCTGAAGCTGGTTCGATAAGTTTCTGCAGTGCACGTCGAAGCGCAGACCTTGCATGCGTGCATCCTCGCTAATGAGAGTGATGGCTGGAATCGAGGTATGCACCATTCGTCACTACATCCAATCTACGGTATCGATTTGAAAACTTCGCATCATTAAACAAACTAATCCAAATCAAATGGTCATCCAGGCTATAGTACCCCGTAGAATGCATGTACTGACCGATCGTAAAGTACAAGCGGCATTCTGCCGTAAAACTGAATATTATCCGTCCCTCCCTTCTCTCCCATGTGACGGTACACACACACCTTCATCACCGCCTCATCCAATATTGGGCAAGATAAATTAAATGGAATTCTGACACCTTAATGCCTCAATTATTATTTTAACATTGTAACTTAAATAAAACATCTGATGTAATCCATTCAAATGACTTTGTCTACATCTCTGCAATAAATTATTGCTAAACAGCTTATTCTTCTATTTACTTAATGTTAAACAAAAATAATTAGCGGAAGGGGTTTTATTACCAGCTTCCTTGTAAGAAGAAGGGATATAAGGAAGTACCATAGGCAAATTGATAGTTAAATCTCGTAAAAGCTGGGTGCCATGTAATTGAAGTATTATTGTTTGCATGGACAGGAGTTGAAAAATTCCCAAATGAGAAAAATATAAGTATTTTAAAGCTGAATCTAATAAAAAGAAATATCTCAAATACTCTTTGAAAAAATGTAGATATATTACATTATTTGTGTATTTTAACGAGCTCTACAATTTTTATGTGGCAAGTTTTGGTCAACCCCTTACAGTTTAAACGTTTTGCAAAACTCCGTAAACCTCGTCCAGAATAAAGAAGCCTTCAGAGGCTATTCCCAGAAATTTGAAGATATACATTTCATTTGCCACATGAATATCTTAAATAAAAGTGAGCCATTTTAGAGAAAATAAAAATTTTCGAAATGTTTTCCATGTAACGGGTAGTTGGGGATGCGATATTCTTGAAAATCTTCGTCTCGCATCCTTGGAAGATACGAAACTTAAGTTTGCTATTTGACGGTATTTTTGTTTTTGAGCTATGCTGTCCACAGACACACACACACACATACTGACATTTGTCTAAAAAATTGGTTTTTGATTCAGGGAGTTTCGAAACATGTATTTCCGGTGAAGTCTTGGTATCGAATTTTTTGGTGCAATATAATACCTTCTTTATACATTATGTACATAGTGCGTGTAGAGAAAGTAAAAATAATATGTGTTCCATTCACATACCTTTATCTAGCTGTTCCGTATAGAAACTATTCTTACAAAAGATTATTAAAGTATCTACATTATGCTAGATAGCAGATTTAGTCTTATTACATGCTTTTTTGTAAGTAGAAGAGAAATAAGAAGTACATTAATCAAATATTTTAAAGGCTGGTCGCCAAGTGAAACAATTGAGCTTCCCTTCGCTTTGCATGGTCTCGTTTGAGAAAGGTTAGGCGATTTAAAATTGAAACCAATAACAAGGAATATCTGAAAACGATAAACTCGACAGGAAAAACGTATGTGATATACGTTGTTTGTTTTATCGAGATCAATATTTTTTGAGTAGTAAGCTTTTGTCTACCTCTATTGGCAAAGTCATGCAAAGTTCTGCAAAACTCGTCCAAGAATATGTAAGATACTAAATATAAATACAAAGTTTGGTATTTAAGGGCACTTTCATTTTTGAGCTATGTTATCCTCGCACGCAGACATATACTCGGATCTTTTTCTAAAAATACTTTTCTCGGACTCGGGGATCTTAAAATATATATTTCCGTGAAATATCGCGATCGAATTTTTGGGTGGAACATATCTTTTCTAGCTACTGTGTACATTATATGTACATACATGCTGCAGAAATTAAAATCTGATGTGAAAGACATCATGTCATAAGAAAGACATGAAAAAAACTGACAATGTACGTAATAAATGCAACATATATGATACCGCAGAATCTTCATTATTGGAATTCCTCCAATACTGGATATTCAGATTTATTCGACCTTTAGCGCCAGTGAGTTTAAATGCATGACTTGATTGTCAGTTAAACGAGCCCCTGATCTCAAAGAGGAGGTGCTGAATTGACTGCATGCATTGCCGAGTTCATAAACAAGTTGATTTCCTGGGCGGTGCAGAACTGTTTTTCACCAGGACATTTTGTGCGTTCTTTGCGCGCGAGATGGAAGTGCCCCCCGTCACAAAATATTCTGTGTATGTCAATTTTCATCTAATGATGTAAAGAATATGAAGAAATGTTTATTTATATGGAGAAGTTGTGCAATTAAAGTCATAAACGTTAACATAACCGTCAAATTATTTGAGTTACCTATCACCATAAATGCTGCGATTGCGAGTTACGAGACGCGAGCGAATAATCCAAATACAAATATTATAAAGGTAAGATACAAGACCCATTTCACCTCAGAAATGTCTACATCCACCCCTTCTACTCATCCTGCGCTAGTCCTCTGCAAGAGACAATGCGTGATAAACTCGCCGCCTAAGATTGACGTCATACGAGGTCAAGCGACTAGCAGCAAAGGCCGAATAGGACTGAAGAAGAGCGCCAAGTCCAGAAAACATTATAGGTATGTATTGTCTTAAAATATAATAAATGCATACAGATAAAGAAGTTAGCAAATACTCATACTAAAGTGGCCTCGATGTGAGTGGTAGTTTGAATATCAGAGTTTCGACAGGAAATAGTACCAGTTATTCATAGACTAGTAAGGATTTTAAATAGAGTCAGAGAAGGAACTTTTGATTTTCTAAAAAATGGCTCTAACGATTTTGATAAAAATATTTACCTGACAAATGAAATGTATATTTTGAATTTTCTGGGAATAGCCACTCAAGACTACTATATTGTGGACGAATTTTACGGAATTTTGCATAACTGCTAAACCGCAAGAGATGGAAAAAAATATACTACATAAAAATATAGAGCACTTTAAAACACACAATTTATGTTATATGCATTTTTTTTTCATGGAGTTCATCGTTTTTTAGATATTCCTTGTTTTTGGTTTCAGCTTTAAAACATTATACTTTATCAACTCATTTTCATAAAACAAAGAAACTTCAGTCACTTAGCAACCAGCTTTTGACTATCACTTTAACCTATGGTACTGCCTTATTTCACTTGTACCTACATGGAAGCATTTTTCTGTTAATTATTTTTCGATTAGCATTAAGTAAATAGAACAATAAGCTTTTTAACAGTAATTTGTTGCAGAGATGTAGAGAAAGTTATGTGAATGGAACAATTCTGTTCCTCCTGAAATTTGTAACCTAATAATAATTTGGAACCTACTAATTTCAATTGAATGATATACTACTGGACATTGACTAGAAGAGTTGCATGGAGAGAAAGAAAACGTGAAGAGTAAAAAAGAAGAGGGAGGTCACTAACAACATTAGAGGAGAATCACGCTAGAGATGTAGTAGAAGATGAAAGAGCAGAGGTTTATATTTCTTCCAACGCCGTCAAGCTTCTAGCTGCCAGGATTTCGAAGGGAGAATACAGCTGAGTTAGTGCTGTGAAATATGTGTAAATAATAGTATAGTGTTAAAACAATTTTGAAAGTAAAATAAAAACAAATGGCTTGTATGTGAAACTAATTATGAGTATTCTGAATTATATTTAAAATGTTATTCTGTAGATTATTCTTATAAAAGAAAATAAAGACAGATGGCTTTTAAATTAAAGTTATGTAAACAATTTAATTAATGTTTGATTATGTATAATTATAGGTAAAAGGAAAACGTTACTTATGACTTCCAGATTTTTGTAATAAATGAGGCAAATAAGTAATTTCCAGAGATGTATTAAAATTGATTAGTTTTAAACATTTTAATTGCATTTTTCAAAATGCATTAGATTAATTTTAATCTAAATTAGTGATATATAAAACAATTTAAATTCCTATCACAGAAAAGTTAATCTGTGGATACAACTATCTGATAGCAGACACAAGGTATCAGGATGATAGCTTATAGACTTATTTTTAATTATTTACTATATTCACATAATTTTCTCTACTACGCTACAACAAGCCATTCTTACAAATTCTTATTCTTCTCTCTACTTCACGATTATTACCAAAATACTGGTGGAAATTGTCTTATTACCTAGTATTTCCTTTTACAAGAGCGATAATAAAATAATATATACTATAAACTATAGCAATAGTTATTGTTTTCGAAGGTCTGTCGCGATGCGATAGTTTGGAAATGCAGTTTCTTTGCTTGACCAGGAGAATGAAAAACTAATAACACTTCTAATTTGGGATAGGTTAAAGGTTTGCAAAATTGAAACCTATAACAGGGAATATCTCGGAAATAGTTAACTACAAAAAAAATGTACATGACAAAAGTTGTGTGCACGTTTTTGTATATTTCTTATGGTTAAATAGTTAAAACAATAGTTCTTGAGAGACTATTCCCAGAAAATGCATGATATACATTTCCTTTGCCATGAATTATTTTAAATATATTGTGGTATTTTAGTAAAAATTTTTACTGTCGTTTTTGAGAAAATTCAACATTTTCAACATTCACCAAAATTCGCATTTATTCGACTTTTCGTTTTTAAGTTATGCTGTCCAGACACACACACACACACACACACACACACACACACACACACACCCGCGCGCGCAGGCACCTTTTCTAACATTATTTTTATTCAGAAGTATTCTAAACATATATTCCCGGCCAAATCTGGTTATAGACATCTTTGGTGGAATAAAATACCTTCTCTGCTTACTATGTGTATCGTCTGTACGTAACGGAGAAAACGAAAAGAATTGTTGTACAGTGATGGTGGCATTGAACTTATCTCATTTAAAGTAATAATTAAAAAAGGGGGGTTGTGTCCGCGGCACCAAACGATGTTTTCTTTCTCTATTACATGCATAGAAGGTATCGCATTTTATCTAATTCTTCCGATACCCAGAGTTCGCGGAAATAGGTGTTTTGAGAACCTCTGAATCAAAAAAGTGTTTTTGGAAAAAGGTTCATATGTATCTATATGTCCTTTTTGTGTAGGTATGTGTGTGTCTATGAACAGCAAAGCTAAAAATAAGAAGACGTTAAATACGACACTTTATATTCAAGCTCAGCATCTTCCAAAATGAGACACGAAGATTTTAAATAAAATTTCCACATCCACAATATTTGTAAGATATTTTCATGACAAACAAAAAGTATATCTTGAATTTTGGGGGAGTATTCTCTAAAAACCTCTTCATTCTGAATGACTTTCGCATAATTGATAAACCATGAGAGATATACAAAACATTAGTACAAAAAAACGTAAATTGGAACACAAAACAGTTATATTTTTTTGAGTTAACTATTTGCCTGGTATTCCTTGTTACTGGTTTAAAAGTCTCAATACTTAGTGGTCATTTGTTTTTCCTTTTTCGTCCCTGTAATGCAAATAGAATGGCTTTATTGTTTTATTGCTATTTGATTATTTCTTTAGCAATAATCCCCTATTTCCTCGTTCTCTCTTGTACCAATTATGCAATAATATACCCTATTTCTGTTAATATTTATCACAATTATCATATAGAGGAATAAGCTGTAGAAGAAATCGTATTTTGCTGAATAAGTAAAGAAAGCCCTACAAGTGAATTTCATCCTGTTTTGCACTTAAAATATTTGAGAAATAAATAGATAATTAAAAAACATAAAATATGAGTTTGATGCAAATTCGTGATAGCAGGCATTACGGATTTAATATGTAACTCTCAAATCATTTCCCATCTCCTTTGTCATTTAACACCGCACAGCTCCGAAAATGAGCAACATCTTTGATCTATATTCATAAGAAAGATTCCGGATTGCATCACCTTAACTATATACTAGTGTTGCCATCCCCATTCAGCACATTTAGTTACATGCTACGCGTAAATTATGCTTCGTTCACAAAGTTTATCTAAATTGTAATGATATTTATAAGCCTGCGTGAGCAGGCTAATGTATAAAATTATTAAATATGTTTATTTCAGGTATTGCTTTACTACCGACGAATGCAACAAAATATTTTAAATCTAAAGTCTGTAATCTGCTATTTATTGTTCTCTATATTGATATTCATCTTTATTCCCAGGACAAAAAATAAGCTGATGTGTTCCATTCATGTAGCTTTCTCTACAAACTACTGCTCCAAAATATTATCGTTCATTACATCGCGATAATTGAGATAAACATTAGCAGAAATGATGGTTTTAGTTCTTCTAAGTAGAATGGAAATAATTAGACTAAAACGAAAGTAAAATCTTTTAAAAACCGGTGGCTATGTGAAGCAATTGAAATTCGGTTCGCTTTACACTAGTAGCAGTAATACAAAATATAGATTACCTTCCATTTTAGAAAGTTTAAGAGGCCTAAAATTTAAAATATTACAAGGAATATCTCGTAAACGGTTAACTCTGTAAAATAGGTATATGGCATAAATTCTGTATTTTAAGCAGATCTATAGTTTTTGTGCAGTAAGTTTGTGTCTTCCCTTAAGGTTTACCAGTTATGAAAAATTAATCCAGAATGAAGAAGACACTAGTCGATATTCACAGAAAAGCCAAGATATACATTTATTTTCTCATGCAATTATCTGTAATATACGGTATGTAATTCAAAATTGTTTGAACCATTTTGTAGGAAAACAAAACTGTGGAACTTTTTTCTAAGTAAATAGTACTTTGGGATGGTGGAATTTTCTTAAAGATCCTCATCCTTGGAAGAAACTATACTTATATCAAATTATATTTAATAGTCTTTTCGTTTCTGAGTTATGCTGTCCATACGAACACACCCGCACACACGTGGATCTTTATCTAAAATGCTATTTTTTGATTCAGGGTACACCTGAAAATATATTTCCGGTGAACTCTCTAAATCGATTTAGCGTGAAATACAATATCATCGCTGCCTACTATATTCATAGTACGAGTAGAGAAAGTCAGTACGTAAAAGATGACATTAATTAAATCCTTTTAGAAATATAAAACTGATCTAAGCTATATAAGGAATTTTAAATCAATGTTAACCTGACTGTTCTTGAATCCAAAGCCAAGCAACGTCGGTTTCTTTTACTTTGTGTATTTTATTGCTATTCTATATTAAATATAAACTTTTACAGATTAATGGAACCTCCTCCCATAGAATAAAGTGCCTAACACTTCTGTTGGCCAACAGTAAGACGCTTTAATTAATTCAGCTATTCTAGGCACAGGCACATTCTCTCGCTGATTAAGCTTACATTTGTAAGCAAAGCACCCAACACTACAATCCTTTTTACTTTTAGGTCACAGTTTAATCAAAGCACAACTAAACATGTTTAGTACATGTTTATTGCAATTGCATGTTGAATATTTGTCCGTTGTTACTGAAATTTTGCTTTTCAAAACTGCGAGGTGAGTGAATGGCTGCCGTCTCTGAACAAGGGAAGTGTTTGACAGCTTTTACTTTCAAACCATATATGTAAGGATAGATGGAAATTGAGTGTTATTAGTGGAGGCTTTTTAACTGTTACGTTTCTTAGCGTCTCATTCTATATGGAGCGTGAAGACCGCCTCATTTTGCTCAATGGCCTCTTTTTCGGGTTTAAGTTTTTACGTGAAGGACTTTACTTTCCTTCCGAAGGAAGCCATGCTAAGATTTTTACGCCCGAAGAAGTCGATTACCCTCCGCCGAGTTTGAACCCGCGCCTTTGGGAACCATAGGCTAGCAGGGCAGCCCCAGGCCATGGAGGACGACGCCTAAGCATTAGGTGACCCTTCGCGTGGTCAAGCTGAAGTTGGTTATTTACTTTTGTGAAAGATCGTACATAGCACTTAGAAAAAGTAAAAAGTAGAAAATAATGTTTCGTATTTACAAGGTAATTAAGAAGGTCGTTAAGACGTATTTTTTTTTTAATTTTAGGTAATATGGGATCGTATTTATGTTAATCCATGATACTCCACGATTTACTTGTTAAATTTGTAAATCTGATAATAAGAAATTACTTCTTCTTCGTTTGTTTACACTTCTACTATGGAGATCATACCCGGAATTTATAAGCTGGTGCAGGATCAGAAGGATGTTGAGAAGAGACACTCTGGAGCAGAGAGAGAGAGCGAGAGAGAGAGAGAGAGAGGGAGAGAGAGGGAGAGAGTGTGCACCAGTATATGTGATCACCTGATTTCTGATATAGGATTGAGGAATATTACATTATGAAATGAATGAAAGGCACAGTGATTATGGGGCAGATGGAGGAACGAATGACGGGGGAAGCTGTAGAATCCGGGAATTCAGGGAAAATCTCTCCTAATCGCCGCTTTGTCAACCACAAATCCTACAACTGGCTCCTGGGATCAACCCCTGGCCGCCTTAGTGAGAGGCGTGCAATTTTAACTACTCAGCCACGGTACCGCCAAGAAGGAATACAATAAAATTACTTTTGGATAGAAATGGCTTATCTCAAAGAAACCTAAGATTTTACTATTTCTGGAAATCAGCATCTTAATCGCAGAAAAAATTAGCTTCTGCAGTTTTCTTGGTTGCGACATCGTATTTATATGCTAAATATTCGGAAAATAAAGTACATAAGTTCCAAAAAATGAAAGGTATAATAAATAGAGTAAAAGTGTTATAAATTGTTAAATTTTGTCTGTGTTGTTTTACGGTGAAGAAGCCTGAACTTTTACAAGCAGAGTGGAAAAAAGAATTAAGGCAGCAGATATGCAATTTTTTAAACCATTGACAGGTTACCAATATAGTGACGAGGGACTCTAAAACAGACAATGTGTTAGGAGCTGCATACATGGGGAGATCCCAAGGTGCGACATTTATGTTGCTCTTGGTCGCAATACCTGTGTTTCAAACCAAAATAGTTGCAATTGAAACTTTCATCACAAAGGATCTAGAAGGGGCTACAAAGGATTTTATTGTATAGTCAGACAGCCTTAAAAACAATTGCAAGTTATCGGATTCTTGAGTGGATGCCAGAACACAAAGGTATTTGAGGAAATGAAAGGCAAGGCAAGGAAAGAATCTGCTCAATCATTTACCCTATAAATGCTATTCGAAAAACAGTTTATGAGTGGATTACATATTACCACCAATTAAAATGGGTGCCAACAGAAGGATGAAAGCAGCATAGACTGATGAGTAGAACATCTTCCACATAAACCTAAACACAATAGACTCCAAATAAACTTGATAGCAAGTTTATTGAAAGAGCATTGTAAATTAAGTGACCGACTACACATATTACGAATCTTCAAAGAAGAACCAGTATGTAGATTTCAAATGAATAGGAAGAAATCGCCTCTCAAATAACCTTCAAATGCAAAACTCTTGGTAGGAAAATGTATGAATCACTGAGCTTAATAAACCCAGAAGACAAATTTCTAAATTTAGTAATAACCCTAGTAATAAGAGAGACAGGGCTATTTAAGTAAAACTACAAAGAAAGAAGATAATACAATAAACCTTTAGGTTTGATTGTGAAGGGCAAATAACGTTTCCTTTATGAAAAAAGCCAAATCAAGTTACCGAATGCAGGATCACAAAAAGAACCAGGAAATTTGAGTGCAACTAGCTATTATGAAAAAAATAGAGAATACACATCAATACAGAAATAAGTGGCATAGCATATAATACGAATGTAGGATTCGCATTCCTAAAGAACTGTACGAGTATAAACTCAAAGGGAGAAGAAACAATGGACGCATTAAAAGAGATGCAATGATAAATTGTGAATTGTTTGGTTTTGGAGCGGACTAGGCGTCTAACCTGATGCTTCGTTTTCAAATTTATAGCAGCCACATTTCTTTAAATTCTTCTTAAGTACTTTCCATTCTTAGCTCTTCAGCATTAAATCCATTAGTTTCCGATTGTGAAACCTGTTTGTGGTATCTGAGATGTAAGCAAAGCCGCTCTAGTATGCTAGTCATTGTCTCTAGGTGTGTTTGGTGTTTATGTCGTGTTTGTGTTATTACTAATTACAATAAAACACACAACGTTTCGTTGTTTGTAATGATTGAGCCAGTGCAATGCACTTACCGGTGGCGTCATAGAATCCACTTTGGTTACATTTGTGGAGATGATGTCCATAGACTGCCACTCTTGTCTAAAGGTAGCATAGTGAAAAATGTCTTATTTGCACCTATGGTTATTCAGGGCTGGGTGTGCTAGAAGTCTGGGTTGGAATATTTTCTGCTTCTCTAGTCTAAAATTTGTTTGCAGAATGGAATATATATTTGAGATTTGTGTTGATGAGAGCATAGAGGAGTAGACTTCCTAATGTGAAGAATTTTCAAGGATTGAAGCACCCTGACAGCTGGACAGGCAAAGCGAGGACCCCGCCCCAAACAGGGTTAAACGTCCCCGCCAGGGACGGTTCACATCCCAGTAACTATCTGAAGTTGGACAACGTAGGGAGTGGCAATAAGCATATTTTCTCCCTCCCAGTTGCACCACCGCCGACACTTCCATCCTGAAAGAAACTAACAATGGAAACGACATGGAGATACAGGAAATTCGAAGCATAGAAGGAACCTACCAACATTCGCCTGCCAACTCTAGGAAAACCCTAGAAAAACCTCAGGTAAGGTAGACCAGCCACGGGGATAGAATGCGTGACCTCTCCAATGCGGGCCATAGACCATACAGCCGAAATATTGCCCCCGGTACTTTCAAGTATACATTTTATGGGTTATCAATTTTTAAAGCTTTAACTTTTTGTTTACAATATTTATGTTATGATTAGGTCTAATGTTATATGATGTTTAAAGTAGATTATTGCTTTATCAAATTAGACAATTCGGTTCGTGTTCAGAAGTTCATCAATAGGTTCTGCTGAGGATATTTACATTTAATCAATTTATATTTGCTCTTGTTTTAATATTTCTATTACCAATAACTTCTTAAAAGTATATATAATGTATTACTTTCTCTAGCACGTATGTGCAATGTGCATGGTAGATAAAGAAGATATTGCATTCCACCCTAAATTTCTGTGCTGAGATTTTACCGTAAATACTCATTTTGGAGCTTCCTTTATCCAAAAATAGCATTTTAGAAAAAAAAAGGCATTGTGTGTGTATGTGTCTGTGAACAGCATAACTCAAAAACAAAAAGTTGCCTATATACCAAACAAACTTGGTATTTAGGTTCAGTGTTTGCCAAGGATGCGACACGAAGCTTTTCGGAAACATCTCCCACCCATAAATACCCTTCAAATGGAGCATTTTTTTAAAAAAAATTTTGATTTTTCAAAATGGCTATATCGATTTTAATAAAAAATGTAATAGTTTAACATATTTTCATAACAAACAAAATATATGAATTTTCTCGGAATAGTCTCTGAAGACCTCTTCATTCTTGTTATCGTTTGCCTAACTACTAAGCGTAAGAGATTGACAAAACCTACACTGTAAACTTAAAGCACACGATTTATATATCAAATACATTTTTGTAGTGTTAACTGTTTCCGAGATATTTCCTATTATTGTACCAGGTTCAAAACTACTTACTTTTATTAAGCGGGAAGTCAACTTTCGTTTCATCTCTCTTTAGTTTTACTTCCGGGAGTGCAAAAGAGAACTGAATGGCAATTGTTTCATATAATGATGGGTTTTTAAAATATTTCACTATCGCTTTAGCCTAGTGTTTTCCATTAATTCCTTTCTACTTACAAGAAAGGAAGTAATAAGAGCATTTCTACTAATGTTTATCTCGATTAGAGTTATGTAGATAAAAGAATCATCTTTTGTAGGATAAGTTTGTTAGTGTAACAGCTAGAGAAGATTATATGAATGGAACATGTCATATATATTTATTTCTTTTGTTTAAGATCCCTCTATAGGTATTATAAATTTAATAATTAACAGTTTTATTATATATACGTTTACTTTATTTCTATTCTTAGTATATTTTAAGATATAAAGCATTCTGTTTTAGCATTATTCCTGGATTCTGTGTAGTTTCTTCAGGTTACTGTACTTCAGGTGTATTCAAAAAGGGGGGATAGCCGATAGCGTATACGGCGATGGATTGTGCGGTATACCAAACACTTGTTTTGTACAATGAGTACAGTACAGCACCTAAGATAGTACATGTCTTGTCACGGGGCTAAGAGTTATTCAGAAGGGAAAGATGAATCAAAGCCAAAAATATAAATTATACCAAGAAGGAAAATATAAATGCACATTGAAAATGCGAAGGAAAGAAAGATTTCAAACACGTCTAAGTAGCCGAGTTGTCACGAGTTGATAGGACAGTACCGTTAAGAGGCTAGGTCATTGAACCGAAGGGGTGAGATTACACTGCCTGAGGGGAACATAACAGGTAAGGAGAAAACAATACTACCACTGGGCCAGGCGGTGCTTTTTGAGGCACTTGGAGAAGAACATCGGCAGAGCAAAGATGGAATATTTAGGGTCCGTGGTGCACCCGAACGGGCCACCTTTAGTTGCGAGGGAAATAGTTATTCTAATACAGACCAGAGTAAGGAATAAATCTCATCAAAAGTAATAAGTAATAATAGTCGCGCTCACGTAAAGCATAGTTTCACTGTAGAAAATTTAGGAGGAATGCGTGTGTGTTCGACGGCGGAAAAAGGCCGAACTAACTGAAGAAAGCACGTGTGTCGTACTACACCATTCCTAATAGCCAAAACTCGCACCCGGGACACGAACCTGTAATCCCCGTTACCGCCCCATTCCTAATGTCTAGTTTATCATTGTTTACCATTAGTTGAGACGGTAAATATGCATTTGTTAGTTATATTTGATTTTTACACATGACTTCACGGAATAGCAACCGAGTTAGATTGGAATCTAAGATCACAGATAAGATGGTCGAAAGCTTAGATTTCTTTGATACCAATCTAAATCGGTTGCTATCCCGTGAAGTCATCTGTAATAATCAACACCGAGAAAGCTTCAAATCTTTAATGTTTTATTTTGACTGACAAAGGAAGTTTCATAAAACCAGATAAATAACCTTCTGTAACACGAAAGTACAAAATAATGGTAGGTGGAGAAGATGTTGCATTCTAACAAAAAATTCGATTCCGAGGTTTCAGTGTGTGTCCGTGTGTGGACAGCATAACTCAAAAGCTAAACTATTTGTAATCAGGTTCAGTATTTTCTAAGTATGCGAAACGATGATTTTCATGAAAATTCCCCTACTCCGGACTGCTATTTACCTGGCATATTTTTTGAACATTTTCTCAAAAAGAAACCTCACGAGTTTGATTCAAATATTCAAATATGTTATGACTAACGAAATGCATATTTTAAATTTTCCAGAAATAGCGCCTAAAGACCTTTAAATTTTGGATGATGTTGTATAAATTTTGTATAACTGGTAAGCCGTAATAGATAGACAAAAACATACTGCAAAAAATTGTATCTTGTTAAAACCACAGTGTATTTCATATATATGTTTGTAGAGTTAACCAATTTCGAGACATTCCATGTTATTGGTAACAGTTTTAAACTATGTATACTTTTTTCAAACGGGAAGTCACCTTTCTTTTCGTCTCTCTTTTATTTACCCCTAGGAAGCAAAATAACAGAATCACAATTGCTTCACATAGCAATCGGCATTTAAAATATTTGACTATCACTTTAGCGATAGTTACAAAGAATAAGTAATAAGACCATTTATGCTAATGTTTATCTCAATTAGCATTTTGTGGATAAAATATTCCTGTGTAAAAACATGTTATTGCGCAACAATTAGAGTATATCATGTGATTGGAAAACATTAACTTTTTTTTTAACTACTCCATATATACCTGCATTTTCATATCGCCGCCATTCACCTTTGGAACACCTGTACTATGCATTGCTGTCGTTTTATAATTTTCTTCATTAGATCCCACGCACATTCATATTTCCAGACACAGGAAAGGATAGGTAATATTCTTGACTAGAGAAACATTCCCCAGCCGGGAGTCGAACCCGGGACCACTAGTTCAACAGGCAGGTGCTCTTCTGGTTGAGCTACGGGGCCAGCTTAGATTTAAATAATGTTCCTGCAGCGCTCCTGTGATTATACTGCCTCTGTGGCCCCAATCTCCTAACCTCAAATTGCTTACTGCCTTCTTTTTACTTTCTCTATACGTGCTATGCATATAGTGTATAGAGAAGCTATTGCACTCCACCAAAAAATTCGATACCGAAATTTCACCGGAAATATGTGTTTTAGAGTCCCCTGTATCCAAAAAAGAGTATTTTCAGAAAAAGGTACGTGTGTGTGTCCGTGTGACTTTGAATACGATAACTCATAAATGAAAAGTCGGTAAAGTACCAAACTTGGTATTTAAGTTTAGTATCTTCCAGGGATGTGACACGAAGATTTTGAGAACCCCCCACCCCAAACTACCCTTTACATGGAACTTTTTTCGAAAATTTTGATTTTCTAAAAAATGGCTCTAACGATTTTGATTAAAATATCGTATATTAAAGATATTTACATGACAAATAAAACGTATATTTTGAATTTTCTGGGAATAGCCTCTGAAGACTACTTTATTCTTGGTCAATTTTACGGAATTTTGCATAACTGCTAAACCGTAAGAGATGGACAAAAACCTACCACACAACAAATGTAGAGCACCTTAAAACACACGATTTATATTACATACATTTTTTTCGTGCAGTTGATCGTTTTTGAGATATTCCTTGTTTTTTTCATCTATAAAGAAGACATTTCTCAAACCGAACTTTGTGAACTCGTGTCCATACAAACAAAGGAACTTCAGTCGCAGAGCAACCAGCTTTTGACTATCACTTTAACCTATGGTACCCCCTTATTGCGCTTCTACTAACAAGCAAGTAATAAGACCATTTCTGCTAATTTTTGCTTCATTAGATAAAGTAAACAGAATAATTTATTGCAGTGATATAGAGAAAGTCATGTGAATGGAACACAAAAGATTTTTATATAAATACTTTTAAAATTTATGCGTACTGTTATACAGTTACTCGGCTGTTATTTGTTCGATATTATAGCTGTAAGATTTTATTTATCTCTGTTTCCATTACAGATATAAGGTTTTATTTTCGTCTTATGCAAGAAAAACTCTCCTGTTTGATGGTACTTGTACTTTTTTCTCTTCTTCGTTCATTGTGCTGTGCCGTTTTAGAACTGTAGCAGCCGATTACACTGACCTCTTTCAGAACGTCCATCCGTTTTCTGCACGCTTCACCTATCATCCATTCATGCATCTTTTCTTTCCCCACACTTAGAAATCTCTTTTCCGGCTCCTCGTGGGCGATTTCTCTTCAGAGTTTTTTCTCCCCTTTCTTTTCCATCGTTGATGGGAAAAGAATCTCCACCCTCCAGTAATTGCTTCCCCTTCGTGCTCACAAAACCGTTCACCAAGGAGTATTTCCTCAACATTACATATTTGCATGCGCTTTGAACTCTTTGTTCCCTAAATGTTAACTCTGCGTTTCTATAATCAGAAAACGAATTGTTGGAAATGTCTGTTTTGTTTAATGTAAAGACATTTTCTTAGTTCTAAATTACAACATAGCACCTTAACAATACATCTTAATTTTACATTATGACTTCCCTACCAGTACTATACACATATTAGGTAGAAAAGGTATTGCATTCCAACAAACATTTATTTTCTAGATTTCAGCGGAAATATATGTTTTGAATAATTAGAGCATATTTAGAAAAAATTCCATGTGTGTAAACTCTCTTTCTCTCTGTGCAGAGCAGCTTAAAATGAAAGATCCGTTAAGTACTAAACTTGACATTTAAATTTCTTCCAAGGTTGTGACGGGAAAATTTTCAAAGCAATCCCCAAACCTCAAACTACGTTTTACATAGTAAGATTTACGAAAATATTGTTTATTTTTCAAAGACTCTTAAAATGCTAAATATTAAGAGTACTTACATAACAAACAAAGTGATTATCCTGAATTTCTTAGAAATATCCCGTGAAAATCTATTCGTTCTGGATGGTTTTGCATAATTGCTTAACAGTAATTGACGGGCAAAAATTTACTACAAAAAAGATGCAAATCTCGTTATAAATGAAATGAAATGGCGTTTTATTTAAGGACGCTCTTTAACTGCTGTGGTTCTCAGCGTCCAATTCTATACCGGGCGTTAAAGACCGCTTAATTTTGCTCTGAGGGCCCTTTATCAGGCTTGAGGTTCTTTTACATGGGACACGGGACCCACGGCTTCACTTTCCTTCCGAAGCAAGCCATGCTAAGGATTTTACCCCGAAAAAACTCATCGTCCTCCGCCAGGTTTGAACCCGCGACCTTGGATATATGAAGTTATGGTAACCATTACACCATAGAAAGCGACCAGATCTATTTATGACACACAATTTATGTCAAATACAGTTTTTAGAATCAATCGTTTGCGAGTTATTACTTATCATTGCTTTTAATTTTAAAATACTTTAACTTTATTTTATTTCTGTTTTTCCTGGCGATGCAAAGAGAATTGAATTTCAATCATATAGCAACCAGCTTTATAAAACATTTGCATTAGTGTAGTGTATTCTTTATTTACCTTCTACTTATAAGAGACATAGTAGTAAGACCATTTCCGCTTATGCAATCTTGATTAGTATGGAGTAGATAGGATAAGTTTGTTATAAAATAGGTAGACAAATTCTTTGGAATGGAACACATCAGAATTTTATTTAAGTTCCGTCATCGAGAGGTGGTAGAAAATTTTTCTTGATAATAATGCTTACTTAGCCTGCTTCTTGCTTTGTTATAAAGGGTTTAGATAATAACGTCAACTCATATTCTATGGTGATGTATTGCTCTAAAGATTAAATAGAAGTATAATTTTAATAAATCAAATGAAGTTGCTAAGGAGGACTGATGGTGTTACACAGATTGATCACGTAAATAATAAGGAAATCAAAAACAAATACTTAGATGAAAAAATTAGTTCAAATGAAACTAAGTGCCTTGATAACAAGTTAAGAATGAAGGAATAATTAAACAGATCTTAAGTTACACACAGTTACAGAAATCCTAGAACGAGTTAAATAAACTGTGTCAATTGTATGCTTTTAGAATATTAATAACAAAAACAAAATTATGGATTTTAAGGAAAAAGTTTTATTGCGATAATTTTTTTCTCGAGAGGATCGAATTCTAGAACAAGTATCGAATTTTAGAATGTGACATTAGCTTTAATGTATAAAGAGATATTTATATTAAAATAAATAAATTTCAACCATACGGAACCATATAGAGAAATTTTGAAGACAAAATAAGAAAATAAATTAAATAAAATCACCACGATGTCGTACGGCTGTGAAACTTGGATCACAATGACAAAACAATAAGATGAATAAATAAGAGGGACTAAAAGTAAAATTTATATATAGCAAAGTAATGAACCAAATACAAGAATCAATTGAGTATATGAACAGAATGAGTGAGCAGAAATACCCACTACTAGCGAGGAATTAGCAAGCAAAAAGAAGACGAGATGTCTTAGGAAGCGATGTCCTGTGAAGCCGAAACGGACAATTGTGTAATGGTTGTAGTGATGATGATAATGACGAGCTTAATTCTTTAATATTTTATTCTTTAAGCCATAAATCTGAGTCTTATGGTTTCTATCCTGCCCATTATTTTACAGAGAGCGTACCTATGTTAGAAAAAAGTCGTTCCTTTCTGTGTCAGTTTTATAGTAGTAATTATATAGCTTTCATATTCTTCAAGAAATTATTTTGTAAGTTTAACTTCTTACCGAGTCTTTCCATACTATAGTTTCCAGAGTATAATTTATTTTTGCGCTAAAATATCGATATTTAAGTAATATATTGTAAATTGTGATTCCGTACTACTTTTCGATTGAACATGTTTTTATTATTTCAATTGATATTAAAATGTTCAATAAAATTGTCCATTCAGCATCTATAGCTAAACAGTGACTAATACCATAGTTCTTCTTCTGAAGAAGTAATATACCATAATTTAGGAGGCTTTGAGTCAATTGTTTAATGTTTTTTTTTTTAAACACAATAATAGACGTTCAATATTCGAAGAAGAATTTTAAGCCAAAGACGCAGATATTGAGCAGGTTTGAAAACTGGATTATATTTTCCTCCCCGCCCTAGTTTGTTGCACAAAACATATATTGGTAAATCGCTTTTTTTTTGGAAACAGATTCTTGTTTTGTAATTTGAAAAGTTCTTCTCTTTAAATATCGTTGTAAATACGTATCAATATCATAATTGTGTAATAGGTCTATTATTTAGGCCTCATTTAAATAACTTCATAGAACGCTACATCTTTTATCTTGTTGTTCCTTATTCGATCTTAATACCGCCAGCTTTTGAAGGCCAAATTATCTTGTTTTCTACTCTATATACACGTGTTAATTTGCATTCTACAATGTATAAAATGTATAAAATAAACATATGTATGAAACAGCTGAAGATAATTGAGAACGTGAAGAGCTGAGCTGATAGAAGTAATCTTGATAGAAATAGGAATGGCTGACATGTGCAAGAAGGGGAAAATGAAAACAGACTCTGGAAGTCAGTGTGAAATATGTTAGAAAGCATATATAAACGGAAATTTGGGGTGAACTAAGAAATAAAACTAGCCTTGTTTATACAGAAAAATAAAGAATAGTCATGACAGGAGTAAATAGATAATTGTAATAAGCAAGAGAGGGAAAGATTGGCTTAGATGAGGATAGAAGCAACACTTTTGAAAGTGAGAGGTAATGAAGTACAACGGTGTATGTTATGCGGGGAGAAATACAGAATTGTTCACTGTTTAACTGTATGTAAAGAGATAAGAAATAAGAGGAAAGACATTTGGGAACACCTATGATATAGTATGGAAATGATATATAATAGAGATAATTAAAGAAATGCAAAATATTGGGAAAAGCAAAAGAAAAGTGGATCAAGAAAAAGGAAAGCGAAAGAGAACAGGAGAGAAAATATACAGATTGGGATGGAATAGATAGCAGAAACCAAAAGACTACACTCTCCAACAACTAGGCGGATATAGGGTCTTAGCAGTACTCAAACCTATATACATTAGGATAGGTAGCAGAATATAATTTTGTAAATAATTGTGAATTTAACCTAAGTACTTACCTTTTATAGTTAGTGTAATCTGCGAAGAGGAGGTTCCCCAACTTGTTTTTTAAAAACAAATCTCAGGTAATTCAAAAATCTCTGGAGAATCTCCACACGCCTAACTATAACGTTGATTATTTCTATTAATTTCTATATAGCGGAAAATGAGGAAAGAAAACAATATTGATCAGTGTAGCAGACGGAAAAAGAGAAAGAGTAGCATTAATAAGCACGGGAGTGGAGGGATTGAAACCAACTATGTATACTGTATGTACATACGTGCTAGAGACCAAGTGCAGCTTAAAGTTGTCGGATATCGCAATTACTACGTATATGTTGTTATTATTATTATTATTATTATTATTATTAATGTATTATTAACTTATTATTGTTATTACTATTCATTATAACTTCACACAGTAAAATTCGAGATAGAGTGCCGCTACGGTCAAGTGGCCAGCGTTCTGGCTTCTCAATCAAAGGTACCGGATTCAATTATCAGCTTGGGCGAGGAATGTTTCTTTAACGAGAACATTTCCCTACCCCGCCGCCCCCACAGAATGTGGGAATGTGAATTTGGGAGTGAATGTATCTGAATGTTTAATAATTTTAAACTGAAAAAACACAGTTAAGGAAACCTATGTCGTTTTCCGCGGTATAATGATTACCATGCTGACTTCATATACTCAAGGTCGCGGGTTCAAACCAGGCGGAGGTCGATGCATTTTTTCGGACGTAAAAATCCTTGCATGAATTCCTTCGGAAGGAAAGTAAATCCATCGGTCTTTCACGCCCAGTATAGAATGGGACGCTGAGAACCACAGCAGTTACAGAGCGTCAATAAATAACACGCCAATTCCAGTTTCATTTCAAGGAAGCTTACAGTTCAGCGAGAAAAGCACTAGCAGTTGTTCTTAGGTCAAAACCCCCGATAGAAGTAAAAGGGGGCTATATAAATTAAACTATTATACTACTCGAGTTGACCATTTTCCATTCCGTTGATAAGAAGGTTGCACCTACCTATATCCTAAATCTTGACTCAATACAGATATCCTTGGGTTTTTATGCTTGATCTAAAACATTTTGAAGAGCTCAGCTACTAATCAAGAGATCAAGAGATTGATTTGTAAGTAACCACGTGAACATTGAACAGCCATTTTTCTTTAGTGACTGCTTTGTATGCTTTTTGTAAACCTTTAACTTTCTCTACACGCACTATGCACATAGTGTAAAAAGAAGCAATACAAAAATTCGATACCGAGATTTCACCGGAAATATATGAATCCAAAAAAGGCATTTTTAGGAAAATGCCCCTGCGTGTGTCTATCAGTATGTGTGTGTGTGTGTGTGTTTGTGGACAGCATAGCTCAAAAACAAAAATTCCTTTTAAATGCCAAACTTGATATTTAGGCTCATGTCCAAGGATGCGACACGAATGTTTTCAAGAAAATCCCCCCAACCCCAACTGCCCTTTACATTTTTATGTTCTCAAAAATTGATATAACGATTTTGCTTAAAAGATCTTATATTTAAAATATTTACATGACAAATAAAATGTATAGCTTGAATTTTCTGGTCTCTGAAGACCGCTTTATTCAGGATGATTTTTTTTTTAATTTTCTAGAAACTAGCAAACCGCTAAGAACAGACGAAAACTTACTACACAAAAAATGTAGATGTCCTTAAAACACACAATTTATGTCATATACATGTTTTTCGTAGAGTTGATCGTTTTCGACATTATTCCTTGTCATTAGTTTACATTTTACGGGTACTTGTGCTTTACCTGGCCACACAAAGAAACGAATTTCAATCCCATAGCAACCACATTTTAAAACCTTTGCCTGTCCGTTTAGCCTAGTGTATTCCGGTTTTTCCCTTCTGCTTATAAAGAACTAAGTAATAAGACCGTTTCGGATGATGTTTATCTCGATTAGTATGGGGTAGATAAAAGGATAAGCTTACTAACCATAATTTGTTACAGAGATGTAGACAAATTCATGTGAATGGAATACATCAGAATTTTACATGTTCTATGTACATAGTGTATAGAGAAGTATTATATTCCACCTAAAAATTAGATACCGAGATTTCACCAAAAATACATGTTTTGAGATCTTCTGAATCCAAGCAATAGAGAGTGAGAGAGAAACGAAATATCACTTCCAGTTTGATAAAAATGTAGGTAGTTTAAAGTTGTAACCAATAACGACCAGCTCTACATAAAACATGTGTATGATATAAATTATTTGTTTTAACAAGATCTACATTTTTTGTGCAATGAGTTTTTGTCCATCTCATACGATTTAGCCGTTATACAAAATCCGGCAAAATTCATCCAGAATAAAAATGTCTTCAGAGGCTATTCCCAGAAGATTCAAATTATACAGTGTATTTGTCATGTAAATATCTTTAATATACAATATTTTAATCAAAATAGTAGAAACATTTTCAGTAAAGGAGAATTTTATTAAAAATCTTCTTATGTATCCTTGGAAGATACTTAAATACCAAGTTTGCTTTCAAACTGCCTTCTAGTTTTAAACTATGGTGTCCAAAGACACAAATTTTCGAAAATTTTGATTTTCTAAAAATAATTCTAACGAGTTTGAAGATGTCGTGTATTGAAGAAGTTTACGTGACAAACATAAACGTTTATCTTGAATTTTATGGGGATGGCCTCTGAATATCTCTTTAATTCTAAATGGATCTAGTTGCATTTTGTATAAGTGATAAACCGGGAGAGAGAGAGAGAGATTAAAACTCATCACACAGAAATTGTTGATCTTGTTAAAATACATAACATTGTATGTCATATGTGAATTTAGTAAACTGCTCCTGTGCGTGTGTGTGTGTGTGTGTGTGTTTGTGGGCAGCATGGCTCAAAAACGGAAAGTCCTTTAAATACCAAACTTAATATTTAAGTTCAGTATCTTCCAAGGAGGCGAAGCGAAGGTTTTCAAGAAAATCCCCCCATCCCCAACTTCTCTTTGCATGCCATTTCTGGTAATCTTATTTCGATAAGAATGAAGTAGATAGAAAAATAATATTTTTAAAATAAGTTTAAATAAAACTTTCACTCGGAATATAACTACTATATAGTTAAAGCTAACTTGCAAACTACGGGTTAACTTAAGTGGCCTCTTTATCCAAATATTAAAATTGGAAATGTTAATACATTTTTATCTACTTCCATTTCAAAAGCAGGCCAATAAATGATACTTTTATATTGCAAAAGCTTCTGTCTATTTTCGTATAAATTAAGTAACTCGTCGTTATGTAATTTCACACAGCAACGTGTTACAAAGCACTTTATACGTTACGTTATGATCTTAAGATATAAACAATTCCCTTTGCAAATTTGTAATATTGTTTCCCTCGGGTATGTACAATAGAAGGCCTTGAAAAAAGAAGACATTCTTCTACTGATTATTGCCAACTAATCATACAAGTAAAAAAGCATAACTTTTAGATTAAGTATGAGTTCAACCAGAAATCACAAGAAAATTCTAACGAAGAATCTGTACAATTTGTACAATTTTTAACATTTGTTTGAGGTCCCATATTATCACATGAACTGACATTTTTTCGACCAACTCATTTGTTACACTGTTAATACCCATTTGTTACACTGTTCTTCTTAAATGTGGTTACGCGTATCAATAGTATCAATATCAACTGGACTATCAAACACAGACTTTGCATAATATGATTTATTTCCAACAACAATGTGACTTGCAATGATTCTCTTGTACTCTATGGAGTCTTCAACATAACCTTCCGCTACACTGTTGGACCTCAGTGTGTCTTTAATATTAGTATATCCGCACTGCTATCTGCTAGAAGAGTGGCAAATATACGTCTCAGACAGCGTCCGGCACGTGACTTTGGATTTTATAATTGTACTGAGCAGCGTGACTCAAAAATTGTCCAAACACATTTATACCCCCCTACTTGGCGAAAAAAACACTATAGTATATTTGATACTAAGAATTGTAAATTATTATTATCAGATCGAGAATGCATATTGATAACACGAGGCCCTCAGAGCCGAGTTTTTCCAAGCATTCGTGATCTAATAAGTGACTTACAGTTCGTGGTTAGCCAGCTACTTTTTGAAGTACTTGTAAAAACCATAAAAAAACAATAATTATTCAAATTTGTTTTCCAATATTTTATTGGAAATCAAGAAAAAATGAATTCTCGATGTGAACAAATGAAAGAATACATCTAAATTGTATGGACAAAACCTTCTTATGCACTCTTTTGTTAATCAATTTTGCAATAGTTTCTTTACTTGAAGTATCGCCCTCCGTGGTGTAATGGTTATCATGCCGACTTCATATACCCAAGGTCGCGGGTTCAAACCCGGCGGAGGACGATGGATTTTTTCGGGTGTAAAAATCCTTAGCATGGCTTCCTTCGGAAGGGAAGTAAAGCCGTGGGTCCCGTGTCGTAGATTTACGGCACGTAGAAGAACCTCAAGCCTGATAGAGAGGCCTCTGAGCAAAATTAAGCGGTCTTTCACGCCCAATTTAGAATGGAACGCTGAGAACCACAGCAGTTAAAGAGCTTCCATAAATAACAAGGCATTTCCATTGGTTACTTGAAGTAGCACATCTTGAGTGTTACGTCATTTCCTAATTGTATTTTAAATATTAATGACTTCTCAAACTCTTACTGTAAGTGTTTACAGTGCTTGTGTGTATGACAATTAACAAATGAATTGTATATTTATTTTGCATTACCAGACATGTGTTCAGAATGATTAACTTACATATCAAGTATTTCAAAAAATAATATTGATTTCAATTAACTACAATGATTACCATAACAACAATCAAGTTCAGGATACTAATATTAATAGAACTAAAATTATTCACTGATATAAGATTTAATATGCCAGATTATAATTATTTCCTGCATTAAAATGCATTTCCTTAAATAAACGTAGATAAAGTATTGTATTCATTTGATGCAAAAGTAGCTTTATTAATGAGTGGGCTAAAACCGCAAGAAGTGATCTAACTTGACCCACTTATTAAATAGTAAGTGGCCCACTAGTTAAATGATATGCTATTACTGTAGAATACCTTTGGAGGTCGCAGCACTGAGAACCCGCACCAGCCCTGCGTTTGGTCCTGCGAACATAGCTCGAGAAGGTAGAGGGACATTGAATTATGCAAACTGCCTCTCACTTAGTCGTGCGCACGTGGATCCGAGTACTCTTTTTAAACAGATTCGTCAAGTTAATTTACAAGCCAGCTGGACAGTCCTTTCCCCTGACCCATGACGCACCATGGTTCCTTTGTATGTATCGGAAGCTTCCTGCCGCACATGCCGCCGAAAATTTCGGCAAGGGGGCTTATTGTGGTGGAAGGGTTTGGTGGAATTTAAGGGTCACATAAAGGAAGCGAAGGGTGTGCAGAAATTAGGGGATAAACCACGTGCATTATGTGTTGGGTCATCCCAAGGCAGATGGTAGGGGAAGTGGACTTGGCGAAAACTTCTTCAGCTGTCTTGTGGGCTAAATTCAAGCCTGATGCCCCAGACTCCTCATTCAAATTCCAACGAGGGGACATGGCCATTTACAAGTACTTCCTTCCGGGTATGTATAAGCATGCTAACATGTATGTACCTAGCTATCCGAACTTGCACAACAACAAATTTCGATTGTTATTATTAGCATTTGACACTGCTTATATTTGTTACGTAGCACTACAGGTGTATATGAACATAAATCTTCAGGTCAAGAATCCGTACTTGAAAAGTCAAGTGTCCGGAGCTGTTCCTCGTGCTGAAAGAGGTGACAAATTGCTTACAGCTTTGATGTAACTCATCCTTAGATGTTTTTATGTATAGAGAAGGTATTGTAATGCACCCAAAAATTCGGTACCAAGATTTCACTGGAAATACATGTTTTGGGACATCTTGAATCCAATAAAAGAATTTTTAGAAAAATGTTCGTGTGTTTGCGTGTTTGTGTGTCTGTGGGCAGCATAGCTCAAAAACAAAAAGACCGTTAAATACCAAACTTGATATTAAAGTTCAGTATCTCTCCAGGATGCAACGCAAAGCTTTTCAAGGAAACCCCTCCCCCCACCATTTAAATGGAAAAAAATTGAAAATTTAGATTTTCTCAAAAATGGCTATAACGATTTTGATTATAACATGTCAAATAAAATGTATATCTTGAAATTTCTGTGAAAATTCTCTGAAGCAACTTTATTCTAGTTGAATTTTGCGGAGTTTTACATAACTGATAAACCGTAAGAGATAGAACAAAAATGTACTTATCAGAAAATGTAGAGCTCGTTAAAGCACACAATTTATGCTATATACATTTTTTCGTGGAGTTGATCGTTTTTTTTAGATATTCCTTGTTTTTGGTTTCAGCTTGGAAAAACTTATACTTTTCTCGTACAGGAGTTTATCAACTGCTGTCCATACAAACAAAGAAACTTCAATAAAATAGAGATCAGCTTTTGACTATCACTTTAGCCTAGAATACTCCTTTATTTCCCTTCTACTTGTATGGAAGCAAGTAATAAGACGATTTCTGCTATTTTTTTCTCGATTCAATAGAAAGTAAATAGAAAAATAAGCTTTCTAACAATAGTTTGTTGTGGAGATGTAGAGAAAGTCAGATTTTTTTAACTTAACGTCCTTTAACCTTGTTCGTCATGAAGAAATTAGTGAAATGATGCTCAAATGATTTCGGGGTTCATGGAACTTAAATTTACTCGACATTAGTCTTCTCAGGGTAAGGGAAAACCCGAAAAAAACCTTAACCGGGTAACTCACCCTATGCCAGAGTCGAACCCGGGATCTGTTGAATGTGAGGAAGACACGCTACCATCACACTACCTAAGGGAGCTAATAGGTATTTTTGTCATTAACAGTTAAGAATGGAGAGGATTTGATATGAGCAATAAGAGGGAAGAAAATATCTAATACATTCCATGTATATGACTTTATCTACCTGTTTTGCAAACTATTCATAGAAAAAACTATTCTTACATATACGTTCTTCCTGGTAATCGTATGCATTATCAGAATTGGTCTTATTATTTAGTTCCTTATGAGTAGAAGGAAATACACAAGACTCGAGCGATAGTCAAATCTTTTAAAAACCATTGCTATGAGATTAGCATTGAAATTCGGTAATATTTGCATGACAAGAGTAAAAGAAAAAAACGGTTGACCACTTCCTGTTTGAGAAAAGTACAAACTTTTTAAAATTGAAGGCAAAAACAACGAATATCTTCGAAAATAGTATTACAAAATATGTATAGAATATAAAATGTGTGTTTTAACGAGATCTAAATGTTTTGTGTAGTAAAGTTTCTCTTACGGTTTACCAGTTATGCAAAATTAATTCCGAATGAAGTGGTCTCCAGAGGTTATTCTCAGAAATTCCAAGATATACGTGTTATATGTCATGGAAATATCTTTAATATACTTACAGTACTTAAGTCAAAATCGTCAGAGTCATTTTAAACAGAACCAAGTTTTTGATTTTTTTTCTATGTAAAGGAAAATGCTGAACTGAAATACCAAGTTTGGCATTTAATGGAATTTTCGTTTTAGTTTTACACTGCCCCCCCCCCCACACGTACACACAAATATGTTATTTTTTCTATCATTTAGGAGTCTTCAAACCATCTGTTTCTGGTGAAATTTCGGTATCTAATTTTTTGGTGGAATACTATGTTTCTTTGTCTACTATGTACATTGTACTTGAGTGCTACAGAAGGCTTGGCAAAATCGGCTCAAAAGGGCCACTCCACTGCAACACGTTCTTGCCTCACACCACCAGGCAAACCTTCCCTTCCCTTACGTTCAGCTTTACCTATGCTTCCGACCACCTAATTTAGTGGCAGGTATGGTTTTTTCGGAACTCTATTTCATGAATAGTGGCAGAGAAAAGCCTTTTTAATATACAAAAGCAGGGGAATTTTCTGTTTAATATGCGGGTTTCAATTTACTAATGTAAAGCGTACAATATAAAACGCCAATATGATTAGAAGCATAAAGCAAACTTTGGTGATCTTACAGATATTTAGTTACAATTACGAAAAAAATGTTCTGATATTCGTATTTGATTCCACTTTTCAGGGATTTACTTTCTTATTAGATTTTACGTATCCAGAACTGAACTTGCCTAAAAAGTTGTGTGCATACTATAACTATTTGATGCGATTTCATACATACCTGTATTTATTAATACTATATCTGAAGTATATTTTTAATTATTTCTCTTAGGGTTAAAAAACAAACGATTTATTATATTGATCAAAATTGAGTTTTATTTATGGATGCTCTTTAACTACTGTGGTTTTCAGCCTCCCATTCGACACTTGGCATGAAAGACGACTTAATTTTGCTCAGAGGCCTCTATCAGACTTGAGATTCTAAAAAGTGCCGTAAATCTACGACACGGAACCAACAGCTTTACTTCTCTACCGAAGAAATCCATCGTCCTCCGCCGGGTTTGAACCCGTGACCTGGGTATATGAAGTTAGCGTGGTAACCATTACACCATGGAGAGCGATTTATATTGATCAAATAGTAACATTTGTTAATTAGAAAGAGAAATACTTTAGTATTTTAATCAGTGTAAGAATATTACGTGAATAAGATAAAGAAAGTTACAAACTTGGGGATTATATAATTTGCCTAATCACAGTAAATGGCTGTAATGCAAAATATGTTTACTATAAACAAAATAGTTAACTATTGCGCAGGTGGAACGAAGTCACCACTGCACTTTTTTATCAAAACAACTTTCGTCACTCGGTAAGGTGATGGGTGAGTAAGGCACGCTCAATCGCTGCCTCTCCACTGCCCATGCCTGTGCTGCATTTTCAAAGAAATATGATTAGTAGAGGAAGGCTAAGAATTCCATAATGCTCAGAGATTTCTTTCGGCATGTACGGTAAAGTAAAATTTGTCCGTGGGTAATATATAAGATTAGGATGTAAAGCTTCTTGAATCATGACTATGCGGCGGTTACCTAATATTGGGGTACCGGATTTGTGGAGGTTTAGGGTATTTAGGAATGGTGTGGAGATGTGGGTACTCTAGTTCAGAATTTTGTTGGCATTGAATCTTTCTCAAGTGTGGTAAAGACAAGTGATTTTCTTCGAGTTCCATATTACTATTGCACTCATATATTCATTCTGTTCGGCTTTACGTTTTCGTCATTACTTTTGACCGTCTTCTGGTACATCAAATAAACACTGTGTCTCGCTGTGGTATGTAGCCCGTTCATTTCTGCCACGGAATGACTATCACGTCTTACCTCTGCGCATCTTCTAGGGCTTGTGATTTCGTCCGTATTTTGGCGTATTCCCTTCCGCTCCACCGCGGACTCAGCTATACATCTTACCTCCGCGAATGTTCCATGGCTAGTGATTTCGTGTCGCTCGACCAGCAAGGGAATTGTTTCTCTTTCTTGCTATGTCCACCCTTGGACAGTGCAACCTCATCCCCTTCGGTTCAATGTCTTGCCCGTAACGGTACTATCTAACCTGAGTCGCTTATCAACTCGTGATAACTGTTTGTCCTTGCCTTCTTAGTCGTGTTTTACAATATATCTTTCCTGGCCATTTTCAATGAGCGTTTGTCCCGTCTTAGTATAATTAATATTATATTGTATATAACCTATATCTCGGTTTCAAGTAACTTTTAACCCCGTGACATGACATGAAGTGTCTCACCTCGTAAGGTTTAGACTTGATACATGTTTTATGGTAAATGGTGGAAATCTGGGAAGCTATTGGAACAGGCAGATGGTGGTTAAAATGGTTCCAGTGCTCCTTTGCCGCGTCGAATAAAGGATGATGGTCATGTTAGGGGCTACAGATAGGTACGAAAGAGGGAGAAATAGACACATGCTAACCGACTGTAGTACAAAACGTGATCATCATCTGCATCATCATCATCTTAAGTCCCTAAATTCTGTTAGACCCGGAGAGAATTCATCCATCTAGTTCTAGGACGGCGAGCATCTCTGTAGCGTTTGTGTGTGATTTAAGAGAAATTTGAAAATAATGTGCTTCCATACAATCCACATGTTTATGATCTAGGTATAAAGCAGAATTAACTTCAGTTATGAGTAAGAAAATGGCAGTATCATTAGAACATTGTAAGAGCGCATATAAACTTAATCCACGAAACTCGCTAACATACATAATCTTTTGTTTTTTATTCTTTCGTCAAAATATCACTTTTCCAAATAATAAGTGCGAAATTTGATCATTTTTCTTTGCATGACAAAAGCTAGTTAATGCAATTTAGCATTAAAATATTGATTCTTCTTGTTCCATGTAAGCAAATGCTTACTCTTTAATTTGAAATAATTATTTTGGAAAACTATATCCTGCATAGTGGATAGAAGAGTACCTAACATTTGGTATGTCTGTGACGCATATTGTATACTGTATAATGAGTACATAGGTATATGTTGTGGTGGGTAGGAAAAAGCTTCTGATTGCGCAGTATGTTTTTAATATTTTGACTGTGTTCCATATTGTAATATGGGAAAATCAAAAATTAAAAGAATGATACAGGTACTTTAAATTGACTTTTAACGGACTGAATACGATATGCATATATTACATATAACTTCAATTAAGTTGCTAATTTCACCTCAAGTATTATGGCATAGAATAATATATTTAATTTTGTCATAAAGCTGCGGATAGCCTTCCACTAAATGCATTAGGTTACCATTAAAACGTTAATAGAACTGTAAACTGAATGTATTACAATACGCCAGTCTAACCTCAAATAAACAAGTGATTTTGATGTGTTCACAATATTGCACATTCTTTTGCTCACTACGAAGACTCGCGATGGCTAGCGATTGTAAGCGCAACTGAAGTTTCCACTCTGTCTGTAGAAGAAATATTCTTGCCAAAGATTCTTTTCGGTTCGGTTCTATATGTTACAATTCTGCAAACCTCCTTTCACTTGTTTCCTTTTGAAATCATTATAAACGAAAAGTCTGTTCAATTCGATTCCGCCAAGTTGGAGCAAACCTTAATACGGAAATCTGAATTCCTACTAGAATCCCTAGATTAAAAAAGTCCCCGTATTCGTTTTATTTTCTCTTTAATGTACACGAATGTAAAGGATATTTTGTTTTAGGTGTTGGTAACATCCATTCCAACAGTTCATTTCAATTTTCATGCTAATATTATTATTATTATTATTATTATTATTATTATTAGTAGTAGTAGTAGTAGTAGTAGTAGTAGAGTAGTATTTTTATTAGTAATATTATTATTGTTATTATTATTATTATTATTATTATTATTATTATTATTGTTATTATTATCCTTGCGTGGAAAATAGTTTTTATTTATCGCATTTCATAACGTCGGCAATAGACCACGTTCGAACATGACGTTTTGGGTTTTGTTTTAAACAAATTTCCCTCAGGAACATTGAGAGTGATGGAAGAAGCTTATGGTGAAGCAGTGATGAAAACTCAGGTGCATGCATGGCATAAATCTTTCAGTCAAAATGATCTAACGCTGAAGAAAACTACTCTTCATGCGACAAGGGCATTGCGAAAGGTATCTGAAAATGGCTTCCGAAAGTGCTTTCAATCTCTTTACACGTGTGGCAGAAGTGTGTCACTACGGAAGGGAACTATTTTGAAGGACATGTTGTGTAGGTAAATTACTTTTTGGTAGCTTATTTCTAAGTTATTTGCACGTTTCCGGAACTTTTTGAATATAATATGCATTCCCATTCTGCATAAAATTTCTGTAATAAGTCTTTGAAGACGATATACATGTATTATGAATGTATAAAATCAGTCCCAAGATAAATGAACTTTAATTTTCGGCAAAGTTAATATGTGCACCGTTTCTTGCAGAGCTGTAGCCTCTGGCAGAAAATATTGCTTGGCTTTTTGAGAGCGGTCCAGCATGATACCAGAGGGAAATACAGAAAGAATATAGGGGTAGGTTATGCGCTTCCACATGCGGCTACAGTGGTCATGAGGAACAAAAGAAGTATGAGTCGAGGGAGAAACGGAGAGACAAAACAATCAAAAGGGTTGCAGTTGGAAGGGTCATGGTTCCAGCGTATTTGTTTACAGGTAGGCACATCGGTCTGGACAAGATTTTTCTCTTTAGATTGTGCACGCTGGACCCTTCCGTGTACGCAACGTAGATGAACATTTTTGGGGTGCTATGAAAAAACAGCATGTTCAGAGATTTATACTGCAGAATATTTCTGCTGCAGCAATTTTATATGAAAACTTCTAGGCCTTCATCATCATCAATACTTCTTGGCACAGATCTTCTGGCCTGCTCCGGTTCTTTATTCCAGCGATTTCTTAGTCTTACTTCGGATCTCTTAACTACAAGTACAATTTCCAGGCTCTTTTTGGTATTTGACTCTCCTCCACTCTATCTAAATGGTGAATCCATTTTGTTCTTTATGTTTTAACTTTATCCAGGAGAAGTGTAGTTTGCAATTCTTTACTTATATGTTCACTTCTAATGCGGTATTTTAATGAATATTCATGCATTGTTCTTAAAATTGTCATTTCCAATGTATTTATTCTGCTATCATCCTTTTTTTTTTCTTCTTTTTTAACATCCCACATTCACTGCCATACAACACTAATGGCATGGCCAACATTTTATAAAAATTTAATTGAGTGTTCTTTCTTGGTTTTCTTCTTAATATTGTTCTGATTGTTCCACACATACTTTGAAAACGCGAGACTTTTATTTGCATTTTTATAGGAAATGTGGTTTTCAAGATATTTAAAAATGAATTTTCTTCAACATTATGGCATCTCTTATAATTTTCATCTAATTGTATATTTATTTCTAAATACCTTAACTTGGGTTTTTTCTGTAGACATTTCACAATTATATGTGTTTTATATGTTCATGGGCTATACATATTGCATTTCAGCTCGTCTTCTGTCTCGGCAATAAGTAACTGATCGTCAACATACAAAATTATGTTCACAAAGTAATTTCTCACAATTTCTATTCCTGTGATGCAGATTGATTCCATACAGTAATATTTTACTCTACATAAATGTTAAATAATGTCAACCAGCTATAATCTCCTCATTCCTTATGACAGCAAATTCTTCACATATTACACATCAAGTAATAATACTTGGTGTACCATCATAAAAATTTTCAACAGCTATAATAGATAACGTGATAAACCTCTTATTTGTTAAAACTAACTTTGCTAAAACTAACTTTGTCTAACTTTGTCAAATGCCTTTTCATAATCAACAAAGACTATACAGGTTTCATTATTATACTATCGTGGGTTTTCTCTGATCTGTTTTAAGTAAATGATCAACAGTTTTCTTTCCTGAAACAATTTTGGTTGTTAATATTTTTATGATTGTTCCACGTGTTCCTTGAAAACACGAGATTTTATGTGTATGTCTTTATCATCATTATAAGAAAAAGGGTTTCCGAGATAGTTAAAATATTAAATTTACTTCAATATTATGTATTTTTGGATATGTGTACCATATCCTCCTCCAATATTTGGCAACAATACATATTAACATTGTTGATCATTAGCTCGTTAGTGGCAAACAAACCACTTCTGGCCCCTTGTTACTCTGTAGGCCTGGTTAGAGACGATGAAGGAGTAATTCAAGATCATCTAGACTGTACGCTATAATTAGCCCAATTTAATAGCCAATCAATTATGTTTTTTTATTTTTAACCCAAAGCCAGTCTTCTCTATTATTTGATCTTTTCTGTTTTCCTCTTCCTCTTTGCATGAATAATTAATGTGAATATTTGTATAACGTAGGATATTTTTATGTCGAAAGTCGAGTTCCTACTAACCATTCTGAAAGAGAAAAACTTATTTTTGTCAAAAATTAATTTTAAACCTGTACTTTCTCTCCCAGGAAGTTTAATGTTTTTGCTTTGTTTCCATCAGCGTATTCAATGCCATGCTGGTCTACATGCAAAGAGCAATTATCAAGCGTTTCTGTAAAATAATAATTAGGCTTTGGACTCGGTTGCACCCAGGCTGGAAAACAGTTACATGCATCTCCAACCATTGCAGGTCATTCACTCTAAGCAAGCGATCAACACATATACAGCCTGTTCTGAAAGTACACTAGAGTTCTTTTTGCTTTTGGTACGTTAAGACAATATATTTTAATCCTTTCCAATAGTTATCCACGCATGTAAATCACATATTAATGTAATTATTTCAGTACAGGTTCATTATTTTGACCATGTTATTTATATCTTATAATAAAGACTTATGTTACAGAACTGTACACTTACTTCTATGGCAATATTTATCTGTAGCATAAAATCAGTAGCACACGTAAATTCTGCCTCTCGCCTCTCCACTCGTTTGTAACTGATCAGAATATAAGATGTAAGCAACCTCAACTTATATCCAAACCCTAATGATTATATACCGCATATATTGGTTCTAGTCATGCTAGGGAATTTCTAAACATTAAAGCTAGCACCGACGGACATCAGGTTGAACTGTTACGAACTTTTACACTGAGACATTGTAGATAGCAAACCAACCCCCCCTCCCATTCTTCGGCGTGTGTAAACTAATTACAAGACCACGTCTTACCTGAGGTCAGCAACACAGTGAGTGTATGTTCTATGTGTTGACGCCAGCTACTTGAGAATTCCTTAGTTTCGCATTAATAATCCTTTTGAGTGCACTCCTCTATCACAAGGTTTACATAACGGACAAATAAACAGTTATGTCATTAAAATGTGGTAATACTCTTATTATAGGTAGATACTACACAAACTTATTGTCTGTAGACATATTTTTCAAAAAGCCGTAACTACAAACAGGAAACAGTTGAATACACAAGTTTTTAAAGCACACAGAGAAATAAAATAGACTGCCTCTGCGGTCGAGTTGTCAGCGTCCTGGCTTGTCTTTCTGGCGTCCCAGGTTCAATTCCCGGCCAGGATGAATAGCCATAAATTCGATACCGAGATTTTACCGGAAATACATGCTTTGAGGCCTCCTGAATACCCCCCCCCCAAAAGAAAATTAAAAATCCTATGTGTGTGTGTGTGTGTGTGTGTAGACAGCATTACTCAAAAACGAAAAGCGGGTTAGATACCAAGCTTAGTATATTCATTTCAGTATGTTAACCCACCCCAACTATCACAAGCATGGAACATATTTCAAAAGTTTCGATTTTCTAAAAAGTGGTACTAACGATTTTGATTAAATTCCGTATATTCAAGATATACATTTATATGGCAAATAAAATATATACACTAAATTTCCTGGGAGTACCTCCTGATGCGTTCTTATTCTGAATGACTTTTGCATAACTGGCAAACCGTAATGGATAGACAATATCTTATTGTACAAAAAATGTACACCTTGTTAAAACACATAATTAATGCCATATACAGATTTTTCAGAGATAACCATTTCAATTTTAAGCTAGTTAAATTTTTCTCAAAACGAGAAGTCCTCATTTGTGTAACATCTCTTTTGTTTTCCTCTTGGCAATAAAGAGAATCGAATATCAATGACAATCATATAGTTACAGCTTTTAAAATATTTAATATCGCTTTAGTCTAGTGTATTCCCTTATTTCCCTTCTACTTAAAGGAATTAATTAATACAACCATTTCTGCTAACTTCTGTTAATCTTGAACATCAAGTAGAGAGAAGAGTCAGCAGTTGTAAAAATAAAGTGTTGTATAATAGAGAAAGCCATGTGAATGGACAACATCCGATTTTTAAATTAAAATTAGTCCCTATTCCCTGTAGAGTGGAAGTGAATTTGTGTGTCTGTTTAGTATAATACTGAAAAAAACTGATGTGTTTCATTTCCCGACTTTCTCTATCTATTCTGAAACAAATTATTCTTATAAAAGTTAATTATTCTCTCTACTTCTTACTAATATTAATTTTAATTAATTAATTTTCTGTAATAATAATTACCTTGTATAAAAACAGAAAGTTAATTTCGTCCGATATTGTAAATTGTACAATGTTGTGCCCAACATAGAATCCCTAAAATGCCAAAGTCCTTAATGTTAAAAACTGTAATGTGATACATTCAGCAATTTTCTTTATCAGTGACAAATTCCCATATATTATTATGCATTATTCTATCGTTATATCAAGTTATTCTATTTTTCTCATCAGGTTACTCTATTTATTTATTTTGAAAGGCGTAGCTTTTGGCTTCCTCCACTGGGGAGATTGCCACAAGGACAAAGCATACCAAACAAATAACAAAATAAACGAATTATAAATAATGTGTAACATAAATTCAAATATGAAAATTAACAACGAATAATAATCTAAAATTGAGTTAATCAAACAAAAGTTGTAAAATACATACAGGTTAAAATTATTTATAAACAATCATTAGTGTTTTGAATATAAATGGTTTTTCAAAATATTTAGGAAAGCTTTTAAAGCTACATTGGGAATGTTGTATATAAAATTATTATTTAAGCCGAACTCCCTACATTCTACGTAATCATTGCTTCAAATTAAGTAAGAAACGTGCCCAAACACTATTAAAATTTTCATCAAGCTCTTGGGACTGAAAGTAAAGTAAATGGGCAGAGGAAGATTCAGAAATATTCAACCAGCGGCCATTTTCAGTGATTTTTACGAAACGTTAAACTTGCAACGTGCAGGTTTCGAAAATGGCTACATAAGTTTTGGCCTATATTCCAAATTTCCTTTTCATACAAAATTGTAACAACATTGCATAAAATATAAGGCCGTTCACTTGACTATTCGTAGAAAATTCAAAATCTAAATGCTATTTATCACGTCTATACAGTAAATCTGGAGTTTGAAGCAAGGTCTTTAGACTCGTCTTTCCGAAATTAAAAAATAACAAAATTGTCCATATAAGGTCCAGTATGAATTGGGCAGATTCTTTGAAAAACATGGAGATGCAGAACTTAAATGGCAAGTTTTTAATTTTTACTTTCTCTATACGTACTATTACATAGTGTATAGAGAAGGTATTGTATTGCGCACAAAAATTCGATACCGAGATTTCACCGGAAATATGTGTTTTAAGTCGTCCTGAATTCAAAACAAAGACTTTTTAGAAAGATGTCCGTGTGTGTGACAGTCTGTAGGCAGCATAGCTCAAAAACAAACTGTTCGTTAAATACCAAACTTGGTATTTCAGTTCAGTATCTTCCAAGAATGGGACTCAAATATTTTCAAGAAAATCGCTTTACCTGGAAAAAATTTCCACAATTTTGATTTTCTTAAAAGTGGCTTTAACGATTTTGATTACAATGTCGCATATTAAGGATATTTACATGACAAATAAAATATATATCTTGAGATTTCTGGGAATAGCGTCTGAAGATATATTTATTCTGGACCAATTTTGCGGAATTTTGCATATCTGTTAAACCGTAAGAGATAGACAATGCTTAAAAAATGTAGAGCTCATTAAAACACGCAATTTCTGTTATATACATTTTTTTTTCGTGAAGTTCATCGTTTTTTAGGTATTCCTTATTATTAGTTTCAGCTATGAAATTCTTATACTTATCTCTACAGGAATTTGTCAACTCCTGTCTATACAAACAAAGGAACTTCAATCACATAGTAACCAGCTTTTGACTATCACTTTAGCGTATGGTACTTCCTTATTTCCCTTCTACTTACATGTTAGCAAGTAATAAGAAAATTTCTGCTAATTTTTTCTCGATTAGCATGAAGAAAATAGAGGAATATTTTAAAATAATTTTATTGTAGAGCAGTAGAGAAAGTCATGTGAATGGCACACATCACATTTTTATTGCTTATCGCTATTCACAGACAGACAAGGTCATTACATATATAAGCACCTTTTTCTGAAAATGCTTTTGAACTTTAGGAGAATATTTGTGCTAGAAAAACACACCTAAATAACTTAAGCAAGGCTGGTTTGCTCTAAAACAGCAAGTCAAGTCACATTAGGATGTTTATGATGATTTCTGCATTCGCATATTCTGCATTAGATTGGGTACACGAATCTAAGCTGGACTGATGGATAGTCAAAATGGGCCTCATATAGCTTCCCCAGCCCCTGCCGTTGTACCCCTATATTTGAATATTATAATGAAAAGGCAAAGGTCCCTCCCAAAAAAACCAAAGCGTTGGCCCGGTGTTAGACGAAGCGGCGGTAGCCAAATGAATGGTCATAATAAGGTTTAATTTTCAGCCGCGCTATCATTAATGGTGCAGCTGTCCAGCACGCAGCAATGGAACTAAAGAAAGATAACCACTGGTCTCTATGCAATCTCTATACTCCAAGTTTACCTGGTAAAATTAATTGTGTAGCAACACACCCTTCGTTTGTTTAAACAATAGCTACTCTTCTTCCTGCCCAAAGCCATCCATATCTAATTACTTCATTCACAAGCTGAAAACATGAGACAGCTGAACATCGTCATATATTCTAACAAACAACATGCAATTTTTATTTTCTTTACTACTTTCCTTGATAAGTTCTACCCAAATATTTCAAAAAGAGACCTTTTGAGACTTCCTGAATAAATTAAACGAAAAAAATACATTTAGAGAAAGGTCTGCGCGCACGTGTGTCCATGTGTCTGTCTTTAAACATCATAACTCAAAACCGAAAATTCAATTAAACACCAAGGTTGATATTAAGCATTATTTTTTCCAAGGATCCGAAAAGGAAATCTTTCGATTCTAAACTATTTATGAATATAAAAAACAAATCTCACGATTAAACTCTGTAGATTTAATATATTTCTATCACAAATAAAAATGTACAAATTGAAATTTCTGAGAACGATTTATGAAGTTCTCTTCATTCTGAATTATTTTTGTGCAACTGTAAAGAACAGACGAGATATCATTAAACAAAGAGGTAAATCATTTTAAGTCACATAACGTATATAAATAATATTTTAGTTGCATTAACCATTTCCGGGATGTTCGTTCCTACTACCTTAAACTGTCAAATACTAACACATTTTTCTGACGCGGAATTTTAAAGACATCACATTGCAACCCTTTTTAAACGCTTTGCTATACTTAAGTCAACTATATTCACTTGGTGCATACTACGAAATGTGTATGAAAACCTATTCTGCATGATATGCTTACCTCAATTAACATGAAACAGGTAGAATGCTCTTTTTTACTTTCTGTACACGTACTATGTATATATAATGTATAGAGAAGGTATTAAACTCCACCCAAAAATTTGATACCGAGATTTCACCAGAAATATATGTTTTAGGATACGCTGTATCAAAAAAAAATCATTTTCAGAAAAAGGTCCGTGTGTCTGTGAACACGATAGTTCAAAATCAGTAAAATATCAAACTTGGCATTTAAGTTAGTATCTTCCAGGGTATGACTAGATTTTGAGAAAAATCCCCCCACCACAATCTACCCTTTACATGGAACATTTTTCGAAAATTTTGAGTTTTTCAAAAATGGCTATAACGGCATTGATTAAAATATCGTATATTCAAGATTTTTAAGAATAACTTTTAGGATAGTAGGTAAAGAAAGTCATGTGAGTGTAATACATCAAAAGATTCTTAACTTAGGAACCCAAACCTACGACAGTAATTTGAAGTAATATCTAGGTATGAAACTGAGGGCTTACATAGTTCAAAACGCTGTACTATTACGAGTAGTATAATTGTTGGATGTCCTGCGTTGTGTCACAGTGGACCAGAGCGTGGTGCTCTGGTACCTGGTCGTGGATTGCGCCTGGGTTCAATCCCACCCATTGGGTTTCGGTCCCGGATAAACATCGATGCCCACTCAGCGTCGCGAGGAGCTGCGATAAGCAGCGATCTCGGCAAAGAAAGCCAACTTTCTGGCTGCAGGAAGCGTGATACTGAACCGGTTATCGCTCTCCTTTACCGTCCGTACGTAAGAGTGAGGTCGGCGGCCGGATTGGCAGGTCAAGGGCCCTCACTGGCTGTAACCCCTGATATTTATAGATGTTAGATATATAAAACCTTAATTCCTTAAAAATACATGACCAAGAATATTATTCTGCCTCATACGTTTACTATCTCTAGCTGATATGTACAATCTACATGGTAGGTAGAGAAGGTGTTGCATTCCTCCCAAAAATTCGATACTGAAATTTCACCGTAAATACACGTTTGGATACACCAGCATCCAAAAAGAAAAAACACATTTTGGGGAAAAGTGTGTGTGTGTGTGTGTGAGAACACGATAACTTAAAACACGAAAATACCAAACTTGGTATTTGAGTTTGGTATCTTCCAAGGATGCAACATGAATATTTTCAAGAACCCCCCTCCTACTCCAAACTACCCTTTATATGGGAAAAAAATTGGAATACTGTTTTTCTCAAAATGAGCTCTAAGGCTTTTGATTAAAATATCGTATATTAAAGATAATTACATGATAAATAAAGTATATATTTTAAATTTTTCGGGAATAGACTCTGAATATATTCTCATTTTGGATGACTTGCAAAACTGGTAAACTATAAGAGATAGGCAAAAACTTACAAAAAATATAGGCCTCGTTAAAACTCACACTTTGTCATATATTTTTTCGTGGAGTTGCCCATAGCTTTTCTCCTTAGCTAGTACATTCCTTAATTCCCTTCTATATTATAAGGGAGTAATTAATGTGACCATTTAGGCGATCTTCTTTTTATCTTGATTAGCATGAAGTATAGAGAAGGATCAGCTTTTGTAAGAATAAGCTCTTGTAAAATAGCTAGCTGGTCATCTGGATATAGCTCATGTGGTTTTAGGTAAATTATTCCATGCGCGTTTATTCCCTATGATAAGATAAGCTTAGGCAGTATCCAATCGGATCACAATTTACTAAAAATTTATCCATCAACAAAATTACTACGTTTTTAAATCCATACAAGACTTCTAATATAAAATCGGTAGTATATGTAATTTTAATTTTAAAGCGACTATAATAACTTTTCCATTACTATATTTGACATTTCTTCTTTTGACCACTGGGAGTAAATTTTTTGCCACAATCGATAACAAATAAGTGTTTTTTTAAGTGATTGGTTGTATTTTTGGGCAGGCATACACAGTGAAAATGGTCCCCGTTGTATCAGAATCTACAGTCATTTAAAGATCGTACGATACGCCTGTTTCCTTGCCTACTATTTTATAAAACAGCATTTATTTTGAAAAATGCATTTTCACACTTTCAAAAGTTCTACGGGTCCAATTTGTTTTATTTCCATAAACATTTCTACGTTTTGCAGAAGTATCCACCGTAAATTCTATAAGACAAAATACATACTAATACCAATAATGATGATGATGATGACGACAGCTACAATAATAATAAAATGTTGTACTATAAAAATATTGTTACATTTAGGACTGTAGTTTCTTTAAGATCTATTAATATTTTCAGATTGTTCATAATATTCATTTAGAGTACATTTTTGTTAATATTTTTTTTGTGGTTCAAAATTCCAATTGCGAAAAAAAAGCAATCAATGTCACAATTAAGAGACACGTGAAGAATTTTCATTATCTGATATATTTAAACAAAAATATTTATAAAATAATTTATAGCTGAGAAATGGAACTGGGGTTACATATTATTAGCTAAACTGCAATACAATTATATACAATTTTTAAAAAATCTGTATAAAATGTGGCACTTTGAAAAGTCATGCTCAATGCTCTTCGTAAATAGTTCTCCGCAGAGGCTTACTTACCCCTTGCAACCCCTTTACTTCGTAATTAGTAACAAATGGCTATAGTTTTGCATGTGGACTAATAAACATAAAGCGTGAATTTGAACATCCCTCGACCGTTATAAAATTCCTCATGTGATTAAATATATTTACAAAATACTAATTTTAATAATAATAATAACAGCTTTGAGAATTTCTCAGTTTATGTTTCGTCTCTAGTTTTTCTAACTTAAAAATAAATACGCAATAATAAGCTCACAAGGTTAAAATGAGAATCATAATGTTACTTTCGACTTTATGCACTCTATAGTTCTTACATAGAACATGATTTGTGTAAAACAAGATTCAACTAAATGTAATCCAAGTCTTTGAAGCCGGCTTAGGAATTTAAAAGTTGTATGTTAATTCGAGTTGCTTATTCTAAAAGTAATCACATTTTATTTACTTACAGTTTAATAAATATTTGACATTGTATATTGAGTATAAAATTATAATGCAATATACTTAGAAAATTACTTTCAAATCCTCCAATGACAGACTTCAATACACTATAGTGGTTAACGATATATGGTATAGAATGTGAAAAAAAACCTGATGTGTTAAATTCACATAACTTCCTACAACTATTCTGCGATCTATTCTTACAAAACATTATTCTTCTGCCTCATGCTGATCCAGATAAACATAAGCAGATAAACATACTCTAGGCTACAGGGATTATCAAATCTTTTAAGAATAGGTCGTTATGTAATACATATAGAGCTGGATAGGTAGAGTCAGACCGAAAAATTCAATGTTATAGCCGGGAGCTGAACCACGGATCTTCTGGTCTCTAGCCGGTTGCTCTACCACTGAGCTAATAATGGCAATATGCCAGGATTGCATTGAATTTCTCAGCGGACTCGCATGTTTCCCAGGTAAACCACTCAACTTGTGTCCATACAAACAAAGGAAATTCAGTCACATAGCAACCAGCTTTTAACTATCACTTTAACCTCCCTTATTTTGCTTCTACTTACAAGGAAGCAAGTAATAAGACTGTTTCTTCTAATTTTTTCTCGATTAGTATGAAGTAAATAGAAACATTAGCTTTTTAACAATAATTTGTTACAGAGATGCAGAGAAAGTCATGTATATGTAACACATAATATTTTTTTCAATTGGAGCTTCGAAAAAATTACGAAAATGTACTCTAAATGAATATTATGAGCAATTTGTTAAATATTTATAGGTCTTAAACTTTAGTCCTAAATGTAACAATATTTTATAGAACAGTTTTGTTGTTGTTATTATTAATATTAACTAATAATAGTAATATTAATAGATTCACAAGCCTGTTGTTGGTGGGACGTGTGGTCTGTGACAAGACATGCTGTAACGGGAATCCCTTGTGTGGGTACATGCGGTGAAAGTCAATGCCTTGGGCACGCCATGTTATGGGTCATCAGAGTGTCCCCTCCATCAGGCCGGAGCTTGTCATCTTCCGTATCCACTCCTATAATACCGCAGCTGGTGCACCTCTTAGGCCTGACTGCATAAAGCTATACGTATCTATTATTCGCCAAACTTCATCCAGCATAATTTGTATCCATTTCGGATCGAGAATATAGTAGGCAACTATCTATTTCATGGCGAAATTGAAATTTCTGTAACAGATGGGCACCAATCCTTGTAACACAACCATCAAGTAAACTAGGTGTTATTTTACCACTAAAATGTTATTATAAATTATTTTATTTGTTAAAGATAAATACCACAATTGAAAGAAATATTCTATTTTTACTTTCTTTATACATTCTATGCATGGTGTATAGAGAAGGTATTGTATTGTACCCTAAATTTCGATACCGAGATTTCACTGGAAATACATGTTTTGGGACCTCCTGAATCCAAAAAGAACATTTTTAGAAAAGGGTTCGTGTGTGTGTGTGTGTGTGTGTATGTGTGTGTGTGTGTGCGTCCGTTAAATACCACACTTGGTATTTAAGTTTAATATCTTCCAAGAAGTGACACGAAGATTTTCAAGGCAATCTCCCTCCCCCAAATACCCTTTACATGGAAAAGTTTTCTTAAATTTTGTTTTTCTCAAAAATATCTTTCATATGTATATTAAAGATGTTTACGTGTCAAATAAAATGTATATCTTGAATTTTTCTGGGAATAGCCTCTGAAGATAGCTTTATTCTGACTGAATTTTGCGGAATTTTTCATAACTGGTAAACCGTAAGAAATAGACATAAACTTATTTAATAGAAAATTAAGAGCTTGTTAAAACATACACTTTATGTTATATACATTTTGTTCGAGGAGTTGATCTTTTTTTAGATATTCCTTGTTATTGGTTTCAGTATAAATACTTTTCACATTTGCAAATTGGTCAACTCCTATCCATACAAACAAAGGAACTATAATCACATAGCAACCAGCTATTGACTATCACTTTAGCCTATGTTACTTTCTTATTTTTCGTCTACCCACATGGAAGCAAGTAATCAGAGTATTTCTGTTGATATTTTCTCGATTGGCATAAAGTAAATAGAAACTTTTTAACATTTATTTGTTGTAGAGATAAAGAGAAAGTCATGTGAACACATCAGACTTTTTCAATAAAAACATTATAAACTTAGATAATTTTGTTTTAGCTTAACGTCGTTTAATTTGTAGGTCATATCGGACGATAGATGAAATGGATGAAATGATGCACAAATGAGCCCGGGGTCAATAGATGATTGAGGATGAGGGGAAAGCCCCGAAAACATCTTAACAGGATCAGTAAGAAAGAGGTGAATTAAGTAAAAATAAACAAAGGCCTTCCCTACCTAAAAAAGAATTTTTGCCCAAAATTCAAACTTTTAGGAATAAAGAAAAACATTGGTTCCATTTATATACTTTTAGTTATTTTTATACTCATAGATTCCATTTTTTATCGTCCAAACCGAGATTTTAACTCGGGTCCTCTTGAATGTGAGGTAGACACACTTCCACCACACTACAAATGCATAACTTTTTCTTTCCTTAAATCTCGCTATATTTTCTTATTTGTCATTGCTTTTACCTTATAGTCCATTAAAGATAAAAAGTAATGTAATCCATGTCAAAATTTTGATACAGATATTTTATCGTAAATAAACATTTTGAGGTCAATGAATTCAAAACCGCGTTTTAGAAAACGGTTCGTGTGTTTGTGTGTATGTGTGCGTGCGAATGTATGTATATTATATATTTCCTGTAACTCTTAAAGTGAAGCATAGGGCATTTTTCGTGGCTTCCGTGATCGGATTTAAATTTCTAGTTCGTGAGTTCGCCGCTATGCCCCGTGGAGAGAGAGATCAGCTAATCGCCCACAGGTGACCCTGTAGGACTTCGCGAATTGCGGACGCGAAATTCCGGAATTTTGCCAAGTAATCTTGTTTCCAGGTTCTTTTACCTGTAAATAAACATTACACGGGACAGCCGGGTTACTTCCCTTTCGAAGGAAGCCATGCTAAGGACTGTTGCGTCCGAAAAGATCCATCACCCTCCGCCAGGTTTGAACCTGCAATCTTGGATTTTAGAAGCATGGTACCTACTACACCACGCGGGACGACTATTGTGTGTATTTATGTGTGTGTTTGTGTGGGAACAGCATAGCTCAAAAACGAAACATCGAATAAATACCAAGCTTCAGCATCTTTCAAGAATGCATACCCGAATATTTTCAAGTCAGTTCTGCCACGCGAAAATGCCCTTTACATTGAAAATGTATGGTTATTTTAAATTTTCTTCTTTCCTGTATGGCGTCTAGGAGTCTGAACTAATTTTATATTACATAAGAACTATTTTAGCAGCTATTATTATCAACAGTACCGACGCGATTACAACATTCATACTGTGTCCTCACCCGCCAAAGATGACGCTATTAAACGCTTCTTCTTGTTCATACCCCATGATGCTCTGCGGCATCAACAACGTTTTCTCTTTATAATTATATTTTACCTTTCTTTTACATATTTAACATATCAAGTATACTAAAATGAATTATTTAACATATACATATTTACAACATATTATTTCTTTTAATAAATTTACAGTACATGACTTTAGTAATACTTCTACCCATGCAAACATAATACGTAATAGTATTTGGCGGCATCTTGGCAGCTTTGTGCGACTTTTCTCCTTGTACTATTTCACATACTTATGTTTAAAAAATTATACTGGCTACTGTCATTAAAATCGACTACAATGAAAAAAATCTGATGTGTTTCATTCACATGACTCTCCCTATATTTCTTCAATCAATTATTTTTAAAAAGCTTATGCTTCTATTTACTTCCTGCTAATCGAGAAAAAATTAGCAGAAATAGTATTATTTCTTGTTTTCTTGTAAGTAGAAACGAAATAAGGGAGTACCATAGCTTAAAGTGATAGTCAAAAGCTGGTTGCTATGTGACTGAAGTTCCTTTGTTTGTATGGATACGAGTTCACAAAGTCCTGTATAAGAAAAGTATGTGTTTATAGCTAAAATCAAAAACAAGGAATATCTAAAAAACAATCAACTTCACGAAAAATATGTATATAACACAAATTATGTGTTTTAAAGTGCTTTATATTTGTTGTGTGTTAAATTTCTATCCATCTCTTGCGGTTTAGCAGTTATGCAAAATTCCGTAAAATTGACCCAGAATAAAGTAGTCTTCAGAGGCTATTCCCAGAAGATTCGAAATATACATTTTATTTGTCAGGTAAATATCTTTAATATATAACATTTTAATCAAAATCGTTAGAGCCATATTTTAGAAAATAAAAATTTTCGAAAAAAGTTCCTTGTAAAGGGTAGTTTGGGGTGGGAGGATTTTTCTTAAAATCTTCGTGTCGCATCCCTGGAAGATACTAAACTTAATTACCAAGTTTGGTATTTTACCGACTTTTCGTTTTTGAGTTATCGTGTTCAAAGGCACACGGAAACACGGACACACACACACACACACACACACACACGGAGCTTTTTCTTAAAATACTTTTTTTTGGATACAGGGGACCCTAAAACACATATTTCCGGTGAAATCTCGGTATCGAAATCTGCAATACCTTCTCTATACAACATAGTGCGTATAGAGAAAGTAAAAATTGGAAGACAAAGGCAGCGGGATAAATAAGAATATTGAGGGACAGCAAAAATGGAGAAGATGGTTTGAGGGGACAAATGCAGGAATGATGAATTAATGGTCTTGTTGTTCCTGTTATTATTATTATTATTGTTTATTGAAACCCAAAATTCATATATATTTAATATAGTGCCCAATCACTTCTTTGAAAATTATCTTCATTTGTTATCATAAGTATTATATCGTCTATAAATAGCAGCACATTCTTATTGCTGTTATTCAGTTTGATGCCTCGTATTCTTCTTCTTGTTTCTCTAAGAGTATCGTCCATGTATACATTAAGAAATTGTGAGCTCAAACTCCGCCTTTGTCTAAGAATATTATTAATGCTTTCTATGAAAAATGTCCATTTCCTAATTGTGATTTCACTTTTGTTTCATTATACGTATTTGGCAGCACTTTTATTATATGTTTTGGGTATCCTTTTTATTGACGACTATCTGTACTTTAAATTTTTGCAAATCAGTTAGAAATGCTGTAAGAAATCTTAAAGTTTTAGCTTTCTGCGGAAGGATTGATTGCTTCTAAAGCAATATAAGTAATCAGGGTTCTGTTTTTATCGCCCTTATAACCGGAAGTGTTAACACAGGTAAAAATTAAAGCTTCTCCTTCTTTGTAATTGTTTAAGAAAATTATCAAGGTAAGTCCTTTTACCTTTTGGCGCAAAAAAGGGGTAAATTTTTTGTTTCTAGGCGGAACCCTTTCTTAAAGCAACCCTTGTAGTGTAACGTGAGGTGAGAAGGCGTTCCCAAGGAAATTTGTTTTCATTAAAACAATAAAGATAACAATCGGTTTATTGAATGAGGTTCACAGCCCAGCAGCTTAGTCCTGAGGAAGTAGAGGAGTCTTTGATTACTCTGTGACAATAACTGCTTCTCCTCACAGCACGGAGACTACAAGGACAAAAGGGCTTTGGCTGGGGCTTTCAAAAAGGTAAAAGAGATTCGTTGCCTAAGAAAAGGGGAAAAAAACAGTTATGAATATTCATAGCGATCCTCCTCTCTACTTCATCTCGTAACACATAGGTATGATATAATCGTTTACATATTCATTTTCTCTTCAACAAGGATTAGGCCGTCGGGTCTGATCCAACTTCAAGAATATTGAACTGTCCTACAATCGTATATCTCTGTATGTGTAATCTTTGCGAGTTTACAAACTGGAATTCTCGCTATGTGTTGATACCAGACTATTCTTAATTTGTTTGTATGGTCTTTTAGGCTATAAATTTGTAGTTCCGTTATTATATATACATCTCTCTTCTGATCTATTAAACTATTCACAGCCGGTTATCGGGGTATATAATATTACTACTTTCTCTACACGTACTATGAACATAGTGTATAGGGAAGGTATTGCATTCCAGCCAAAAAATCGACATCGAGATTTCACCGGAAATATATGTTTTAGGGCCTCTGTATAAAAAAAATAAAAAAAAATAAATAAAAAAAAGCATTTTCAGAAAAACCTCCGTGTGCGTGTGTGTGTGTCCGTGTGTCTGTGAACACGATAAATCAAAAAGAAAAATTGAATAAACTACTAAACTTGGTATTTAAGATCAGGGTCTTCCAGGGATGTGACACGAAGATTTTGAGAAAAATCCTCCCACCCCAAACTACCTTTTACATGGACCTTTTTCGAAAATGTTGATTTTCTCAAAAAGGGCTATAACGATTTTTATTAAAATATAGTATATGAAAGATATTTACCTAACAGTTAAAATGCATATCTTAAATTTTCTGGGAATAGACTCTGAAGACTACTTTATTCATGATGAATTTTACGGAATTTCGCATAACTGTTAAACCGTAAGAGATGGACAAAAACTTACTACGCATAAAATGTAGAGTACGTTAAAACACACAATTTATGCTATATATATGTTTTTTTTCGTTGAATCGATCTATTTTTAGATACTTGTTGTTTATGGTTTCACCTTTAAAAAACTTACATTTTTCTTGTAAAGGAATTTGTAAATTCCTGTCCATACAAACAAAGGAACTTCAGCACATAGCAACCATTTTTTGACTATCACCTTAACCTATGGTACTGCCTTATTTCGCTTCCTCTTGCAAGGAAGCAAGTAATAAGACTATTTCTGCTGGATCTCTATTAGCATGAAGTAAATAGAAGCATAAGCCTTTTAACAATAATTTGTTTATAGAGAAAGACATATGAATGGAACACATCAGATTTTTTTACTTCCGAGCTTTCAGTTGTTCTTTTGTTATATCTACTAACGGTTCTGTCATTAACTTGGTAACAAAACCATTTCTCATAGTTTTGTAAAACTTAAATTTTATAGCCTTTTTGTCCCATTTCTACTAACGAGAAGAACTCGAATAATATGAAATAGAAAAATTAAGTTTTGTAAAAGCATTTATTACAGACAAGATGAAAAAAGTCACATGGGACACATCAGATAAGACATAAATATTTGGAACTTTCGACATCACATTGTAATCCCTTACAGTGACGTTTTAATTATGGTAATATTTTTGCTGAATTAGTTTGTACATATTTTGTATATTGAGGTGTATTATTATATACAGTTAAAGGGGGAGTTATTGTGTATGGTTTTTGTTACAATAAATAAATAAGTAATACGAGAGTACGAACGTAACAGCGAGGGAGGAAAAATGATGGAGCGTGAATAGCAGTGAGAGAGCACCACAATTCAGGAACGAAAAATTGGATAAACTAAATGTTGTATTTCAGATAACATCTCTGAAACTTCTAAAATCACTATATTTAGTTTTTAAAAGGACTAAGAATACTAAAGTTGAAGATGCAGTAGCTTGAATTAAAAATATTTTAATGTAGCTTCAGTAGAAAATATATTCTTGCTGGAAGATAACAATGGAATGAAGGAGAGCAAATAAATTGTTAACCCTTTCCTTATTGAAATTGATGCCAGTAATTATTACCAGTAATAGTGATATTTTTGCCATATATCAAAATTCTAACCTGCATACGAGTAGTATTTCAATTATATTTTTCATTGCCTGAATTTATTGATGTAATAAAAATGAATCACGTGATGAATTTTTAAAACTATGCATATTAGAAATTCAATCTTTACAGAAAATAAGTTTACAAATAAGTATATAATATTATATTTTAATATGAACCGTGATTATTGTAAAAAATTATTACACTTTCTACTCTCCAGAACTCTTGATTTTTCGAAATTCAGTAATGTATATTAATAAATTTTAAATTTTATTTCGAAAAATGATATAACTATTTTTAGATGCTGTGTAAAATTTTGAAATAAATTACTAAAAAATTGCATCCTAAGTATGGAAAAGTGTTGGAACAAAGCTTGTATTTATATTAATAAAAAGGTATCTTGACTATTTATAGCTTCAGTTAATTAGTAGTTAAATTGTGCTAAGTATGAAAACAATATATTTTACTAAAGTTAAGAATTCATATGTTTAATATAACAAAAAGCATTTTTTAAAATTTTCGCAGTCTTTTGTAAAATTTCACTGGCGTTTCACCGACTTCTTTCAAGGACATCTTTTCTCAATCCAGCTCCAAAACTTTTAGTTTATAACGTTTTATTAAAATGGGTTTTCATGATTTTATTGAAATATAAGAGTGCAAAGATATTGAAATTAGAAGTAGATGTGCCATAAAGCTCTCTGTGTTTAGGTGGTAATAAATTACCGTTCATTCTTAACTCCATAAGATACTACATATAGTGAACATTATAATACACGAAACAAAATAATAATTGGGAAGGAGATGGGAGGGCAACATTCCAAGCCTAAGTTAAGTGTACTTCTTCGGCATTTGCCAGATCTGAGGCCTAAGAATGTCCTTGGAAAAACTTTACCCAAGAGGACGGTGTTGGCAGAATTTAAACCACATACATTCATGTCTTAAAGACCTAGGCACCCGTGTCAAAACGCTGTCTTGATGTTTATTTATTACGTGGTAGAATAAGGTCATTTTTACTTTCTCTACAGGTACTGTGCACACACTAGATAGAGAATATATTGTACTCTGTCTAAAATTTCGATATAGCGATTTTACCTGAAATATGTTTTGAGATCCCCTGAATAAAACATTTAGAAAAAGTTTCTAATGTGTTTTTCAACATCATAGCTGAAATACGAAAAGTCAGTTAAATGCCAAACTTCATACTTATATTTGGAATTTTCCAAGAATTAGACACAAAAGTTTTCAAGAAACTCTCCCAGACCAAACTACCTTCCACATGGAAGAATTTTCGAAAATTTTTATTTTTTAAAAATTAGCTTTAAGGATATTATTTAAAATACCACGTGTTTAAGACATTTTCATGACAAATAAAATGTACATCTTGAATTTTCTGGGCATAGCATCTGATGACCTATTCAGTCTAGATTACTTGTATAACTGGTAAACCGAAGAGATATGCTATACGCGATACAATTGAAATTCGGTTCTCTTTACATAACCATGAGTGAAAATAATAAATATGAAACGAACGAGGGTTTTTCCTTTGAAGAACGTTTTAGACATCTTAAAATTTAAACCTACTATAAGGAATATCTCGGTAGAGGTTAACATAATTTGGCCGTTTTAACAACATCTAAATTTTTGTGCAGTAAGAGATATTAAAAAACGTACGTGTTAGAGAAGGTAATCCAAACTTAAATACCAAGTTCGGTATTTAACGGTTTTGAGCTATGTTGTCCAAAGACACACACACACATATACACACACAGACACACATACACACATACACACAGACACACACAGACACACAGACACACATACACACAGACACACACAGACACACACAGACACACATACACACATACACACAGACACACACAGACACACATACACACATACACACAGACACACAGACACACACATACACACAGACACACACAAACACACAGACACACACATACACGCAGGCACACACATACACGCAGACACACACAGACACACACAGGCACACATACAGACACACACAGACACACATACACCCACAGACACACACAGACACACAATTACACACAGACACACACACAGACACAGACACACACACAGACACAGACACACACAGACTCACAGACACACACAAAGACACACACACACAGACACACAGACTCACACACAGACACACACACAGCACGGGCTTTTTTCTTTAGCTGCTTCCTTTTTAGCTCAGTAATCTCAAAACATGTAATTCTTGTGAAATATCGATATCTGGATAGATAACATTATTTACCCTACCTTATATAGGTAAGATAGGTGGCAGTTAGATAAATCTAAGAAAGTAAGTTTTTATTTACTTTTTCTGCACGTACTATGTACAAAGTGTAAAGAGGGAGTATTGTACTCTAACAAAAATGCTATGCCAAGATTTCAGCGGAAATATTTGTTTTGATCTCTCCTAAGTCAAAAAAAAAAATAGAAAAAGTCCATGTGTATGTGTGTGTGTGTGTTCAACATAGCTCAAAACACCGTTAAACCCAACTTGGTATTAAGTTTGGTATCTTCAAAGGATGGGTTACGAAAATGTTCAAGATAATCCTCCACCAAACTACCCTTTATATTGAAAATTTTGTGACAGTTTTGATTTCCATAGTGATGTGCTATAGTGATTTTGATTAAAGTACCGCATATTAAAACTATTTACATTTTCTAGTAATATCTTCTGAAGATTTGTGCATTCAAGTTGAATTTTGTTAAATTTCGTATAATTGGTAAACCGTAACAAATACACAAAACAGAGTAAACAAAAACTATAGATCTAGTTAAAACACGTAATATATGTCATATACATTTTTGTTGATGAGTTGACGGTTTTAATATATTCCTTGTTATTGCTTTCAATTCTAACTGCGTATCTTCTCAAACTGATTCACCATTAGTTTCATCTCTCTCTTGTTTTTCTGGAAATGCAAAGAGAACCGAACATCAATTGTTCTCATATAGATCGGCTTTTAAAAGATTTGACTATCGCTTTAGCCTAGTATACTCTCATATATCGCTTCTGCTTGTAAGGAACTAAATAGTAAATTCATTTGTGTTAATGTTTATCTCGTTTAGCATTATGCAGATAAAAGAATAATCTTTTGTAAGAATAGTTTGTTTGCAGAACAGGTAGAGAAAGTCATGTGAATGTCACACATCAGATGTTTATAACACATGGCTTAATACTTGCAGCTTTATTCGTTGAAAACTAGTAGGGCTGCTTTCAGCAACATAGCTTCCTGAAATCGTGATGCACATATACTTACAGAACGCGAACCGCTCATTTTTTTCCTGTAATAAGCAAGAGAGGTAAAACCCACCGGTGAGTTTTAACTTGAAATAGCTCCCTTGAGTTCTGCAACTCCTCCTTTAACGCACGGAAAATAATTGCACACTTCAAATACGTGGCAGTTGGGCCAGCTGATAAAGATATAAGGATACCGAGGCTGAAACAGAAGAAAAATCCGAACACATTAAGGGAAGAGAACAACGAGTATGATAAATTTAAAATATGCTGTATTATGTAGTAGACATGACATATGTTTCTAAACATTTTGAGATATCTATACTTGCATGCCTTTTCTATTACGTTTAAATACATATTTCTAGATCATTAGGAATAATTACTGTTCATTAAATTTACTGCATAATTAAATAGAATTCACATCTTGAAAATACATTTCCCTTGATGTTATAATCATAAAATAATCATAAAATCCATTTCTTTAATACTATTTTGAAAACTTTAGGATTACGTCATCTTTGGCGACATCTGTGTCTGGTTAAAAGAACTACTTAGGCTCTTATCTGTAAGAAGTTCATTAGAAGCTATTTTAATTAGAAATAATCGCACTCAAAATTAACGTTTTGTTTATTTTGTTATTGAAGCCAAAGATTTAAACAAGCCCTGATAATAATCTAGTCTGTTAAGTACCGTAATAAAATATGAATAAGAGAACCTTTCATTCCCATTTAAAATATACAGTGTCAAATTTTAGAATTTGAAATGTATATTATGATAGATGTTTCTTGTTAGTAATTTATAATTTTGGAAAGATAACATTCCATTTATCAATATAATCTTAAAAATACTTAAAGAAGAAAAACGAAATCTGAAGTAAAAGAGGATGGCTGTTACAGTGACAAGTTTTAAATAGGAATTTGTAAAATTAGTTACTCTTTAGATGAGATTAACGCTTAATGCACGTTTTCTTTGTTTCAGGTGAGAATGACACGTGACTATTTGGAGTAACATCCTTATACTTAGTGTAACCAGGTAAGGTATTTTTGGTTAAGTATATTCTTATGTTTTATAAGCAAGGCGAAATTTACACTCATATTATTGTTCTATAATATAGCTACCAAATCTTTGTCCATATTTTCAAGAAACGTAATACTCCTACTCTAAAAATCTGAAGTTTTTCATTAACATAATTTTCTCCTCGCCTCGACCTCTGTGTAACAAATTATTTTTAAAAAGCTAATTATTTTAAGTATTTCATGCTAATTATTTAATATATATTAGCACACATCGTTATATTATGTACTTTCTTATTATAAGCATAAGAGAAACAAGGAAGTGTCAAGGCAAAAGCAGTGGTCAAATATTTTAAAAGCTGGTTATGGGATTGCAATTAGATTGTATTGCATGATCAGTAGTTGAAAAGTTCCCATGCGAGAAAAGTATTTTAACGTTTAAACCAGTAGTAAATAATATGTGGAAATAATTAACTTCACAAAATATATGTGACATAAATTATTTTTAATGAGATCTACAATTTCTGTTTAGTATTTTTCAGCTATTGCTTTCGGTTTTCCAGTTATGCAAAACAATTTCAGAATGAAGTGGACCTCAGAGATTATTTACAGAAGACTTTAAAAGATTTTTAAGAACAGCACTCATCCCAAACTACCCTTAACATGGAAAAAAGTTCAAAAACTTCTATTTTCTTTAAAAAATCTCTTGACGCCTTTTACTAAAATACCGCATAGTAAAGGATGCTTCCATGACAGAGAAATTGTGTACCCTGAATTTCTTTGGAATAGCGTATGGAATCTTCTTCATTTGGAATAACCTCTGTATAACTGGTAGACCGTAAGAGATAGACAAAAAGTATACTCTAAAAAAATTGTAGATACCTATCGCTATAACACACATATTATGTCACACGCTTTTTGTAAAGTTAACGATATCCTAGATGTTTCTGTTATTGGTTTCAATTTTAAAATACCCTTACTTATCTGAGACTGGAAGTCGTCTTCCATATTGAATTTCTTTTACTCCTGGTTATGCAAAGGAAACTGAATCTCGGAATCAGTCCCTTAGTTTATAAAAGATCTTACTGTCGCTTTAGCCATATAAGTTACAAGACAATTTGTGCTATAGTTTCTCTTGATTAGCATGTAGGGAATAGAAATATGGCCTCGCAGAAGAAGTGGAGAAGGTCATGTGAATGGAACTCGTCAGCTTTGCGGGAGCGGCTATAGGAGAGTCTATTCTGATCTAAACATTTTGGTGGAAAGCAATGCTTCCTCTCCTTACTGTAAAGTTAAGAAAAAGGGAGTTCATAATGCTCGTGTTTTAATTTTTACAAATTACTTAAATAAGGGTTTGTGCTAATCTGGTGAGGTAATCTGTTACGATCTGTGTTCTCATACAAACTTGCATGTTGTGCGGCTCTCTCCTTCTCTTCGCCAGGTCATTACACGCTATCCTGGCCAAGAACAACGAAAGAGTTTAAAAATGAAGTCATAACAACATTTTTCCTCTTTTTTATCTCCTGAAACAAACTGATAATAAATTATACTGTGAGCGAAAATTTAATTTTAAAAGTTTTGCCAGCGCAGTAGGGACGTAATAAAAGTTTTTAGAACGAGAATGGGGCAACGGACGTATCTTTACAATATATTCAAGTTGAAGAATGAGTTTATGACCCCTAAGGGAAACCGCGCAATTCGTCTTCAGGCGAACAGCGGGGAAAAAAAGAAAAGAGGCCTTCCTCTTGACACTGTAATTTCTACTGATAAAACGCCTGCAAAGGGAAGGGTGAGAACCAGGATGTGCTTCAAGAAAGAAAGTTTAAAAAGGAACGGCCCAAAGTGTTGCAACGATCAAGTCTGCACAAAATAGAGACTTCATTCTATGTAGGCATATCGTGAATATTCTTAAAAGTTAAGTGAAAATCCAAAGGTCCTATCTCACTGATATTAAACAAGTCAAGTCCATGATCAATTATTTCAGAAACTATTTTAAAATATTTACAATGTTCACAAAATGTAGATGCATGCCTTACCGCTTCTCTGAGCTATGTTTGCACTGTATGTTAATTTTTAAAGCAAGATAGGACTACTTAATTTATGATAACATTTTATTCAACATATATCAGGAATTACTTCCATCTGCTTCTGATCATACCTGTTGCCCAAACAATAAAATTCCAAAAGATTGGCTTACAGCAAAAGTGTTTTCACTGTTTAAAAACGTATGTTGTATTACATTCTCCTGACTTTCTATATGAATTCAAAACACACTATTCTTAGAAATATTATTTTTCCATCTACTCACATATATTGATAAAAATTTGCAGAAATACTTCTGTATATGCTTTCTTATAGATATGCGGGGATTAGGAAATATACTAAGCTAATGTGATAGTCAACTTTTTCATGACTTCTGTGTAAAGCTAGTAGTTATGAACTTCATTAAAATATTTTAATTCAAGCTATTGCATAGACAGTCCTAATTTCCTAATCATTTTAAGACTTTGAATTTTTTTTAATGAAAGAAAATGTTTGCGGGTAGCTCTTTGTTCTTTCTTTCTTAAATTACACTACTCACAAATCGATCCAACACGCCTTCTACGATTTTCCATTTGAGAAATATATTTATATGTTAATTTTCAAACGGAAATCAATAACTATGAATATCTCGGAAATGTTCAACTCCACAAAAATATATTTCTTTCTCTAGCACGTATTGCAATGTAAATTCTAGACAGAGAAGGTATGTATTAATTCAAAATCTTCTCGGGCTTCTAGCCAGGTAAAAACTTGGCTTGACACCAACGTTTCGAAGAAGTGCACCCTGAAGACGAGGAAGATGCACTTCCTCGAAACGTTGGTGTCAAGCCAAGTTTTTACCTGGGTAGAAGCCCGAGAAGATTTTGAATTAATACGTCGCCAGGAAAACTTCAGTTCTTATTTTAGAGAAGGTATGTTTTCCACCCAAACATTTTATACCGAGATTTCAGCGGAAATACACCAGACTGAATCGAAATAAGCCCTTCTTAACACATCTGTGTTTGTGTGTGTGTGTGTGTGTGTGTGGACATATTAGCTCAAAAACAAAAAGTCAGTTTTATACCAAATTTGATATTTATGTTCAGAATCTTCCAAGAAAGCTACACGAAGATTTTCACAAAACATTCCCACCCCAAACCACCCTTTACGTGAAACACTTTTCGAAATGTATAAATTTCTCAAAAATAGCTATAATGATATTGATTAAGATATTTTCATGAAAAACGACATGTAAATCTTGAATTTTCTGGGAATAGCCCTTCCTTACCACTGTTGCACAACTCGTAAAGCGTTAGCGATAGACAAAAACTTACTATACAAAAAATGTAGTTCTTATTAAAGCATGCAAATTGTTATATCTCTTAAATTTAACCGTTTCCAATGCATTTCTTAATTTTTATTTTCGATTTTAAACCATATAAACTTTCGCTTTATCTACTTTTATTTACTTCTGTGAATACAAAAGTGAACCGAATTTTATTTGTTTCACAAAGCGATAGCTTTCAAAATATTTGACTATCGCTTTAGCCTAGTGAACTCCCTTAGTTCCTTTCTACTCAGAAGGAAACAAGAAATAGTGTCATTTGTGCTAATGTTTATCTAAATCAGCATGACGTACATAAAAGAATAGTCTTTTCTAACAAAAATTTGTTTGTGGGACAACTAAAGAAGGTACTGTGAATGCAGCACATCAAATTTGTATGTAGTAAGTTTTTCTCTAAGACTTTCGGTTTACCAGTTATACATCAGTCATCCAGAATAAACAGTACTTTAGAGGCTGCTCCCAGAAAATTCAAGATATAAATAATTTGTTATAGGAATGTCTTAAACATAGGGTATTTTAATCAACATCTCTAATGTCATTTCTCGTTAGTGAGCTCAAAATGAAAGATTGTTCCAGCATTTTGGGTAACGATATGAATATGAACATTACAGATTTGCACGGCCTGGAAGTTCTGCTGTATAGGATATTGAAAATATAATGTATTTGTATGAAAATGTATCTACCACCACAAGAAGATTGTCAGAACAATTTGGGCATTATAGGTATCGCACACTGCTCCATGAAAAATTCCAACTGTCACAAATAATTTGCGGAGTTTACCACAAGTTATTATTGCCAAACACGCTCAGCGCCGAGCAGATATATGTCGCCACCTTCTCAGCAACCCAAATGGCGAAAGGTTTATTAAGGTGATGCAGGTTTGTAAAACATTGAGAAGAATTACATTTTTTCATAATAAAATATTAAGTATTTAAAATTTTAGAAAATATATTGTCTATTCCACTTGGCGTACTTTAACAACCAATTAATTGGTTCTTTAAATGAAAAGACGCATGCTTATTAATAGGCGCTCCCCATTTTAAAACTTTGTTTTCTCACAAATTTTTCTAACAGCTTTCCAAGCCCAAAATGCTTCACAGGATGCAATTTAGTGCTAATTTGTTTCAAAATATTATAATGTCTCTAAAAAGTGCATTAAAGAAAATTGTCATATGGCTTTTCTAAATAATGCCCAAGTTTTTAAAGATAAATGATTAAACTTTGATAAAATCAAAGAATTTTGGACAGTAGGAAAAGTGAGTTTTTTCAACAATATTTTGAGTTAATATAAAAACGATATAATAGACCTATTTTATATCCATTTACTATAAAACTTGAATTCTTTGTGCAAGTTTTAATAATGTATTACGTGCTCAATTTTATCAAAACAATGAATTTAGACAGTAAAAAGCTACAATTTCAATAGCAAAGTAACATAAAATTTCGTTACATAGCAAGATATTTGTAATTGTGTTTAATAAACCGGTGTAAATTTATATAACATATCTTGTATAATGTGGATTTTTCAAATCTTACTGATGTATCACCTTAATAATATATCAAATGTGATGATAAATGGGTCTAACTCCGTAATCTTGTACCCAAAAACAGTGGTGTGCCATAGGCCAGCCTACGAAAGTTATTGCAAGAGGGAGATTGTTGTTTGTGTGGTGAAATTGTAAACTTTGAACTCGTTTATGAGGAGACTATGTCTGCTCTTTTACATTCTGAATAGCTCAACGACATTTTGTTTTATTTTGACTGAAAGACAATCACAAGAGAGGTCAGTTCCAGCAGGACACGCCCGACCATAAGCAACTCAAACTAATTGAAACAGTCCAGCATCCAAATCCAGAGGACCTTACATCTTATGATTGTTATTTTTACTTCTTTTTTTATGAGTGGCGCAAAACAACTAGGTTCGTTAGGGCCACCCTCTGGCTGTATATTTATTTACAAGTTGTTATGTACATAAATACTACATGCAAAAACATTATAGCAAACACAACTATAAGTATATATTGTCAATTTGGCAAAAAAAAAAAAAAAACTACTGACCTTACAAAATTCGATCTTACAAAATTCGGCTAAACAATCTGCACCTTTAATTATTTGTTTATTCTTCCCGGAAAAATAGTTGCAGGTTGCAGTTACCTCAAATTAAGCTCCTGGTCTTATAAAAGCCCCCTAAAGAACCTCTACCTCTATTTATTGTACATTCTTCCCCTATAGACTTTTATTATAACAGACAATAAATGAAAGGAAACGTTTGGGAAAATAGGCTGGGATATATACACCGCTAATACTATGTTTTACGCAATTTAAGGGACATGACTTTCCAATTCTACATTTTATATGGTTTCTTTTTAAATTTTTACTGTGATTGCATTTCTTATTAGTTATTGTGTGTACCAAATTACAATTCTTCTCATAATTTGAGAATATTTTGCAATTTTTACAATTGAACCTTTGAATCTCAAAAAATAGTAGGAAAAGATCTAATAAACAGGGTGTGCGAATTTTGAAATCGTTTATAAACCTATAAGGCTCTTTAAGCCTTAAAACTAACCACAGGTTTAAAGAAAAGTATTATTGAGAATGTAATTTATTCTGCGGAATATTTCTTTAGATACTCGTGTACCATCTAAAAAAGTTGTTATACGATTTATACAAAAACTGAGACACCAGGAATATTTTGAAAGGATGAAAACAGAGTTTTGAGGAAAATGATGATTTATAAAATAAATAATATACTAGTAAACAGAGTACAGTACGATCCTCAAATAGTTGTAGAGCCAAAAGCAATCCTAAGGTTCCAACATATATATATATATATATATATATATATATATATATATTTTTTTTTTTTTTTGACCGATTGTGATAAACAAATTCACTGCGTCACCTTTAACATTAGTGATCTTGATGATGGAGTTAAGAAACTCATAAAATACAACAGAATACTGCCAAAGGATTGAAGATAAACTTAAACAAAAATAAATCCCTTTTCGAGTGATTCAAAAAGTTTAATCAACTGTCTATAACTGAAAATATAAATAACATATTTGTGCATTAAAGAGAAAATTTCGATTACCTGAGTCGTTAGGAGTCTTATATACCTCCTATTAAATCTTTCTGAGTTTCAAGTATAACATTTGAAACTTAATTGATTTTCGTTTCTCATTATTAAAATCAATACTGTTAAACTTTAGTATGTTATTTCCATCGGTTCAGAAAACTCAAAATGTGTCTCTATATGTTTTGTGTAAAATGTTAAGTCTAATACGGCACGTTCTGTATTTAATTAAACATTCCACTAAGTTATTTTATTGTCATAAGATTGTTGATTACACTTTTGACTTTATACATTTTTTCTATTAATTATTACTAGCAACCCTGAAACACATGGTTTGCCTTTGACCTACCTCCAGGTTAATTATTGGAGCAGTATATCACAAAATTAATGACCATCCTGAAGCGCTGATTTAAATACTAAGCCAGCAACTACCATATAATTGCAGTCTGGAATATCTTTCTCATATACTGTTCGTAACAGAGTAAGGAGAGAGAGAGAGAGAAAGACAAACACAAAGACAGACAGACAGACAGACAGAGACAGACAGACAAACGACAGTGAGAAAGAAAGAAAGAACGAAAGAAAGAAAATGTTCCAAATTTGGCCAGATTGTTACAGAAAGTGGTGGATAATAAATGGCATAATGAACTGAAGGAGCTAGAAGTATCATTATGTTTTCCATTTTTCCTAAAAATGCCTATATTGCAAGTTATTAGAGAAAGTTAGCGTACCCTATTTTAATTAAACACTAAAACCACGTGACAGTTACTCTCCTCATGCATCACTTAGGTCAACAAAAACACGAAAACTATATTGTTACATTCTGTCCAATTTACCGCTATGATAAATATCAATGAGAAAGGTAATCAAGAAATATTTTCTTTAGACAAAAACGAGAAGTTGCACAAACCCTTATGAGAATGTAATCCTATTCAGCTAAATTTGTGAAAGATCACACAAGATTTTGAGTTCATGCAACTGCAATCTCCAAAGCATCTGTCTTTGTGAAACAGAAATATAGTTCGTAGTCTTATTTGCTTAAATTGTACAAATAGAATCTAGAATAGCATATCCTTTAAATCGTTTTCTATGTCTTCAAATGTTACGTCCTCCATTTTTATTAAATTAACAATACCGTATTTAGAGATGAGAGTAAAATCTGCTTTACAAGACTCTCTTTATCTATTCTGCAAACAAACTATTTTTGCGGAAGATTGTTATTCTTTTATCTACAGCATGCTAATCAAGATAAATATGACAAAAGTAGTGTTATTAAATAGAGCTTTATAAGTAGAAGGGAAATAAAGAAATGCACTAGGCTAAAGCGGCAGTCAAATATTTTAAAAGCTGAATAGTTAGAGTCAGACTGAAAAATTCAATGCCATAGCTGGGATTTGAACCACAGATCTCCTAGTCTTTAGCCAATTTGTGTAACCACTGAACTACCGCGGCAACAGGCCAAAATAGCACTACATTACCCAACTAATTTGCCTTCTTTACGATAAAGCTCAAAAGGTAATCTCGAATTATTTTGAGAAGACTTACCCCAATACAACTTACAAGGTCCGATGTCCATAATTAACACTTTTAAAAATGGTCACTATACAATTAACATTGAAATTTGGTTCTCTTTTACTCTCCAGGAGTATAATAAAAGAGATATGAAACGGATGAGGATTTCCCGGTTGAAAAAGGTTTAAGTACTTTAAGATTGTAGCTAATAACACGGAATATCTTGGAAATGATTATTTGATATAAATTGTCTATTTTGATGAGTTCGACATTTCTTATGTAAGTTTTTGTTTATCTCTTACAATGTATCAGTTATACAAAATTCATCTAGAATGCAGAGGACTTCAAAGGCTATTCTCAAGAAATTTAGGATATACATTTTATTTTTCATGTAATTAGGTTTAACATATGGCATTTTAATTAATCCATGTTTTAGAAAATCCATGTAAAATGTAGTTTGGGCTGTGGGATTTTCCAGAATCTCCTCGTGTCGCAAATTTGGAACATACAGAACTTAAATACCAAGTTTGGTACTTAAAGACCTTTTCATTTTTGAGCTATTCTTTCCATAGCCACGGACCTTTTTCTCAAAAGCCTTTCTACTTTATCTACAGGCACTATGTACAGGTATTGTATTCGACATAAAAATTTGATATCAAGATGTCACCGGAAATATATGCACTCACACGCACCTACACACAGATATACACATGTAATTTTTATCTAAGCTGCTTTTTAGTGTTCAGTGGCATCATCCGGTGAAATTTTGACGTGGAATTTTTTAGGAGAGAGACAATACCTCCCATATTTACTATATGGAGTAAAGAAATTAAAATAATAAATGGCAGAGTCAACGTTAACAGAAAAAAAAAAACGTAAATATGTTTCACCTCAAAATAGGAGAATTTAAAATCATAAATTAAGAAAATATGGAGTTTACAGTAATATGGGTGTCACACAAAAAGTCATACTATTTGTTTTACACATAACACACAATTATTAAATATGACTAGTTCTGGTCAAAATATATGTAATTGGACCTATAAAGTTATTAGTACACCTTCATGAAGACGACAACAACGATAGCTTAAATTGAGTTTTATTTATGGACGCTCATTAACTGCTGTGGTTATTAGCGTCCCATTTTACATTTGGCCTGAAACATCGCTTAATGTTGCTCAGAGGCATTAGGCTTGAGGTTGTTTTACATGCAGTAAATTTACGTCACGGGACCAACGACTTTAGTTCCCTTCCGAAAGGAAGACATATAGTAATGTTTACGCCCAAAGGATCCGTCGCCCTCCGCCGGGTTTGAACCCGCGATCCAGCCTGTTACCCCTAGATGACGACGGCGACGACGATGATGATGGTGACGTTGATGAATACAGCACTACACATTACGATCTGAAAAGTGTCCCTAGTGAATAGATGGTTCAATATGACCGCCACCTTACCTCATAATCTCTTGTAAAATATGAACTCTTACGATTGTCAAATCTTCAGACAGTCCACAACTCCACAATTTGGACCCTCATATGGTCGTTTTATATCCGAGATTAGAGCTCGGGAGGTTCCCAAATAAAGTTTTTTCCCAGAGTTTTCCCTCAATCTGAGAAGACGAATGTCGAGTAAATCTTAAGCTCAATAGAGCTTAGTATCATTTCACTCATTTCATTCATCGTCCGATGTGGTTTACCAAGTTAAAAGACTTATAACTACAAAAGAAAAAATCTTATGTGTTCCATTCAGATGACTTTTTCTACAAATTATTGTTATAAAAGTTCGTTCCTTCGTCTGCATCTAGTAATGGAGATAAACAAACCCAAAAATTGTTCTATTAGTTCCTTCTAAGTAGAAGGGAAATAAGTTAACACTAGGCTAAAGCAATAGTCAAATGTTTTAAAATGCCGGTCGCTATGCGAAACAATTGAAATTTGGTTTGTTTTGCATGGCCAGTAGTAAAACAAACGAGAGATGAAACGAAAGATGACCTCCTACTTCAGAAGAATTTAGGTACCATAAACTTTAAATCAGTAACAAAGAATATCAAGGAAACAGTTAACTGTACAAAAATGTATGTGAATCAAATTACGTGATTTAATGAAATCTACAGTTTTGTAAGTTGTAAGTTGTTGGTTAGTTTTGTCTATCTCTTATGGTTCATTAGTTAAGCAGAGTTTATCCGAATGAAGAGGTCTTAAGAGGCTATTCCAAGATATATACACACATTTATCTTTAATATACATAATTATAATCAAAATCTTAAAAGCATTTTAAGAAAATAAAAGGTTTAAAAAAATGCCTATGTAAAGGGTAGTTTGGGATGGTGAGATTTTGTTGAGAATATTTGTGTCGCATCCTTGGAGCATACTAAATTTAAATACCCAATTTTGTGTTTAACAGTCTCTTACTTTTTGAGCTATGCACACGGAACTTTTTCTAAAAATGCTTCTTTTGGATTCATATATTTACGGCAAAATTACGACATCGAATTTTAGGTTGAAATACACTACCTTCAGTACAAACTATATGTAAGTGTAAAGTAAGTAAAAAACCTACAAATTTTAGTGCAGATATTCTTGGAATTGATTGATGAGATCCCAATTAGGTAAAAGCCCTTCCCTGTTGATGTTTTAGGACTTCGAGTCAGCACCACGCTAATCACCTCGAGGTTTACCGGCATGGTCAATGGTGGGATGCGGTTTTATCAAACTAAGGAAGGAGCTCACCTAGTATCAACGTGAGATAAAAAAATGGCTCGGTACTCCCACCACACTTTTGTTTCCGCGAAAAACTTTCACCTTTGTAGCCAACCGTCCTTTCTCCATCGTTGCACAAATTGGTGTGTTTGTGAAATGTTGTGGTAATTGGCAACTTGTAATGACATCTATTTGTTTTTCCGAAAACCTCTGCTTTCACACACACACAAACTAAATACAATAGTAAATGGTATATCATTACGTGCACCTTATGTATTGAAGTTTCTACTAGTATTCTATAGCGACCAGTAAATAAAAGCAACTCCTAATTATATTGCAAACACTACTTCAGTTGGCACTTTCATAAATTTAGCGCTTCTGAGAAACCAATAATTAAAATCTGATGTGCTCTATTCCATAACTTTGTCTACCTATTCTGTAACAAACTATTTTAACGAGGGGTGTTAAATAAGTTCTTAGAAAAAGATAGAACAACAAATTAATTTTGGTAACATAAACACCTTTTAGCTCGATTCACTTTTCCTAGCGTTTCTCAAACTGTTTTAAGCCTTACAAAATGTAGGAATTCGGAAGGTCTTCAAATTTGGCAACTGTTTGGAAGAGAAGCTCGTTAGATTTGAATTTTTTTTTCTACCAAGCCAATTTTTCAAGTTTGGAAATAAAAGAAAGGCCACTGGGAGCCAAGTCAGGTGAATTCAGTGAATGTTGTAGTAATTGGAATCTAAGTTCTACAATTTTCGCTATCAAAACTGCGCAGGTGTGCACTCTTGCATTGTTTTGATGGAAGAGAATTTTTTTCATTGCCTGGTGAAGGTGATTTTTCTTGATTTCTCTGTTTAACCGGTGCAATAACGATGCATAATACTCTTCCTTTCTGCAAGTACTCAATTTAGATGAATCCGCTTGCATCCCAAAAAACCGAGGCCATAATCTCTCTGCAGATTTCACCTCCTATTTCGGAGCCGGTTGGTCTTTAAAAACTCACTGTTTTGAACTGTACTTTTATCTCTGGAGTTTAGTAGTGTATCCATGTTTCATCCACAGATATGTATTGACTCGTCAGGATTGCGAAGGAAAAGTGTCAAACCAGCTTCCAAATCGATCACACGATTGCGTTTGTTCTCCATTGGGAGCAAACGCGGTGCCCATCTTGCTGAGACCGGCACCTAATTTTGGTGCAAAATTGAAAACACTGTTACCTTGTGATGTATCTGTGGCCTCTACTATTTCGTGAATCTTGATTCGTCGATCACTCAAAACCATATTCTGGATTTTGTCACTTCAATTGGATGCCCCATTTAAGTTCATTTATCCATTGTAAATTGTTGCAAATACAGGAGCAGATGTGCCATGAACTCCAACTTGGTTTTTATCGGTTTTGGTGTTAAAACTTTTAACGAAACTCGTTGTTTTCCATTTTTCTAGAGAAACAACAGATTGTTGATTCAATCGTGGATAGCAACGAAACCCTGTGACGGATATAGCTGAAAATTTAGCTGCCCTCTAGTAAGAGACGACGATTGCTAAATACAAACTTTTTTGATGCTACGAGTGCAATTTCTTGGATTTTCTATTGAACGCTCTTAGTTCAAAAGCTATCTATATCATGTTCGTAAAGTTAAACATAGCGAGAAACGGGCTTATTACTTAGATATATCGGCCGTAGTCCATTGCAGCTATGGTTTTCGGTGTAGGCCACGTCTTTTCTTACATTGATTTCTGCCGACGTCAGTGGCCAGAGGAAGAAGCTCAACATAGGTTGCTGCGAAACGTCGGCAAAGAGCAGTGTAAGAAATGAATGACTACACCAGAAACCAAATCTCAAATTATTAATTAGTCCTTATAAGTAGAACGGAAATAAAGGGATACGCTAGACGAAAACGACAGTCAAATGCTATAAATGCTGTCTGTAGGCAAATGCCATTGAAATTCAGTTCTCTTTGCATGGCTGGGTATAAAACAAAAGAAACAGGAATGCCAAATTACCGTTTGGGAAAATGTTTAAGTGTCGTAAAATTAAATCAATACAAGAAATATCTCGATATTGGTTAACACTACACGAACTGTGTTTGATATAAATTGTGTGTTATAAGGAGATCTACATTTCTGTGTAGTAAGTTACTTATCTCTCACCAGCTTACCTGTTGTACAAAATTAATTCAGAAGGAAAAGGACTTCAGAGGCTATTCCCAAAAAATTCAAAATATACATTCTTTTGTCATGCAAATATGATTTATATACAGTGTTTTTATCAAAATCGTTGGCTATTTTTGAAAAAAAAATTCTAAAATTTGCCCATGTAAAGATTAGTTTGGGTTGGGGATTTTCTACACTGTAAAAATATCACACCAGACTTCATATTAACTCAGCTTTTGTCAGGACATGGTAAGTTTGGTTTTTATTTTGAAAGATTTAAAATGCAAACACATTGGATATCAATGTATATGTACTGAACAGCAAACTGTTGCATCTTTTGTTTTACTGCCAGTTCTAAAACATAAAAAAGAATCTTCGATACATATTTCAACTGTTTTAGTGTTATATTTGACAAACCACTATATATTATAATTAGAAAAATAATCTGTCATAGGGAATTCCAAAATTTATGTTCTATTTATGAAACGCTACAGTATTCTTTTTATAATATACATTATTTAAATTGTTTTCTTTTACCAGTATGATCTGCATCCAGATATAGCTAATTTACTTAATATTATAAATTCATTTGTATTAAACTATAAACCTAATGTGTTCTCGGGTAAAATAGGGTTTTATGTGCTTGTATATTCAATAAATAATAAATGAAAGTGCATTTTTTTAGAAACCGGGCATTTGCAGCGAATTTCACAGGTTTCTGTACAACTTTTCAATATGCGGGAGTATTGTTTGTGTACCAACCAATTGCAAATATTCTTTAAGTTTATATAGAGAAATATTACACTCACTTTTAAAATATTTTATATTTTAACAAATATACTTTCAAGTGTTCATTAAGGAAAATAATGTCTCGCATAATAGGTTATTGGAACCAAAATCGTTAACATAAGGTATTTAAAAAATAACCTTAGCAATATTTCAGAAAATTGTAGACATTTTTGACAAAAGCAAAATGTTCGAAAATGTTTTCATGTAAAGGGTAGTTTACGGTTGGGGAGTTTTGTTGAATATTTTCTTGTCACATTCTTGGGAGATGCTAAACTTATGTATCACACACACGAACTTTTTCTAAAATTATTTTTTCTTCCTTTTTGGATACAGCTCACGTTTATTTCATGTGAAATCTCGGTATCAAGATGTTGTGTGGAATGCAATGCTTTCTCTACCTATGTACCTTAGTAGTGAAAATAAAGATGGCATTGATTGTTAGATTATCAAACGCGTATTCTTACATTAAGCAGCACCTACAGTGTGGAATGTTGATACACCAGTTTTTTTCCAATCTGAGGTCGTATATTTACGCAAAGACCAATAGATAATGCTTTTTCCCATGTCCCCCAAAAGTAGATACGTAGTGTAACGTTGGTTAGATTATTTTTATTTAAGCAAAAGGTGAGACTCAATCATATTACTTGGAGTTAATAAACTTATTTTAAAATAATAAGCTTAAATTAGACTAAATAAACCTTTAAATTAAAGTAATAGTTCGGTTTCACAGATATGTTACTCTCTTTCATACGTTGGAGCTATTCAAGGAAAGGTTTGATTCGCATTGTTTTTTGAATTTTATCCCGATTTCAAAAGGTTTATGGCAAATTATGCTTTCAAACTATAAAGGAAACCCTCTTAAAATCCAAAAGCAGAGCACAAGAAATGGTTTGTGTCATGTTTTGCTGGAACTAATCGAATCCCTTTTCATTTTGCTGAAGAGGAATATGAAGTAGTTTCGGGTTTTTATGTTGAATAAACTCCTACTGCAATTAAAGTTAAGAATAATTGATGCTGAAGAAATGTTAGGACTGCTATAGGTCCTGGTAATCATGCTGAAAAAAATATGACCACTGCAGTTAGGTTTATTTGCATAATGAATGGCCCTTTCCTCATATCTAAGTATTATTATAAATACGAATGCTTGATGTAAAACTTGAGGTGAAAATTGCAAGGTATGAAACATGAAAATTATTGCAATGTCCTAATTCATCATTATAAATGAAATAAATGAATTCAGACAGTTATAAAACTGCAGTATATAGTGTATTAAAATACTGTTTAGAAATTAGTTTCTATTTAAATATAGCAGTTTACTCCTTAAAATTATGGCATCCTCTCCGTATGATTTCAAGGGTTAGAACACACTATTTTCAATGAGTAAATCTTTATGGACGAGAGAGAGAGGATATAAACTCTTCACACATTTTTGTTTTATGACTGCCTGTATAGTGTAAAATTAAAATTTAACAATATATCATATTCTGGCCATATTGTAAACATCTGTAACAGACAATCTTCCCAACATTTATTTGATGTTATGACAAATTCCTTCTAATAAGATTTTACCTCTTCTAGCACTTAATATCATGTATATATTAGGTAGTAAAGGTAATTAATTGTATTGCACCCAAAAATTCGATACCGAGATTTCGCCAGAAAATGTTTTGGGCCCCATGAATGAAAAGGCATGTTTAGTAAAAGGTCTGTAGTATTTAAGTTGTTATTTAACTTCGTATTTAAGTCAGGCATCTTCCAAGGAAATAAAATGAAATGGTGCTTTATTTATAGACGCCCTTTAACTGCTGTGGTTCTTAGCGTCCCATTCTATACGGCGTGAAAGACCGTTTAATTTTGCTCAGAAGCCTCTCTATCAGGCTATGTTTCAAGGATGCGACACGAAGAGTCTTAGAAAAATGCCCCTACCGTCTTTGTATAGACATTTTTTTTGAAATGTTTGATTTTCTGAAAAATGGCCTTAACGATGTTGATCTTTTAACATGTTTACATAGCAAATAAAATGTATATCTTGAATTTTTGTACCTCTTTGAAAAATATCCTTATTCAGGATGATTTTTGTATGCATTAGATATAGACGAAAACTGTATATTTGACAAAAATATAGATATCGTTAACCAGATAATGTGTGTGTCATATTCACTTTTGTAGATTTAAGCATTTTATAGATCTTGTTATCACAGATTGTATATTTAATGATTTCCGAAATATTCATTATTATTGGTTTCAAGATTTTTAAAATAAAATGATTCTCAAACAGGAAGTCGTCATTCATTTCATATATACTTTGTTTTACTTCTGGCTGAACAAAGAGTACTGAATTTCTATATTTTTCACATAGCAACCATCTTTTAAATGATCTGAGTATTGCTTTAGCCTAACGAATTCCCTTATATCCCTCCTACTTAGCATTGTAATAAGATCATTTCTGCCAACGTTTATCTTGATTAGCACGGTGTATATGAAAAAAAAAGTTATTGTAAGAATGGTTTGTTAGTATAATAGGTAGAGAGAGTCATGTGAATAGAACGCATCAGATTTTTTTCTGTCTACTCTGCGCAATTAAATCAGAATTATTTTGTTAAAATATATAGTAATTTCTGTGTGGTGAATAAGAATATTTTAAGCAACACTCTACATATAACGGGATGCTAGTTTTATAGGGAAACGAAGACCGGGGGGAAGAAGAGAGAGCTCGCCCACCTTTCCGCAATGTTTTTTCCAATAAAAAATCTTTCTTTCAGGCTCTCAGCCATTATGATGCATTAGTTACTAATTTACGCAAACTAGCTAAATCATTAATCTAAACACAACGCACGTGCACGTCAGTGAACTCTGGGTCAGAATGAAACCTTAGCAGTGGAAGCACTAGATATCTGAGTGTATAACGTACTTCATATCTCAATGTTGTTGCTCTGCTCTCTTCCGAAATTGCGTGTAACATATGGAACCAAGTGATCAAAATGGTTGCAAATCGCATACACATAACATCCGAAACGTCACTTGTATTGCAATAAGCAAATTGGTGCTAGAAGAGATCAGGGGGTATCTTAAACTAAAAATATAAAATGCACTAGAAAATTGATAAAAATTTAAAAATGTCTGTTCTCTGTCAGGTATAAGCAATCCCCAACTATTTGACATGCAACTTGTAAAGTCAGCTAACACCACATAGTTTGAAGCGAACGATAAATGGAGAGAGAAACAATGAGTTCAGTGGCGGTTCTTGATTCTTAGATAATCAAATTGATTTATTTTGAGTTTAGACTGCAGTAAAATAATTCAAAGCCATTGTAATTTTATTTACAATTATTTCGTTAAAATCTGAGATACATCCAAAAAAGGCTTTTTTCAGCTGCACCAACAAATGTTCATCAGTCAACCGAGATCTATATTTTGACATAGGTCATTTGTAAAACGTTGGATGCAACTGTTCAGAACCAAATTGCTACAACTTTAGTTGCGAAAAATCTTAATTGCATGTATTTTCTTAACTTATGTATGCTTAAATACATAAACATCATCTTTATCGTTGCACACATTTCTCAAAAAGCATATCATTTCCCACAGATATGTTGTAACTTCAAATTCAGACTTACTATTGTAGTTCGCAAGTTATACAGCTACCCCTCTTAAAACTTTCCCTTTCATCAGTTTCAGCTGTACGACAAAAGTTTTAATTGCATCGTGCATGTTTACTAATTTGATGTATTCCTTGCCGTTAAGCTCGTTTATTTTTTGTTATTTATTTACTCCTTTCAAGAGAACAATGTCCCAATTAATTGCAAAGGTAGAGTAAGGCTGCAAAATTCAACGCCATAGCTCGGATTTGATATACCGATCTCCGGGTCTCCGTTTAGTTGCCTTTATCACTGAGTTACCATGTCAATATGTCGCACATTATTAATTTTTCCAACTAAATGGATATTTTCCCGGTAAACAACAAGACGATCTCAAATTATTTTGATATGGCATACTCCAATGGCGTACAATGTCATAAGGCTTAGGCTTCATAGTTTTACGAACTATTAGATCAGTTACATATTATTGTAATAATATTGTTTGTTCCACGGAAATACCTGTTTTGAATCACCGAATAAAACAATTATAGGAAAATTGTTGTTGTGTGTATCGTAACTCAAAAACTAAAAGTAGGATAAATACCAAACTTAACTTTTAATTCAGTTTATTCAAAGATCGAGATTTAGATTTTCAAGAACATCCACTCAAAACATTCGCTTTTAGAAAAACTTTATTTTCTCAAGATGGCTCTAACACTTTTCATTGAAATACCATATATTTAATATAATTACTTAGCAAATAAAATTACATTAGGATTTTATTGGAATGAGTCCACTTCACTCGGAAGGAATTTTGTTTAATTGGTAACATTACGAGATAGACAAAAATTGTAAATATCTTTAAAACATATAATTTTCACATAGATTTTTGTATCATCAACTATATACAGAAATAAGCTACCGTGCCTTCATATACACAATCTTTACTTCAAAATAATATGTGCAAAAGTCCGGAACCATTTCTGGGAACTATTTTCTGAAACCACGCTTATTATCGTTTTACACACCTCTTTAGGTCTTTGATCTGTATCCCACTTTCTAAAAAGTGACAAAATGGTATTATACAAACGACAAAAAAGTTACCAGCCAATAGCAACGATGACTATGGTTATGAAAAAGTGACAAAATGAATATTGCAACACTTGAAACAGAAGTTCTATTTATATCGAAAATAATATGTATTCCGCAAACTTTTTGATCCTAGATCAAGTGAAAATATATAATGCGCAGAAGATAGTAAATTAATATCAATACAAGTAATTTGTAGAATCTATATGAGAGAAAGGCTTGTGAAAGTAACACAGTTTTATTTTCCAATTTAATTTTAGCGTGCTATGACTTTATATAAGCTGCACATATGAATATTTGGCTTAGAGTTCAGTAGTCATAAGAATGTCTGCAAAGTTAAGGGTATGCTACCTACTCTTAAAGAAATAAACACAGAGCCATTAGGATAATGACGTGGATCCATTTTCTTGAGTCTTCCGCTCCATTTTACAATACGATTTATCTTAATTAAGGCGGGTTGTGATTCCCAAGGAAAACAAATAAGGTCTGGCGGTCATCTAGAACTGTTTAACCTTTGGCTCATCTTTCTGGCCGCCCCCACTGCACTTATAATGCCTTCAAGAAGAGTGCAAACACAAGATGGCAGCCAGTACAATTACACCGTAATGAGCACGCCGACCAACCTTCTCAGATTTCCATCTTCCTCGCTTCCGAGAATTCTTCACTTTAAACAACCGGGCGTTTATTTATTGCCTTCTGGTAAAAGTGCAAGCTGCCCCAATACACCGACTTCCTGCATAAAGGACATTCACCTTTCATTAATAGTGTAATCATCCTTTGGAATTAACATAAGCAGAGTTGTGGCAACAAAAACCTGATGTACAGTTATAGTCTTTAAGTATTTATTTATTATGTCTTAAACCACTTCACAAGTATTTCACATCGGATAAAAAAATGCTGATATGTTATGTTCACATTAATTTCTTTACCTTCTATTGTTTATTTACTCTCTCTACCAATGTGCAATATACCTAGTAACTACAGAACTGTATTCTGCCTAAAAATTTGATCCCGAGATTTCACCGGAAATGCATGTTTTGTGATCCCTTGAATAACAAATGAGCATTGACGTTGTTTTGAAGATCTTCGTACATAACGACGTTTGCGGAGAGCCATTCAAAACAAACGAAGAGGAATGCTGACTTCAGGAATTGTGTTCATCCATGACATCGCTCGTCCACACACTGCTGACACAACCCATCGGCTCCTTGAACAATTTCAATGGGACATTTTCGATCATCATAGGAGGGCAGCACTTTCAAACCAACGAATATCTTCAAAACAACGCCAATGCTCATTTGAAATCATTGGCGGCAACATTTTTGAAACGGGTACTGCAAATTATGCACAGCTAAGATAAATGTCTCAATTTTTTCGGTGATTATGTTGAAAAGTAACCACAAGTGTACAAAACTTTTAGTAATAAAATTAAAGTTTTGTATGAACTTGTTCTTTTATTTATAACCTATCGGAGGTTGAAAAAACCCCGCCCTCGTGTATATATAATGTATGTATGCGTGTGTATGTGTGTGCGTGTAGGTGGGCGCGCGCGTAAGCAGTATAATGGTATTTAATTTCAGCATCTTTTAAGGCTGTGATAATCGCCGCCCCGCTGCAAACTACCTACTACATAGAAATTTAACGTTTAAAATATTTTCATCATGAATTTCCAGGGAGTATTTGCAGAAGTTCATTCCGAATGATTTTTGCTCAACTGGTCAGGCTTACTAAACACAGTTAACTTATGTGGGTTAACCCCTCAGAGATGTTCCTTCTACTTTTTCAACTTATTCTGAGGTCAAGAGAGAGTCAATGAATCGCGGAGCGACCACTCTTGAAAGATCTCACTATCGCTTTAGCCTAGTATATACCTTTATTCCTGTGTATCTACAAGGAAGTACGTAATACAAGCATTTCTGCAAATTTTTATATCGATGTACGCAAAGTATAGAAAAATAAGTTTTTGTAAAAACAGATTATTGCAGAATAGGTACAGAAAGTTAATAAGAATGTAACAAATAAGATTTTTATAAAGTTTATACAATGAAAGTTTAATGCGTATTTTATTGAACGTTTTAAGGATGTATTATTTTTCCTTTCTCTACACGAATTATGCACATAGTTTATAGCGAAGATATTGTGTTCCAGCTAAAAATTCTATATCGAGATTTCACCGGAAATACAGGAATAAAAACTTTTAGAAAAAGGTTACTGTGCGTTTGTGTGTGTAAGTGGTGTGTGTGTGTGTGTGTCTATTGACAGCATAGCTAAAAAAAGACCGTTAAATACCAAATGTAGAACTTAAGTTTAGTATTTTATAAGGATAAGTCACAAACATTTGTAAGAAAGTCCCCCTTTAATATAGCATTATGTTGAAAATGTTTTTCTCAAAAATGGCTTCAAGTATTTTGATCAAAATACCGCATATAAAAGATACTTCATGACAAACAAAATGTATATATTAAATATTCTGGGAATAGCCTCTGATAGCCACTTCGTTCTATGCACTTTGCATAACTGATAAAAGAACTGATAGACATAAACATTTTAATACAAACAATTGAGGTCTCATTAAAACAAACAGTTTATGCAATAATTTTTTTTTGTAAAACTAACCATTTTTGAATTAATCCTGAGTATTACTTTCATTTTTAAGCTACTTATAGTTTTCTCAAACGGGAGGTCACGTTTTGCTTCATGTCTCTTTTGCTTTACTCCTAGCTGTGCAAAGCGGAAACAGAATTAGAATTGTTTCATATAGTGACATGCTTTTTAAAGGATTTGATTATCGCTTTAGCCTAGTGTATTTTCTTATTTCCATTCTACTTAGATGGAACTAATTCAATAATTTCTGTTAAAGTTTATCTCGATTATCACTATGTAGACAAAGAAATAATCATCTGTAACCGTAGTTTGTAGAGCAAGGCATGTTTATGGAACACATCATATTTTTACTTTCTCTAGCACATGTGTGCAACGGACACAGTAAGCAAAGAAGGTGGTGTATTCTACACTAAAAGTTGATACCAAGATTTCACCATAAATATGTTTTGAGACCTCCTTAATTCAAAAAGTAATTTTTAGAAAAATTTCATGGTGTCTGTCTGTCTGTCTTCTCTCTCTCTCTGTGGACATCATAATTCAAATAGAAAAGTCCATTAAATATCAAATTTTGTATTTAACTTTAGTAGCTTTCAAGGATACGACACAAATATTTTCAAGAACCGCCCCCACACACCAAATTAACCTTTTTATGGACAAAAATTCGAAAAGTTTGATTTTCTGAAAACTTTTTCTTACAGTTTTGATTAAAATATATTAAATATAATATATATCTTGTATGCATATATTGAATAGCTTCTGGCGACCTCTTCACTCTCGATGACTTTTGCATAAGTGGTAAACTATAAGAGATAGACAGAAACGTACTGCACAAAAATGTAGAGCTGGTTAAAACATATAATTTATGTCATATACATTTTTGTTGTATTAGTCGTATCCGAAATATTCCTTTTTATAAGTTTCAGTTTTAAAGTAGCTAAATTTTTCTCATACAGTAATTCGTGAACTCCTGCCCATGCAAAGAAATGAATATCAATCACATAGCAACCAGTTATTGAAAAGGTAGACAGAGGAATAAGCTTTGCACAGAGATGCAAAGAAATTAATGTGAATGGATCACACGAAATTCGCATATTAAGACGTGTAAAACTTAAAACTACAGGCTCTAGTAATAATTTATATTATTAAAAGTAGCATGAGTACTCCACCGTATAAATTAAATACAAATACACATTATAAAAATGTTAGAAAGTCTTACAAAGTACGAGTTAGAAGACATAATATAAATAATAATTAGCGTAAGCGGGTAAGGGCGGGGCTGATGATGTTATTTTGGTTTTGGTTAGTAATGCTAATTGTAAAGGCAACCGTGTAGTGCATATGGAGTTTCCCGGGACAGATGTTGAACCTAAACGCCATATGCAGCCGGCCGAGCATGCGCAATGAGAAGACAAGCAAACTAATGCAATAGCCCCATTATGTTGGCACCGTCCCTTGTGACACAGCCCGGTCACGAACCTTGGTCCCTTCCTTTATAAAACGGATGTCATGAAACGTAAATGAACACATACAAGTAAAAAAAATAAAATGTCTCAAACTTTCTTAAGGAAAAAATTCCACATTCACACTGGAACCAAAACATAACATAGAAAGGGACCTCCTGAATTAAAAAAGAAGCATTTTTAGAAAAGAAAAAAAAAAAACATTGTGGTGTGTGTGTATGCAGGCAGCGTAGCTCAACAAGAATTATCCGTTAAATATTGAACTTGATTTTTAAGTTCAGTATCTTCAAAAGACGAAGATGTTCAAGAAACATGAAAACAAATTCAATTTTGATTTTCTCAAAAATTACTCTAACAGTTTGCTTAAAGTATGTTATATTCAGGATATTTACATGACAAATAAAACGTAAATATCTCTTTATTTATATGAACTTTTTTTAATTTTCCATAACTAGTAAACCGTAGGATAAATACAGAAGCTAACTGCACAAAAATGCAGAGCTCCATAAAACACAATTTATGTCATATACATTCTTTTCCTAGAGTTGATAATTTCTTTGCTGTTGGTTTCAGTTTTAAAATACTTAATATTTTCGCAAGAACTTGATAACACCGGCCACGCATAGCAACCAAATGTTAAAACATTTGAATTCGATTTAGCCTGGTATATACCCTTATCTCGCTTTTACTTATAAAGAAATAAGTAATACTTTCTGCTAATGTTTATTTTGATTAGCATGAAGTAGAAAGCAGAATAAGCTTGTTAACAATAATTTATTTCAGAGATGTAGAGAAAACTATGTGAATGGAACACATCATATTTTTTTAATCTTAATAGTTAGTATAAGCATTTATTATTAGGAGATTTAAGATATTACATACTTCATTAAAACATAAAATAGCTGATGTGTTCTACCCACATAACTTTCTCTACCTGCTATATAACAAGCTATTCTTACAAAAGCTAACCAAGATAACTGAAATGGTCTTGTTATATAGTTCCTCGTAAGTAGAAGGAAAACAAGAGAATACACTATTCTAAAGCGAAAATCAAATGTTTTAAAATATAGTTGCTATGGGGTTAAAATTGTTTTCTTTGCATGTAAAATTGTATTTTGATGGATTTTTTGATAACTTTGTTTTTCTCAAAAAAGGCTCTAATGATTTTGATTAAAATACCATACATTAAGGACACATACATCACAATAAAATGTATGTTTTGAATTTTATGGGAATAGCCTCTGAAGACCTCTTTATTCTGGATGAGTTTTGCATGATTTAAATCATGTGCGTTTTTGTTAAACAGTTTGACCGTTTTCGAGATATTCCTTGTGATTTACTTCAATTTCAAGCTACCTTACTTTTCTCAAGCGAGACTATCAAAGCGGACCGAACCTCAATTGTTTCACATTGCGACCAACTTTTTAAAAAATGTGACTGTCGCTTTAGCCTAATGCATTCTCTTATTTCTCTTTTACTGACAAGGAACCAAATAGTAAGAATGATTTTGTGATGTTTATCTAGATTATTATTATGTAGATGAAAGAATAATATTTGTAAGAATAGTTTGTGTAAGGAACAACTAGAGAAAGTTATCTGAATGGATGACATAATTTTTTTACAGAAATAGCTACATTATACATTTTGTTAGTAGACACAAAAGCAATAGTAAATAGCAACAGTCAACTGTTTAGGAACTGGAAGCTATACAGTGTCCTAAAAATTTCATAATTTCCATGCAGTGACAAGAGACAGCTACAGCACTTTAAAAAGAATGACCAATTATTCATCAGTCAAAGCATTAGTAATAAATATTTTTGGAAAGTATGTAACAAAAAAATAAGATTTTGTAAGTATATTGTGTATGAGTTATACACAAATAAACTAGGATGCGTAGACAAGAAACATAATCATTCTACAAGTCTTTTACACAATATGTTAATAGCATAGATTTTAAAAAATTGTAAACAAGTACTCTGTAGGAAGAACATACAAACAAATATACGATATATTAACAGCATAGATGCACTCCGATAGTAGAATAAAATTACACATTATTACACAACAAGCATAACAATTCTAATGTGAATAATATAAATGTGTAAATAGCAACTATAAATAGTCAGTAAAAGTGCTAGTGAAAAGTGAAAATGAATGATATAATAACACTCAGAGGAATAATAAGTAAATGGCTTATACAACAGAGATAAAAGTAAACCACACTAGATAAAGAAAGGTTTATAAAGCATGTACATCTTTATGTTATGGGAAATGTGATAGCATAAACCTAATAAAAAATTTAACAATCAATATCTCGGAAACAATGAATGCTACGACATAACGTTTTTGACAAAAATTATATACTTTGATGAACTGCACAATTTTCCTCCGTTAATGTTTCATCTGTCACCTACATTTTTCCTATTTGGTTTAAGCTCAATAGAAATGAAGTGGATTAAATTGGTTTTTACAGAAAATTTCAAATATGTATGCATATGCAGTGTAGTACTCATCTCATATCTAGCATTGCTATTAACAAAATTTACAGGCAGAAAAATATGCCAGAAAGGGCAGTTAATATTAGTTTGTATTCTGAAATATTTTTATATTTTTCATGCAATTGGTTTCATAATCTTTTGAAAATTCCTTTATTTTTTCAACAATTTCTTGTGTAATGCAGTAAAATTGTTTTTAAGTGCACTTAAGAGAAGGAATTTTTTTACAAAAATGGTCGAAATGTCGTGTAAATGGATTTTATTTTATTGGAAAAATGTTATTTTACGGAATTATCAACTTTTTTAGAGCTTTTATTTGTCTTTCGATTTTTAAGCCCACACACATTTAATTTCTGTGAGTTTAAATCATATTCCGTGATATTTCTAATGTATTATCTATATGAAAATGTTCGTATAGATTAAATGCAGACTAAATCTGTAAGTATCTTGCATAAAAACATGTATTTTAAAAAATTATAAAATGATTAAACAGCCGAGATCACGTAAAATGTTTACTCTTTAGTATTGTCACTAGAAAATTTTAAAGAGAAGATGAGTTTTTACTGGAGTTAATGTGTGTGTATCATTTCAGTATTGCAAATATCTTATATTTATTCAGAATCACTAACATGATTTATTGAAAATATATGACAAACGTTTTGAACTCAAGTGTTTGGGGAAGGGGAATTTTCTGAAAAATTGTCGCTTTATTTTCCTAAAGGACGCCCTGCTTAGAAATGAATTTCAGCAACAATTTTAACATAGTAGACAATCTGTTTGTCAAAACTTCCTCATTTTATGCAAAGTATGATGAAAGCATTTTAGTTGATTTTGTGTTGTTGGTCCTTATTTTTTTATTAATTACAGCCTTATAAGATTACTCTCCTTTGTTTCGACAGCGGTTTTTCAAGACAGAAGCGATTTTCATGAAACGCCTTCTGTTTTATGTCATCCTTAATCATATCACTAAATCATATATATGTAAAACTTGCTCTCAGAAGATTTCTCAATTAGTGTGTAAGTATACGCCTTGGTAAATACATATTTAATTGCAAATTTTGACTCTGTTTCGCACACTATATATTTTTTATGTGATTGCTTTACTTTTAAAATCTAAAACAATAACAACGTACCAATGTGCTTACATAATTAATAAAAAAGCTTATTTTAATATGTTTAGACAACTATTAAATCCAAGGACAATTTACAAATAACCCTAACAAGAAGAGGTATTAGGGAAAGTGATTCTCTTAGTCCATTTCTATTTAGTATTGTGATGGTCGTAATTATTCAGAAAGTGAAACATGAATTTGGATACATCATATGCTATAAGATTAGCATGATCTGTTATGAAATGATGTTCTTGTGGCTGATACTGGCGACATCTTGCAAAGATTTTTGTACCAATTGTATATTGTCAAATTTTTATCATGAAAACAGTTGTGTTAACAAAACAGAACGATTAACTGTTAATAAAGAACACTCGCAATGCAACTAAAATTTTAGGGCAGTTAAACCATATTGGAGTTAGTATTACAAGCAAAGGAAATTAACCATCAATTTTAAAAGCAGTAAAAATAACTGGTTGTATTTATGATTAGGTGCGGAGAAATAAATAAGAAAATACCAGAAAAGTTAGCATTTATAAAGCTGTTGTCACACCAGTGATAACTAATGTGTTTTAACAAGGACACTGATTACAGAAAGACAAAAAGGTTGGAAAATAAGAAATGGGAGTGCTGAGAAATACTGCTGACAAGATATACACCGAGTAAAGTTTAAGATTATTTGTTTTGTATAAACTGAGAGCACCTATCAGTTTATTAAAGAGAAACATTTTTCAAGATGTTTCAAGAAGTGTGCATTAAACATTGGTTCATTGGTTTGTGCTTTACAAATTGGCAGAAGTGAAATATTTCAAATATAATTTACTCACCTTATACCTAACTTTTCCATATATATATATATTTATTTTAAACTATAGTTCATCTGCTGTATCACCTCTGAGTAATATACATCTAAAGTTTATAAATTCAGCTCTACCGATAAATATTTGCATAGCTTTGTTATGAAACTCGATATTCACGATTCTTATTAGATTTTGACTCTTTATTCAGACAGCTAATATCAGTGTAGCTCAAAATAGTTATGTATGTTGAAATCTCTGTCCTATCAAAATTTTCGATGGCATGCGATACTTATAAACCCTGAGCATAGTGAAAGTATATATGTGAATTACAAAGTGTGCGAAATCAGTTCTGTATTTAATCATTGCACAAAGGATATCATATTCTGTATTCCGCGGATATGGTTTTGTAACATGTATAGATCAAGTATTATAAAATAAATTTGGCAACTACTAAACCAACGCTATTGTTGAACCTTTAAAATCTTACACGATTTGAATATAACGCGTGCTTTACGTACTCACAAATATACTAAATATATTATATTTTAACTAAAATACCAAAACTATTTTAAGAAACAAATTGCTTCTTACTGTAAATTTTATATATTAGTGTCACAAAATAAACTGTGAAACCTACCAAACACTGATGGAAGTGTTGTACCTTTAAAATCTTAAATGATCTGCATTTACTCACGTACTTTGGGCCTTAACAAATGTACAAAATATACCGGAAATTTAACCGAAAATACTAAAATTATTTTAATAAATTGCTTCTTATCCTATTAAAAAAACCTGCTCTCAACCCTGGTAGAATTAGAATATAAATTTTGGGCTGACTAAAGAATCTGAATAAATGTTGATAAAGAACTAAATCTCCTCCTACCGGATAAATATAGTTTGTAATCTAAAAGGTAATCCTCTTATGGCATATCTTTGGTATGAACAGTAGTAAAATGCATAGATTTTACATATATGAGGACAACCTAACAATTTGTATTTACTTTTTGGATACTGGAACACAAACGTTATCTAACATTAATCATCAGATGACTGAAAATTAAGTAATGCTCTCAAAAACGTTAGGCATACAAAATATGCGCGACCGCACATTTCTACGAAATTCCTCAGAAGTGCTATGGCGGCTGAGGTGCAAAACATCCAGTAAGTGGCTCTCATAAGATGATGCTCCTAGCATAATCAAAGAAGAACTACTGGAAGATATAAATATTTTGCTAAAATATACATAAAACAACTATATATTAAACAAAGATCAATGGCATATGGGAGAGGAGGAAAAATATCAAAGACAGACATCCTAAAAATCTAATACGAACCACTGAAAACGGTCAGCAAATTCAAGTATTTGGGCATGACTTTACAGACAACCACATCATCATTTAGCGCACACGTATGGAAAAGATCTCCAGCAGTTATCAGAGCAATGTGCAACATCATTGAAATTAGAAACAGATATGAGACTTCTTGAAACGACAGTCCTACCAATCACTACTAATTGATTTGAACTGACATGGAACAAACTAAAAACTAGACAGAGAAAAATTTGAAAACATTAAAGTAAGATTTATAAAGAGGAAATTGGGGTAAGCAAGTATGCACCAAATAGACTGGCGTATCTACCATCAAGAAAAACGCCATTATTAGAATATGTGAGGATCGAGACACCGCTACCAAACACAGAAACGTATAAAGTAGTAATAAGAAAGAAACAGACGCAAAAAGGAATAGACACCAAATTCTTCGGTATGGATGCTATGATAAACAGATAGTGGATAAACAGCAACAAAACCTAGAGATACACAATCATAAGGCTTGTTATACGCGGCTTCCAGCAATTAATATGTACAAACAAAAACAAGAACAAAACTGTTTACAAATTATGTTGGCAAAATGTGAATTATGCCACTTCAACAATGCAAAAAATGACATGCACTCTAAATGAACCTGTAAAGCAACTAAATAGTCAAATTTCTGAATTTTTTTCTTTGTAAATTCATTGGAGCGCACTTTGATTTAAAACATTAATAAACAAGAGGCAAGGTAAACGAACGAGGCTTGCATCCTCTCTAATAAGTGAAGTTCGGTAGTGGTGTCATTCGAGAAACTTGAACCGAACATTGAGCATAATTTCCGTGATACTATTGGATATTTAAGGTTGCGAACAGTACCTCAAGACTTCTGCTGCTTGCACTGAATCCACAACTTTATTCTCTGTTGCATTTATATTTAATTTCGCTTTGATTTGAACTTACCGCAGTCTGAGAGAAGGGTTGTTGGACATATTAGAGAAAAGATGCTATAAAGCATACGTATGTTGTAGAAAACATTAACTTCTTATAGTTAAGATCCCAATGTCAGTGAAGTACTGCATAGTACTACTTCGACTTTCTTACAAACCAGTATATTCGTTTCCTACTGTAATAAGTTTCTAGAATGTATCAATATGGGTTCTAGTTGCAGTCTCCCATTGTATTAATTTCCGTCTATTTCGGAATATCCTTCTATATACTTAATCTCTTGGCGAATATTTTCCTCTTCATCCTTTCTCGCTAGAAAAAATATGCAAGTTTGGTATCTGGAAGATAAAGTTCGAAAATCATTAAACACTCAAAACCCTGATTCTCTGAACATAAATATGTTTCATGACTGCTGCGTATTAATATATTTTAAAGCTAATCTAAGTTTGTATTTCAATTTCAATCATTGTTTAGTGATTGAAATGTCTCATTGTTTCTTTAGTACATGTGGTATGTATATTATCAATTATGTCACTTTCGTACATACTGGTCTCCTTGTTTACATTGTGCGCGATTTCCTTACTAAAGACTCGTTAATTGTACGTTGTAGATATTATGAATATACACTTGCTTTCTTTGCCTATAAATTTCGATTGTACATTCAAAACATGAATTAGATCTTTGTTGGTATAACACCGGCATTTAAAAACTTAATAACAGATCACAATACATGCCTTGGCAACAATGCATTTACATTGATTTACATATTAAGGATTTTGCTGTGTAATCGCGGATGCTGGCATAACCTGTACCAAATCCTTCAATAACATTTACTAAATCTAAATTAATGTAATATCAATCACATTATCTACAGAAATGTTCTTAAATCCAAAATCCCCTTCAGAAACTTGAGAGTAAGGTACTGTAACTTTTTGACGAAAGTTTCGTGTTGATATCTTTTGTTATTATTTAGTTATCCCAAATCTTCTTGACTTTCTGACCCTCATGTTTATCAAAAGTGTCATGTAACTATGTAGCAAAATAAATTTAATATGAATGAAGATAATGAGTATAAGCTGGGAATGGTAGAGCGTATAATTCTAATGCTTAAGGTTTTTTCTTAGGTTTATAGACAGCATTTTTCATTATTCTCATTTTGCAATTACTCATCTCACTCTCTCAGAAGATTTCAATTAAGCAAATTCTGCTTAAAGAAACAAGAGTGATTAATTCTTAAAAATTTCATACAAAATAAAAGAAAGAGCTGGCCATCTTTTGCTTCTAAATATGCCCTGAAAGTGTAGGAGGGGACCCCAGAATGTCACAAAGAGCAGCTAAAGGGAGGGGCGCGGAAAGAAACAAAAAAGAAGGAAGAGGCAAGTCTTACAGATCCACGTAAATCCATTATCTAGCCATCTTCCTTCTTTTCAAGCACCCCTTCTACCTTCTTCATAACTTTTAGCTAACTTCTTCACATCCCTTCAACGTTTTTATCAGTATAATTTTTATGATAACCCCTTCCCCAACAGTACAACCCTTTTTGGCGAGGTCTTCGAAAAGTTATTAGTACCAATTGCCGCAGTCCTTCGCCAAGCACGAGGACCTCCTCCCTCCACTCTTGGCGACCGATGAAAAACACTGGCACCCATTCATTCGAAATACGTTAAAGAAAGGACGCCTTAAAAGGAGGAATCATTAGGGCGAGAATTGTTTTAAAGTCTGGAAATAATAATTGTGTGAACAATGAAGAACAAAAAGAAAATTCCAACTCCACTCGGATCCAGAAGTGGTAGACTGAATCTGTAGAGGTGCTCGAATATTATTGCCAGTCGAGGCTTCGAGAACTGATTCATGATCGTATCTTGTTTTTGTTTACAGAATCTGCTATTGTCTTCGAGTGACGCTAATTGATCATCTTAGTATTGTCTTTATTTTAGCAGTTGAACAACCGATAGTAAATAAATACTATCATAAAGAATACAACCCAGCATCTTGCATCCTTTGGATCCATTATCATATATTTTTAAATACTGTAATGCAATACTAATAATACCAATACTAAATTTACGGTTATGATATTTCATTTAGAATGTAACAAATATTCAAAAAGTTGTTTTATGTTCAAAAACTGGATGTGTTCCATTCAAATATATTTCTCTAATTGTTCCACAAACAAGCTTTCCTTACAAAAGATTATTCTTTTATCTAAGTCATACCAATTGAGATAAACATTAGCATAAATTGTCTTATTACACAGTTCCTTGTGAGTATAAGGAAAATAAAGGAGTACTCTAGTTTAAGGCGACAGTCAAATGTTTTAAAAGCTACCGCCATGTGAAATTCGGTTTTGTTTTGTTTTGCATCCCCGGGAGTAAAACAAAAGAAACGAAACGTAAGTTAAGTTGCTGCATGAGAAAACTTTAAGTAGTTTAAAATTGAAATGAATAAAAAGGAATACCTCGGAAACGGTTAACTATACAAAAAGTATCTAACATAAATTGAGGGCTTTAAAGAGATCTTTATTTTTAGTCTTGTTAGATTTTGTGTATTTTTGAGTTCTACCAAAGTCATACAGAATGAAGAAGTATTCCGAGACTGTTCCTCGTCAATTCAAGAATATATTTTGTTTGCCATGAAGATATCTTAAGCATATAGCATTTTAATCAAAATCGTTAGAGCCATTTTTAGAAAATAAACATTTTCAACAACGTTTATTGGAAAGTGTAGTTGAGGGTGCGGGGAATTGCAGCCTTGAAAGGCACTGAAGCTGAATACCAAACTAGGTATTTTTCGTTCTTGAGCTGTTGTCCACAGTCAAGTACACCCACTCACACAGGTTCACGTTTCTAAAATGTTTTATTCAGGTAATTTCCCAAACATGTATTTTCGGTAAAATCTCGGTATCGAAATTTTTGGTGGAGTATAATACTTTCTTTATCCATTAGGTATATTTTACACACATGCTAGAAAAAGTAAAACATTTAATTCAAGTGCTTATTTTGTCTTTTCGCTCAGAAATGTTTGCGTCATCTGAACATACCATTAAAACGTTTAAGAACAGTGGCTTAATATTCTGCACTTACTTCCAATACCTCTTTCTGGACTTAATTACTTTCTCTAGTACGTATGACACACAGTGTACATAGCTGCTAGAGAAGATATTTTACTCCACCAAAAAATCGAAAGCGAGACAAAATTATAAAGAAAAATGTTTGTGTCTGTGTTTCTGTGGAAAGTATAGCTCAAAAACAAAAAAATTTATATTTAATTTTGGTATATTTAAAGGATACCGTACAAAGATTTTAAAGAAGCCCTCCCTCCCCCATAATACCCTTTACATAGAAAAAATGTAGAAAGTTTTGTTATTCTTAAAATGTTTCTAACGATTTTAATTAAAATAGCGTATAATAAAAATATTTATATGAAAAATAAAACGTATATGTTAAATTTTATGGTAATAGCCTCTAAAGAACTATAACATTTGTATAACTGGTAAACTGTAAGAGATAGACAAAAAATATAGATCAGGTTAAAACATCAGTTTGTTAGGTTTACCTAAATATTTCCAAGATATTCCTTGTTTCGTTTTAAAATACTTAAATATTTCTCGAGTAGAAAGTAAACTTTCGTTTAGTTTACTCGGGAATATAAAACGGAACCGAATTTCAATTGTTTCACAAAGCGAGGAGGTTTTAAAAGATGTTAATATCGTATTAATCTAGTTTATTCCCTTATTTGCCTTCTAAGGTGATAAGGTCATTTTTTAATGTTTATCTGCATGGTGTAGATAAAATAATAATATTTTGTAACAGTAGTTTGTAGAGAAAGGAATGCGATTTTTTTTAAATCAACCATCGGCACGCAGCAAACAGAGATAGCCATACGGTGAAGAATGTTCAAATTAAAGACAACCGCATACCTTTATTTTGAATCGTTAAGAAAACCTGAGAGAACTTATATATTATGATTCCCATGTATGTTAGTGGATAAGACTGTAGCTGTTCCAAAAACAAACGATTCTTACAAAATTATACTTTTATCTGCATCATGCTACTCGATATAAACATTAGCAGAATTAATTTTACTACGGGAAAGTAGTAAAAGTAGAAGGGAAATAAGGGAATGCATTAGGCTAAAGATATAGTCAAATATTTTAAAGCTGCACACTATGTGAAACAACTGGGGTTCGGTTCACTTTGTATAGTCTCGTATGCCATAATTAATGTCTTTTAACGACATCTACATTTATTGTGTATTAAGTTTTGTTCATCTCTTACGGTTTAACCGTTGTGCAAAATTCTGTAAAACTCAACCAGTATAAAGAGAACTTCAGGGACTATTCCCAGAAATTTTAAAATATACGTTTTATTTGTTATTAAATATGTTTAATATACGATATTTTAATCAAATCGTTAGACATTTTTGAGAAAAACAACATTTTCAAAAAAGTTTTCCATGTAAAGGTTAGTTTTCGGTGGGGAGATTTTTACAAATCTTCGTGTCGCATCCTTGAAAGATACATAACATAAACACCAAGTTTGGTTTTTAACTATAGTTTCGTTTTTCTGAGCTATGCTGTCCGCAAACACACAAAGAACCTGTTTCTAAAAGTCTTTTTTCGGACACGGAAGACCTCAAAAGGTATATTTCCGGTGAAATCTCGACATAGAATTTTTGGGTGGAATACAAGCTATGTACATTCTAGCTAGTATGTACATTGTATGTACGTATGGGCTAGATAAATTAAAAATGCAATATAATGAAGAAGAAGGAACAATTAATACTAATAGCACAAATGAAATTTCTAGGGAGATATAAAGAATGTACAATACAAACAAGGTTCCCTGCCAGAATATAAATACTATGCTCAACATACCATTCCGTTAACGATTGCATATAAGAAAACAAACAGAATTAGATCCATCTTGTAGAAAGAATGAATATTAGATTATCAGTTGTTGCTTTCATACTAATCGCGTGGACAGAGGGAAGAAGAACCGTGGTTCAAATCCCATTTATGGCATTGGATTTTTCAGTCTGACTCTACATTTTCAACTGCTGTCCTACACACGACAAATGTACAAGAATTAATTAATTGACAATGATTGACTTAATGGTTGGTTAAGCTATGATTTCCCGGAACTTGAAGCATCTACTTAAGAGATTGTAACTTGCCATTGAGGAATGATCCCTCAAAATTATTTGAGATTCCTTGTGGTTTACCGGGAAAATATCAACTGTTGAGGAATTAAGTGTCGTATCGGCACGATTTCATAGTAGCACAGTGGTTAGAATCAACTGAGCCCAAAAGATCCATAGTTCAAATCTTGGCTGTGGGATTAAATTTTTCAGTTACTCTACCTTTCATATTATTAGATATTATCCCGAAGGTAAACGAGACTTTGGCCATTAGAAAAAGATGGCTGGAGTAAACTCGGAACAGGCTGCAAGCCTAAACCATGAACGTGAAGAAGAGGAAGAATATTTAAGTGAAGACATTTCCATGGAAAGGAGATTTCTAAATAAGTCACATATCTTTCTCTACCTATTACGCAAACAAAGTTTTTTTATCTACGTCATGTTAATCTAGACAAAAATTAGCAGAATTGGTCTTGTTATTTGCTACCTTCTAAATAGAAGAGAAATAAGGAAATACATTAGACTAAAGCGATAGTCAAATCTGGTCATTGGGTTCGCTTTGCATGATGCGGATTGAGAAAAGTTAATTAGCTTAAAATTGGAACTAATAACATTTAATATCTCAAAAACGGCCAACTCTACAAGAAAAATGTCTATTAACGAGATCTACATTTGTTGTGTGGTAAGTTTTTGTCTCTCTCTTACGGTTTAACCGTCATGCAAAATTTTGCAAAACTCAACAAGAAAAAAGGGTTTTCTGAGGATATACCCATAAAATTCAAATATATATTTTATTTGTCATGTGAATAACTTTAGTACACAGTAAATTAATTGAAATCGTTAATCCATTTTTAAGAAAAGCAAAATTTTCGAAAACGTTCCCTGTAAAGTGTAGTTGGTGATGGGGGATTTCTTGAAAATATTTGTGTCGCATTCTGAGAAGATACTGAACTTAAATATCAAGTTTGATATTTAAATGACTTTTCATTTTTGAGCTATGTTGTTCTCAGACACACAGACAGACGCACACATGGACCTTTTTCTAAAAAGTTTTTTTTTCAGATTCAGAGGACCACAAAACATATATCTCTGGGAAATGTCGGTATCAAATTTTAGGTGGAATACAATACCTTCTCTGTCAACTATGTACGTTGTATATACGAGCTAGAGAATGTAGAAATGAGGGTGCGAAATACGTTACAGGACATCCGAAAAATTTAATTCAGTTTTAATTATAGACGCTCTTTAACTGCTGCGGTTCTCAGCGTCACATTCCACATTGGCATGAGGCCTCTTTATCAGACTTGAGGTTCTCTTAAGAGCCGCAAATCTATGGCACAGGACAAACGGGTTTACTTACCTTTGCGAAGAAGCCATGCTAATAATTTTTACGCCCTAAAAGGTATCGCCCTCCGCCGGGGTCGAACCCGCAACCTTGGGAACAAGAGGCTGGCATGAACGCGATTGAAACATTAAAGCGATTAAACTAAGGTAATAGCAGATGTGTACAATGTAAAACTATCGTTATTTAAAACACGAAGAGAAAGAATTAATTTAGGAAAAATGAAAACTGAAACTGGGTTTGTAGTTATATGTTATATACTACGCGTTTTGAGGGTTGCATAACATCTGTTTGCGTGTCACTTCCCCATGATCTTATACAGAGTTTAACATAGTTTGGGAGAAGTTGAGGAGAGTCGCAAGTCTTGAGTCAAGTTGGGGGGGAGGGTGTTAAGATGATGGTTTTGCCGGTGGGATACCGCAGCAACCACGGGCGTTTCCTTCAGCGTCTTTCGGGACCACGACGACGCCGTCCCTTCGCGGTCGCCTTACACTAACCTAATAACTGTACCTCAACCACCCCTTTCCTTTCGGCGTCTTCAACTGGAATTATGTGGAACTTTCCTGAGCTCAGATCGCAAAATCGAAAATAAATGTGCAATGAGATTCGCGCTATTACTGAAGTTTCCGCATTATTTATATTTTCGGCACGGCCTATGGCTCCAAAGTGAGGAAAAGACCATGTTTTTTCTATAAAATGAAATATTTGTTTGTCCAGAATATAATAGATATAAATTACATGTGTGTTAAATTAAAATTTTTAGATTTCATTGTTATTTGCGAATTAGTTTTAGTAAAAATCTTGAAAAATTAATTAATTAAAACAATTGAAGAATGTTTGTTTTTAACGATTAATAAGAGAACTTTTTAATTAACACGTAATGATAATTTTAATTGTTTTCTCACAGAAACCGTATGTAGGGCAGGAGTTGGGTAGGTAGATCCAGACTAAAAAACTCAACGCCATAGCTGGGATATGAACTACGGATTCGCCGATCTCTAGCCGGTTGCTCTACTACAGAGCTAACATGGCCACATGCCAGTATAGCACTAAATTTCTCAACTGACTCGCATGTTTCCCGGTAAATTCAGTGCTATACCGGCATCTTTCCATGGTAGCTCAGTGGTAGAGCAACCGGCCAGCGACCGGGAGATCCGTGGTTCAAATCCGTGGCGTTGAATTTTTCAGTCTGACTCTACCTATAAATTAATGTATTGTATGCATTTAATATAATTTTGAAGGAATTTATAAGCTTATTTTTTGCGAATTATTTAGCATTTTTCATATTATCAAGTAATATTCTTAGAGATAAATGAGAAATATTTATTCTTTATTTTTCAAAGAAAATATATTCATTTATTTCAAGTTACAAAGTGAAACCTTATTTTACATTTTCTTTGTGAAACTAAACGTTGTAAGTCAGAATTTAGATTTCCAAAAAAAGAAGTTAACATTTATAATACTTACTTACTAAAATAAGGTACCAAGAAAAAAACTTTCTCGTTCTATTGTGTAACTATACTTACAAAAGCGTAGCGATCCACCAATTTCAAGCTAATCAAGTTAAATATTAGCTGAAACACTTATTAGTTATATCCTTGTACTTAGAATGGAAATAAGAGAATACACTAAACTAAAGCAATAGTCAAAACTTTTAAAAGCTAGTTGCTTTGTGATTGAAAATTGGCTTATCTTTGCATGGCCAGGACTAAATTAAAAGAAAACGTAATATACTCGTTAGAGTATATTGCAGTTTTTACTTTCTCTATACGTACTATGTACATGTGTATAAAGAAGGTATGGCACTTCACCCAAAAATTCGATACTAAGATTTCACCGGAAATATATGTTTTAGGGTTCCTGTATCCAAAAAAAGCATTTTCAGAAAAAGGTCCGTGTTTGTGTGTGTTTGTGTGTCCATGTATCTGTAAACACAATAGTTCGAAAACAAAAAGTCGGTAAAATACTAAAGTTGTTATTTAATGTAAGTGTCTTCCAGGGATGCGACAAAAAGATTAAGAGGAAAATCCCCACAACCCAAACTACTATTTATATGAAACTTTTTTCGAACATTTTGATTTTCACAAAAAGGACTCTAACGATTTTGATTAAAATTTCGTATATTGAAGATATTACCTGATAAATAAAATGTATATCTTGATTTTTCTGGGAATAGCCTCTGAACACTACTTTATTTTGGATGAATTTTACGGAATTTTGCGTAACTGTTAAACCGTAAGAGATGGACAAAAACTTGCCGCACAAAAAATGTAGAGTACGTTAAAACACACAATTTATGTTATATACAGTTTTTTCGTGGAGTTGGTCGTTTTTTAGTTATTCCTTGTTTTTGATTTCGCCTTTAAAAAACATACTAGTCTCATACAGGAATTTGTTAACTCCTTTCCATACAAACATAGGAACTTGAGTCACATAGCAACCAACTTTTGTATATCACTTTAACCCACGGTACTCCCTAATTTCCCCTGGCTTCTATTTACAAGGAAGAAAGTAATAAGACTAGTTCTGCTGATTTTTCTCGATTAGCATGAAGAAAATAGAAGTCTAAGCATTTTAATAATAATTTTTGCAGAGAAGTTGAGAAAGTGATGTGAATGGGACACATCAGATTTTTTAAAATTTAAACCCATATCAAGGAGTACCTCGTAAGTAGTTAGTTCTAAAAAAACCAAATGTAAGGCATATATTGCGTTTTAATGAGATCTACGTGAATTTGTGCTGTAAATGTTTGTATTTCTCTTGCGGTTTCAGAGAAGTATTTTTTTTTTTTCAAAAGTCATCAAGAATGAATATCATTAGAGGTTTTTCTCAGAAAATTCAAGATATAGAGTTTATTTTTCATGTAAATATCTTTAATATGAGTATATTAATCATAATATTTAGTAGCATTTTTGAGAACTTTTCCACGTAAAGGGTAATTAGGGGTAGGGGATTTTCTTAAAAATCTTCCTGTCGCATCCTTGGAATGTTCTGAACTTTATAATTTATTTTAATATTAACCAGCTGTTTGGTTTTGAGTTATGTTCCTCACATACAGACACACAGGTATATTTTTGTAAAAAATGTTTTTTTTTGGGAGGGGGGGGGTAAAAGTGAAATACCTTCAGCTACCTGAATTGATAGCCTTTAGTTTTGAAGTTCTGTTAGGATAGCCTTTATTTAGGAGTCGAACTATGTCGTATCGTACTCGAGGAGAACTAACGGTAGGTCAGTATTTTAAGAATCGTAAGTCCAAGTATGAATAAAGTAAGAAGGATTTATTAAACAAACGAGCGTAGCGTCCTATAGATCTCTCTGGATCAGTGTCCTCAAATATGTCGTTCTGGGGGTCTTTAAACCATTATCGGAAGCCACGCTCTTTGCCTCAGGCAACAGTTACACAGTACATATCTTTCTGGAATACTCTATATGTTACATAATATCTCCTTAGAAGAATAAATCATGAACACCTCATACTTACAAATGCTATGGCTGAATGAATTTTGCATAGCTAGTACACCGTAAGAGAGACAAAATCTTACAACACAAAAATGAAGAGCCCGTTAAACACACAATTTGTGTTATATACATTTTTTTTCAAGAGAAAGATTTTTAAGATTTCCTTGTTATTTATTTCAGTTTTAAAATGCTTAATACTTTTCTCATACGGGAATTTGTCTACTATCCCCTTATTTTACTTCTACCTATAAGGAACTAAGTAATAAAACCGTTTCTGCTAATTTTAACTGGATTAGCATGAAATAGAAGAATAAACTAATTAACAACAATTTATTACAGAGAGGTAGAGAAAGCCATGCGAATGGAACATACCAGATTTTTTCAGATCTACCATCTCCCTCTAAAACAGATGCACCATTAGATTTTCATAGCTTTAGAGAATATTTAAAAGTTAAGTATTCTAAAATCAATGAAACTTTCTGCTGCATTTCTATTAGATATTGCATCTTAGAAAATATAAACGCCCACAATCTCCTTTTGACTAACTGAAATTGTTACTATTCATTACTTAAAACCAATTACTATATCCAGGTTTAATGAGTTACGTCAAATCGATCTTAGATATTATTTTCTGTTATAGTTAATGATTATCTTGAAAAGTTAACACAAAATAGTCATTGCATCAATCAGTTTATTATTTCTGACACAAACAAATATGAATGTTTGTAATTCCTCTTCTTTTTGCGGTACGAATAAGATTAGGTGACTCTTGCTCATTTTGCTACAAAGAATTAAAACGTGTATTCCGTTTTCCCTAGCACATCTCGTTTTGGTAATATGACAATGTTCAATGAAAATATAACTGTAAAACTTGCAAAAGCATTACATACTCATATAAAACTTTTAAAGAAAATAAGTAAGCATAGTAACTGAAAGCGCAACTGAATTTGAACGTGTATTGTAGTTATCGTGTGTATCCCTTTTTTTTTCCCATGGAACTTCTGTGTACTTAATTTCTAGTGTTCTCTGGTAAGTCAAGACACCAGCAGTAAACGTCCACCTTAAGTAGCCTCAACGTCCATAATAATTAGTAATGACTTCACGGGATAGTTATGAAATCCAAGTTTTCGTTATCTTAACTCTGTCACGAAGACCACAAAGTTAAGATGGTCGAAAGCTTGGATTTTTAGTATCCAGTTTAACCCGGTTGTTAAATCGTCATTAATAATCTACACCGAGCGAGCTTCAAATGTGTCATTAGCCCTTGATAATGTCGTTCAACATCTTTGAAGTTGTGGTGAAATCTTTCTCTTTGCTCTTTACTGGCAGTTTTTAACTTCGATTGGAAGTAATTACTATATGACTTAGAAAATGAAGCTTCCAACTCGTATTACAGCCGAGCAGTATGAGGTTTTCTTGCATGTTTCTGACAATGTATTGCATTGAGAGTCTTACAAATTGGTCATAAATTTCTTAACAACATCTCGGATTCCATATTCGTTTAGTTTCATTCTTAGAACTAGTAAAACTAAATATTCTTAGCTGTTATCAATCCAATACTCCCTCATTGAATTTAGTCTGTGACAATGATCAAAACTTTAAATAAGTATTGTGAGTAAGGACAACTTTTATTGAATGCTTTCACGACTAGTTTAATTATGACAAGTTTTATATGTAATGAAGGAAGTAGAGTCGTTTGACAATTAGCAAGAGGCACTTTAGTAGCATTTTTTTGATCCAGGTCATTGAATTTCCTAATTTTTGTTCCTCGCCTTGCTGTCCTATTTGCAAAGAAAGCAAGGGTATGTTGTGTATCCTCCCTGTCGACCTAGCAACAAACCAATGTCTTTCAAGACACGACACATTTGCCACTCATAATTTTCTCAAGAACATGCTTCAGAATTTCATAAGGCACTCTTAGTTTCGTAGCAAGCTGATTTGAGACCATAATGAAGTAACACAACTTTAAAACTTCGGTTGGAAGAATCAATAAAAAGACGCCAGTTACTTGGCTCGTATACCTTCCTGTCCAAATGTTGAATACGATTAAACACATCCAGACAAAACAGAAATTGATTTTACTTTATCTAGCACATACATTAATATAGTAGCTAGAGAAGGTATTGTATTCAACCCTAAAATTCGAAGTCGAGATTTCACCGGAAATATATTTTGAGGTCTCTTGAGTCAGAAAAAATAATTTTTAAAAGGATGTATGCGTCTTTGGACAGCGTAGCACAGAAACTTATAATACCAATAAAAATCCAACTTTTTATTTATGTTTATTATTTTCCAAGGATGCGAGAAGAAGATTATCAAACCCCTTCCAACCAAAAACTGTCCTTTACACAGAATATTTCTTTGAAAATATTGTTTTTCTCAAAACTGGTTCTAACGATTTTAATTAAAATACCGTATATTAAAGATATTTTCATCACAAATAGTGTTAACTTTGAATTTTCTGAGAAAAACTTCTGAAGACCTATTTATTCTGGGTGAGTTTGCAGAATTTTGCATAACGTTTAAACCGTAATAGACAAAAACTTACTACACTAAAATGTAGATCTCTTTAAAAAAAAATTTATGTATATGCGTTTTTTTATAGAACTGGTCGTTTTAAAGATATTCTTTGTTATTGGTTTCAGTTTTAAACTACCCAACTTTTCTCAAACGGGACCATACAAACCGAACTTCAATTGTTTCACATAGTGACCAGCTGTTACAACATTTGACTATCGCTTTAGCATAATGTATTCCCTTATCTCCCTTCTACTTACAATGAAGTAAGTAATAAGACTAATTCTGCTAATGTTTGTCTCATTAGTATGATGTAGATAAAATATTTATTTTGTAAAAACAGATTATGTTAAGAACAGCTAGAGAAAGTTATGTGAATGGAACACATCAGATTTACTTTCTATGCAGTACTTGCGGAACTGTATTTCGTGGTTCGTAAACCAGGAAAATGCAACACGAGGTGATAAAATCTTCTGGAATCTTAAGGTCAGTAATTCACTTTTTTTGTTTTTATGTTTGATTTTCGAGGTCTAAATCTCTCACTAAATCATTTAACTAAATTAGATTGTGAATTATCGAATTTTACTGAATCAGAAACCAAGTCAAAAAACTGCTTTTAGTTTCACTAAATTTGAGGTCTGCCGGTGGTGTAGGTACGGGCAGTTCGGGTCCATAAGGATAGTCTGTATAGTTGAGTTTAGATTTGTATATTTTATTTCTGCCTTTTATTTTTATTTATTATCCTTTTTAGGCAGCAATATTAAACATGTAAAAGTAGCAATCATCATAGTGTATCTGCTGCTCTCTCCATTACATTGGTTTGCCAAACGGCATTGCCCTCGGTTTTCCTCGACACCAATAACGTAATCCCTCAACATAATTCTTACATTCAATATGAGACGGAAACGATTTATTCTAATCACTAATCGCTCTTTGAAATATTAATATTATAGGTTATTTATTTGTGAGTCTATTTTACGTACCTTCCTGTCAAATACTGATACCAAAAATGTAATAAAACTTCTGAGGACTCTGCAGACTCTGTCTTCTATGTAATCTTGATGATGTCATACTCGAACTTTTATTGTAGAACTATATCTATAGAGGACAAATAGGCGTATTAACATAAGCTTTCATCTCAACTAAAGCTAATATCTATGATAGCTGTGAATGTAAACATAAACACCTCACAAGAAAATCGACCTGACCCATGGAACAAAACTAAAAAGTTCTGGGAACACAAACTTAGACATCTAGGTGATAAAGCAGGACGGAAATGTGTCGATTAATAAGAAAATCAACAACAGAATTATAATAACACAACGAAACATAGCAGTAAACTGTATAAGCTAAATGATTTATCTCCGTAGAAATATATGCAGTTATATAAAATCGAAATGTGGTAGCCAAAACGAACTTCATTTTTGAAATCAGGGCACTGATTTTTAAATCACATATTTTCCTTTACACCGCACATCAATTTTACCAATGCTTAATTTTGAAAGCAAAAATTAATTTAAAATAGTGTAACTACCACGCATTATTTGGATTTTAAATTTATCAGTTGACTATGAATATTGAATTGTAAATAAACGTGTTAGTTTGTAATAACTTCAGGAGGCTATAAATCGTTATAATCTCGAATCCCCCGAAAATTTCAATTGTTCTTCAGCTACATCCAGGGATCGTCATCTGTTCTGTTTATGACTTTCTTCCAGCTATTGTTATATTCTTAAATCTTCTCATTAAGAGAATTTAATTCTAAGCGTATGGTACACTCTTGTACAACGTTTCGCATCTCCATAGAAAGCTCATACCAGCACTCTCTATCTTGCATAAATCTCTCTGTTTTCAGGTCCAGGATTCACTGGTAGTGCCATTGTCTTACAAATTTTCAACTTTGTTTCGTTTCGCTATCTTTTAAAATTGTATTTATTGCTCCACAAATTTGTTTGAGCTATTACTTTGATGTTCTATATCATTAGGTTTCTGATGTACAAAATACACTTTCAAAATTTTAAACTAAAAGTAATGATACGCAAAACATTTTATAAATACAATAACTGAGTAATAGGCACTACTCTTTTATTTTTAGAACAATGTGTGTTTGTGTGTTTATCTGTGAAAGAGATAAAATATAAAAGCCAATTAAACATAGAACTTTCTATTTATTTTCAACATTATTCAAGGATATGACACAAAGCTTTTACCAAACTACCCTTAAATGGAAAGAATTTTATTCTCTATGATTTCTAAGAAATCTTACGATTTGGATTAAAATAAAGCTAAGTTATTACTAAGTTTAAGTTTATTTGGAACTTATGAATATGGACACAAATACCAATATAAAATATGCAAAAAAGTAGAAGAATGAAATAGCATAAAAAACATAAGGTATTAGAAGTTTACATTTGAACAGAATACAGAACAATACGATATCGAAGGCAGTTTGAAATTATACCTAACAGGTAATTCAAGGACACGATGGAATGAGCCATTTTCAGCCGGAACAGTTGAAGCCAAACCATGAAGTAGAATAAAAACAAGAATAAATGTTCAAGTTATTTGCACGACAAATAAAGAGGATATCCCGAATTCCCTGGGAAAAACCGAATGAGTTCTGTTTACCTAGTTTGCAAGGTGGAAGAGCTAAGCAAATTTTTATAAACAGACTATAGAACTGTTGGGCATATAGTCTCGTTTCAAGTTAGCTGCATTCAACCCATTATCAATATAAAGAGCGTTCACCATGAGTTGCTGTGTATTGCCAGCTATGACTGATTTGCTTACGTCGACAAGCCCATCAGAGATTGGGGTTGGCAGTTTGTCCAAGACGACATGACAGTAAAGACCGATAACAGTTTCTGTTTAATGTTTGACACTTCTTTATCCAGCTCATAACACAAAATATATTCAGAATAAGTTTGTGGGTTTAATCATGTTCACGATATTTTTATTATTAATGTGAATTGCTAGATATATAATAATTTTTCCTCGTTATCAGATGAAGAGAAAATAACTTAAAATACATCGCAGAGCGACTCAGTTTTGAAACATTTGACTATCGCACAAGCCTACATTTACTTCTACAAAAATATATTTAAACATAAGATATTTATAAAGTAATATTATAAAATATATGTAAAATATATGGAATGTGTATCTTGATTTATTTGGGAGTAGCCCTCAAATTCTCTTCATCCTGAACACTTTTGCATAATTGGTAAACCGCAAAAGATAGACAAAAATGTGGATTTCGGATAAAGCACATAATTTGTCTTTCTTCTATCCATTTGCGACATATGCCTTATTATTGGTTTTAATCTTTTCAGTACTTTATTTTTCTCAAATATGACGTTTTTATTCACTTTTTTCATTTTAGTTATGGAAGAAAAAGGGAATTTAAATTTCATCATGTACCAACCGTCTTTTAAAAGATTTTGCTACCGGGTTAGTTTAATGCATTCCTTTAATTCTCTTCTACTTAGAAGCAAATAAGTAATACAACCATTTCTGATAATATTTATCTCAATTAGCACAAAGTAGAGAGAAGAATAAACTTTGGAAAAAATAATTTGTTGCAGAATAAGTTGAGAAAATCAGGTGAAAGGAATACACCAGATTTCTTTGTCTGCTGTTATAATCCAAGGAAGAACTTGCAAGCTGTGATTCCGATTGTGAACACCAGTCCATGTTAAACTTGGCGTGATATTGGAAACATCGAGTAGCCAAGATTACTCGGCAGATGTCTCTAATATCAAGCATCTGTACATTCACAGGGTACATGTGGAAATTCGTCAGCTTGGCGAAAACGCTCTGATAACGTTACGTTAGAAATACTGTGTGCTTGTGAAATGTGTTGATAGGTAGCTTTATGCTCGCCTGTTAGCTTCTACTTATTTGTATGCAAAATGGATAAGAATAAAACTCATATAGACTTTTCCTTTATTTTTAACAATTCAGAATCTTCTTGATCCCTGGCTTTATAGAGATCGTTATAAATGCATTGTGGTTGAAAAGTCCGTTTAAAGCTAAAGAATGTGCTTTTACTTTCTCCAACACCTACGTAATACATAGAGAAGATACTGCATTCCTTAAAACAATTTGATATCGAGATTTCTCTGGAAATACACGGTTTAGGCTACCCTGAAGCCCAAAAAAATTATTAGAAAAAGGTTCGTGCTCCTGTCTCTGTGAACACCATAGCTTAGAAACGAAAAAATACCAAACTTGGTGTTTAAATTTAGTACTTTCCAAGAATGTGACACAAAGATTTTCAGGAAAACACTCAAAATACCCTTTATATGGAAAAAATTTTTATATTCTCAAGGTCGCAGGTTCAAACCCGGCGGAGGACGGGCATAAATATCCGTAGCACGGCTTCCTTCGGAAGGAAAGTAAAACTGTTGGTCCCGTATCCCGATAAAGATGGCCCTGAGCCAAATTAAGCGGTCTTTCACGCCCAATATAGAATTCAACGCTGAGGACAACTGTAGTTAAAAATCATCCATAAATAACACTCCATTTCCATTTACTTATACCTGTCTTATTTATTATTGTTTCTTTGTTATGTTCTCTTATTTCTTTTCTAAAGAACTAAACAATAAGACCAGTTCTATAGAAAAATAATATTTTGTAAAAGACATTTATTAGTAGATTAGGTAGAGAAAGTAATGTGAATGTAAAACATTAGATTTTTAAGCTCTTACGCTTACTAAAGGCAGAGGCCGTTGATGTTAGGATAAATAAAATGGTAACTGGGTAAGACAATTTAGGAAAGAACCATTTCAGGTCAAGTTTGGGTACCTCCAAGGCCAGTTATGCAGAATGAGTAAAATTCGGGTAAGCCTTCGTCAGTAAGACCCTCTTGGCGGATTTGAATCCCAAACTCCCAGTTCACGAGTCTGTGCCTTAGCGAGCTCCGCCAACCGTTTTGGTTTTGCTGGTTTTAATGTCAGGCACTCAACAATCTGACTTGATTTTCCGTAGAATCCAGATACAAATCGCATTAGATATTCGGTAGCAGAATCCCAGGTATAGATCAAAAGAGGGAGGAGGAGAGAAGTAAAATACAGGAAGGCGACTACGAACTAAGAACGTCAGTCTAACAACATACTGACTAACTGTACGTCTCACGGGTACGTCCACTGATAAATAAACAAAGTTGGTCATTTTAATAAGTCGCTCAAGCAGATTGCACAGAAAATAGACTACTCATGGCATAAAAACTGAGTCCTGTATACTGAAGAAAGAATATTTACAAAATAAGCTGTCATTGGATTCATCCCATTTCCAAAAATGTGAAACAATTTATATAATGATTAAAAAAGAAAAAAATTTAAAATATTCATTTAAAGTTGTATAAGGTTAAAGTATTGTTATAAACTAGTTAGACTTAGAAATTAGTAAGCAAATACGATCGTATAAGTCAAAAATACAAGCATTAGAAATTAGGTTTTTAAGGTTATTGTCAAAGAACGTAGATCTCATTACACCACAAAAATTACCTGGTCACATACTTTTTCTATTCTATTCCATTTTTTTTGAGTTAGCTGTTTTCGAGTCCTTGTTATGGATTTCAATATAAAATCTTGATAAACATTTCTCAAAGGAGAATTCATCCCTTTTTACTTTCTCTAGCTCGCATAAACAATGTATATAGTGGATAGAGAGGGTATGTATTCAATCCAAAACATTGCTCAAAAGCGAAAATACCGTTAAATACCAAACTGGGTATTTAGGTTTCGTATCTTCCAAAAATGTGACACGAACTACTCTTTACATGGGAAAAAATTGAAATTTTTCCATGTTTAAAAACTGGCTAACAATTATGATTAAAATCTCGTATATTAAACATATTTACATCCCGAATAAAATGTATATTTTGAATTCTTTGGGAATAACCTCTCAAGTCCTTTTTATTCTGGATGAATTTTTTTTTAATTTTGTATAACTAGTAAACTGTAATACACAAAACCTTACTACACAAAAAATGTAGGTTAAAGTACCAATTTATGTCATATACACCTTTTACGTGGAATTGACCACTTTTTGAGATATTCCCTTTTATTTGTTTCTGTTTTAAAATACTTAAACGTTTCTGATACAGGTATTTGTTGTCTCTTGGCAATTAAGTACATGGCAACCAGCTGTTAAAAGATTTGATATCGCTTTAGCTTAGTGTATTCCCTTATTGCCCTTCTGGTAATAGAAGGCAAGTAATAAGAGAATTTCGGCTAATTTTTATGTCAATTAGCATAAAATAGAAGAATAAGTGTTTTAAAAATAAATTGTTGCAGAGATGTAGAGAAAGTCAAGTGAATAGAACACATCAGAATATGTTTGATGCAGAATGTGAGGAGAAAGACAACTGAACGTAAAAATAAGAATTGTTTTAGAATTTATTAGAATAAATATTTTGACTGTACTGAGCTTTATATCAATAGGCTGTGTAGTCTCCTTCATTCTCTTCAAATTAGACATGTTTAGTAACCGTGCAGCACCGTGACCGAAAGGTTAGACCGCCCGCCTCTCATCTAGCTGACCGGGGATCGTATTTGTGATATCTAGTGGACAAATAAACGTCTGGGCAGCTTTTCTCCGGTTTCATATAAAGATTCCACCAATATCTCCGTAATCATTTTTCACGTCACCCATTTCATAGTATCGTCTTCCTCGCTTATGGCATCAGACCCATCAACCATTCTGGCGGTTATCCGATCCAGAGCCTCTGCTCCTCAACAAGCTTGGGGGTGTTAGTCCGATATCGAGGAGAATACATACAGAAATTAACAGAAATATTAAAATACCGCATGAAAAATGAAGAATTTATTGTTTCGTCGTCCGCCTGACGTATCTGAAAATACGTTTCTCATTTTTTACTTTCTGTAGCACATACTGTCACAGCCCCCCTATGAATTATTACTTAAACTATCGTTTTTGGAAAACAATCAAAGGATCAAGGCAAAGGGATCTCGAAAAAACGATTTCAAGCTTGGCAATGAGGAATCGGTGCTGGGATTAACTTTATGTATAAGGAAACACTAATTTTCAATTTCAAACGGGAGTTTTATAAGAAATTTAAAAACAAATTACAACTTTACAAACTGTTCCCACGTGGTCCTGAAGAAATGGAGCATGCTGGATGCTATCTTGGCTCAAGGTTTGTTACACTGACATGTTGTGTTTGTAAAGCGGAGAAAGTCCAGCGGCTACACGGAATTTATAATAGGCAGTGCCAACTTATGAAGACTTAAAAAAAGGCAACAAGCCTGCCAATATGCTTCAGTATGTACAACATACATAGTAGATAGAGAAGTTATTGTATTCTAAGCCATAAATTTGATACCGAGCTTTCACCGAAAATAGATGTTTTAGATACTTTGAATAAAAAAGATGAATGAATGAATAAATGTATTTATTGACATAGCAATATCACACATAGAATTTCAACAATCGCACGGGTCCACAGACCGTACGTGCTTTTGTAACACACATTACAAGCAATATTAAAACAACAACAACAACAACAAAGAATTAAGAGAGTAAACACGAAAATAAAAAGATAAAGGAAATACACAGTCCAAAGCATTATTAAACAACAATAAAGAATTAAGAGTGAACCCGAAAATAAAAATACAAAGATATTCAAATATAGCAATTTAAATTTACAGCACAGAGTACACCTTCATAAATGCACCCTCTTATAATATAAAATTACACTTAAAAGACACATATACACATAATATATACAACATATATAAAACCATAGCACAACAGTGACCTAAGTATGACATAATATATATGTATGTAGAACAATGTAGTCACTTTTGTTTAGTTGATCTTATCTTCCCCCCTTCTCTATTGGCAGCCTCCTCAGATCTCAGCTGTCTTGCCTTAAGTATAAATTTACCTAGCCCGTCCATGTTTCCGTGTCTGCCAGTACCGTCCAACATGCTTCTAGCCCTACATTCGCAGTGGTAAAAAATCGCGGCAAATATTTCTCCCGCCATTCCTCCGTACCCCTACATCTTGCCAAGATGTGAGTCCACGACTCTTCCTCCTCGCAAATGGGACAGATTCTCGTACCATTCTCGTCAGAAATTTTCGTGCTCCTCCATGCTCCTAGTCTAATCCGCGCGATCCCCTCTCTAATGAGTTTGGTACCTGTTTTGATGTATTGCTCCATACCCCACTCCGATTTCAGCCCAGACTGTACTTCTAATGACACCTTCTCTGTGCACTGCGCAATTATTTGCTGTCTGTCAATATCACAGAGGCGGTTCTTAATTTTTTTCCAAAAACTTCGCCTGTTTTCCTGACCCGCCATCCAAATGTCTCCCATCCCAATGGTTTCCAACCCTTTCTTTAATTTTGATGCCCACGTCGAATTACCTTCCATTCGCAACTGTTCACGGTAGCAGACTGCCGTAATTAGAGATTGGTTTCCGTGAACGGTTCTCAGCCAATATTTAACTGCTCTGATTTTGCACTCTATCGTTTCACTATGGGCCCCGAATTCCCTCATTATTCCGCAGTTTGCCGTACCCCTCCCTACACCCAGAATTCCTTTAAAAAATTGGGTCCTCACTTGATCCAGATTCCCTGTTTGTTCCCACCCCCATATTTCTCCTCCGTATGCCATCGTGGATCTAACTGTCGCTCCGTATACAGTTTCCATTAAGGTTATGGATATATTCGGTAATCTGTAGCGCATCCGGAGAGCTTCCGTCGCTTTCACCCTTGCCTTGTGTTTCGTAATGTCAATGTGTTTTGTCCATTTTCCGTTCATTGTGAATGTGAGTCCTAAGTACACAAAAGATTTAACATTGTCCAGTATATGTCCTGCATATGTCCGCGTATCCTCCCTGCTATAAACACAACCCTTTTTGAAAGTCGTTGCCTTAGTCGTATTCACATTAACTGTAAGTAGCCATTCATCGCAATAATTCTTAAGTTTGTCCAGTCCTCGTTGCAATCCGTTTACTGTCGTAGAGCACAATACTAAATCGTCTGCGTATAAAAGTGTTGGGATCTGCAAATCCGCTACTACTGGTGCTTGGATATTCTCTGCTATCATTGTATCAGTAATATCATCCACAAAGAGATTAAATAGCAAGGGAGATAAAATACAACCCTGCCTCACTCCCCTATAGCTTCGGCAGCTCTCGGACACTCTGTTTCTGTCGTACTTCACACAGAATTCAACATTTTGATACATTGCCTGCAATGCTCTAACCATTTTACTTGATAACCCCTTTCTGCCTAGTTTGTACCATAATGCATTTCGATTGATAGAGTCAAATGCCTTCTTAAAGTCCACAAAATCACAATGAAGCTTTCCCCGCTTAATTAACAGTTGCTTCGTCCTTAAAGTGTCTAATATAAAAGTGGCATCTATGGTACTGTGTCCTTCTCTGAAACCCATTTGAAATTTTTAAAGTTTGCCAAATTTAGATTGCCAGTCCTTTATCCGGTGATATAACACTCTATAATAAATTTTCTCCATAATTGGCAAAAGAATAATGCCTTTTCCCCAACAGGTAGGGTAATTTCCCTCAATAAACAACCTGTTACATATCTGGAGCATACTCCTACCAAACTCATTAACATTGGCTGCGGCTTTAAAAACTTCCGGGGGCAGCCCATCCAACCCTGGAGCTTTGCCCCCCTTCAGACTCCTCAGCGCCTGTGCTATTTCTCGTGCTGATATTTCCTCGTCCAGTATTGGGATCTCAAGATTTCCCAAAATTTGCACTTCCTTTATAAAAATTCCTTCCCTTGAAGGAATAAAAAAGATAGTTTTAAGGAACATATAAGTGTATGTGTGCATGTGTGTATGTGTGTGTACTCATAATGAAAAGTCGGTTAAATATCAAACTTGGTATTTAAGTTCAGTATCTTCCAAGGATGCGACACAACGATTTTCAGAAAATCCCCCAACTATCCTTTACAAGGAAAGGGTACTTTTCAGCTACTCTTCGTTTTGGATGAATTTGTATAACTTATAAACCATAAGAGAAAGACAAAACTTAGTACATTAAAACATGTTATGTCATACCATTTTTTTATTTGTAGAGTTAACCGTTTTCAAGATATTCCTAGTTATTAGTTTCAATTTTAAATGCCATAAAATTTCTAGTGCGGGAAGTCAACTTTCGTTTCATTTCTGTTGTTTTACTCTCGGGAATGCAAAAGAAAACGAATTTTAATTGTTTCACATAGCGATAGTCTTTAAAAGATTTGATCACCGCTTTAGAATATTTTATAACCTTCTGCTTGAAAGGGATCAAGTAATTCTCCTAATATTTGCTCAATTAACATGGCATAGATAAAAGAATAATATTTCAGGGAAAGTTTGTAATGCATCTAGAGAAAGTCATGCGAATGGAACACATCAGATTATTTGCAATGCCCTGTAAACTAACCGGACTTAGTAAATAACTGAGCGATGTTCCGCGTCATGATCGAATAAAGCTTGTGTTGCTTAATTTAAAACATTTTAGTTCAAACATTTATCGTCATTAACGTAAACTTTATAGATGAATAACTATTTATGAATTATTTATGCCGTATAGCAAATTAGAGAAACAGTACGCTTGAATAAACACATTTTTTATAAAATATATTTTATTTGCTACTACGGTCTGCAGTTTTTGCCAATTAGAGGAACATTTGTTATAGGTAATTAACAATTATTAGATGATTTAAAACTTTATAATTGGACGTAAACCAGTTACAAATTAATGGAAAATTGCTGTTAGTCAAAAAATTTCATACGTAAATGCAAGAAACATGTAACATGGAAGGATAAGGCACGTATTTAAGAAGTTTTGGTCTATGTTAGATTTAAACCTACGAGAAAATAGTTATGGAAGGATAAGGCACGTATTTAAGAAGGCTTGGTCTATGTTAGATTTAAACCTACGAGAAAATAGTTATAACGAATTAGTTTGGTGACTGTTTAAAGAATTACATTGCACAATATCTTTGAAGGTATATTTTATGATAGAGCTATAGATTTTATGTTTTAGGCTACTTAATTTCATTTTATGCCAGAGAATTACAAATAAAATAAAAGCAATAATAGCTGATTATCATCGCCAGCTTTGCATGTGAAATCTCGCGTTCAAAAAATATCTTTATAAATAAACCATGTTTGCAAGCAAATGTATAGAGAAGATAATGTTATGGATAAGGTTAATATTGTTATAAAACATTATTTGTTATCTATATTCTTTAGCAACCCAAAGACAATATTCAGAAGAAAGAATATTGCACGTAAGTAATACTTAGTAAATTAAGTTATACTTAATAATAAAAACTATCAATGCTAATATAACATACTTCAAATATGAAATATCTGGATTTTAAACACGGCGTACTATTCTTACAAAGTATTATTCTCTTATCTACTTCATTCCAATTGAGACATATATTAGCAGAAATGCTCTTATTACGTACAAACATAGATTAAAGGGAGAAAAGGGAATACACTAGTCAAATCTTTTAAAACTATCGCTATTCGATAGGTGTACTATTCGGTTCTCTTTGTTTGCCTTGGAGCAAAACAAAACATAAGCGGATGACTACTTCCTGTTTGAGAAAAGCATTTTAAAACAGAAGCAAATAACAAGTAATAGGTCAGAAATGGTTAACTTCTCAAAAAGGTGTCTTTGTGTGTTTAAAGGTGATCTACATTTTTATATGTTAATATTTTGTCGAGCATTTTTACTGTTACATATACATATATATCAATTAAACTAAAATCCCCAGCCATTTTTGAGAAAATGGAAAATTTAGCAAAATGTTGCATATAAAGAATAGTTTGGGGTTGAAAAAATTAGTGTCGCTAAATTTAGTTCGTAACAAACTTTTCGTTTTTGAATTATGCTGTTCACGGAGAGAGATGGGCACAAGACCTTTTTCTAAATTTTTTTTTTAATTCAGGCGGCTTAAAATATGCAATTCCGTTATCGAATTTTTGGATGAAAGCAATAATTTCTCTATTTATTATGTACATTTTAAGAAGAAAGAGGATATAAATATAGCTTTGGTTATGGGAATTCTTTTCTGAAGTAACTTAAAACTATGTACCGCTACAAATCCCAGCATATCTTACTTTGTTGGATAAAAATTGTTGTTACAGTTAAAATCTGTATATGTTAAATATTACATTAGCATAAGCATGCAGTGTAAGACTATTTAGTGTTGTAGTTAAGGCAATAGAACAGAAATGTGTTCCGGTTTTGTGTATTTCATTTAGAAGAACATTACAGTCGTTGGAATGAATTATAATTTTTATAAAAAAATTTGGATTGGTAGTTTTAGGTAAAAATTGAATTTTGGGCAAAATTATTTTTTCTGACAGGAAGGGCCTTTGTTTAATTTTACTCAATTCATCCCTCACTTACCAATCCAATTCTGTTTTTCAGACTATTTAAATAATATTATTTGTGACAACAATAAGGGCATGATGATAATGATAAACCAGTTTTCATGTTCTATAACACTGTATATTTAAGAACACAGTGAGATATCACACCGAAACATCAGTGGACAAATACTTCCGCAATATAACAAAAAGTAGTACTTGCGGAACTCTTATTACGTGTGTGTGTTACGTGTTCGTCCCGTCGATAAGTCCCAGAATATTTTAATTTGATTTTATATATTATCCAACCCTTGTCAGGACAGCAAGGAAATTGGGGAAATATGGAATCATGTGCTTACGAAATATTGAAAATGAACGTTGACATTAAAGGTACGTTAACGAAATATAGCACGCAAGTTATGATTAGTTATACGCCTACTGAAACCCCTTCAAGATGCAACCATTACAACACGATAGTCACATAAGATTTACACCGCGAAAAAAATGTGTGTTACATGCACATGCCTTTCTTACCTATATGCAACAAAATATTCTTACCAAGCTTATTCTGCTATCTACTTCATGCTAATATAAATAAACACTAACAGAAATGGTTTTATTAGCTATTTTCAGTTAGATACAAGGGAAAACACTAGTTTCAAGCAATATTCGTATATTTTAAGAGCTCGTCGTTATCTGATGGCTTTCAAATTCTGTTCTATTTTCATGACCAGGATAAATATAAGTGATAACTTGCCATTTGAGAAAAGTATAAAAGTTGTAAAATTGAAACCAATAAAAGGGAATATCTTAAAAAAGAAATTGCCTGTTTTAAGATCTACATTTATTTGTAGTAAGATATTGTTTGTCTCTTATCGTTTACCAATTATACAAAATCCATTGAGAATGAAGAGGACCTCAAAGGCTATTCTCATAAACTGATAGATGATAATTCCATTTGTCATAAAAATATCTTAAACATTTAACCAAAAGCGTTAGTCATTTTTGAGAAAATCAAAATTTAAAAAACGTTCCACATAAAGGGAAATTATGGTGGGGAGTTTGTTGAAAATCTTCTATTCACATCCTTAAAAGATGCAGATTTTAAATATCAAGTTTTGTATTTAAACGACACGTTGCTTTTAGTTACGCTGTTCACAAATTCATGGGCTCGCACGAACCCTTTTCTAAAAGTGCTTTTGTGAATATATATATATATATATATATATATATATATATCCGAGAAATTTCTACATCTAATTTTTGGAGATTCACAATACTTCCTATACTTACTATAGCATTAAAGAATGTAAAAAAAACTTGAACTGCGATTTTGGAACGTTTTGTTCGGTTGTTATTTGTTTTGGGTAAACTTTCAAAGAGAATTAATGCATTCATTTAATTTATATATATATATATTTATTATTATTATATATTTTATATTATGTTATTTTAATGGGTTTATACTAAGCCAGGGGTTCAGTATTGAACCAGTTAAATATTCTGTAGAACGTATATAATGATTGCTGTTTCCTGACTGAACAGTAAATATTTAACTGTCACATTAAAACTATTGTTCTGCTTGTTTAAAGTTGTATTCTTTGTCGTAATGTAATAACGACCGAAATATACTAAGTAATATAAGACTTTAATTTTCGTGTATAATAAAATATTCTGGTAAATTAAATCTGTTTTAGAAAGAATTTTATAGTGGCCATTTACAGTTAATTCTGACGTAAAATGCAGAATCAAGATGAGATATGTTAAAGGAAAAGGGATGATTATTTCTCTAATAGTATTTAAGAAAAAAAAATTGAGTAAAGCTGTGTTTATTTCGTTTCATCTTATGTGTGTATTAGTATTGAGCATATCCCAGTTTTGCCTTCAAATAGTAAAAGTTTTAAGTCTACCAGAGTAAAGTAATATTTATTCATATTCATTGTGTAATAAATAATTCATGTTAAGTAAAACTAAAATGTGCGTGAATACTACAACCTGCGGAACACTATGATTCTTGTTTCGAAAACCATTAAATTCATTATTAGTTTTAGTTTGTGTTGTGTCATTCAAATACAGTTCGAGTAAATTTTGCGCATTTCCATTGATTCCTGGAGTAGTTCATTTGTTTAGTAAAATGTCGTGATTAGCTATAGTGAAGACTTTTGTCATATCTAGGAAAATTTCTATGGAAAGCCGTACAATGAGTAGCTCTGTTTTTATAATGTTACTGACTTTCTACTCCTTCCTGTCACATTTTTCAGAATACCGACTTGCGTTTTGGTATAAAATTATATATCCATTAGTAAAAGATACTGTACAGTGAGTTATTACAAATTTAGCAAGAGGAAATAGAGGAGAACATTTTGAATACGTCCCGGCAAAAATGTTACAGGTGAAGAAGACACATCAGTGAAATAACAATATAAAATAGAAATTGAACGTCGTAAAGTTTAAAATTAACTGTCGAATCAGGAAACAGAACTATTCATTTTATTATGTTTAATATGTACGTTGGATATTTAAAATATCTGAAAGAGTCCTTCAATATAAGAACAAATAAGCTTGGTTTGGTATAAGTGTGTTAAACGAATAAATAAGCAGCTAAATGAGTGCATTGGTTTTCTTTTATGTTTCCTCAGTATGGATACCGAGATGGCAGTTCAAGTCCTCTACTGATATTCTCTTACCGATGCAAAGTTACGTCTATATGGTTGCGTGCTGAAGGGGCTGGAGCAAGTACAATCCAAATCAACACGTATGATATTTCATCTTTAGCTTCATTTCTCCCATAAATCTGCCCAATATTTGCTCCATTGCTTTCTATTCCTGACAAATATGGTAGACATTAACATAGATTAATGAGATTTCAAATACTTTGTGAAGCTATACTTTAAGCGTACCCTGAGTTCAAATTTCTAACTTTTAATTTAATTAACCTATAACTTATTTTATACTGCAAATAACACACCAAATAATCTTCGTGCCGCATCTTTGGAGGATACTAAACTTATATACCAGTTTGGTATTTAATGGTCTTTTCGTCTTTGAGCTATCCACAGACACACACACGGACCTTTCTCTAAGACTGATTTTTTGGACAGCTGGGACTTCAAAACATATATTTCCGGCGAAATCTGGGTATCGAATTTTTGGGTGGAATAAAATACCTACTCTATACACATAATACCTGTAGAGAAAGTAAAATATCACGCGGAGAGATGGGCAATGCTGTTATTAAATTCTCGTAAAAAAAGATACAGCTAATGCCAAAATTAATTATTTTTTGATTACAATGTAGGTATATAGCAAGAGTTTTAATATCGGAAAACATAGGATCTCTAACGGATTCATACACTGAGCAATGCAGATTCGTCTGTGGGCCACATTTGTGAGGTTGTAGTTTCGATCCCCATCGACCACCCATTCTGTCTTGGGTTTTTATCGCGGATTTTCCTTCTCTCCAGGCGAATGCTAGGGTGACTTACTTTCTCTGCACGTACTATGTGAGTGTATACAGAAGGTATTGTATTACACCCAAAGATTCGATACCGAGATTTCACCGGAAATATATGTTTTGAGATCTCCTGAAAAAAAAAATAGAAAAATGTGTGCGTGTGTTTGTGTATGTCTGTAAGTCAGTCTGTCAATGTGTGTGTGCGTTAATTACTCAAGTTGATATTTAAGTTTCGTATCTTCCAAGGATATGACACGAAGACTTTCACGAAAATCAGCCCACCTCCGACTGCACTTTACATGGAAAAATGTTGGATAATTTTGAATCTCTCAAAAATGACTGTAACAATGTTGATTAAAATGTACATTAAAGATACTTACCTGACAAATAAAATATACCTATATCTTGAATTTTACAGGAATAGCTTCTAAAGACATTTTTATTCTGGATGAATTTTGCCGAATTTTGTATAACTGGTTAACCGAAAGAGATAGACAAAAACTTATGAAATAGAAAATGTAGAGCTCGTTAAAACACACAATTTATGTTGTATACAGATTTTTTCGTGGAGTTGATCGTATTCAGCTATAACAACCAACATGTGCCTGTCTCTAGCTTGTGGTACTCTCTTATTTCCCTTCTACTTACTTGGAACCAAGACGATTACTGCTAATTTTTTCTTGATAAACATGAAATAAATAAAATAAGAAGTCTTTTAAAAATAATTTTTGCAGAGATAAAGAGAAAATCATGTGAATGGAACACATCAGATTTTTCTAATATGTATTTTTCGGTATCTTATTCCCTAGCAATTCATATCCCTTTGGGCTCACTTGGTGGTATGCGAGGAACGGTGAGCATGTGCCCTGTAACTATTTTCTCCTCCTCTAGTACAGAACCATGACAGTTTTGACCTATTCGTCATAGGAGCGCTGGGATGTCTCCATCTGTAAATTTTAGGGACCCACCGAAATATCTGCAGCTGCCACTACTTGGTCCGGGCAATGACCCTTCAAGTCTTTCATTTCAACCCATCTTCCTAGAGGTTTCACACGACATAAAAGGCCTCTGGCCGCAGTAATTCCTCCTCTTCTCCTCTCCTGCGAGATAAAAAAACAAGGAAATCTGATGTCCATTCACATGAAACTCCTTGTCTGTTTTGTAAACAAACTATTCCTACCAAGCAGAAATTGCCTTTATTAGTTGCTTACTTATTAGCAGATGGGTAATAAGGGTGTACACTAGACTAAAACGACAGTGAAATATTTTAAAAGCTGTAGCTATGCGATTGGCTTTAAAATCGGTTCTCTTTCATGCCCAGAAGTAAAACACATGAAAACGATAACCGATTTGAGAAAAGTTTAAGTATTTTAAAATTGAAAACAAATCGAAAACGCTAATTCTACAAAAATGTATCTACCTAAATGGTGTGTTTTAATGAGAGCTACATCTTACGGTTTACCAGTTACGTTAAACTGCCAGAATGAAGAGGATTACAGTGGCTATTGTCCTAAAGTTGGAAAAATATCTGATGTGTTCCATTCAGATGACTTTCTCTACTTCTGTGATACAAATTATTGTTAATAAGCTTATTCTTCTATTTACTTCAAGATAATCGAGAGAAAATTAGAATAAATCGTCTTATTACTTGCTTCCTTGTAAGTAGAAGCGAAATATGGGAGTATCATAGCTTAAAGTGATGTCAAAATGTGGTTACTAGGTGACTGAATTTCATTTGTTTGTATGGACTTGAGTTGACAAATTCCTGCATGAGAATAGTACAAGTTTTTCAAAGCTGAAACCAAAAAAAGGAATGTCTAAAAAACGATCAACTCCTCAAAAAAAATATATATATAATATAAATTTTGTGTTTTAATGTGCTCTACATTTTTTGTGTGGTAAGTTTTTGTCCATTTCTTACGTTTTAGCAGTTATGCAAAATTTCATAAAACTCATCTAGAATAAAGTAGTCTTCAGAGGCTATTCCCAGAAAATTCAAGATATATATATTATTTGTCAGGTAATAATATACGACATTTTAATCAAAATCGTTAGAAAATCAAAATTTTCGGAAAAAGTTCCAAGTAAACGGTAGTTAGCGGTGGGGGATTTTCTTGGTATTCCTTCTTTGGTATTTAACGGTCTTTTCGTTTTTTACTTATGCTGTCCACAGACACACACACACACATACATACATACAGACACGCACACGCATACACGGACCTTTTGCCAAAAATACTTTTTATGGATTCAGGGGGACCCGAAACATGTACTTTCGGTGAAATCTCGGTATCGAATTTTGGGTGCAATACAATACCTTCTCTATACACTATTACATAGTACGTGTAGAGAAAGTAAAACATTATTTAGTAGCATCTTGAATCTCATCTTTAAATGCTGCACGGATTAGGTCATTGGTCCTGTTCCGCCTCTCCTGGGTTTAGTTCCCTAGCGCTTCTTCGGTCTGTCGATGTTTTTCCTTCCTCTTAGTGTGTAGTTTAGGATCTCTCGCTGCATTCTATCTGGGGACATTTTGATCACATTGGCATGGCCACTTCTTACACATCCGCAATTGTAGTTTTGTTTTGTTTTTGACGGTGTTTAACACCAGCTATTACTACTTATGGCACCGCAGCCGATGACACTGAATGAAGATGGAGCACCGAGGGAATGCGATGACGGGGGAAACCGGAGAACCCGGAGGAAACCCCTTCCTTTGCCCTTTTGTTCTATCACAAATCCCATATGCAGTCGCCTTGGGTTATGTTTTGTATATTTAATTTGTTGTGTATATCTTTAACGATCAAGAATTGTATAAGTTTTAGCAGTCCCCTCTCTGCTGTTTCTAGTCTTCTGATTTGTGTTTCGGCGAGTATCCATTTTTCGGTTCTATGTATATGGCAGAGTTGATACGATCATTGTTCTGTAAACTTCTATAATTATCTCAGGTCCAAGTTTAAGATTTTATTCATCATGTAAATAACGCTAGATTCAAAAGGTCATGGTAATTCTTTTCTCTTTACTGTATATTATAGTAAAGAATATTTTATTTTTAGGTGTTGGCCATGACGATACCTCATTTAAATTTTCTACTTATAATAATTTTTGTTATTGCTTGGTAGCTAAATTTTGTTGTGTATGCATTTCATAATATTGGCAAAGGACCAACGTTCGAACATAAAGATTTGTCTTTTGTTAAACAAATCTACCTCGAAGACATTGAGAAGCAGCTTACGGTGAAGCAGTGATTTAATGGCATAAACGTTTCAGTCAAACTTTTGTCTGTACAAGCGGCAAGGGCACTACGACAGGTATGTTCCAGTACTTCCGGTCTCTTTACACGGCAGATGTGTGTCACTGCGGAAAGGAACTTTTTTGAAGGAAATGTTTGTATATTGCCTTATGGTAACTGCTTTTGCATTACTTAAAGAGAGGTTTTTGAATGCAGAATATATCTTAAACATAAAGTATCTTAGTTATCAGCATTAATATAGTCGTCCTCCGTAGTCTAGAGTAACATGCCAGCCTCTGGTTCCAAAGGTCGCAGGTTCAAACCCAACGGAGGGCAATGAATTTGTTCGGGCTTAAAAATCCTTAGCATACCTGTATTTGGAGGGGAAGTAAAACCGTTGGTCCCGTGATTTACAGCGCATAAATTAGGCAGGACGCTAAGATCCGCTGTAGTTAAAGAGCGTTCATAAATATAACTCAATTTAATTTAATTCAATTTATTGCTAGTCAATTACGAAGAATATGAAATAAATAAGCATTTCCAGGTAAAATTTTTGGGGTGCAATAATTTCTTGAAACCCTGGTGTTGCATGTTTGGGAAATGCTGACTTAAATACTATTTAACGACTTTAAATTCTGGTTACTTTTCACACAAATATAGATATTTTTGTTGAAAAAATTTTAATTTCTCATTAATTTTTATTGAAGAATAATAATTCCTCTATTGGTGGGAAGTACTATGTATACAAAGTAATATGGTTACCAAAATCTAAGTGAAGTCGTTATTATGTGATTGAGTTTACATTATAGATCTTGAGTGATTATACTTCTCACAAACATTTAAACATGTTCTAAACTATCGTTAGTAGTTTTGTTTTATGTATAGATACTAATGCAATTAAGAAAACTATATATATATATATCTCAAATGGTTTAAAGGAAACAGTTTTTTATTTATAGTACTTAATTTTGGTTCTATATTGTTTAATCTCCGGTTACTAACCCAGACAGCGGTGTTCCATTCATTAAAACTTAACTTTCACTCTGTGGTGAAGAACTATTCAAATCTCGCAGAAGCAAAGAGAAAGTTTCGACTCACGTTGTTTGGAAGTTCAGTAAACTTTCACGTAAAAAGTGTTAAATATATCCTCTCAATTCTCCCAGTAAAGTGATTACGTATTTTCTATTCCTTCCATATTTTCTGGACTTCTGTTTTAAATATATTAAACTATTACTAAACGTAGGACTTTGTCACCAGAAGATTTATTGATGCTGTAATTATATCTACAAGCTTTGTAAAAGTTATGCCTTACATGAAAAAGTATAAAGTGTTAATTCACGCGACTTTCTCTATATGCTACTGTATATTTTCACATTTTTATCTGCAAACATTTCTTTTAAAAGTTTTATTTTTCCACCCACATAGATATTTTAATTACATATTTATTATTAGGGAATATAGAATTCCTGAGAAATAAAACAATGATGTCTTAAAACTTCAAAAATTATAAAAGTATTGAACATTTTACTTCAGTAGCACAGAAAATTTATTTGACAAGGATCGCGTATTTAATTGATATCTACACTTATTAAAAACAACTTTTAGGGACACTCAAAGGCAAGATGAAAATAATTTCTGTATATGCACCTACTGGAAAATAAATTTTTTCCTTTTCTTTTAGGTTTAAACATATGAAACATTCTCATAATGAAGAGAAATTCAGCACATAGTTGTAGGCAATTTCTACGTGCTATTACTCAAGCAAATAACAGAAACCATATCGTCAGAGCCGATTTTGAGAATACAAGAAATGACACTACGTTTTCTATGTAGAGTATAAGTTCACGTAGGGAGATTTTCTTAAAGTAGGGAACAGGTGCTGAACTTGAGTACAGGCATGTAGTCGTAAATGGTTTCTTCCGCACCAGTTGTGTGTAGGACAGAAGCTGGAGAGGCAGAGTTAGACTGAAAAATGCATTACCATAGCCAGGATTAGATCACGCATCTTCTGAATTCCCTCCAGTTACTCTGACCACTGAGCTATCATGGTGACATACCGGCATGACAATAAATTCTGCAACTGACTCGCATTTTCCCCGATGAACCTCAAGGAGACCTCAAATTATTTTGAAAGGTAATACCTCAATGGCGAATTACAAACTCCCTAATTGCTTAAGTCCCGAGCAAATGTTAGATCAGTGAATTAATAATTTCTTCCGCAGCAATTTTATGTAGAAAAGAAGCTGGAGAGGTGGTCAGACTGGAAAAATCATAGCCATAACCAGCATTTGAAACACAGATCTCGTGATTTCCGACAAGTTGCTCTGATCATTGCAAAGTTATAGACTTAGTAAGCCCCATTGAGGCAGACATTTCAAAATAATTTGAGACCTCTTTGTCGTTTACGGGAAAAATGTGAGCCAGTTGGAGAATTTAATGCACAGCCGGTATGTTGCCATAGTAGATCGGTGATCAGAGCAACTAAACGGAAACCAGGAGGCCCGTGGTTGAAGTCCCGGCTATGGCATTGCAATTTTTAGTCTGACTCTACCTCTCCAGATCGATACTTATCCGATTTTTTCCAGTTATGTGCACCAACACAAAATCCCACATACCACTACTGATACACGCCAACACTTTCTTTTTTTTCTCTACACGCATTATGTACATAGTGCATAGAGAAGGTATTGTATTCCAACAAAAATTCTATGCCCAGATTTCACCGGAAATACATGTTTGGATCCCCCTGAGTCCAAAAAAACAGAATTTTTGGAAAAAGATCCGAATGTGTGTGTCAGCTTAGCTCAAAAACGAGGAGCCCGTTAAATACCAAATTTGGTATTTAGGTTCAGTATCTCCCAAGGATGCCATACGAAGAGTTTCAAGAAAATCCCCGGACCCCAACTACCCTATGCATGGAAAAAGTTTCGAAATTTTAGATTTTCTCAAAAATTGACTATTTTCATTAAAATCCATTATACTTAAGATGTTTACATTACAAATAAAACGTATATCCTGAATGTTCTGGGAATATCCTCTGAATACTACTTTATTCTGGATGAATTTTACGGAAATTTGCATAACTATTAAACCGTAAGAGATGAACAAAAACTTACTATATAAAATGTAGATCACAGTAAAACACACGAATTTATGTAATATACATATTTTTCGCGGAGTTGATTGTCTTTGAGATATTCCTTGTTTTTGGTTTCAGTTTTAAAAAACTTATACTTTTCTCATACAGTAATTTATCAACTCCTGTCCATACAAGCAAAGGAACTTCAGTCACATAGCAACCAGCTTTTGACTATCATTTTAACCTATGGTACTCCCTTATTTCGTTTACAAGGAAGCAAGTAATAAGACGATTTCTGCTAATTTTTTCTCGATTATCATGAAGTAAATAGAAGCATAAGTTTTATAACAATAATTCTTTGCAGAGATGCAGAGAAAGTCATGTGAATGGAACACATCAGATGTTTTTCTTAGTGTGCCTCAAAATGTGTATTTCCGGTGAAATCTCGATATAGAATATTTGGTTGGAATGCTGCATCCCTCTACTGCTTGATTTAGTTTTCGAAGTTCAACAAGAGTTGAAATAACTGTTCTCAATCTTAATTAGAACTTAGAAAGTCGCTTTGTTATATCAGTTGTATAACTTTATATATTACAACTTATCACTTAATAAAATATAACAACTTTCAACATGTATAATGTAGTACATGCTTTTTACTGGAACTCTTATCAAAGAAAATAACAGCACTGATAATAATATTTAAAAGGATTAAAATTCCTATTCATTCATCGTTAAAAAATAGCGAGATATTTTTCTTTTAAAATACCCTGATTTTATTCTCATCGATCATTAAATTCTCCGATCTATTATTTTTGAGGTTAGGCGTACTATCATGTCGGTCTTTGTAAAATCTGTTGTTATGCGAATTTGCTTGTATTTTTAACACTAAAGGTTCTGTCTGAATGAAATTAGTTTACTATATTTTGATGACAATTTTTATTTATTAAATAACGTATTATACAACGATTTTAATTTTCTCTAAATATTATTGTAACCATAAATTCTATTGAGAGAATTTTTATCTTGCATTTTCATTTTTGTTGTTTGATATTGCTTATAAATTATTTTCCTAAACCCCCCAAACTATCCACATTTATCACCTTGTTCACAAGCCAAACAAGATAGGAAATCAAATTTCCAATTAAAAAGTTACATTTCGTTTATCATTGCAGAGATTGGCATATTATGAATTGTTCACATGACCAGATAGTTGTCTTGCCTTAAAACGCGTTATTAAATCCCTACCTTGACAAAAACCACAAAATGGAAAACGTATTATATAATATATGATTTTTAGTATAAATTAGAATATTATTGAGGCTACCATACTATACCTCCTTTAAAGAGTATTGTAACTTCAAAAAATAACAGTAGTACGTTTTAACCTCAAAATATCTGTCCAGCTTTTCCACAAACAACTTTTTTTACCAAATATTCTTCTATTCTCTACATCATGACTGTCAAGATACATACCAGAATTTGTCTAACCAGTCAATTTTTTTAAAAGTTGGTCGCTAATTGAAATTCGTTTTTCTTTGCTTTTAGGAGTAAACAAAAGAGACAGAAAAAAGACGATGACATTTCCGTTTATGTAGCTCACAACTGAAACCATAACCTGAAAATCTCTGAAACAAATTGTTTGACATAAATTGTGTGATTTATCGAGATCTACATTTTTGTGAGATAGGTTGTTGCTTACCTTTTATGATTTACCAGCAACACGGAATTCATCATGAATAAACAAATCTTCAGAGGTTATTCCCAGAAAATTTAGTTTGCAATGTAAATATCTTTAATATGTGGATTTCAATCAAAATCGTTGGAGCCTTTTTTGAGAAAAAATTGTTTTAAAAATATTTCCATGCAAAGAGTAGTTAGGATTTGGGAGATTTTCTTGAATATCTCGTGTTGCATCCTTGGAAGATAATAAACTTAAATATCAAGTTTGGTGTACAACGGTCTTTAGTTTATGAGTTATGCTGTCCGCCCATGCAAATACGCTCAAACACACAGACCTTTTTTCTAATAATGCTTATTTTGGACTCGAGGGATCTCAAAAATATAATTCTAGTGAAATCTCGATATCGAATTTTTGGGTGGAATACAATACCTTGTGTATCCAATATATACATACGTGCTAGAGAGAATAAAAATGAGTAGTAGACTTATTCCTTGAATATCGAAGAACAAACACAAATATGTTTGTTTGAGAAATGGGGGGCAAAATATTAAATTAAGAGAAGTATTGAACATCGAACCACACGGAACATCACAAAATATTTCATCATCTTTCGAAATAATTTGTATGGTTTAAACAGAATGTAAAATGTGTGGTTTTAGAAATAGCTATAGTTTTGTAATTTTATGTTTATTGTTAAAATGTTTATTATTGTTGCACATTGTTATATTTATTGTTACAATTTTTATCATTACTTAATTTTATATAATGTATGACAATTTTTTTCGTGATACTCACATTTTATCTAAAACCTATAAATATACGTTTATTCTGTGGCACTAGGAACTCATTTGTGAGTCTAATAAATAAATACATAAATCAGCTTATATTTTGCATTTTCTGATGTCCATCTCTTACTGCTAGCAACAATGCCTTTTACTTTATCTATCACGAACAACGCACATAGCAGGTAGAGATGGTGTTGCATTGCACCCAATAGTTCTATACCGAGGTATCACCAAATATGTTTTGAGGCCTGTAAATCTAAACTTTATGGGGGAAAGTCCATTTGTGTGTTTTTGCGGATGTTTGTGTATATGAACAGAATAACCCCAAAATAAAAAGTCAGTCTAATACTAAACGTGATATTTACATTCAGCATCTTCCACGGATACCCTTACCCATAATTACCCTTTACATAGAACATTTTTGGAATGTATGGCTTCTCAAAATAACTCTTAAGATTGTTGACTAAAATGTCATATTTTAAAGATATTTTAATGACGCATGAAATGTGTTTCTTGCTCTCGGAAATAGTTCTCTTCACGCTGTGTGACTTTTTTTTAAATAATAAACCATAAAAGAAGGATAACATTTTAGCAAACAAAAAAGTAGGCCTCGTTAAAGCTCTCAATTTATGTGCAATAACCGTTTCCGAGATATCTCTTGTTATTGTTTTAAATGTTTCTTTAGTTATACAGCTCTAATAGGATTATGTAATTCAATTTTTTTGTTCCTGGTCATACAAATAACTTGGAACTTAAATGCTTATAGCTTAGTATATATTCTTATTCTCCTTGTAGCTACAAGTAAAAAAAATTTAAAAAACTATCTCAATTAGCATAAACTAGGGAGATGAATAAGCTTTTGTAGGAATATTTTGTGCAGAATAGATAAAGTAATGGAAATGGAACACTTCATATTTTTGTGTCTCTCACCACAAAGAAAACAAAACTAAAAGTCTCACACCTTTATTTTATATGAATTTCTCTATCTGCTTTACAAACAATTTTTACGAATTATTATTCTTTTAATTGCTTCATGCTGATGCAGATAAACATTGGCGGAAATTTTACTTGCTTCCTTCTAAGCAAAGGGAAATAAGGATATGCACTAGACTAACGCGATAGTCAAATCTTTTAAAAGGTGATCGGTATTTAGCAATTGGAGTTTGGTTTGCTTGCGTTGACAGTAAAACAAAAAACAAAACAAAAAAAGATGAAACAAAAAGTGGCCCCATTTGAGAAAATTATGGTTTAAGACTGAATCCAATGACAGAAACATCTCAGTAACGGTCAACTCTACAACAAAAATGTAAATTACATAAATTGTGTGTTTTAAGAAAATCTACTTTCTTGAGTAGAAAATGTACCAGTTTCCATGTAAAGAATGGTTTGGGGTGAGGGGATTTTCTTAGAAAATCTTCGTGTCACATCCTTGAAAGATAATATATTTAAATACCTGTGTAATATAAAACGGTATTTTAGTTTGTTAGCTATGTTGTCCACAGGCAGTCGCACACACGAACGTTTTGGAACTCAGGGGATCGCAAAACATGTATTTACTTTTAAATATCAGATTTTGAGTGGAATACAATAGCTTCTCTACTACCTATATATGCAAACGTGTAGAGAAAGTAAAAATCAACACCTGTAGATGTATTTTTACTACCACCACTTAAATACCCAGTCGGTGCGTTTGAAGAAACATTAAAAATAACGTCTGGCTTTTTCTCACAGCGCGTACGTGACAGTTAAAGCGTAAAAATTATACTTATTCCAGTCTGGAGAAAATTCCTGTCTCGTGGACACGCTTATTCAGAATTTCTTCTAGTGCTTCTTGCTTACTTACACTAATGAGAAAATTCCCCTGAGGTAGACATGTCAGAACATAGGCACATAAAATCTAGAGTATGTGACACGTAAAACATAAAAAGTGGTCAAGGTAGAGCAATTTGGAGAATAAAACGTGCTGCTCAAACAGGTACTTTGTTATTCATTTTTTCTAAGCAGCCTTAAAAGTAATACTAGCATTAAAGAGTTGTGTTTGCATGGGCATTATCAAATCTCATGTGTCTCTAAAACATTACATTTGTATAAAATCGGCTGTGTTATATTTACTTTATTTTCTCATCAACAGATTATTCTTATGAAAGCTTATTCTTCTATCTGCTTCATATGAACCCAGATTAGCATTTTAAACCGTTTTATTACATATGTTCTTGTAGACAGAGATAAGTAGGGCTATATATTGGTCAAAAGCTTCAAATTTAGTAATTCCGTTTTCTTTTCTTAACCAGCAGAAGAAAAACCGAAGAAAGACTTCCCATTTGAAAAAAATGTTTTTAAAAATACATATCCAAAATAAGGAATATTTCGGAAACGGTTAGTTCCAGAAAAAAATTGTTTTACATAAATTGTATGCGTTTAATGAGATATATTTTTGTATGATAAGATTTGTCTATCTCTTGCTAAGTGCCAGTTATGCAAAAGAAGGGAGCTTACTTCAGAGAGTATTATAATAAATTGCCAAATACAAGTCAACAGTACGGAAAATATCCTAAATGTGCATATATCATCTCAACAAAATTCTTAAAAACATTTTCCATGAGAAGTACAGTTTGAGGTGTTGGATTTTGTTTAACATATTGGTGTCGTATCTTCTGGAAACATAGAAGTTAAATACCAAGCTTGCTTTTAATCGGATTTTAATTGTTACTTTCTCTACCATGTTATACTAAGCACACTAGACAAAGAAGATATTGTATTCCACCGATAAATCTCGTAGCAGTATTGCACCGAAAATACAGTTTTGAGGTCCCCTGAATTCAAAGAAACATTTTTAGAAAAAGGTTCTTAAGTGTGTCTATGTGTCTGTGACCAGCATAGCTAAATTCGAAGAATCGAGCAGATACCAAACTTGATATTCAAGCTGAGTAATTTCCAAGGGCGATTCAGGAAATAGCTCTGTTTATATTTAATATTTAAGATATTTTCATGGCAAATGAAATGTATAGCTTGAATTTTCTAACAATAGCCTCTGAAAATCTCTTCACTCTGAATACATTTTGTATAACCCGTAAGCCGTAAGAGATAGATTGAAAATTTCTTCACAAAAATTATAGCTTAAAATACAAAATTCGACATATATTTTTTTTCTAAAGTAAGTATTTCTAAGTTATTCCTTGTTATTGGCTACAGTTTTAAAATACTTAAACTTTTCTCAAGTGGGAAGTCGTCATTCGTTATCATCTCTCTCTTGCTTTACTCCTGGCCATGCAAAAAGAAACAAATTTCACTTCTTTCACCTAACGACTAGCTTTTAAAGGATTTGACTATGGCTTTAGCCTCTTTATTCCCATTTTCCCTTTTACTTAAAAGAAAGCAAGTAATAAGATCATTTATGCTAATGTTTATGTCGATTAGGATGATATTGTTAATAGATAATACTCCTCTATATGAAGAGATTGTTTTCAGAACCGGGAGAGAGGGTTATGTTAACAGAACACATTAGATTGTTAGAAACAATTTAAATCCAGAATCTAATACTTATTCTGTAAAATTAATTGGAGATTAATATGAAATATATAATAAAACAGATCTATTTTCAAACTTTATTACTGTAATATTTAATTTTTGATATGAACATTTTTTAAAAATCCGTCGAATGGAACATTTTCATTAATACAGTGAAATTATACCATAAAAATCTGATGTGTTCTTTCACATAACTTTCTCTACATCTCTGTAACAAATTATTGTTAAAATATTTATGCTTCTATTTATTTCGTGCTAAACTGGATAAATAGTAACAAAATGTTTTCTTGCAGTAAAAGGGAAACAATGGAATACATTAGTTTAAAGGAATAGTCAAATATTTTAAAAGCTAGTTACCATATGGATAGAGGTCAGGCTATTCTCAGAAAATGGAAGTTATACATTTTATTTGTCATGCAAATATCTTTAATGTACGATGTTTTAATCAAAATTGTTAGAGCAATTTTTGACAAAATCAAAAATTTTTAAACTTTTTGTATGAAAGGCTAGTTAGGAGTGGGGGAATTTTCCACAAAATGTTTGTGTCTCATCCTTGGAAGATATACTAAACTTAAATGCTAAGTTTGGTATTTTACGGACTTTTCGTTTTTGAGTGATCGTATTCACGGTTGTTTCTTGATATGTTAGTAAATTTTTGTTTCACGTAAAACATAGTATTGACCCATACTTACCCAATAATGCCACTCATGAATATTGCACTAGAAATAATTAACAGTTAAGAATTACATTCAAAAGTAACAACTAAAAACAATTTTAATTACTTTGATGTAAAATTGTATAAGTACTGCCACAGCATATTAAAAACTTGGACATTAATGTTTAATATATTCAATAACGATATTTTCATCAAAATCCTTAGAGCTATTTTTTGAGAAAATTGTTGAAAATGTTTCCAATAAAGTGTAGTTAAAAGTGGGAGGATTTTCCTCAAAAGTTTGTGTCGCATCCTTGGAAGATATACTAAACTTAAATACTATGTTTGGTATTTTACGGACCTTTCGTTGTTTGGGTGATCGTGTACACAGTTATTTCTTTATATGTTCGTATATGTTTTTTTCATTGAAAAATGTAATATTGATACATATTTGCCAAATAATGCCACTAATGAATATTATACTTGAAATAATCAATAGCTGAAGATTAACTTTCGCAACTAACAGTGTAAAAGTGTATAGCGTAATGACACAGCATACTAAAAACAAGGATATAAATAAGTTTAAAACATAATTTAAGAGACCTTTATTAGATCTATGTTATCAATGAATATTTTGAAGCACTAAGTATTAGTACTTCTGGACTATGGGTGTTGTTTTAAATGTTATTAATTCCTCATTATGTAGTTCAAATGTAAATGCTCTCAGAGGATAAATTGATTCATAAAACACACACTCGCGCTGCCACACATGGACCTTTTTCTAAAATGTTTTTTTTTTTTTTTATACAGGAGAATCCTAAAAGATATATTTCCTGTGAAAGATCGGTATCGAATGTTGAGTGTAATGCAAAACTTTCTTTATACACTATGTAGGTACATAGCACGTGTACAGAAATTAAAAATGATTATTTAAATAAACCAGAAGGCAAGAATTTTGAAACATGCGAAAAATATCATTGTTATGTGTGGTATAACTTATATGAATTTTAATAAGATATCTTGCACGCTGTGGAATTTCCAAATGTACCATTACTTTACATTCTATTTTGATATCAGCTTGTGTTTTTCACATTCATGTGGCTTTTAGGTGCTTTGTGGAGGCATTAAAGTGGAGTATAGTACATATAGCTTTTTTGGATCCAGAGGAATCCTAAAAGATGTATTTCCGGTGAAAACTCGTATCGAATTTTTGGATGGAATGTAATACTTTCTTTATACACTATGTACGTATATAGTATGTGTGGAGGAAGTAAAAACTATTATATAAATAATCCAAAAAGCAAGAATTTTTAAACGTGTAAATAAATACCATTAAGTGTGGTATAACTTGTATGAATTTCTATAAGATATCTTACATACTGTGGATTTTCCAAATTTCCCATTAATTTAACTTCTATTTTGATATCAGTTTGTGTTTTTCACATTCCTGTGGCTTTTAGGCATGTTATGGAGGGCATTATAGTAGAGTATAGTACCCCATTGTGTATGAATAAGTGAACAAACACACTGGCGGTCCTAACTTATAATCATATCACAGATTGTGTCACATTTCCTTGCCTGTTAAGTGTAATTGAAACATTAACTCGATCATATTAGGGCTGTGCAGACGTGCGGTGGCGACTGCGTATTCACGAATCTATCCATCAGGCAAAATTATAGAGCTGCACTAGGATCTCTTTTTGGAGCGGAACGGCCAACCAGCGAGCTAATTAGAATAGAATGGAATTATATATGGCAAACTACTGTTCTCAACGTGCCGCAAGCACAGTCCTTCATCGTCTGTTTCGACTAACAACTACTTCACTTGATGAGCGCAATTTATGTCCAATTCCTCAACAAACTAATACGTAGCTCTAGCTTTACTTAGATCTGGTATTAAATATTAGGTAGGATTCAAACTGTGAACACATCAAGAACAAAATAACTTAACAGTTAAATATTTTATACATAAATTAAAAATCTGACATGTTACGTTCACTTATGAAAGCTTATTCTTCTATCTATTTTATTATAATCCATATAAATACGAGGGCTGTCCCAGAAGTACCCTACCTAACAAAGATAAAAATATAAAAATGTTCAATACCATCGTTACCATGTTTACAGGGATAACTATCAAGGTCTGCAAAATACGCATCAACCGCAGACTCCACCTCTTCATTGTTGGCAAATCTTTTACCATTAAGCCATTTCTTTAAGTTTAGAAACAGAAAATAATCAGAGGGGGCTAAATCTAGCGAATAGGGTGTATGAACTTTAGCTCATTGAGTTTGGCCATGGCGATAATGGGCGTAAGAAGTGGTGTATTGTTTTGATGAAACAAAACCTTCTTTTTCGCTACATGCGTCCGGTTTTGCTCGATTTCATCTGTCAAACGCTGTAATAAGTTTGTATAATATTCGCCATTTATTACTTTTTTCTTTTTTGAGATAATCAATGAAAATTATCCCACGGCGTCCCAGAAAACTGACGCCATGACCTTGCCTGCTGATGGAACTGTCTTCGCCCTCTTTGAGGCCAATTCTCCCTTTCCAACCCACTGTTTTGATTGTTCCTTCCTCAGATGTGAAGTGACAGACCCATCTATTGTTATGAATCGACACAGAAACTCAGCTTTATTGCAGCGAAACACTCGACTGAAACATCCTCACGACGCTTTTTTATTTTATTGTGAGCAAACGCGGCACCCACCTTGCACACAACTTTCTAATATCCAAATGTTCAGTCATTAAGTGATGTACAGAACTTTTTCAAATGGCAGCAATGTTTATTAACTCTCGCAATTTCAGTCAACGGTCATCAAATACCATTAGTGGATTTTCTTTAAAATTTCTGGACCGGTAACCTGATTTGGTTCGTCTGTGATGTTCGTCTTGGCAGCTCGTACGGCCGCGCTTAAATTCCGCCACCCAGTATTTCACTGTTGTAAACGAATGACCAGATCCCCCAAAGTAGAATCTAACTCAGCTTTAATATTACTTGGACTAAGACCTTTCAAATGAAAGTATTGTATCACATGATACCCAGTTTTATTAATGTTTACTAATTCGCTGAATGCATTCACTAATGGTGGCTGCCAAACAAATGCTAAACAATGTAAAATCGTCAAACTTCAAATATGAGCTTTCTAAGTTTGTTACTTTTTACCATTGCTATTGTTCGAAACAACAACCGCTGTTTATACGTCAGGTCGGGTACTTCCGGGACAGCCACTGTATAAGCAGAGATAGTTTTATTGCAAATTTTCTTATAGGCACAAGCAGAATATGGGAATACACAGGCTAAAGCGATAGTCAAACCTTTTAGTAGCTGGCCACTGTATGATTACTTAGATATTCCATTACTTTTGCTTAATTATGGTGATAATGTACGACGAATTCTTATTAGAGAAAATTATAATTATTGGAAAATTGAAACCGGTAACGGTTAACTTCACAAAAAATGTATATTATATAAGTGTGCACATCAACAATATTTTGTGCAGTAATATTTATCTATGCCTTACGACTTACTAGCTATACAAGTCATACATAATGAAGAGGTCATCATAGGCTAATCCCAAATGAAATATATTCAATAAATACATTATTCTTGTCATGGAAATATCTGGTATAATATTAAATTCATGTTTTAATCGGTATACATCCCCGTAATTGTAAGACTGACTAGCCACTAGGACTTACAAGCCAATGCCTAGGGGTCAGAAACCTGTCGGGGAGCCTAAGGCACGAAACCACAGAATGGAAAATCTGTTACGAGGGGTCGTCCTGTAGCCAGATATGAGCATGAGGAAGTGGATGAATATAAAATGGAAGCGAAATTGATTATTGGTAAGAAGATGATGGAGCAATTGGTGGAATGAGGGCGGGAGAAATCGGGAGAAAACGAAAGACCCAAAGGAAATCCACCCAGACGCCATTTCATCCACCACGAATCCCACTGTGGGCGCTTGGGATTGAATCTGGTCCGCTCAGATGGGAGGAGAGTGGTCTAACCACTCACCCACACCACCTGTAGTATTAATATGGTATTTAAAAGGGTATTTTAATCAAAATTGATAACCTTTGATAAGAGCGCAAAACGTTTGAAAATATAAATGCAAAGGCCAGCTCATGGTATAGAAATTTTCTTGAAGGTTTTCGTGCTGCATCCTTGAAATATACTAAACTTAAAACATTAAATTTATAGTCAATGGCGGCTATTTTCCTTTGAGCTACGTTTATCACAGACACACCCACACTCGCATGCACTCACACACAGATATTTTTCTAAAAGTGTTGTTTTATTTAGGGTACCTCAGAACACACATTACTGATGAAACCTAAACTTAGAGTTTTGTATAGAGTACAATTCTTACTTTATGTAGTACAGAAGTTAAAAATATCAAAATCTACAGAAAAGCGTAAAACAAGTTTGATACCTAAAGTAAAAAATCTGACGTGTTTCATTCACACAACTTTCTCCCAGGTTGCATATAAACTATTCTTACAAAAGATGATATTTTATCTACATCATGCTAATGGAGATAAATATTAGCAGAATTGGTTTTATTACTTGTTTCTTTGTAAGAAGGGAAATAATTGATTACATTCGGCTAAAACGATCTTTTAAATGCTGGTCGCTGTGTTATATAATTAAAGTTCGATTCGCTTAGCCGGATCCCGTATGTGAAAAGTCAGGTGACTTAAAAATGAAACCAATAACAAGGAATATCTCGTAAACGGTTAACTTTACAAGAAAAGTGTATATGACAGAAATTGTATTTTATCAAGATCTACATTTTTGTGCCATAAGTTTTTGTCTATCTCTTACGATTTAACCATTATGCAGGATTCCGCAAAACTCATCCACAACAAAAAGGTCATCAGAGACTTTTTCCAGAAAATTCAAAGTACCATACATTTTATTTGTGTTGTAAATATATTTAATATACCTTGTTTTAAGGATACCGTAAACTGAAATTTCCAAATATTGTATCTTTCAAGCAATTTTTTGAAAAGTTTTTACATACTGCTGTGATACAATTATCGATAGGATTTGAATTTCCTGCGGATGTCATTAATCATTTTGGAATTAAGAAATAATTTAGTATGTTTATTATGCCAATTAATCAAAGTTGTGCACAACGCATAAATTACTATTTGTGAAAACCAAAAATAAAATTGGCATATAGAATTTTTGTTACTCTTCTGGTTGCATCAGAAAATTTTTTGAAACCTTTAAATATGATTATTTTTACTATACTTTATGTTTATTGTTATATTGTTTGTGCAATATATCAGGTAATTTTCATTTGTAACAAAAATCATATGTCAATTCTTTTTATTAATACTCTCTGAGTGTGTGATGAAAATTTTAAGCAGATAGGTCATAAACTGCATTGTGTGGAACAATTTGAAGTTTGATACGCTGAAAAATAAAAAACCCGAGAAAATAGGTAGAAGGTTTAACATACAATTTAACAGTTTCATTGTAAGTCTTATAATTTCATATTTGCGTGCAGCAATTTTTAACCATGAATATCTGTCAATTTTGATCAATTTTCACAGATGGTTATCCTTAATTAAAATCGTTTGAGCCATGTTGAAGAAAAACAAAATTGACAAACATTTTTCCATGTGAAGGGTAGTTTCGATGGGCGGGGGGGGGTTTCCTTGGTTTCCTTCGTGTCGCATTTTTGGGAGATATTAAATATAAATACAAGATTGGTATTTAACTGTCTTTTCATTTTTTGAGCTATACTGTTCACAGCACACACATACGCACACGGACTTTTTTCTAAAAATCTTACGTATTCCATTCACATGACCTTCTCGCATTAGCAAATTATTGTTGAAAATCTTTTTTTCTATCTTCATCGTGCTAATCGAGATAAACATTTGTCCTTATTACTTGGTCCCTTGTGAGTAAAACAACTCCATGGCTCAGCTCACTAAAAGCCTTAGCCTACCTCCCGGCCGCTACCACCCCCATCTCGGTCCATTACAGACGACATGGATGGGGTGCAGTATTGGAGGGTGAACCCCCCTGGCCAGTTAATGCGGTCTTCACGACCTGGAGCCGCTACTTTTCCACCAAGTAGCTCTTCAATTGGCCCCCCAGAAACCTCACGAGGCTGAGTGCACCCCGGTCCAGGTCTCCCAGAGGGAGAAAAATACCCACGCCGGTACTGGGAATCGAACCCAGATCTCACGGTTGACAAGTAGCAACGCTACCACTGCTTGTAAATAAAAGTAAAAGAATATAATGTATCCCATTCTCATGATGTCTGCCAGCTGTACGGCAAACAAACCTTTTATCTAAAAGATGAATCTGTATCTACATCATGCTAATCAAGATAAACATAAGCAGAATTGGTCTTCTTACTGGCTTCTTGTAAGTATAAGGGATATAAGAAAAGGCATAGGCTAATGCGACATTCTCGTCCATTAAAAGCTGGTCGTTATTCGAAACAATGGAAATTCCAATATTTTTGCTTGCCAGGAGTAAACAATCGAGAAACAAGAAGAAAGGTGTCCTCCCGTTTGAGAAAAGTTTAAGTGGTTAAAATTGAAACCAATAATCTGGAATACTTAAAAAATGGTTAACTCTACAAAAAATCTGATGTGTACCATTCACATGACTTTCTCTATATCCCTGCAACAAATTATTCTTAAAAAGCTTATACTTCTATTTACTTTATGCTAATCAGAAAAAATAGCAAAAATAGTCTTATTACTTGCTTCCTTGTAAGTAGAAGCGAAATAAGGGACTAACATGGGTTAAAGTGGTAGTAAAAAGCGGGTTGCTATGTCAATGAAGTTCCTTTATTTATATGGGTAGGAGTTGACAAGTTCCTGTATGAGAAAAGTATACGTTTTTCATAGCAGAAACCAAAAATAAGGAATGTCTCAAAAATGAACTCCACGAAAAAAATGTATATAACATAAATTGTGTGTTTTAATGTGCTCTACACTTTTGGTGTAGTAATAAACTACTCTTCAGAGGCTATTCCCAGAAAATTCTAGATATACATTTCATTTGTCAGGTAAATATCTTTAATATACGAAATTTTAATCAAAATCGTTAGAGCCAATTTTGAGAAAATCAAATTTTTCGAAAAAAGTTCCAAGTAAATGGTGGTTGGGGTGGGGGGATTTTTCTCGAAATCTTTGTGTCGCATCCCTGGAAGAAACTAAACTTAAATACCAAGTTTGGTATTTAACCAACTTCTCGTTTTTGAGTTATCGTGTTCACAGACACACGCACACACGGATACACACACACACACACACACACACACATACATTGACCTTTTTGTGAAAATGCTTTTTTTGGATATTGGGGACCCTAAAACATATATTTCCGGTGAAATCTCGCTATCGAATTTTTGGGTGGAGTGCAATACAAAAGTCATCCAGAATAAAGAGAACTTCAGAGGTTATCCCCAGAAAAATCAAGATATATATTTCGTTTGTCATAAAAATATCTTAAACAAAGGTAGTTTAATCAAAATCGTTTGAGATATTTTGGAAAAAAAAAAGTACAAAAAATTTTCCGTGTAAAAGGTAGTTCGGGTGGGGGATTTTCTTTAAAATCTTCGTGTCGCATTCTTCAAAGATACTAAAACTTAAAACCAAGTTAGGTATTTAAGTGCCTTCGCGTTTGAGCTATACCGCCTATAGACACACTACTTACATAGACATTAACACACGCGATATTTCTTTTAAATACTTTTTTCTTTTGGGTTCGGGGGTCTCAATATTGGTATCAATATTTTGGGTGCAATACAATAGCTACTATATGCACTATTGACATAGTACGTGTAGAGAAAGTAAAACTGCCTTTTTCGGTCTCGGGGACCTCAAAACATTTACTTCTTGTGAAATCTCGACATCGAATTTTTGGATGGAATACAATACCTTCTCTAGTTACTATGTAAATTGTATGTACATACGGCCAGAGACAGTAAAACGATGTAGTGTAACGCCTATAAAAAATATAAATTATTTAAGTTCACTTGAACAGAATGAAAAAAGGAAAATTTAAAAAAATTTAAACTGTATTTCTTGATATGAAATGTTTATGTATATTAAATACAGCATACATTATTTGCAGTGGTAAATCGATCATGCACATAGTTAAAGCTGAGAGAGAATCGTAAAGGTGCGTTTTCTCCGGTAACTTTTTGTTTGGAACTTGAGTTCTATATATGTTCCGATTAGTTTGCGAGAAGTCCACCGACACTCTATGTTCTATTTTGTTCCAGAATTGTTCCATACGTATTTTGTTTTTCTGGTATATAACCTATAAATATTCTTAACATGTTGTTTACTCTCGCTAATTACTTTCACCATTGTACATTTTAGTTAATAATTCTTAAATTATAGGCCACATCCTTGCCTTCATTGTATGGAAATGGAAAGTATTTATGGAGTTCTTTAACTGATGTGGCTCTCAGCGTCCCATTCTATATTGGACGTGAAAGACCGCTAAATTTTGCTCAGAGGCTTCTTTATCAGGCTTGAGGTTATTTTACGTGCCGTAAATCTACGACACGGGACCAACGGCTTTACTTCTCTTCCAAAGGAAGTCATGCTAAGCATTTTTACGCCCGAAAAACTGCATCGTGTTCCGCCGGGTTTGAACCCGCTACTTAGGGTTTAAACAGGGAGGACAATTCTTTTAATTTACATACAGTTGCGTACATATATATTTTCTCTTTATTTTCAGTTAATTATTGTTGATTTCTAATATTTGTGTAGTTAGTATTTTTATTATTTCCACTTAGTTTCAATTAAGTTTATTGTTATTGTTATTATTGCTCTAATGTGTGTATTATTTCTATTGTATGTATTACTTTCACTTAGTTTCTTTATATTTTCAATTAATCATCATTGCTTTTCTAATATTTCTATTATTTCTATTGTGTGTTCATTAGTTTCACTTAGTTTCTTTACATTTTCAATTAATTATAATTGTGTTAATGCTTGTATCACATCTACCGATGTTGTCTCTTCATTTTGATATATTTTATCTGTAATATCACTGCATTTGTATATTTATGCAAGTATCCCACCGAAGTTACACATTAAGGTATTATTTATTAAAATAGCTATATCTATAACCCTAACAACCAGTATATTAAATTACCATGTATTTGCCTTTTATTGCCAAATATTAGATGTCAAGCCTTTTAACAACTTCAAAAAGTCAGGATCAATTATCTACGAAATAGGTAGCTGATGTGGATCACAGAATGCTTCAGGCAAGAATCTCAATAAAATGCTGAATGGGATTTGACAGGATGGCAATCATTGTAGAAAGAAATAGAACAGAATCCTGCAAATGGTCATCGAGAATATTTGATGACGCTACCAGAGAAGTAGAATATTGCCAGTGGAGATGGATGGATTGCAAAGAGAGGTCAGGATATCTAGGTTTGACAGAAAGAGAAACGAAGATGTAAGACAGATAATGGAATTGGAAGAATCCGTTTTTTAGAGAATTCCAAGACAAGCTTTACAATGGTTGGAATGTCAATAGAATGGAAGTGTGGACGGCCGAGAGAACCATGTCTGGCGTAGTTTAATAATGAAACAACATAATCCAAAGCAATAAGACAGGCAAGTGTGGAAGATAGAAATATAGTATATAGTATAACTGCTGACAAGAGAAAACACCATCAAAACCGCAGAAGGGTGGGCAAAGTAAAAGGCACCTTCGTCACGAGTCTATGGGAAAGTAGAAACTGCTGCATTAATTACGAGAGTTAGCTGATAAGTCCCGGACCTCACAATATTGCGCAACTAGGCCAGTTGGACAGCAGGATCGTACAGTTTAACTCTAGAATAGCTTGTATCCATAGTTATAGGCCAATAGCTTGTTTAGGTTTTGAATGACTGCATTTTAAACAAGACAACTTTAGAGTTTTTACGAAAATTAAGGATTTGGAAAAACGAGCAATGATTAAATACTTCCAATTGAAAGGCTCAACGCCTAAAGAAATCAACGAGGAAATGGTCAGTACATTGAAAGACTCTGTCCCTTCATACTCAATGACTAAAAAGTAGGTTGCAGAGGGGACATACGAGCACTAGTGATGAGCCTCGCTCTGGACGCCCTATAGAAGTGACAACTCCAGAGATTATTGAAAATATTCATCGTTTAGTACTGGAAGACCGCAGATTAAAATTGTTTGAGATCGCAGAGGCTGTAAGCATATCAAAGGAACGTGCAGGTAATATTTTCAGAAATTTTTTGGGCTTTCATAAGGTCTGTGCAAGATGGATGCCAGATTGACACCTGATCAAAAGTTGCAAAGGAAAACTGTTTCTGTTAAGAATGTGTAGCTCTGTCGTAAAAATTTCAGTGAATCTTTGCGACGGGGTGTTACCGTGGATGTCAATTTTATCAGCTAACAAATTTAGAGCGAGTGTTTTCTGGAATGCATAGGGAATTACTTGGAAAAGTGTAAAAGTATCACTGGTGACTACTACGCAAGCTTACCTACTGCAACGTTTGAGTGATGAGGTGAAAAGAAAAAGAGCTCATTTGGCAAATATATATATATTGTTTCATCACGACAATGCTCCGGCCCATCGCTTAGTCATTGTAATGGGAAAAATGTGCGAATTAAAGTTGGAATTGCTTGAACATCCACCCTATTTGCCAGATCTAGCACCCAGTAACTACCAACTGTTCCCAAAACTCAAAAAATGTCTTAGAGGACGAAGATTTCACAACAATAAGGTCATTTTATGGACCTTGATAAATCACACTACAGAGATGTTTAATTAAATTAGAGCACCGTTATGACAAATGTATTGACATTTCTGGTGATTATGTTGGGAAATACAACAATTGTTTTAAATGCTGTTTACTTTGAGAGGCCCGGGACTTATCAGCTGCTACTTCAAAGTCGCGCAGTTTCTTTGGTGTCTCACTTGTACTATAGTGTATTTTAATTTTGGAATATTGCTGTATACAGGGATTTTGATTTACATTATATTAAGAAATAAACGAGTGGAAAAGGAATAACGGCCCCATCTGAATTTGATTCCATTGCTTTTACTATCTCAGTAAATAAGTTTGGAACAGTTTTAGGATGCATTTAACACAACATACTTTAGGATTATTAAAGAGTTCCAAATTTGGTATTAACTCGAAAATCACTGCTCTTTCGACTCAATGCCTATGATTATGAATCAAACGGGTATTTATAAAATGTTCCAAAATGACACCAAGTTCGAATATAGATGTTCATTATTGGGTTGACACTTCAATTTGGTGGTTGTATTAGAGTCCCTGAAGAAGTTAAATCATTTTCACACTAATGGCTGTGTACACCATTCTTGATCAAATCTAAGTTGATCGAGAGCACTGAAACGTGATCAAACTTTGACTCAGTTAAATTGTAGTTGCGGTGCAGCATTGTTTATGTTCGTTTAACTAACCACCATCAGCTGACGTATAGCTTCATTTAAACAGTAGTTCAAATGTGTCAGTGTAAAACGGACATATCCTAAATTTGAAGACGTTTTATTTAAAATACTTTTTTTTTATTTTTTATTTTTGACGTGTCGCAACTGCAACCAGATTACCGAGCAAATCTTATTTCTATGAAACCTACTCAAAGGAAAGCCAAAGAAATTGAATTGATATTACATTTTCCTTGACTATGCCGCTTTAGAAACGATTGGACATTCTATGGAATGAAAAAAGAGCTCTCCAAATTTTTCCCAGCATAGTCGTATTTAACAATGCTCTTAATTGCTAGATTCATGTCAATGCCGCAGGTGTGCCGGAATTACATCCCGCAAGAGTTCCTTTATATTCCAATAGATCTGCAGTTATGGGGCTGTCGCTTTTAATCACCCTCAAAAGCCATTGATCTGGACGGAGATTGAACAAGCTATCAGGGCATGATATAGACGTTCTGCTGTAACTAGTTGTTTCATATTGCAATGAACACGTTCTTTAAATGAAAAAAGAAGTATGTAGGAGTTCTAATAACCAAATAAATAATCACTATTTGTTAAAATGCAAGAAAAATAAGAAATAATAATATTCACATTAAGTAACTGAAATTAATTTATTTATTTTGAAAATCTAAACATAGTTTCTTACTTTGATTTGTTTCCAATTACATTACTACCAACTACCAGAGAGCACAGCAATCAATCCTCAGCGTCCAAAGGGCTAATTTGAATGAATTGGGCAAGAATTGAAGTTTTCTTCTCAGAGGAAAAAAATATAGGCATACCAGGTACTTAAATGACTATTCAGGAATTTTAAAAATTGTTGCTAAAGCAACTTGAACATGAATGTTCACAAAAAAATCAAATGTGAATGTTTCTTGACATTACAAAGATATAGCGTCAGAAAGAAGTTAATAAGCATGACTTTCCCGAATTTTGTTCTAAAAATTGATCCTCAGTGCCCTTAAATTAATATTTCATTAAAGATTACTGCGTTTTTTCTATTGTTTCTAATGTCTTCTTCCAAAATATGTGTAGTTATTTACAACTACTTTTTCTGGTTTTAAATCGGCCTATGAGACCTTTTCTTCTGTCATACACATTCCCCTTTAGATAAATTTCATTGCCTGTTGCTATCGTCTCTGTGTGATGTGTTGCCTATATTACGGAGCTACATAGAGAAGATGATGAATAACATTTTTCTACTTTTGTTTTCAATTGGATAACGCTGTTTAAATTAGTTTTCGAAATGTCTTCACAAGTTTGTTTAATATGAGTAATTTCTAACCCCATTTCAGTTAATCCTTCGTTCCATATGGTATTAGAAGATTCTTTATGGTTTAATCTCTTTGGAGTTCAACCTGTGCCTTAGTATACTTGTTCCGCATGCTACTATTATTAAATTATTTTATTTGTGTATTAGAATAGGCCCAATAACAACTAAATGACTATTGTTTACCATATATAAAATTGAAATTTTCAGACATTTTAGAATGCTGCCAATTTTATTACTTCAGTTTAGCTAGCTCCTAATGGAGAAAATCTATCCATAAACGAATTAAAATAAAATATTAAGTAATTTAATATAAATAGTATTATCAAAATACTACTGATTTTAATAATATATTTCTAATTTACAGACGATATAAACACAAACTGAGTTTATGTAGCCAGTGTTGTATCTCATCAAGTATTTCTTCTTCGTCCTATTTAATGAATTGCTCTCCTTTTGAAGGAACAACTTATAAGCCAATCCCTTGGGTCAGACGCCTGTCGAGAAGCAATTACATTTCGGATCATAGCATATTAAGAATGTATAGCTCATTGTCTGGTACGGTGATGAAGAAGAAGGAAATGAAAAGGAAAGATAGATGGCATCATACGGAAATTCGCCCAGCATTTGTCTAGCATCCGATGAAATACGGGGAAAAAACGCTCAGTCAGGTTGATCGGACCCGGGGTTTTGGAACCAGGCTTTCTCGAATTTGAGTCACTCATTTTAACACCGCGCCACCTTGTTCTTCTATCTACTTCATGATAAACTTTAGCAGACATTGTCCTGTTACTTATTTCTTTGTAAGTAGAGGAGAAATATAGGAACACTTTAGGCTAAAGCGATAATGTAATATTTTAAAAGCTAGATGCTACGTTTGAAATCTGTTCTCTTTGCATTGCAAGAGTAAAATAAAAGTATTTTGAAATGGAAATCAATAACAAGGAATGTCTCAAATCTGACCATCTCCACAAAAAATATATGACATTAATTGTGTGATTTAACGAGTATAACAACTTATTGTCTACCGCTTACGGTTTACTAGTTATGTAAAATTTACTCAGAATGAAGACAACTTCAGAGGCTATTCTCTGAAAATTCAAATATAATTTTATTTGGCACATAAGTAAGGTTGCTGTGCCGTATTTTAATCAACATCTTTAAGAGTATTTTTTAGAATATTTTTGGAATTTCGTCCACGTAAAGTGTAGTTTGTGGGAGAGGATTTTCCTGGCAAGCTCGCTGTCACATCCCTTGACTATACTGAACTTAATTAAGTATGCTTCTTAACTAAATTTTCATTTTAGAGTTATGCTCTAAACAGACACATACACAAAGAAATACACATGTTTACACTCATGGGTCTTATCTAAAAACCTTCTATGAATTTACTAGTTCTCAAGGCCTGTATTTCCGTTTAAATCTCAGTACAGAATTTTGTTACAGAAAGCAATGTCCCATCTACCTACTTGTACAGTGTATATTGGAGAAAGTAAAACTACCATATTATTGGTGAATATATATATATATATTCACCATGTAAAGTTGTCATGGGTAGAAGAGACACCTTTAGGTTGGGTTACTTTTACAAAATTATTTTTTCAGTTGATTTAATCCAAGACCAACTGAGGTAATTATGAATACTATGATTATTAGCCAGTATTTTTTCTTCCTTTTAAAATATGAAGCAAGTCTTAAGTAAAAAAAATGTTTTCTTTACAATGGTTTTTGGTTGTTTTACTGTACCACAAATCTACCTGTGTATTCCACATAAAAGTTCAATATCAGAGTTTAATTAAAAAAAAAAACATTTTATAAAATGATAAAACATATGTGCATTTCTTGCCTGTTGAACCGTCTGTTTTAACCTCGTTTTGTGCAGTTACTACCTTCAAAAAGCGAACAGTCATTCTTGTTCTTTAAATTTGCATCTTTCTAAGATACAGAAGAAGAAATTTCAGAATTTTTCCCGCCCTCATTTAAGGGCTATTGTGTTTTTTTATTTTTATAAAATACCTTTTTTTATTCTATTATAAAGAAATTTACAGAATATTATCAATTAAAACTGTAAGATGTAGACAACAGCTTTCTGAACTAAACAAGCAAAACTTGTTAAAATACTGAAGCTGTTTACACAGCGTTAACCGTTCCTGAAATATTTCATAGCATATGTTTACATTTTTTTCAAATAAAAGTACTGTCTTTTTTTTCAAGGGCTCATTAAAACACCTATGATAAACATTAGAATTTAATTTCAGTATTTTGTGTGTATGTCTCAATTTAGTCTCAATTATTTATTTTGAAATACACCTAGGAAAAACATTTATTTTGAATAAGGTAGCTGAATGTTTATGTTACCTGATATATGTCTAAGGGATATGGTATTTAGTTAAGTTATGAAATTTTCTCGCCAGATTTAATTTATTGGTTCATGTTTTAATTTATGACCTAAACTATTTTTACTTTCTCTATACGCACTATCTACATAGTGTATAGAGAAGGTATTGCACTCCACCCGAAAATTCGATACCGAGATTTCACCGGAAATAAATGTTTTAGGGTCCCCTTTATCTGAAAATAGCATTTAGCGGAAAAAGGTTCGTGTATGTTTGTTCGTGTGTCTGTGAACACGATAACTCAAAAATGATAAGTCAGTAAATTACCAAACTTGGTATTTAAGTTTAGTATCCTCCAGGGATGTGTCATGAAGATTTTGAGAAAAATTACCTCAAGCCCAACTACCCTTTACATGCAACCTTTTTACGAAAATGTTGATTTTCTGAAAATGGCTCTAACGATTTTGATTGAAATTTCGTATATTAAATATACTTACCTGACAAATAAAATGTATATCTTGAATTATCAGGGAATAGCCTCTGAAGAGTACTTTATTCTGAATGAATTTTACGGAATTTTGAATAACTGCTTAATCGTAAGAGATGAACAAAGTCTTACTCCACAAAAAATGTAGAGCACGTTAAAACACACAATTTATGTTATATACATTTTTTTCGTGGAACTCATTGTTTTTGAGATGTTCATTGTCTTTGGTTTCTGCTTTGAAAAACTTATACTTTTCTCATACAGGAATTTGTCAACTCCTGGAGCAATAGTGACATAGCAACCAGCTTTTGACTATCAGTTGAACCTATGGTACTGCCTTATTTCACTTCTACTTACAAGGAAGCAAGTAATAAGTCTATTTCTGCTATTTTTTCTGATTAGCATGAAGTAAATGGAAGTATAAGCTTTTTAAGAACAATTTTTTGCAGAGATGTAGAGAAAGTCATGTGAATGGTATACATCAGATGTTTACTTTCTCTACACGCAATATGTGCATAGTGTATTTAGAAGGTATTGCACTCCACCCAAAAATTCGATACCGGATTTCACCGTAAATATATGTTTTAGGGTCCCTTAAATCCAAAAAAAAAAAAAAAAAAATTTCACAAAAAGGTCCGTGTGGCTGTGAACACAACAACTCAAAAACGAGAAGTCGGTAAAATGCCAAACTTGGTATTTAAGTATTTAAGTTTAGTATCTTTTAGGGATCTCAAAAATGGCTCAAATGATTTTGATTAAAATATCGCATATTAAAGATATTTACCTGCCAAATAAAATGTATATTTTGAATTATCTGAGAATAACCTCTGAAGACTACTTTATTCTGGATGAATTTTACAGAATTTTGCATAAGTGCTAAACCGTAAGAGATGTACAAAAACTTACCACACAAAAAATGTAGAGCACATTAAAATACACAATTTATTTTGTATACATTTTTTCGTGCAGTTGGTCGGTTTTTAGATATTCCTTGTTTTTGGTTTCAGCTTTGAAAAACTTATACTTTTCTCATACAGGAATATGTCAACACCTGTGCCTACAAATAAAGGAACTTCAGTCACATATCAACCAGCTTTTAACTATCAGTTTAACCTATGGTTCTCCCTTATTTCGCTTCTACTTAAAGGAATCAATTAATAAGACTAGGTGTGCTAAGTTTTTCTCAATTAGCATGAAGTAAATAGAAGCATAAGCTTTTTTAAAAATAATTTGATGCAGAGATGTAGAGAAAGTCATGTGAATGGAACATCGGATTTTGTTAGCGTATTCTTACATTTTCGCTGACACATTGTCGTGTGGCCCCGAAGAATTTTCCAGTTGTAGCTACTTCTTCTCTTTATTATAATAAACATGAAGTGGTTAGAAAAATTATTCCTTATTTAGTGACTTGTCCAGAAACACCTGCAAAAGAGGATTGGTAGAACAGGTTTGCATATTAGGCGATTTAATTTTCAAGATTCATCTACTTTAGTGGAACACTGCCTGCTTTCTGTGAGATAAGATTATTCATATTGAGGTCAAAAGGTGACAAACATAATAAATTTGGTTTTTGTCTTATAACATATTTCAGATCTTGTAATTTAATAACATGAATTTTACTTACTCTAGGCCTACTACAAAAAGTCGTAACGTGACAAGTGTATTTATTTTAGTCGTAAACTATATTCCCAGTTATCATAATAGAGGCATAATAGCTGTTAGTTAAACACTAACATTATCAGATATTGTATTAACTAACACTTGTTATGTATAGGAATGCATACATGTGACGTTTTAGAATGATTTTTAAATCTGGTTTACTATAGTAGTATGGAATTTTATTTCTCAGAAAGTAGAAGTACAGTTTAATAAATCTTTAAAATTAATTTTTGCGGTTTAGCTATTCTTCACATTTTGCTAACCTTAAATTTTAATAACGTTTTAAGAGTAGCCGTGAAATATAACTACCTAATGACATTGATTTTATTTTGCTTTATTCTTTATAAAAATTAACTATTTGTTTTCTTTTAAAAAATCTGATGTGTTACATTCACATATATTTCTCTAGCTGCTCTCCAAACAAACTTCTTACAAAAGTTATTTTTCTACACAATGCTAATCGAGATAAACATTAGCAGAATATTCGTATTACTTAGTTCTTTATAAACAGAAGGCAACTAAAGAATGCGCTATGCTAAAGTGATAATCAAATGTTTTAAAAAATGTCGTTATGCGATTGTCATTGCAAATCACTTCTTTGCTGGGCCAGGCATAGAGAAAAAGAAATACGGACACCTCCTGTGCGAGAAAAGTATAAGTACTTTACAATTGAAACTAAGTACAAGGATTAATTGAACACGGTAAATTCCACAAAAAAAGTGTATGACATAAATTGTGTTTTTGAACGAGATGTATGTTTTTTGCAGTAAGTTTGTTCTATCTCTTACGGTTTACTATTTATGCGAAATTCAGTAAAATTCATACAGAATAAACAGGTCTTCAGAAGCTATTCCCAGGAAATTCAAGATATATATATTATATGTGATGGAAATGGCTTTATAATGTGGTATTTTATTCAAAATCATTAGAGCCACTTTTAAGAAAAACAAAATTTTCGAACAATTTTCCATGTAAAGAGTATTTAACTGTCATGTCGTTTTTGAGCTACGCTGTCCACACACAGACACACACATGGACCTTTTTCTCAATATCATTTTTTGGATTCAGGGAGTTCTAAAACATGTATTTCCGGTGAAATCTTGGTATCAAATTTTTGGGTGGAATACAATACCTTCTCTATCTACAATGTACATTGCACATACGGGGCTAGAGAAAGTAAAAACACACACAAGATGATAATGTAAATCAAAGGGAATTACAACAAGTAGAATAATGTTGATACAATTATATGTGCCTATGAGTTTTTGTTGTTGGCAGAGAATGAAGAAAATACAGCAATCAGTTTTGAATTTGAATGAGGCAGTACAATATATATAAAGCTCAGGTAATAATCAGAACAAGTAAAGTAATTTCTGAGCGGGTATCTGGTTTTAAATATTTGGGATCAGTAATATCAGCAACAGATAAAAAGACAGAAAGGACAGAATCACCAAACATATAAGAAAACAATGGATGTATTAAACGGCATTTCAGTAGAAACATAAGGAACGGTATTATATGAAACTTCCACAATATAGTTTCGTATCTTAATCCAGATTAAGCGCATTTGAGAAATGGATAATAAATAGAGTTAGAAATTTCAGGTGCTGCACTTTAATTTAATTTTGCTATTAAATTGCCTAAAATTACTTATCTTGCAAAGAAAACATTATATAACATTGCTTACTGTAATAATTGCAATTGTTTTCTCACAGAAAACCGTGTATAGCCAGGATTTGAACCACGGATCTCCCAATCTCTCTAGCCGGTTGCTCTACCACTGAGCTACCACAGCAGCATTACGGCATAGCATTGAATTTATCAACTGACTCGCATGTTTCCCGGTAAACCACAAGGTGATCTCAAATTACTTTGAGATAACAATCCAAATGGCGACTTATAATGCTGCATGTATTTGAAGTCCCAGGACTCAGTCTGACTCTACTTATCCAACTCCTGTCCTACACACGGTTTCTGTGAGAAAACAATTAAAATTATCACAATTGTCCTTAATAGTTGGCTATACTATGAATCCTGGGAGAGCAACCGGCTAGAGAAAGGGGGGATTCGTGGTTCAAATCCCAGCTATGGCATTGACTTTTTCAGTCAGGCTCTACCAATCCAACTCCTAACTGCATCTTTTTGCACCTATTTTCATGCGTGAGCACTTTTTGCAACTTTTTAATTCTAAGCGTCGTTTTGCATTTTATATCTCATATTTCCTCCTGTTTTTAGTTTTCTAACAATAAAATTAAAGTTGATATATATGATTAAACTGATGTATAAAATAAATATTTAATGAATGAAAGTGAAAGCTGCAGCAGAGCTTAACCAAAATCCTGTGTTGAGGATGTTATAACAAGCAAAGTGTTACCAGTCTTTAATGACCATTGTTACTACACATGACGTCAGAATCTGTCAACACTGATGCTACATTAAATGTAATATTTGGGAAATACTATTTGTTAAAATGAAATTGAGATTTATTTAAGCACGTTCTTTCACTTCTGTGGTTCTCGGCGTCCCATTCTATGTTGGGCGTGAAAGACCGCTCAATTTTGCTCAGAGGCCTCTTTATTAGGTTTGAGGTTTCTATGTGCCGTAAATCTACGACACGGGACCAGCAGCTTTACTTTATTTTCGAAGGAAGCCATACTAGGATTTTTACGTTCCAAAAAGATCCATCACCCTGCGCCGGGTTTGCTCGCGACCTTGGTAATCAGAGGCAAGTATTGTACCCTTAGTGGACGGAGGACAACAATTTTGGAAAGAAAAGTTTCTAGGCCATTTTAAGTAGATCTTTTGAATAATGAATATTGTATCAATTTGTAATGCAATTAGCTTTAGTACTTTTTTGTAATGGATATCTACATTTCACATTTGCACCTTTTCCAACTAAATTAGGGCACCACTTTTGGACTAATATTTTGCAATTTGGACCAATCTCCGAACTCGAGTAACAAAAATTTTAAGATGCCTATGAAACGAAAGATGATTTCCCGTTTCAGAAAAGCTTAAGTAGTTTAAAATCGAAACCAATAGCAAGGAATTCCTCGGAAACAACATAAATTACGTGTTTTATTTATATATCTTTTGTTTAGTTTGTTTTTGTCTATCTATTACGGTTTACCAGCACATCTAGAATTGAAAGTTTTCAGAGGATATTCCCATTGAAGTGATACATTTCGTTTGCCACGAACCCGGAGAAAATCCGCCCCTGTGCCATTTTGTCTACCATAAATCTCAAATGCGTTCGCTTGGGATTGAACCTAGACTGTCTAGGTGAGATGCGAGCGGTCTAACCACTCCGCCACGGCGCGGCCGCCTGAAAATCTTCGTGTCTTATCCTTGGAAGATACTGATATTTGATATTTAACCGACTTTTCGTTTTTGAGATATAATGTCCACATGCACACAAATGCATACTGATGTTTTCAGGTAGTCTGAAAACATGTATTTCCGGTGAAATCTCGGTATAGAATTTTTAGATGGAATACAAAATTTTCTCTATCTACTATTATAATGCTATATGCGTGTTATAGTAATTAGTTAAACGAGGATGAAATGAAAACTTCAGAGTTTTAAAGTTTCATGTGTGCCTTCTCGGTTGGTTTAAGTAAAACATCTACTCTAAAAATAATGATAGAATATTACCTATATATTTACTTTTTGATCTTCATGAATTGAGCAAGGTAGATTTATTTGCATTATTCGTATAAAGAGACATATTTTTTGTCATAAGGTATGAAGTACATATTAATTAAAATACACAACAAACTATTAATACATACGCTTATACATTAAATTTAATAATATTAATTTTCTCTTATTATTTTTCACTCAAGGTTAAATAAAAGGGCTTGGTAATTTTGTGAGAATATTCCTTTTTAAATTTGAGGCGAGTGGATGGCTAAATTATCTATCCAATTATCGCCATTGTCTTGGACCTTAGAGGACTTAGCCTGCGGGAGGCACATTGATTAACGTTGGAGGTGTTGATTTTTAGTGGTAATATAATGGCGTCACTCGTAGCCTGTGTTGTGAGCATGCAGTGAGGCACTCGCTCCCTCCCTAGGTGCTTGTACCCGCTCGGTTCCTGAGCCCAAGAGAGGACCGGGACGCCCATAATGACAAGCAAATGCATACTGCATCGCAATATGGCGTATACACATATAATGAGGCAAGATCCTTCTCCAGCATATGGAATACCCTGGCTCTCCTTTAGGTACATGCTCATCTCGTAGTCTCTTACGATATTGGTTCCAAAACCGCTAGAGTGCATATTCCTTATGTAGCTTTTTTCACGAAAATGTTACACTTTCCCATTTGGTTATTCGCTCTTTTGTCATGCATGGGTATAATGCAGGATAAAATAAAATATTCATTTAGTATAATAAAGTACACTTGATTTCCAGTTTCAAAAAGCCTATAGACTAAATAATTGCAATTTTAAATAATCCTTCCTTCATGCATTGTACATTATTGTCCTTAGAAATCTAATATCTTGCTAATACCATCGTTTGTTAGGTCTTTCTACATTTCTTTTATCTATTGTTTTTTACTTTGTGTGGCGCATATGCACAAACACATAGTAGATAAAGTAATGTATACCACCCAAAAATTCGATACCGAGATTAGTTTTGAAACCCCCTGATTAAAAAAAAAGAAGGTATTTTTAGAAAAAGCATTTGTGCATCTGTGAGGTGTGTGTGTATGTGTGTGTGTGTGAGAGAGAGAGAGAGAGTTTGGCATCACTCAAGAATGCGACGTGATTTACCCAAAAATTCCCCCCCAAACTACGCTTTACATACAAATAATTATGATTTTCTCAAAAATAGCTATAACGATTATGATTATAATACCGTTTATTAAAAATATTTATTTGAAAAATAAAACGTTTATGTTGAGTTTTCTGGGAATAGATTCTAGACTTTTCATAATTGCTATACCGTAAGAGATGTGTAAAATTTAGATCTGGTTAAAACGCACAATTTATAGCCTATACATTTTTTCGTGGAGTTGACCATTTCCGAATTATTCCTTATTATTGGTTTCAGTTTTAGAATACCTATGTTGTAATGGTTACTTAGTGTACCGAAGGCCGCGAATTCAAACCCAGCTGAGGGCGATGTATTTTAAACATTTTTTCATATGCGAATATATGTTTCTGGCCTGCAAAGGAAGTAATTTTAACCTCATTGTACCCGGCTTTTAAAATATTTTAATATCCCGAGGCAGTATCCTTTTATCCATTCTTTGCACATGCGTTATCCACTTGATTTTATATTCTTTAGTTTTATCATTCAGATTGTATGAACAAGATGGGAGCTGAATAAGTGTAAATATTTGTATCAGCGTTTAAGGACAATGTAATGAACCAGTATTTGCAGGTTTTTTTCGCCATTTTCTAAACTTTTGTTCCTCAGGAATACTTCAAGATGTATTAGGCTCTTATTTCCTATCTCAGGTGTTCGGTTGTTTACGTAACAAGTCACACTATTAACACTCCTCTCCCTTCTTCCCTTTACACTGCCTGAATATAGGTGCTTCTTTTATGACAATGCTATTAGTCTGTGGTCATAACAAAATACACTTATTGTTATACGCAATGTTGTTTAGTAAATATAAAATTATTTGCACTTTTTAGCCTCCCAGACTGTATGTGCATGTGGCACTACCATTACTTTATCGAATTTTAATATTTGGTATTTTCTGACTTTGTTTCTAACATATTTTCATAGTGCTATTCAGATAATTAAATGCTTACAAGTGTCATTAGATCAGATTACTTTTATACTTTATATTGCATCCTAAGTATCCAGATTCTATAATTTTATTAGTGTCTTCTATTACAATTTTTATAGGATACGCACTTTCCCACTGAATGCCGTAACTTTAGTTTTACTTGCGGATATTGTCTTATTATATTCTTTGTTATTTTATTTAGCGCATATATTGACTTCTCAAATTTACCTTTTGAATTGCATATAATAATCTGATGATGTACAAACATTAAAGTTAACGCATATTGTCCTCCTTTGGAGATAATAGGGTATAATATTCTGATGTGTTCCATTCACATGATTTTCTCTAGCTTTTACACATACCAACTATTCTTACAAAAGATTATTATTTCATTTTAATCATGCTAATTCAGATACCGGTTAGCAGAATTGCTCTTATTACTTGATTTTTGTAAACAGAAGGGAAGTAGGCTAAATCGATTTTCAAATATTTTAAAAGCTGTTTGCTATGTGAAGAACTGATGTTCGACTTGCTTTGCAAGGCTATCAGTAAACAAAAGAGAGAGGACAGGAGAGGTAATTTCGTTTGGCAAAAGCTACGTAGTTTAAAATTGAAACGAATAACAAGGAATAACTTAGAAATGGTAAACCCTACAAGAAAAATGTATGTGACATAAATTGTGTGTTTTAACGAGATCTATCTTTTTTGTGCAACTACATTTTTGTTTATTTCTTACGGTTTACTATTTATACAAAATTCAGACAGAACGAACAGGCCTTCAGAACACATTCCCAGAAAATGCAAAATATAAGTTTTATTTGTGATGTAAATATCTATAACATACTGTATTTTAATCAAAATCGTTAGAGCTATTATTGAGAAAAATAAAATTTTGAAAAAAGTTTCCAAGTAAAGGATAGCTTGTGCTGGGAGGATTTCCTTGAAAACCTTTGTATTACGTCCTTGGAAGATACTTAAATACCAAGTTTAGTATTTAACAGCCTTGTAGTTTTTGAGCTATGCCGTCCATAGACACACATACACACAATGACATTATTTTATAATGCTTTTTTTGGATTCAGGGGTTTTAAAGCATATACTCCCTGTGAAATCTCGGTGTCGAATTTTTGGAAGGAATAAAATACCTTCGGAGACATACCACATCCATGTCTTAGTCCATATTACTTTATTCGATTTTTAAATGTTTCGCTACTGATGTTTTAACATAAATATCCTTTAAAGCAAAATTATATTTACTTTGTAGTTAGTATGCAGTACTAATTATGGGACACTGGGAGAGAAATTTCAACTTAAATCCTTCAAAAAATCGATCTTCACGTTTTTATAGGAAATGGCTGTTGAAACTTTGGGCATTCATAAAGATTCAGCATTGTCCCCACTTGATTCCAGGTCTATAGTCATTTGAAGATCGTTCAATACACTTGTTTCTTAGCATATTACTTCATTAAAATAGTATGCTAATAAGTTTTGAAATAGTATATATATATACCCTTTATTAACTATAATACTCATACAAAATAATATATACTATTTATTGCCGGTAGCACACATGTCCACTAACACAGGTGTAACAGTGGATACCAACAATCAGCTATACTTACGAATCAAGCCGTTCGTACACGTTCGGCGATTTCTTATCGCCTTACTCTTATGGTGGTTAAACGCTCTAACCTCCCCGCTCCCCCCCCCCCATATCAACATTATTAAATTCATGACCCATTAATTCTGAAACTATTTAAATAGCATTCTAAGATTATTGAGTATATTGATATGGTATATTTTTTGAGGTTCATTTCTTGGTTGCATATAATTTCGCTTGCAGAAAGTTAGATACTTTGTTTCTTTCTTGTGAGGACCTGCACTTAAGACACTTCATCTCGCAATAATAAGAGCTCTTTTTTATTTTCCCTACACGTTCCTTATACATAGTGGAGAGGCTGTTGTATTGCACCCAAAATCCCATACAGATGTTTCACCGAAAATACATGTTTTGGGGCACCCTGAATTAAAAAAAAATCATTTTTAGTAAAAGGTTCGTATGTGTGTGTCCCTGGGCAGCACAATCGCTTAAATACCACACTTGGTATTTAAGTTTGGTATCCTCCGAGGATGCGACACGAAGATTTTCAAGAAATTCTCCCACACCCAACTACGCTTTACGTGGAACATTTTTCGATAATGTTGATTTCTTCGAAAATGGCTATAACGATTTTATTTAAAATACCTTATATATAGGATATTTTATGACAAAGGAAATGTGTATCTTGAATTTTCTGGGAATAGTCTCTGAAGACCTCTTTATTCTGGATGACGTTTACATAATGGGCAAACCGTAAGGGATATACAAAAACTTACCTCACAAAAAATGTAGATCTTATTAAAACACACAATTTATGTCATTATCATGTTTGTAGAGTTAATCGTTTTTGAGCTATTCTGGATTATTGGTTTCAATTTCAAGCCACAAACCTTTATAGGACGGGAAGACATCTTTCTTCTTGTTTCTCGTTTGTTCACTCTTTACAAGCAAAGACTAGCATGATGTAGATAAAGAATAATGATTTAAATAAAAGATTTGTTTATCGAACAACTAAAGGACATCATGTGAATGTAGCACATTACATTTATACCAGCAAGGAAGCTAATGGAAGGACAATGTCTCCTAATGTTTATCTGGATTATCATGAAGTACATAAAACTATAAGGTTTTGAAGAATATTTTGTTGCAGAGATGCAGTGAACATCATGTGAATAGAACACATCAGATTTTTACTTTCTCTACACGTACTATGCACAGTGAATAGAAAAGGTATTGCACTCCCTCGAAAAATTTGATAGCGAGGTTTCGTCGGAAATATATGATTTAATGTCCCCTGTATCCAAAAAATGCATTTGTAGAAAAAGGCCCGCACGCGTGTGTGTCCGTGTGTCTGTGAACACGATATTTAAGTTTTGTATTTTCCAGGGATGCGACATGAAGATTTTGAAGATTATTTTATCTACATCAGGCTAAACGAGATAAACATTAGTAGAAATTATTGCTTGCTTCCTTCTAAGTAGAAGGGAAATTTGGATACACTAGGCTAAAGTGATACAGAAATCTTTTAAAAGCTGGTGAATATTAACAATGAAGCTTGCATTGACAGCAACAAAACAAAAAAGATGAAACGAAAGTTATGTAATTTAAAATTGAAATTGAAACTAATAATAAGGTATATTTTGATAAGGTCAACTCTATAACAAAAATACATATATATATATATATATGGTATAAATTGTTTGCTTTAATGAGTAATTAATTTTTTTTCTATTTATTACGGTTATAAATTTTGAAAAGTTCAGCAAAATTCATCGAGAATGAACAAATGTTCATAGGTTATTCCCAGAAAAGTCAAAATATACATTTTATTAGTGATGTAAATATCTTTAATATACCGTAATTTAATCAAAATTGTTAGTCATTTTGATGAAACTAAATTTTCAAAAGTTTTTCCATGTAAAGTGTAGTTTGGGGTAGGGGTAGTTTCTTGATACTTCTCTTAGTATCCTTGAAGGATATTAAACTTCAATACCAAGATTGATACTTAACTGTCTTTTAGTTTAGAGCCAAGCACACCTAACATTTTTCTAAAAATCCTTTCTTATGACCTTAAACCTATATTTCCGGCGAAATCTTGACATCGAATGTTTCGGTGGATTCGGTGGAATACTATATCTTCTATATATACTATATATTTAGTACGTGTGGAGAAAGTAAAAACCTGATATGTTCCATTCAAATGACTTTCTCTACATCTCTGCAACAAATTATTCTATTTACTTCATCTAATCGAGAAAAAATTAGCAGAAATACTCTTATTAGTTGCTTCCTTGTTAGTAGAAACGAAATAAGGGGATACCGTAGATTAAAGTGATAATCGAAAGCTGGTGGCTATGTGACTGAAGTTCCTTTGTTTGATGGTCACGAGTTCACAAACTCCTGCATGAGAAAACTATAAGTTTTTTATAGCTGAAACCAAAAACAAAGAATATATAAGAAACAATCAACTCCACGAAAAATATATATATAACATAAATTGTGTGTTTTAAAGTGCTCTACATTTGTTGTGTATTAAGTTTTTGTCCATCTCTTACGGTTTAGCAGTTATTCAAAATTCCGTAAAATTGACACAGAATAAAGTAATCCTCAGAGGCTCTTCCTCGATAATTGAAAATATTGATTATATTTGTCAGGTAAATATCTTTGACATGCTACATTTTAATCAAAATCGTTAGAGCCACTTTTTAGAAAATCAAAATATTCGAAAAAAGTTCCATGTAAAGGGTAGTTTGGGGTGGAGTAATTTTTCTCAAAATCTTCGTGTCGCATTCCTGGAAGATACTAAATTTAAATAAAAAGTTTGATATTTTATCCACTTTTCGTTGTTGAGTTATCGTGTTCACAGACTCGGACACACACACGGATCTTTTTCTGAAAATACTTTTTTTGGATACAGCGGACCCTAAAACACATATTTCCTGTGAAATCTCGGTATTGAATTTTTTGGTGGAGTGCAATACCTTCTCTATACACTATGTATATAGTACGTATAGAGAAAGTAACAAGGACTTCATGTTTTGCATAACATTTGAACGGCATCCTCCTATCGCTTACGCTTAGGAAAATAACTGAGAAAACAGAACGAATACTGTTTACCACTTCAAAATACACTGCTGAGAGCACAAAGTGCCGGTGATGATGATGAATGTTAATGCTTAAGTAGCGGGGATATTAGAAACAAAGTATACATTTTAAGGAAACAAAGATTGAAATTAATATTTTCCTTTTAAATACAGTGATAGACTGAATGGGAAATATCATGGAAATGTTCACCTTGTGTACTTGGGTGGTGCCTCCCCTAAATGCCAAATTTGGTGACCGTAATGTTTATCACATATTTTGCTACTTAACTGAGAGAGCACCTTTTACTTTCTCTACACGCACTATGTGCAAAGTGTATAGAAAAATATTGCACTCCACCCAAAAATTCGATACTGAGATTTCACCAGAAATATATGTTTTAGGGTCCCCATGTATCCAAAAAAAGCATTTTCAGAAAAAGGTCCGTGTGTGTCCCTGTGTCTGTGAACAAGATAACTCAAAATTGAAAAGTCGGTAAAATACCAAACTTCGTATTTAAGTTTATATCTTCCAGGGATGCAACACGAAGATTTTGAGAAAAATCCCCCATCCCCAACTACCATTTACATGGAACTTTTTTCGAAAATTTTGATTTTCTCAAAAATGGCTATAACGATTTTGATTAAAAGTTCGTATATTAAAGATATCTACCTGAAAAATAAAATGTATTTCTTGAATGTGCTGGGAATAGCCTCTGAAGAGTAGTTTATTCTGGATGAATTTTGAATAACTGCTAAACGGTAAGAGATGGACAAAAACTTACTGCACAAAAAATGTAGAGCACGTTAAAACACACAATTTATGTTATATACATTTTTTTCGTGGAGTTCGTCGTTTTTGAGACATTCCTTATTTTTTGTTTCTGCTATGAAAAACTTAACTTTTTCTCATACAGAAACTTGTCAACTCCTATCCATATAAACAAAGGAACTTCATTGACATAACAACCAGCTTTTGATTATCATTTTAACCTATGTTAGTCCCTTATTTTGCTCCTACTTACAAGAAAGCAAGTAATAAGACTATTTCTGCTCATTTTTTCTGATTAGCATTGAGTAAATAGAAGTATAAGCTTTTTAAAAATAATTTGTTGCAAGGATAAAGAGAAGTCATATGAATGGTACACATAAAAATTTTACTCTTGTTACACGTACTTTGTACTTAGAATGAAGAGAAGACGTTAATTTCCACCCAAAAAGTTAATGTCCAGATTTAAAAAGGAATTTATGTTTTGACGTCCCCTTTTTGTAAAAAAGCTCCATGTGTTTCTATGTGTCTTTGAACCACATATCTCAAAAACGAAAAACCGTGAATACCAACCCCGGAATTTAAATTCAGCATATTTCAAGGTTGTGACATGAACATTATAAAGAAAATCCCTTCACCCCCAACTACTGTTTATACGTAAAAGTTTTTGAAATGTTTTATTTTCCCAAAATGGCTCTAACCATTTTGATTTAAATACGGCATGTTTAAGATATTTTCATTAAAATTAAGATATTTGTATTGAATATCCTGTGAATAGCTTGTAAGGACCTCTTAATTCTGGAGAAATGTTGTACAACCGTAAGAATTTAAGGGATAGACGGACTCTTACGAAACAAAAAATGTACTTGTATATTACAATTTATGTAATATACATTTTTGTAGAGTTAACCATTTTCGAGATATTCCTTGTTATTAGTTTTAATTTTCGAAATACTTATAACTTTTCTCAGACGGGAACTACTCATTTGTTTCGTATCTTTTTGTTTTACTCCAGGTCTTAAATTAGATTGTTTAGCGACAGCAAAGCATTTTAGTATAGCTTTAGCCTAGTGTATTTTCTTATTTCCCTGCTATCCACTGGGCCATTTTTGCTAATGGTTGTCTCTATTAGCATTCTTTAGATAAAAGAATAGTCTTTTGCGAAAATGGTTTGTAGAACACATGAAGTAAGCCATGTGAATGCAATACACAGAATTTTAAGGATTTTTTTATTAAAATTAATATTTTACTATCGACATCGAGTTTTTCACTGATAGAATACCTATTAAATACCCCCATTATATCAAGTTGTTTAGCTATATCTGAACCATCTCTCTTTCTCTCTCTCTCTATCTCTATCTCTGTCTCTCTCTATCTCTCTCAGATCAACACCAAAAGGATTCTTTTAACTGTTATGATTCATACGGTCGGAACTAACCACAGAAACACTGGTCTTTCACTTCAACTGAATATTCCTGTTCTTATTTTCAATGTTTGCTTAAAAAATAAAACCTTTCAAGCATCTCAAACTTGAATTTCCCAGCAAACAAGCGTAACCCAATGCCTGAAGGCGACCGTAATTGGAAAAGAGGAGCTAAAGCAAATATTGACACGATATCAAAGGACGAAAACGCAAAAATTATGGGAAGAAAATGAAGTGCTGTATCTCAGGGTATACTTAAATTCGGTAAAGAATGAATGAAGCTGCTATTTTTCTCACCTTTAAGGATAGAGCTATAATTTAAATTGTGTAAAGTAACACATATTTACTAGTTCTGTGGTACATTGTACATAGAGGTGTTGCATTCCACCCAAAGATTTGAAACCGAAATTTCACGGTTCCCCATATCCAAAAAGCATTTTCAAAAATGGCGTTATGTGTGTTTGTGTGTCTGTGTGTCAGGTTATAATAAACGAAATATCGATTAGATACCAAACTTAATATTTAAGTCCAGCATCTTTCAAGAGTATTCCCCACACCAAACTACCCTTAACATGGCAATATTTTTGAACATGTTTTGGCTGTTCCAGTTCTGATTAAATTTCGTGCATTAAAGATATTAAATCCCAAATAAAACTAATAATCTTGAACTTTCTAGGCCTAGCCTTCGAAGACTTTTTATTTTGGATTACTTTTATATAGTCACTAAGCCGCAAAATATAGGCAAAACATAATACATGAACAGTATATCACATTTTGGTCGCATATTTTTGTGTGGCCTAAATGTGATTAACTTATTCTTTACATACTTTTGAGTGAATGTGCGGAATTAGCCACTTCCGAGATATTTCTTGCTATTGGTTTCAACTTCAAAATACCAAATGTTCTCAAATTAGAATTTGTGTTCTTTTGTTTTACTCCTGGTCATGCAAAGAGAACCAAATTTCAATGACATAGCAACCATCTTTTAAAACATTTCACTATCGTTTTAGCCTTATTTCCCTTCTACTTACAATGAAATAAATAACATTGCTGCTAATATTTTATCTCGATTAGGTGGTTGTACATAGAAGAATAGTTTTGTAAGAATATTTTGTTACATAATAGTTAGAGAATGTTAAATGAATAAAATACATCAGATTTGTTACTGGTTCTAGAACCCGCGTTTTCTTTGGTATCACTTTAATAATGTTTAAATTATTGAACGTTTTTGGTATATAATGATATACAATATTTTTCATGCACATAATATAACAGCAGAGTCATCATTTTAATTTTGAATAAGATCAGAGAATATTTTTATGAATCACGTATTATTAGAACAAAATATATTGATTTCTAAAATATAGATGGCACAGTTTTATATGCTTGAGTAAACAAAATATAAGTGCAACCGAAGATAAATTACTTTGTTTTTTATCTGCTCTATAACATTTACATATAGCTACTGAGAATATCCAACATAACTGTTTACTCTGGAGTGCGTGTCTGGGAATACATGAGATGTGCGCCGGGAATCCAACCAAGATCTTGTGCTTAGGGAGTCCGTGCTCTACCGCGTACCACATTTATCTCTGAGACTGATACCTGAGAGGCTTAAATTCAAATCTATATATTTCAAATTTTTGATAATAATGAAATATGAGCCACTGAGATGCTTTCTCTAGACTCTACAAGGTTATCTGATTTATTTTAAGTAATTAAATTTTAAATATTAGCAGAAGATGTATTTTCCTCTTTCTACCAAGTTCTACGTGTGTATATACGTATCGTAAGAATAAATAACATTTCAGAGACTATTCCCAACAAATTCAAAATATACATTTTATTTTGCATGCAATATCATTAATATACAGCTTTTTAATACAAATCCTTATAATATTTTTTGAGAAAATCACGCAATTTCGAAAAATATTCTTCGTGGGTTGGGGGATTTTCCTGAAAATCTTCATATGGATTCCATAGAGGATACTAAACCTAAATACCAGGTTTTTAATTTAATGGACTTTTGTTTTTGTTATTACAGACACACACATACATACCTTTTGCTAAAAAAATATACATACTTGGACACAGGGGACTTCAAACAATGTGCCTATATCCAATGAAATCGCGGTGTCGAATTTTTGGGTGGAAGTATATTTTTTTAGCAAAAAGTATATATGTGTGTGTCTGTAATAACGAAAACGAAAATCCATTAAATTAAAAACTTGGTATTTAGGTTTAGTATCCTCTATGGAATCCATACGAAGATTTTCAGAAAAATCCCCCCAACCCACGAAGAATATTTTTCGAAATTGCGTTATTTTCTCAAAAAAGATTATAAGGATTTGTATTAAAATACTGTATATTAAGATATTGAATGGGAAATAAAATGTATATCTTGAATTTGTTGGGAATAGTCTCTGAATCTTCTTGATTCTTAAAGACTTTTGCACAGCTAGTAAAAGTAAGAAACAGACAAAAACTTACTGCACAAAATATATAGATCTCATTATATTTGTCACTTAAATTTTTGTACACTTACACTTACTATTTCCAAGAATATCCTTGTTATTGGTTTTAAACTGTTCCAATACCTAATTAGATTTTTTCCAAATGGGAAGCTGTTATATACTTTTTTCTTCCTGGTCATACAAAATGAAGGGCATTTTAATTGCAACACATAGCGATCAACTTTTAAAAGATTTGAAAATCTCTTTAGTCTAGTGTATTCACTTATTTCCCTTCTACATAGAATAAATAAACAATACAACCAATTCTGCCAATGTTTATCTCATTATCATTAAGTAGAGAAAAATATAAGCTCTTGTAAAAACAATTTGTTGCAGAATAGGTAGTTAAAGTCACGTGAATCGAAGACATCAGATTTATTTAAAATGCGTCCCAATGGAAAGAAATGTTCTATTATATATCAGACTTGCTTGATGGTAATGGTTGATAAACTATAAATCAATGTTTCTAAGCTATATTAAACGTTTTACCCTTATTTTTAAATTAATCATAATTTATTCTGTACATACATAAGGACAGAAACATGTGTTTATGTTAAAACCAAACTGTGAAGTTAAAAACTAGCAAACTCATTTTTATATCATAAGCATGTATACAAATTAACTAAATTGAAAAATGTCATAGATTGCAGGTTACTGATTGTGTGATTCATTCTACTACCTCATGTGCTTTGAGTCAGAGTTCCTGTATATGTTCAAATTTGATTTTCTCTAATTTATATTTTGTTTTATTTCAGGTAATACAAGTTCCTAGCAGTTACAAAATGTAAGTCAAATTATCTATTTATCTTATAGTATTCCATGTTGCAATTTATTTGGACTATAGTTTAATATATGTGTTAGTTTTCTTTACTTCACGCAAGCTAAATTACGTCTTTACTTTCTCTACGTATTAGAAGTATTTGATCTCGAGCTTTTAAGATATATAATGTGACTTTGCCTTGCACTGAGTAAGCGACTTTCTTTCAATCACATAGAAAATTTTACCTACACGTGTGCAATCAGCTTCTTGTTAGAGTTCTCTTGCCATGTCAAGAATTTAACACGCGAAGAGCGCTAACAGAACCTCAAAATCTCGAAATGCCATACCTGGGCGCAATGGTCACGTGCTGAAATGATCGTACTTCTAGAAATATCTTATCATCAGTTATAAAAGGAAGAGCTGCAAGCCAAAATATTTCAGTTTCGACGGGGAGTGTTGAACCGGAGTTACGTGAAGAGCAGTCAACTGTCTGCACGCCGAAGTGACGATAAAAGTATACTGCAGAAAGCAATGGAATAAAAAATATTTGTAATAAGCTTTTAGAAGCTATAAATAACTCTTTTTTCAATATTTTGAAACGGACAAGGTCCAAGACATGCGTTTATAGAAACATATCCGTGTGTCTGAGGACATGAGAGATTTCCATCCTTACTAGAATTTGTTGAAGTTCAATTTGTTAACGTTGGTATGTGCATGTACGATTTGAAAGTGGTTATAGATATCACATAGAAATAGTCTTCATTCCGAAGAAATTAAAAAAAAAAAATAACGACAACCCGGCTCTGTATTGTTCTGAGAGTAGCGTCTGCGCCTCACATTCAAGAGGTGCCAAGCTCTAATAGACAATTACATAAATAGCTTTTTCTGGGGTTTTCCCTTATCCTGAGACGGCCAAAGTCGAAATACTCTAGGCTCTGTGGACCACAGTCTATGAGAACACATGTAAAATACTTCTGGAGAAAATCTATATGGAGCGACTTCTATTCAACCGACGCCTTGGCAACAGAAGAATGGAGACAGACGAACTACGAACTTCGACATTTAATGACGCGATATGCAAAAGAAGGCTTTCACCCAAGTTCCGCCAAAACAAGAGATTTCACCAATCGGATGAAGACTGCATTTGTGAACTGTGTAACAACATTGTGAAAAATGACACGTAGGAAACTGTAAAAAAGACAAATATCAATAATAAAACTAGGATTAGATTTATGAAATTCAGTTTATATACTTGCACATATGCGCATTTCATCTATAACAGTAATACAATATTTGCGTTACACAGTCGCAAGAGTCGGGTGACCATACATGTTCTCTAAAACTACTTGAATTTAAAATATTACCTACATATCTATTTTATATATCTGTATAACATTAGAAATAAACACAGACACATACACACACTCGTGCGCTATAACAGAATCACAGAACAATAAAAGAAAGAACACTCTGACATCCCACACACACACACACACACACACACACACACACACACACACACACACACACACACACACACACACTGGCACTCACACTCGGAACTACACCACGTATTCACACATATACATATTCACACACCAAATGAGTCTACAGTATAGACTTAGTGCATGTACTTCCATTAAGTATGTGCCCAGGCTTGGCCAGTTTTGGTTGTTTAGAATAAAATTCTAGAATGCTATCCTTTGTCTGTTTGAAGCTAAAAATACTTCCGGCAATAATTAATTATACACGTACTATGTACATAGTGTATAGAGAATGTATTGTAATACACCCAAAAATTCGATACTGAGATTTCACGGGAAATATATTTTTAAGACCCCCTGAATAAAAAAAAATCATTTTTGGAATAATGTCCTTGTGTGTGTCTTTCCGTCTGTGTGTGTGTTCATGTATATGTGTGTGTGTGTTGTGTGTGTGTCTGTCTGTGGGCAGCATAGCTCAAAAACGAAAAGACGGTTAAATACCAAACTTAGTATTTAAGTTTGATATTTTCCAAGGATGCGACATGAAGATTTTCAAGAAAATTAACCCACCCCTAACTACCCTTTACATGGAACAGTTTTCGAAAATTTTGTTTTCTTAAAAATGGTTCTAACCACTTTGATTAAAAATTAACATAGGTATTAAAGCCATTTCTATCACAAATAAAGTGTATATCTTGAATTTTCTAGGAATAGCTTCTAGAAACCTGCTTATTCTGAATGAATTTTGCTTAATTTAGCATAACTAGTGAACCGTAAGACATAAACAAAAATTTACTATATAAAAACATAGAGCTTGATAAAATACGCAAGATATGTGATATACATTTTTTTCGTGGAGATTACCGTTTTCAAGGTATTCGTTGTTATTAGTTTCATTTGTGAAGTGCTTATGCTTTTCTCAGACGGAAGTATGCGTGTTTCTTCTGTTCTACTCCTGGCCAAGCAAAGAAGCGATATACAATTACAATCGCATAACGACAGCTTTTAAAACATTTGATTATCACTTTAGCCTAGTGCATTCTCTTAGTTCCAGTCTACTTATAAGGAACTAAGTAATAAAAATCTGCTAATGTTTATATCAATTAGCATGGTGTTGGAAAAAGAATTATCTTTTGTAAGAAGTTTGTATGTAGCTAAGTTTGTATGTAGAGAAGGTCATGTGAGTGTAACACATCAGATTTTTACTTTTCTCTATATGTACATAATGTATAGAGGATGTATTGAATTCCACCCAAAAATTCGATACCGAGATTTCACCGGAAATACATGTTTTAGGACCCCCTGAATTCAAAAAAAGCATTTTCAACAAAAAGGTCCGTATGTCTGTCTGTCTGTCTGTGGGTCTGTCTGTCCGTCCGTCCGTCCGTGTGTGTATGTGTCTGTGGACAGCATAGCTCAAAAACGAAAAGACCGTTAAATACTAAACTTGGTATTTAGATTTGGTATCTTCCAAGGAAGCAACACGAAGATTTTCAAGAAAATGCCCCCACCCCCAACTACCCTTTACATGGAAACATTTCCGAAAATGTTTACATTCTAAAAAATGGTTGTAACGATTTTGATTAAAATCCCGTATATTAAAGATATTTACATACCAAATAAAATGTATATCTTAAATTTTCTGGGAGTAGCCCCTGAAGAGCTCTTTATTCTGAATGACTTTTGCTAAATTTTGCTTAACTGCTAAACGGTAAGAGATAGACAAAAACTCACTGCACGGAAAATGTTGCTCTGATCAAAACACACAATATATATCCTTTACATTTTTGTTGTGGAGGTAACCGTTACCGAGATATTCCTTGTTTTTTGTCTGAGTTGTAAGTACTTAAACTTTTCTCAGACAGGAACTGTCCGTTTTTCTTTTATTCTACTCCTGGCCAAGCAAGGAAGCGATTTGCAATGACAATCGAATAACGACAGCTTTTAAAACAATTGACTATCGGTTTAGCCTAGTGTATTCCCTTATTTTCTTTCTACATGTAAGGAACTAAGTAGTAGGAGCAGTCTACTAATGTTTATCTCGATTAGCAAGGTGCCGGAAGAAGAATAATCTTATGTAAGGAATTTGTAGAAGAAATCTGCATTCAATCTGCCAAAATATGCGTCCAGTCTTCCTAATAGCCACATAATGGACAAATCCTCCTACCGGCTTTATCAACTACCTTACAGGTATTCCACCCTCCCACTTAGGTTACATTTTCAATTCCTTACAAATTAGTATCTATTAAATTATTTTATTTATCTTTATGAGGCTTGAGTTTGGCCCCCTTTTGTTTCCGCTATCTCTCTTTCTCTGTGTTTTCTCTGATGTTCTTTCCCTTTTCATGCTACTCTTCTTTTATCTTTTCCAAATATCGCATTGCTTCTTATTTCTTTCTCATTTAATATTTATGCGCTAGTATCTCTCCTGGTATACCATCCTATTGTGTTCCAAAATATCCTTCCTCCAATTTAACGCCTTACATTCAGTAAAATAGTGAACTCACTGTCCTGCTCGCCGCACAAAGTACAGAATTCTGATTAAATGTGTCTTATCCTTTTCAAAAAAATTGCTGCACTCCTCATATAAGCCAATCCTTCCCTTTCTTGTTTATTACGTGTATCTACATACTCCTTTCTTATTCATTATTTTTATTTTCCAGTTCATCCCATTTTCCTATTTGTTTTCTATTCATTTCTCACTGATTTCTAGATTCGTTTTTCATTTTATTCTCCCTTTCTCCTATGTTTCATATAGCTATTTTGATCAGCACTTTCTCTAAGTCTATCCAACAGCGTTTCCCGTTCTCGATAATCTTCAGTTGTTATGCAAACCAGTATCTCCGTTTATTCAAAGGTTGTTAGTTTATTAAATATGATATTTGACACTTGCCCGATTTTTCAGTTTTTACTTTCTATATGTACATGGATAGGGTAAGGCATTCTAGCCAAAGCTTCTATGTCGAGTTTCACAGGAAATACATGTTTTGAGGTGATATGAATCCCAAAAAATCTTTTGTACTTTCATGTGACTTTCTCTACCAGTTCCTAATGATAACAAAGGATTATTCTTTTGTCTACATCATACTAATCGAGATAAACAGAATAAATGGCCATATTACTTGCTTTGTTGTTGCCCAAACCACGTGCGGTCTAAGGACCCGTGCAATTGTTGAAACAATGTATAATATTGTTATGTCAATAAATACACTTATTCATTCATTCATTCATTCATTAGAAGGGAAATAAGGGAATACATTAGGCTAGCGTGATAGTCAAACTTTAAAAGTGTCGCTATGCAACACAATTTCAATTTGGTCTCTTTGCATTTCCTGGGGTAAAACAAAAGAATACGAAACGAATGCCACTTCCTGTCTGGGAAAATTAGAAGTATTTAAAAACTGAATCCAATAACAGGGAATATTTAAAAAACGGTTAATTCCACAAAAATAAATATATACATACATGGCATAAATAGTGGTTTTAATGAGCACTAGCATTTCTTATGGTTTATCAGTTATGGAAAAGTAATTCAGAATGAAGAACACTTTTTGAATTTTTTCCATGTAAAGGATAGTTTTGCATAGTGAAATCTTCGTGTTGTATATTTGTAAGAAGCTGAACCTCAAGTTTGCTATTTAACAGATTTTTTGTTTTAAGTTATAATTTTCACGGATACACACACATAGAGTTTTTCCAAAACTACTCTTTTTTTAATCGGGAACCCCAAAACATATATTTTCGATGGGAAATATGGACATCGAATTTTTGAGTGAATTCAATGACTTCTATACCTAATACATACATAGCACGTGTAGAGAAATTGAAGAAGAATATCACCCCACCCCAAACTAACATTACATGGACATTTTTTCGATAATTTACATTTCCTCAAACGTGGCTCTAACGGTTTTGACTAAAATACCATATATCTAACATATTTTTATCTCAAACAAATTATTATTGAGATTTTTGGGAATAAAATTTTAAGTCCTCTTCAATACCATTGCGTAAATGGTAAAAACCATAACTACAGCTTATTATACAAAAATGTAGATATCATTAACACACTCAATCTATTTTTTGCAATATTTGCCATGTCAACCATTTCTGAGATATTCTTGTTATTGGTGTCAGTTTTTCATAGCTTAAATTGTTTTAAACAGGAAGAATTCATTCGTTTCTTGTCTCACTTGTTTTTATTCCTGGTCATGCAAAGAAAATAGAATTTCAAGCATAGCGACCAGGTTTTAAAAGATTTGACTACCGCTTTGGACTAGTGCATTCTCTTATTTCCCTTCTTCTTACTAGGAAGCATGTAATAAGGCCATATCTGTTACTTTTATCTCGATTAGCATAATTTTGATCAAATAAAATTGTTAGAATAGCTCATTTATGCAATAGAAAGGCATGTAAAAGGAATGCATCAGGTTTTTAAGTTATGGTGTACAAATAAACTGAAATTTTTCTGGGTGTAGCATACGTTACGCTTCCACCATTTTCATTTCCTCCTCTCTTAATGTGAAAGTAGCAAGTGAGAATAATTCGAACTTCGGTCTAACTAGCATTAGACATTAGATATACCTGCGGAAATGTTTGACAGCATTATCTCTGAAACTACGGATCGTATTTCTTCTGACCTCGCAATCCCTTAAAAATGATATACACCAATAGAGGCGTTCTTACTTCCGTTGAATTTTATTACCTAAGGCTTTTCTTACACTTAAACTCAATTTTTATTGCCCAGACAGTTTTCGAAGACGTTTTAACTTCCCTATGAATCACTCTAATATCAGATGTAAAATAGTTTGAGGGAAAGTTGTAAGTTTGCAACAATATTATGTTGTGCTTAGCATTCATGGTTTATCGATGATATACTTGCTTCTGTTTCACATTAATACACCTGAGCAATATCCTGTAGGTATCTGTTTACAGGATAGTGTTCATAATCGTTATACATATGTGTAAAACTTGAAATACGTACAGTATTGTGATGTGTTCCATTCTCTACCTTTTCAACACACTATTCTTAAAATCGATTATCCTTTTATTTACATCATGATGATCAATAAAAACAGTAGTAGAAATGCGTTTCATTACTAATAATTAGAAGGTATTTTCCCTTATTAGTGAAATCCTTTAAATTCCTGTTGCCTTGAGAATGTAATTTGGTCCTCTTTGCATGGTTGGGAGTATAACAAGAGAAACAGGAATGGCGAATTCCTTTGAGAAATGATTAACGAATAAGAAGGAGTACTGGTAAATAATTAACTCCATTGTGTACCTGTTACCTGAATAAAAAATGTATCTCTTATGTTTTACTTATCGGTTATTACAAAGTCATCCAGAGTAAAAAGGTCTTCAGGAGCTATTCCAAGAAGCTTCAAGATATTAATTTTATTTTCCATATAAATATTTTTAATTGAAATCCATAAAGCCAGTTTTCAGAAAATATAAATTTTCTAAAATTGTTCCATGCAACACATGTTTGGGTTAACAGAATTCTACAAGAAGTCTTCGAATCGCATACTTGGCAGATACTGAAATCAATTATCAAGTTTGGTATTTAACCAACTTTTCGTTTTTGAGTTATCGTGTTCTTTGACACGTGGACACATGGACTAAGCTTACTATGATTTTTACTTTCTCTGTACGTACTATGTATACAGTGTATAGAGAAGGTATTGTATTGCACCCCTAAAATTCTAAGTCGAGTTTTCAACGGAAATATATGTTTTGAAGTATCCTGAGTCCAAAAATAGTATTTTAAGAAAAAGTTCATGGGAGTCTATGGTGTGTATGTGAGTATGATGTATATATGAGAACAAAATTAAAATATCATTATGTACCCAGCTTCATATTTAAGTAACTTCCAAGGATGCGACACGAAGATTTTAAAGAAAGTCCCCACACTCCAAACATGGCTCAAAGGATTTAGTTTAAAATACCGTATATTAAAGATATTTGCATCACAAAAAATTCATATATTGTATTTTCTGGGAATAGCCTCTGAAGATATCTTTATTCTGGATAAATTTGGCATAAATATTATACAGTAAGAGGTATAAAAACTTACTTAAGAAAAAAGGTAGCTCGTTAAAACACACAATTCATGTTATATCATGTTGACCGTTATCGAGATATTCCTTATTAATGGCTTGAGTTTTAAAATACTTACACTTTACTCATACGAGAATTTGTCAAATTCTGGCCATACAAAGGAACTTTTATCACAGAGCAACTAGCTTCTAAAAGATTTGACTATCACTGTAGTTTATGATGCTCTCTAGTTTCCCTTCTACCTGCAAAGAAGCATGTAGGTAATAAGACCACTACTAATGTTTATCTCGATTCGTATGAACTAATTTGTTGTAGAGATATAGAGTAAGTCATGTGACTGGAACACGTCAGATTTTTTTTGATACAGGGTACCTAAAATATGTATTTCCAGCGAAATCTCAGTGTAGAATTTTTTGTTGAAGTGCAATATCTTCTCTACACTATGTACGAAGTTGAGAAAGTAGTAATATAAGAAGTGTAACAAAAAATATTATATTGTGCTGCATTCACATAACTTTCTCTAACCACTATCATACATTTTGTATAGGATTTCAAAATATCCTTACAAAAACTTTTTTTTCTATCTTCTTCAAACGAATGAGTATCGCAGTAAAGTGTATGACCCATATTCTGAAGGTCTAGATTCGATTCTTGTGGCTGGTCCTCCTGAACCATGTTTTTTTCGGGTTTTTCTCGGGTCACCAGATAAAATTGGGAAAACTCATACATCCCCCGAATTTTCCTGTGCACCATTTCCTTGTCATCTGTTTCAGTGTTGAAGGACCAGGTAAGTTGTTCGGCGGGTTGCGGCTGCTTGGTGAAATATGCTCAGTGGAGTTTATCTTTGCGTGCTTTGAGCTATAATTTGAATATGGAATAATTGGTTTTTTTTCGCACAAGCCGTATGTAGGACAGGAGTTAGATAGGTAGAGTCAGACTGAAAAATTCAATGCCATAGCCGGGATTTGAACCACGGATCTCCCGATCTCAAGCCGGTTGCTCTGCCACTGAGCTACCATGGCAACATGCCGGCATAGCATTGAATTTCTCAACTGACTCGTATGTTTTCCCGGTACACCACAAGGTGATCTCAAATTCTTTTTGAGATGACAACCCCAATTGCGACTTACAATGCAGCAAGTACTTTAGAACTAGGATTCATAGTATGGCCAACTATTATGGTCAATTTGTATGGAATTGATAGAAATTAAATTTTGGGGGGTATAAGCACGTGTAGATATAATAGAAAATGATCTGAAACCTACACAGCTGAAAAAGCGTCCAAAAGTAAAGAAAAACCGATGTGTAAGAAAACTTCAAAGCAGGTAGAAGTATCAGAACACTATCCACGAATGCAAACTATAAAAATCTGATGCGATCCACTCACATAACCTTCTCTACATCCGTTTGAGACGTACTTTATATTAATTCAGATAAAGATTAGCAGAAATGGTCATATTACTTAGTTCTGTGTAAGTAGAAATGAAATTATGGAATACGTTGGGATAAACAGATAGTCAAGTTTTTAAATGCCTGCTGCTCTTAACATTGGAATTTATTCTCTTTTCATGGCCAAGAATTTTCAAATTTCTGTAAGAGGAAAGACAAGTTATTTTAAAATTGAAATTATTGCCAACTTCAGCAAAAACTGTGTATGGCTTAAATTCTGTGTTTTAATGAGTAGGGGCTTTACCCTTCAATAAAACACAGAATAAAAATCAGACTACCCGTTATAGCAGAGTTCACAGAAAGGTTTCAGGACATGGAAAAAATCAAGAATACCACCATAGGCTCCAAATGTTTGATGACCCAACGCGGAAGTACAGAAAAGTACCCCCAAATGTGAGCCATCTTCTCCATAAATGCCCGAAGTTCTCAAAAAAACCTTATGTATTTCATTCACTTGACTTTTTCTACATCTCTGTGACATATAATTGTTAAAAAAATCTTATGTGCTCCATTCACGTGAATTTCTCTGCAATAAATTATTGTTAAAAAGTTTATTCTTCTATCCACTTTACTTTAACAGAAATTACACTTATTGCCTGGTTACTTATTAGTAGAAGGTAAAAATTCTAATGTGTTTCTTTCACATGTTCTCTAGCTATACGGTAATGAAACCTTTTATTCAAAACATTAATATGTTATTTACAATCAAGATAAACATAAGCAGAAGTAGCCTTATTACTGTTCCCTTGTAAGTAGAAGGGATATAAGAAAATGTAAAGGCTAAAGCGATGGTCTTGTCTTTTAAAAGCTGGTTGCTAAGTGAAACCATTGAAATTCCAATCTATTTTCTTGATAGGAGTAAACAAACGAGAAAGGAGAAAAAAGGATATGACATAAATTATGCGTTTTAATGAGTTTTTGTATATCTCTTATGGTTTGCCAGTTATATAAAAGCCGTCGTGAATGAAGAGGTCTTCAGAGGCCATTCCCAAAAAAACTCCAGATATACATAAGGTATTTTAGTCAAAATCATTAGTAATTTTTGAGACATTTCCTAAAAATATTCCATGTAAAGAGTAGTTTGGGTTGGAGATATTTTCTTGACAAATTTTCGTGTCGCAACTTTGGAAGATTCCAAAGTTAAATACCAAGTTTGGCATGGACCTTTTTCTAAAAATGCTTTTTTTGGATTCAGGGTGTCCCAAAACATGTATTCCGGGGAAATTTCTGTATAGAATATTTTGGTGCATTACAATACCTTCTCTATACATTATGTAAACAGCAAGTGTAGACAAGGTAAAAAGTTATTCTTCTATCTATTTCACGTTAATCAAGATAAAATTAACTTTTTTGTCAATAGAAGGAAATATAAGCATACACTACACTAAAGCAATAGACAAATCTTTTAAAAGCTGGTCGCTATGTGAAATTCCCTTATTTGTATGCCCAGGAATTGACAAATTCACACATCATAAAAGTATATGTATTTAAAACTTGGACCAATAATAAGGAATATCTCAGAAATTGTCAGCTGTACTAGAAAAACAAATATGAAATAAATTCTATGTTTTAACGAGATCTACAGTTTTGTGTAGTAAGCATTTGTCTATCTCTTACGCTTTACCAGTTATTCAAAATTCAGCAAAATTCATCCAGATATTATAATCAAAATCGGTAGAGCCATTTTGGAGAAAATCTAAAATTTGGAAAATGTTTCCTGTAAAGAGTAGTTTCGAGTGGGAGGATTTTCTTGAAAATCTTCCTGTCGCGTTCTTGGAAGTGTTAAACTTGAATACTAAATTAGGTACTTAATGGACTTTTCGGTTTTGTGTATGTTACTCACAGACGCACACACACGGACATTTTTCTAAATATGCATTCTTTTGGTTTCAGGAGGGTCTCTAAACATATAGTTCCGGTATCGAATTTTTCGGTGGAATACAATTACCCTCTCTATCTACTATGTACATTTTACATATGTGTTAGGGAAAGTAAACATTCCGAGCGGGATGGCTCAGGTAGTAAGGTTTAAGGTCCGCATTCGGGAGGTCCTGGGTTCAAATCCCATGGGCCGACCGATCTTGCTTAGGTTTTTTTTGTTGTTTTTCTCAGTTGCCAAGGTAAGCACTGGATTGAATATCTGGTGCTACGAATATAAGTTCCAACTTCAGTCTGAAACTAATGTACTGAAAAGTAGATGGTAATTCGAATTACAATGCCAAATATCCTCACAGAGAGAAAGCAGCTATAGCAACTGATACCCTAGCGCCATCTGCTTCTCGCGGGGCAAAATGGTATGTGGATAAGGTATGAGACAGTGAAAATTGGCAGTAAGTGTCTGAGTAGGTGCAGATAAAAGAAGCACAGAGACTGGATGGCACCTTAGCACCACATGTTTGGCGCGAAGCCAAAGTGGTATGTGTTCGCGGGAAAAGACCAAGAAGGTTACTCTTCACCACATACAGAGCAACGAGTATTATGAACATAACCGTCATGATATGGCTAAGTATTTATTGCGATGGTTACATAAATATTATAACTACTTCAGCTTTATTCCCTTATATTGTATTCAATTTTACAATACTTAAACCTTTCTCAAACGGGAAGTCCTAATACGTTTCATATTTCTTTTGCTTCTACTTGGAAGGAAGCAAGTAACAAGACAATTTCAGCTTATACTTATTTCGTTTAGCATGATGTAGATAAAATAATTATCTGTTTTGAGAAAAGTGTATTTACGGAACAGTTAGAAAAAGTCATGTGAATGGAGCGCATACGATTTTTTCCTTAAAAATTGAAATAAACAGTTGGGGCCAGTTTGTCTCGAAAGTTCCAGAACATTATTGATAGGCAAGAATCCCGAATGTGAAGGGTTGCAAACTCTGAAGTGTCCCATTCAAATGACTTTCTTTGCATCTTTGTAACAAATTATTGCTAAAACGCTCTTCTATCTACCAGGCCCGTGTTTTTAACATCCGATAGGCTATAAATAAAAGACAAATTCTTAGAAAATAATTATTTTATTACTAAAAGTGTTATGGTTAATTTTCAACATAATCACCAAAAAACATTGGGACATTTATCGTATCTGTGCACAAGCTTTGCAATACTCGCTTCAAAATATGTTGCCGCCAATGATTTCAAATGAGCATTGACGTTGTTTTGAAGATCTTCGTACTTTACGACGTTTACGGAGAGCCATTCAAAACAAACGAAGAGGAATGCTGACTTCAGGATCTATGACAACGCTCGTCCACATCCACATCAATTTCAATGAGACTTTTTCGATCATCCGTTATACAGTCCTGACCTGGCACCCAGCGACTTTCGCCTTTCCCTGAACTGAAGACGTGACTAGGCAGCACTTTCAAATCACCGAAGATCTTCAAAACAACGTCAATGCTCATTTGAAATCATTGGCGGCAACACTTTTTGAAGCGGATACTGCAAAGCTTGTATAACGGTGCTATTTAATGTCTCAATCTTTTCGGTGATTATGTTGAAAAGTAACCATAAGTGTACAAAACTTTTAGTAGTAAAATAATTGTTTACTATGAACTTTTCTTTGATTTATAGCCTATCAAAGGTTGAAAAAAAAAGGCCCTTGTACTTCATACTAATCCAGTTAAAATTAGCAGAAATTGTCTTATGACTTGCTTCCTTGTAAATAGAAGAGAAATAAGGGAATACCATAGGCCAAAGCGGTGGTCAAATATTTCAAAGCGTATCTGTCTCGCATTCAACAGGTCGTGAGTTCGAATTTCGCTTAGAGTGAGTTACTCGGATAAAGTTTATTTTCGGGATTTTCTCTTATCCTGAGAAGACCAGTATCGAGTAACTTTAAGCTCCATGTGTCCCGTGCTCACTCGAGCACCATTTCACCATGTCATCGTCCGATATAACTAAACAAGTTAAAAGGTAGGTAAGCTATAAGAAAAAAATTAAAATTTAGTGCCTACTGATTGAAATTCCTTTCTTTGTATAGCTAGAAGTTTACAGATAACCGTATGCGAAAAGTGTACTTTAAAGTTGAAACCAATAACAATGAATGTCTAAGAAATGGGCAGCTCTGCTAAAATAAAAATATATGACATACCGTGATCTACAGTTTTGTAGAGTTAGTTTTTGTCTGTTACCGTTTACCTGTTATACAAAATTCATCAAATAAAGTTGTCTTCAGAGGCTATTACCAGAAAATGTATTATATAGGTTTTATTTGTCATGTATATATCTTTAATATACAAGATTTTAATCAAAATCGTTACAGCTAGTTTTGAGAACGAATAGTTTAAAGAATAGTTTGGGGTGAAGGGATTTTCTTGGGAATCTTCGTGTCGCATTGTTGGTATAAGCTGACCATAAACTCACACACTGACGTTTTACTTAAGCTCTTTTTATTTAGGGTGTCTCAAAACATGTATTTTCGGTGAAAACCTGAAAGCCCATTTTGGATGGAATAGGAATAAAATATATTTTCACGATTTCCGAGGTACTGTAGAGAAAGTAAAAATGATCTGGTTCAATTATTGTCTTGTGACATCCATAAATTATTTTCTTCACACAAGAACATTTTAGCGGACAGAAGAATGTAATTTACATCAGAGAATTATCTCATTATTGCATTGTGTTGGTAAAAAAACAATGTATAGTTGCTACGTACTCATTCTTAATTGATTCAATTATGTGTATGAAGAAATTTTACTTTCTCTGACACGTACGTACAATGTAAATAGTACGCAGAGAAGTTGTTGCATTCCACACAAAAATTCCATACAGAAATTTCATCGGAAATATGTTTTAAGACCCTCTGAATCCAAAAAAAGAACTTTTTTTAGAGAAAGGTATGTGTGTATAATTAAAACACGAAAAGTCGGTTAAATACCAAATTTGATATTTAATTACAGTAACTTCCAAGATAATTGACACGAAGTTTTTTAAAAAAATCCCCAACTTCCAGTTACCTTTCAATGTAATATTTTTCGAATGTTTTAATTTTCTCGAAAACGGCACTAAACATTTTTATTAAAACACTATGTTTAAGATATTTTTATGATAAACGAAATATAGCATCTTGAATTTTCTGGGTATACCCTCTGAAGACCTATTCATCTGGATGACTGTTGACTGGTAAACCGTAAGAGATAGGCAAAACTTACTACACAAAAATGTAGATCTCGTTTAAACACACGATTTACACGATTTGTTTGTAGAGTTTCCGAGATATTTTTTGTTATTGGTTTCAATTTTAAACTGAAGTTATCTTCCGTTTCTTCTCTCTTTTGTTTTATTCCTGGTCATGTAAAGAGGAACCTGATTTTGAGTGTTTCACATGGCGACTAGCTTTGAAATAATTGATTATCGCTATAACCCAGTATATTCCTTTATTTCCCTTTTAGTTACAAAAAAGTAAGTAATTAGATCAATTCTGCCAATTTTTATCTGGATTAACATGATATATAAAAGAAAAATAATTTTTAAGAATAGTTTGTCATGTGAATGGAACATACTTCAAGCATTCACAGAGTACTTATGAAATTGAGAACTATGAATACCAATATAAAGTAACAAGCGTGGAAAATATGGAGTAGTAAATGTAATAAATGTGGCGGTTCAAAGACTGAGTCAGTAGTGAAATAATACATTTTTATTTAAAGTCCGGACTTCTAGTATAACCTTAAATTGTTTGTTTATGCTACTATTTATATTTTAAGTAATTTGTATTATTGAAAATTGCTCTATTGTTTCTTTAAATATTCTGCTTTATTATCAATACCCTTTGAATGCGTTTGAACCAATTGTCATAGCATTTTTTTTTTTCAAATTTTCTTGAGACTCCTCCAAAACAATGCTTTTGAATGCAATAGCGACTTCTTCTGCCAAAGAAAATCGTTATCCATGCAGTATATTCCTGATGTTCGAGAACATAAAGAAATCAGCAAAACAGCACTGTACGGTGGATGAATTGTCAATTCGTGTTTTGAATGTTTAAATAGTGGATTGTTATACGAGATGTGCGCTTGACGAAGAATGATCTGACGGCGCCTGTTAGATTTTCCTTACTATACCGATGATTTCGGGCAAACAAATGATAGTACACTAGTCAGAAATGACCGTTTTACGTTCTTCTAAAGGCAATGTAGCCACATGACCAGTTTTTACGAATAGACAGACAATCATTGGTTTCGAAGTGCTCTAAGTGCGAACAGCTTTTGTTGGATTTGGTTCATCTTGAAACACCCATACAGTCGACTGCTGTGTACATTCCAGCTTATATGCATAGATCCAAGATTCGTCACCTATTACTATCGTATGTACGTCTTTTGAAGCCCCACCATTGTCAAGTATTTCTTGAGCATATGCGCCACAAACGACACGAGGATCCTTTTGAGACTATATGTCAAATTATGTGGGATCCAACGAGAACAAACCTTTTTCTTGGCTAAATGATCAATATTTTATATATGCCGATGGAAATAATGCCTAGGGTTGTCTATATCACCCAGTAACGACATAACTATCTTGTACTATCAGTTTTGGGACTAGTGTTTTGTGGTACAACTGATTTTGGACGACCTTCACGAATTTCGTCATTGAGCGAACGGCAGCCACGATTAAACTCGTTATATCAACGTTTCACAGTTACAAAGGATGGAGCTCATCACTAAATGTAAAAATGTAGTATTAAATTGATAAATGGTAGTTCATCGAAAAACATAATAAATGAGTTAATTCCATCTTTTCACTTAGATATAATTTTAAAGTCACTGTAAACAACACAAACGTTCTATTGACAATTAATATCTGTAGTAGATTAAGATCAAAATTGTCAAACTCTTCAATGGTAGCACCATATAACACCTACAGCAATTAATGTTGACATGTCTCAAAATATAAATAGTGTCCTCATATTTATAATTACATATTTATTTCATAACTCAACTTTTTTTGTGTGTAGCTTAACGTCCTTTAACCTAGTTGTTCATATCAGACGATGAATGAAATTGGTGAAATGAAGCTCAAATGTTCTTGGGGTTCACGGAGCTCAAAGTTAATCGACATTCATCTTCACAGGATAAGGGAAAACCCCCAAAAAAAACCTTATCCGGGTAACTCACCCTTAGCGAGATTCGAATTCACGACCTATTGAATGTGAGGCAGACACGCTACTACCACATTACCCAGGGGAGCTCACCACATATTTAGTTACACATTTATCACATATGTATGTATATATTTCTCAGTTTTATATTGCATAAAAATCCCGGATACAGTAATCTCAGAGACTGTATTTAGTAGGAAATAGAAATGTAATTCTATTTTATTGATGTCCGTATGCTAGCATTAATGTGCTTACATCTTAGATTTATTACAATCAAAACGAAAGAAACTACAGAGCATATGAATAATGTTTTGTTATTTTACTGCATTTTTAGCTCTGTATATGCAACGAAAATGTAAGGATTTGATGTGATTGAGCTATGATTTATGATCGTGTGAAGTACGTCATAGATTCTACATGATAAGCCCATGTGCATTTTCGTCGGTTGAAAAGTATAAATGTAAACATGCACTGGGAGGATCCCAGGATAATATTACCGAGCGTTTTAGATGAAAAAATATGATATTCACGCAAACCTTTTGTTAGCGCTACAATAAAAATGACTTAACAACCTCTATAAAACCTTCCTCAACATGCATTAATATCGTATTAGAATTTAACAAGACTAGCACCGTGCTATAGAATAGCGGTTATAAATCCATTGGTTTCGGAGCTTTGTTTCTGAAAATTAATGAACTTATATTCCCTTTTACTCATTTAAATTATTTATTTACTTTTTCTTCAATGAAAATCTTTATACAAGTGTAAAGTAAAAGGAAGGCTATTTGCATATAGAATGAGACCATAAATAAAATTATTGGTAGAGAATGTACAAATATGATACATAGCAATCGTACTGCATTCTCTACGTACTTCCATTTATTCTCATACCTCATTTACACATTCACAAAATCACTTTCTATCTACCTTCTTCTTGCGAGCCATTTCAAATGTTGAACGAAGTGTTCAGTGTGCATTTTATTAGAATTTTATGTTGTTTTAAATGTTTTTACTCACTCAAAATCGGTTACAAACAGTCATTGGTTCACTGCTGCAAATACTTCACTCGAGGCTTTCAATCACCCACGACTCAATACAATCCACTGCACACACGGCTAGCAATTCTTCCTCCTTTATAGCTAGAAACGACATCACAGGACTTTTTGAAAACTTTTGGAAACCGAAGCTTTCATAAGTATCTCGAAAATCCAGAAGAATCATGCCTCGCGTTCCGAAGATTCCTGTTACGTCGCGCAGCCTCCTGTTTTTGTTTACGTATTCCAAGGTCTCCAACTACGATGACTCACATACTATAGCGAACGTGAAAACCACTGCTGAAGAAAAGGTACTGTCTCAATATGAATATACATAACACAAAGACGAAAATTTGAAAAGCAGGACACTATGCTTGGCTATTAAATTACAAAAAACCTTTTTGCTACTGAAAAGTAAAATGAGGTTTTCCAGCATTTCGTTGTTAATCCCTTAGAATTTTAGCCAACACAAAGAAAAATGCTATTTCAAAACGACATCAGCTGAAAATATAAGTATATTTCCGCCTCTATAGCTTGGGGATAGCGTGTTGAGAGGACCCGAGTTCGAATCTTGGTTAGGGTGAGTTATCCTGAGAAGATGAATGTCCAGTAACTTTAAGTTCCATGGACCCCGGGCTCATTTGAGCGTCACTTCATCGATTTCATCATTTAGCTACCAGGTGAAAGTACATGCAACTACAAAAACTAAAAAATATGACTCTGCTTCTTTTAAACATACACTAAACAAATACATTAAGATGAGTTCTAATGATGTTTAAGAATCTTGATTGAAATTTTAAAGCAAAATTCTGCAATAGTAAAGTGAATACATTTTTTGTCTAAACTTACCCCAACTATCAACTTAGTAACTTTAATTGAATATAAATTTTAACTTTCAAGGTAATAGAGAATGGTACGTATAAGATTCAGCATTTTCAGCATGTAGCTATGCTATTTGTTGTTCATTCTGCTCCATAGTCAGATGATCAGCCTGTTAGGATGGCAAGTGTGTATATCCGACGAGAGGATACTGCAATTTTTTGAGAAAATAGAAAACAAGAAACTTTCCATGGAAAGTAATGTTTCTTCGTGCTGTATGCTCTTTTTACTCTACACGCACTATGTACATAATAAGTAGAGAAGATATTGTATTCCACTAAAAATTCCATGTCGAGGTTTCACCGGTTATACATTGACGCTTCCTGAATTCAAAGTATTTTTAGAACAAGGTCGGTTAAATACCCACCTTGAATATCAAATACCAAATTGAGTACTTAAATACCAATTTAAGTGCAGAAGGTTTTTAGAAAAGTCCCCTTTTCCAAACTACCCTTTAGAAGATTTTTTTAACATTTTCATTTTCTCAAAATGGCTCTAACGATTGTGGTTAAAGTCTCATATGCATTTTTAAGATATTTAAATGTAAAATGACATGGATATCTTAAATTTTCTGGAAATAGCCTCAGAAGATTTCATTCTGGATGAGTTTTGTGTAACTGGAAAGCTGTAAGAAATGGATAAAAAGGCACTGCACAGAAATATAGATGTCGTTAAAACCAAATTGTCATCTACGTTTTTTCGTAGAATTCACCATTGCCGAAATATTCCTTGTTATTGATTTCAATTTTAAAATTCTTAAGACTTTTCTCAAACTGGAAGTTGTCATTACGGCTTCTTTTGTTTCACTCCTAATCTTGAAAAGAAAACAGATTTGAATCATATAGCAATCAGTTTTGAAAGATTGGACTAGTATAATCCCTTATTTCCCTTTTACTTACAATGAATACTTAATACGACCATTTCTGCTATTTTATTCTTAGTTAGGATAACGTAGATAGGAGAAAAATCTTTTTGAAGTATAGTTTTTTGCTGAATAGTTAGAGAAAGACATGTGAATGGAATACACGAGATTTTTTTTCAAGTATGATATATCTATAGGCTTAATTACCAACCGTGGTACCTTCCTGACTTTGTTTCTTTGAGTTTTTTGTTCACAGATTTTTTTTTAGGTTTATGAGCCTCAAAAAGTGTCGTTTTAATGAAATAACGATATCAAAAGTTTGGGTAGAATACAACATTTCATCTGCTTGATATAGATTATAGCAGAAAAAGTAAACATTACATTTTGTATCCTGAGGGAATTAAGAAGAAAAATAAGTGTGGCTGTTACTCCTATTTATTAACCAGAGTGTTGCTTTTTCTTGTTTTATAGTGCGATCCTCTTTGGTTTGTGAGTGTGTGCAGTATAAGCGCCAGAGCAGAGAGCCAAACCAAGGCCCCCTAGGTTAGAGCTTCATTTGCCTGTGTATGTGACTGTCGCACGGGACGATGCAAAATACGTTATCGAATTTCAGGAGAAGAGAAATTTACGGACGGAGTTAAACATACGACAGTCGCGGTCAATATAATGTGTGTGTGGCACTCGCAGCTTGCACCAACTCGCCTAGCCCCTGCTCTTACCTTGTATGTGAGAGAGCCTTCGTCAACATTGCATTTCACTGCACCAACTAAAACAAGAACGAAGCGCTTGCCGTAAAACAATTAGGAATGAATGAATTTCTTCATTTCTTCAAGCATTATACATTACTATCTTTCTATATAGTATTTATTAGATCTTTAAATACTTCTTTTCCCTATGGGTTTATAGTTCTTAAAATTAAATGGTAGTCCCTTTATATCCATTCTTTGTACAAGGCTTATTCACGGAGTTTTACATTCTTTATTTTATCATTCAGGTTATATATATTCAGAAATAATTTCAGACTTTAAACCGTTACACACATTACAATATTTGAGGTTAGGGGGGAAAAAGAAAAGTAGCTACATGCTGGGCAAAGAATAGGGTTTTATAAAACATTAGGAAGATATCCTACGTTCTTTTGTTCAACGTGCACAATTCGTTCTGCGACTTCATGCACAGCATTTTGCAGATGTCTTGGAATATTAGCCATTTATTGCTAGTTACATCTTTCAGTTGCTGTCAGGTTGTTGGGTGTGTCAGGAAAAATATTTATATAATAACCACAACCAAACGTCGGTGGGATTAAAATCTGGAGATCGCGGCGGTCACTTTGTTGGAATGTGTCTGCCGATGACATGATTGCCAAAGATATGCATTGATATGTAGGGGTGTAGAAACGAGGAGGACGCCATCTTACAAGAAGATAATGCTTTCCATATTGTGAATCCTCAGGTTAGGAATGATGAAGTTTTGGTGCATGCCACAATAGCATTGACCGTTTGCATTAACAGTCTGTCTTATTCCATTGCTGTCTTCTCCGAAGAAATAAAATGCAATAATGAATTGTGATTTGAAGCCACACCATAGAGTAACTTTTAAACCATGAAGGTTTTCTTGAATTATAATTTGAGAGTTATTTGCGGAACAAATTCTACAATTATGTGTGTTAACTCCACCATAAGAGCTACTTGTGTTTCGTGCGTCCAGAAACGTTGTCCAACCAATCATTGATAATTTGAACCTCTGCTAGCACAAATAAAGCAACCTCGTATCTGCCAGCTTGTCACTTTCTGTGAGTGCAAATGGTAGCTCCAGGCTAAGATGTTTTCTTAGAAATCTCCATTACTCATCTGAAGCTGCCTCGATATAATACTACTAATTCTATAAGTAATATTCTTACATCATTATTTTACTAAAGCACCTTGCCAAAAATGACAGTATTGATTGCCTTTGGTCTTCCAAATTCCTTCTTATCAGCAATAGAAGCAGTTTCCTCAAATTGTTAAAGAGCTCTAAATTTTCTCAGACGAGAAAAACTCTCTTGCTGTCATATTAACTTGAATCAGCTGTATTCTGTCGTTTAGTAATAGAGCCATGATTTGTAATTTACAAATATTTATTACAGTATGAATAAAATTACAAATCTTTTATTCAATAAAACTATACACATGGTAATGGTGAACTGAAATAAAAAAGAAAACCAAACTCCATTGCTTGCCCATTATGGAGTTATTTTGTTTTTATCTCATCTCAAATATTAATATTTATAGGGGTTTAAAGTTTGAAATGACTTTTGAAAGACTCTATATATAAAATCTTTTCTTATATCTTCACTAGGTCTATTTTCTTACCCCAGCAACTGCTCTTAAAAATATCACTTTATTTGTTTCAAGTTTACTTTTATTACTTTCTCTACAGTACTATGTACATAGAGGAAAGATAAGGTATTTTATTTCTTCAAAAAATTCTGTGTCAAAATTCGACCAGAAATATGTTTAAAGATGCCCTAGTCAAAAAAAAATTAGATAAAAGTCCGTGTGTGCTTGTGTGCGTCTGTTTGTATGTGCATGTGTTGATGGTCTGTGAACAGCATAGCTAAGAAACTAAAAGATTGTTAAATACCGAAGTTGGTATTTAAGTTTAGTACGTTTCAAGGATGCGACGCGAAGATTTTCAAGAAAAGTTAACCACACCAAACTACCCTTAAATGGAATTTGTTTAATTTTTTTCTCAAAAATGGCTGTAACGATTTTGATTATATATATATATATATATATATATATATATATACAGAAGAAATTGTTTCCTACTCAATATTAATTTGGCAAGCAAAGATAAATTATGTTAGGATAATATTTTCTTCATTACTGCCTTTAATTAAATACGTAACAAACTGTCATATGAAATATTAAATGCAGTCCCAACTGGAGTTAAAATTTTAGTTGATTTTCAACAACATATTAAGCTCTATGGTTGGATTAAGCGTTTCTTCAATTGTTAGGACGTAATTAACAGAATGACCGCTTGACGTTAGAATTAAATTTAGCAAAAACAAAGAAAAATGTTACAGTGCATTTAAATTACATCGCAACAGTATGCTGTCGATTTCTCTATATTTTTAGCAATGACATTAATCACTTTATTCCACTTTTCAAGATTTCTTGCATGTGAGTAAACAATTTGTTGTAAGTGTGCACACGATTTATAGCCTTTATATAGCAAATGAATTCCAGCTTGTGATCGTTCTGATTGACATCCTCATCCAAGGATTAAAAATAAAGTAAGAATTAGACTTCTTAAACAAAAATAAAAACATATTTCTCAATCCTAATTGATTAGAATCCAAATTTTTAACAATATGTGTAGTGTTACAAAATCTGATCAGAATTCGTGTAGATCTGGAAATCAAAATGTTCTACTAACACGCTACTCAAAAACTACACTACAATAAATGAAAATAAGCAAAGTAGAGTATTTTTTGCTAACTTCCTCACACTGAGCAGTGACGTCAGACCCATAAGGATGGGCTATTCTATCATGTATTCTCTTTGCAGATTAAATACAATGTAATGATATGTAATCATTATTATTGTTATTGCTTTCCGATATTATTTTCGGATTTTAGTGGACATTTTCAATAGAATAGCTCATATTAGAGAATAATTACGTGGTTGAGCATTTTCCCAATTGTGAATGGTAAAGCCGAAACAGAGTTAAAATATATTTAAAGACAAATATTCTGCTTACAGTGATAGATATACCAAATTTAAAAAGAAATTGCAGAAACATATCCAAAAAGTTAAAATAATGCATTTTTGACATTCCTTTTTTAAGAAAGTTGTAAAAGATGCTATTGTAGAATAAAAATATGTATTTAACATTTAAATATATTATAAACTTTATTATGAATAAGACATGTATGAAAATAATACTGACAAATGTAACCCCACCTTCAGCAGCGTAGCCTACTCCTCCAACATAACTTCTCGCAATTGAGTCGGCAGGGTACTTTCATTCCTCTCAAATACAGCCGAAATATAGTAGAACAACATTATAGTGCTGAGTTATCGTTGCATTGAAGTGTTTAAATAAAATATAATAGTATAAAACATATAAATAAAAACCAACAACTGTATGTGTTCGTTTATGAAAGCTCCCTTATAAATGACGTAGCTGTAATTCAGCTTGATACATGCAACAAATTCTTCAACCCTTGTTCTAGAATGCCTTATTTTATTGATCTATCGTTTCCTTTTGCACCAATTATAGTAAAATTCTTTGATGTAGACTGTACCTGAACCAGTCATTCGTTTCACATCGATTATTTAACTTTCATTGGTTCATTTTTATATCTAGATTATTTTTCAGGCCAGTAACATAGAGGACTGATCCGGGGGAGGGGGTGGAGTCAGAAGTACTCCTGAAGGTGTTTAGTCTTACGGAGGGAAAACATTATTGTGATCTAGGGGAATGGGCCGCCTTTATGTCCAAGAATGTACATAACCCAAAGAATATATCCTCGTTAGAATATTTGACAAAGAAGGATGTCGACTTACCAAAAGTTTCAATTATCCTACATTGTCACCTAACTGTACTACATCTATATGCTGCCCTCTCTGGGCCTTGTTCCTTTATAAGCAATATTTCAGCCTTATCATATATTAAGACAGATATTTACTGTATCTATATTAAAGCTCATCCTGCCTAAGGGTAAAATATATGTGTTGCAAAAATTCGTTTTATATATGGGCTGTATTGGAAAATTGTTTCAAGGAAACAAAGAATATTCTTATATACTGCTTTTTCTTCTGAAGTGTCATTAATTTCAGGAAGTTATCTGAGCCATAAAAAAGAGAACTTGCGCGTCGTTAGTAGAGTACATTTTACCATTACATTACTATGTTGCTTTCTTTATCTCCAAGTAAGACACGCTATTACCATTTTAACTGACGAACGAGGTCATTCAAAGTGCGGATTTGTGGACGAGAGGTCCCCAGTTTAAATCTCCGGTGGGACATCCTCATTGAGTGGGGCTTTTCCAGATTTTCTTCTGTCTTCATAGTTCGAAATTGTTTGGAAGGTACTCTAAACCTAGGCCTGGAACGTTTCGGTATGTCAGCCTCCACCACATTCCATTCATGCGACTTTCTCTATATCTCTGTAACAAATTATAATGCTTATCCTTTATTAACTTCATGCTAATCGAGCTAAACATTAGCAGGAATTATATTATTACTTGCTTTCGTAATAGCAGAAGCAGAATAAACTAGGCTAAAACGATATTCAAATTTTTAAAAAGCTAATTGCTATGGGATAGAACTCCGTTTCATTGCATGACCAGGAGTTGGACAAGTTCCAGTATGAGATAAACTTAAGCATATTTTAAAAGTGAAAATAATAACAAAGAATATCTCGAAATCGGTCTGTTTCAAGAAAAAAATGTATATTGCATGAATTGTGTGTTTTAACGAGTTCTACATTTTGTGTGCATTAAGGTTTTGGCTATCTCTTACGGTTCACCAGTTATGTAATATTCAAAAAAATTCACCCAGAATAAATAGGTATTCAGAGGATATTCCATAAAAATTTAAGACATGCATTTTATTAGTCATGTATATTTCTTAAACATGGTAATCAAAATCGTTATTCATTTTTGAGAAAAGCAACATTTTTTAATTTTTTTCATGTAAAGGGTAGTTAGGGGGGGATCTTCTTGAAAATCTTCGTGTCGCATCCTTAGAAGATATTGAACTTAAATTCAAGTTTTGTATACAACGGAGTTTTTGTTTTTGAGCTATGCTACTCACAGACACTTGCACACACAGACACACAGACCTTTTTCTAAAAACGGGGTCTCAAAACTTATGTTTCCTCTGAAGTCTCGGTATTGAATTTTTTGGTGCAATAAAATACCTTCTATGTACATCATGTACACAGTAAGTGTAGAGAAAGTACCGAGTATGAAACATTATTTAAAAATAACTAAATTAACATCTTAGGTCTTGAATATAGCATTTATTTTAGGACCATAAAGAGAGAGAATGTCCATGTGCCTGCACGGAGTGTATCACCTTGCGAACACATGGGACATAGCAGCACAGTGCTCAAGGTGTCCATGAGGATATCAACAAATAATGATCTGCAGTCCATAGAACAAAACGTAAGGAGACTATAAATGAATGTGTTTAGTTATGATTAACGATAGCTTCTTGGAGACCAATAGAGGGACAGAATCAAAGTTACTGCATTACAGTTTCTACTTGTGATGTGTTTACTGTACTATATACGAAACATTAAGAGTTGGGAAATGGGGTGTTGGTTGTATGGTACACTGTGGACTCTTGACTAGCAGCGGAAGTGATTTAGATTGGGCGGGTGGGTGCTGAACACAAGTACTATTGATTAATATATTTAATCTTTACATAATTCATTTGTTGTTGTGTACAAATAATCAGAATCCTAATACATTTTACTTGCTCTCAAGATATGTACACTACAATGCCCAGCAACATAGGTTCTTAGCGCCTCCAGTTGGCTCCTAAACAGTTCTTATTCTGTGAAAAACTTACCAACACGATTTAGAAATGTACATGCATTACCTGTCTGAAGAATGAATGCAGATGGCCACAAATGGAAGCTTACGTAAGCACAAAACAGATAAGCAGTATTACGTCATCTCTCCCAATACCTTGCCGCGTGTAGTTATACGCCCACAAAGTATAGCATTATATTCATTAGTGATAAAGAAGACTGCAAGTTTGAGGTGCTACGGATCGTTTCATTTATTCCTGTGCTGATGATTTGATGGTTACACTACTGCACTATATTCCAGCCTTCTCTAACCGCTCTAAACCTTGCCATGCTACACCAGCAACCTCCCCTAACAACTGCACTCTTTCGTCGGACAGGTAGTGTAACAATTATTTACATGCTATCCCTAGTCGTGGAGCTGGGTATGATAAAACACGTAAGAGAATTTTGCTAATGAAGTCAGAATTACTTACGTATATAGCATTTATAATTATAGTTATTTATAATTTCAGTACGATTCTATTCCGAATTGAAACCTAAATAACCTTTTTACTCTCTCTACACGTACTAGCGACATAACAGAGAAGGTATTGTATGCTACTCAAAAATTCGAATTTGAGATATCAACGGAAATGTAAGTTTTGACGACCCCTGAGTCCAAAAGCAGCAATTCTAGAAAAAAGTTCTCGCGCGCGTTCGTGTGTGGTAATAATAAATAATGAATGATCATGAAAGTGTTCTATTAAAGGTGAGGCACTATCTTGTGTTTGTGTGTGTGTGTGTGTGTGTGTGTGTGTGTGTGTGTCATGAACAGATTAGTTAAAAAGCGAAAAGTCGGTTTAACACCAAACTTAATATTAAGTTCAGTATTTCCAAGGATGGTACACAAAGGTTTTCCAGAACATCTATTCACCCCCAAACTATATGAATACATTTTTTAAATTTTTCTTTTGCTCAAGAATGGCTCTAACAATTTTTATTAAAATACCATATATTAAGGATATTTATATTACAAATAAAATTTATATTTTAAATTTTTTGAGAATATTCTCTGAAGGCTTCTTAATTTTGGTATGAATTTTGCATAACTATTAAACTATAAGAGAGAGACAAAAAACGCACTAAACATAAAAATGACATCTCGTTAAAACATACAATTTATGTCATATACTGTTTTTCTTTCTTTTTTGTAGAGTTTACTGTTTGCGATATATTCTTTATTATTGGTTTCAATTTTAAACTCTGTAACTTTTCTTGAATGCGAAGCCATATTTCGTTTCACTTCTCCTTTATTTTACTGCTGATCATGCAAAGCAAAACGAACTTCAATTGTTCACTTAGCGACTGGTTTTTAAAAGGTTTGAATCTTGATTAGCATGGTGTAGATAAAAATAATACACTTTTGTAAAAATGGTTTGGTTTGTAGAACAGGTAGAAAAAGTCATGTAATGGAATGTAACAGGATTAATTATTTTCCTCGCAAGGAGTAGTGGAGTATTTAAGCATAGCGGCCATAGGCCAATTGTGCTGCATGTAACCTCCGGAAGGAATGAGATAAAAGATCAAAGGATTTTTGTGTGGACCATATAACGGCAGTTGCGGATATTGCAGGATCCCTAAAGCTCAAAAATACAATCCTGCAGTGCTCCTCCCGACGAACAGGTCTGGACTGCCTTGGGTCCCCAACAGAGGAGGAAGAAACAGTTACATAGCATATGTTCACTGTCAGGCCTCATACCCCGAAAATGAAATGAAATAATGAAGAACGACAGCCCGGAAAATTCGTGATATTAGAAAAATCAATCCAACATTTCGACTATCGACAGGGGAAAACAATGAAAGACAAGGTTTGAAATCGCGACTTCCCAAAAGAGGGCCTTTACCTCTTGGTAACAGAAACCTTATTGACAGCTCTCACACTTTCTACTCCATGCATTTATATTTTATAAGTAAAGGTAAATAAAAGTCGTCGTTACCGGGAAAGAGCACAGTACACAAGCTAAAAGGCCAATTATGCTGCTAACGTGACCCCTAAAAGAAGTGAGGGGAGAGGTCCGAAAGGGAACTAAATGAAACAACAACGGGCTCAAGCCGTAATGACGGGCTCCGTAATGTTTCCAGGTACACACTCGCCTAACTCCTTGCCATTCCTTGCCACTCGCCTCTCACCTAGGTGGCCCGGGTTCTATCCCAAGCGACCGCATGTGAGATTTGGCGGCGCTAGGGCGGGTTTTCTCCGGGTTCTCCGGTTTCCCCTGCCATCACATTCCACCGGTGCTTCATCTTCATTCATGTATCATCAGTGTCACCGCCTGCGGTGCCATAAGTAGTTAAAGCGGACGTTAAACACTACCAAAAAAAGCCCACGGGGATGGTCTTGAATAGTTTTGTAACGACACAGGGAAGAAATATCTCCGAAGCGCAGATCCATCGCTTTGTTCAACCTGCCAAACACCGCGTCTTGTGCTATCTGATATCCTCATTACGAAGAACACCTACTTCGTGGTCAATGCTTCATAATCCCTTGGTCTCCGAACATCAGAAACACTCCTCTCAAGCGTTGGTGAATTCGTGAGAATGTTTGTTCTCTCTGCATAAAGCCCACGCCCTCATGATGCATTCCCATCTAAAACAACATGTATAATTCACAGCATATATTTTTTCTGCCTTCGTACTGTATAAAAACAATCAAAGAATTAGGGGTCAAAACTTTAATCAAATAATTGATACTGGTATTAACGAAAGTGAAATCCTTTAATAACTCTCTAATTAATGATTTTCAGACTCATGTTCATAACAACTTTTTACTTTTTCTAGCCCGTATGTACAATGTACATAGTGTGTAGAGAAGATATTGTATTCCACCCAAAAATCCCATGCCAAGGTTTTACCGGAAATATATGTTTTAAGGCCCCCAGAGTCCGAAACAATTTTTAGAAAAATGGAATTTGTGTGTGACTCTCTACTGCATAGCTTAAAAAGGAAAAAACCGTTAAATATCAAACTTGATATCTATCTTTAGCATCTACCAAGGTGCGACACGAATATTTTCAAGAAAATCCCCCAGCAAAAACTACGCTTTACATGGGACATTTTTTGAAACATTTGTTTTCTTCAAAAATGGCGCAAACGATTTTGATTAAAAACCGCATATTAAACCTGTTTACATCAAACATAAAATGTATAATTGCTGCGAATAGCCTGTTAAGAGCTCCTTATTCTGGAGTTAACGGTTAAACCGTTAAAGGCAGACAAAAACTTCCAAAAAAATGTAAATCTCATTAAAACACATATACATTTATTATATATCGTTGACCGTTTCTAAGATATTCTTGTTATTATTTTCAATTTTAAAGTACTTAAACATTTCTGCAACGGGAAATGACGCTTCGTTTCATCTCTCTTGAGTTACTGCAGGACATGCACAGCAAAGCGAATTTCAGCTTTTAAAAGATTTGACCATCGAATTAGGTTGTATATCTGCTAAACTTTAAGACCTGGACAAAAAGAACTTAAAACACAAAACATATAGAACTCGTTAAAACACACGATTTATGTCATAGACGAGGTTTTTGTTATAGAGTTTACCGTATCTGAGATATGCCTTGTTATTGATTTCAGTTTTAAACTACGCACATTTCTCAAACAGTGTCACCTTTCATTTCCTCTCTCCTTTGTTTACTGCTCGCTATGCAAGGCGAACCGAACTTCAATTGTTCACATAGTGACCAACTTTTAAAGGTTTGACTATTGCTTATTTCTCCTTCTACTAACAAAGGAATGAAGTAGTAAGATCATTTCTGCTAATTCTATTCTCCATTAATATGATGTAGATAAAAGAGTACTCTTTTGTATAAATAGCTTGCAGAACGTGTAGAAAAGATCATACGAATGGAACACATCAGATTTTTTAAACTCTGCCTGCTATTTATGTTATATTTATTAATCGAATACTTCTATACGTTGGTTTGATAACTTTTAAGCCCAAGCAACTCAACGCAATAACAACCACCCTGCACTATATAATACTATAAATTCCATGTAGGTAATTGTGATACTTAAAAGTCCGTAATTTTCTTTCACTAAAAAATTATACACATAACTTCTAAAGTTAAACAATATATCTTAGGCTATACACAATATATAATATTATTGATAGTATATTGCTCTAATTTAATAATATAAAAGAAATTACTCTAATTTTCATTATTAATAATTAAGCATTTATTTGCTTTTTAACTTTATCATTTTCAGTAATTTTACTAATAGCTTTTTAATGTTGAAAATAGTTACTGTTAACTATTAAAAATGTTATCCATTATTATTTTATATACGGTGTGTCCATAAAAATACTGCCATACTTTGAACTGGTATTGCGTCGTTTTAATTAGTCGCCATTGGGTAAAGTTGGAGACATTCGACAGAAAAGCTCAAATATCTTTTACCACTTCTCAGACATTAAAGGAAAAACTCAAATATATGCAGACATCAAGGCGATACTCCGATTCACACGCTACAACATATTTGATGAAATGTACTGGATGGCAGCAGTGGTACAAAGTTGAACTTGTTGCAGGTTTTGAGACAATGGGTGTACACAGGCACCATTCTTTTTGTCACCTCAGTAAAAGAAGTCACAGACTGTCAAATCAGGCAACCCTGGAGGCCATTTAAGGAAGACATTATCGTTTCCGGTACGTCCAATCCATTTTCCTGGATGCCGCTAATTCATATGCCAGAGAGAAGTTGCTCCATCTTGTAGGAAAATAAATTCGATGACTTCTTATTCTCCCAGTTGTTTCCACAGCCATTTAGTGAGAATGTCAAGATAAGTTGGACCGCGGACTGTGACCACTCAAAAGACGTGCGACCTCTTCACTACAACACAAAAGACATTCTCTTTAGGGGATTCTCTTTCAACTTTCAAAATGCCCTGTAGATTCTGGCTTCCTCAAATCCTAACATTGTGTCTGTTTACTTGTTTATTAACGTAGATCGTTGTCTCATCACTGAACAGTACCAATAAATGTTTAGATAAATTTTAATCGTTTTGCAGGGTCAACAGATTTCATCTTATACACCATTTACAGTTTTTAGGGGTTTGTGGAGATCGTATACGCAGGATCCTATATACAGTGGATTTAGGGATGTTGCACTTAGGGCTGCATGCAAAGTACTCGCGCACTTATTCCTCAGTTCAGCATTAACAGATGGCCTTTTCTTTAACGGTATGTGTACCATGTTCCACAAAATCGTGGCACCACTTCAAAATTGACTTTTATATAGGAACTTGATGTTGAAAACTTCGCCTAAAAGCACAGTGAACCCTTACCAGACTCAACAAAAGTACCCCAACTACATTCTTGTGAGCTCACTAAAACTCTTTAAACCATTTTTACTAACACACAATTTTATAAGCAAACATCATTGTTGACATGAACAAAAATATCTGAATTTTTCTTTTGAATGTTTCTGTCACTAATTTCATTTAAATACAATTATCCAAAAGAAAGTGACACCAGTTTGGAGTATAACAGTACTTTTATGAACAAGGTGAAAAATATTGTATTCATGATCCGTGTGGTCAATCTCTTTGGAGAACTGATAATTAAAATAAATGTTATATACATACACTTAATATACAAGTAAAATCATCACAATGCCACTTTTTTGTTATTGCATTAAATATATATGTATTAATAATAATAATATTTCTCTTAAACTTGTTCTTAATTTAACGTAGAATAGGATAAGCATTCGAAATACTTTATATTCTCTGCTTTTCTCATCGATATTCAAACAAGATTTTAACCAAAAGGTGTTCAAAATAAATAGAATTTTCCCTCATTTCACATCGCTGTATGACTACAACATGCAAATGTTTAGGAGAATAAGATTAATACCTAACCTTCAAACCTTTGAGGTTCATGTTACTGTACTGCTGTTTCTATATGAATCATACATATGCATACCAGCTTTGTACATCTTCCTATGAACCCATTACGTGTTTTTATTTCTAAGAAGCCATTAACGTCACGAAGTTATCTGGACTGTAAAAAACACAGTCTGCACGTCATTTGTTGAGTGCATTTTACCATTGCTTTTAAGTTGCCTTACTAGTTTCTTTAACTGCAAGTAAGTAACATACAATATCATTATCTTGGGTGAATAACGTTTCTTGCAACATGAAGTAGCCCTTCAAATGCTAATTAAAATACAATTGGCAAGAATTCTTACCACAAAGATAGTGGCAATTATATATTTTTCCACTAGTAAATTGAAATAGTGATTACTGAACGGTTACTAGTTCCACACCTCTTTGTTTACTACAACATAGACGAATAAATCTCATGTACTCAGGATCCACCAGCCAAATCCTAAGAACCTAAGAGCCTGAAAGGAGCGATAAACTCCAATAAATTCCTACAACTAAATTTGCGCCTAAAAAGCCCCCATTTATTCTTCTGTTTAAAATTATTATCTATTACGCAATGATCTACTTCGTAATACTGTTGGTTATTTTAAAGGAATTTCTTTGTATAAATGAATATAAACTGTATAACACATTTTTGTACTCCTGAGTGTTTTATAATAATATTGTTAATTATGCATGTAATGTTCTATGCATGTTTTAGAAATAATTTTTGTTGTTCCATTATTGTTCTTATATAATGTTTACTTTATGCTACTGTAACGCTATGGTCACAAAGAAAACACCATATTAAAAAAAATAAAAAATAAAAGACTTTCTAGAGAAGTTTATGGATTCAAGAGTTCTCAAAACCATGTATTTCCGCTGAAATCTCGATATCGAATTTTTGGATGGAATACTATATCTTCTGTACCTACTTTGTGCGTACAAATCACTTGGTAGAAACAGTAAATATATAGATAGATATAGATTGATAAATAGATAGAAAAATAATTTTTATTGGTGTCAAATTATTAAAGTTATTACTCAAACAGTTACTTCATGTGGCGTTGACCACGCATGCATATTTATGATACAAGTTAAATTTAAAAGGAATGAGATCTCTCTTTAAACTTAGTATTAGCTGTGTTTTTACATTGCCAACATGTAAGAGGTAGACAAAAGATTACTACACAAAATAAGTATACTTGGTTAAGGAATATAACTTAGGCCAAATATATTTTATTACTAACTAACCATTTTCGAAATATTGCCTCTTATATGTTTAAATTTTACTATATTTATACTTTTCTCAAATGGAAGGCGTTGCTAATATTTTTCATCCTTTTCAAGTAAACAAAATGGAAAATCAATACATAATATATGAATATCAATTGACAGGTTTTAAAAAATTTCACTATCAGTTTAGCTAACTGAATTTCTTTATTCCCCTTCTACAAGTAAATATGTCGTAATAAAACATTCCTAGCAATTGGATATACAGAATCAGACCGAAAAATTCTATGCATAGCCGGAATTTGAACTATCAGTGAGCTCTACCATTGAGCTACCATGGCAACATGCCGGCACGGCATTAAACTTCTCAACCGACTCGCATGTTTCCCGATAAACCATAAGGTGATCTCAAATTATTTTGAGATGACATACCTCAATGGTGACTTACAGTATTGTAAGTACTTTAAGTCCCTGGATTCATAGTATAGTCAATTATTATGGTCAACCGACTAGAGACCGGGAGATCCGTGGTTCAAATCCCTGCTATGGCATTGAACTTTTCAGTCTGAATCTACCTATCTAACTCCTGCCCTACACACGGCTTAGGTGAAAAATCAATTAAATCAATTCCAAGCAATATTAGTCCTGATAAGTTGAAGTAGAACAAAAAGCTTTTGAAGGAATAGTTAGCTGCATCATAGACAGAAAAAGTTATGTGAATGTAAGACTTTAGATTTTTCTTTCCGAGCGAATTGTAGCACTACCACTGCGACAATGGTTACGTGTAAAATAATAGAAAGACAATAATACACACAAAATTTGTAATATCTGTAGAAGAAATGGTTGGTGAATCCTTAGAATAATAAATACATAAGATGTGTATTCCAATATTATTTATTAATTCTAATAAGATAAATATATATATATTAAATTCTTATTATATATACTTACAGTATATTTTTATACTCATAGTCAGGAGAAACAACATAATTGACAATTAACATTTTAGTGTGTGTTGTAAACTGATCGACCTGGTTATGTTATACTGGTAACTATAAGGAGCATGTTTTCGTATGGCAGATTGTCAACTATATGAAGAACATGTCTAGAAGGCTTCTTTCCGTTGTCGACAGTCAGCTTAAGATAGCAGGAACGTCTTCCGAAACATGTTCTACATAATACAACAAAACCAGGTGAACTGTTTTACCCGGTCGACATGCAAGATTTTTTAATATGTTTTATACTTTACTGTTTTAATTGCCGTAATTTTGAAAGAGAAACAGTAGACTTTAAGTGATATTCTCTTTTCAGAACATGAGAGTAAGAAAGTAGTTGTTTTCCTGTACAGAAAAAAAATTCTGATGTATTCCATTTACATGGAATTTTCTACCCGTTCTGCAAACAAACTATTCTTTTGTCTACATCATGCTAATCGAGATAAACATTAGCAGACATGGTTTTACTACTTGATTCCGTGTAGGCAGAAGGGAAATGTAATAATACATTAGGCTAATGCAATAGTCAAAATCTTTTAAAAACTGGTCGCTATGTACACAATTGAAGTTCGGCTCGCATTGCAAGGCCGGCGGTAAACTAACGAGAGATGAAAGGAAAGGTAATACCATTTCAGAAAAGGTGCGTAGTTTAAAATTGAAACCAATAACAAGGAATATATTGTAAACCATCAAATTTACAATAAAAATGTGTATTACATAAATTGTATATTTTAATGAGATTTACATTTTTGTTAAATTTTTGTCCATTTCTTAGGATTTTTAAGTATAAAAACTTCAGCAAAATTAATCCAGAATGAACATGATTTCAAAAGCTATTGCTGTATAAATAAATATATACATTATATTTCAGTTGCAAATATCTATTATATACAGTATTTTAATCAAAATCGTTAGAGCCATTTTTTTTAGAAAACTCTCAAAATATTTTCTATGTTAAGGGTAGCTTGGATTAGAGGGTTTTCTTGAAAATCTTTGTGCCCCATCCTTGAAAGATAATATCAATAAGTATTTAACGGTATTTTAATTTTTGAGCTATGTTGACCACAGAAACACACAGGGACCTTTCTCTAATTTTCTTTCATTTTTTTGGAATCAGAGGACCTTAAAACATATTTCCGGTGAAATCTCCTTGTCGAAGTTTTGGATTGAATAAAACGGCTTCTTCGTACGCTATGTAGTATAGAAAATGTAAAAATATGTGCTTGAAAAACTTGAACCAATTACAAAGAACACTCGGAAATTCAGAAGTACTGTTGTCTAATGTATAGTGTACGAACAATTTAATAGAATTTATAGCAATCCAGTCGTAGGAATAGCTCAGCCAGGAGGTTCCATATATGTAATGTATAGCAAAAATAGGAATTCACTTCATAAATCAGGCCTGCTGTTTGTGTAGTAAGATGTTCCAATTCTTGGTTTACTAATTACACAAAAAGCATTCAGAATGAAGAAAATCCCAAAACATATTCACAGAAAATTCAAGATATATACACTTTACTCCTCATAAAACCATTTTGGGAAATATAAATATTCAAAAATATTCCACATAAAAGGTAATTTTGGTGGGGGATTTTGTAGATCTTTGTGTCGATGCTATAGATACTGAAAATGTAAATGGCGTTTTATTTATGGAGGCTCTTTAACGGCTGTGTTTCTCAGCGTCCCATTCTATATATGACGTGAACGACCGCTTAATTTTGCTCAGAGGCCTCTCTATCAGGCTTGAGGTTCTTTTACGTGGCGTAAGTCTACGACACGGGACCAACGGCTTTACTTCCCTTCCGAAGAATGCCATGCTAAGGATTCTTACACCCGAAAATCCATCGTCCTCCGCCGGGTTTGAACCCGCGACCTTGGGCATATGAAGTTAGCATGGTAGCCATTACACCACGGAGGGCTACTTATAGATCCTAGACTTTAATACCAAGTTCGGTGTTCGTAGTATTTAGAATGTTATTTACTTTAACAGTTCTATATATTTCTGTGGTAAACTTATACGTATCATTTATATTGTAACTGTTTATCTAAAATTCATTAGGATAATAGAAGACTTCCTAGACAGTTAATGCAAAGTTCAAGGTGCCAGTACATTATATGTTTCATGCCAATATATAAAATATGATATTTTAATTTATGTTGTTTTGTTATTAATTGTAGAATAAAAAAAATCGGATGTGTTTTTTCCCCATACCTTTTTTACGCCTATTCTACAACAAATTATCATTAGAAAAGTATATTCTTCTATCAAATTCATGATAATTGAAAAAACTTAAGCATAAATCTATAATACTTAGTTCCTTATAAGTATAAGGGAAATAAGAGAATTCACAAAGCTAAATCGATCTAAAATCCTTTAAAAGCGGGTAGCCATTTGAGGCATTGAAATATCATTCTCTTTACCTGACCAAGATGAAAAAAGTAAATAACTACTTCCATTTCAGAAACGTCAGTTGGACATTTTAAAAAAAATAACAAGAAAAATACTCGATTCACAAAAAGTATATGTGACATAAATGTTGTGTTTTAACGAGATCTACATTTTTGTGTAGTATTGTTGTTGATCTCTTTCGATTTACAACTTAAGTAAAGTAATTAAAAATTGGGAGGACTTTAGAGGATATTCCTAATAATGCAAAATTTTAATTTATTCTCCATGTAAATACGTTTTACACACTGCATTTTAATCAAAATCATCAATGGTATCGTTTAGAGAAACAAAATCCAAAAATATACCATACAAAGGGTAATTCAATGTGTAAATCTTCATGTCGTGACCTTAGAGTAAATGCAATGTTTGGTATCTAACGAAATGTTATCCTCTCCACAGATACACAAATACTTTATAACTAGGTAGAGAAGGTAGCTATTGTACTCCACCGAAAATATTTTGAGCACCCTTGTTTCCGAAAAAATCATTTTTAGAAAAAAGGTGTGAGTTCCGTGTCCTTGTGTGTATGTGTCTGTGTTTGTATGCGCGTGTGTGTTTATGTGTGCTCATATGTGTGAGAACAGCATATCTGAATAATGAAAAGTCAGCATATTTCAGGAATGTGACGCGCAAATTTTCAGAAAATTAATCCCACTCCAGTGCACCCTTTAAATGAAAAATACTTTTAAATTGTGGGTTTTCTTCAAAATGTTCTATTTATTTCGATTAAAATACTTTTAAGATTTTACATTTAAGATTTTTCATCACAAACAGCATGTTTATCTTGAGCTTTCTGGGAATAGCCTCTGAAACCCTATTCATTCTGGATGACTTTTACATAACCTCATAATAACTGATATGACTAAATCTTACTGCAATAAATGTAGATCTCTTTAAAACATGCTATTCATACCCTAAACTTTTTGTGGAGTTAAGTATTTCCGAGATATTCTCTGTTGTTTGTTTTTAAATGTCTAGAATTTAGAATGTTATCAAATGGGAAGTAGTTATTCACTTTTTTCATCCTGGTTATTCAAAGAGAATGGAATTTTAATCGCATCACATAGTGACAGCTTTGAAAAGAATTGTCTATCGCTTTAGCGTACAGAGTTTCTGCTAAGACGATAAGAAATAGTTTGCAGAATTAGTAGAGAAAATGACGTAAGTGTCTACGTCAAATATTAGGAATAGATCTATACAGGATGGATCACCAAAAACTTGTACGAAAATATTTTGGAAATGGAATGTGAAATTGATGTGCGGTAGTCAGAAGATCATACCTGTAGCCCATAAACAGATTTTTAATAATAGTTGGAAAGTGCATTTATTGAGGAAGCATACCATTTTAATGGAAAAATTCCTGTTTACAGCAAAAAAATAAAATTACGGTAAATGACAATAACAATGGTATTTGTTGCAAGATTGTAGTGCAACTACTTTACAAGAAATCGTATTTTCAAGAATTTCCACACGGACAGTTTTTTGTTCTATTCAACCTATTTCCTAGGTGCGATGTTGTTGCGTTTCTTTACTTGCGACTTTCCAGTGAGTTTGTCCAAGCAATAGGTCATGAGTGAAAGATGGGATTAGTAGGGTGCAGAAAGAGCCGACATTCTCATGGTGTATGGAGAGTCAGGAAGAATCAGTTTGTTGTTGTACCGTGTATGCAGAAACATATTCCAGTAGACGTCAGTCATCTAAGCAATTATTAATCAACCTTTCCCACCAGTTGCATGAAATTAATAGAGTAACACTTAGATAATGAAACAGAAACAAACAAGTGACTGAAGGAATGAATGAATGTTTTGGCTGCTGTTGCAGTAAATCCGCAAATAATTTCCCGTGCAATCGCACGTAGAAGTGGCAGTAGTCCGACAAGTGTTTTTTGGATTCTCCATCGATAGAGGTTCCACCCCTATTGTATCTCTGTCTTTCAAGAGCAGCATGGAAACAATTTTGAGAATCGTGATAGCTTTTGTTCATGGGCATTAAGAAATAATACTCCAGATTCATCATGTATCTTATTTAGTGATGAAGAAACATTTATTGATGGACAGGCAAAGCCAAAGAAACATGCACTATTAGTCTGTTGACAATATAGTCAAAATCATCGAAGGAACACTGAACTCGCATAAGTATCGCAGCCTCCTAACACACCATCTTCGTAGATGTAGAAGACGTTTCTCTGAAGACTAGGAGGAACCTGTGGAACTAACATGATTGCTTCCAGTCCGTAGTGCATAATCGTACTATAGCTTCCTCACGGATTGTTTCCAAACCATGGATAGGACGAAGAGGACCTATAGCTTGGCTCCGAATTTGATTCCTTTAGACAATTTTCTGTGGTGAAAGCTGAAAGACAAAGTCTAATAATACATACCAACTTTACCAGATAATATAAAACGACTTATTACTGCTGCCTATTCTGAAATTTCCATTGAAATGCTAGAACGTGTGCAGCAGTGTTTCCATAGTAGACTGGAAGCATGTATTGAAGCTACCGGTGGTCATTTTGAACACAACCTTTGAAGGTTACTTTTCTCTTTCATAATCCACAAAAGTAGTGTATTTCCATTCGTTTTTCTTGTTTGTACTACCACAGGTTGTAAATAAGATTTTTTGTTAACTACTCGCACTAGAATCCTGTGACAAATACCATTGACATACCTTTATTTTGCTGATGTAAATAGACATTGCTTAATTTGTATGTTTACACCAAATACTTTCTTAGTATTATTAAAAATGTCTTTGTGCTAAAACATGAGTCACTGACTACAATCAGTAGTGTGAAAAACGCACATAAAACCGCATATCAACAGCCTTTCCACTTCGAAATATTTGCGTGAAAGGTTTAGATGATTCACCTTATATGTGTGAGTGTTTCTATGACAGCAGAACATAAAAAGGAAAAGTTGCTTGAATACCTAAATGAGTATGTCAGTCTAGTATCTATCAAGGATGAAACACGAAAATTAACATAAATACTCCCCCAACCCCATTGGCTCCTCAAGGAAAAAAGAATATGTTTAATATTTTCAAAAGTAACTAACAAATAGGATTAAAATTTTATATATTTAAGATATTTGCACGAGAAACAAAATGTCATTCTCCGTGTTTTAGGAGAACTATGATAATCTCTAACTTCCGACGTCACAATTTCTAACCCGAGATGGGCTACAGATTTTATTTCGGGTGTAAAATCCTTAGCATGACTTCCTCTGGAATGCAAGTAAAGCCACAGGTTCTATCTTAGATTTATGACATATGCCAGAACTTCAAGCCTCATAGAGGCATCTGAGCAACATGGCCGGCCTTTTACGCCCAATATCACGGGACGCTAAGAACATGTGTAGTTAAATAACAAAGGAACAATATGTATATCTGGATTTTTTGGAAATAATTGGGTGGCTTTTGAATAACCCGTAAGAAATGGAAGTGGAGATTTAATTATCGACGCTTTTTAACTGCTGAGATTCTCAGCGTCCCATTCTATATTGGGCAAGAAGGACCGCTTAATTTTACTCAAGGGCCTCTTTTATAAGACTTGAGGTTCTTTTATGTGCCGTAAATCAAAAACACGGAACCAACGGCTTTATTTCCCTTCCGAATGAAGCAGCGCTAAGGATTTTTACTCCCGAAAATAATCCATCCTCCTCCACTGAGTTTGAACCCGCGACCTTGTGTACTATGGTTACCATGCTAACCCCTCACCACGGAAAGTGACTACCCATAAGAATGGACTAAGTCTACTACATATATCGTTAAAGGACACGATTTATATCCCATAAAATATTTGTGATGTTAAACATTTACGATATATACTTCATTATTGGTTTAGTTTTCTGTTCTCAAGTGGTAAGTCGCTATTTGTCACCCTCCGTGGAGTAGTGGTTATCATACTTGCCTCTAATATCCATAGTTACGTTTCCATGCCCGGTGGAACGCGGTTTCCTGTGGAAGGGAATTAAAACCGTTGATGTCGTGTAACTGCACATGAAAGAAACCTATTCCCTGAAATAAAAGGTATATGGGCTAAATTTTTCACGTTCGCAAATCGTGATTTAGTCTTACAATGTATCTATGGGCGATGGGTTGATCCTTTGTGCAAATAGTGGCGAACTCACAGTAAAGGGGGCTCCGTATACGCGGATATGTCGTGATGGATCTTGAATTAAAGTCGCTATATGTTTTTTTTTCTCGGTGTCAAGCAAGTAGTGTGGAAATTAAATCCAATGACCAGCATTCAAAAACCTGTATTTCGCTTTAGCCGATTGTATGTAACTCTTTATGTATCCCCAGCGAAGCCTGTAAATGTATACGTAATAAAAGTTTTCTTTGATTAACAAGAAACTGACTCAAAGTAAGATCTGAAACTTCTGACCACGTATTAATTCTTATGTGTTCTCGGGCTTCTGGACAGGTAAGTTCATCGATGGACTCTAACGTTTCGAAGATGTACATCATCTTCGTCTTCAGGTAAACTGATAATTTGAAAGTCCAGATTCACGTATTCATAGTGCAAGAGTGAAGCTAGCATCTTATTGATTCGTCTGATATATTTTATGTGACTGAGGCAGAGAACTCATATAGAACATAAGGCGGCTATACGCCTAATGTTTTGAACTTGAGCACGAATCTGTTGGAAAATATTTTATAGGACACATGTTTTGAAGCATAATCTGTTTTATAAGAATGCAGTGAAGTTTTCTAAAGTATTGCGTGACGGCTGTTAGGAATTAGGTGATGTGGATCTTTTTCATCGGTGCCAAATAAGTCGATATTAGATTTTGACATATTCTGCGATAATATAATGTTCGGACACTCACTTATAATTTGTAGTTTCTCAATTTTGTAACCAGCTAATTTCTTTTCAATGGAAAAGTTATAATATTTTACAAGCAGAAGTGGAGATGGATAATAGTAACAACCTCAAACCAGACGAAGTACCACGTTTTCCTTTTCTTCTCTTTTATATTTCATTTTGGCTATTCTATGTTGTTCTTGTCTTCTCTTAGAAGTTTTATGTATGTTGGTTCCTTAGAATAAAAAGGATATATTGACTATACCTAACCTAAACTGGTAAATAATGGCATTGATTTTTCAGTCTGACTTTACCTATCCAACTCCTGTCCCACACACGGCTTGTGTGAAAAAACAATTATTCAAATAACTATTTGAGTGGTTTGTCTAATAATTTTAAATGTGAATAGGTTCGAAGAAACCCACGACTTTTGGAAATTGCTATCCTAGGCTAAAATAATATAAAGGTTTAATTATTATTTCACCTAGTTTCTAATAAAACCATTTCTGTTAACGCATATGTTTTGATTAGGATGAAGTAGGTTGTAAGAATAGTTTATTGCAGAACAGTTGGAAAAAGTAATTTGAATGTAACGCATAAGATGTTTTGCCTCATCAAATGCAACTGTTACAAGGAAGGGTGCAGGATTAAGGCGTTTTAACTGTTAAATATTTATTATTTTAATTATCTGGAACTACTTCATGTATGTTAAGCAGTAAATTATCTATTTGCTTTTTGATTTTATCTCAATAGCGTATATGTAAGCATTTGGTAAAATATTTAAGAGATGTGATGAAGATTAATACAGCGGAGAGAGAAAAAAGTGCCTAATTGTATCCAACACGTCCTTCATAGAACGTCATTATAGCCTTAACTAATGAGACTCACTATTAACTTTCCAATTACCCTATAATTCAGAGAAGCATTAGCTCTTAGCCATAACAATATCAGCTTAACATAACAGCTGCAGCTCGCGGTCACCAGGCGATTAAACTCTCTCAAGTTGTAGATCCGGTGAGGCAATGAGGAAGCAAAGACAAAAATAAAATTAAAGACTGTGCTTCCTAATAAGGGATAGTCATTTAAAAACCAACCCCATATGCATAACCGGATCCATATATACAAGTAGAATGAAAGCAACAAAACAAAGATTGTTAAAAGATTTTGGTTAACCAGATCATCTTGAAATCGCCGAAACACGGCTCACATTCGCCTGATCTAAGATTATGCAGCCACTACCATTTTCCTGGTTTTCCCAGGTAGGTAGGGGCCTGTTCTGCTACGATTCTTAACATGTTTCATCTGTTTCACCCTTCATAATATGTTTCAGGACTTTAGTAATGTGTAACGGCAGTTGCTGCTTTGGAACGGGACAGTGGAGCCTATTCTTGGCTGCCTAATTATCCATCCTAGGAGGCTTTTGTGGATGATGCAAGAAAAATCACGTTGGGATTGATGTCATTCTTGAAATGTTATGGATCCTGTTCTTACGCGCATGCATCACGGTCCTCCGGTATAGACTATACCCTTCAGTTTTCGCTTCATTCCCTTCCTCCGAGAGGGCGTGTAAGTCCAAAAAGCTACTAGTAGTCTACTTGCACTGTAGAACTCTAGGTCCAGGAGACGCTCATTCTGTCTCCTATTGCTCCCCTTCATTCCTTCATCGTCTCCTCATGTAAGTGACAAAGGGTTAATGGAAGCCAGCGTGCAGTGTTGAGCTTCAGTTTCTGGAGACGCTCATTCTGCTTCCTAAGGCCGCGCCATGGCTCGTATTTGGCTCACATTCGGTCGCTAGGTATCAAATCCTAGCCACGGTGGTGGAAAAAGCGGTGCAGGGGTGGGTTTACCCCGGATTCTCCGGTTTCCTCCACCATCGCATTCCACCATTCCACATGCTCCGTCTTCATTTACGTATCATCAGTGTCATCGCCTACAGTGCCACAGGTAGTCAAAGCGGGCATTAAACACTATAAAGAATTCTGCTTCCTTCCGTTTCTTCCTATCTTCGCCTCGCGTAAGTGACAAAGGTTACTAGTAGCCTTATTACACTGTTGAGCTCCTTTCTTCGCCTCTTCCTCCTCCCGTAAGTGCTATTAGTAACCTGCGTGCAGTGTTGAGCTTCAGTTTATGGAAGCCGTTTTTTGTCCCTTATATCTCCCTTTCATTCCTTTCTGCTTATATCACTTAAAAGAATCGCTGAATTTTTTATAGCTGGAGTTTTATTTGTGGACCAATCTTAAATGTATTAATATCTCGTATAATTGTTATATACTCTGCCTCATACCGATCTAGAGAGCTCCGTGGTAATGTGTGGACTTACATTCCAAGTCTCGGGTTCAGTTCTTTGGCCGAGTCCTCTAAGCTTAGATTTTTTCCAGTTTTCCTAGTTTTCCTTTATATAATTCATGCTGCGATTAATTATATACGTAAATTCACGAATTTTCCTGTCTCCTCATTTTTCATTTCCTTATTAAATGAAGAATCGAAAGATCAGATGAATGGACCGCGGTGAGGTATATTACGATGTTGTACTTTGTCGTGCGTCTGTAATGGCGCCAGAGCCCTCAGAGAGGTCTATGAAGTGTCACAACAGCATTAGGTTGTAATATCTAGAGACTTGTGTCCGAGCCTTGCCCCGGGTCTGGTGACGCTGTGTTCTTCGCTTCAACTCTTCTTTCTGGAGATTTCAAAAAACACAAAAAGCTGCTGTGCGCTTAATTGTTGAAATTCTCTTACCAGGCCACATTAAGCCTCTCTCGTACTACATCGTAAAGTTCACAAAAGGTATTCTTTATTTGTTTATTCCCAAACTAAAAGGGGAACAAGATTAGGATTTAGATTATTCCGCGTGGGGTTCCCAGTCACTGGGGCAGAACACCACACGTGAGCGATTCTGGCCCTTGTGGACTTATGTGACCCCTAGGAAGAAGGGATGAGGGAGATACGATAAATGAGACAAAATATGGATGAAGACGGGAGAATCATGGACAGAGGGCCTAAAGTTCGACGCCTTAAGTGCCTAAAGTACCTGAGGGCGAGTCCTGGCAAAGTGGTTCCACAAAGACGCCAGAAAGAAACCTTTACAGAGCACGCAACTACCGCCCAGCCGCGGCCGGCCAAGCACCGTCACCGTGTCTTGCAACCCTGAAGTAGATGACAAGAAGTGATGGTTAGAGGAAATAAGCCTGACTACTCAGACATGCCCGTGAGCCCCAGGGATCATTTCCATGGCGTTTTCCACTAGGCCAGTACCTACACCTTGCTTGTGGATTCACGACTTCCGCGCGTCAACCCAAGCAGGAGATGACTACCAAAGACCTCGGTGGGCGCAACTGCTACCTAGCATGCCGTCTACTAACTCTCCAAGTTAGTGCTAGAAGACATTGAGGCATCTCACAATTCCGTTAAAGCGTACCTAATCTCCTATGGAATTCGGGACCACTGCCACGCCAACCCAATCCGAACAGCTCCCTTTCCGGAGGGAATCGGATGTTTGGCTACTTTTAGTACATCAGAAGTAGCACGGGTGCTCGGATGTATATCTTGAATATTCTGGGAATAGCCTCTGAAGATGTCTTTTGCATAACAGTTAAAATATAGACAAAAACTTACTCCACAATAAATGTAGTTCTCGTCAAAAGCACACAATTTATGTCCTGTACATTATTGTTTTAGAGCTAATCATTTGCAAGATATTCCTGCTTACTGCTTTCAATTTTAAAACACTTACATCCCAGTTTCTTTTATTTTATTATTGTCCATGCAAAAAGAAACTAATTTCAATTGTATCAAGTAGTGACCAGCATTTAAAACGTTTGACTGTCGCTTTAGCCTAGTGAACTCCCTTACTTTCCTTCTACTTACAAGGAAGTAAGTAATAAGACCATTTCTGCTAATGTTTATTTCGATTAGTATGCTGTGAGAATAGCTTTTGCAGACCAGAGAAAGCCTCACGCATGGAATACATCAGCTTTTTAAAGATAAGTTTGCAAAATAATTTACAGAAAAAGGCATGTGAATGTACAACATATTTTTACAAATGAATTTTAGAGTTCTACAGCACAACAAATATCATCCTGAAGTTTTGTATTCCTTATCTTTACTTTCTCTGTATAGTACAATGCACGTAGGCATTGCAGTCCACCCAAAAATTCGATACCGAGATTTCACCGTTTTAAGATCCCCTGTATCTCATAAAAATTTACATTCTCTACATAGCACATGGTACATAGAGAAGGTACTCGACTCATTCCTACAAAAAAGTCGATACCGGAATTTTCCCGGAAGTACAGGTTTTAAGGTCACCTATATCCTAAAAAAAACTATTTTTTTGTAAAAAATAGGCCCATGTGTGTGTCCATGTGTCTGTGAATACAACTCAAAGATGAAAAGCGTAAAACACCAAACTTGGTATTTAAGTTTAATATCATCCAAGGATGCGTCGTGAAGATTTTGAGAAAAGTCCTCCGACACCAAACTATCCTTTACGTGAAAAAATTACAAAAAGTTTTATTTTCTCAAAAATTCCTCAAACGGTTTTGATTAATTGTTCAATATATTTACATGATCAATAAAATGTATGTCTTTAATTTATGGGGTCACTCTCCGTGGTGTAATGGTTACCATGCCTATACCTTGGGTATCCAAGGTTGCGGATTCAAACCCGACGGAGGACGATGGATTTTTTCGGGTGTAAAAATCCTCGACATGGATTCCTTCGGAAGAAAAGTAAAGCCGTTGGTTCTGTGTTATAGGTTTACGGCACGTGTAGAACCTCAAGTCTCATAAAAGAGGCCTCTGAGCAAAAATAAGAGGTCCTTCAAGCCCATTATAGAATGAGACGCTGAGAATCAGACAGTTAAAGAGCGTCCATAAATAAAACTCAATTTTCATTTTGAATAATTGGGAATAGCCTCTGAAGACTTCTTCATTATGTATGTCTTTTGCATAACTAGTAAACCGTACGAAATAGGAAAAAATAAATTACTACACCAAAAATATAGATTTCCTTATAATTTATATCATGTGCATGTTTTTTTGTGGAGTTGACCATTTCTAATATATTCCTTATTATTGGCTTCAGTTTTAAAATACATACATTTTTCTCATACGGAAACTTTTCATCTTCTGGCGACACAAAGAAACGAATTTCAATCACATAGCAACCAGCTTTTAAAAGTTTTGACTATCGCTTTAGCCTAGTGTAGATCATTTCTGCTAATATTTATCTCGATTAGCATGAAGTATATAGAAGAATTACCTTTTCAACAATAGTTTGTTACAGAGATGTAGAGAAATGAGAATGGAACACATCAGATTTCTTGTTGAAAGATAGACGAAGTTGCCTTTTCCCCCCTATTCACGTCATCCTTGCCCATTCTAGTGTTCGTGCATTATGCGTTTAGTCTTGTGTAGACCATCGAGCTTGTAAAGCCAGCCATGGATGTCCCCGAGAGCAGCCTAGGATATTGATGAAATGATGGATGTCATTGCAAAATTCACCAAGGGATTGTTAGCCAGTAAATTGTCAGATGTTCTGCCAAGGAAAACGCACAGCAGAATCCAATAAATCGTTTACCCTCAGATCATGACTCACTGCACTTAATGCAGGTTAAACAGGCGTCTATGAAATCAAGAAAGCTGGGAAAATCAAGTTCTTAAGACTGACGTTTTAGGTTTGTGAGGGATGGATTGAGTAAAAGAAAAAACAAAGGCCCTTCCTTTGAAAAAAATTAGATTCTTAAAAGAATTACCAAACATCGGTTCCATTAACAATACTTTTAATATATTTCTCATATTCACAGATTCCACTTCATTTTCTTTTTACAAATGGAATCTGCGAGTATGAAAAAGTTTATCAGACTATCATCTTGTATCTACGCATTAATTATTAGGTTAATCAATATGCTTACTTTCTTTACACGTACTATGTACTCAGTGTATACAGAAGGTATTGTACTCCACCCAAAATTCTATACCGGGATTTAACCGGAAATACACGTTTTGAGACCCTAAATCCTCCAAAAAACATATTTTTAGAAAAAGGTCGGTGGGTGTGTTTGTGGACAGCATAGATCTAAAACAAAACCACAGTTAAATACTAAACCTGGTATTTATTTAAGTACCTTTCAAAGATGCGATACGAAGATTTTTAAGCAAATCTCCCCTCATGAAACTACTCTTTACTTTAAAAAAAGTCTAACGATTTTTATTAAAATATCGTATATTAGAGATATTTATAAAATATATATGTTGAATCTTTTAGGAATAGCTTCAGAAGACCTCTTTATTCTGGATGCTTGTTGAATTTTGCATAATTGGAAAACCGTAAGAAATACACAAAACCTTACTACACAAACAATAAGATTTTGTTAAAACACATAACACGGATTTTTGTAGAGCTAGCCGTTTCGGAGATATTCCTTGTTATTGGTTTCAGGAATACTTATACTTTTCTCATATGGAAATTTATCTACTTCTGGCTGTACCAAGAAACGAATTTTCGATCATATGTTAACCAGCTTTCAAAAGATTTGACTATCGCTTTAGCCTAGTGCATTCCCTTATTTCCCTTTTCCTTACAAGTAAGTAATAAAACCATTTCTATTAACGTTTATCTCAATTAGCACGTTCTAGATAGAATAATAAGCTTTTTAACAATAATTTTATAGAGAAATATAGATAAAATGGAAATGGGTTTTATTTATGGAGGTTCTTTTACCTGCTGAGGTTCCTAGGGTCCCAATCTATGTTGGGCGTGAAAGACTGCTTAATTTTGTTCAGAGGGTTAATTATCATTCTTAAGGTTCTTTTAAGTGACATTAAACTACGACACTGGACCAACGACCTTACTTCCCTTTCGAAGGAAGACGAGCTAAGGATTTTTACGCCCAGAAAAATCCATCGTCCTCCGCCATCGACCCTGGGTATACGAGGCTAGCATCGTGACCACTACACAACGGAGGGCGGCCAGAAATAGAGAAAGTCAAATGAATGAAGCACAACATATTTATTTCAATGCATTTTAACTTGCGCACTTCTTCAGTTACTGTTCTATCTTGACGCTATAGATCAGTATTAAGATCAAAATCGCATAGTGTACTTCTTTCCAGTAAAGGTGTAGCAGAATTAATGCTAATAAGGCACATTCAAGGAGTATCTTACCGATTTTGAAATAAAATTATGTACAATGGAAACCTCAGGTATAATTAATATTTATTGCACCAATTTTACCTGCCCATTGCGGAAATTATACATGTTGGTGAGCCTTATAGATAGTGGTCTAACAATTAATAGTACAAGAAACACAGGTATAACGTAATGAGTATTCTATTCCATTTAGCAATATGTATCTATTATTAAGTATGTTTGTGGGTCTTGGTGTATAAATCTATTAGACACAAATGTAAACTGCGAGATGTGCATTTTTATCTGGAATACCGAAGATTCAAGTTGTTCAACACCAAACTTCACAATTGCATTATATATCCAATACACATATGTCGTTTACATTTCCGATATATATAAAAGATAATTAGGATCCACGTAATGCAGAGATCGTTACATCTGGAATCTTCACAATATTGTATAAAATCATATTCGTTTATAAAAAGAAAATGAATGAGAATGGTTTAATAATAATAATTAATAACAAATACGTTTTATTATACATACTTTTTCAAAATAATCAGAGTTCCATGTTGTGTAGAGATTGCTACATCTTGAATTTTATTCACAGGCAGGCCAAACGCTTTCCAAGAGATTTCGGTAATAAAGAAGCAATACTACGAATTTTACTCCCGAAAAAATTCACCACTCTCCCGCAACCTGAAAAATAAAAGTTCCCAACCACGGAAGAATGACCACCCAGTCATGTACATTATCTGCAAACATGTCAATGTGATATCGGAATAAAGGAAGAAGAAATTCAGAATTAGTAGTCATAGATAAATAAGTCACTTCTTTATGATCAGTGAGAAGGAAAACAATGCAGTGTGGCATGCATATGACTTTCTCTCGGTACTATGGCTGATAATTAAATAGCTTATATAAACTTTTATTGCAATAGATTACTTTTTTATCTACTTAATATTAAATAAGGAAAATGTTTACATTAACAGTTTCATTGCATATTTTCTGCAGCTACAAAGAAATACAGACAACTGGATCGAAACTTCTATATTTGAAAAACAGATTACTTTATATTACCTTTAAAATTCCATACACTTTTGATGGCATCACAAGGAACACTGAAATCCTATAATATTTCAAAATATAACATAGCAAAATACTAGCAAATCTTAAGTAACAATGTATATGTCGGAAATGGCAGATGCGCACAATTGTTTTGAAAGAAATTGAGTTTTAAACAGACAATTTTTTTTATTCTTCCAAGCACGTGATTCCAAGACTTTTAAGAAAGTTATTCAACGCCAAACTACCATTATTTGGAAGATTTTGATTTTATCAAAACTAACACTAATGATTTTGATTAAAACACCATATATTTAATACACCTTCATAACCTACGAAATATATGTGTATGTTGGATATTCTAGGAATAGTCTCTGGTCCGCTTCATTCTGAATGACTATTGTACATATAACTGCAAAACATACGAGATAGATAAATCTTATTACAGAAAAATGCAGATCTCCTTAAAATATCACAAATTTATCTCATTTTCATCTTTTGTTAATTATTTTCGAGACATTCCTTGTTATTTTAAATTTACAAATACTTACCTTTTCTAAACTGAGAAGTTGCTATTCATTTTTCTCTATTGGTAATACAAAGGTGTGGTAATGCATTAACTTTTACTTTTTCTGGCGCATATGCGCCAGGTACATAGCTGATAGAGAAGGTACTGTATTCTACCCAACATTTTGACACCGAGATTTCACCGGATAAAAACATTTTAGCTTCCTCTGAATAAAAAATACAGTTTCATATTAAAGTCCAGGAGTCTGTATTTGTGAACACGATAACTGAAAAACGAAAACTCGGTTAAATACCATACTGGGTATTTAAATTCAGCGTTATCCAAGGATATGACACGAAGATTTTCAAGAAAATCCCTAACCCCAAACTACACTTTGAAAGTAAAATGTTTAAAAAAGTTTTCCTCAAAAATACGTAATGATTTGGACAAAAATATTGTATTTTACACATCATTATATGACAAATAAAATCAATATTTTGAATTTCTGGGAATAGCCTCTGAAGTCCTCTTCATTCTCAACGACTTTTGCATAACTTGTAAGTGCTAAAAAGAAAAAAGTTTCTAGACTTCATTAAAGCACGCAATTTATACCATGTAAAGTTTTTTTTAGAGATTTAACAATTTCCGAGAGTTTCCCTGTATTGTTTTCAATTTTAAACTGCATAAACGTTTTTCAATTGACAAATCCTTTTCCGTTTTATTATCTCTTTTGTTTCATTCCTGACAATGCAAAGAAAACAAATTTCGATTGTTTCACACAGCGATTTGCGTTTAAAACATATGTGTATTACTTTAGCTTACATTCTTAAGCTTACAAAAAGCAAGCAATAATACAATTTGTACCAGCTCTCAATTACTACTATGTAGAAAAACGAATAATCTTTTGTAAGCATTGTTTGGTTGTGGAACATGTAGAGAATCTCTTCTGGCTGGAACTCAGCAGTTTAAATTCCATTTATCTGAAAAAGTCCATTAAAGGAGTAACATTAATTTTTTGTTTGGAATATAATGTTACTTCTATCATATAAAAGTGAAAAGATAGCTGTAGATGAATTCTAATTTTAAATTTGTACAATGTTTTACAAAATGTTAGACTAAATAGATTATACAAAATATAATTACATGACGAATTAACTTATTTGTAAAACACCTTGTAATATTCCGCCCCAAAAGGCTTTGCGTTGAATATGAAGAAGCGTTTTAACGAATCACTATTGACAATTTATGATGTGAAGTTCATTAAAAATCGGGAAAGTTTATGAAATAATGAGGTGCATGTTGGAAGCAGATAGTAATGCAGCATGATCCCGAGGGTGTAATGACTATGCTGGAGGGAGTTATAAAATGGTACCATGTCACGGACACAGGCAAGCTCGCTCCCTTTCACGTCTCTCCCTCTCTCTCTCTCTCTAACACAGACGGATCGGGGATTCGAACAGGGGGTCCGCCGGATGAGAGGCACATGTAGCCCGTGTCCAAGCTGACATGACGAATTTATCACCGTGAGAGCGAGGCTACAACCGTTCTGTACAGCTGCGGACCGAATCCTCTCTCTGTCCAAAACTGACAGAAAAACTCACCAAATGTTACTTTAGCTTAAAAGTAAAAAATATTTTTTGGGAAAATTTGAGAACCTTCTACATCTATTCAAGAAGAACATTCGGAAATGTTTATTAATTACTTGTAGGTAGAAGCGAAATGAATCTTTTAAGGGCTGATTGCTATGTGCTTACATGGAAATTAATTAATTAATTCTTTTTGCATGACCAGGATTAAAAATCTGATGTGTTCCATTCGTATGGCTTGCTCTATAGCTCTGCAACAAACTATAGTTAAAAAGCTTATGCTTCTATTTACTTTATAATAATGGAAAAAATAACAGAAATAGACGTATTACATGCTTCCTTGTTAGTAGGAGGAAAATAAGGGAGTACGATAGGCTAAAGTGATAGTCAAAAGCTGGTTGCTGTGTGACTGAAGTTCCTTTGTTTGTATGGACAGGAGTTGACAAATTCCCGCATGAGAAATGTAGAAGTATTTTCAAGCTGAAAACAATAACAAGGAATGTCTAAAAAACGATCAACTCCACGAAAAAAATGTATATAACATAAACTGTATGTTTTAACGAGCTCTACCTTTTCTGTTATGTTAGCTTTTCTCTATCTCTTATGGGATGCAAAATTCCGAAGAATTGAGCCAGGATAAAGTAGTCTTCAGAGGTTATTCCCAGAAAATGCAAGATATAAATTTTATTTACCAAGTAAATATCTTTAATATACGATATTTTAATTAAAATCATTGGCCATTTTTGAGGAAAAATTAACATTTTCAAAAAGATTTCATGTAAAGGGTATTTGGGGTATGTAAAAAGTATCTTGAAAATCTTCGTGTCGCATCCTTGGAAGATACAATACTTAAATATCAAGTTTCGTATTTAACGGTCTTTTCGTTTTTTATCTATACTGTCCATAGACACACACATACACATGCACACACGGACCTTTTTTTAAAAATGTGTTGTTTTTTTTTATTCAGAGGGACCTCAAAATGTAATTTCTGTGAAATTTCGCTATCGAATTTTTAGGTGCAATATAGCACCTTCTCTATACACAGTACGTAGTACGTGCAGAGAAAGTAAAAAAAGAACATGAATAATGACTTTCCGTTTGAGAAAAGTATAAACATTGAACAATTTAAATTGCAAGGAATATTTCGGATATGTTTAACTCCATTAAGAAAATGTATTTGACATAAATTGAACGTTTTAATGAGATCCACATTTTTACTTTCTCTAGCCCGTATGTGCAACGCACATTGTGGATAGGAAGGCATTGCATTCTACCTAAAAATTTGGTGTGGAGGTTTCACCACAAATATGCTTTGAACCTGAAAAAGCTATTTTTAGAACAAGTTCCGTGTGTGCGTGTCTGTGGACAGCATAGCTCAAAAACAAAAAGACTTGATATTTATGTTGGTATCTTCCAAAGATGTAACTCGAGGATTTTCAAAAAAAAATCCTCCTACCACAAAAGTATACGTGTAAAATGTTTTGAAAATTCTGTTTTTCTCAAAAATGACTAACGATTTTGATTGAAATTGCGTATGTTAAATATATTTACACAGCAATTAAAATGTATATTTGAATTTTTTGGGAATAGTCTCTCAAGAACTCTTTACTCTGGGTGAATTTTTCAGAATTTTGCATAACGGTTAAACCGTAAGCGATAGACAAAACCTTACTACCTAAAAATGTAGATCTCCATAGCACATATAATTTAAGTCATACTATTTCTTGTAGAGCAGACGGTTTTCGAAAAATTCGTTGTTATTGGTTTCATTTTTAAAGTAATTAACTTTCTTAAACGGGACCAGGCAAAGTGAACCGACCCTCAGCTGTTTCACATAGTGACCAGCTTTTAAAATATTTGACATCCGCTTTAGCCTAATGTGTTCCCTTATTTCACTTTTACTTACAAGGAAGTAAGTATAAGACCAATTCTCCTAGTGTTTATTTAAATTAGATTGACGTAGATAAAAGAATAATCTGTTGTAGGAAATTATCGTTTGCGAAACAGCTAGAGAAAATTATGTGAATGGAACACATTAGAGTTTTTAGTAATAGGTGGACATTTATTGCCAAATAGTTTCAGTATGCACTTGAAAATGTACAACAATCGCATGGGCCTCCTGGCCGTAAATTCTTTTCCTGTCCTTGGGTATTTACAGTAAGATTTTTGTTCAGAATTACATTTATTTACTGCAAAACAATGATAGACAAGTGAGAAGAAAACACATACAGAGGAGTGAGAAATAATTAAAATGAAAGTCCGCCATAAACTATACACATAATATGTACAGAATAACTACACTCTCACTCCCGTGCACTCTTCCATTGTAATATTTTTGAACCACAGTAAAGATATACATTTAGTTACTGCATAATAGTACAACAGAGAAATGAATGTAGATACAAAAATTGTATGTGTTCCATTCGCATGACTTTCTCTAAATCTCTGAAACAAATTATTGTTAATAAGCCGGTTCTTTTTAATGCTAAAGCACTAGCAGAGACGGTCTAGTTAGTTAGAAGGGAAATAAGGGAACACACTAGGCTAAACCGACAGTCAAGTGTTTCAAAATGTGGTTGCTATGGGAGTGAAATCCGTTTCTTTGCGTGGCCAGGAGTTGACAAGTTCCTGTATGAGAAAAATTAAAGTATTTTAAAGCTGAAATCACTAACAAGGAATATCTCGAAAACGGCCAACTCCACGAAAAAACTGCATATTACATAAAGTGTGTGTTTCATCGTGATCTACAATTTTTTATAATAAGTTTGTCTATCTCTTACGGTTTACCAATTATGTATATACACGAGGGCTGTTCATCAAAGACTGAGACTGATTTTTTTCACAGATGTTTATTACTCCAATTCAATGTTTACATGATATTTTTCAAAGTAGTCCCCTCCTACCTCAATGCACTTTTTATAGCATCTCTGCCAGTCATTGTACACGTGCTGCAGACCTTCTTTGTCAGGTCCTTGAGAATCGCCTCACTTTTCTTGAGCACTGCTTCAGAGTTCTCAAATCGTATACCCATAAGCTTTGCCTTTAGTGATGGGAATAAAAAAAAAGTCACAGGGTGTAAGATCGGGGCTATAAGGTGGATGTGGTACACAGGTAATGTTGAATCGAGCCAGAAACTGCATGACTTGATTTGCGACGTGAGGCCGTGCATTGTCATGATGAAGTCGCCACCCAGTCCGAGAAAGCTCTGGTCGTTTCTTTGCAATGTGCTTCCTCAGTGTAGCCAATACTGTAGCTGTAACAGTAGTATGAGGGGGAACTGCCTGCTGGTAAATCATTCCATTACAGTCAAAAAATGTGATCACCATCACTTTGCCTGCAGATGGAACAACTTTTGTCTTTTTGGTGTTGGAGAACCTGGTGATTTCCACACTGTGCTGGCTTGTCTAACTTCAGGATCATAATGATGCAGCCATGACTTATAACCGGTGATACTCGATTTAAAAAATGCAACCCCTCCATCAGCAAAGAGACGCAGCACCTCACGGCTTGTCTCCATTCGCACAGCCTTTTGTTCGGGAGTCAACAGACATGGCACCCAACGAGCACAAACTCGAGTCATATGGAGATGGTCGTGCATAATTGTTAACACACTGCCATATGACATTCTCAACACTTCACTGAGGTTAAGTAAAGCTATACGCCGATCCTCTCGGACAATCCCAACAGCTGTGTTGATGTTGACTTCAGTCACAGCAGAAGCCGAAACACCAGGCCCACCTTGCTTAACACTGACAAGTAGCCTTCTTTTAAGTCCTTCAACCACCTAAACAGTTGCACAAGGTATTGCATCTTCACTGTACGCTTGCTTCAGCTTTTCATAAATTCGGTGGCTTTATGTTTTAAATGAAAACAGAATTTGATTGCGCTGTACTGCTCCTCTCGCTTCACTTCCACTGTCTGGTATGCGAAGTGCACGTAGCGTCTACAAAATAGAGCATTACTACCAACCTACCGATACGAGAATGCAGCCGCCTACCGACATTACACATAAAATCCCGCCCCTTTCAAATATTTATGTTACAGATACGAAACTATCACGGAAGCAACAGCAAAAAATCAGTCTTAGTCTTTGTTGATCAGCTCTCGTGTATATATAATCATCCAGAATAAAGAGGTCTTCAGAGGCTATTCCCAGAAAATTCAAGATATGCATTTTATTTGTCATGTAAATGTCTTAAATATAAAAGTTTTAATCAAAATCGTTAGAGCTTTTTTTGATAAAATCAATTTTTTTTATTTTTTTCATGTAAAGTGTAGCTTGCGGTGGGGGGATTTTCTTGAAAATCTTCGTGTCGCATCCTTGGAAGATACTAAACTTAAACAACAAGTTTGGTATTTAACGGTCTCTTTTCGTTTGTGAGCTATGCTGTCCACACACACACGCACAGAGACGCGCACACACACGAACCTTTTTCTGAAAACGCCCTTTTGGATTCAGGGGGACCTAAAACATATATTTCCGGTGAAATCTCGGTATCGAATTTTTCTCTGTAGACTATGTACATAGTACGTGTAGAGAAAGTAAAAACCAAATGGAAAAAGAATTAAGGTGAAGTTTATAACTATAAATGTATGATTACATATAAGACAATATATATATATATATATATATATATATATTTCATATATATAAACTATAAGATACTCTTACGAAAAGATACTTTTCTACTCAGCTCATGATAATCGAAATAAAACTTTGCAGCTATTACGCATTCCATTATACACACATACATACGAAAACCGCATCGATTGTCTTACGTCTCTATACTCCTATATACTCTTTCCAAGACATCACGAGAAACTACAGAATAGCAACATCTCCTTAAAAATTGGATTCAAAACGTTCAGATCTATATGTCGATTACCACAGAAATAATTATTAAAAATAAATTGTATATTTTAAAGTCTACATTTTTGTTTCGTTAGTTTTTGTCCATATCTTAAGTTGACACATTATTTGAAAATGCAAAAATTAAGATAAAATGCTTATCTTGATGTATGATTCTATGAAATGATTATATTATGATATTATTTCTTGTACAAAATAATAACATACAATAAGCTATAGCGACAGTAAACTCTTTTAAAGGCCGGTCGCTATGTGGCGGTTTTAAATATTGACCAGCAGAAATAAAAACGAATAACGACTTTACATTTGAGGAGAGTATAAGAATCGGAAATTAAAACCAATAACAAGGAGTTTCTCAGAAATGATTAACTTCACATAAACTGTGTGTTTTTGACAAGGTATATTTTTATGTAGGGAGTTTTTTTCTATCTTTACGATTTGCCATTATGCAATAGTCATTCAGAATGAACATAATTTCAGAGGTTATTCCCAGGAAATTAAAGATACACATTTTATTTTTCATATAAATATATTTAATACACACACACACACACATATATATATATATATATATATATATATATATATATATATATATATACACTAATCAAAACCGCTACAGCCATTTTTGGTAAAACAAATGTTCGAACATAAAGTGTAATTTAGGGATGATTGGAATTTTCAGAAAATCTTCGTGGAAATTGCTGAAATTGATCAAATTTGGTATTTAACCAACTTTTCGTTTTGAGGTTATGCTGTTCACAGATACATAAAAGGACACACACATACAGACACAGACTTTTTCAAAAAGTGAGTTTACAGTAAAATCTCGGAGTCGAATTTTTTGGTGGGAATGCCATTGCTTCTCATAATAGGTACTAAGTAAGAAATAGAGAATGTAAAATTAGATACCTCAGTAGACAAGTATATTTATTAACACCACAAGTGCTTCCTAGGAAAGGGCACAAATAGAACAAATAGTTCTCTTAAAGTATCACATTTTATTTTCTACATGCTAACCAAGTCTTTTGATATAGTTAGCCGGTGACCTACAAACAAAACATATTCAGAAAACATGTTGCAGAAATTTAATTAAGAGGATAGATACTTACAAATAGCGTGATACACCACACACTTTGTTTGTAAAACTCGATCAGACGCAGTACTCCAGTTAGGTGTGAAACAGTGCAAACTGTGTGCTGCTGTTGATTAAAAGCCTATTAGAATTATGTACATTTTCATTTTATGCCTAGTTAAGCGAGAAAAGTTTGATTACAACGTACTCCTCAATGTATTCCCTTATGATAATGTTTACTAATTATCATATTTATAGTTTAAACAAATAAAAGATTCAATTTTCCAGCTCCTATGGGTATTATGTAATTTTACTTGCTGTTAAAACGGGCTTGTATGTTTAATATAAATGCTCACACATTCATTTTGTTTACGAGTTTATATTTTTCACTGCTCATTGTCGCAACTAGAACACAATTTAGAAAAAAAATCTGATGTGTTCCATTCACATAACTTTCTCTAGTTTTTCCATATAGAAACTATTCTTAAAAAGGATTATTCTTTTATCATGCTAATTGAGATAAACATTAGCAGAAATTGTGACTTTACTTGCTTCTTTATAAGTAGAAGATAAACAAGGAAATACATTAGGTTAAAGCAATAAAAGGCTCATCGTTATGCGAAATAATTGAGGTTCGATTCCCTTGCATAGTCCCGATTGAAAAAAGTTGAGCAGTTTAAAATTGAAACAAGTAAAAAGTAATAACTTTAAAACACTCAACTCTATAAGAAAAACGTATATGATATAAGTTGTGTGTTTTAGCGAGATCTATATTACCGTGTAGTAAGTTTTTGTGTATCTATTACACTTTAGCCGTAATGCAAAATTTTGGAAAATTCATAAAGAGGTGTTCATAGGCTATTCCCAGAAAATCCAAGGTACACTTTTTATTTGCCATGTAAGTAAATATCTTTAATGTACGATATTTCAATCAAAATTTTGAAATAATCAAGATTTTCGATAAATTTTCCAATTAAAAGAATGCTGGAGGAATTTTCTTGAAAATCTTCGTGTCGTATCCTTGGAGGACACTAAACTTAAACAAAAAGTTTCGTATTTAACAAACTTTTTGTTTTTGGGCTATGCTGTCCACAGTCATACACACAGAAATTTGTCTAATTTTTTTTATACAGTTGGGTCTCAAAACATGTATTTTCGGTGAAATCCCGGTATCCAATTTTTGGGTCGCCCTCCGCGGTTGTAATGGTTACCATGCTAACTTCATATATCCAAGGTCGCGGGTTCAAACCCAGCGGAGGACGATGGATTTTTTCGGGTGTAAAAATCCTTAGCATGGCATCCTTCGGAAGGGAAGTAAAGCCGTTGGTCCCGTGTCGTAGATTTACGGCACGTAAAAGAACCTCAAGCCTGATAGAGAGGCCTCTGAGCAAAATTAAGCGGTCTTTCACGCCCAATTTAGAATAGGACGTTGAGGACCACAGCAGTTAAAGAGCGTCCATAAATAACACGCCATTTTTTTCAATTTTTGGTGTAATACAATACCTTCTCTATTCACTATGTACATAATATGTGGAGAGAAAGTAATAGTGAGATGACATAAGCAGGTGAATCCTTCAAATGTTATATGTACTCAAGTCCAAAATATGTGAAACTTAAGTTACGCTTATATTTTTAAGAGCTCTGGTTTCTATACGTTATTTTAAATTTTCATAAATGCTTTACTGAATAAAAAGTCAGAACTTAAGTACTCTCGTCAGACCTGGCAAATTCAGAACTGATGTCTGAAAGGCATTTATGGAAATGAAAAAGTTTATCGGTGTCTAAAAATGATACTGAGTATATTTTATATTGAACCGAACTCGTGGTTGGAATTAGTACATGTGCTTGTAAAACCTCGGTAAAAGCATGGATAAGGTAAAAGCTGCTGTTTTCCATTTACATGACTTCCTCTAATTCTCTGTAACAAACTATTGTTTATAAGCTTTTTCTTCTATTTCATCTTAATCGAATTAGCAGAAACGGTTTTATTACTTAGTTCCTTAAGTATAAGTAAAACAAGGGAATACACAAGGCTAAACGGACAGTCAAATGTTTTACAATGTGGTTGCTATGGGATTGAAGTCCGTTTCTTTGCGTGGCAGGGAGTTGACAAGTTGAGAAAAGTATAAATACTTTAAAACTGAAACCCATAAAAATAAATATTTTAAAAACGGTCATCTCCACGAAAAACATGTATGACAGAAAGTGTGTGTTTTAAAGAGATCCATTTTTGTGCAGTAATTTTTTGTCTATCTCTTATGTTTTATTAATTATTCAAAATTGATCCAGAATAAAGAGGTCTTTAGAAGCTATTCTCAGAAAATTCAAGATACACATTTTATTTGTGATACAAATGGTTTTAATATGGATATTTTAATTAAAATCGTTAGAGCCATTTTGGAGAAAATCACAATTATCGATAATTTTTTCATATAAATGATAGTTTGGGGTGCAGGGATTTCTTGAAAATCTTCATGTTGCATCCTTACAAGATACCAAACTTAAATACTAAGTTTGGTACTTAATGGAGTTTTCGGTTTTGAGCTCTGATGTCCACAGACAGATACGGACCTTTCTCTAAAAAGTTTCTTTTGGATTCAGGGGGTCCTAAAACATGTATTTCGGCATATAATTTTTGGGTGCAATACAATACTTCCTTTGTACATAATGTACATAGTAAATGTAGAAAATGTAGAGTAAGTAAAAATCTGATGTGTTCCTATCACATTACTTTCTCTAGCTGTTACATAAAGAGATTTTTCTTACAAAATATTACTCTTTTACCTACATCATGCTAATCAAGATAAAAAATTAGGTACCAGAATTGGTTATATTACTTGCTTCTTTGTAAGTAGAAGGGAAATAAGAGAATGCTTCTGGCTAAAGTGATGGTCAAATCTTTTAAAAGGCGATCGGTATGTGAAACAATTGACATTCGATTTTCTTTGCTTCCTAGGATTGACTTCCTTTTTGAGAACTGCAACTAACTACTCGGAATATCTCTAAAACGTCCAACTCTACAAAAAACTGTATATGATATAAATTGTGAGTGTTAAACAGATCTACATTTCTAGTGTAGTAACTTTTTGTGTATCTGTTACTTATTACCAGTTATATAAAAGTTATGCAGAAATCATCCAAAATGAAGAGGTCTGCAGAGGCTATTCCCAGTAAATTCAATATATATATATATATATATATATATATATCATTTGTCATGAAAATGTCTTTAAAATATCATATTTTAATCCAAATCGTCAGCCATTTTTGAGAAAATCAAACTTTTTGAAAAATGTTCCATATAAATGGTAGTGGTGGATGGGTGAATTATATCCAAAACCTTTGTGTATTTAAGTTTATTATATTCCAAGGATACGACACAAATGCTTTCAAGAAAATCTCCTACCCCAGCCTTTACGTAGAAAAATGTTTGAAATGTTTATTTTTCTAAAAAATGGCTAACAATTTTGACTAAAATACCGTATATTGAAGTTATTCACAAATCAAATAAACTGTACATTTTGAATTTTCTGGGAATAGCCTCTGAAGAGCACTTAATCTGGTTGATTTTTGCAGAAGTTTGCATAATGGTTAAACCGTGAGAGATAGACAAAAACTTGCTACATAGAAATGTAAATCGCGTTAAAACTCATAATTTATGTCATATACAAGCATTTTTGTAGTGTAATTGGCCGTTTCCAAGATATTTTTGTTACTGGTTTTAATTTTAAAATACTTATACTTTTCTCAGACAGGAAGTGTCCTTTTTCTTTTGTTCTACTCTTGTCCAAGCAAAGAAGCTATTTGAATGACCATAGCATAACCATAGCTTTAAAAAAAAAAAAAAAAAAACAGAGTTTGCTGTCTTTGAAACAAAGTGTTATGCTTTCTCACAATGACTTATTTATATGAATATTTGCATACATATTCGATGCTTAAAGAGATGGTCGATACTTTTGCAATTTCCGGAGCCGCACCAGATTTAGCTGAACGGTAACAGCCGCTTAAGAGAGGTTGTGTGTCTCTCGGCTCACATTGGCTGATTCTATTGGGTCCAGATGTCGCAGCCCTCACGAGTTGCCTGAGCAAACATTTAACTTTGCTCTGATGTACAGGGTCCGGACTAGGCAATTACTGTTTCCTCATCTCTAACCGTTCTTACTCTGCTTCAAATTCTGATTCAGATTCTATGTTTCCATCTAAGATTGTCAAACTTGAGGAAAAGCACATTTTAAACGTTACACATTATTATATTAGTTTAACTTTTATTACGTTAACATTAATTTCCAGAAATATATATTATCATTATGGGTTATCACAATCAATAGACTGTGTTTCGTGATGAAACTGCATGTTATTACAATATGCGTGCTGATATTTTCCCCCTTTGCTCAATACTAATAATATGCGTGCTGATATTTTCCCTCTTTGCTCAACACTAATAATATGCGTGCTGATATTTTCCCCCTTTACTCAACACTAATAATATGCGTGCTGATATTTTTCCCCTTTGCTCAACACTAATAATATGCGTGCTGATATTTTCCCTCTTTGTTCAACACTAATAATATGCGTGCTGATATTTTCCCCCTTTGCTCAACACTAATAATATGCGTGCTGATATTTTCCCTCTTTGTTCAACACTAATAATACGCGTGCTGATATTTTCCCTCTTTGCTCAACACTAATAATATGCGTGCTGATATTTTCCCACTTTGCTCAACACTAATAAAGGAATTTAGCTCATATATTGATTATACTAAATATTGGTATATGAATATATACTCATTATATCATCTCTTTTTAGAAAATATAAGGGAGAGGCTGAATTGGTTTTATATTCATGAAATAATATTAGAATGCAATTCTAATGGTGTATTAATTGTACTAAAACTTGAATTTTATTTATATTAATTTTAACATTGGACTATATCATGGATTAAATCAAGGATCTTTAGAATGAGCCTTTTGACAACTTGCTAGACATTTTTTTCTTATTTTCTCCACAGCATTTGTGTTTCAAATATATTTACTTTCTCTACAACGCACTATTTATATAGTAGATAGATATAGTATTGGATTCCACTCAAAATTCGATGTCGAGATTTCACCGGAAATGTATGCTTTGAGGTGGAACATCAGCCTAAAATACACTTCTTTAACCGCCCCCTAAGTCTTCCAGGTTCTAGAAAAGCTACACAGCGTACAAATATCCGTTGGCGTTGGACGAAACTTGAGTCAAAATGGCCCCTGTAAATTTAATAATATAAAAGCCACATAATAATCTCATGCCCCTTAACGTAAGGTGTCTTCGAAAATTAAAGAGACATCTAAATGTTCTCAATACGTTGAGAAAAATTCCTCTTGCTTTCATTATAACATCACACTTAATATTGCATCAACTGTATTCTGAGATAAGTAACAGAGGAAGTAATAGGAAGTCTTAATAATTATTGGCATTTAATTCTAGAATGCGAAGGAACAATAATATGAGAGAACAATTACGAAAAAACAATTAGTATAATTTACTAAATGAAATTATAGGTAAAAGGATGTTAAGAGTTAAATAAAAGGAAAGCTTGATAGAAATAGGAAAATATTTAAAGTAGATGGATGAAGAAAATTAGAAATAAGGAATAGGAAGAAATATGGATTGGTAAAAGGAAGAAGTAAATAGGACCCGATAATAGATAACCATGGTGTTGGCTGCTATATGTCCTCAGAGAAATGAGGAAATGAGATGTTATAGGTAAAATTTAGGGATAGAATTTAATTATTATAGAATTGTAGGTGTGAATTAAACCATGTAATTAATGAAGTTAAATAAATGATTATATATTATCAGCTCTAGAAATATTAATAAAATTACTAATATTAGGCAAAACTGTAATTATGGTAAAAATTCTGATGAGTTCCATTCACATAACTTTTTCTGCATCTCTGCAAGAAACTATGCTTCTATTTACTTCATGCTATTCAATATTTATGAAATAAATAAATCATAAATTGTGAAACTCTTTGATTCTATCTATAAAATGGTGGCAATTGAAATACAAAACTTTCCACACAAGAATCTGTGTTATGATGAAACCATTATTCAAACTAAGTTGTTCTTTAAAATCATATCGCTAAATGCAGACTGCTGAGGTATAGCCTACACACTTTTGTCTAGCCTTAAAGAGCTCTAAAAAGCACGCATATGGTGATGTTTAGCTTCGGTTAATTAGTATTTAGAGTTTGCCAAGTGGTAACAACGACATATTTTCTTAAATTTTGGAATGGGCTATTTTATTATAAAAAATTAATGTTTGAATTTTTCACGATTCTGGTTAAACAGATGCATCACTTTAAATAATGTAGAATTTCATGTGTTCATACTTGTGTAAATTTTGGAAAACACTTTAACAAGGCAACGTTTAAACTATTTACATGGCAGCCAAACGTTTTGTATGATACAAATAAATTATTCGTTAACATAAATAAGAAAATATGTTTCACTAAAAATAAAATATATGTTGCTATTTAAGTGTGTAAAGCCCGACAAAGTAAATAGTCAAAAACTGTATTAGAAAGTAAATATCAAACCTGTACAAAACTAATACCAGGGAAAGAGGAATAGTAAATTTACGAAGAACCACCGCAAGCGAAGATTTAGAAACACATGTAAATACGAAAATTGCAATATCTTATATTCGATTTTAAAAATCTGGTTTGTCCATTCACACGACTTTAACTGCAAACTATTGCAACAAAGTGTGATTCATGTATGTGTATTGCGGTAATTCAGATAAACATTAGCCGAAATGGTCTTACTACTTGTTTTCTTAGAAGAAAAAGGGAAATAAGGAAATACACTAGCCTAAAGCGACAGACTTATCTTTTAAAAGTCCGTCGCTATGTTAAACAATTACAATTCAATTCTCCTTACGTGACTGAGAGAGCTATGAAACAAAAGATGGTTTCACATTTCAGAAAAATTAAGTAGTTCAAAACTGAAACGATTAACATGGAATATATTGGAAACGGTTAACTCTACAAAGAACTATATACGACAAATTGGGTGTTTTAACTTATGTTCTGTGTGGTAAGTTTTTCTCTATTTCTTACGGTTTACTAGTCACACAAAAGTCATGCGAAATGAAGAAACCTTCAGAGACTATTCCCAGAAAATTCATGATATATATTTATTAAAATATGTTAAACATATTGTATTTTGATCAAATCGTTATAGGCATTTTTGAGAAAATCAAACACTTTGAAAGGCGTTCCATGTTACGGGCAGGTGGATTGGGAAGTTTTTCATGAAAATACTCGGAAGATACTAAACCAGTACTAAGCTTGATATTTAGCACGTCTTGCATCTGAACTCTCAAGAATATGCTGATGCATTCCATTGTTGTGAGTCTCTCATGCACAATCTTGGATAATACCTGTAATATTCCCGCTCCTGTTACGAGCAATGTCGCTCCTTTTTAGGGTAAATCAGAGAAAAAAAACAATAAATGTTTTAAATAACACATTAACCAAGTGAACATTGTTATAAGTCATCAAAAATAAATACCACACTAACAGTATTTCACCAAAATATCCAAAGTTTAAGACAGAAAGTAAAGAAAATTTTACTTAGTTTCAAATCTGAGAAGTAAAGTCCAGATATGCATGCATCACAGAACATCACTGGGAAAAAACAGGAAATATTACATTTTTCAATGGATGGCTATAAAACAGCAGCTTGGCAATAGATACAAAAATTCTCTAAAGGAGGTGTGAGTATCTCTATCAAGAATAATATATAAATTATTATGTAATTGACCTTAAGAAGTACTGTCTGGGACAAACTTTCGAATGATGTGAAGTCACATAGATACAATAAATGAAGTAATTATATTAGCGGTATATAAACTCCCGCAGGAAATCTCGAAAACTCTCTACATGAACTAGATATTTTAAAACTACTCTTTAAACTAAAGATTCAATTTATTTTTAAAAATAAGATTAAACAAATACTACTTGATAGACAGCAATCAAAATCAACAAATGTGTTCACTATTAAGATCATGATATCTTACGCATAGATTCAATTCTGCAACTAGAATTAAAGATAATTCCAAAGCAGCTACAGACAGTATTTTCATAGATATGTCCAAAAAGGAATACAATGAAATACAGCGTTTTGTTAATGAGCTTTCCGATCATGTTGGGCTGCTAATAAAAACATATTTTACTCACGGTTTCAGAAAAGCAAACCTGTAACCAGCTTTTCAATCATAAACAAAGCAAGTATAGAGTGTTTTAAGGCCCAACTGACTGAGGAATTGTGGGAAGAGATGTATAACTTTAATAATGTAAATTACAAGCTTAGCTGCTTCTAAATACTTTCGTAGAAACTCATAGTTCTATTTTTCCATTCCACATAAGGAAAATTAAGAGTACTTCTAAAAATGACTGGCTTACACACTGTGGAAGAATGTCGTGTAGATATAAAGAACTTCACTTAGCATCGCTATAAAGTGTACTGCAACATTCTAAAAAAAGTCTATAAATGCAGCGAAAAAGCACTTTTATAAAAAAACAAATAGTCTTCATATAATAAGCGTAGCACCATATGGAACATTATTAAAAAGGAGATTGGTGTCTCTCAGAAAACGACATAAAAATTATAGTAAATCAAATGACATCAAATAGTCATCAAAAAATAGCAACTGCAGTTAGTGGATATTTCATTCAAGTAGCGAAAACCTGTTGACAAAGAATCAACTTAAGAAAAATCCAATTTGTTACCTTCAGGAATCCCGTCTGTTAAATGTCACATTTTTGAAAATAGTACCCACAAGTGCCACTGAAAAAAGTAATACAGTCCCTCAAAGTAAGAGTGCATCAAGATATGATGAAATAACCACAGATATATTAAAACTATCTGCTGATATTACTTGCAAACCTTTATATGCAACACACAATTTTAACAGGGACATTCCTAAACACATCAACATTTTCATGTTGTTATACAAGAAACGGTAAAATTCACAAATATCAAACTATGGACCAGTATCTTTACTTACATCTTTTTCCAACATTTTTTGAAAAAATTATGTTTAAAAAAAGTTTTTACTATCTAGATAAATACATTTTAGCAAAAAAAAAGAGTTTGAATTCAGGAAGAGCATATCAACCAATGACGCCATCTACAAGAATTAATGAAGTCCTTATATCCTTGGATGCTAAGGTTAACACACTAGGAATATTCTGTGAACTATGAAAGATGTTTGACACTGTTAATCATAAAATACATCTGTCAAAATTATTACACTGTGGTGTTAGGGGCAAAGGGTATCAATGGATTACATTTTATTTATCGAACAGCAAACAAAAGGTTATGACAGAAATAAACACTTTAAATAATAGAAAGGCATACTCTGAATGGTCATGAAATAAAACATGGTGTGCCACAAGGTTTTATACTGGGTCCCTTATTATTTTTAGTATACATTAATGATCTACCTGCAGTAATAAACATTAATACTTATCCAGATCTTTTTGCGGATGATACCAGTGTTATAATTAAAGAACACCAACCTCTCAGATTCAACTAATATCTTCAGCATACTAAATAATTGGTTTGAAAGTAATAAAATTTGATACATTTTGATAAAACTAACTACATTAAGTTTTGCACAAAGCAAACAAGCATTTCAGACTTAAAGATAGAATATGAAAGTAATTGAATTGCAGAAGCCATCAATAAAATTCTGAGTATTATTATAGATTGTAATATGAATTGGAAACACCATATTATTATAATTATCTTGCCCAAACTGAACTCTGCATGATTTTCAATCAGATCAATTGAACTTATAAATAAGAGTTTTCTAAAAACAGCTTATTATGCTTGTTTTCATTGGTTGCTAATTTATGGAATAATATATTGGATGAATTCGGAAGATGTCAAAAAAAGTGTTTATTATGTAAAAAGTAATAAGAATAACGACAGGGGCAAGAAAATCTTTTCACTGAAAACCACTATTCAAAATGTTTGGAATTTAGCCATTAGATGCGAATATATTCTAGCTGTATTGTTATCTGCAACAAATAACAAAGAGAATGGGCAGATAAAGGTCTTGCATAGAGTCACAAATAATGTGCAGACATTCAAAAAACAGTTTACTACAAAGTTTACTTCACTTTCATCTTCTATTAAGAAATTGCATATGAAGAAAACCAATTTTAGGTCAGAATTAAAAAGACAAATCATTACTTACACCTTCTGTTCAAAAGGTGAACTTCATTCATTCAAAAAATATTAGTAGTGTTGTGAGAATGATATACATTAATGCCCTAAGAATACATACTGTAAAAATTAGTTTTTGGAAACAGACGTATAATTGTAAATTATACAGAATTGACACTTCTGAATAAGGCAATATCAGAGTTAATCTTTTTAAATAAATGTATTAATAATTAGAATAACCAACAACTGTAATTTCTGACTTCGGCTACGTCCTAGAGTTGGCATATTAGGATCCACAAATGGCAATGTAATGTTGGGTACAGCTTTTTCGTGTTTGAGCTATAGCCTAAAGACATGCCCACAGATACATATATGGATATTTTCTAAAAATTATTTTTTTTAGTTTCAGGAGGTCTTAAAACCTTTACTTCCAGTGAAACCTGGGTATCAAATTTTTGGGTAGAATATAATATCTTCTCTATCTACTTTGTGCATAGTAGTGTAGAGAAAGTAACAAAGTACCTATATAGAAAAGAAAAATGTACCTATTGAGAAAGTAAATATCGAACAAATGCATAACTAATATCACGAAAAAGAAATAGTAGTTTTATAAAGAATCACCTCAAGAGAAGATTTAGAAATAGGAAAGTTACAATATGTTATATTACATCAAGGATGGAAGCAAATAATATATAAAACAAAATATTAATGTAAACAACAAGCGTAAACAAATGAAATGCTTAACATAAAATATGCAAGAAAAATAATTAGAGTAAAATTAAACGAAAGAAGCTACCAGGGAAGTGACGCAATAATAGGAACCTGTCGTTAGAAGACACTTTCAAGCTTAGAAGAGGCGCCATAGTAACATTATAAGTAGCAGACACTTTAACACCAGCGAAGAAGAGAATAGCTGAAGAAAAGCGTTGGAGTGATAAAAAATGTGCGAAGTAGAGCCTAATTTACAGCGAGGTCAAGAAGCTAGGTGAGTAAACCCCGAAAACAGATAGGAAAGAAGTCTGCGAGATGCACGTTGAGAAGATTTGTAAAATTACAGAAGTACCTGAACTCAAGCTTTCGAGAAGCAGTGAGGCAAATATATGGCCATTAGAAAATATGCAGTCAGTAAACAATCCGGAAAAATAATGATTGTGCACTGCTACAAAAGTCTTTCAATAACATACTAACCCGGAACTTAAAAATAACATTCGCATTCTTGAGATTTTGCTACAATGGAAATCGATATTGTTATAACTTGTAAATTTTGAAACCATTGAAAAGAATCTCAAAAACTAAGAAAATTATGGAACAAACATTATAATGGTATAAATTAAATATCTAAAATAGTAATAGCTTCAGTATAACTTAGAACCTTGAGAAAAAAAAAAAGCCGAAACTTGGTCACACACACATACGAAAACATAACTAAGTGTTCATAAAAATGATCACAACTAAAGGGTATTTTCAAGTTTCAGTGGATAAAACACACTCTGTACAATAATTGATGAAAATATAGTTTACTTTCTGTAAACATTTCCTTTGAATACCTAAAATTTTACTATCAGCACATTTTTACCATTTCTACCCTATGTACAAAGTACATGGTAAGTAGAGAAGTTCCCTCCAAAATTCCATATTGAGATTTATTTAGATTAAAGCACCATGAGCTTTATATTTTCATATGAAATAAATGTATATCTTGATTATTCTGGAAAAAGCCTTTGATCATCTCTTCGTTATGGAGGACTTTTGCATAACAGGTGAGCCGTAACAGAGATACGATCTTATTGCACAAAAAATATGGATCTAGTTAAAATTTGTCACATACTTTTTCTTTCTCTACTCGTACTATATACATAGTGTATAGAGAAGGTATTGCATTTTCCCCAAAATATTCGATATCAATATTTCACCGGAAATATGTTTTCAGGTCGCTTAATTCAAAAACATAAGTTCCGTCTGGGTATGTGTCAGTGTGTCTGTGAATACAATAACTCAAAAACAAAAGTAACTTAAATATCAAACTTTAACTTTAAGTTCAGCATCTGCCAATATCCCCATCCCAAAATACCCTTTGTATGGAAAAACATTCGAAAGCTTTGTTTTTCTCAAAAATGTCTATAACGATTTTGATTAGATTACTATACATAGAAATATTTTTGTGACAAATAAAATGTTTATCTTGAATTTTCTGGGAGTAATCTCTCAAGTGTACTTCATTCTTAATGAGATTGAATAACTAGTAACCCACAAGATATGTAAAAAATCTTACTACACTAAAGGCCATGAAAATATACAATTTGTGTCAAATAAACATTCTCGTAGAATTAACCGTCTTTAAGAAACTCTGCATTGAGAGTGTTGACTTTTCTTAAGCGTCATCTAGCGGATATGCCTGAGAGTAAGCGTTTCTTATTTTCCTCCTTTTTTTCTCTATTTCCATGGTATCAGTTTTACATAAATATAAATACAAATACGGTGTTCCTTTGTTTGAACCAAGAGTTCATAACTAGCTATACTAGCTTGTTACTTTTAAACAAATACTTATATTAAGAAATTAACAAAATTTCATGAATAATATAAAACAACGCTTAGAAAAACGCATATTTTTATCGGTTTAGTAATACTCGTATATACGACCCGTATGAAACGATGAATCCTTTTGATCTTTGATTCATCAGAGACGACTACATATAATAAGGACCCTCTAAATTTATCATGTTGGATATACATAACCCATTGATTACCATGTATTTTTTACACGGAGATATCTGCATATTCACAGCTCTGTGATTTTATAATCAAATGTAAACATTCATTATAACTTATTAAACTATACATTTTGTGAACTTCTTCACAGTGACTTTTGCTTCAGATAAGTGCTGAGTCGACAGATTTCGCCAGAGTTTCATTTGAAGTTTAATTCACATTTTTATATGTTGCAGTAGAACCTGTTTTCAAATGTTAGTTTTGGTTTTCGTTGTGTAATTTTCGTAGTACCTAGTAGAAAAAACTAACCAACTTTAATTTTAATGTTAAGAAGTACTTGGAAGGAATGTAAAATGAATATTTCTGAATTAAATTATTGTAATTATGATATATGGAATTATGATATTGTACTTATAATTCTTGCTGCTACTCATATTATAATTATTTTTAAACAACTAAGAGCTGCCTATAGATTATATTTATATCCGATAAATGTTCAAATGAATGATTCAAACAAAAAATACATATTTTTATACTTTTTTCTGTATCCGTTAAACCAAATATAAGAATTACTCAGCCAAAATAATAATTTTGATGATATCAAAACCCGCTTTTGTAAGAATAGTTAGTTATAGAAAAGAAACTGTCATGAGTATGGAACATTTCATTTTTTTCGTAGGGTTAACTATTTCCAAGATTTTTTTTGTTATTGATATCAATTTTAAAATGCTTATTCTTTTCAGAAACATACTTTTTTTGTTTGTTTTACTCCTGGTCATTCAATGACTATCGGATCCGCTTTTAGTTACAGCGTTAACCATTAAATGACCCGAAGTCTCCTAAATTATTGTTTTACTAACCCAGAGTAAGTTATAGCTGTTGGATTGACAGCGTTACGTTACTTGGTATCCGAGATGATAGTGGACAATTTCACTAAAATAGTTTTCTTTTAATTATTAATTAATTAAAATTAAAAAAATAAAACAATATTGTGAAGTATTACTATGTAATGCAGGCTTGATATCAAATTCAACTTTTTTTATACATTACCTTGAGTCCTCTAATCATTTTTCCGGAAAGTCCTTTAAGTGCTAATTTGACCCACAGGGCACTACGTTGCACAATATTAAATGTCATTTTAAAATCTACAAATCATGGTGTATACCTTACCTCCCTTATTTCATAAATTATCATCAATTATGGTTTTTAGAACAAAAATATTTTCAGTGACCAAAAAAACTTCTCTGAATCCCGCTTGAAATTTAGAAACCTTGTCATATGTCATGACTCAATATTTAATTCTTTCGTATACTCTAGTGTATATTTTTCCAAATAAGAGGACAGCGAGTATGTGAAATACATACAAATACAATCATAAAAAAGGAAGACTCCATTTCGTTTCCTCTTTTCATACTATACCTTTTCACACTTATTTCACCATACAAAACTTCTCCAAAAACGACTACGTATGTCTAAATTACATAGAAAAGGTAAAGCAGTAGCTATCCGTGAAAGTAGAAGTGTACTTTCACGGCTATATAGAACACTTTAGAAAGCCAGTCTGGGTAGTATGTTTATTGAAGACTGCCTACTGCGTAGAAAGTTGTTGGTTCCTTACCTGGCAGTCGTTAAATTTACTGGCACATAAATTGACTGCGAAATGACAACAGATAATCTTACCGTATATTTATAATACTGTTAAATAAAATAAAGGGCGAAATATTTTATGTGTTGAATTCACATGGCTTTCGGCGTCCCTCTATTGTTTATTAGTGGCATAAAGTCGAATTTTACATATTTCTATCTCGTACTTCACTTTAATATTAGAAAACATTTGCACATATAGCTTGTGAGTACACATTTCATAACAAAGACAATAGCCACAGACAAATGGTTGCTATGTATTGGCCTTAAAATGCCATGATATTTCCATTTAATCGCGAGAAGGGAACATCGAAGGGAACTTGAAAGAATGACAAAGTATTGAAGAATTCCAACCATTTACAACGAATATCCGGAAATGGCCAACGTACAAAAATTAATTCAAAGAAATCTGTTGTGATTTATTCTCATAGCTTTCTCTACCTATTCTATAGCAAACTATTATTACAAAAGCTTATTATTCTATCTACTTCATGCTAATTCAGATAATCATTAGAAGAAATTTCTTGATAATAAATATTAATTTAAATGACAGCAACTAACCTGACGTTATAAACATTGATGAGTAAAGAAAGATGTCGTTATTTCATGTTATGTTGGAGTCAGGTAAGAGAAATTTTTGCTAACACAATCAAAATTAGCAAACACAAAAGGAGGCGAATTGACTAACAACCATCGTCAAATAAAGTATAAAATTGTTATAAACTAGTAGCCCTGATTTTCTACAGAACTTTTAAAATACTTACACCTCGTATATGTAACTTGTTCTATAAGATCAGGAAGTACAGAACATACCAAAAATATGCTATATTATTTTAGATATCAGATAACAAACAATCAGACCTTTTAGTTATCCCATCCTTGCCAAAATACATGATTGCACAAACTGGTATACATATTAGAAAGGCATTATTGTTTCCCTGCAGTGTCCTAGAGCATAACCAGCAAACAAAACAATGGAAGAGAAAATGAAAGAGGATGTTTTTTGCCTGGAAGATATACGACCGACATAAACTCAACAATAGTGCATCCGTTTCTTTGCTTGGCTGAACGCAATACATCGCCAGCACGTATGTAATAAATGCAATAGCACTTTTTCCACTGGCGCCATAAAATATCCTGCAGAAATATAATTTATGTTTTCATTCTCACCTACTCATTCCTTTTTAGTCTCTAGAATTGTAAATTCGATTTCTTATGCAGTGCAGATGCTCTAGATCACGCATATAGTATAAAAACGAAGTACTCTTTTGTTTTCCAAGACACAGAAGCAAAAATTAACTTTTTTGACACACCAACATTTAAATTAGGTTTATTTTTGTACTACATAGAGTCAGCAGATGAAGTACAGTTTTCAATCCAAGAATTTAATATCGAGATTAGGTTTTTTCAGCTTAAAATCTATTAAATATTTGAAAACTCTCACCAGTAATAAGTAATATATTGGAAATGCTTAATGCAATAAAAATGTATTTGTCATAAATTTTGTTTTAACGAGATTTCATATTTGACTCTGTAAGTTTGTCTGTGACTCAATATTTAGAGGATATGCAAATTTTGTTCTGAATGAAGAGGACTTCACGATATTTGTAGAAATTGTAATGCAGGTGTCGCATGCTTGGAATAGGTTAAACTTAAATACTAAGTTTGGTATTTAACAGATTTTTCGTTTTTAAGCTATACTCTACATAGACACACACATGCACTGGTAGTTTTTAATTTTTTTAAAATTCGTAAGTCCTGAAAACATGTATTTCCAGTGAAATCCGAATTCTCTACCCACTGTGTACTTGCATAGTATTTGGTAGAGAAAGTAAGAGTATGGTTGTAGTCTCGACCTCCAAACTACAAATAATTTGTCATGACAACAAGCATTTGTTAACTTTAATTAGTAAACCGAAAAACTCTCAGCACTAGCGGTGTAAATGAGTACAATTTAGCTCAACTATTTAAGTGACAATATAATGGCCGAATTAGGTAACTTCAACCAATCGTGGTCATCTGAATGGAGCGATATCGCAGCTGATGTTCATTTCTTTGAAATCTTGTCGTACCTGACGTTCGTTTGTTTAATCTTCGGTCATGATTATTGGAAATAAGGTAACAATCCAGCGAGCCCACCTTCACTATTAATTACTGCCAATTTCACAATTGCATTTTCAATTAACTCACTTACAATCTTTATTTGAAGTTTTATCCAGTTCATAATGTATATAGTTCAAAAAAGGAGTGAAAATAACTATTATTTGTATTTCTTATGAATGAGAAAACTTCATAACCTCAAATAAAATAAAGTTTGCTTCCATTTTATGTATTATTAATTAAAATCTGAATAAAAGAATCGTTCTCTATTTCTATTGTTGCTATCGATATTCGTACATTGGGTGTAGGAATGGTAGGCCATATCATAATTCAGGAGGCAGTGAAGAAAGAAAAAAGAATTCGGTAAATAAAATGATCGAATGCGTCATCTACCATTTGAGAACTAATGAAAGTATTACAATCATATTCAGAGGGCTAACTTTCGTTATTCAATAACTGTGAGTTCCACAATTGTATTTTCAATTAATTCAGTTAAAATGTTGTTTTTTTTAAGGTTTTATCCAGTGCATAACGTATTTAGTTAAAACAATCCGATCTGTACCATTCACATAACTTTCTCTACATCTCTGCAACAAATTATTCTTAAGAGCCTATACTTCTATTTACAACATGCTAATCAGTAAAAAAAATAGCAGAAATAGCGATATTACTTGCTTCCTTGTAAGTAGAAGCGAAATAAGGGAGTACCATAGGTTAAAGTGCTAATCAAAAGCTGGTTGCTATGTCACTGAAGTTCCTTTGTTTGTATGGACCGCAGTTGACAAATTCCTGTATGAGAATAGTATAAGTTCTTCGTAGCAGAATCAAAAAATAAGGAATGTCTCAAAAACGATGAACTCCACGAAAAAAATGTATATAACATAAATTATGTGTTTTAATGTGTTTTACATTTTTGTGTAATAAGTTTTTGTCCATTTTTACGGTTTAGCAGTTATTCAAAATTCAGTAAAATTCATCCAGAATAAACTACTCCTTATAGGCTATTCCTAGAAAATTCAAGATATACATTCTATTTGTCAGGTAAATATCTTTAATATACGAAATTTTAATCAAAATCGTTAGAGCTATTTTTGAGAAAATTAAAATTTTCGAAAAATGTTCCATGTAAAGGGTAGATTGGGGTGGGGCGATTTTTCTCAAAATCTTCGTGTCGCTTCACTGGAAGATACTAAACTTAAATACCAAGTTTGATATTTTACCGACTTTTCGTTTTTGAGTTATCGTGTTCACAGACCACGGACACACGGACACACACACACGGACCTTTTTGTGAAAATGTTTTTTTAGGTAAAGGGGACCCTAAAACATATATTTCCGGTGAAATATCGGTATCGAATTTTTGGGTGGAGTGCAATACCTTCTCTATACATTATGTACATAGTGCGTATAGAGAAAGTAAAAAGGGGTGAAAAAAATCATTATTTGTATTTCTTACGTATGAGATGGGTGCAGTAACTTCAAATAAAATAACGTTTGTTTCCATTTCACGTATTAATTATTAAAGCTGAATAAAATAATTGCTCCCAATTTTTATTGTTGCTATCGATATTCGTACAATGGGTGTAGGCAAGATCGGCCATATAATTCAGGTGGCAGTAAAGAAATAAATAAGAAAAGCACATTCGGTAAATTAACTTGGTCGAATGTGTCATCTATCATTTGAGAACTAATGTAAATCTTACAGTCATAACCTTATAAAACCTCCCTTCCTATATATCATAAAGTATTAATAGTCAAATTCGCTGAATTGTCTTATCAAATACAACTCGGGTTTTTATCCCTTAGGATAATTCACTCCCGTTGCTTCGGTCGTGAGTTATCGACAAGATGAAAACGGTCGTGAATTATCGACAAGATGAAAACCCTTGTGAATTATCGACAAGATGAAAACACTCGTGGTATTACATATAATCTTCGTGCCGCATCCTTGGAAGATGCTAAACTTAAATACTAAGTTTGCTGTTTAAAGAATTTTTTGTTGTTTATCTATGCTGCACAAAGACACACAGACATACACTGGCAGTTTTAAAAAATTGTTTTTAAATTTATAGGTCCTCAAAACATGTATTTCAGGTGAAATTTTGGTATTGAATTCTCTTCCTACTAGGCACATATATAATATTTGGTAGGGAATGCAAGAATATATGTGTCCTCTCGACCTCCGAACTGCAAATAATTTCACTCTTAACTGATGCACAACTTCGAAACGTTGGAGACATATCATCTTCGTTTTCAGGTAAACTGATGCACAACTTCGAAACGTTGGAGGCATATCATCTTCGTTTTCAGGTAAACTGATGCACATCTTCAAACGTTGGAGTCAATCACCTTCGTTTTCAAGGTAAACTGATGCACATCTTCGAAACGTTGGAGACATATCATCTTCGTTTTCAAGGTAAACTGATGCACATCTTCGAAACGTTGGAGTCAATCCATCTCCTTGCCTGGCTAGAAGCCCGAGAACAGTTAAGAGTTAATACGTCACCAGGAAAGTTTCAGCTTATTTTACAAATAAGTTGTCATCACAACAGGTATTCGTTACGTCAAATATATTACCGAAAAACTCTCAGAACTAGTCGTATTAATGAGGATAATATTCGGGAGGTTATCAATTGTAGTAGTCAATATTGAACTGCGGTTCCATAAAGCAAACATTAACAATTATAGTCTCGACCAGGAGAGTATAAAAGTGAGGACAACTCTACATAAGCTATTACTATTTCTTATGATCCAACGTTGATACAAACTTTTTCTTCTAATGTAATCTGGAGGGGAAGAAGAAAGTCGTCAAACTGAACTGAAGCGGCTTGAATGAAACATAAATTTTGTACTTAAAATCAACCTATTTTTCGTACGCCAGCTACACTTTTTTCTCTTTTCTTTCGTGAATGGTGAATATAATTTGCGGCTGTGAATATATAGAGCATGGAGTAGCATAAGAAAGTGTATTATGTTGAGGAAGTGCTGGTGTCTGACAGGTGCATCACACTTTTCTGTTGAATAGCCTCGAGGAGTTTTTTGCCGTCATAATTTACGAGCCGAACAAAAGTCAGGCGGATCGCCCTATTAAACGCAGGTAAAACCGCCGTTGGTACGTAACGCAACAGTGTGGACGTGTCGCTAAAACAAAACAAAAAACTCTAATGTGCTCTATTCACATGGCTTTCTCGAGCTATTCCACATACAAACTAATCTTTTAAATATATTCTTTTAGCTATATTGTGCTAATCGTGATAAACTTTAGCAGCAATGGTCTTCTTACCTAGTTCTTTGTAAGTGGAAGAACTATAAGGGAATATACTACGCTAAAGTGATAATTAAACCTTTTAAAATCTGGTCACTATAGAAACATCTGAAGTTCGAATCGCTTTTCATGTCCAGCAGTAAAACATAAAAGATGAAAAGAAAGATGACTTCCCATAAGTTTATGTCTATCTCATCCAAGGTAAAGACATCTCAGATGTTATTTCCATAGAATTCAATTTTATTTTAATCAAAATATTTAGAGATACTTTTGAGAAAAGCAAAATGCTTTCGAAGCAAGATCAGAGAAGCTGGTTGAAAATTGAAATCGTAGTCGAAGGACTTAAATCTGGGTGGTAAAGCACTTTCCAAGCCCCAACAAATCTCTCAGTTCCGTGGTCGAGTGGTCCGAGCTGACTTCTCACCCGAAGGTACCGGCTTCGATTCCCGGTTGGGGCGGGGAATTTTCTTTAACCAGAATTATTCTCTAACCCTCACAGAGTTTGGCAATACGTATGTGACAGTGAATGTGAGTGTTTTTAATTATATAACATGAAAAACCTAATGACAATAACCTACTGCGATCAGACGAGTTGTTTCACATGTGAAAGCCCCAGATATGACCATAGAAGTTAAATGACACAATAAAAAAATAGTCGGGATTCAACACTCAAGACACAGATCCTGCTGTATGCGCTTTTTAAATGTTATTCAGAATAATAAATTAGTTATTAAGGAAGTGTCGAGATGTATCAAGAGTCTGTTAACATTCCATCTCATCTCATCCCTAAATTGAAAGAATCACTTCAAGGAACCCGCTTCCGTACAGTTCTTGACTTTCTCCAGGGAGCCGAGTACTCCGTTCCCTGCATCCAGAGAATAAGGCAGTACCAACGGCATCCAACAGCTTCTACATCTCTGCGTCAGATTATTATTAAAAAGCGCATGCTTCTATTTACTTCATGCTAATCGAGAAAAAATTAGCGGAAATAGTCTTATTGCTTGCTTCCTTTATAAATAGAAGCGAAATAAGGGTGTACCATAGGTTAAAGTGATAGTCTGGTTGTAATGTGACTGAAGTTCCTTTGTTTGTATGGACACGAGTTGAAAAATTACTGTATGAAAAAAGTACAAGTTTTTTAAAGCTGAAACCAAAAACAAGGAATATGTAAAAAACGATCAAATCTTCGAAAAAATGTGTATAACATAAGTTGTGTATTTTAATGTGCTCTACATTTTTGTGTGGTAAGTTTTTGTACATTTCTTACGGTTTAGCAGTTATGTAAAATTCACCCAGAATAAAATAGTCTTCAGAGGCTCTTCCCAGAAAATTCAAGATATGCATATTATTTGTCAGGTAATCTTTAATATACAATATTTTAATCAAAATCGTTAGAGCCATTTTTGAGAAAATCAACATTTTCGAAAAAAGTTCTATGTAAAGGGTAGTTGTGGGTGTGGGAATTTTCAGGTTTGGTATGTAACGGCCTTTTCGTTTTTTTGCTATGCTGTCCACAGGCACACAGACACACACACACACACACATGGACCTGTTTCCAAAAATTGCTTTTTTTGATACAGGGGGACCCAAAACATATTTCTGGTGCATTTCGGTATCGAATTTATTGGGTGCAATACAATACCTTCTCTATACACTATGTACATAGTACGTGTACAGAAAGTAAAAATAGTTGCCACTATTAAAAAAACAGACGTGTTTCCTTTACATTACTTTTACTAGCTGTTCCGCAAATATATTTTTGTTACAAAAGATTATTCATCTATCTGCATCATGCTAATCGAGACAAACATTAGCAGAATTGGTCTTTTACTTGCTTCCTTGTAAATTAAAGAGATATATGGGAATGACTAGGCTAAAGCGAAAGTCATGACCTTTACTGAAATTCCGTTCTCTTTGCAAAACAGAGACGTAAAGAAAGATGTTTTACTGTTTGCGAAAAAATCAAGTAGCTTAGAACTGAAACCTATAGCAAGGAAAATCTCAAAAATGGATAGCTGCACAAATAAAGTAGGTAAATGACATAAATTGTGTGTGTTAGCGAGACCTACATTTTTGTAGAGTAGGTTTTGTCCATCTCATAACGCTGGTTCACAATACGCTGGCAACGATAACCAGAACGAGACCGACAACATTTAACATATAAATTCACAATAGCCCGCTAACGAGAAACAGAATGCATTCATTTGTTTCTTATGATCAATGATATTGTTCCACCTGCTCTCCACCTTAGCGAACATAATCTATGTATTCTGTTAAAATAATACAGATTAATAAACTTCAAATTTCGGAAATCACTGCTATTCCCGACTCTTTAGAGCTTCTCAAGTAGCCAAACTGTGCGCTTTCGATAAACAACCGACGGTGAAACAATTGGAAATAGAAATAAAGCTCTTTTGCTAGGATTCCTTGCGGTTTGATTTTCCCAGCTTGCGATTCGACTAGAGATAGCTCTAACGGCCGCTTAGAATAATTGCTACAATGAAGAGTCCTTAAAGTGAAGAAGAAGAACAACAAGAGCCCGATATACCTAATATGGATTTGATATACTTCGCTCGAGAATGAGAACGTGAAATTTAAAGTTGGCAAGTCTGCTTCTCATTCTCAGGGCCCGGGAACGCTTCCATTAAAATACATTAAATACATGTACTTCAAACTACCTATTCTCATTCTCATTCTGTTTACCACTACCGTGAACCTGCCTCTGCAGTTTACCAGTTAAACAATAGTTATACAAAAGTCATCAAAATGAAAAGGTATTCAAAGGCTATTCCCAGAAAGTTCAGGATATACATTTTTTTATCTCATAAATATCTGAAATATACGATATTTCAATCATGTGTAAAACTCGTATTTCAGCCTAGAAAACAAGACAAGTTTTCAAAGGAAAATGCACGCTCAGTCCCAGGACTCCAAGACCTGCACCGAAGCGGGTTCCACCCGCATACCACACCTGTCTTCCAGTGTACAGCGGAAAACAATTTCTGGGACTCCACCTCCCTGGAAGGTACCATCGCTAAGTACACTGAAATTAATTCCTTGTACATGATTAATGTTGTTTTTCAATTCAAGAGTGTACATAAAATTACTTCCCAAATTTTATGTTAGCTAATTTGTATTATTTTGAGTGAATACATACTTTAATTTGGCTAAGCTGGAGAGTAGGTGAAAAAAATCTAATGTGTTCCATTTAATTACTTTCTCTACATCTCTGCAACAAACTATTGTTAGAAAGATTATGCTTCTATTTATTTAATGCTAATCGAGAAAGAAATTAGCAGAAATAGTCTTATTACTTGCTTCCTTGAAATTAGAAGGAAAAAGGGAGTAGCATAGGTTAAAGTGATAGTCAAACTCTGGTTGTTATGTGACTGAAGTTTCTTTGTTTGTATGGACAGGAGTTGACAAATTCCTGTATGAGAAAATTATAAGTTTTTCGAAGCTGAAACCAATAACAAGGAATATCTCAAAAACGACCAACTGCTCAAAAAAAATATGTGACATAAATTTTGTGTTTCAACGTGTTCTACATTTTTTGTGTGGTAAGTTTTTGTCCATCTCTTATGCAGTTATGTAAGATTCATCCAGAATTAAGTAGTTTTCAGAGGCTATTCCCAGAAAATTTATGATATACATTTTATTTGTAAGGTAAATATCCTTAATGCGCGATATTTTAATCCAAATCGTTAGTCATTTTTGAGAAAATGGGGTAATTTAAAGGGTAGTTTGGGTTGGGGATTTTCTTGAAAATCTTCGTGTCGCATCTTTGGGAGATACCAAACCTAAATACAAAGTTTTGTTTTTAACGAACTTTTCGTTTTTGAACTATTATGCCCACACACACACACACACACACACGGACATTTTTCTAAAAATGCTTTTTTTGGATTCAGGCGGTCTCAAACATGTATTTCCGGTTAAATCTCGGTATCGAATTTTTGGGTGCCTTACAGTACCTTCTTTATACACTAAGTGCATAGTACGTGAAGAAAGTAAAAATTGCATTGGTGAATAAGAAACAAATGAATTCATTCTGGTTCTCGTTACCGGGTTATTGTGAATCAAAATGTTAACTTCAGCCTGGCTTCCCGTTCTTGGTCTCGTTCTGGTTACCGTTACCGGTGTATTATTTTTAATACTGGCGACTACTTTTTATTTAGATAGTATACATGAAAGCTTTTAAGTTTTAGACGTCTTCAAATTCTGTTTAATAATTAAAATAAGTGGAATACACATCTTATTTTTCTCTCTTCCAGTTTTAGTGTGAGCCATTACTATACTCTTAACTGACCAGCAGGAGGTGGAGATCCAATTCTTTACCAACATATACATATAAGGTTTTAAGTTTAGAGATGTTCTGCATAATCACCATCGTTGGGTACCACAAGTTCCTAGCGATATAGAAGCTGTTTGATACTGTTGAAACCGCCTATTCTCTGGATGTTGCGAAGGGAGCGGTCGGTTGCCTGAAGAACGTCATGAACTGTGCGGAAGCGGATTCCATGAAGTGATTCTTTCAATTTAGGGATGAGATAGAATATTAACATACTCTTGAGATATCGACGACACTTCCTCAATAACTCATCTATCATCATGCATAACAATTTCAGCAGGAGCTGTGTCTGAGTTGTTGAATCTCAGTGGCCGGCAAGTGCTTTACACCTCGTCATTCTCCAGATTTAAGACCTGCGACTACGAACTCAATTTTCCACCAGCTCCTCGAATCTTGCCTTGAAATCATTGCTTATTCAAAACTGAATTATTGATGTGTAACATTCACTTAAGTTTCTCTGTTCCACAAATACATTTTCCTTACAAAAGATTATTCTTTTATCTACGTCAGGCTAATCGAGAGAAATCACTAGCAGAAATGGTCTAATTACTTGTTTCCTTGTAAGTAGAAGGAAAACAAGGGATTACACTAGGCTAAAGTGATTGTCAAATATTTTAAAAGCTCATCCCTATGTAAAACAACTGAAATTCGGTTCTCTTTTGCATTTCCGGGAGTAAAACAAAACAGATCAAAAGAAAGTAAACTTTCCACTTGACAAACATTTAAAAAAGTTTAAAGTGAAACCAATAACAAGGAATATCTTGAAACTTGACAGAGAAAATGTATACGACATATCTTGCCAGCTTTAACGGGATCTAAATTTTTATACAGCAATTTTTATCTATCTCTTACGGTTTAGCAGTTACACAAATTACTACTTTTTTCAGCAGAAAGGTTTTGTCCATCTCTTACAGTTTACCAGTTATGCAAAAGTCATCCAGAATGAAGAGGTGTTCAGAGCTATACAGAGCTTAAAATTCAAGCTATACATTTTATTAGTCATTATAATACCTTTATGGTACGGTATTTTAATTAAAATATTTAGTGCCAATTTTGAGAAATTTGTACCATATAAAGAGTGGTTCAGAGTGGGGGGAATTCCTCAAAAACTTCGTGTCACATCCTTGGCAGATACCTAAATAAAATACCAAATTTGGTATTTTATCGACTTTCCTTTTTTGAGATATCGTATTATTCACGCACACGGACATCTTTGTAAAAATCTTTTTTTGTACACAGGGGATCCTAAATCGTGCATTTCCGGTGACATCTCGGCATCTAATTTTTGGGTGGAATACAATGCCTTCTCTAATTATACCTACGTATATTGTACATAGGTCATACAGAAAGTAAAAATTATCAAACGCTGAAAAATATTTCACAGCATTGAACAAAGTTTGACAATACCAGGTAATGTTGATCATGTAATGAATTCGGTATTTACACGTCGTCTTTGGAACACACCGACAGTAATTTATCACGTGGAAAGAAATTTACCATGAAGTAGTTTTACTCTCTATACATAGTATATAGGTGGAGAAGATATTGCGCTCCACACAAAAATTCTATAATGGTATTTCACCGGAGATGCACGTTTTAGGCTCCCCTGAAACAAAAAAATAATATTAAAGGCATTTTCACAAAAATTACCGTGTGTGTGAATGTCCGTGTATTTGTGAACACGATAACTCGAAAACGAAAAATCCGTAAAGTATTAAATTTACTGTTTAAGTTTAGTATCTTCCAGGGATCCGACCCAAAGATTTGGAAGACAATCTGCCCCGCCAAACTACCGTTTAATTAGAAAAATTTCGAACATTTTTATTTTCTCAAAAATGGTTCCAGCGGTTTTGATAAAAATACCATATATTAGAATTCTTTACATGACAAAATGTATATATTGAATTTTCTGGAATAGTCTCTGAAGACCTCTTCATTCTAAAATACTTTTGCATATCTGTAAGAGAGAGAAAATACTTCTGCAAAAAATTTTAGATCTCGTTAAAGCATACAATTTATATCAAACACTATTTTAGTGGATTTGACTATAGTTTTATTCTAGTGTGCTACTTACAAGGCAGCAAGTAATATGACCATATCCGCTAATGTTTATCTCGATTAGCATGAAATATATATATATATACAAATAAGCTTTTTAACAACAAGTAGAGAAATTCGTGTGAATGGAACGCGTCACAATTTTTTTTTTTCAGTTTTGGTAACACTTTTAATTACTTTATTTTATTGGCCAAAGTATTCAAATCATTATCAAATTCTTGATCGTTATAGCATGCCCTTTATTTGCATTCAAGACTTTCAAAGACTTGAAAAGTTTTGAAATCAATTTAACAGCAATATTTGCGAAGCGCTGACAAATCTTTAAAAGTCCTGTAAAGCATTGCATTTGACAAAAACGTGATCGCTTCAAAAGAGCTTAGGAATATTCTAGTAGTTATCAAATCCCTACTAACAAGGAGGGAGGATACATCTCCAGAAATGTAATCAGAGTCCTTATAAGATTATAAGTATTTATGCTTACACTGAACGCCTACATTTTCCTACCACTAAACAAAAGACGCCCTACTAAGCGTTCCTTTTAAATGTGTCATCTGACAGCTCATTTAACTGATCTGACATATGTATATTCTGCTTTACCTTTACTATAATAATAAATTCTATCTTGTCCCGCAGATCTGTCTTGATGTGCCTCGAAATTCGCGGAGATATTTCAAACAAAGAAGCTGACATAGTTTGCGTGACCGATTTGCAGATCAAAGCGTATTTAAATAACACTGACAAGATGATGGATAGCGATGCAATTAGGAAAACAGGTTTATAAGTGAAAGAATGACTTTAGACCGCTGTGTTTGTGAGCAACAGCAGTTAAAGATGCAGCAGCTTTTCCTTTGCTTCGCTATTCGAAATTTGTTGCCGCATTTATGCATAGGTTTGCTCTGTATAATGAAAACTCGCCGTCCATACACATATTACAGGATATTTTGCAACCCTGAGTCACTAATAGAAGCTTTGCTATGATGCGGAATTATGATCATATTACATTTATAACCATTTAAAGAGATACCTAATGATTAAATAAAGAAATAATCGAACGCATTAAATCAAAGAATAATGTAATAATGCACAATCTAACAGCTCTGTTGCTACGTAAGAACTAATTAGGTAGAAACGATGGTAACGAAGGTTTTCAGGCTCTAGGAATTCCAGTAAACAGGAACTCCACTAAGCTAAAATATCAATTCCTGAGAAGTTAATGTGTTCATAAACTAAGGAACGCGCCCGTCAGGTACTTCTAAGAACTAGCAAAGTGGAATACTATTGGGGATTGAGAATGAAAAGTTGCCTCAAATGGTAAAAAGAAATGTAAAATTTTGCATCGTAGTACATTACATATATTGTAGGATACCTGATGGTCATATAGCGTAAATTAGATATTTCAGTTTGAGCAACCGTATTGAAGGTAGCGCTGGCATAAGCATGGATTAAGCTACAAAGATCCCAGGGAGTAAGTCAAGAGAGTCCGTAACATTTGAACGTTAGTCATGGCAAGGCGCATCCTTGATCAACGTTGAATAAAGTGTTATATTTTAAGTTATGTGACTTTCAATGAGAATAGAATGTATAAGGTGAGTACTGTGAATTTAAAATAATCTATATTGTTTTCCCCCACATCTTCTCAGTCATGTATTCCATTCAGTTTATATTAGTAGCAGTAAAAGCACTATGACTCCTCGCACCCCTGAATGTTCTTATTTATAGTCCCCCGATCTCTTCTCGAATGCAACAATCTTGACCACTTTACCCCAGAGGTCTCCTACCTCCCTCTTCAAAAGAACGAGTCCTAGCTCTACCCTGGTCCTACTACCCTCTAACGATGCGCAGTGGCAGCGGTAAGTCCTACCCCACACCATACCTCGTTTTTTGTAAGTTTGCCCCGCTGAGTTGTATTAATCCGCACTGCATTAACTTCCCTTTTCACCTAATTGGCTAATGTACACTTTTGAGTGATGAAAAGAAGTTCTGTGCCACCCAAGGAAAGCTAGTAAACATGTATATTTATATATATGAATTCAAGAACGTGATGTGATAATCACACTTCAAATTTTTATCATCATAATGACAATGATATTTGCCTCAGTAATTTTCCTACATAATGTTATCTTTATTTCATGTATTTTTCTTTTGCTGCCCCCCCCCTTCTTTTCTATCGTTGCTGTCAAAGTCTCTTCCTTCCTCTTGGGATGCATATGTCAAAGGTGAAATCAAACTCGCAATCCACAATGCTAGGAAGTGTCAATAAAATCGCTTAGGTGACCTCAGTTGTTGTCAGTATTGTAAGAAACGCCGATGTTCAAATTGTACGAATAAGTTCCTAAAGAGGCTCTCGTATCCCTTCCGAAAGCACCACCACAGAAATTCTTCGAATAGCATCGAGCGTTAAGGGGATATCTAACATAGCAAAATGCCGCTAGTTCGAATGAAGTTCTGCAGTCAAATGCGCCTGTGTTAAAGATAGGAGGGGGGGCGAAGTAAAACATATTCTTTTCACAATATAAAACAACCTTATTCGTTTGTATGTTATGTTTGAATATTAGTTTAATATAAAGTGTAGAAACCCTTTTTCCTCCCCTCTTCCAATAATATTGAAACACTCATGCTAAGGTCCCGGATTCGATTCCCGATTACTAATTACACTAGCCATGAGTTTCTTTTTTGGTGTTTCTCCGGGCTGCCAAGAAAATGCTGGCAAGTTTGATTGCATTCTCCGTGTTTGCTGTTCCCATCGCTTCCTTGTCACATTTCAGGGTTGAAGGACTAGATCGGCCATCCACAGAAATCGAATGCAAGTCGTACATCTTACCACGGCGCCATCTCATTCGGTGTGTATGGTGGGAAATGCGTGTGTGGAATCTTGATGTCCTGAGTGGGATGATTATTGGCTTCTTCAGCTGGCTGCGCGGTTGATTTTTTCCCGGAATTCTGACATGCCAATGAAAAGTATCATCCAATTTGCCTTACTTATTCTTTCTCAACTTTTGCATCCTTCTAGTTAATTATTTAGATTCTATCAGTGAAAATGTAAACATATTTGGCTCTTAATAAACTACAGTAGTGACTACAGTACCTAATTCTACTTTCTAACTTCTCCTCTCTGATTATAAAACGACTATCACATGCAATAAAAAAAAACTAAGTGTTACATTTACTTGACCTTCCTTATAAACTGTTGTTACAAAATATTATTATTTTACCTTCATCGTGGTAATCCATAAGCACATTAGGAGAAATGGATGGATTAGTTTCTTCTAAATGAAGAGAAATAAGGTATTATACTAGGCTAAAGCGATAGTCAAATCTTTTAAAAAGCCGGTCACTATGCGAAATAATTTAAATTCGGTTCTCGCTTTACACAGTCAGGAGTGAAATAAAGAGATATGAAATGATAGATGAAATAACGTAAAAAATATTTAATAAATTGTGTGTTTTAGCGAGATTGGATTGTTGATGAGGGATGAACTGAGTAAAATAAAACAAAGGAGTCCCCTCTCAAAAAGAATTTTGCTCAAAATTCGATTTCTTAAAAAAATTAAAAGAACATTGGCTTTATTAAAAACTTTTAGTATATTTTTTATACTCACATATTCTATTTTGAAGAAAAATATGTGTAGTGAGTTGTATATCTCTTACTGTTTACCAGTTATGAAAAAATCATCCAAAATGAAGACATCTTCAGAGGCTATTCCTAGAAAATTCAAGATATGTATATTTTATTTGCTATGTAAATGTCTTTTATCGAAATGGTTAAAGATATTTAAAAAAAAAATCAACATTTTCGAAAAATGTTCCATGTAAAGGATAGTTGGAAGTAGGGGGGTTATCTTGAAAATATTCGTGTCTTCTTTGGCAGGTATATCAAACTTGCATACAATTTTGGTATTTAATGGTGTTTTCGTTTTTAAGCTATGTTGTCCACAGACACACACACAAAACATACAGAAGCACACATACATAACTGACCTTTTTCTAAGACTCCTTGTTTTGGATTCAGTGGTCTCCATAACGTGTGTTTCTGGTGAAATATCGGTATCAATAGGCTAGAGAAAGTAAAAATTAAGAATTGATAAGAAAGCCTCCAGTAATTTTATTAAAATGTAGCTACGAGAAAATAACTGGTGGTTGTCCTGTATAAGATGAATGGATCAACAATGGAAGGCATCATATTTGGACTGCAGCTGTTTTAAGTCCTGATGAAGACGAGGATTAAAGGCTTACCAAAGACGTGATCATTTGGTATCGCTTTGCCCAATATATCAAAATGCGAATAAACACTAAGACATTAATATCCTAGTTACATTCACGATAATAGCTGAGTAACGGAGAACTAATAATGCCCTTGGCAGAAACCAGTTTTCTTCGTCATTTTTTTTTCTTTTTCTTCGTTTACTTTCTTAAACAGTCCTTAAAAGGTGCACATTTCGGACCACCAACTGCGTCTTGTCATGTACAATTGGCCTCAAGCACTAGTTTCAAAATTTGTGAACAAGTTCGCTCATTTGTATTAAAATACATACTTCCTGCTATAATGACTTAATGTTTACGTGTTTACAGCTGCAGCAATCGATTTATTTGAATGTGTTCATCTTTCAATGTCATAAGTATGTGACGTTTTGCTCATTTCAACTTAAGCTACACATGTAATAAAAAAGTTTTTAACACATCATGGAGAATAAAAACTCGAGAATACCCTCCACTACAAATGAAAGGGTTATTAAAATATTAAATTTAATTTGAATCCATAAATAGCTTTTACTTTCTTTACCATTTATAGTAAGTAGAGGAAATATTGCTAAGCTCGATATGGATGTTTCATCAAAATACACGATTTGATATCTCCCATTAAAAAATCCATATGTGTTCGACTCACATGATATTCTCGTTTACTCGTTCTACAAAAAAGCAATTTTTACAAAAGAGATAATTTTATCTAAAGCATGCTAATCAAGATGAGCGTTAGCAGAAATGGACTTGCTACTTGATTCCTAGTAAGCAGAAGGGAAATATGGCTAAAGCGATAGTCATATATTTTAAAAGGCTGGTCGCTATGTGAACAATTGTTCGCTCTATACATTTTCTCTACAAAGGGTTCGTACAAAATCTCTAGGTAATCGAGATAAACTTCCATTACACATTTATGAGACTAATTATAATTTTAAAAAGAATACAACAGTCAAAAACGATTTTATAATTGGGTTTCAAAATGATGTCTACATTTAGATGACGATCACGAGATCATCATTTAAATGATCAGTATTTCAAGAGAATATGAATAACGGCTTCCTTCTTGAAAAAAAAAACAATTGTATGGAAACTTAAACCAGTATCAAAGAGTACCTCGGAAATGCTTAACACAAAACATTTATTGATATAAATTGTGTGCTCTGGCAAAGTATATAAGTATATTTTATGCAGTAGGATTTTATCTGTCTCTTACGGATTATCATTTATAAAAAACCATTGAAAATAAATAATACTTTAAAGGCTATTTATAGAAAATTCACACACAAATTAAGTGAAAATCATAAATAATTATTTTCATTTAAAGGTTATTTTAAGATGGGACGTTTACTCTTAAAAATTCAATTTTCATCTAGGAATATACTTACTAAACTTAGGTATTAATGCGTTATTTTACGGTTTTTTTTGTTAATAAGTTACATACACACAGAGGGCCTTTTTCTTAAATAATTCTGATCTTTTCCATTCCCATGACTTTCTGTACCTGTTCTCAAAACAAACTATTCGTAAAAAAGATTATTCTTTTATCTACATCATGTAGTCGAGATAAACATTAGTAAAAATTGTCTGAATTCTTGGAAATAAGGGATACACTAGGCTAAATCTTTTAAAAACTGGTCGATAAGTGAACAATTGAGGTTCGGTTCGCTTTGCATTGCGAGTAAAACAAGGAGATGAAACGAAAGGTGATACCGATTGAGAAAAGTAGTTAATTGAAACCAATAATGAGTAATATCTCTTAAACGGTCAACCCTGCAACAAATCTGTATATGACATAAATTGTGTGTTTTAATGAGATATACATTATTTGCATAGCACGTTTCTATCTATTTATTATGGATTACCAGTTATGCATTATTCAGAAAATTTCATTCAGAATGGACAGGTTTTCAAAAGATATTACCAGAAAGTTCAAGATATATATTTTATTTGTCATGCAAATATCTTATGTATATGGTATTTTAATCAAAATCGTTTAACCCATTTCTAAGAAAATCAAAATTTTCAAACATGTTTCCCTCTAAAGTGTAGTTTGGAGTGGGAATTCCTAATAATCTTCGTGTCGCATCATTGGAAGATGCTTAACTTGAATACCAAGTTTATATGTAACAGTCTTTTAGTTTTTGAGCTATGTTGTTACACATAAAACGTACCTTTTTCTCAAAATTATTTTTTTCACTCAGGGGACCTCAAAACATATTTATGTCAAAATGTCTGAATAGAATTTTATGGTGGAATACAATATTTTCTTTATCCACTAATACGTGTTGAGAAAGAACTAAGTTTTGAGTCTCAAAACATGAATTTTCTGTGGAAATTCACATTCAAGTATTGGATGGAACTCACTATCTGTCTTGTCGCATTATAGATTTGCGTAATAGAGTAATAGGCATGCTATATGCTCAAACAATGCTACAGAAAAGAATTGGATGATATCAGGGTAAAAGAGAATAAGTCATTTTTACTTCCTCTATACGTACTATGTAAATAGTGTATGGAGAAATATTTCCACCCAAAAATTCGATACCGAGATTTCACTGGAAATGCATGTTTAGAGTCACCCTGAATCCAAAAAAAAAATTGTTTTGGAAAAAGGTCCATGTGTGTATCTGTGGACAGCATAAGACCATTGTATACCAAATACCCATACCTATACCTTGGTATTTGGTATCTTCCAAGGATGCGACACGAAGATGTTGAAGAAAATCACCCCACCTACAACTAACCTTTACATGCAACTTTTTTTTGAAAAGTTTTGCTTTCTGAAAAATGGCTCTAACGATTTTGATTAAAATATTGTATATTAAACATATTTATCTGACAAATAAAATGCATATGTTGAATTTTCTGGAAATAGGCTCTGAAGACTACTTTATTCTGGATGAATTTTCCGGAATTTTTCATAAATGCTAAACTGTAAGAGACGGACAAAAATGTAGAGAACCTTAAAACACACAATTTATATTCTATACATGTTTTGTAGAGTTCATCATATTTTAGATATTCCTTATTTTTTGATTCAGCTTTAAAAGACATAATTTTCTCATACAGGAATTTTTCAACTCCTGTCCATACAAACAAAGGTATCTACTTCAATCACATAGCACCCAGCTTTTAAAATATTTGACTATCAATTTAGACTAGTGCATTCCCTTATATCCTTTCTACTTAAGAGGAAGCAGGTAATAAGAATCTTGTGGTCATTTTTTTTTTCTCGATTAGCATTAAGTAAAGAATAAGCTTTTTAATAATAAATTGTCGCGGAGATGTAGAGAGAGTCATGTAAATGGAACACATCAGGTTTTTATTTATTTTCCCCCTTTCAATAAATTAAATAATTTTGCAATGTGCATTTCTGGGTAAAAGGAAATAACTGGAAACATTATACTAGATGTTGAAAACTATTTCAGATGATTCATGTATTTCTTTGTAACCTTTTAGGATAGTCAGTTTAGTTTTTTGGCTCTCTTGTAAAAGGGATGAATATGGCTTATTCCCTTTTACCCTGAAACTGTTCAATTGGTATTACTTTCTCTAGCCCCGTATGTACAATCTACATAGTGTTAGAGAAGATATTTTATTCCACCCAAAAATTCCGTACCGAATTTTCACAGCAAATGCATATTTTATAGCCTTCTGAATCTAAAGAAAAAAATTAGAAAAAGGTCCGTGTGTGTCTGTCAGTCTGTCAGTGTGTCTGTGGACAGCATCACTTAAAAACGAAAAGACAGTTAAATACCAAACTTGGAATTTAAGTTTGGTATCTTTCAAAGCGAACCTTTTCTAGAAAATCCCCCCACACTTAACTGTACTGCACTGCACTTTACATGGAAAAGTTTTCGAAAAAAAAATTTCTTAAAAATGGCTGCAAAGATTTCGATTAAAATACCACTTATTAAAGCCATTTTCATCACAAATAAAATGTACTTCTTGAATTTTCTGGGAATAGCTTCTGAAGAGCTGTTCTGGATGAATTTTGCTGAATTCTGCATAACTAATAAACCGTAAGGCGTAGACAAAGCTTAATACAAAAAATGTATATATCACAATTAAATTCACAATTTATGTGATATAAATGATTTTCGTGGAGTGGGTCGTTTTGAGATATTCTTTGTTATTGGTTTCATGTTTAAAAACTTACTTTTCTCTTACGGAAATTTGTCAACTTCTGTCCATACAAACAAAGAAACTTCAGTTACATAGCAACCACCTTTTGACGAATACTTTAACCTATGCTTCTTCCTTATTTCCTTTTTATTTGTATGGATGCAAGAAATAAGACAATTTCTGCTAATTTTTTTCTGGATTAGTATGAAGTAAAAAAAAAAACAAAACAAAAAAAAAAAAAAAAAAAGCATAAGCCTTTTATCGATAATTTGTTGTAGAGATGTAGAAAGTCATGTGAATGGAACACGTCAGATTCTTCTGTTAAGAAAACGAAACACATGACAGTAAGACAGCGTTAGAGATCTAGTACATACACAGAATAGCCAGCCGGTGGTGATTAAATGCCTTTATCGGGAAGTATTTTATGAATGTTTCTCTCAAGTTACATGATAACAAATGTTCTTTCATATAACACGACATAAAAACACTCTTGCAGGTGTAAATGTAGGTACCTAGTGGGTAATTGCATCGCAATTTCCTTAAACATGTCCGGTCTTATTAGCTGCATGCTCAACTTCGCACATTTTTCATTTTACTAATGGCCAGGAGACTTGTTTTAGCGCCATTATTTTTACATTATTATATTAAAGTTCTATATTAGGAAATATGATACATGTTAAAAATTCATTGTGCACTAACCTCAACATGCTTTTATATTAATTAAATTTCATTATTAAGAAAGTTTTAGAATGCAGATGGGAGATGAGATGTGGTAATGTATACCTTGCTTCCGTCTTAATTCTGATGAAACTTTCGTTGAATTTCAAGCCTGAAAACAAAACTATTTTATTACGATACATACACCAGCAATTTACAGTGGTGGCATTAATTCTGGGCACTTTCTGGTTAAATGAATTTTCAGATCACAATATTCCATTGAACTCCTATTCAGAATTATTCTCATCTAATAAATTATAGTCAGAAAGTGTTAGCATAATACAGTATTGCACCTTTAACCACAAATGTGAGCTAATTTGGCCCTTAATGTGCTGATTTGGGCCAACTTTTATTAAAACATCTTATTTATTAACACATATTTTAAAAATTAAACACGAATTCTTTATTTTAATTGTATCTAATCTGAACATAGGAGTTAGTGCTCTCATATTACATTAATGAGCTCAAAATTTAAGGAAATCTAATAATATTAGAATTATGAAATTTCAATAACATGAATACCACCACGGAAATCTTAAATCTCCTGTACTATATTTTCCCTAATTTTGATCCCCCTATTTAGATTCAAATTGGATGCAAAATATAATAAAAGGTATGAGCGGAAATTATACTTTTTAGCTCATACTGCATCCAGTATGAAATATAATGAATTAATACTCTCTTACAATAGGGGGCTCAAAATTGGGGTAATATTATGAACTTCAAAACCATGAACATTATAATATTATACATAATCCCAAAATGTAATAGATTTCTCCAACTTTTATGTTCCTCTTTTATAACATGCGGCAATAATTTCAATTTTTACATTAGAGAGAATATAAAATAAATTATGCGAGTATATATTTATAAAATAATACGTTTTCAAAATTCGTATTAAATTAGTCTATTAAGTGCCAAATAACTGCAGTTTGTGTTAAAAGCTTCAACAATTTATCATGGTATCAATTCCTAGTTTTAATTTATTAGATCAGAATAGTGCTATATAATAGTTTAAAGCAATACTGTAATCTAAAAGTTAATTTAAACAAAAAGCGTACAGAAATAATGCCAATACTGTACATGCGCAAACTTGATAATGGTTTAGTGTGTCAATTAATATCATTTCCATTTTTACTGCTCAGGCTTTCCGCTTTGCCATTCCAATAACCAGCCTTCACCAACTATTTGTTCCTTGAGTAAAGTAGAAAGCAGAAAGAGTAGCACTTTAGTCGGTTGCACTTAATCAGCTAGTGAGCACTGAGATGAAAGTAGGAGATATTTGTTTTATTAACTCGTAACACCATTGTTTTAGTTAAACATCTGATGTGTTCCACTCACATAACTTTCTCTAGCTTTACCAAATACAAACTATTCTTACAAACAATTATTCCTTTATGTACATCAGGCTTTACCAAATACAAACTATTATTACAAACAATTATTCCTTTATGTACATCAGGCTAATCAATATATTGCAGAATTGGTCTTATTACTTACTTCATTGTAAGTAGAAGGGAAATAAAGAAATGCATTATGCTAAAGCAATAGTCAAATATTTTAAAAACTAGTCGCTATGTGAAACAATTCAGGTTTGGTTCGCTTTGCATGGCCAGGTTTCAGAAAATTTAACTAGCTTAAAACTGATATCAATAACAAAAAATACCTTAAAAACGGTCAAGTCTACGAAAAAGTATAAGAATAGAAGTATAAAATAATGTGTTTTAACGAGATTTATAAGTAGTAAATTTTTGTCTATCACTTTTGGCTTAACCTTGCAAAATTCTGCAAAACTCGTCCAGAATAAATTGCTCCTCAGAGGTTACTCCCAGAAAATTCAAAATATAAATTTTATTTGTGATGTGCTATCTTTAATATACGGTATTTCATGAAACTGTTAGAGCAATTTTTGAGAAAAACAAAATTTTCAAAAATGTTTCTGTGTAAAGAAATGTTTTTGTGAAACACTGTTTTGAAAATCTTCATGTACCATTCTTAAAAGATACTAAACATAAATTCCAAGTTTGGTTTTAATAGTCTTTTCGCTGTTCAGGTGTGCTGTCCAAAGACATACACACACCTACTTTTTTTTAAAAAAAATGTATTTTCTGGACTCAGAGAACCTCAAAACTATATTTCATGTGAAATCTCTACAATTGTGTGGAATACAATACCTGCCCTAGCTACTATGTACATTGTATGTACATACGCGCAAGAGAAAGTAAAGCCTATCCTTTATTTAGGGGCAATAATTTGCTAACCAATTATCTTTAGAATGATCATTTGGGTTTATCAAACCCTTTCACTTTTTAATATAATACATGTGTTGTAGGTTCATGAGTAGTAGAACAATTTCTCTACTTTACCTTAGTATGTATATTTCTGATATGAACATATACATGTTTTCATAGGTTTGGTAGTAATTGGTAACCGTAAAATAAATAATTGCAAAACATAACGACAATTATTGTATTATTATCATAGTGAAAAAATAAGTTCCTTAAATTAGTCAATACAATTGCAATCGCATTAAACAATATGGCATTTAATTTGTAACGAAAAACTTTCCATTTACAGCAACTAAGAGCTTGGTATTTTATGAGCATCTAACACAATTCAAAAGTAACGCCTTTAGTAAGGCCATAATCACTTGCATGGTTGTGTAATAACGCTGGAAATTGAATTTTCTGATTGCAGAACTTTGCCACAAACTGTATACTTGTTCCGCTACTTCCTATAAATAACAAGGATTCCTCCCAGACAGGCATAAATGCATGAGCCATGGTCTGCATTTTGGTTCTTTTAGTTCCTAAATTTATATACTGACACACTGTGTAAGGAACAAGTGAACGGAGCAAATCTACACAAAATCAAGCGAATTTTTCTGTTTTTTTTCAATCTATTGCTTCCTAATTCCAAATTGCATGCATACAAAGGGCAATATATAAGATTATCTGCAGTAATATAACGAGTGCTGATAGATGTTAGTGGTAGATTAAAAAAAACAACTAAAGTTATATATAAGAAAAATTATAAGCGAGACTGATCCCTTTAATTGCGCTGCATTTTTCTTTTCAGGCACAATACGAAATACATTTACGCAACCTTATTTTTTTAAAATTATCTCCTGAAGGAGTAGAGGTTAATTAAATATATCAATACAAAGTAAAGACTTCTTTATCCACTTTAATAATATAACGGCCAAATTTTAATTAGAAGATAATTTGGAAGAAGAATTCATAATTTATTTAACATTCCCGTATGAATCTATTCATTAATAAGACCGGAGAAGACAAAAGAAGGAAGCTAAATAATCTTTTAGGACAAAAATAACCCTGAAATATTGTCCAGAAGTGCGGCAGTTTTTTTGTTATGGCTGAGCATTTCGTTACGTTTCGTCACTCGAAAGAGGAATGGATGAATATGAATTAAATACAACAAAAAGACCTGATGTGCTATATTCACTTACCAGAAGAAAGAAAAAGAATAAGACTTACCTGTTGAATAAATGTAAAGTATTGGAAAGAATAACAAATTTCTTATAAATGGTTATCTCCATAAAAAATGCACATGAGATAAATAGTGTGATTTAAAGAAATCAATTTATAATAACCTTTTGCCGGTTTACCAGTTATATAGAAGTCATTTAGAATGCTAACGGTTTTAGAGGTTATTTGCAGAAAGTTCAAGATATTTTTTGTCTAAAAATATCTTTAAAATATGGCACTTTAATAAAAATCATTAGTAATTTTTGAGAAAATCAACATTTTTATTTTTTCTATATGTACTAAGTATATAGTGTATAGAGAAGGTATTGCACTCCACCAAAAATTCGATACCGAGATTTCCCCGGAATTATATGTTTTAGGGTCCCCTGTATCCAAAAACGTATTTTCAGAAAAAAGTCTTACGATAACTAGAAAACCAAAAGTCGGTAAATTACCAAACTTGTATTTAGGTTAAGTATCTCTGCGACACGAAGATTTTGAGAAAAATCCCCCCACCCAAAACTACCCTTTACATAGAACGTTTTTCGAAAATGTTGTTTTTCTAAAAAATGACTAACGATTTTGATTAAAATATCGTATTTAAAGATATTTACCTGATAAATAAAATGTATATTTTAAATTTTCTGGGAATAGCCTCTGAAGGTTGCTTTATTCTGGATCAATTTTACGGAATTTTGCATAACTGCTAAACCGTAAGAGAGGGACAAAAACTTACCACACAACAAATGTAGAGCACTTTAAAACACACAATTTATGAAATACACATATTTTTTTCATGGAGTTGATTGTTTTTGAGATATTCCTTGTTTTTGGTTTCAGCTATAAAAGACATGCTTTTCTCATACAGGACTTTGTGAACTCCTGTCCATTTAAACAAATGAACTTCAGTCACATAGCAAACAGTTTTTGACTATCACTTCAACCAATGGTACTCCCTTATTTCTCTTATACTTACAAGGAAACAAGTAATAAGACTATTTATGCAAATTTTTCTCGATTTACATGAAGTAGATAGATACATATGTTTTTCTATCAATAATTTATAGCAGGGATGTAGAGAAAGTCTTGTGGATGGAACACATCAGACTTTCTAATACAGTATAGCCTGCCACTTCCTTATGCTACTCTTATTTTGCTTTTTCATTCTTGAAAAGTGTGCAACACTCCAACTGTGCAGAGCTTTTACTTTAGAACATTTTGATTCAGTTTTTTCCTAGTAATTTTAAGGTTTCGTTTTATTGTACTGCAATAAGTTCTATTAAATTCGCAGATCTTATTTTTTATGTCTTCATTTTTAATTGCGAAGACATTTCAGCCTAAGTAGGAGTATTTGAAATTATTAAATTTTCTATAATTTTTACTTTTTCTACATAGTACGTATGTAGAGAAGGTATTGCACTCCACTTAAATCCGTTACCGAAAAATACACGTTTTAGGGTCTCCTGTGTCCATGATGGAGCATTTTTAGAAAAATACCTACGTGTGCCTGTGAACAAGATAACTCAAAAACGAAAAGCCAGTAAAGTACTAAACTTGGTATTTAAGATTAATATCGTCCAAGGATGCGATACGAAGATTTTGAGAAGAATCCCCTCACCCAAAATAACCTTTACATGTAAGAAATTTAGAACAATTTGATTTTCTGAAAAATGCCTCTAGCCATTTTGATTAAATATCGTATATGAAAGATATTTACATGTTAAATAAAATGTATTTCTTGGATTTTCTGGAAATGCCCCTAATAACTCTTTATTCTGATTTAATTTTGCTGAATTTTATATAACTGATAAACCGTAAGAGATAGAAAAAAACTCTAGAAAAAATGCAGAGCTCGCAATTACACACTATTTATGTCATACATTTTTTCTAGGAGTTCATCATTATTGAGATATTGTTATTGGTTTTAGTTTCAGTTTTAAAACACATCAACTTTTTCACATACTGGAATTTTTAAACTCCTGGCAGTGAATAGAAACGGATTTCAACCAAGTTTTGACTATGGCTATAGCTTTAGTCTGTTATATGCCATTATTTCCCTTCTACTTGCATGAAAGCAAATAATAAGATCCTTTCTGTTAATTTTTATCTCAATTACCGTGAAGTAGATAAAAAGAATTTGTAACAGACAAGTCATGTTAATGAAACACGTCATATTTTTACTTCTAATAGTATTTTTGCTATAACTATAACTATATAGATCCCTGCGAATATTGTTGTTTTAGAAGCAAAAAATATATAGTAAATATATTTACGTATAGGTAAATGGCTAGTACATTCAAACTTGTTATCTGGAAATAAATTGGTATCTAAAAACCACACTACTAATTGTAAAATATATTCCTAAATTTATCTGGCATTTGCCAATGACCCTATCAAGATAAAAATAGTGGCGAAAGAGGGATTTAATCCTATATTAATTGGTTCTGTTATGTCGTTATTCTTTATTGCTATTTATTTTATTATTGTAATTATTGTTTTTATTATTATGTTTATTATTATTATTATTTTACTTGTATAAACTTCTTATGATTTCCATTAACATTTTCAGCTTACTCGTGTTTTTCTATGCCACATAATTTATTTATACAGAACACAGTAAAGTTGTTTTTTTGAAATCTATAAACAATATCGTATATGCTGATATTTAGATATACATTGTTTTATTTAGTACGTTTATTAATTTTTTCATTGATAATAAATATGTAGTCTATACAAATTCTTACTTTCGAAGTCCATGTTAGTCTTCTGAGATGAAGATATTTCCGTTACTTCTTTTAGTTGCTTTGTTATGCCCTGGATTTCTTTTGTTTCAGGTAAATGCACACTTAGCCGGAACGGATATGAAAAATAGCACATTCTACTACAGCAGACATCGCATAAGCTATTAACTATCATAAGTAAGTAAGCTTCCATATTCTATCAGTTCTAAAAGGGAGCTCTTAATAAAATAACCACTCGTCATGTTTCTATATTACAAAGAGCATAGGAGGTGTTCGTAATGAAAAATAACTTTGAAAACTGCTCTAGTGTTAGATTTTGGAATGAAATTTGCTTCCTCTATCATATACTTACTGTAAAATGAGGTGTTTACTAAACGAAATATTCTATATCAACTTATATTGAAAATTGTATTAAAAAGGTATGACTTTACAACTGGTTTCTAAAACATTTCAATATATATGTAGTTTTATATATGTTCTTACTTATACAGATGATTATTCTCAACAAATCATTAAGCATTGAAGCATTATATTTATATTTACATCGTGCTAGAGAAAGTAAATATACTTTTGGGCTGAGGGGGTTTCAAAACGTGTACCTATTTCCTGTGAAATCTCGGTATCGAATTTTTGGTACAATATAATATATTATCTATGTTTTTACTAGGTAGAGAAAATAAAAATGAAGGAATCATTAAGAACATTGCGCTCGGTCCATTTCATACCCATATTTATCTAAAAATATTTACTTTTATTCGGGAGATTTCCGAATGTATTGCCGCAGCAAACTTGCTGTGGAATACAATACCTTCTCTGAATACCTAGTAGAGAAGGTGGGTTCAGGAGCCAACAATCCATAACATTTATCGAAATGAATTAATATAACTGATCATTCTTTTAAAAGAGTATCTGTGGTGTGGAAGTTTAAGAAAGGAGAAGCATCGAGAAGATGGGCTGTTTAATGTCTGTCCAGGACTTCATCCCCTAACGGCACGTCACATCCTGCTATTTTAAGACGTCCTGTTTGTTTTATGACTAAATGCGAATACCGTTCCCATCCTGGCCCACATTAGCTTCCACTTATATCTGATGCAATGGCTCAAAGCGAGGTTTCCATCTACAAACCTGCCAAGCTTAATGACTGACATTCCAACTTCCCACAGCAAATGTTCGTTTCTAGAGGTTTATAATCGATGTATAGAATAATTAATTCTATTAAAAAAAACTGATGTGTTTCATTCACATGGCTTTCTCTACGTCTCTGCAAAAATTATTGTTAAAAAGGTTATTCTTCTAACTACTTCATTCTAATTGAGATAAACTTTAGCAGAATTTGTCCTTATTACTTGGTCATTTGTAAGTAGAAGGGAACAGCTCTAATGTGCATTCACATGATGCCCTCTAGCTGTTCAGCAAACAAACATTTTATTCAATTCATAATGTTGTTATATATCACGGTAATCAAGTTAAACAGCTTCCCTGTAAGTAGAAGGGAAATAAGAAAATCCACAGTTTAAAGCGACAGTCCAGCCCTTTAAAAGCCGGTTGCCAATAGTTTTGCTTGCCAAGAGTAAACAAACGAGAAACTGGAAGAAAGATGCCCTCCCGTTTGAGAAACGTTAAGTGGTTTAAAATTGAAATCAATAACCCGGAATATCTCGAAAACCGTTAAATCTACAAAAAAATGTATATAACATACATTTTGTGTTTTAATAAGATCTACAATTTTGTGTGGTACGGTTTGCCATTAAATAAAAGTCATCCAGAATGAAGAGGTCTTCAGAGGCTGTTCCCGGAAAATTCAACAAATACATTTCGTTTGTCATAAAAATATCTTAAACATCAGGCTTTTTAATCGAAAGAGCCATTTTTGAAAAAATAAAAATGTTCTAAAAGTTTTCCATGTAAAGGGCAGTTAGGGGTGGGAGATTTTTCTTGAAGATCTTCGTGGCGCGTCCTTGGAAAACACTAAAATTAAATACCAAGCGACATTTTTCTAAAAATGCTTTTTTTTGGGGGGGGGGGATTCAGAGAGTCTCAAAACGTATATTTTTGATGAAATCTCGGTATCAAATTTTTTGTTGCAATACAATATCTTCTCTGTACACTATGTGCATAGATACTGTAAAGAAAGTAATAAATCTGATATGTTCTATTACTTTCTTTAGTCACTCTTCTATTCTTACAAAATGGTTATTAATTGTTTTCGCTTACAAGTCTTATGTAGGACCAGAAAGGGAAGGCAAATTCGGGTTGAAAAATCCACTGCCGAGATTTGAACCACGGATCTCTAATGCTTTGTTGAACTATGAAGTGCGGGATTTAATATATTTAAGATATTGTAATTCGCGATTTATATAGTTTATTTCCCAATAATTTGATATCGCCTTGTTGATTACTAGAAAAAAAAATCTGATGTGTTCCATTCACATGACTTTCTCCACATCTCTACAATAAATTGTAGTTAAAAAGCTTAATGCTAATCAAGGAAAGCATTAGCAGAAAGGGTCTTATTACTTGCTTCTTTGTAAGTACAAGGGAAATAAGGGAGTACCATAGGCTTAATCATTAGTCAAATCTTTTAAAAGCTGGTTGCTATGTGACTGAAGTACCTTTGTTTGTATGGCCAAGAGTTGACAAATTCCCGTATGAGAAAAGAATAAATTGTTTAATCTGAAACTAATAACTAGGAATATCTCAAAAACGGTCAACTCCAAGAAAAAAATATACGTGTAACATAAATTGTGTGTTTTAACGAGATCTATATTTTTGTTGCGTAAGTTTTTACTTATCTCTTACGGTTTACCAGTTATGCAAAAGTTATACAAAAGTCATCCCGAATAAAGAAGTCTTTAAAGTCTATTTCCAGACATTTTAAAATATACACATTTAGTGTATCAAGAAAATATATTAAACATATAACATTTTAATCAAAATCATTAGAGGCAATATTGAGAAAATCAAAATTTTCTAACTACTTTTCCCATGTAAAAGGTTGTTGAAGGTGGGGCGATTTTCTTGAAAATGATCCTGTCACATCCTTGGAATATACTGAACTTTAATGCCAAGATTGATATTTAAACGACATTTCGTTTTTGTGTTATGCAGCCCACATACACCACCCCCCCACCGCCACACACACACGCACAGTTCTAAAACTTCTTTTTTCTGGATTTAGGGGTTGCAAAACATTTATTCCGGTGAAATCTTGGCATCGAGTTTTTGGGTGGAATACAATACCTTCTCTATCCACTATGTACATTGCACATAGGTGCTAGAAAAAGTAAAAACAATGTGTTCCATTCACATGGCCTTGCTTATCCAGAAACAAACTATTCTTGCAAACGATTATTCTTTTATCATTTAAGATTAAAGTTGATAATTAAGATAAACATTAGCAGAAATTGTCTTATTACCTGCTTCCTTCTAAGTAGAAGGAAAATATGTCAGCACGCTGGGATAAAGCGATAATCAAATCCTTTACAATAGGACCCTATGTGAAACAATTTAAATTCAGTTCTCTTTGTATGGTCAGAAGTAAAACAAAAGAGGGCATGAAGCGACAGATAGCTTCTCGTTTGAGAAAAGTTTAAGTAGTTTAAAATTGAATAAATATCTCCAGAACGGTCAGCTCTACAAGAATAGTATACTGCATAAATTGTGTGTTTTTATGAGATCTAGTTTTGGAGGCTGGAAGTTTTTGTGTCGCTTACCAGTTATATAAAAGTCACTCAGAATGAAAAGGATTTCAGGTGTTATTCCCAAGAAGTTCAGGATATACATTTCATTTCCATCTAACTATTAATACATAGCACTTTAATTAAAATCTTCAAAGCAAATTTTTTATAAAATCGAAAACTTCGAAACATGTTCCATTAAAGGGTAGTTTGTAGTGTGGAGATTTGTCTAAAAGGCTTCCTGTTGTATTCATGGAAGTTTCCAAACTTAAATACCAAGTTTAGTATTTAACCGACCTTTCATTTTTGAGCTATGCTGTCCACACATACACACACCCGCGCACGTTGATTCAGGGATCCTCAAAGCATGTTTGTATGATGAAATCTCGGTATTCAATTTTTGGGTGGAATATAATACCTTCTCTACCTATATACATTGTAATACCTGCTAGATAAAGTAATAATAATAATAGATGTATATAAAACAAATGGCCAGTAGCTTACATTATCAAGGTTAGGTACAGTGTGTAGTCATTTGTTCTGAAGATCATCGTATATGCCGTAAAATGTCTCTTGATGAATAAGAAAGGTCTGGCAGAACAATCGGTAGGAAAAGTTATGAAAATTTTGAGAATGTTATTGGGCTCGGTCAAGGAAAATGGTGAATATAGGAGAAAGCACAATCATGAACTATATCTCCAGGAGGAGAATAGAAAAAGAAGGATTAGGTAAAGGAGAATTCCTATTTACATATTCAAAATTAGCTCTCAATCCTGATATAAATATTGTTAAAACAGAAATTACCAACAAAAATGTCAATAATCATCTAGGAAAAGCTTTACTAAACCGAATTAATAAATAAACTCCTGCTCACTTGATACCAATGAGACACAAAGATTGCCCACTCGAATAATTGCCTGCTTTCTGAACGAGAAATCTAAGGGATCTGATTCTCTGTGGTGGAAGAGATTTTCTAAGTATTGGGATCATGACTAGAGCTAGGAGGTTTTAAGAGCTGCATAACATTTTATTTGCCTGTTATAATAATTTATCTTGCAAAGAAAAAAACGAATGAGAATTAATAACTGTATTTTGGCTACACCGTTTTGCACTTTTTTTTCCATGTGAGCATTTGTTGCACCTTTTTACATTTCAGTGCTTTTTTTTCTTTTGAAACTTTTTCTCCGTTTTCTTGTGCTTTCTCTAAACATTAAAACTATATGTATATAATAAATAAGTAAACTTCGTGCGTTGAGAATGAAAGCAAACGCTGGAATAGAGCATAGCCAAAACACTGAAGTTGAAGATGTTGCAACAAAGAATATTTTACTGGTCCTTAAAATCCACTCTTACTACTTATGAAAACAGAGACGGTGGGGACTTTTAGGCACAAAATAGACCAAAAAAGGACACTTGAATTCAGAAATATTAGATATTTTCTACACTAAATATTTACCTAAATATAGTTTCTGTAGTTTAATGAACTCAGTCTATTTGAAAAACCAAACAACATAAATAAGCTTGTATCTTCATATTCAGAACATCTGATGCATTCCATTCACATGACTTTCTCTAGCTATTCTACACACAAGTTTTCCTACAAAAAGATTATTCTTTTATCTACATTATGTTAGTCCAGATAAACATTAGCAGAATTTGTCTTATTACTTGTTTATTTTTAAGTAGGAGGGAAATAAGGAACTGCACAGGCTAAAGCAATACTCAATTATTTTGAAAGCTGGTCTCTATGTGAATTTAAATTCGGTTCTATTTGCTTGCCAGGAATAAACAAAAGAGAGACAAATGAAAGATGTCTTCCCGCTTGAGAAAAGCTAAGTACGTTAAAACTGAAACCAATTATTTTTGTATAAATGTTGTGTTTTGACGAAATCTTTATTTTTCTGTAGTAAGGTTTTGTCTATCTCTTACAGTTTACCAGTTATACAAGAGCTATAGAAATGTAATCGAGAATGAAGAGGTATTTAGAGGCTATTCCCAGAAAATGTAATGTTTTTCATAAAAGCATCGTAAATATAACATTTTAATCAAAATCCTTAGAGCCATTTTTGAGAAAATAAAAATTTTTAAAAAATAATGCCTCGTAAATGATAGTTGGGGTGATAAAATACTTTTGCAAATCTTCGGTTTGCATCCTTGGAAGATACTGCACTTATTTACCAAGTTTGGTGTAAGCTACCCCACACCTTACACGGATAGACATGCACACACGAACATGTTTCTTCTATAGAGGCTTTTTTTGGATTCAGAAGGTTCGGCATATAATTTATGGGTTGGAATACAATACCTTCCTTATCCACTATATACATTGTATATGTATGCTAGAGAAAGTAAGATACATGCCTAAAACTAAACTGCACATTTATGGTTTTGGCACTGGAACTTGATATGTTGTTCTAGTGTTCTTCTCTTACATTGCTGCGAACAAAATCGTACTGTTTTGAATTTTCCAACGTGAATTGATGCGTATTGTTTTCATGTTTTTTCTCTCCACTTCACATTGAGAGAGTAGCATTTAAATGGTAATCCGGAAGGCAGTGCTGCAGCAGAATTGACTAAAGGAACTTTCTAAATTGTTTGTATCTGCTCCTAATCTCGGTTCCTCTATATAATGTTTGAAATTTGACTGGTATTTCTTGAAGACCAGACTCAATTACTCTCTTAGTTCTGTCATCGAACAGACAGAGCCTGAGCTGGCACCCAAACATTCGTGCGGGAATGTCTAATATGAGTATTTATTAAAAGTGGAGAATAACATTAAAAAGCCAAAAAGATTTATTTAATTGTTTTTTCATATAAGCCATGTGTAGGACAGGAGTTGGATAGGTAGAGTCAGATTGAAAAATTCAATGCCATAGCCGGAATTTGAACCACGGTTGCTCTTCCACTGAACTACCATGCCAACATGCCGGCATAGGCAGTTGAGAAAATGTTTCAGTCTGATTCTATCTAAGGCAAAAAAAGTCCGAAAAATTAAAAAAGGCATATATGATTAAATTAACCATGTTCCGCCTAAGTAGGGAAATGTAGGCAATCTTTAAATGTGTTTATCGATTCCAAATGACATGAAATGTATGCAAAAAGTAAGAGCTGAAGCTTTCCTGAGGACGTATTAACCCTAACTGTTCTAGTGCTTATAGCCAGGTAAGAAGATGAATTGACTGCAATGTTTCGAAGATATGCACCAGTTTACCCTAAAATCAAAGATGAATTGACTGCAATGTTTCGAAGATATGCACAGTTTGCCCTAAAAACGAAGATGAATTGACTCCAACGTTTCGAAGATGTACATCTTCGTAAGGTTGGAGATAATCCAAGATGTTACCTGGCTAGGAACTAGAGAACACTTAGAGTTACTATATAGTACATAGTTTCCATAGTACGTGTTAGCCCAAAAAAAAAATCTAATATGTTTCATTCACATTACTTTTTCTACATCTCTGTAACAAATAATTCTTAAACAGCTTGTTTTTCTATCTAATTCATGTTAATCGAGCTAAACATTAGCAAATATGGTCCTATTTCTTAGTTCCATATAAGTTGAAGGGAAATTAGGGGAACTACTTCGCTAAAGCGATAGTCAACTATTTTAAAATCTGTTTGTTATGTGATTGAAATTAGTTCCCTTTGCATTGCCAGGAGTTGAAAAGTATGGGAAATGTTTAAATATTTTAAAATTGAAACCAATAACAAGTAATATTTCGGAAATAGTTAATTCTACAAAGAAATTGTGTATGTCTTAAACTGTGTGTTTTAACGAGCTCTACATTTTTTGGTGTAGTAGGTATTTGACTATCTCTTACGGCTTACCAGTTGTGCAAAAGTCATTTACAATGAATAGAAATTCAGAGGCTATACTAAAAATTTGTTCGCTATTTTAATCAAAACCGTAATAGCCATTTTTCAGAATATGAAAATATTAATTTGGGGGGGGGGAATTTCTTGAGCATATTCGTGTCCCAACTTTGCAAGAAGTTGGACTTGAATATCAAGATTGGTATTTAATCTACTTTTCGTTTTTGAGTTATCGCGTTCACACACATACATATGTGGACCTTTTTCTTAAAATGCTCTTTTTGGACTCAGTGGAGCCTAAAACATGTATTTCCAGTGAAATTCTGTATCTAATTTTGGTTGGAATAAGCACTGTGTACTATGTAGAGAAAATAAAGGTAGCAACATAGGCAATATTCTCAGCCTGCTGAGAATACTGAAATACTTGGAAAAGGAAATTTAATAAGGAAAGATTATGGCAATTTTAGATCTTTGATAAATTAATGAATATTTGGATTATAATTTGCCATGAAATTAGCTTTGGTATTTTTATTCCATATTTAACTATACAGTTTAAATTTGCATTTTTTTTCTCCTTTTTTAACTAAATAAGGTCACCCTTGTTGCACGTTTAATTCCTTACTCTAGTGATGATAACTTGAAAGGTGATCCTGTAAAAAAAGAAACTTTTCAGATAAAATCTAAAATAAGTGAGGCGAGATGTGGACCAACTGAAGGAATCTCAAAAGTACTATTAAAGCTCAACAATGAAATAGCCTGTTCAAAGGTGTCCTAAACGACATCCAGAATATACAATAACAGTATATTAACTTTTATTCCCTTCGCACATATGGTATCACTTTTAACATAGCCTTTAATCGAAATGTATTAGTTTAATTATTTGTGTATTTATGTATTTATTCTCCAAAATCTTTAGTTCTACTTTACAAAAGCACTAAGGGCTTTAGTTTATAACACTATAACAACAATCATATTTCATCTATAAATTATCAAATAAGTAAATATATATATAATTACATCACAATTTTTTGAAAACAGAAGTAATAAATTGATTAAACATATGAAAACAACATATATAGGAGGTTATAGGAGGCGTGAAAGTTATTTGACAGAAGTTACAACACTGTTCTAAAATATTTCTCTTTATATCACATATTGGACAATAAAAAAAATATATGGCTGACATTTTGACAATAATTTAGACAGGACCATATAGCTTCCTCGGAATTATTTTAAAATGTTCAAAAGGACTTATTGAGTTTTCCATGTTTAGTCATAAACTGAGTTAATTATTTGTGATTATTTTTATATTTATTCGTCATGGTGGATAGTAACTTCAATAATTCATTAGAAACCGTTCCTGTTGAGTTTTGAACTTTTTTCTCATTTAATCTTCATTGCATTATTTATGTACAGATTAATAGATGTAGTTACACGGGCTTACTTTACAGGAGCTATTGTAATTATTGCTGCCCCAACTTTAATTAAAATTCTCAAGAAGTTAAACTTTTAATTGTAAACAAAAAATTAATAAGAAACCACATTCATTTTTATTTGTATTTTCTCTATTATTTATAATATGCTCTCGTATTATTTCTATTTCTTTAGAAATAAAGTTTGAAGAACATAATTATGAGTATTTGATTGCTTTGGGAAGAATGCGCGTATTTTCTAATAAAAATTAGTTTTGTAATTAATTTTTTTAAAATACTGATAGAAAAATTTCAGTTTTACAGTAAATAATATAGCAAGTAAATCTTTTATATGTTTTTCACTAGCTCTAAAGTGTAAAGAAAAGCTATTACTTTACGCACTCTCCAAAACTTTTGAGTTTTCTAAGTGTAATAATGTATTTATCAAATTTGGAGTATTTTTTCGAAACAGTAATGTTACCATTTTCTATAATTTTCTTTTGAGAGGCAGTATAAATTTTTCAAACAAACTAGTTAACAATTACATCGTATAGAACCTTTTGAGTACGGGAAAACGTTGGAAAAAGTTTTGTGAGCAAATAATATTTAGAGTTTGGGATACCTATTAATAAGCATGCACCTACCAATCTATAGCTTGAGTTAATTGGTAGTTAAATTTCACCAAGTGAGGGAAAAATACATTTCCTTGAACTTTAGAATTCATTACATTTCATTATGAAACGGAATAATGGTTTAATTTTACACAATGTGTTTTCACAGAATCGCCACCTTAAGCTACATGTGTATTCAGATTTATTAATACCTCCAAAATAAGAGAGTATATTTTCTACCCCTTTCAACCTTTCTAGTTCATTTAGGCAAATAGAACGAATTCAATGTAACAGCTGTAAATTGCAAGGCATAGGCATGAAGTGCTAACTAAGAGAGAAATGAGGCTAAAACAGGTTTTGTGCCTGCCACCACTACAGAATTGCAGGCATTACTGCCTGTTTGACGTCGCAGGTCGTCTGCTTTTCTCCAAGTATCCTTTGTGGGATGATGACCTTGTGGTTAATATTTATGTAACTGAGTGTAGAAGTATTCATCTCCGATTTAAAAATCTGATGTATTCCATTCATTTCTCTATCTATTCTGCACACAAACTACTCTTAAATATCTGTTGTGTTACATTCACATGACTTTCTCTACATATCTCTAATAAATTGTTGTTATAAACTTATTCTTTTACTTACTCCATGCTAAGCGAGATAAACGCTAGCAGAAACGGTCTTATTATTTAGTTATTTATAAGTAGGAGGGAAATAAGGAAAAACCCTAAGCTAATCCGACAGTCAAATGTAAAATGTGGTTGCTATGGAATTTAAATACGTTGATTTGCGTGGCCAGGAGTTTACAAGTTCTTTTATGAGAAAGGATTAAGTATTTTAAAACTGAAAGCAATAACAAGGAAAGTTTCGATTACGGTCAACTAGAGGAAAAATGTTTATCAGATTGGGTGTTTTAAGGAGCTCTACATTGTTTGTGTTGTAAACGTTTATCTATCTCTTACGGTTTAATAGGTACGCAAAATAAAAAGAAAATCATACTGAGGTCTTTTGAGGCTATTCCCAGAAAATTCAAGATATATATTTTATTTGTCATGCACATATATTAAATATAGCAGACTTTAATCAAACACTTTAGACATGTTTTTGAGAAAATTAAAATTTTCTATTTTTTTCCCAAGTAAAGGGTATTTGGGGGTGGGGGATTCCCTTGAAAATCTTCAAGTTCACATCCATGGGAGATACTGAACTTAAATATCAAGTTTGGTATACCAAGTTTCGCTTTTTAGCTATGTTGCCCGCAGATACAAACGCGCAAACACACGTACATACACACAGACAGAATCACATGGACCTTTTTCTAAGAATGTTTTTATTTTTTTAGGATTCAGGGGCTTCCAAACATATATTTCCGGTGGAATTTTGGTATCGAATTTTTGGGTACAATATAATACCTTCTCTAGACACTATGTGCATGATACGTGTAGAGAAAGTAAAAAGTATTCTTTTATCTATATGGTGCTAATCAAGATAAACATTACCAGAAATGATTTTAATGCTTAGTTCCTTATAAGTAGAAGAGAAGGAAGGTAATCCATAGCCTAAAGCGATGGTCAAATCTTTCAAAGGCATTTGGTACGCGATTGTCATTGAAATTCGGTTCTCTTTCCACGGCCAGGAGTTAAACAAAAGAAATATGAAACAAATAAAGACTTTGCGTAGAAGAAAAGTTTGAATACTTTAAAATTGAAAGAAATAACAAGAAATAACTTGGATATGGTTAGCTCTAAAAAAAATGTATATGGCCTGAATTTTGCGTTTTAACAACATATACAACACCTTGTAGTTAGCTTTTTTCTACCTATTATGGTTTACCAGTTATGCAAAAGTCATTCAGAATGAACACTGTTCCCAAGAAATTCGGGATATACATTTTATTTGTATATTTAGTATTCCATATTTTAAACAAAATAGTTAGAGCCAGTTTTATAAAATCAAAAATGTTAAAAAATGTTCAATGTGCAGGGTAGTTTGAGTGGGAGAATGTTATTGAAAATGTCCGTATCGCATCCTTGGAAGATAATGAACTAAAATGACAGAATTGGTATTTAACCGACTTTACAGTTTTGGCATATTCTGTCCAGACACACACACACACACACAAAGAGAGACCTTTTTCTAAAAATACTTCTTATGAAGGAGTTCTCAAAACATGTAATCACATATTTTGGGTAATACAATATCTTCTCTACCTACTATGTACTTTGCTCATACATACCTGTTACAGAAATTAAGAATTGTAACGGCAGATTATTGGAGAGAATTGTTTATCTTTCTTCTAAAAAAATTACATTTAAAAATGTATTTGTTCTGGTAGATATTCATATTTATCATTTTATTAGTTTTATACATTTTATAAAATATTCCAATTTGTAATCTTCTTCATGTGAGGGGTATTTACATAGTATTTTTAATTATAGTGGCGTATATTAAAGACTTTGCATGGCAATTAAAATATCTTGTACCATCCTGGGGATGGCGCATGGAGCCCTCTCCATTCTGAATGTCTTTAGCATAACTGGCGAACCGCAAGAGATAGATAAAAGCTTACACCAAAAAATGTAGATCTCGATAAAACACAACATTCATTCATTATATGGTTTTTATATACGGCCAATCATTTCCAAAATGTTCCGTGTTATGTTTTCAATTTTAAAATGCCTAAGCTTTGCACAAACGCGAAGTCCTTGTCTGTTTCCTATCTCGTTTGTTTTACTCTTGGCATGGAAAGGAATCGAATTTCAATAACAACTGTATGTCGTTTGCTTTAAAATCACTTTAACTTAGTGTATTCCCTGAATTCCCTTGTGTGTATGAGGGATTATATAAAAATACCATTGCTGGTACTGATTATCTTGACTAGCATTATGTAAATAAAAGAATATTAATCTTTTGTAGGTCTAGTTCACAAAACACATAGAGAAAAGTATGTGATTGGAATATATTGCGATTATTTATTTTGATTCTTATGGTATTTGGTACGGTTTTAAATACTACTTAGTTTGTGTATTGTTTATTTTATGCCATAATCAACATTAACGAATATGTACAAATTATAACTTTTTCTCTAATGTTTTGATCTGGCTGTTTAAGATCTAGACGTATGAGTTCTGAGAGAGATCCCTTATACTTCTTACGGCTTAAACCTAGTTCAGTTGCATCTGTCTTCTTAATATCCACATTACTAAAATGATATTTACGACGATTCTTGTTTATTTCTGATCCTATAAATATAGTTGAATATGTCTTCATTCCCTTCAGGTATCTCATTTTTGTTGTATGTAGTTTTGTTCCTATCCTTAAAGTAAAATTAAGAGCATATCATATTTTGACAGTTTAACTTTATTTATCTATGCGGACCATTTCTAAATAACGCACATTAATTTGTTTTACTTACACGTTAATTTTTACTTTCTCTTTACGTACTATGTACATAGTGTATAGTGAAGGTATTGCACTCCACCAAAAAATTCGATACCGAGATTTCACCGGAAATATATGTTTAAGGGTCCCCTTAATCCAAAAAAAAATATTTTTAGAAAAAGGTCCGTGTGTGTCAGTGTGTCCGTGTGTCCATGTGTCTGTGAACATGAACTCTGTATTTAAGTTTAGTATCTTCCAGGGATGCGACCCGAAGATTTGGAGAAAAATCCCGCCACTCCAAACTACCCTTTACATGGAACATTTTTCGAAAATTTTGATTTTCTAAAAGTTGGCTCTAACGATTTTGTTTAAAATATCGTATATTAAATATATTTTCCTGACAAATAAAATGTATATTTTAAATTTTCTGGGAATAGCATCTGAAGACTACTTTATTCTGGGTCAATTTTAGGGAATTTTGAATAACTGCTAAACAGTAAGAGATGGACAAAAACTTACCACACAACAAATACAGAGCACCTTAAAACACACAATGTATGTTATATACTTTTCTATCGTGGACTTTATTGTTTTTGAGATATTCCTTGATTTTTATTTCAGCTATAAAAAATGTTATACTTTTCTCATACAGGACTTTGTGAACTCGTGCCCATACAAACAAAAGAACTTCAGTTACATAGCAACCAGCTTTTGTCTATCACTTTAACCTATGGTACTCCCGTATTTCGCTTCCACTAACAAGCAAGCAAGTAATAAGACTACTTCTGCTAAATTGTTCTCTATTAGATGAAGTAAACAGAATAATTTGTAGCAGAGATGTAGAGAAAGTCATGTGAATGGAACACATCAGAATTTTTACAATATATCTTTACAACCCTTCAATACAATCTCCCTGCTTCTCTATGACTGAATCCCGATATCTCGGAACCTTTATCATTCCATCCAGGACACCACTTCTGTTCATGAATGGATAACAATTTCCACGCATAGGTTCTTTCAATTTTGGGAACAAATTGAACTTTTGTGGACTCATATCCGGGCTGTAGGGAGGATGCTGCAAAAGTTCCCATCCGTATTTGCGCAGTTTTTGGGCTTCAGCATTGCCAATATGTGGGCGAGCATTTTTGTGGAGAATGAGTGGCCAGTCTCGAGCAACTGAGGTCCGGCATTGTGTTTTTTTCTGCGCAGGTTTTGCATGAAACTACGATAGTACACTGCTGTGACACTTACTACATATGGAACTATTACTCTCATGAAGATTTCTCGGTGCCATTAGGTAAACCCATTATTTCCTTGAGCTTTTATGCAGCGCATCGAAAATGTTTTGGACATGGAGAATCTGAAGATCTGCTCTCATTGCACTGTGAATTCAACTCCGGTTCAAAGTCTCTAATCCAGGTTTCGTCAACAGAGACAATTCCATACAGGAATCATTAACCTTCGTGGTTGAAACGTTTGGACAAGGTTGCAATTTCTAGGCGTATCTGATTCTGTTCAGCAGTCAGTGTGGGGGCCCTCTCGTACATTAATGATCGTCTTCTTCAAATCATTTGTCAGAATACGGAATACTGATGTTGAGGAAAGTCCTGTGGCTTCAGAGAGTTCCTCACAAGTTACACTGTGATCTTTTTCAAAAACATCTGCCTCAAGTTTTGTACTTCATTCATCTGTTGACGTTTTTGGCCTTCTGGGTCTTGGTTTATCCTCTATGCTCATGTGACCACCACGAAAACCTTTAACCCAATATGAAACTGTACTTTGATCCACTGTAAACTCACCACAAACTTCACTTAACGCACTGTATATTTCTGTCAGATTTTTCTACGTAAAGTTTCGATCTTGATGGGCAACCTCTAGTATTCAACAGTCATAGTATCCGAGATTCTGCAGGTTCATTTTTTTTTCTCTCGCCAATTTTAATGTAAGAGTATGAGTGAAAACACAAAAAGTGTGTTTCTTCCACAAGATCCAAAGTACATGTGACATAATTTTCATTATTGTTGCATAATCCCAGGCACATTAATACCAATCTGTGCGTTACTTATGAAATTTTCTTCGTATTTTAAATTATTTCTGTATACTGAAAGCTTGAATATAGTTTGCAGGTATTTTAATTCAATATTGCAGATAATGTATCTATAACGAGTGTCTCTGAAAATAGTGGTTGTTTACTTAAATGCTTATTATGGGCAAGATTGCATTATTTTTATTTTACTCTCTTATGTACTAAAGCTATATCTTTAGTTCACATTATCGTTTGAATTTAGGTTTTTTGAATTTAGAATGTTGTAATTTTAACTATTTTCATTATATTTTGGTATTAAGCATAACTTAGATGTATTCACAACATTGTCCTTTCTTTAATATAAGTTTGTTTTTATTAAAGTTCCGTTAAAATGAATATTAAACCAGACTTATTTTTGTCTGGTTAGATGAGAGGAAGAATTGCGTCTCAGTCAAAAAGCCCATATCCAAATTTCAGTCGGGACTGCAAGTTCAGAAGTCTCATGAATCCTGCTACAAACGTTTAGAGGAAGATCCACTCTAATAATCACCAGTAGTTAATGGTAATTTTAAAAAACTATAAGATAAATAATTTCAAGAAAATTTCATGTTTTATTTGACTAATAATATTTATTAGACGCTGGTCTTCTGGTCCAAAAATCGAGATTTCAAAGTTGACACTAACCAGTGGAGTTGTGCTTAAACGCGATAACCCCATGTCAAATTTACTGGCATGTAAAAGAGCTTCTGCGATATGATATTCCGGCGCTGTCGATATGATCCTGCCAATTGATTGCTTCGTTAACAAGCAAAATATCATATGTATTTAAATACGATATATTTAACATTAAGAATTGAATTTTACAGCACTGGAAACCTATTAAAAAACAAAGTCTTGCAAATTTAAATGCAAAACTCATAAAAGTATCGCATCGTCATCATCATTATGGATTAAGCTTCAAAAGATTCCTTCCGGTCTCGTTAATTAACTACGGTTGTGTCCATCGCTTCTTCAATCTGCCAAAGTTTCTCTTTCCTTTAGGTTTATAATTCAGTTAGGAGCAGTGATCTTTCATTCTGTCCATCATCCAAATCATTTAGTGGTGACGTAATTTATGAATTCATGTAAAATGCCGAGTTCCTTCCTAATCCATCATTTTTCTTTTTGCCACACTTTTTGACACTAGTGATCTCATTTCTGCGGCTTCAACTTCTTTTTTCAGTTTTACTTAGTGTCCAAATTCTAATCCACACTAACATGGGTATTAACTTTTCTAACATTCCTTTATACAATTTCGTTTTAATTTCATTCCTATATATATACACACACATATATACACCCATACTTTTTTTTCTTGTACATGAATATCATGTTTGTAAATGAACATTACATGCTAAGTAACTAAACATATTTACTTGCTCTATCATTTTTCTGTCTAAAATAAATTTTGTTGCAATTTATAGGTCATTTTTAAATGTGAGAATTTGTATTTTAGTTGGCAGAAATAATTAGTGCGTGTTTGTTCATAAATTATTATGTTGGTAACTTAATTTGCATACATGTCTTATAAATTACTTATTAAAACCTGTTCGTTTATAAATAAAATTATATTTAAGAACACATGCTTACTAAAAGTATATTCACCTCAAATAGCTTTCTCGTAGCAATATCAAATTCAAAATATTTTTATCTGCTTAGTATGCTAGATACAATTATATTTAATTGTTTGCTTTAAAACAGCGATGCTATGTTTCAAAGATCTGAATTACTAGTAAAAACTGTGTGTTCTCGTACTGATTACAAAAAAGTACGTATCATTTATTACACCTTTGTATTGTAATTTATGCAAATTAAATAATGAATGAGCCATTTATATGAATACCGCACAAAAATATATCTGAAAAGAAAATGTAAGCATAAATTCATAGATGTTCTGAAAATTATTCAATGTAAACCGTATTTTTCGTGCACTATTTATTTATCATGATAAACATTTTGATAGAAACTGTTTAGGCACAATGTTACATGTGAGTAGGCGGAAAGATAAGCTGTGACCAATCTAAAGCTCAAAACAATTCCAATTTGTAGGCATTGATATTGTGTTTACTTTACGTGAGTTGACAGAGAAAGAAAAAAAGAAAGAAAAAAAAAGAAGAGTGGAGCAAACGACATTAAATGCCTTCTTAATAGCTGAGCTGGCAGAATAATAAAAGTATATAACCGGTACAATTTAAAATTTAAGATTTCTAATTTTGCTTCTATAACATCGTCTTGTCTATTATTTCTCAGTTATATAAAATTCAATGAAAATGAAATTGACTTCATAGCCTATCTACAATATACATTGTATTTGCCATTAGAAGAACTCAAATACACAAAATGTGAATCAAAATCTTTAGGGTATTTTGGGAACAAAAAAAAAAACAAAAAAAAAACTGATATGCTAATTTCACATAATTTTCTGTGCTTATGCTGCAACACATTATTCTTACAAAAGCTTTATTATTCTATCTAATTCACGTTTATCAACATGAGCTCTAGCAGAAATTATTATTTTAAATATTATTTCCTTGTGTAAATACAATAAGATAAAGCTATAGGCAATTATTTTAAAAACAGATCGCCTTGTGGTTGTTTGGAAATGCCGTTTTCTTTACTTTTCCAGAGAAAGAAAAGCGAATAAAGATTTCAAATTTGAGAATAATTATTGCAGAACAGAAACCAAAAACAAAGAATATCTCAGAAATGGTTATCTCACAAGCATTTGTATTGTAAAGAAATTGTGTGTTTTAATAATATCTACATTATTTATTTGGTAGGTTTTCCTCCGTCTCTTGCAGTTTACCAGTTATGAAAAAGTCATTCAGAATGAAGAGGGCTTCAGAAGATATTCACAGAAACTTCAATATGTATATTTTATTTGTAATGAAAGTACCTTAAGCTTATGGTACTTTCATCAAGAAAGTTTTCGAAAAGTTTCCATATAAACAGTATATTTGGGTGTGGGTAAATTCTAGAAAACCTTTGTGTAGCATCCTTGAAAGATGTTGAACTTAAACAACAGGTTTGGTATTTAACGAATTTTTCGTTTTATGTTAAGTTGTCCACGATACATAGATACAGACACACACACACACACACACACATATATATATACCACATACACATAGACCTCTTCCTAAAATTCATTTTTGTGGATTCAGGGGACCTCAAAACATTTACAGTAAAATCTCATATTCGACTTTTTGGGTGAAATGGAACACCTTCTCTATCTACTACGTTAATCATTTATATATTGGATATACAAGTAATACCTGTCTGAAGAAAGAATGCAGACGGCAGGCAGAGAAAGCTACCTCTCTCTCTCTCTTTCTCTCTCTCTCTCTCTCTCTCTCTCTCTCTCTCTCTCTCTCTTGCCTAAGAGTAGCCATGACACATGACCTCGCTTGAAAACTGCACTCTTTTTTCAAACAGGTAATACATAACACTCTATAACACCCGAAGGTATATTAGGGTTGTAGTTACATTACAAATAAATTTACATAATAAATGTATTAGTCACATATTGGATGCAGATCATGCTGCTGAAAACAAAAGAAGGTAAATGATGTACGCTATAAGGTTTTATCAATAGAATATAGAAATTTTTGGAATTCCCTATGACAGCATTTTCTGTAAATATCTCACATAGTGGTTTGTCAAAGCCAATATTACAAAATCTTCAGTGTGCACCGAAGATTCTTCTTTTATGCCCTTGGAGTGGGCAGTGACATAAAAGATGTATAACCGTCTACTGTTGAGTACATATTATCCATTCTGTCTTTGTATCTTAAATCTTTGAAAATAAAGCTAAATTTACCATTTCCTGACAAAAATTGCATGAATATGAGTGTAATATTCTTTTATACGTTCAAGAGAAAGTAACAATTTTGCCATTATAGTTTATATTTTAATGTGCTCTAATTCTGCTTTTATAAAAAGGTATGGTCTTACTTTATCCTAGTTTAATATGAAATTCAATAGGAATAAAGGAGACCCTATAGGCTATCTACAAATATAATTTCTGTGTCATTAGAATAACTCAAATGTATTAAATTTAAAACAAAATATTTAGTTATTTTTACGATAATATAAGAAAAACTTTTTCCCTATAAAATATTGTTTGGGTGGAATGGAAGTTGATAGAACTCTTCACTTAATGCTCATGGGATATGGTTGACTGAAAATATAATTTGTTTTATTTCTATGCTTGCCAGATTAGATGGGGATACAGAACCCCCCAAATGTGTATTTTCTTATAAATTATCTATATCAGATTCCTCTGTAGATTACAATGCTACTTGTACCTAACATGAATAAAAGATACAGTAGAAAGTAAAATATGGTTAGAATGGCATACATTTGATTTTAACTGATTAAACTTATTAATATATTGTAAATATATTATAAGTCACCGTTTCTTGCTTTCTCTATTACGTATGTATATAGGAAATAGTAGCTAGAGAAGGTATTGTTACCACCCAAAAATTGGATGTCCAGATTTCATCAGAAATATATTTTGAGATCCCCTGAACATTTTTGTGTGTGCGTATCTGTGTCTCTGGACAATAGTTCAAAAATTAAAAGACCAATAAGTTATTGGTATTTATATTTAGTGTCTATAAGGATCCAACACTAGCATTTTTAATAAAAGCTCCCCACCGCAAACTATCCTTTATATGGAAAATGTTTGTGAATGTTGTTTTTCCCTAAAATAGCTTTGATCATTTTGATAAAATACCATAACCTTAGGATATTTTCATTTCAAATAAAATATTTATTTTGAATTTTTAGCATAGTCTCTGAAGACCTCTTTATTCTGGATGACTTGCATAGTAGTTAGACCGTAAGAGATAGACAAAAGCTTACTACACAAATTATGTAGATATCTAGTTTATATTTCTTCGGTAAAAGAAATTGTTTTTTTAATTTTACATGACTATAAATGGCACTGGGCAAGTAATTTGTGCATGAGAAGATATATATGCTATTCATCACTCGCACGTTGCGTATTCAGGTTCAGTAAAATGTAGGCGGTAAAGATATGCCAACAATATATACAGGTTTTTGTTTAACTTTGCCCCAAGGCACTTCCTTAGAAAAGTTTTCATAACGGAATCATCTTGCGGTCCATGGTTACAATGCAGTATTAAATTTCTTCCCGACACTTTTTTCCCTAACCTTTGAATACGTCACGAGGTCTCGGATGAAATATTCAATGAGCAAATCCTCTTTGCATTGCCAATTATGTACCAATCAAGAAATTGTGATGCGACGCCGCCATGTTCCCTTTCGGCCCAATAGGAAGAACCGGTCTAGAATCGAACCCTGGTTAAAGGGGATGACGAATAGAGCACGACACGCCTCCTCCTTTTCTGCCCTCGTCTGGACTCGAACTCCGATTACGCTGACACAAAGCTGGTGGATTTTTTATTAGTACTAACAGCTACTGCAGCTGAACCCGTTGCTGGAACACGTTCCGGAGATGGTATATCTAAATAATTACTGTTGTATAGATGGGTAGCTCGTCCGAGGCTCGAACTCATGTCCCGTCCCTTTTATGTCACACTATAGGGAGTCTGGGATGAACGTTACAGCTTTTAATCTTGGCGGTAATGGTTAAAGAATTCTTTGGAAAAACCTGCAGCCGGTTATTGCTGAAGGGGAGTTTTTTCTTTGGAAACTCTGCTATTTGAGTTACCCTATAGTAAAACATTCACCCCCTTCCCTTTTTGGTTGTAATAGAATTACCAGATAAAAATGAATACTTTTAGGCTGTAGAATCTTTAACGTCTACTGCAAGGTTCCACCAGGTGTGTTAAGGTGCACAGTTTGAAGTGCATTCGTACTGCTGGCTGGAAGATAAAAATTCCTGGAAACTTGTTACATTTTCCTCAAGGTTACGAATCAATTTATACATTCTTACTGTCTATACAGTTAGAGAAAATGAGACGGTTCATATATATTTCTAACGTAACTCTACTTTTTATACTATTTTATTTCCATGTATAAACATACTGAATTACAGCCAATTAATTTTACCACTCTAAAATATTACGTAAAAATCGTAGTTTATATTTATTTATTTATAATTTTTATGGCTACAACTAAGGCCTTTGGCCTTTTCTTGCATATCAACCTCTTTAATGTTTTTAAAAACTACCAAAGAATAGCATAAATTCAGTTTACTGTTATAATAAAATGAATTCAAATCTACAGAGAAAATATATTCTTCTTCTCTAATAATGTTTTGACTTCCGTTTGTCCACTTTTGTTGACATTTAAGGTTGATATGTCTGCACATTAAATACATATAAATGTTAAATATATAATTTTAGTTGGCACGTATTCAAACTTAAGATGTTTTAACAGGTTTTTAAATATTTATTCTTACAGTGATCGTTAGTTTAAATTGTATGAAACTTCTTAAATACTTTTGCATTCTATTCACTGAATTAAATTAAATATTTATAGCTGTTATCACAATCTGTTAAACTTGCTAGAACTAATTTATACATTGTGCTAATGATAATTACTTAGTAAAAGCCTATGTAACAAATTACTTATATTTGTGTGGAGAATATCACAGCATTTTTTCTCGTAAATAAGAAGATAACTTGTGAGAAAGCTTAGATCGTATTACGAAAGAAATTATTTATTATAAACTTTATTATATATAATATTATGCCTCAAAATTCACCATTAAAATATGTTCTTGTTCTCAAAATATCGTGTGCATACATTTTTCTACAATATAGAGCTTAGAATTTTAAATATTGTTAATTGTTAGAATTTAGACTAATCATTTGCATGCAGGAAAATGGATATTCTTTGCTACGTGGAAATAATTTTATTCTGATCCTATAAAATTTAATCTTATCAAGTATATTCTGTAATAATAATGTTATATTTGAAATATAATATCAATGATATTTTCCAGTAGAAGACGTCGAATAATTTGAAAATTATATGATTCGCAACTCTAACTGGGATCAAAATAATAGGAGTGTTTACATACTCAATAGATAAAAACCATTGACTTTAAATTAATAACAAAACTGGAAAATATAATAATATTAGTGTCAGCTTTCTCCTATGTCTTTATTTAGTATTTAAAGTATTTTTTCACACTTTGAATACTCTGTAGGATAATGTGATTTAGTTTAGCAAAATTGTTTAAAAGTTTACCCTTCTTCTGTCTTATTTATTCCTAAATATTATAAACCATTTTGCAGTTACTGTTTCATACCTTTGACTAATATGTTGAGTCTAATATACAGAATGCAGAATACATTTACTTTATAAATAAATTACTGTATATTTATTAGTAACTTTCTCCTAATATGCTTACTTAGTGTTTAAAGTATTTTTCACACTTTGAATACTCTGTGCGATAATGTGATTTAATCTCGAAAAAATGTTTAAATGTTTACCACTCTTCTGTCTTATTTATTTCTAAATATTATCAACTATTTTGCAGTTACTATTTAATACCTTTGACTAATATGTTGAGTCTAATATACTGAATGCATAGTACATTTATTTTATAAATAAATTACTGTATATTTATTAGTAATTGAAGTATGATTTTAAAGATAAGAATGTATAATATTAAATGGTATTGTTTTCCATGGAATATATAATTTGATGACAAGAGTTGGAAATATTAATGTTATATTATAAACTGCGAAAAGTTTTTAGAAGATGTAAATATTCCTTATCTCTAATATAATATTTAACCATTATCCTTTAAGGCTTATGTAACCTTGTCACATTTATAATTAACATTGCAATGCAAACACTAAGCTCTAAAATATCAAGAAGCTATATTATTGTATTTATGCTGCAGTGTTTATTATACTTATTTTCAGATTGTATATTTGAAGAGAGGGCTGAAACGAATAAATAACAAAACGTTGAAATGCCAACTTCCAGCTTAGACATTGAGCCTACACGTAGAAATAAGTTAAATATATGTTTCGGTTATATGCATATCAAATGAATAACGTAGGAGTAAAGCGATTTGAGTTTTAACTAATCGCGGCTATTTAACTTGAGTATTTTTTACCTTTTAATTCTATCACTTTCGTTTTATCACCTCAACATGCAGTTGATTTTTTTCTTAGTTTTCGCGTTTTTATTATATTTTTAGTGATCATCACCTGTATTCATGATAGCGAAAATTATAGTGGCAGGTTTGACATTTACATTGTAGTCTATTTTATAATATATGTTATAATTATTAGAATTTAAGCACATAAGTGCATTTAATGCTATTGATTTGTTGTTATATTTCTGAAATAGTCTAAATAAATCTCGAACTAGAGAGTATGCAAAGTAACTTCGTAATTGTAAGTGTATTAATACAATTTGAAAGTCTCGTTCTACTGCCACAGATGTCACTGGATGTATTATTTCTAATGGACAGGTTATTTCTAAAATTCACGTAGGTCTTTGCCACTGATACACTTCAATTTTTGCATCTTGTAAAATTATATTTTAACAAACTTATAACATTGGGAAGGAAAATTTCTTTGTTATCCAAAATGTGTCTATCTGCAAATTACTTTTCATATTTTCGTTTATTGTAAACTCATGTAATGACACAGTGATTATGCTTATTAATTTGCTTATAAATATTTGTAAAGTTAATGCAATCAAACTAGAGTAAGATAATACTGCTGTTGATTTCTGTTTAAACTCATATAAAGATGAAATAATAATAATAATAATAATAATAATAATAATAATAATAATAATAAAGAATTCAAAGAATCTATGACACAGATTTCTTTGACAAATATTTTAATTTTAAATTTATAGTACAATATGCTATTATAAGCTAAGTTGTAGCTTTTGAGCAGTTCACTTAAACGTTATGGAGAATTAAAACCATAATAATGTTAAAATGTTATTAATCTAATAACTACCTAAAGTAATAGACACAAAAAGGAATAAAATTGAATAATTTTGTTTTGACTATGTGCATTAATGCAAGTAGTAAAATAAATTTTAAGTCTGGTCTGAATGCATCAACAATATTTGAAAATATGCTGGCTTCAACCATGCATTAACTTGAATGCATCTAAGTATGTCTAATTAATTCATCTATACACTTATCTATTGTCATTACAACCAATAAGGAAAGGCACTTTAATTAGAGATCAGTATTTTATCTCTAAATACTCATAAATAATGAATATGGACGTCAAAGCAAGAAAAATGGATTTACATAAGTGATAAAGTAATGTTAGATGCTTAAAATGAAATCAAATTCCATTTTAAAATGTCATAATGAATAAGGAGACAGCACAATCATTCTGTTTTACATTACATAGAACTTGCATTATTTTAGAATATATCACAGTGAAAAATTCAGTGTCACAACCGGGAATTGAAACACGGGTCTACCGCGGTTTCTCTAACCGACAGAGATTCTATAGCAATATACTAGCATCGCTTGATTGTCATTTTTTCCGGTAAACCACAAGATTTCATATTCATATAAAGACCAATTACCCCAAGGCTACTTACAGTTTTAGTAATTTAAACCTCAAGCTTCATAGTTAGCCAGTATTCTAGATGATTAATTGTTCTTTGATAAAAGTTAGTCAATGCCTACCCGAGATTGGAACCATATCAACTGTTGATATTTATTCTGAATATGTGGATAGGCAAATGTTTATTACAGGATAATAGTTCAGTATGCTCATACAGTATCAGAAATGCAAACAGTTTAAATTTTTGTCAAGATGTATCTAAATATAGCTTTGCTGAATTAGACTAGATATTTTATAATATGTCGCCTCATTGCATACATGTTATTATGATAAATTTCGAATATAAGTAAAAGAGATAAGATTATATTTGTCCTTATATGACATCAAAGAATATTTTGAATTATTGAAATAAGAAATACAAAGTATTTATTGTATATTTCGTCTGTAATGTTTTAATGTAATGTGTTGCATAATTTTACATTTGGCTTCCATTGTAAATTTAAATGTAAATAAATGACTGAATGTTGCGGTATTTTAACTTTAATGTTGGTGGGTCTAGAAAAATTTGAGAATTAAGAGCCCTGTACGAAAGTTTCTGTCTTGCATTTCTCCTTGCGTTGAGATTTAAATCCAAATAGTCAGATGTGAAGATTTGGAAAAAAGTATTGTTACTCACTTCATACTTTACAGTATCACATAGTATTCTGAAGTATTGAGGTATTCTTTATTCGATTTTTCTTAATAAATGTCTGTAAACTTGTAGTCAAGCGAAGTTCTATTTTCCAAACTGCTTCCAACATCAAAGGAAAACTACTCCTGGTATAAAATAACAACGTTTACACATTCGAGAGGTAATAGAAATATCTTATACATATTTAATGACATACAACGCGTTTATACAATGAACTAATTCTTTAACTACTCTCCATTGCTGACATAGTTCCTACACTTGCTGGACTGCAGCTTTGTTTTCCTTCAAGGATTCTTTCTCAGCTCATAAGATGTATTTTTCACTTTAATATTTTAGGATAGCTTCTCTTCTCAAAAACGATATCTGTATCAGGAAAATAACCTGCCTGTAAAAATATCGTTTTGAGAGATTTTCTCCATTAGAAGTAACGAAGAGGATTGTAAAATTCTTGTCAAACGTAAATATTTGAATTCTTGTAAAACAAAAATGTAATTATAATTTTATTTACGAGTAGTTTTAGTTGTATTGGTAAAGCTCAAAAGTTACAGTTTCAGAACAAAGTTCATAGTTTTCTGTTGAATTAAAGTAGTGTATGGATTTATTCATAGTGTATGGTAAAGCTCAAAAGTTACAGTTTCAGAACAAAGATCATAGTTTTCTGTTGAACTACAGTAGTGTATGGAGTCATTCATAGTGTATGGTAAAGCTCAAAAGTTACAGTTTCAGAACAAAGTTCATAGTTTTCTGTTGAACTGCAGTAGTGTATGGTAAAGCTCATGAGTTACAGTTTCAGAACAAAGTTCATAGTTTTCTGTTGAACTACAGTAGTGTATGGATTCATTCATAGTGTATAAAAAGCTCAAAAGTTACAATTTCAGAACAAAGTTCATAGTTTTCTATTGAACTGCAGTAGTGCATGGATTCATTCATATTGTGTGCTAAAGCTCAAAAGTTGCAGTTTGAGAACAAAGTTCATAGTTTTCTGTTGAATTACAGTAGTGTATGAATTCATTGATGCATTTTTATATTGTCATTATATCTCACTAAAATTACATTCTGGCTTTTATTGCTCGTTTTACAATCTATAATGTGTATTTATAATGTTGTTCTCATTAATTTGTTAAAGGATACAAACATAATTGACTTTCTATCAGTCTTTAGAATCAATAAAATCTGATGAAGTGCCGTATACGTTACGTTAATATGCTCTATTTCCATGAGAACAAAGAAACCGTCGTTTGTAAATAGTTTGTCTGATTTGAGTCGTATGTAGTTCAAGAGAAAAGAGAAAGAGATTTGTGCGAGCTGAAATTAATTTTCTTCCCTAATACTACCTTAATTAGTTGCATATTTCAATAAAGCCCTGCATATTTGTGATAAAAATAAGTTGCATATTTGTAATAAAAAGAACCAGTTTATGAAAAAAACGACTTAATAATTCTGTCCTTCACGCAATTTTAGAATTATTTTCTTTGACACAATTCCCGTTCGTCAGAATTAATTTTACTATATTTGGAGTAAGATATACTCTAACTTTAAAATCCATCTTCTCTTCCAGAGCACGCATTCGAACTGTCACATTCTCCACGGCACTTTCCAGTGATTTTAGGCTGCACTTTTGAAATCCTATACGCATTTCTTGCCTCAACTGTTCAATGAGATCACGTACGCTTTCCACTGTCGAACTTCTTCCAGGTAGCTACGAGCAAGACACAAAACACGACCGTCCTCTTTCATACTCGGACTATAATAGTCTGAACAATCATATATAAAACTATTTTTAAAACATTAACCGAGCTGCATATTTCAGGAGCTAATTCTGTATGATATATACAGGAAATGGATAGCCATAACTGTTTAAAAGTTCCACTTAACTCAAAATTCCTTCTAAAGAACTATATGTTTGTAGTCTCTGAGAATAAACTAGACCAATTGTTTACTGTATAAATATTGCGTTTAAAGCGTCTAAGCCTCATAAGAATTTTGGCTCGTTGGATTTGGAGTAAAATCATGGCAGTATATTTCAAACACTCTACTGCAGAAAATTAAGTTTACTAGAAAAGAAATTAAATGATATAGATTCCCACTTCTTAATTTCAGTTGATGAGGACATTTTCGTTATATCTGAATTTCTAATTATCACATAATATGCTTGGTAGTGTTAAGAACCTCGTTTAGAGGGATTTTCATTGGCCACTTCATTTTACGCAAAGTAATCCAGATAAGCGGTGATTGGTTTTAAATGTAAACCAATCGGATAACATTCGCACTGCACAAAATTCTTACATTAACTGTTGCACTATCCCAAAAACAACTAAATGATCATACATAGACCAAGAATGTTTTGAGAATTGAACACTGAAAGCAATAGTTCTCTATAATGTTATCGTCTCCATAGAAGCGAAACATTTTAATAAGTACAAATTATCGAAAAGTGAAGAATGGTCAAAAGTATTTAAATTGTTTACCAATTGTTTGTTTGACACATGGAGAAACTAGAAAATGTTCAATTTTATTAAACAATTAATTGAAAAATACTATCTCTTAAAAACTCATTCTTATTTGTTACCTATTTAATGTAAAAATGAGTTCATGTTAAAACCAATATCTTGTCCATGGTATCCATTTAAGACCTAACGCAGATGTTTAAAATGATGTCCATCAGCACGAAGACAATGTCTCTCACAATCCTGGAATTCAACACTCACATTAGAAAGTACAGCTGATGAAATATGCCAAATGATTTGGCTGATTCAATTTTTCAGGTCTTCCAGAGTTGGGAGTTGTGTTTGGAAAACATATTGTTTTATATATGCCCAGAGAAAGATATCGAGGGGTATCAGGTAAGGTGAGCGTGATGGCCTAGACCTTGAACCTCCCCGTCCAATCCATTGATGTCCAAATATACAATTCAACTTGTTTCGAATTAGTAAGACACAGTGAGTAGCAGTTCCATCTTGTTGAAACCCAAAACTTTACCGTCTGTGCAATGTAGAAAAGCCAATAAAGTCGAATCTAGCACTTCAGTGTAAGAATACTGGTTCACTTTTGCTTCAAAGAAATGTATACCAATCACGGCATCACCTAAAAAACCAAACCACGCTATCACTCTTGGAGTACCTGACGCACCCATGCTGGATTTTCCACAGAACAGTACCGCGCGTTTTTGGTTATATACGCATGACTGTCGAAATAAAATAAGCATCATCACTGAAAATAATGCATTTAGTACATTCGTTATCATTGCCCATACGATGGATGGTCCAGTTGCAAAACAGACGCCTGTGTAGAACATCATTGTGCATTGTTTGACTATATATCGTGTCTATTTTAAAATTCGCCGAACAGATTCTTTGCTCACTTCACTCTTTCTAGACTCGTAGCGAATAATGTATCTCATGGGGCTCGCAGGCAGCTTTGCAATTACGTTAGTGGTGTTGCTTTCATCAGTAGTAATCTTTCGGCTTATCACCTTGTCTTGCATCCAACACAGAAGAACTCTTCTTAAATTACTGCTTGAAATGAAGGTTTCGAAATTTCAGGATGCCGCCTGTGAAACTCATCTGCAGTTTGTCTCACAGTACTCTGATTGTCACCTCATAGCCACGTAGCAACATCGCTGATGTTAATGTTCTTCCAAGTGATCTAGAGAGTTGCTAGTAGATGGTAAACAACAAATTGTCTCTTAGCAACACGCTTCTCATTTGTAATTAAATATAAAAATTATTTCATCGTTTCATTGTTGAAAATAATGTTTTCATAATCAACAGATTTTGTCTTTGTCATGTGTATAAAATGCAACATCCCTTTTAAATTAATAAAATCACCGATAATATTGAATTTATCAACCAACTTGTGGCTACAGTATTCTTAAATGGTACCATGACACAATATGTATGAAATGTATTCTATTTTACATCTAAAACTAATTGTTTGATCAATTGTTTAATAACATTGAACGTTTTCTAATGCTCCCATTGTTTATGTGACTTTTAGGTCACAGTGTATCTCTTTATACCATATATTGGAGGACTTTTTGACAGGAATATAGCCAGAAACATAATTTTGCTTCTAAATTCATTTTTAAACGCTCAAAGTGCGATTTCGATTTTCCATGTCCAATTATAAACTGAGTTAATTAGAAAGTTCATAATGCAGCCTTAAGTCTCTTCAATTGTAGGAAAAAGCTATGATTTTTGAGCTAGCCGTCATTCATTCATAAATAATAAATATTACTTTCATTTAGCTAATAAACCGCTTTAAAATGGGCAACATACAACTGGGCAGATGATCAGATACGTATAGCTTCTGCGGTGATCTTCACAAACTTAGTGTAATATGTTGAATATAATTGGATGATTTCAACAGACAAGTAGAAACTGGTAGCATTCTACGAGCAAGATAAAAACAAAGGTATTAGTAAATAATACTCCTATCGAACGACTGATAGATGTTAGTACCTTGGAGATTCATAGGGAAGAATAGAACTAGAGATATGAATAAAAAAATAAATATGTTTCATCAGACTGTGGATCAATAAAAGAAACTGTCTAAGGAAGTAGAAAATTAAACGTTAATTAACATGTAAAGTACTAGTGGTACCAGAATTATTATATGGATACCAAAGTTGGACTTTGAATAGAGCTTCTTTGAAAAGAATAGAAGTATCAGAAATGAAAGTATTTAAGATTTGTAACAGGCTACACCAGGATGAATAAATAAACAAATGAAACACTTGGCGAAGTTAGGAATATTTAACAGACAGAAACAAATTTTAAGTATAGAAGAAAGTGGGATGTACATATGTAATATAGATCCTTTAAATATTAGATTAGATTAGAAAGAATTCTGTAGGTTCGTTTAGGTCAGGAAGCCACTGAACATAGAACTTATCAAGACATATACATATGTATACATGTGCTTATATACAATGGAAAAAAATGTATAAAGCTCGTGCTTAAAGCTTGGGTTACAAAACAGCAGAATAGACATATAATCACACCATTTGTATTTGAAGCCTCTACTATACTTAATATGATATATAAAAGCACATGAACTTCCTTTTTTTTTTTTTTTTTTTTTTTGCAATGACATAAAAACAAAGAGTATCAAAAATTAGTGTTAAAATGTATAAATAAATATAATTTCATTAATGTAACAATAATGTAATATCAGATGATAGCCCTCTAATTATCGACATAATAGTTACTACTAGTAATTATATAAAACTAAAATATGATTATTGTATTATGTACTCTTCATAAATGTCAAAAAATTACAATACATATTTACAAATATGTTATAGAATTTCCACTGCAAAAATTTATAATTATGCACTAGAGTGTAAAATATAAAAGCATCAGGCTTTACAGACCTTGTGTCATTGCTAAATACTAAAAATTCATTTGACACATTCGTGCAAGTCTAAGTATAAATACTAAGAGAACATCGAGATATAAGGCGAACTGAACGGTTATTACTAGAGATGTTGTTGGCCTAAGCCTGATGAATGATGACGATAAACTTATCTTTCTTGAAGAGTAATCCGCTGAAGAATCTCTTTGGAATTATTTTTAGTTAGTCGCACTAAAATGTTAAAACACAACTTCTAAGCTTTTGTATATTCTCATTAAATTCTGGTATATTAATCTGTTACACAATAGTTTTCTGGTTTACTATAAAACTATAAAAACCACAATCATACCGATAGTGTATTATTCTTGACCATTTAAAAGAATAAGCACATGTAGTTTACTACATTGTTTTCATGAAAAAGTAGTAATGGAGACTACTCATGATTCTTAGCTTCCCTAGATAAATTCTCTCTCTATTATGTTAGCTTGCAAATTTTAACCACTCACTAAGCCGTGATGCCCTCCCTCAGGGAATATAACGAAACTCTGGTGTTACTTTAAAAAGCTGTATCATTCGTATTAAATATAGCTGACTTTGAGAAAATTAAAGTGATTCATTTGCATAACAGGTGCTCCAAAACCTTCCTCGTGCTGCCTCTGTTCATTGAAATATTCTCCTGCTTATGTATGACAATTCCTGCTCTAAAAATGAATGCAGCAAATGACAACCGATTTTCTTCTTCCCTTTATCAAAGCGCTGTTAAACACATGCTTTTCTAGATAGTCTAAGGCTCAATTCTATTTGGATCAGATCATAAGCTCATTTACGCAAGTAAATTACATGATTAACATTTTCACAGGTTTTTCACACAAATTTAACTTTTCTGCCAAATTTAAAACAGAAAACTTTCTGTGAGTGCTGTAGTGATTTTTTGAATTCTTCAGTGGCTGGGCGGAACCGTTCCTATGCTTAAAAAGACAATATATTGAATATTTCTTTCTAGTACATCAGGAGGTCTTCATTGACACTCCTGTTATAAGATGTTGTATAACTCTCGTGGATGAGTAACAAAACTCCTGTAAAGCACCCACGATACCGATAATTATCTGATTTATCTTATATACCGGAAATATCCATATTAAGGTCCACTCGGTCTGACAATTTTTCTTGCCAACAAAAGTCATTCCATCAAAATTTAAATCTCGTATTGTTTGTCTAGATTTATACTCAAAACAAAAACGTGTACGGAATTTTCATGTATCCTAAGTGCCTGGCTATATTCGGACCCCATTAGAGTATTTCCGAAGTATTACAGAATTCTGTTTCGCCCATATGGTGCTACGTCTCATCTTGAATGCTTTCTCTGACTCTGTTCTTAATTAGGAGTCACATACCTCTTGGCATACATGCTTGTTTGATTTTTACAGAAAGTGACAATTCTTCGTTGAAAAGGAACGAGATATATTGCAATTAATTTTCTTCTTACTTAAGAAAGTTTGAAGTGTGCTCGTAATTTTACAATTAATATAGAAAAATATAAGAACACATATAGCGAAAGTTCACTACCAAAGCAAGAAATATGTTTTAAACTTGCTGCGTTTAGTCTTACACTGACCAAATAAGTGCTGTTTATTTTTTGTAAAGCACTAAATAAGTATTATCAGAATGTTAAATAGAATATACCAGTATTTATCATCTTTATCTTTGAGTATAAATAAACACAAATATAAAGCCAAGTGGAATTTAGTCAGACTATTTCATAGGTACCATGTGTAAAAATATCTAAGCCATAGTTATTTTATAACACAAAGTGAACACATATTCATTTTCAAAACTAAAGTTCTTCTGTTTAAAAGATAGTCACCATAAGAGAATATTCAAATAGGCAACGCATAAAAGAAGTTTACAAAATATTTATGTCTCTATATAAACAAAATAGAATTATAAATAAACCTCTGTTTTAAATAAATTTGTTAGAACTAGCGTTAATTTTTGAAAGACCAACTCGAACCTCTTAATAGAGCTACGACTAGCCATTGAACGTCACCCGTCTTATGGGTTTTAGGGGTGCATAAAAGCAAAACAGCAAATTTGCGTGATATATACATATGCTTAGTTAAACCTCTATGTACCATATCGTTTTATGGGTCGAAAATAGCATGGCGTAAACAATCTGCATATTTCTCGCAACATTTAGAAAAGACAAACAAAATGTGTCGCTTCTTTGTAACAGGCTATAAATGCAAACTTTCAACAAACTCGTATCATGTCGCTTAATTGTTAAGAGTCTATAAATGATAATTGGCGGGATGGGATCTTTAGTCAAAAGAACTCTTATAATTTGTATAATGGAAACTTTATCACTTCATTTAAGCTTTTCTCATGTAGCATATATTGTAACTTGCTTGTAGAGTTCTTAATAAGAGAACATCCGTTGATACGCTTAATGCTGTATATTTAAATCCAAAATATGCTCACGAATATTTTAAATGTAAATACTAAAATCCATTATTTACTCAGAAAGAAAAATACTCCAAAATACTCCAAATATACCAGTTGTGTGCGCATAATGAAGCCATTTCATTATAAATTAGTACTGTTGAACGATGTCACATAGAGAAATACTTGTTATGTTTCCTAAGAAATGAAAAATTATACGATAATATTAAGATTTAAACGTTTTATTTTGCTAAAAATGCTGAGAATAAATACACAGAATTATAATTCAAAGCTTTGAACGGCGCAGAAAATTTAGCAAGCATAACGAACATAAGTTAATTTTAATGATAAATTAATACATTTATAACCAGAATCGAGATAGATAAGGTATTCTTATTGGTGTCAAATGCATGGATCATTGACCCTACATGAATATTTAAGGTACAAGTTAAAAATGACAAAGAGAAATAAAATAGAAAGTAAAGAAAGGAAAAATAAAACAGAAAAATAGAAATAAATGGTCTTAAACTTAAAAAATATATTTGGCTTCGCTAACTGTTGCCGAAAATTGCCACCTCTTTTGGTTCAGCCGGCAGTTTTTAATATGCCATTCTCCTTCTAGTAGGACTTATGAATTTTTATTTCAGTTTAATTTTTTCCTGATTCTTTCACAGTGTACATTCAGCTAAAGCGTATACCCACTGCTGCTATATGTATGTCTCACTGAAAACATGAGTATTCGAAGAATTTTTACTGTATAATTTGTTGATGGTGGTTATAATATATGCATAATTCTACAGTTGAGCCGAAAATAATGCTTGTAGTAGAATTTTGGGGACTGAAAAAGGATAGGAAACCATAGATGTGGTACATAGACAAATTTTCCAAATGAACACTGGATTACTGTAAATGGGATATACCGAACTCATTTGGAAGAGTTTGCAGAAAATGATTAGCAATGAAATGTACTATAAAGTACTGGCATGGGATCCAATTATTAAAGGAAGAAAATAGAGTCAAAAATCTTTAGGGAAATATTTGATGCAAAAGAACTAGTTATCTGAATTAAAAGTAATCTAAGAAAAATTTGGTCACGAGAGTTATCAAATTTACAGTAAACAGACGCACAATGCCCATTGAATAAAGTGAAAGCAAGGAAAAATGATATACAGAAACAGGAGATATATGTCGCCTTAAGGGATAAGAGCTGTTTGGTACATTAATGGGCTTATAAAGAAGACTGGAGCAAGAAAAATTACGCTCATTGTTTGTGATAAGATGTAATGAGAGGGACTGACCTGGCCGATAAAAGGAACAATGCTCTTAATGAGTTTAAAATGATAAAGAACAGCTGATGTCCATATATATATCATTGGAGACAAGAATGTACATTGTAATACAGAATGTTCATAAACCAAAGTTTGTAGAAACGAATATAGAATAAGTGGTGGGATAACTTTCAACTAGATATTAAATTTGTTGGAAACAGTAGGAAATAATTTTTAAACAATTGAAAGGAAGGTAAGGGAGAAGTGTGGAATAAATGAACAATGAAAGGGAAGAACTAAATAATAGAAATTATTATATAGGAATCTATAAAAGCGGAAATTAATTTATCTGTAAAATTACTTGAGCATACACAATAATATGCAGTGATATGCTTATTAGATGCATAAACAATCAAGGCGTTAGGTGAATGGGGTTTTAATTCAAACCCTACAACAGATCCATTGATATTAAAAAAATAATAATAATGTTTGTTTTCATTATAACTGTCTAGACTGTGCAACCAAAATAAGGTTCATACTCAGGGAGAAATATTGTTTTCTGTTTAAATTCCCACGTTATACCATAAACTTGAATCAAAACTTCTGGTAGTGTTTCACTCTTGGCGTTACTTATTCCTGCATTGCGAATGCTTTCTTCAAATCTTTATAAGCTTGAATTCTAATAGACTTTTAGTATTATTGTATTTGAGATATGTTCCGTAAAATAGGGCAACTTGCAATCCGGATGGAACTTTGACGAGCTCTGGGTTGCTTTGGTCAACAGAGCTTGATCCTATAATATCTATTAAAAATATTCCTGATGCAAAAAGGGAGGAGAACATTGGCATCTTGTTAAACATGGGGAAATTCTTCAGGAAATGAAAAGACTGGAGGGAGCAGGCAACAGGAAAAGGAATTAAGAGATATTGCCCGCAAAAACATTGAACCTAAAAGGATCTAATGGTGAAGAACTGGATGGCCCAGCATTACCAAATGTTACATAATTAGTACTAGCACCTCCCACGTGTGCAATTAGTCTCAAGATTAACGGATACCTAAGAAGCAACACGAAATTAATCAGTGTGTATTTTGTTAAAAGCTTCCAAAGGAGCAGAAGAATTTGTGTGTAAATATATATCGTTATATGGCAATAACAGTTTTGTACTTAGATTACATTTACAATTATTTACAAAATTATATCCTGTTATTTAGTCTAGTATAACATCCTAGTATACATAGTTTTGAGTATAGTTTAGGCACTGCATCCCATAGACCAATTCCATCCCAATCTCAGTGTTTTCTCTCCTGTTCTCTCTTTCTTATTTTCTTATCCACTTCTCTTTTGTATTTCCCGAATATTTCCCTATTACTTTAAATCTTCTCTTTCTCTTGACATTCAACGTTTTCATTGCTACCGTCTCTCCTGGCATAGCATCCCATTTGTGTTTCCAAATTTCTTTCCTCAATTTCTTACCGCTTTACATTCTGTTAAACAGTGAACAATACTGCCTTTCACCCCTCATAAGATACAACGCTCTAGTGCATCATGACCCTCATCCCTTTCAAAAGTATTGCTCCTATCCTCAATCAAGTTAATCCTTACCTCTCTTTTTTATTATAATAATAATAATAATAATAATAATAATATATATACACACATATAAACCCCTCTCCTGAACATTTTTTATTTATTTGTCTATACAAACAAAACGACTTCTTATGTTCTAGTTAACCCCAAATTTTCTGTTTGTCTATCTTGTATCCTATTTCTCACTGATTCCCAGAAACCTTTTTCATTTTCTTCTCACTCCCTTATATGTGTCCCATCCCTATTTTCCTCAAGATTTCCTTTAGCTGCCCCACCAACTCTTTTCATTCTTAATTATCCTGAGTTGTTTCATACATAGTTTTAACAGATTCTCATCTTTGCTCTTTATACACTTATACGAATATTTCAATACCCTCTCTATAATCACTCTACTTGTTCGTGATCCTCCTAATTCTACCATTGCTACCGCTTTTGATGCTGCTCTGCTTAGCCGTAAAATCTCTTTACAGAACATTCTGTATCAAGAAACTGAACACATGTTTATATGTAAGAACTGTTTGACTGTGGTTAGATGCATTGAGTGCAGTTATTTTACATTGGTCTTGTTTTCCTTTACGTTATGTACATCCGGTAAGTATATTTCAAATACCCAAATATCGTACATGTTACACTCATAAGACGCTCTCTACTTTATATATAAACTACTCTTAATAAAATTTATGTTTCTACCTACTACATCATAATCGAAATAAACCTTTCCATAAATGGCGGCTTTGCACATTTAGTTATAGAGGTAGTCAAATGCATAAGAACTAACATGTGTTAGCCGATGCAATTAAGAATATAATTATATTAGTAGGTTGATAATGCATTTTTAGTAAACATTTATTGGGTAGAAGAATTAAAACCTACAATTGAAAAACGACAGAACTTTAAGAGAGTGGCGAAGTATAAAATACTTCCATTAGCTAACAATGAATATCGCGGAAACGGCTTATGTTATAAAAAGTTATTTACAATGTTTTGTGCAATTCAAAGAGAGCTTTTTTGTGTAGTGTGTTTTCGTCTATCTTTTAAGGTATCTAGAATTTTGTATGAATAGCCTCTGAGGACCTCTTTATACTGTAAGAATTTTGCTGAATTTTAAATAACTGATAAACCGTAATAAGTAGACAAAACTGATTACATAAAAATGTAGTACTCGTTAAGACAACAATTTGTCATAAGAATTTTGAAATAGAGTTAACCATTTATGAGATATTGCTTCTCGTTGGTTTCAATTTTAAACTAATTAAACTTTTCTCATGCGAGAATGCAAAAAATAATCGTATTTCAATTATTTCACATAGCGAAAGCATTTGAAATATGTGACTCGTTTTAGCTTTCGTATATAAAGCTATAAACTTTTGTAAGGAAAGTGTCTTTGCGTACCAGAAAGTCATGTGAATGGAACACATCATATTTTTCTGTAAAATGTTACAGTGGTGTTTTTTAATATTTTCACATTAAAATAAAATTTAATAAAACTATAACTTTATGTATAAAGAAATAAACAAATTAGACAATTACTGTAATAACAAAACATAGTAAAAATAGCTTCTCATTTTTAAATATCAGTATGTTAAGGATAAATTAATGAGCATCTCATTCCGTTAAAATACCTACAACTCCATTTAAATAGCAGAAATATTTAACTACATTTGTATCCCATACAACTTTTTTATGTTTATTTAAGGACGTTTTGAATATATGGTCTTATCACGACCCATTATTAAAATACATTACATATCAATTTATAATTATACATCTTAAAGTTAGGTTAACACTTACAATAGATTTGCAATAAATCAGAAAGTCACACAATCTTAAAGAGAAAAACAAACAAGAGAAAATCAGGACGGTAAATGTCGAAGACTTTGAATGAACAACGCGTGCGTGAATGAGCATCCTGCGAGCAGGGAACTGTAAGAGAACCGCTACTCCCTGCCTAGGTTCCGCAGTTCGATTCCCGGCACCCTCGCAGCGGGCTCTAGCATACAAAAGAGTTATGCCACGCTGCTGAATTATATTAGAGGAGGTATGCATAGTGGTTTAAAATAGTTACCTACTCTCATTTGTTTACATATTTATTTATTCCCGTACAAATATCTACTATATGTATGCTTAAGTTCTAGTTGCACTCATAATATTTATTTAGTATTTCGAATACTTATTAGCATGTATTAATATTGATAATAGAAAATGTTGTCACAGACTAGTGTTCAAACATCTGGTATTTTACCACTAGCATGCTCTAGATTAACTGATTTTTGTAGTTGATAATCCAGAAATATGCATCTTAGTCTCGGTATTAACCCCTGAGCTCCACAAAGGTCCCTGTTAATTCTAACACACCATTTATACAAGATATACATTGTCTAACAATTTTTCCATTTCTGTATGTTTTCTTAAATCTATATATGACATGTTTGCGACTTTAATTACTCTCTCTTTATATTGATACATAATTATATTGTTTATTTTCTTTTTTATTTGTTAACCGTTATTTTAAACATAAAACATAGCTAATATTAATAGTACACTTTGTCACTTTGGCAGTCCTACTTTTGTGGAAGTTCAATAAAATAAAACCCCAAACCAAGCAGGAATATACAAGCATTTTAAATCAAAATTCACTACAGTGGTAGGTATACCATTTATTTATTTACCTCGCCTATAAAGACACCACAGTACAATAAATACAAGTTCGCACTAAAATAATTATTTTACACAAATGCCGAAGACGCAACGTATGTTCATACGTATCAGATGTTTGAAAACTAGTTTTGGTATATTAGAACTTAGAAGTAAGTAAATAAGTTGTGTATTTTATGCCACACTATCCCGAAATCAGGGTAAAGCTTCTGAAGAGGTGAAGGAGGAACTGAGAAGCTAACATCTACGTCTTCGTAGAAGAAGTGAATTGACATGATCGCAATTCAAGCAGACACAAAAATAGGCTTTATCATTGACTACCGTAGGATTTGACAAGCATAAAGGACAACCAGAAAATGTTGAACAATATTAAAGGGATATACACGCCCGCAGTCCCTTACTTCAAGGAAAATACAATTTAATGATCATAGAAGTAATTTGTCTGATGTTGGAGCTCGGGACACCATTCGTTTGCATTTTGTCAATACCTGGAAAAAGTTTGGACTGAAGAAGGAAAAAAATGAAATAAATTGTAATATCTGTTCAATTTACCTTCTTCGGAGTCATTTGTATAATAACAATTTTTAGCATTTTCACGGTCTATATTCCTTTGCTATGAATAATATATTGTAAGTCAATTTAATATCATGTTTAACAATCCTTTTGCACCACTTATTTTCTTTTTACCACTGTCATATTAATGAAAACTGTTGATATTACATTATCTTTATAGAAGAGTTTTAATTTTATTACTACTTTTTTCCTTTTAGTTAGTTCACTTATAACTTGTCTGGTTTACTCTATTCCATCTCTGTTTCATCTTAAATACGGAGAGTTGTTGTTATTATTCATATTTTAAAACCCAGAAATTCCAGGAGCCTTAATACCTTTAGTAATAAATATTGAAACAATTAATAATATTATCCGACTTGGTATTTTAGTAATCCGATTAGCCGCTAATATAAGTGCAGGTTTCCTTTTAATTATCAATTTAGTTCATTATTCAATGCTTATAGAATAAATAATATAATGTTAATAAAACGTCTAAGAAACGAAAAGAATATGTAGCTGGATAAACATAAGAAATTACAGAAAGCAGGTGTTCCCTAGATAACATCTGAAGTTGAAGGAAATGGTACAAAACTGTGTATCTGTAAAATACAGATATTGAATATACCAAAGTATTTAGAAGATTCATCAGAAGAAAAGTTCAGAGTTCATTGAAGAAACCAGGCAATTCGGCAGCTATAAAAGTCTATATCAAACATACAGTAAAGCCAAACTGTCCGTAAGGAAATTTGAAGTGATTTAATAGTTATATGATTTTTAGGTAAGGCTTGGATTTTTCATGTTGTTTAATTTATATATTTGCAATACTATGCAATCTAGAAGTATGAAGAACATTTGGAACAAAGTGGATGTTATGACATTACACATATACACAAGAAACCTTAAGACTAAGAATGTAGTTATAAAAAGGCATATCAGAATTAAACAAAATGGGGTCGAATATAAATATGCCCAAATTAAACTAATGACTTCCATAAACAGTACAATAATTAAATAAAAATACTGAAAAACAAACAAGAAATGGTAAGCTTCTAATAACTGTGATTGCTAGACGTATCAAGAAGAATATATTTTGAATATGACTTGCCGGCCCGTAATTGCCTCACGCGAGCAGCTTACTTTCAATCATATAGCAATTGTTGCACCTTCTCTTCATAGTTCCATTGTCATTGTCGCACGTGTTCGAGAACTTAACACTTGAAGATCGGCGGCACTACTTCAAAGCCTTAGAATGCGACTTCTGTGCGCAATGGCCTCTTCTTCTGAAAGTTTCTGATCATCAACAGCTATAAACAGAAGAGCTGTAATCCTGAGCACGCAGTTGCATGAGAGATCAGTCTATGTGACGAAGCAACGAGAGAAAATTGACTTAAAAATTGTTCATCCATTGGAATAAGGACCATCTTCAATCAGATTTGAAACAAATTGGAGATTTTGTTGCAATATTGACCACAAAACAGACGATTTTACAAGATATGTGGCAGGCAAACGATAACACTTATAAAACAAGCAGAGTCTACTTAATACAAATTTAACAATAATATCAAGTTGCTATAGTAGTGAGAGATGGGGTTTAAAAAAAAAGCTCCAACCCAAATAAGATCACCGAGAAGAGTATCTTTTTTAATATCAGTCATAAACTACAAGATAAGAATTAAGTGTGTCTAATATAAATGAAACAATAACAAATGTTGGAAACGAATGACCCGAACATATATTCCAAATATGAATAGAAAGATATACAAAACGAGTATAAAATTATAGACCACGAGATTTGAGAATTAAGAGACCCGAATAGAAGATAAAATATCTATTAGAGTCGTAATACGTCGATAAACTTAATGCTGAAATCAGAAAAATATGATTCTGCCAGCATTTAACACTTTACAAACTGAAACTTTGTGAACGAATAGGTATTTTCCATAGGCCATGCTTGTTAACTACACCATTGAAGCTTTAATTTTGAAAAAAATGTACTTTTAAGAGAAGATAAAACCAATTCACAATTCTATAAAATACAAATTACTGGGTGCAGTTACTATATTTCACTCGAGAATTTTAGGTTCATTAAATTACCAATCAAGGTAGAAATTTATGATACAAATGTTCGTTTAGGATACATAACCTAACTTTCAAAGTCTTTTAAAACCAAAATCCGTAAAGTAAGTTTATATACTGTCTGTAACGAATTGTATGTCTGTCTGCCAATTTATTCAACATACATTACAATAGTTTAATAAAAGTAACGAAGTTTCTAGTAGTGAGAAAATAAATATACATCTATTTTTATGAAGATGAAGAATTTTCTTAGTTAAGTCAGGCCCGCACTCAAAGGTCAATAATAAGCACATCGTAAGGAAATAACTCGCTTCTATTAGTAGTCGCCTTTCACTTGATGTACTAACTGGTACGAATATTACTTTGTCTACTGTGTATAGTAAGTATTCCATCCAATCAAATTTTTACCGAAAATATATGTTTCAATCCCTTTGGATCTAAAGTGTGTGTGTGTCTAGTAAACAATGTAACTCAAAAACCAGAAGTCGGTTAAATGATCAATTCTTGCTATTTAAGTACTGCATCTTCCAAGGACACAACACGTAGATTTTCAAGAAAAACCCTCCACCACAAACTACCCTTTATATGGAAAATGTTCCTACATGTGTTGAAGATGTTTTCATGACAAGTGCAATATGTGTGTTGACTTTTGGGGGAATAGTCTATGAACTCCTCTTAATCAGAATAACTTTTGTATAACTGGAGAACTGTAAGATATTGACAAAGATATAAAAATATAGATGTCATTAAAGCATACCGAGTATGGCAAAGTATTTTCATGGGGTTAATTTTCTGGCCGTGTAAAAAGAATGAATTTAAATACATACAGACCAGCTCATAAAATATTTGACTGTTACTTAAGACTACTGTTTCCGAAATTGCCATTATAATTGCTAAGAAATATAGAATAAAACCATTTCTATATATGCTTATTTCAACTAAAATGAATATATAGCAGAAAACAGCTTTATAAAAATATTTTATTGAAGAATAGGTAGTAAAAGGCAGTAAAGCCGAACCTGTGCCCTACTGTGAAACTCGTAAAGCTTAAACTAAAGATAAACTGACATAAGTGGCGTCCGTACCTTACTAAATCTTCGGCTTAAGCTTAAACTGTGGAACCAGCTCTAAAAGATGGAGCAGGAAGATGAATGTGTTTACGAATGAGGAAAAAATGCTGGAGAATGGGTTTCCAGTGAAGGACACGTCACACAGCGCAAAATTATGACTATATCTACATATCTTCTATACGAATAATTTCAATCAATGGAAAAGAATTGCACTATTTTTACATTCTCTAACCCTTATGCACATGTACATCGCGGATAGAGAAGGTATTGTATTCCTCCCAAAAATTCAATACCTAGATTTCCCGGAAATACATGTTTTGAGACCCCTGAATATAAAAACAGCTATAAAAGCATGTCCGTATGTCTGGCTGTGTGTCCGAGTCTATGTCTGTGGGCAGCATAGCTCAAAAATGAAGTGCCGGCTAAATACCAAACTTGGTATTTAAGTTTTGTATCTTCCAGTGATATGACATGGAAATTTTCAAGAAAATCCCCTCCTCCCAACTACTCTTTTGCATAGAACATTTTTCGAAAAGTTTTATTTTCTCAAATCGCTCTAACGATGTTTTGTTAAAATGTCGCGCTTAAGACATTTTCATGACAAAGGCATTTTCTGGGAATAGCTCAGAAGACTTTTTTGCATAGCTTGCAAACTCTAAGAGATAGGCAAAACTCTACTACACAAAAAATATAGAGCTCCTTAAGAACGCAGTTTATGGCATATAATATTTTCTTGCAGTTTACCATTTTTGAGATATTTCTTGTTATTAGTTTAAGTTTTATAATACTTAAAACGTTTCTCACAGCGGACTTAACTCCCGTGAATGCAAAGAAACTAATATCAATAATATGGCAACTAGCTTTTAAAGATATGACTCGCTTTAACCTAGTATATCCCCTTATTCCCTTCTATTTACAAGGAAGCATGTAATAAGACCGTTTCTACTAATTCTTATCTCGATTATCATGAAATAGATAGAAAATTCGCTTTTTAACAATAATGTGTTACAGAGGTATAGAAAAAGTATGCGAATGGAACACATCATATTTTTTCTCTTGAAACATCCCAAGAGTATCTCTTTTGAATATAAATGTACTAAATTTGATTTACTAAGTTAATACAGTTAGGTGCATTATGTGTGTAACTATTATTTTGGAATACACAATCTAAAGTTTTAAGTTGAGAAAATGTAATTTAATGTCAAAGATTTAAGTACGATGGAATTTGACGTATCTATACCTAGAAACATAGCATGATGTAAAAATGCAAACCATTCTACAGTATGGCATTAGTGAGAAATGTGAGAGAGATTTCGATTAGGTAAACAGTTGCCAATAATGACAAAAAAAGTGTTTCATAATACAAATAAAATAAATAAACATAAACCTGCTGTTAAATTAAACTTAATTTTATATTTTCTACCGTTATCATACAATTATTGCACTCGTCTTCGTCGTTTCTATTAATGCTCTACAATTCTATAACAGAGAATTTCGTCAGAAGCAAAGTTTCTCTAAACGTTTAGGTTATAATACCCAAGTGAAAGCATGCTAACTGCAGCTGGACATTTCCGGCATCTCATAATCTACATCACGTTGGGCTCTACAACTGTTGCACACCATTCTAATTCATTTCATATCGCAATTGCTGAACACACCTATAATGCATTATCCCTAATGATTAAATTAATAAGACACATTCTTCTTGTTTATATTTGCTGTATCTTTTTTGAAAACAGCTCTCCTATCATTACACCATAGTGATGTATTTTAAGGTAATGTAAATGTAAAATTTATAAATCCACAGTACACCACGCAATGTTCAAAATTCTAGCTTACGTGGTTATTGAAATAAAAATCTGATGTGCTCCATTCACATATCTTTTTCGAGCTGTTTCAAAAGCATATTTTTATTTACATCATGTCAATTGAGATAAACATTGGCAGAATTGCTCTTATTATTTGTTTCATTGTGAGTAGAAGGGAAATAAGGAAATGCATTATGTTAAAGCGATAATCTGTTCTTTTAAAAGCTAGTCGCTATGTGAATTATTTGAGGTTCAGTTCACTTTGCATGATCCCGTTTAACAAAAGTTAGGTATCTAAAAGTGAAACCAATAACATGAACATCTCGGAAATAGCCAACTCCACGAAAAAAAAAATATATATGTGACGTAAATTGTATGTTTTAACGAATAGTAAGTTTTTGTCTTTCCCTTACGATTTACCAGTTTTGCAAAGGCATCCAGAATGAACAGGTCTTCAGAGGCCCTTCCCAGAACTTTTAAAATAAACATTTTCCGTATAAAGGATAGTTTTTGTTGGGGGATATTTTTAAAACTCTTCTTGTCGCATTCTTGGTAGATAATAAATCTAAATACCAAGTTAAATTTTTGCCGGTCTTTTGATTTTTGGGCTATGCTGCCCAGACACACGCACACAGATCTTTTTCTATTTTTTTTACTCAAAGGGACCTTAAAACATATATTTTGGGTGAAATCTCTACATTGAATTTGTGGGTTGAGTGCAATACCTTATTTAGCTACTATGTATTTTGTATATGCATAGGTGCTAGAGAAAGTAAAATTTACACTGCATAAGTTTTTTTTTACTCTAACGAAAATGCTCCACACATTCAATTTTACAGAATTTCATATCAGAAATACAAAATGTAGGTAAATAAGTTTTCAAATAAATCTATCATTTTCTTAATAATTTCATGTAATAACTTTATAGGCCTATTTCCATATTTTCACCACAAGTAGTCATATAGTAATTATTAGCTATACCAAAATGATAAGATTTATACTTTTCGCATGAACTAATAATGCAATATATATTTTCTTATAAACAATTTATATTAATCTTAAATTGTTGTAAATGGATGTATTATTTTTTGTATTCACCAATACTCCTGATTTTTCAAAGATTAATAATGTATTTTCCAAAATTGGAGCATTATTTCCATTCATTTTCTTTTTGCCTTTTGGAGGCACTGCAAAGCTTTTGGAATCTTTAGTAAATAATTCTATCGTGTGGAGCATTTTGAGTATATAAACATTTTGAAACATGTTTGAGGGAAAATATATTTAAAGTTGGAAATGCCTATTAACAAGCATGGTCTGTCCATTTATAGCTCCAGTTAATTGGCAGTTTATGTGAGGCAACTGGAGAAAATTGTACCCTCTCTTAAGAATTAGAGTTTATATTATCTCACTATGAATTTTTACTTTCTCTACACACGATGTGTATATAGTGCACAGAGAAGATATTGTATTAGACCCAAAAAATCTAAACAGAGATTACACTGGAAATATATGTTTTGAGACCCGCTGAATAAAAAAATAAGAAAAAAATCACTGTGTGTGTGTGTGTGTGTGTGTGTGTGTGTGTGTGTGTGTGTGTGTGTGAAAAGCATGGCTCAGAAACGAAAAGTCGTTTAAATACCAAACTTAGTATTTAAGTTTAGTGTTTCCCAATGATGCGACACGAAGATTTTCAAGAAAATGTCACCACCACCACCTACCGTTTACATGGAAAATATTTCGAAAATTTTCATTTTTTCAAAAATGGCATTAATGATTTTGATTTAAGTATCGTATATTGAAATGTAAAAATGAAATCTACATCTTCAATTTACTGAGAATAAGCCTGTTTATTCTGGATTAATTTTGCTTAACAGGTAAACCGTAATACAGAGACAAAAATTTACTTCTCAAAATATGTAGATCTCGAAAAAAAAAAAAAAAAACACACAATTTGTGTCATACATTTTTTTTTGTGCTGCTGGCTGTTTCTGAGATATTCCTTGTTATTGGTTTCAGATTTAAAATAATTTTCTCATACGGGAATTTGTCAACTCCTAGCCATGCAATCAACGGAATTCCAATCACATAGCAACCGCCTTTTAAACTATTTGACTACCGCCTTAATACTCCCTATTTCCTTTCTACTTACAAGGAAGCAAATAATAAGACCATTTCTGCTAATTTTACCTCGATTAGCATGAAGTAGAAGAATAAGCTATTAACAATTATTTGAAACAGAGATGTAGAGAATATATCAGATTTTGTCATAATTTTGGTCAAAATTTCAAACAAACAGGTACTTAATTTTTACTGTCGAAAAGGATATAAGTTCGGCCGCTAGGTACAGTATCCCAGGATGACTGTTATGTGTTTCCTCTGTCGCCTTTAAATATTTTCTTGAAATTTTAACAATGCAAAATCTATCATATTGGTTTAATGATTTCGAGATTTTAACCAAGTAAGAAGAATGTTGCGATAATAGGTTTAGCCTTTACATTTGTAAATATTTTTAAAAAAATGAATAATATTTTAACATTCAATTGTAATATGTTCTCTGCCAATTGTTAATGATATTTAAAAACCTATGCATCAAGTGATGATAATTTGTAAAACATTTTTCCATCTAGTAGAAAAATACAAGCGGCAGGCTTATCATCAGAGTAGAGTTTAATTCCTACTTTATTTTTAATGTTATGTAAAAATAAATTCGAAAACTTTTCCAATTAAAACAAGTGAATTTAATGCTATAGTATTTGACATGAAGCGAATGCTTCTGCGTGTTGTCATTGCTTCTACAAAAACTAAATATGGATTTCGCATGTATAGGAGATAAATAGCAGATGACTATGTTTATCGTTTCATTCGATTCTAAATTATGTTAATGTTTGTCTAAACATAAAAACTATATTACCATTAGAGTCATGCAACTCCCATTATAAACTATTCTTAGAGAACTGTTTTTATTTTCTATATTATAACTTACTTTGCTTGTCGTAATCAGGAGTTGAGCAGCGTCGTAACGTTTTTCTCGGGAAAATTATTTAATTCCTTTATAAATGTCTATAAACTTCATGATAAATATTGATAGCTGCAAAGCTCAAAATCTATTAGAAACAAGCTTAAAATAAAACGATTCATTACAAAACTGTCCGTAAGAGAGTAATTATAAAGCAAGATTATTTTTGTAACATAATCTCAAAAACCACTCAAGTGATTTTGATAATTTGAGCATTAAGAATGTTTCTACCTTCGAGCATAAGTTATAAAATACTTAATTTTAATTCATAAATGACTAAAATATTAAAAATTACACAAAAATCCTTTGTTAAGAATTCCGTGGAAAAAAATACGGAGTTTTATAAAGACACTTACTTTGTTGCACTTAAACACGCTTTTATAAACTATAAACAACATGAACATACATTTAGATATTTTGAACAAAAATGCAATGCATTTCAACGTGATGATCCTGCAAATCTAAGCACAAATTCCACCGCTCCTCTGTAATCCGAAATGCCATTGCTAACATATAATGTTCTGCAGGGGCAAAAAATACGGGTTGTCAATTGTTCAGGTCCATTAGTTTTCAGTTGATACCTTCGACTTAAAGCCTAGGACTTAAATCTCCAGGCAAAAATGTCCACTGGGGTTAAATACGGCGAACGGGTAGCCGAAAGTCTTGCACGGAAAATCTGTCAGCAAAAGCGTCATTCAAGTACTCCCCGGCAATTCTAGCAAAATGTTGAGGTGCTCTATCTTGTTGGTAGACTATAGTGGTGTGTGTAATACTAAGTTTCCTGCTTAGTCTTATAGTTAATGTGTGATCGCTTTCTGAATCCTTTGCACAGTTTCATCCGCTACAGTCGGTCTCACGGTTTGCTATTCGTAGTAACATTACCAGTTCGCTTGAATTTGTTCACCGTGATCTTAATGGCGTGTTTTGCAGCAGATGATTTATGAAATTTGCGCATGAAATTGTCACGCGCTTCATCATATGACATTCCACACAAGGCTATTCTTTCTTCTATTGTGTGAATTGCTTTAGAGTCTTGCTTTAGCAGAAAAAAATCAACATTTGCTGTGTTAAATTGAAATGGCGACTCCATAAAAGCCCTGTATTTGTTGCAATTCGCATATAATGAATGTACAAACGAATGTTGTCTAATTGCAGTACTTCGCAAAGAATGCGTTTAAAAATTAAATTTGGTTACATTTGATTCCAAGAAGTGTACATAGGTAGCTGTGAGTGAACACTTAGGCAAACAGAAGACAAGAGCTAAAAAATCCGAACAGCGATCGTGTATGTAACAGTATCTACGAATTGTGTGTTATATTTGGTTTAGTTAATTTTAATGTGACAAATACTGCAAATGTGAGTACTGAAAGACTGCAAAACCTTCTGAATAATATGTGTTTACAGGTTTATACACTGCATTTTCTGAATGCTAAAACCCTGTAATAATTTTCATGTAAGAATGTTTTTCTTCACTTTATTTGTACTTAATCAAGTTGGTTGGCAAGGCAAACTAAAAATTGGTTTAAGGAAAGAGCATCTTAACATTATAAATCAGTAGCCAATAATTTGTAAATAACTGTATTTATTTTTCGCCAATATATATGTATAAAGTGAAATAGATAACACAAAAAAGATAAACGCCCCGAGCAAAAGCAAAGTTATGGCTTTTAGGGGCAATGCTCCAATACGATCAAAAATAACTATAGAAGGACAAATTATCCATTAGATAACTCCTTTAATTATCTCCATTACAAAATTTCAAAACAGGGTATATATTTAACATAAAATAGTAAGATTTAATCAAATATATGGCAGAATAAAATGAACAATTAAAAACAAGGAAAGACATACTTATTAAATGCTATAAAACTATGGCCGCATCCAATTGTTTATATGATAGCGTGAACTGAAATTTAAAGAAACGAGATATGAGCAGAATACAAGCAATAAAAAGGAGATATCTGAGGTTGGTAATGGGGAACTGAGGATAAAAATATCTGTTATGTTCCACTCACTTGGCTTTCTCTAGCTATTCCACAAACAAATTATTGCTAACAAAATAGTATTCTGTTGTCTTATTCATGCTACTCGAGATAAATATTAGTATAAACTGCTTCCTGGTAAGTAGAAGGAAAACTAAGGGAATACACTAAACTAAAAATGAGCCCAAAATTTAAAGGCTGCGCCAATGTGAAACAATTGAAATTCGGTTCTCTTTTGCATTTTCGGAAGTAAAACAAAAGAGATGAATTGAAAGTTGACTTCCAGTTTTACCTTAAGTAGTTTAAAATTGAAAGCAATAACAAGAAATATCTTGGAAACTTTAACTCTACAAAAAATGAATAAGACATAAATTATATGCTTTAATGTGATCTATTTTTTTGTGTAGGAGGTTCATGTCTATCTCTTATGGTTTACGATTTATATAAAAGTCATCCAGAATGAAGAGGTCTTCAAAGCTTATTCACAGAAAATTCAATATATACATTTCGTTTGTCATGAAAGTATCTTAAACATATGGCACTTTAAACAAAATCGTTACAGCCATTTTTGAGAGTAATGGTCAGTTGCGGATGGAGAATATTCTTTCAAATTTTCGTGATTAAAACCTGAGGAGGAAGAGTAAATGTGTTTATTTTATTGCAACATTTCCCGTTAAAAGTGCTAAAACTTCTGCTTAAAACTATCTTGACAAAGGGACTTGTATACAAATAATATTTATGCAATCTTGGAATTGTACTGTGCCAGAAAATGAATAATAGAATTAGCATGACAACAAGAAAGTAAGGTCTTCATCCATATAACAAAATTTTCTCCAATGTGCCTGGAAGAAAATTTGAAATCGTCACTCTCGTAAGTGTAGTAACATTCAAACACAAGAATCACCTCATTAAATTTATTTTAGAGCCAAAACCAACAACACTATGCATATTAATCGGAGTCTATAAAACTTGTATTACGTTATAACTGCCTTGCAGTTAAATTTGTTAATAAATATTTTTGCTTTATTTTTAAGAATCTTATAACAGCAGGATAACATATTATCTCTTCGTATATTTGTGTCGTTCGAAAATTCGGCAAGACGTCGCCCGTCGACAATACATTCTAACAGGTGTGTCAAATGTGTCTCCGCAGTGAATTGAATACACAAGCACGTTCACTTATCACAGTTCGGTTGGTAACAGATTGCGCTAGTTATAAATTACGTACCACTGTCACAGAAGATGTTGGAAATTCTGACTTCATTCCTTGTGTAGAGTTTTCCGCGTAAATTTGTTATTTACTTTAGTTCATTATTTTTATTTTGGGACAACTCTACAATTATAGGGATGCAATTTAATTTCTTTACTAATAGTTCTGTTTCCTGTGCTAATTTCTGGGTGCATATAGTGAGGCTCCATAACATTACATCCGAAGTGTCCAGTTTAGCCTGTTAAAAGTTTAGAGCCATGGCTTTTCGCAGCATTTTTCTGTTTCAGGGACTTTGGAATTTAGAAATTAAATATCATACACAATCACGATGAAGACATGTCCAATACATATGTGTTGTACATTTTCTGAAATCTTACTACCGATAAGGAAGATGTTCTCAATTAAAACGCTTGATTTTCAATGGTTAACATTCACAACCTGTTAACTTCACAAGCAAAACCAAACATTTTACTTGAAGCAAACAGTTCTCACAGTATTATTCAAGCATAAGCTCTGTTCCCAAAGTGGTATACGTTTCACAATGTAATTTGTAAATCCATATCCAAAGCTGCATTGTTTGTTTCACATCTCGAAAATCGAATGCCAAATTCTTCGTTTTATTTTAAGAATATTGCTGCATTTCCTGCATCTCATATTATATTAAACTTGCTTTTAAAAATAGCTAATTACAGTATGGGCAAAACTGCACTTATCTATATAATGTAGTCATATTTAGTTAAAAGTTTTCTGCAATACAGAAATTTTATTTAACAGATTTCTTTCTTCTGCATACTATTTTTCTGTTAATATTTATTCTTACTAGGTTGCACTTTTCTTTTTCTCCTCGGCCTTCTACTCCAACGTCATTATTGGATTTCTGCTATTTTCTATCCTCTTTACATATTCAAACCAGTTCAATGTTTTTCTTCTTTTATTTTAGTAATATTAGATTTAACATTATTTATTCTCTATTCTTTGTTTATTTAAAATTAAAAAACATAAAATTAAACTCCAAATGGATTAAAATTTCTTAAAAGTTTATAATTATATTATATTTCTCCTGTATTTTATTTAATTTCGTCTTTAATTTTAAGAATAAAATTATCATTTAGCTCCAATATTTAACTTATGAAAGGAAAACTGAGTAATAATATAAGGGACATTTATTTTTTTTTACATTCATTATTTCCTTGTTTCTGTGTTTGTTACCCACCTCAGAAAACCCCATACTGTTGTTACCAATGCATTTTCTTGAGTTATATCGAATCTCCAAGTCTCTACCCCATATAGTGTGACACTTTGTACCAAAGATTTGAACATTAATGTCTTAATCTTATCTACTTAGTAGTACTGACTTTAACATACTAATTATTTTTTCAGTTCACAATAAATTTTGCCACTTGATTCTAATTTCATTTTAAATTTATATTTTGTTGAAATTCTCCATTAATCAATAAGTATTTGTTATATTTATACTCACTCTCCATTTTTCTTATCTTCCACTAGTTTCTGTATCACCTGAAGCATTGATTAGAAGAAAAGAAAGGAACTGGCAGGATTGTAAAACTTATTAGTCAGCAATTGTATGTCAAAAGTAACATGAAGCAAAACAACCATTTGTATAAGAATATAATAATCACATAATGCACTTCTGTGTTTCATTGGCATGCAACCGTGATTAGATACGTATCTCATAATTTCTGCATAGTTTATATGCAGAAATTTACATTCTTTTGTATTCAGAACTTAAAAAAATTATGTGCTCTATAATTCTTCCATATGGTCATGGAAGAGCTTTAGGTCAACTTATTATACAACAAACATATGCTCCAGAAAGGTAGTATTTAGGCAAAATTTTATTGATAATTAATTGTTGATATAATTTAGTATCAATGATAGTTTTATTAACGAATCTCCAACTTCTCATCCATTTTAAATTCTCAAATAAAGAATACTAAAGATTAGTTCACGGATAGACGTATTACTAAAACAGTTTAATACAGAATAATATTTTTAAAAGAAACATTATAATCCATGTGCAATCTCAGGAAAGAAGAGAAGAAATATTAACATTTAAAGATCGAAATTAATTCTCACTCTTCTAGCAGTAAAATTTATGGTATTTACTAACAGCAGAGAAAACCCCGGAAGGTCAAGATAGCCATGAAACAGAATTTATATTCAGATAGCTCTGCCTGTAAAATTGCAAGTTACATTTGAATTTTATTTTTAAATAATTAAACATTTTATAAAGGGTGAAATATTAGAAAAAATATTTTAGTGTATGCATAAATGCAGTAATTTATCAAATTGAAGTAGTTTCTAAGATAGCTTCAAATAAAAATGTTGTTATACTTCCTCTTTATACATAGCGCACAAGTATTCTAAAAATATTAGTGGTAACTGGGATACTCTTTATTTTAAAAAGCAATTATAAACAGCTTTAAAATACTCTCTAACTCCTGAGTATGTGATCATTTTCAGTGCCAGACACATGATTTTTTTCTCTGGCAAGCAACCACACTAGCGTCTCATTGAAATTTCTCATGACATTACAAACAAGCAGCTCGAGTTATGCTTTGGCTGAATTATGATTTTTTATGCTTACAAAATACTGAACTCGTTAAATCTCACATAGATGTATAATAAAGACTTGCTAACGGAAATGTATGTATTGCAGAAGGTATTAAAACAGTAAAATTTTGAGCAAAGTTTATTTGTTATACAGATGTAGAGAAATTCATCTGAAAGGTACAAATAGATTTTTGGTATAGAGATGTTTTAGCTTCTAATAAATGTCTATCCTATTTTGTTACACATTCAACTCTGCTATAGAAAAGGGAATGTCAATTCAGGTCTGAATTGCTATTTACAGTTTAATTGCTTTTATATGAGTATCACTTAATTTTAAAGCTCACTGACTGCTGGCAAAGCTTTAAATTTACGAAGATCTTTGTAATGCTTTCTCATTTACGTTAGATTCGCTATTAGAGTAGTTTCTATTTATTTCAACTTTCAATATCCTACATATCTATAGACTAATCTCTTTCTAAACGATGTAATCTTTAAACTCTGATGTTTTAAGATTCTTATGTTATGTAAATTTTTCTCAGTGTGAAAATGCGTATGTCCATAGTCAACAAAACTGAATATATTGAGAAAACGGAATAATAAAATAAGACAAATCCTAGTTTTGGGTAATAATTGCAGAAATACTAAGGATTTAATGCACTATGCATGATATATGATGCAATACTAAAATGTTTTAACAGTGCTCATGTAAGAAAGTTGTGCTTTATTTCCTTTGTCATAGGGAATGATGCTGTCTTTCATATAGTCTTCAAATGTGAAGCGCTGAGTATGGAAAGATCCGCACTTTTTCACTGATATAAATGATGGAAAAAAATATTTAGCAAACTACTGTGGCTAATTAACCGGACAGGACTTTTTAACTAAAACAATAGTGAGAGAAGAGAATGCAACAAACTCTAATGTTTCAATATTAAGGCAATTATTAAGACTCAGTCACTCTGATAGTGAAATTCTTTGCCCTTATTATAAAACAAACTTTGTTAGTAGGCTTTACTAAATAATAGTATAAATACAAGATAATTACTAGTATTAGAAATCAGTGAACATGTGTTTTAACAACTTAAAAAATGTTTTTTCTCGATGGTCGTAGACTGTGTGTATTTTCCAAAGAGCATAACTCGATGGTCTTTGTAGTGCGGAAGGTTCATATTCACCAGTTTCATCTACTGTAGCTATTTAACAAGTTCCTTGAACCTTCCGATTGATGACTGTTCCACCAACAAATAGTATCATAGAATGTGTACAATTTCCAGAAGCTGTAGGACTGTTGGGTTGGAGGTTAAGGAATTTGTACATTCCGCCAATGTTTCACATCCTTTTGTATGAATATCGGGCAACTAGGTAGTCTTTGATATAAAACTTAAAAATATTACATTTAAAATAAGAACTGAAGCCTTCCTGGCAACGTATTAATTCAAAATCTTCTCGGACTTCTAACCAGGTAAAAACTTGGCTTGATATCAACGTTTCGAAGAAGTGCATCAACCTCGTCTTCAGGGTAAACTGATGGATTGAGCTTGCGGAGACTGGTATTTATAAGAGCTGGAATGAAGCTAATATCTGAGTTTCATTCCAGCTCAGTCTCCGCAAGCTCAATCCATCAGTTCACCCTGAAGACGAGGAATATGCACTTCTTCGAAACGTTGATATCAAGCCAAGTTTTTACCTGGTTAGAAGCCCCAGAAGATTTTTAATTAATATTACATTTTATTGATGCTCACAGCTATCACTCGAAATAAAGTGACTATTTTGCGCTGAGAACGACTAGTATAGATTTATAATCTTATAACACTTTTACTGACACTGATATCAGTTAATAGATACGTTAAACCAGCGCTTCCAGTCCCACCAGGACCATTTATAATCTTTCTTTTATGGCTAGGATGTGTTCCAGTTTTCCGCAGTCGTTATAAATACAAATCCCACAAACGCACTCTAAAACTTAGACGTTGATACTTTACGTCCAACAGTTACTTTCAGATTTATTTCCCTTCATGTACTACCAGCATCTGATGCCTTTCTTGCCATATACAGCAAGAATGGGCGTTGGTAGCAACCGATTATTTCATGTTCAACCAGTATATTTTTGTAATGATTTTTCTTCCTCTATACGTACTATGTACATAGTGTATAGAGAAGGTATTGCACTCCACCCCCAAAAAATCAAGATTTCACCAGAAATATATGTGTTAGGGTCCCCTGTATCCAAAAAAAGTATTTTCAAGAAAAGGTCCGTGTGTCCATGTGTCCGTGTGACAGTGAACACGATAACTCAAAAACGAAAAGTGGGTAAAGTACCAAACTTGGTATTTAAGTTTAGTATCTTCCAGGGATGCGACACGAAGATTTTGAGAAAAATCCCCCCATCCGAAACTACCCTTTACATGGAACTTTTTTTCGAACATTTTTTTTCTTAAAAATTACTCTTAACGAATTTGATTAAAATATCGTATACATAGATATTTACCTGACAAAAAATGTATATCTTCTATTTTCTGGGAAGAGCCTCGGAAGCTTACTTTATTCTGGATGAAATATACGGAATTTTGCATAGCTCCTAAACCGTAAGAAATAGATAAAAACTCACTACACAAAAATTTAGAGCACGTTAAAACACACAATTTATGTTATATACATATTTTCATGGAGTTGATCGTTTTTTAGATATTCCTTGTTTTTGGTATTAGCTTTAAAAAAGAAACCTTTCATACAGGAATTTGTAAACTCCTGTCCATACAAACAAGTGAAATAGCAACCAGCTTTTTATTATCACTTAACCCATAGTTCTGCCATATTTTTCTTCTACTCTTTCTGATAATTTTTTCTCGATTAGCATGAAGTAAATAGAGGCATAAGCTTTTTAGTATTATTTTTTGCAGAGGTGTGGAGAAAGTCATGTGACTGGAACAGATCAGAGTTTTCTTATATTCTGCCTAAAATGTATTAGTTCTATTTCTTTGCTACACTTTTTTTTATTTTTACCTTCATACGTTTAAGTATTTTTTTATTTATTGCAGTATTTGGTGTGTTATATGTATGATTCATTTAATTAAATAAAATTTGTTGCAAAGCCTTCAGAAATCTAGCTTTTACCATTTCAATTCAAGCATTAAGTTTTCAAAAACATTTATATTACAGAGATCATCCTGTATTATTCCTGGAATGCATTATTTTGTTTTTTTGGCCTTTTATAAATTTAGGAGCATTTGGTGTCCCCAATATAAACTATAGCATATGCAACCATTTTTAATGTATGTAATAAGTTTTCATTATTCTAAAAACACTTGCTTGATAACGAACTTATAACGAAAGGATAATTACTGGTGTATGTATTGTAATTGAATTAAATATTCTTTAAAAATAAAAATCGAGAAATAAATTATAATTTAATATATTTTATAACAGTCTATGCTACATCATTGATTTACTTCAAGGAAAGAAAATGGAATAACGAACAAATATAAATAAATATCGCCATATTAAAATTTCGGACATATTCGAAACACATTTAGGTGAAGAGCTCGTTAAATGAAATTCGAGCCTCATTTGGTAAAGTTCACGCTTCTAAATATGTATAAAGAAATTAAAACAGAGTCTTAGCTATGCTTAAAAACTTTCGGCGGGATAGCGAAGAATCCATTACGGTGTTCGCATACTTCACGAAAATGATAGAACTCCAATAACTTATTTTGACGTAACCATATCAATGTAAATATCAATATTAAACAAATATCAAATATTTATATTTGAATTTCATTTATATCAAAATTTCAAATATCATTCTTATTTTTGCCACGACGCTATTTTATAACTATATGCGTGAATTATAGGGCCAAATTTTGCAATTTAGGTAATCTGGTGAACTAAAATAGAGTAAAAATGTACTTGGTGCTATTTATAATCTAATGAACATTATAATTAATTCTAAAATCTATATTAATCAGTAACATGCTGGTATTTAAATGAGATTGCTGAAAATACATTTCGTGTCTCAAAGATCACATCTTCCGAGTTACGCTAATTTAAAAATGTATTAATTTCTGTTTTATTTTTTTCTGACACTTACCTAGAGTAACTAAAGGAAGTATTGTATACGAAACAAAAATTGGATATGGATTGAAATACAGTTTTGAAGTTCACTCTGCGCAAAAAGAAGACCTTTAGAAAAATATTATGCGTTCCATTCGAATGGCTTTCTCTATTTATTCTGCAACTAGCTGTTCTTCTTGCTTCATGCTAATTGATATAAACATGGACAGAATTGGTTTTGGAAAACGAAATAAGAGAATAAAGTAGTCTAAAATGATAGTCAAATATTTATAAGTTCTATGAATGAAATTTGTTGTCCGTGCAATACCAAGAGTGAAACCAAAGAAACATAAAATTTTACTTCCCGTTTCATAAAAGTTTAAATAGTTTAAAATTCAAACCAAAAACAGGGAATATTTCGGAAATTATTAACTTTACAAAGATATATTGTATAAATGGTGCGTTTTAATGAGATCTACATAATTTTTACAGTAAGTTATCTCTTACGATTTACCACTTATAATGTCTTCCAGAATGAAGAGGATTTCAGAGAATTTCAGAAAATTAAAATTAAACGTTTCAATGTATGAAACTATCTTAAGCATACATTGATTTAATCAGAATCCGAGCCATCTTTGATAAAACCAAAAAAGTGTGAAAAAGGTTCCAAGTAAAGGATAGTTAAAGTGATGATTTTTCTTTAACTTTTGTGCCTCATTCTTGGAAGTTGTCGAACTTAAATATCAATGTTTTTTATATACGTGAAGTTTTTCTTTTTCTTTTTTGTTATGCTGTTCACAAATCTTTTTCTAAAAATCAGTTTTGGTTTCAGGAGGCCTCAAAACATACTTGAATCAAAATTGTGGGTGGAATATATATTTTCTACGTACTTTGTAGTACATCATATACAGTAGAGAAAGTCAAAATATCCTTGTACGAGGTATGATCAAAAAGTAACGGGAATTGTTTAATTTTGCGGACTTTATACAACCTATTTTCAAAACTTTTTTTTATCTTGTAGGTACACATGTCCTAATGTGTTTTTGCATTTACAACTGATTTAAATACTTAAGTTTATTGTTGACAGTTAAAAGGGTTACATGTGTTTTCTCAGCGAATTTGCATTGAATTTTGCTTGCAAAATGGAGTAATGTATTGGAGAAAATGTTGGCTGTGACTTTTGGCAAATCTACTATGGGCAATAAAAGGGGATTTGGTATTGATGTTTCAAAGAGGGTCAAGAAGACTGAAGATGAGACGATCCCCTGGACGGTCTAACATATCAATTACTGACTACAATGTGGAAGATGCAAAGAAATGGTTCTGCCATATGGTTATACATATGGCTATAAGGAATACTACCTATAAGTTCCACCGTTTGCATGAAGTAATACGAAGAAAACGACCAGAATTTTTGCAATACCACTCATGGATGGTGCTCTTGCTTACATCTCAACGTTCGTGATTTTTTAGCAGAAACCAAAACCCTCAGCCACCTTATTCACCAGATATGGCTCCCTGCGACTTGTTTCTATTCTCGAGGCTGATGAGAGCATGAAAGGATGTCGTTTAACCACTGCTGGTGAGCTAAAACCAGAATCACCTATCCAACTCCTGTCCTGCACACGGCTTGTATGAAAAAACAATTAAACCAATACCAATTGATCATAATAGTTGGCTATTCTATGAATCCTGGGAGCTAAAGTACTTACAACATCGTAAGTCGCCATTGGGGTTGTCATCTCAAAATAATTTGATATCACCTTGTGGTTTACCGGGAAACATACGAGTCAGTCGAGAAATTCAATGCTATGTCGGCATGTGCCATGGTAGCTCAGTCCGCCATAAGTAGTTAAAGCGGGCGTTAAACACTACAAAAAAAATGGTAGCTCAGTGGCAGAGCAACCGGCTGGAGACCAGGATATCTGTGGTTCAAATCCCGGCTATGGTATTGAATTTTTCAGTCTGACTTTACCTATTCAGATTCACTGGAATTGCTGAACACTAGAAGGAAAAGTAAGTTCCAGGGTTGCTTCCAATGTTGGAAAAAGAGCTGGCACAAGTGTATTATATCTGAGGGAGTTTATATTGAAGGACACAAACTTGATGTAAATACATAAATAAAGATTGTTTAAGAAAAACAAAAATTCCGGTTTTTTTTTATCACACCTCGTGTGTTTCTATTAAATTTGAGAAGGAAACGTTCCCACCTTAGTTTGTGGTACGTTTCCGGTATTTGCCAGCTATAAGGCCTGGGGAAAATCTGAAACTATCTCAGTCAGAGAGACCGGTCCTGGCAGCATTTGACTTGCGGACCTCCGTTCAGGAGTCCCTGCCTCTACCTCGGTCAGCCGTGACGGAGTGTAAGAATTGAACATTTTAGGCTGCCATAACAACACCAAGGTAACTTTTATATATGAAGTATATAGATACAGGTAATATTAAAGTGAATGTTTCTTCGGTTGTTGTTTTAATGATATTCTATATGGCCGTGCTTTTTGTATTATTGCTTGTTTTTATAGCATGATGAAATTATTTACTTTCAGAAAATAATATTAATTTCCTAAAGTAAATTTATGAACTTTTTTATACAAATCCTTTATAACACTTAATACATTTTAGTTACAAAAAGAATACTGTAATTCATACTTTGATTACATTTATTCTTAAATCTTAATAGTTTACAAAGGCAATTTATATTAGCATTATACAGAGAGAGTTGCGAGTATATGACTGTCCGTGTATGATAATATCCTACACTGAAGTTATAAGCTATTTTATAAATGAAAACGGATTTATATGGCACAAAACCATCTACTAATCTAAACTCCTAATTGATTTAACTACTAAAAATAATTTAAACGTCTTGAACATTGAAGTACGAACATGCTGCAGCCATAAAAGAACAGACTCAAAAATAGTTTGAGATTTCGTTAGTGTAAAAACTAGTCATTACTGTACGACTGTATCAACTTTTCGTGAATTATTCTGTAGAATTGGACAACTATACTTCACTCTATCAATTTATATTAATAGTCCGATATAGTGATGACAGGCTAAAATGTGTTCTGTTGTCAGAATTGTACATGTAAACAGCAGTTGTTAATCGATACAGAAACAGGAACAATTAAGTATTAAGGAATAATTAAAAAACTGAGTAGATAAATCATATCGTTTACTGTCTCAGCGGCACCATGCCATGTTGGAAATATGAAAAGATAAAATCAAAGCAATTGGTAAATTGCTTGTGGCGTAAATCAATCTTTAAAAGACATATTTAGAGCATTATTTATGCTGCTAATTTGGGAGGGACTGTTCCAATTGATTGCAATCAAGAATGTTTTAATAATCCCTCAGCACTCTTAAAACTGGCTTACTGCTAAAAGATCTTTGCACACGATCATTATTTTTTTCAAATTAAATGCTCTAGAGAACTTTTCAAGCTATCACAGCTTCGTACATTTTCTTCCAAATTATTTCCAATACTTTGAAGACTTCTGAAGGTCTTGGAAAAAAATAAGGGCATGCTCTAAACAGTCAAAGATTTGAAAAGAATTTGATGGCTCTGGCTAATGAAATGCAAGTATTTGAAATTACATCACAAAATATGAAACATGGTTGAAAGCGGACTTTCTCGACATCTCCAAAACTTTACTTTTAAAATGCTTATTTTTTATTTAATTAAGCTAATCGAGATAAACATTAGCCTTATTACTTGCTTGTAAGTAGGAGGGAAATAGAGGGGTACGCTAGGCTAAAACGATAGTCAAATATTTTAAAAGCTGATTACCATGTGATTGGAAAAGCATTTTAAAACTGAAGCCGATACCAAGGAATATCTCATAATATGTATCCACGAAAATAGGTATATGATTATAAATTGTTTGCTTTAATGAGATCTATATTTTTTGTGCAGTAAGTTTTAGTTTTATTTCTTACGGTTTACCAGTTGTGCCAAATTCAGCAAATTTCATCTAGAATGAAGAGTTCTTCAGAGAATATACATGTAAATATATGATTAAAGATATTTGATCAAAATCGTTAACACCATTTTTGAGAAAATAAAAAATGTCGGAAAATTGTTCTAAGTAAATAATAATTTGCCGAGGGGAGATTTTCCCCTTAATCTGGGTTACACATCCTTGAAATATAGTAAACCTAAATGCCAACTTTGATATTTCTGTAACTTTTCGTTTTTGCGTTATCGTGTTCACAGGCACTGGACTCTGTACACGTATACACACAATCATACTCACGTACTTTTTCTAAGAATTCGTTTTTTGGATATAGGGGACCCTAAAACGTGTATTTCCAGTTAAATTTCGGTATCGAATTTTTGGGTGGAGCGTAAATACCTTCTCTCTAGTATGTATATTCTACATACGTGCTAGATAAAGTAAAAAAGAGCTTAGAATGTTTAATAACAAGGTGTAATTTTTTATGTTTTCGTTATGAACAATCACGGCAATGATGTGATTGATGGTCAAGGTCCGCTGGCATTCAGCATCTGGTTGGATAGGTTAGTGTAACTGCTGTATCTAATTCGTTGTCCAGTTACGGTGATTTGGTCACGTTGCCGCTGCTTTGTAAGTAGACTAGGTTAAACATATCTAATAATTTGTACAGTACTGAATGAAGTTTTCCCAGCTAGTTGACGTTATTTTACTTTTTTATATGTACAAGTCTTAAATTGTGACATATAGTTGCCCTAACCTAAGTCCTCGGAATCGTTTATCTCTCTAATGTAATAAAAGTACAAAATATTTTATTTTAGGTGTTGGTAACATCCTTGACGACACTTCATGAATGTTCATGTTAATAATGATTGTTATCTTTGCTTGGCAACTTGCTTTGTGTTGTATATGCATGTTCATTTCGTAATATCGGCAATGGACCACGTTCGAACATAAATTTTTGTCAAACAAACCACCCCCTCAGAGACATTGAAATAATGGAAGAAGCCTATGGTGAAACAGCGATGAAGAAGACTCAGATGTATGACTGGCATAAACGTTTCAGTCAAGATTTTCGAACGGTGAAGAAATTACTGTGCATAGGTCAAGGGCATCTTAAATGGCTTTCAGGAGTGGGCCGTCTCTTTAAATGTGATGGCTGAGGTATGCCACTACGAAAGGGAACGATTTTGAAGGAAATGTTGAGTAAAGTGCCTTATAGTAATTTGTTTCTGTGCTATTTACAGATTCCGAGTGTTTTTTGAATGTACTATGAGAAAATGTACAGACTGCTAGGCGTTTTAACAAAACAACTTAAGAAAAAAATCATAAGATGACTATGTCGTAATTAAAAAAAAAGTAGAAAGCATTTTATACCCCAATAAAGTATAATTCACGTCAAATAACTCTTTGAGATATTCTCTCTATTTTATTCTTCAAATATTAATTTAAGCAGATTGCTTTGAGATTAAAATGAGTCGCATTGTTTCTCATGAACTCATAGAAAGAGTGCCTTTCCTATTTTTTGAACGCCTGATTTCATATCAGTATATATATATAGTCCTAGGTACCGAAATTGTGGGATTAAATTTTTCTTGTGATTATTTTAGGTAATTAATAGGAAGTACATAGAAAAATGAGCATTTGTGTTTAGATTATTCATAATATTTAATGTTCAGAATGATAATCGTATTATTCTATGAACTCAAATGGTTAACACTTCTAATTATAATTTATTATTTTGAATTTATATACAAGTAGTTACACCTCTTTATCTCTCATTATTTTTATTGTTAATTATGTTTTTAATATGTTATTCATATTTACTCCGGACAGTCGGGTTCTTTCGTCGATCAGGTAACTCCAAACAGAGTGGGAGCGGTAAAATTTCAGAGATAACACATTTGTAACTGTTAATTTAAGTATTTTATTTAAACCGTTACAGCGAATATCCACAATTTACACACTTTATTACTCTCTGAGATCCTAACTGGAACTGTTTTATACACGTTCGTACTATTGAATGTACTGCTATCTAAAGACGAACTGTGCGGGAACTTGCGTCTCTGTAGAGTGTATATAAAGAAGATCCTTGTTCTGCCCAAGCATTAAAACTGAGCTCTAATTGACTTGCTTTTCCCGCTCACAGTAGCGTCTTTTGACGAGTCCAATAGAATCTATCCTTACTTAGGTGCTAACTCTCCGTAACTTTTCAGTAACTTTCACAATCTCACCATTCCCTCAAGCTTACGTTGTCTTATTTAGCTCAAGGACATTCTTTTATATATTTCGCCTCCACTCCCTGGCCATTGTCCATTTAATAATCCATGTACAATTTCAGCTACTTCATCTCTCATAAATAAGCTAATGGTAACATTCTCTAAATATCTCATTTCTATTAATTCAATTATATATTTAAAATGTCTTACTTCATAATTATATACACCTTCTTGTATTCATTAGTACTGTCTGATTATAACAGTAATGGCATAGTTTAGAATATATAACTTTAACTGAAACGTAACCTTCAATGTAATTTTAAAATTGATCATGACCTTATATGAAATTTTACAGTTTTAAATCTACATAAACCTAAATAAATATCAGAGATCTTACCGTCCATATTATAGAAGATACATTTTATATCCAAACTGATGCATACTGTTTTTTTACAAATGTAAGCTTTATGTAGTGTGATTTTTGCGGAATGGCAATAAGTACGAGTACAACCCCTCCCAAGTTCTCATTTGACAAACTTAAAAGTTCTCAGAAAAACAAAATCAAGCGGAAAATTTATGAAACCACGAAGTCGTACATGTTATTATCAGTATTTATATCGTAATATAGTTGTTATTGAATTTATGTGTTAAATATATCACGGGAAGTATTGCAAAATGAATGAATAGTGTAATTCTTTAAGCACTACGTTTAACAAAATATATTATTTATAATTACAATTGCTTGATACTGCAGCATCCTATTCACTTAAAACCTGATTATAATAATAAAATAATTGAATTCATGTATATCTCATTCTATTTACTTAATCATTTCTCTGCTATTTATCCATTACCTGCCCGTTTAGAAGCTTTTTCTAAGCTTTTAAGCAATTTTATCATCAACACTATCATCTTTAAAGTGTTTCATTTTAAATGTTATTCTCTGTAGTATTTTATTTTTCGGGCAAAGTAATTTTATGTTTTTGTTTCCATGGAATAGAGACATCTTTACTTTCCCTTGTACCTATGTACATAGTAAATATAGAAGGTACTGTACTTCAACCAAAAAAGTTGATACGGATATTTAATAGGAAATACATGTTTTGAGACCCCCTGAATACAAACATATTCATTTTAAAAATGTCCATGTTCGTATGTTGTACGTGTGTGTGTATCAGTGAACAGCATAACTAAAAAACGAAAAGTCGGTGGAATAACAATTTTTACCTTCAAAGGATGCAATACAGAGATTTTCAAGTAAATCTCTCATCCCTAACTACCCTTTACATGGAACCTTTTTCGAAAAGTTTGATGATCTCAAAAATGGCTCCAACGATTTTGACTAAAATACAATACGTTTAAGAAATTTTAATTACAAATGAAATGTATATCTTGAATTTTTTGGGCATAGTCTCTAAAGAAGATACCTTCGTTGTGGCTGACTTTTGTGTAACTGGTAAACTGTAAAACTGCATAAAATTATATATACATACAATTTACCACGTATATCATGTAAAATTTACCATTTTAAAGACGTTCGTTTTTATTGTTTGCAGTTTTAAATTACATAAACTTTTCTAAAACAGGAAGTCGCTTTCGTTTGATTTCTCTTCTTTTACTACTGACCATGCAAAGCGAACTGAACCTCAATTATTTCACGTAGCTATTAGCTTTTAAAAGATTTGACTATCGGTTTAGCCTAGTGTATTCCCTTATTTCCCTTCTACTTTTAAGGAAGCAAGTAATAAGTTAAATTCGGCTAATGTTTATATTAACATGAAGCGGATAAAAGAATAATATTTTGTAAGAATATTTTGTAGGTAAATGGAACGGGTAGAGAGAGTCATGTGAATGGACATCATCAGATTTTATAAAATTTGATTCCACTCATATTTTCCATGCAACTCCTTTCTTTCTACTTTGTTCCCTTTATCACTTTATAAGAGAAGATCTTTAGCTATGAAAAAATAACACTTTAAATTTTTATTGGTTGCAGCATAAAGCTCTGAATTGCACCAAAAATTGTCTTACCTTAATATAAATAATTAATTACGATATTATAAGCCGCCTTTAGGGCATGCTATTTCACAATAATTTGAGAACGCTTTGTGGTTTGCTAGGAAAAATGTGAGTTACTTGGGGATATTAATGTCATGTCAGTATATTGCTATGGTAGCTCAGTTGGTTAGAACAACCAGACGGAAACAGGGAGGTCCGTGGTTCAAATCCCGCCTTGGTATTGAGTTTTTCAGCCTGATTCTCCCTTTCAAACCCTGTCCTAGACCAGGCTTGGCTTGTGAAAAGAATAGCTATTACCATAAATTATTTTGATATCGCTACTTAAAACAGAACGAGATATAATTTAAAAAGAAAATATCTGATGTGTTCCATTCACATGACTTTCTCTAGAAGTTCCGCAAATAAATCATGCTAATTGAGATAGATGTTAATAAAATCGGTCGCATTACTTAATTATTTTTTAGCATAAGGGAAATAAGGGAAATCACTAGTCTAAAGCAATAGACAATTCCCTTAAAAGCCAGTCGTTATGTGAAACGGTTCAAATACTGTTCTCTTTGCTTGCCAAGAGTAAATGCAGGACAAACGAAAGAAAATGGCCTGCCGTTTGAGATATGTTTGAGTAGCTTAAAATTGAAATCAATAAAGTGGAATATCTCGAAAACGTCATATCTCTACAATAAAAGTATATGACATTAATTGTGTGTTTTTACGAGATCTACATTGTTGTGTAGTAAGTTCTTGTCTATTTCTTAGGTTTATCAGTTTTTGTAATTTTAGCCAAATTTATTCTGAATGAACAGGTCTTCAGAAATAATACCCAGACAATTTAAGATATACTTATTATTTGTGATGTAAATATATTTAACATACGGCATTTTAATAAAAAAATCTGATGTTCCCCATTTGCATGACTTTCTCTACATCTGTGTAACAAATTATTGTTAATAGGCTTATTCTTCTATCTATTTAATGATAAAACATTAGTATAACGGTTCTTATTGCTTAGTTCCTTTTTCAGTAGGGATATAAGTGAATACATTAGGCTGAACCGATAGTTAAATGTTTTAAACTGTGGTTGTTATGGGATTGAAATACATTTCTTTGCGTGGCCAAGTGTTGACAAGTTCCCGTATGAGAAAATTTTGTGTATGTGTTTTATTGTGATCTATATTTTGTGTGTAGACACCTTTAGTCTATTTCTTATGGTTTACCAATTATGCAAAATTCAATAAAAAATGTCATCCAGAATAAAGAAGTGTTTAGAGGTAATTCACAGAAAATTCAGAATATGTTTATATTTATATTTTTATGTCTTATATGTAAGAGATTTTAATCAAAATCGTTAGAGCCATTTTTGAGAAAATAAACATTTTCGAAATTTGTTCCATGAAAAGGGTAATTTGAGATGGGTTGATTTTCTTGAAAATCTTCGTATCGCATGCTTGGGGAATACCAAACTTAAATACCAAGTTTGGTGTTTAAAAGTCTTTTCGTTTTTGAGCTATGCTGTCCAAAGACAGACAGACAGACACACACACACACACACGCACATACGCGGTCCTTTCTCCAAAAATTTCTTTTTTGGATTCAGAGGGACCCAAAACATGTGTTTCTGGTAAAACTTCAGTATCGAATTTTTGGGTGCAATACCTTCTCTATCTGCTATGTACATTGTACATATGTACTAGAAAAAGTAATGAATATTATAAACTCAAGCATTGTTTTAAAAACTTATTTATGTTTTCAGTGGTATTATGAAGTTAACTTATGTTATGTTATTATCGGATACGTTGCTTCCTAAAGCTTCACTAAAATTATTCTGGAAATAGTCTGTTGCAACTATATTCCTACCGTCTCATCTAATGTTTTGTTAATCCCTTATTTTCCTTAATTCAGAAGTTTGTACAATAATTACAGACAAGCACCTCTCAGCCAATGTACAATCCCATTGTTTTTCGTCAATTAGAATAGAACGTAATCTATGGTTTTAAAAAGTCGTGCTCAAAAACTAATAATGGATAACCTTTTTGTATATTAATTTTTGTTCCTAAATGTTTTTCTTCGGCTCGATAGGATATCTAGAAAGTCTATTCCCAGTATTACTTTCTGTACTAAGTGAACAATACTTAGGTACATACAGAAGGTATTGCATTCTACCAAAACATTTGATATCTTGATTTCTTGATTTCCCCGGAAATACTCCTAAAACAAAAGAAGAAAGAAAAAGGTCCGTGTTGTGGTTGTGGTTGTTTAGAAATACGCTACTGATTAGATAACAATTGTGTATAACATTCGAACTAAAAATATAAATATGAAAATTACTACACGAAAATAAATATGAAAAACATGTCTAATATGAACCTGAAAGATGTTGTATTCCTTCCAGATCAGAGTTCTGCTCCTCTTTCTCCTACTGCTTGCATTTTACCCTTAATGGTAGTGTCTACCCATATCTAAGAAATTGTGTGGCCTTCATTTACCCATATTTCATCAAGAAAATACAACTTCCAACATTTCTGTCTTTACGCGAATTTAACAATACATCCTCTGATGAACAATGGTGTTTTTGCCGTTTCTTTTCTGAAATCCGAAAGCAATGTCAAGTTTGCTTGATTGTAGGAAGGTCGAAGTCATGAGTGCATAGTTTTTTGATTGTATGTGGTCAATTAATGTGGAAAAAATTATGAGCTTTTTGATGCACTGCACTCTTAAGAAAATGGTCACACTGCACTTCTAGTACTGGCTTTTTACGTTTCCTTGATTTTCCAGGTGTGGTTAACTTGCGTGTTCTTTAAATTTTCAGTGGGCGCCGAATTTAAACTTAATGCGCACGCACACACCTCGCACACCTGTGAATTCCGCTGTCAGGTTAACAACATTCTTGATGGTAAAGAGGGATATTTCTTATGTAGTTGGTGAAAGATTTCAAAATTATTTCTCTGCGATGTTTTACAAACTGTATTTATTGGGCATGGTTTATGTACTAACGGTCTCACCTTAACGCTTCCAAAGCTCTCCAGTAGGTAGGAGGTAGTCGGCGCAAGCTGTTCCCTCATTTTCTAATTATGTCCAATTTGATTACTTATTTTAGATTTAGTTTGCTGCAACTCTACATAATAACACGTTAAACATACACTTGTTAGTAAAACGGAGGAAATCCAGTACTTCTTGTTAGTACTCAGCGAACTACTTTGTAACCGATTTACCTTGGGATATGTAGCATTAACCAATGAATATATACTTGATTCACTTTAGTGCATGGGTCTCTGTTTACAGCGTACCCATTCAATCAGTCAAACTGGAACAGAAAGCCAAATTATGTTGTAATTGGAGTTTCCAGTCGTAGCGAGACTCTTTCTTAGAGATGAAATCCGTTATCCTTGAGGGTTCCGGACCGTATAGGTAGCAGAGGTAAAAAATGACGAACCGAAGATGTCTGGCATTTATAGAACCCTGACCCTTTTGCGGCGGACCTCCAGAAGTGCTAATTATATGGTAACTAACAGTTATGGCTCTGAGATTTGGAAAATTGAAAAACTGCCAGACAGGCCCATGATTTTATTCCTGGGCCGGTCGCCAAACTAAGTGAACCACTTTTGAACCTAACTAGAACCAGGCTATCTCACTGGGCACAAAACTCTGAGAAGGCACTTATGAGGGCCCATAAGGAGGAAATGCAAGATGGAGTTTGAAACCTCTCAAGATATATACTTCTGGTGAAATATCGATATTATATTTTTGTGTGGAATAAAATACTTACCCTACTACAAATACATACCACATAAAGTAAAAAAAAATGCAATAGGTTTCATTCACATGACTTTTTCTACACCTCTGTAATAAATTATTTTTAAAAATATTTCATGCTAATTGAGATAAACATTAGTAGCAATTATGTTCATACTTGCTTCTTTGTATGTAGAAGGGTAATAAGGAAGTGCACTAGGCTTAAGCGATAGTCAAATCTTTTAAAGCCTTATGACTATGTTATTCAAATACATTTCTTTGCATTGTCAGGAGTTGTGAAAATACCGTATGAGAAAAGTTTTAAGTATTTTAAAACTGAAATTAAGAACAGGGAATATCGCGGAAACGGTCAACTCCACGAGAAAAATGTATATGAAATAAGCTGCGTGTTTTAACGACATGTCCCACATAATAATAATAATAATAATAATAATAATAATAATAATAATAACTTTAAACTGATTAATGTTATTTTTATTTTTCGTGTTTCATTAAATTCATATGATACTTTAATAACTTTACAACGTTTTATTTTTAAACTATTAAAGCATTAATGCTAAAGTGTATTATTTTTACGGTAGTAAGTTTCTGTCTAATTCTTACGGTTTACCAGTTATATAGAAGTCATCCAGAATAAAGAAGTCTTCAGACGGTATTCCCAAAAGGTTCGGAATATATATCTTATTTATCCTGTAAATATCTTTAATGTACGGTATTTTAATTAATATCATTGGAACTATTTTTGTGAAAATAAAAATGTTCCATGTTAAAGGTGGTTTGAGGTGGAGAATTTTCCTTAAAATCTTCGTGTCACATCCCTGGAATATAGTAAACTTCAATGACAAGTTTTGTATTTTACGACTTTTCGTTTTCGAGTTATCTGGTGCTCTCTCTTGGTGCCAAGAGGCTACAAGAGTAGTCCCGTTACCCCTTCAACCACAGTAAGAAAGCGGAGGAGTATATCTTGTGCTTTGTTTACATGATGACAAAGCTGTCCGCTGAAAAGGATTTAGAGAAGGTATGAGTCGCTTAAATTATACAACAGCTTACATCACGAACATGGAGGCGAAAGTTAAAGTTATTGACGTTATCGAATGGAAACAATCAAACTAATATTAAGAAACCAACACTACAGCATGAAAATAAAGAAGCTGTTCGGGCTTAGATTTTGGAGGTAAAGTACCCTGCTAATCCACTGGCTACGTTGGTGGTCACGTTTGTAGAAGGTGGAAAGAAATTTTGTCGGCACCAACATAAACAGCTGCGTTCTATTTAGGGAAATATTCTATGCAAGTCGGTGTACGCGGTACAGAAAGTAATAAGAGTCTGTGCGGATAATTTGTAGAATGCTAATAATAATGAAAATAAACAGCACTCATGGTCAGAGAAAGACTATAACTGTTACACGTAACATTTTTTTGACACGAAGCGCTCAGTAAAGTATGTTTATAATGGCGGGGATCACGTTTTGCGCGTGCTGTATGAAGGCTGCAGACAATGTGGCATCCGCCATAGGTTGAAGGTCGACTCGCAGCCTGCCAGCCAATGGTGACGGACATAACATCGTGTGCGAAACGCGTGTCATGCAGCCGGAAATGCCGTGCAGCAGGAAAATCTCTGATTTTTATTTCTAGATAAATCCGCACAATATAAAAACTTCAGCGCAAAAATTATCAAGTATATCAGGGAACTATGAAAGGCTGTGCCATTTATAAACCAGCCCGATGCCAGTCTATATTTTACACAATTGGAAACATCCGGCCTACATTTTTATCTTTATCTTTCCGGATAGTTATTACACTACCAGGATTTTAACCGATATGTAGATGATCTTGAAGCTCTTTGAACACAAAACACTCAGATGCACTGACAAAACCTGGAGCTTTGGGAAGACACAAGCGTAACATTTTTGTCTTCTCTAGGGCTTACCAGGTACAGTGCGATCCACATAAACCTGAACTTATTTAATAGGCCATAAGTTCTCTCTGAAAGTTCCTAGAAATGTGAAATTTATTTTAATGATCTCAGTGGCTCAGGAAGAATGGACAGAAATCATGAAACAATCGATCAATACGATCTGTTGACTATATTGATGATTCCGATGAAAATTACGAGCATTATCATTGCATTGTAGACAATCTTTGGTTTGCAGTTATAACAGCAACATGATATTTTTCACAATGAAAGACAAATTCCTTGGTAACAACACAACGGGAATTTCGAAGAGAATTTAATGTGCGGAATGTTCCAATAAAGGCAACAATTTTATCGCTAGCAAGAAAACTGGAGACAACTGGTATACTCTTAATGAGAGTGGAAAATATAGACCTTTTTTGAGTCCAGAGACTGTTACAAATGTTCGAAGAAGGCTAGTGAACTCTCCAAACAAATCGTTGCTTCGATTGAGCCAGAAATTGTGCTATTCATGTGGCACATGTCAAAGAGCTGCGACAGTCTCCAATGCCATGAAAATGCTCGTAATTTCTATAGAAATCATCAATATAGTCAACAGATGGCATTAAGCGATTGTTGCCATGATTGATGTTCGATTCTTTGTGAACCACGGAGATCATTAAAACAATTTTCATATTTCTACGAGCTTTCAGAGGTAAATTATGGCCTATTAAAATGGTTCAGATTTCATATTGATTGTACAGTTGTAATATGGTTTCAAGATTTCACGGGAAATTCGCATTGTAGTTCCTCTGAATGAATAAATAAATAAGTAAAGAAAGAAAGAATATTTGTATGAAAAGGCATTTGTATGTCTGTCTGTGAACAGCAGAACGCAAAAATCTGATGTTTGCACTCATATAACTCTCTGTTTATTCCCTAAAAATTATTCTTTAAAATCTTGTGTTCCATTCACATGACTTTCTTTTATTTACTACGTGTTAATTGATATAAATGTTAACACAAAAGGGTTGTATTAGTTCCTTCTCCATAAAAGGGAAATAAGATAATACATTAGGCTAAAGTGGTTGGCATTTTTTTTTTTTAAAAAAAAAGCCGGGCGCTATGTAAAACTCCTTAACCAGGAGTCAAACAAGAGGGAAATGAGACTGAGACTCAACTTTAAAACATACATTTCCGGTGAAATCTCGGCATCGAAGGTTTAGGTGGAATACAGTACCTTCTCTACTACGTGGTGCCTTCTGCATAGTATGTGAAGAGAAAATAAAAAACTATTTGTACAATGATGTTATTATAACATTACCATTTTTGTACAGATTCATTGTACATTTTATTGAATTCTTAAATGCAATGTTTCATGATTTACTCGCCCAGGATGCGCGTTGAGCGGTGGCTTTGTATACCCAAAGCTGCAGGTTTGACACTAGCCGGTGCCCCCGGTCAGGAGCACTAAGAGAATCACTCTAGTGCTTGGTGGATTGCAGGTTCAACATATATCTAGGAAGGCGGCTGCTTACGTAAATGTGTGACCCAACATAATTAACAGCAAAAATAGGAACCCACAGCATGGCATTTAATATATTTTAAAGGAAACAGTTACATGTAAAACTATAGCGGACAGTTGATATACTAGATTAGTAATTAAATTCTTTTCTTCATTTTCTTCTTTTCTTTTTCTCCTCTTCTTTTTCTTCTTCTTTCTATTATTATTATTGTTTACACAAATACGGTGCTGTGACTTATTGGATTTACCAGTTTGCCATATCTGACCATATTTGCTAAAGGAACTGGCAAAATTTGAATGAATGAATGAATAAGTGTTTAAATCATTCCTATTATAATTTTAACTGCTAAGCATAAAGCTGAAGGTATTCCATAAATTGTTTCACTGCTTTATGAATCCAAAAACTTGCGATACCAATATAACCATCTTATGAGCCTCGCATTGAGGCGTGAAAACGCTGCAACAAAACGGATGGTCTATGCTGACAGGCGTTGTTTACTGTGCAGGGCAATTAAGACTATACATGAGATAGTACAAATTAAAAATGCATTATATAGTAAATTATTTAGTTCCTTTGGAAAAACTATTAGACGAAGAAAAAACTAACACACCAAAGTGAGTACATATTTTCAAAATATATTAGAGTTTTAGATGCAGATACTTTGATACGTTTTGTTTAATAAGATAACACATGATATGAAAACAAGATATACTTGTATCAAACTGAAGGTATATGGTGTGATGCTTTTAGATATATGAAGGTTTTTACACTCTGATTTGCTGTAAATGTAAAAACTTCTCAAATTAAAAGTTATACGCACTGCATAATTTTACTAATCATATGAAATGTGTTTATCTTTACTAAGATTATAAAGGGAAACAGTCTGTGTATAGAGAAATAAAATATCTTGCTCTTAGCTTTATCATTAAAAAGGCATTATTTTCCGGTGAATGTAGGGTATAAATTAATCCGTAATTTCACTTTCTAAGTGACTAAAAGAATTAAAAGTATTCGTGACCCTTATGTTAGAATAGGAATATATTGTAGCAGTGGCGTGGCGAGGTTTATGCAGTACGGTATACATTTCTAAGTCTAATTCTTTAAATACTGAAGGGTGAAAGGGGCAAGCGAAAGTAAAACAGCGAATGCTTTAATTCAACCGATCGAAATATTCAAAACATATTGCAAAAGTGATCAGAAAAACCAATGATTCGGTCATCAATAGTTTGCTAGGCTGGCGCATTATGGAAATAGCTTTGACTGTTGTGACGTTTTATGTTATATCAGAGAAACAAAATATATTGGTGTATCTGTGGTGATTAAGAAGTTAGGCGGGGTACCACGAAATGAAGTCGGCTTTTCCAGGTTGTGTTTCATGTTTTTTATTCGTGAAATTCCCTGCTTTAGATGATTCAGCACACTCAATCGGGTCACAAATGGAAATGGCGTGTTATTTATGGACGCTCTTTAACTGCTGTGGTTCTCAGCGTCCCATTCTAAATTGGGTGTAAAAGACCGCCTAATTTTGCTCAGAGGCCTCTCTATCAGGCTTGAGGTTCTTTTATGTGCCGTAAATCTACGTCACGGGACCAACCCTTCCGAAGGAAGCCATGCTAAGGATTTTTACACCCGAAAAAATCCATCGTCCTCCGCCGGGTATATGAAGTTAGCATGGTAACCATGTGGCCAAGAAATACAAGTCCTTGGTTTCCCAAAAATAAGCAGCCCGTATGAAATGTGCCAGTGTTGCTCAGTTATCTTCCTATCTTACCCACATGTTATGCTGTTCATTTGTTACTTTAGTTTATAGTCCATAAATTCCACAGTTTTGACCGACCAGTTTGTTATTTTTTCTCAAATACTACAGTAAAGTAATTACAAGAATATTTGTTCTTTTACTAATTTATCTATTTGAACTTGTCATCGCTTTCTTACAAAGCAAAATATATGACCAAAAAAACTATATATTTAAGGTACTACACCCACAGAGCTACAGTTCACTTTTATACACCAAGCTTTACTATAAATGTGTCTCAGACATTACAGTAAACCTAAAACTTCTCTCGCCTTTAGTTTTTTTATCAACAATTAGATTACATATTCAGTGCACTTGGTTTACGCGAAATAGAACATTCTGTTTATATCCGAAAACGGGTTAACTCTATAAGTAGAATCTTTATAACATAAATAACGTGTATTAACGAGATAAAAATATTTGTGTAATGGTTTTGTCTGTCTCTTACAGTTTAACATTTATACAAAAAATAATATCAATAAAGAGATCTTCAGTGGCTATTCCCAGGAAATTCAAAATATACATTTTATTTGGCATGTAAACATCTTTAACATACGGCTTTTCAGAAAAACAAAATTGTGAAAAATGTTTCCATGTAAACGGAGTTGTGGTCGGGGACTTTTCTTGAAACCCTTCATGTGCATCCTAGAAAGATAATCGTAAATACCAAGTTTGGTATTTTACGGTATTTTCATTTTTGAGCTATGCTTTCCGCAGACACACACGTAATGTTATTTATAAATGATTTTTTTTGAGGGGGGACCAGGGGATCTCGGTATATAATTCCGGTGAAATTTTGACATGGAATTTTGGGTTGGAGTACAACACCTTCCCTAGCTACTATGTACGCTGTATGTACATACGTGCTTTATAAAGTGTTAATAATTTACAGAGTAATAACGCTCAATTGGAATGAAATATAAATGACAATACTTAAAAAATTATATAATACAAGTAAGAAATCAATTCAAGAAATGAATGACATTAATGATATCCTTAGCCCTTTATTACTGGCACCCCACATTGCAAAACGCAACTCGTCAGGAAAGCTTAACTTTTTTATATGGCTGACATTTCTGGTACTTTTATATCAGTTCTTCACTTAAACATTATACTAAGAAGCAATTTTATATTTAGCCTATTTTTAATTACCTTAGAGTGTATAGCCTGGGGTATTCTCAGCACACTACATTCAGTGAAATTTATAACATTTGTTGTTCGTAAATGTCGATTTTTTTTCTCTTTAAAATTCAATCCATGTGTAATGCATTGAAAATCAATAAGTTTTTAAAACATTGTCATCCATAATTATGATTGTTGGCATTGTTCCTAACAACAAAAGTGTGCTTCCTCTGGAATTTGTGAATGTGGAGAAACGAGAAGAGAATAGAGTGTGTTTGGATTTCAAAAAGATAAAACAATCATCTGCTAATGCACCAAAAAATCATAAAAATATAATTTTTCTTTCATTAGTGCATTTCGTGACAAATTTAATGGCACATCCAGCGACAGAAAGAAGATTGGAATAATCACTACGTATAATCTCATTAAAGCAGGAGTTGACACATTGGTTGAAACATGTGCAACATATATGCTGGTAAGAAAAATTAGGTTATTTTGTTTCTTATTTTGGACATAAGTGGAATAAACACCCAAGTTATATTCAAGAAACCCAAATAAAACCATTGCGAGGAGAGAGTTTCTTCCTGAAATTGCTTTTGGAATAATTACGCCGACCACCCATAAAAGGGCAACACTGAATTGTCTGCCGCAGTCCATCAAGAGGAGTGTATGCAAGCTGACCTGCGGAAGGTGACAATCCAGGAACTTCAGCTAAAGCAACAAAGCGAAATACATTATTTTAAGGAAGGAAATAGGAAAGCAAAAGGTCTGGAAGATGTGTGAAACGTTCTAGAAGTAAATAAATTAAAATCAAGTACTTATATGCATAGTGCAATGGGAAAATGTATAGTTTTCATATGATTACTGTTTGCGATGACTATTACAATGTACAGAGTTCATAAAAAAACATGTAAATCATTAATTTGCGTTTCTTGCATATAATAGCAATGTCTTGTAACAAAAAGCAATAATTCAAGAATACTGTTTATTTCTGAGTAAAATACATACATGTTTATGTTTATTTTCCCGTTGTGTTCAAATAACATTACAAAAATTCTTTAAAATGAAACAATTGAGGGACTGTCCGTGCCAGTACTAATGTACAAAATTGCGCGTCAGTAGTGGAGGGTCAAAAATGCAATATAACAGTGAATAAATCTTCAAACAAGATTTAAGCACTGTAAGAGATATCATGTTTTAAAAAGAATAACATGCTATACACACTTGCATTATTTGGCACATTTATATTACCAGAAATCTTGTATTTTTACTGTACAAAGGATTTTAAGTCCATAGAAGATGATATTATATATATTACATTTTTGAATGACCAGCGCAAGATTATGAAGATATCAAATTCATGATAACGGATTAATAAAATTTCAGAATAAAAGAAGGTTGGTTTGATAATCAACAATAAGATACAAAATATATGTATACAAGAGGAATAAGTAAGATTTAATAATACATAATAACCTTATTATTTGAAACACAAATAACTACAAATATTTATGCATTACGATTTATAAACATGATGTAACGAAAAAATAAATTCAGAATAGAAACACAGAACATAAAAGTAATATTCCTATTCGTTGCAATATTATAGGTCAGACACAAAACGAAAACGAGAAAACCATATATTTATGATTCAGTAGTTAAGAAAATAATACAATATGGTTTTAAAAATCGACATACTGCATATACATGAAACACCGACAACGGAGTGCTCCATGTTATATATTGTGGTTGAATATCCACGCTAATCAGGCAGGAACGAGTAATTGTTTACATTTGGAAATAATTTAAGGAAATAAGATAGGTATACTCAGTCGATTATACTTCACGCTCAGATAACGGAATGTTTTATACATTATTGGCAATATTAGTACATAGTTTACGAAATTAAAATTACAAGGAGTAAAGGTATTTGTAACTTATTAAAGAGTACGATAAACATTTAGGAACACTAAGCTGCCAGAAGATATAGTAACGATGAAATTTTGAATGAGAAGTTACAGAGAAATTTCAAATAAATAAGAAAAATGTTGGGTACTGTAAAAGTAAAATGTGTAAGAAAGAGAGAGATAATGAAAGATAACAGAGACCATGGAGAGGAATAGATAGTACATTAAAGCACCACTACCAGCTAACTGGATATAACGCTTAAACAAGTAAATTAGTTCAAACACTGCATGTATTTGCAACGAATTGAGAACTGTAGCCTACGAACAATAAATAATAATAATTACTGTTATCGTTAAGCTAATGTGCCAGGTTTTTTATCTGTGCAGATATTCCTTCGTGTGTTAAAAAAACTGCAGAATTCAAGGGGCCTATTTTAAGTTAAAACCCGCCAGTGGAGAACTGGCGTTAGCGACCCTCCACGGGAACGTTTCTAACTTGAAATTGCTCCTTTTAATTCTGCAGTTCTTTTAGTGCACAAAGATATATCTGTACACGTCACAAACGTGGCAGTTGGGCCACCTGGTGGATATGTAATGCCAAGTGTATAGTTGAACTTCATTCTCATTCTTTCCAGTTCTTTTTCTTTCCTTTGTTTTTGATTTTCTTTTACTATATTATAAACATCTGATGTGTTCCATTCACATGACTTTCTCTACCAGTACTGCAAACAAACTATTCTTAAAAAAGATTATTCTTTTATTTACATCATGCTAATCAAGATATACATTAACAGAAATTATCTTAATTACTTGCTTCCTTCAAAACAGAGAGATAATAAAGGGAACACCCTGGGCTAAAATGACAGTCAAATATTTTAAAATCTGGTCGATATGAGAAAAACTGAAGATCGGCTTGGTTTGCATTGCATGTAAAACAAAAGAGATGAAACAAAACGAGACTCCGTTTGAGAAGATCTTCATTTTTAAGTAGTAAGAGTTTTTCTATTTCTTGCGGTTTACTAGTTATGCAAAATTCAGTAAAATTCATCCAGAGTGAACAGGTCTTCAAAGGCTAATCACATACATTTAAAATATACATTTTATTTGTCATGTTAATACCTTTAATATACGACATTATAGTCAAAAAGGTTAGAGCTATATTTCAGAAAAACAAAATTTTCAAACATTTTTCCATGTAAGGATATGTTCTTCAAAACCTTCGTGACGCATCCTTGGAAGTCCCGAAACTCAAATACCAAGTTTGGTATTTAACGTCTTTTAGTTTTTGAGGTATGCTATTCACACACACACATACACAGATAATTACTTTGAGGGCAAATATCCTTTTGAGGAGCTACAGTAATTACTAATTTATTATCCGCTAAATTTGGAAATTATTTAAGCAATTTTAATTCAACCAAAAAAAATGTACCCAAAGATTCACACGAACTTTTTTTTAAAAGTACTTTTTTGAAATCCGGGGGCATCAAAACATATATTTCGGGTGAAATCTCGACATCGACTTTTTGGGGGAATACAATACCTTCTCTTTACACTATTTACTACATAGTACGTGTAGATAAAGTAAAACTGTTACTGTAAATATATAAGAACTGGAGAAGGATGTATTGCCCTGAGGCTAATGTGATTGTTATACATTTTCAAGTGTATACTGAAAATGTTTGGCAATGAAAGTCCTTCCACCACTACTACTGAAGTAATTAAATTAGCATTCAAGATTAAAAATACACCTGTGCAGTACTGAGTAATGTAGTAAAATAACTTTCATTTCTAGAAAAATGTTGCCTTTTACGACACGAAAATCGTGAGTTTTAATGAGTTTTTGGTCAAATTTGACATATACATTAAATTTTCCAGTACATGCGGTTTTATTGGTAGTTGGTCAATCTAGTATCAATGAACTGTTTCACTGGTCGAGTGAAGCTTGCTCGCGTGGTATTATCACTACAGTGCACGTGCTGTGAAATCACATAACAAGTGGTAATCTATAGCAGCGATTTAAAGCCTTTTTATCACAGCGCATTAAATTATATCAAGGCGCCCATCAGCTTTCGAACATAGATTTTACCGTTAGCAAAAACATTAAGAGCGCGTTTTAAAAGGTCATTAGCTGAAATTGTGATAATTGCGTTATATCGAGTTTTCCCGTCAGCGTGTAATTGCAGCAGTTGGCTTCCACCTGAGAGGAAGCATGCTACAATATTATAACTATTACTATGTATTATTGTTATCATTACTCTACAATTATTGTTTAATATCTAGGGTCTTTCATGAGGCACTTCAAACTTTAAACCATTATAAACACTATAATACTTGAGATACTAAAAAAAAACATAAGAAGCCTCATACTGGACAAACAAAACATTAAAAAACATTGGAAAAATGCCCTCCGTTCTCTTGTTTAACGTACACTATTCTTTCTACAGCTCCTTGCACAGCATTTTGCAGATCTCTTGGAATACTAGCAATTTGTTGCGAGATAGAATCTTTCAGTTGGTATCGGGTTGTTGGATGTGTCGAGAATACTCGTTCTTTAAGGTAACCCTACAAACAAATGTCGGTTGGATTTAGATCTGGAGATCGCGGCGGTCTCTTTGTTGGCACTTTACTAATAGAATATTGGCCTCATCTTAAATTGTTAAGAGTTGTAAATGTTTTAAATGTTCTCAACTCTTGCATAATACCTAAATCGGTTGTGTTCTATCGGTTAGTGATAGGGGCATGGTTTGCAACAAATTCCTATATCTGTGTGAAGAAAATTATTAATATTTTGCTCAACTAAATCGCACGTATAGTAACGGTCAACTGAAAATATAAAAACAAAAAATAACCAAGCCCCATTGCTTACCCAGCATGTGACTTCCATTGTCTTTATCCTATCTCAAATATTAATTGTTTAAAATTTGAAGTAACTTTTAAACGACCCTATACAAGGAAATTTAAATATATTTTTACAAAGTTTGGGGATAGATTCCTTATATTAAAACAAAACCCTTCGATCGTGATTTAATCATGTTCAAAATGTTATTAATCAAAACATTTTAAAGTGACACTTTATTCTATTTTTGATGTTGTCAGCTTTTTAGAAGATATTCCACACAAACGCCACTTATAGAAAATACTTGAAATGTTCTCCTCTTGTGTCTAAAATGTGTGAACTCGTCAAAGCATGGAATGTTAAATACTCCTAGTCGCTATCGTATGATCTCTGGCCTACATGACACATAGATTAAGAGTTTCTCGTTCTTAGAAGTCTGCTGCATAAAATAATGATTTAAAGTGCTCCCAAAAGTCAAAAATCCAATTTGCAGGCCATGAACCTGGTCCTACTCTACCTATCCATTTGTCATACTAGATACCAGCCATTGCATCTCAAACAATGAGACTAAAATGTGCTAGAACATCATGCATAAACACATGTGTCTTCTTATTTGCAGAGGTACATTTTCTAATAAGTCTGGGAGGGTATTCTGAATGAAGTTCTTGGAGACAGCATCCATAAGGCGTGCTGGGGGAATGTATTACACATCTAATAAATGACAATTGTTAACAAGTAACACGGCAACAGAAGGCCAACTCCGCGGGGTAAAATAGAGCAATGTCTTCTATGAATGAGTGCATAATTAAATTATTGGGTTGGACCCTGAAGACCGTTAAATGTGACTTTAATAAATTGATAATGCGAATGATGCTGATGATAGCAGGTGCTACTAAAATTTCCAAATCAGGGTCTTTCGTATTACCTCACCGCTTGAACGGGGTTTTGTGTCTGGGTAGACATGATAGCATTCCCGTATAACCTTTCTGTCTTCGCTTCTTAAATCTGTATTCATGTAAAACGGTACATAATATCATCATCCAGCGCTTACTAAAAGTTTAAGAACACTTCACCTGCGTTTTTCAATGAAGTGCATTCCGTCCTTAAACTATATTCTCCAGTGGCCTTATTTTTCGTCAGAAGAATTAGCTTACAGAGAGATGGGCAAAAACTTACCACCCAAAAAATTTAGAGCACGTTAAGTTACATGATTTATAATATACACATTTTTTCGTGCAGTTGGTCACTTTTTAGGTATTCCTTATTATTGGTTTCAGCTTTAAAAACTTATACTTTTCTCATATAGGAATTTGTTAACTCCTGTCCATACAAACAAAGGAACTTCAGTCACATAGCAACCAGCTTTTGACTATCACTTTAACCTATGGTACTCCCTTATTTCGCTTCTACTTACAAGGAAGCAAGTAATAAGACTATTTCTGCTAATTTTCTCTCGATTAGCATGAAGTAAATAGAAGCATAAGCTTTCTAAATATAATTTGTTGCAGAGATGTAGAGAAAGTCTTGTGAATGAAACACATCAGATGTTTTAATTTATTAGTTGTAATTTGATCAGAATACAATGTTTATTACTTTAAAGGAAATCAGGAAAAAACCTGAAATTAGCACATTTTGGCTTTGGATAAAACCGTAAAAGAACTCGCTAAGTGGGAGAGGTGTCTGTTTATAGTGTATACCGCAGATCGTGTAATTGATGCTCAAGTGTTGACTTTGTTATAATGCCAGGACATTAAGTTCTGCTGCAGCTGCCATTTTTTCGTAATGCGAAAAGATTCTACTGGTGGAACTGGGAAACACATGTAAAGCAGGATATAAAATGACAAATAATTGGTACGCAAAAGTGTGGCAAGTTATTGCAACTCAACTGTAGATAAGCAAACATTGTGGCACAGTAAAGAACTTCGAGAGGCATTATCAAAACCTTGTAATAACATTACCGTACAAGAGTGTAGCAATCTTGTGAAGAAAACCTGTGTTTTAAAGCCAAAAGAGGCCTAAGCAGATATTAAAATCATCTGTTTGAAGCAACAGGTATTCTAAATGCATAATAATATATTGAATTGTTTTTTAAAACTATCAAAGGTTTTTAAACTTTTGATAGATCCTCTTATAAAAATGTTATATAAATGGCGTGTTATTTATGGACGCTCTTTAACTACTGTGGTTCTCAGCGTCTCATTCTATATTGGGCGTTAAAGACCGCTTAATTTTGCTCAGAGGTCTCACAATCAGGCTTGAGGTTCTTTTACGTGCCGTAAATCTACGAAACGGGACCAACGGCTTTACTTCCCTTCCGAAGGAGGCCATGCTAAGGAATTTTACGCCCGAAAAAATCCATTGTCCTCCGCCGGGTTTGAACCCGCGACCTTGGGTATATGAAGTAGCATGGTAACCATTACATCACGGACGATCCTCTTATACAAACAGGGATTAGATTGCTGGTGATGTTTTCCGACTCCAAACTAAACTTACTCTTCTAGTAGATCTTCTCGGGCGTCTTGTCCTCTTGGCTTATAACTTAGGCTCTTTAGGAGTGCTGTCATATTCCATTCTACAGACATGGTTGTACCGGTTTTTCCTGTGTTTCCTATTTTTTCCGTTACTTTTAATATTCCCAGCTCTTCTCTAATATCTTTACTTCTCTGTTTGTCGTGGTACAAACCTTAAGAATTTCATTTTCGCAACTTCTAAGGTCTTAAAGAGTTCAACATTCAGACTCATATAATAAATAATACTGGGACTGCTAAAACCTTATACAATTTCACTATAGTTTTTTGCAGATTTGCAGATTTTCCTTAATAAATTGTGTCTGCGTACCACGGATATATTTAGTTTTCTATTTATATATTTTGTTCTTTATTGCGAAAGAGAACTCCTAGACAAGTAGGGACCATAATGTTTATCATGAGCATCGTCAATTTTATTTCTAACAATATATTTTCCATGTAATTATTTTTCTTATTCCATATCATTTAAATAAATTAAAATAATAATTTAAATCCACATTTATTTAAACAAGCATTCTTTCTAATCATAATATTACATGCAGTTAAAATACTGCGGCCCTCTAAACAATTTTCAGTGGGAGGTTAGATTTGTTAAGCATTTTAAGAGCCCATGTGTTTAATAAACAGGTGAGTGAAATATTTGCCCAGTTCTTTATATTTATGCCTCGTTATCAGCATTAATTTCCATATTATATTCAGTAGACACTATACGTAAATTATAAATATTTCTTTGTAAGCTTACTGAACATAACATAAAATAAAATTAACTCAACTCACAGCAAATACGTTAAACGTCCTTCCGCAGTCAAACAAATTTGTGCGCATGTAAGCTGACATGATTTAGCTCAGCTACTCTACTGTTTCGTATTTCAGTTTGTATGTTTGCTTTAAGTTCCTCCAATGTGTGAGTGAGTTTCGTAGCCAATCTTCATCAACTTGGTCTCATTTTTCTTCTGCAATCACTGCACATCCTCTCATGTTTTTTGTGTTTCAATAGTGTCACATTTATTGACATAGTCATGAACTGAAGCTCTGGGAGGAAGCAAAGTGCAGGAAACTTCTAAATTCTTCACGAACGCGAGAACTATTTATATTTAAAATACTATTTCCATACAAGTATATGTTGCTTTAAGGTTAACTTCTTCCAATCTTCACAAATGAAAATACACTAGTGACTACTTGGAACCTGAAGGATAGAAATCCTGTGGCGAGTGAGGGGTGCAGGGAGAGGGGAAGCCGCACAACATCCAGCGAGTGTTAGGTTTTATACTGGAGTCTTTGTAAACAACTGCCGAAAATGGGCTTATCGTTAAAACACATAATAACTGTTAAAGGAAGATAATTATAAGAGGCTGATAAAACGGAACCAAAAGACATGCAATAATTGTTACTTCTTGAAATCTATATTAATCTTATAAAGAGAAAAAAAAAAAAAAAAACACTGCTCCGATTGTTATAATTCCTTCACCATTGAAACTTCCTCTTTTTGTGACGTAAATTGGCTACAAAATACCTTATAATTTCAATTCATAAATTACTATAACGATGTGCCCATATTCACGTACGGGTACGCGTGAAGCGCTCTTATATAGCTGCAGATTTGTTGGTGAGCTGAACACATACGAGATTTTTGTAGGCACTTACCTTCTTACTGAATGAACAAGTACAATAATAGCACAAAAATATGTGCGCCAGCTCCGAAAATGTCCTGCTGTGCATGTGAGAACTAAGTAAAGACAACTGCCAGAGCCAAGGAAGTCAGTTGCGACAGAGACTTCGGAATGTGCAGTTGGATTAGATTGACAACCAAAACAGTCGACAGCTGAGCGCCCCAGCATCAAAGTGACGAGAAATATATATATATTTTTTTGCAGCTATTGAAATAGAAACTTTTGTTTCATTGCTAAAATAATAAGAATTATTGTCAATATACTAGAATGTAAATACATTTGTAGTTATCAATGAAAGATTTACAAATATATTTTTATTTTTCATTGACATAGCCATGAAGTACTTTACAAAAAAGGATACAAAATAAATGAATGAAACATTCACGGCATTTAAAGAAATATACTGCTATTACGTTTTATGGTCACAACCTAGTATCATAGCAAAACGAAAGAGAATTGCACCTGCTTGTAACATACGGTACGCATGCATTGTCAATGTCAAAATAGATTGATAATCCTTAAAAAAGAAAGTTTTGCCTTATCTATATGCTGTAATCAACTTCGTTAAATCATTGTAAAAATCAGAAAATGAGATTTCCTAATCTCCCAGACTATATTTTTTCCAAATGGGCTAACTCGCAGGTCTGGAAGTAGGGAGTCCCCATATTCACATACTTATTTTGCTTTATATGCGAGGAGCTTTTTTATTATCTGAATATTATTCAACCAGTCTTATCATGCTATTCCCAGAAAATCCAAGAAAAACACTTTATTTTCCATGGAAATATATTTTAATAATCATTATGATTAATTACTAAGTTGTTACTTTCTCTTGCAAAGTGTTGTGGGATGAAGTTTTGCAAATATCAGCAAAAAATTCCAGAACTGTAAAGAAAAATAAAACTAAAAAATGTTCAAAAGAAGTGTGTGTGTGTGTGTGTGTGTGTGTGTGTGTGTGTGTGTGTGTGTGTGTGTGTAAGTGAGTGAGTGAGTGTATTTTCACAAATATATTCTGTTATTTTGATGAACATTTAATTCCTTTCTAATGAAACATTGTAAATATTTTCTCTCTCTCTCTCTCTCTCTCTCTCTCTCTCTCTCTCTCTCTCTCTCTCTCCCTTTCCCAATGTAAATAACCATTTTTTCTTCTATTGTTGAAGAAGGTGTATACCCAAGTCTTTAATTATATTATCTTTATTATATATTTGTTTACATTTATTTTTGAATTATCATATAGTTTATTTTGCTATTTTTTAATTTTTCCAGAAATGTTATATTTTTATTTATTATTATTCACTATTTTCTGTGTAGTTTTGATGTATTAATTATGATTGTTCTTTATTCCAATATATTATTACTACTACTTGTTTTGGCAATGTGTAACAGAAGTTCTGATAGCCTTAACGTCAGCAGAATAAATAAACATTTGTAATCTCTCCACGTTTAAATTAACTAGTTTGCGGTATCTATGTAATACGATTGAAATACACAATTATTTTTCTTTCATGAATGCAATGGACAAATAATATCTTGATATCATCTTCCACATTAATACTGAACTCCGTATTGTCAACTTTTAAACTACTTTATGGAATATGAATCACATTTGCATAAGGTAGACAGAAAACGAAATCCTTTTATGAAAAGTGAATAACCTAAAACTTGCACCACAAATATTTCGGAAATGAAAAATGCTATTTATTAATGTTTAGTCTTCACAAGATTGAAAGGTAGTGAGAGGCTCGTATCTTTAGCCGATAAACAGATTTTAATTATACGAAGAAGTGATTTGTTTTAGCAAACTTACAATTTTTAAATGAAGCAATGTCTTTTATATTAAGAAAATAAACTTAGAGTAAATTAAAATAGCACCGGTGTTTGTTGAAGAATTCTTGTACAAGCAGGTTACGAAAGGCCTTGTGGTAGTACAAAGCCTCTAGATGGTTGACGTCTATTGGGAAATGTTTCCGCATACACCATACAAAAAGAAAAGGCATTCTTCCTACACTTTCCATACCAGCTTTTTTCTGCATTGTTAAATCCCATTTCCACTCACGACCTACTGCTTGAATTATCACAAATTAACCGATTAAAAAGTCGCTATGCAATCAATGAACAGAAGACGAAATATAAACATCGTACCTTAGCAACTAAGCAGGTTGAATGGAACAAACAACTGTTGGTGTAAAAACTTTTCAAAATACGATTTCTCGTAAAATACTGGCACTAGAATCCTGCATCAAACGCCATTAACATTCTATTTTACTCTACTTTTTATTTATGTAAAAAATTCTTCTTGTACGTTGCTCAAAAAATATATATTCTAAGTATTATTAAAATATGTCTATGGGATAAAAATACGAGTCCCTGAACTGGCAATCAATGCTGTGAAAATTTCACATCAATAGCACTTTCCATTTACGAAACATTTGCGGTGTAAATTTTAAATGTTTCATCCTGTATAACATGTGAAACATAAGGGAAACCTACCAATATGTAACACTGACCCCAGTATACTAAAATCTTTCAACGTATTTTGCATTTCCACGTCCTGTAGCTATATCTTGGGTAATGAGTTTGTTTAACACTTTCTGTATCATGTTCAGGAAATGGCGTTATAGAAAATACAGCTTCTCGACAAGCAGTCGCTCGTAAATTCATACGTTAAAGTTGGTAGTAGATGCAGATTCCAGGGCTATTACTTCAAGCACCGAGTGGTGCAATTGCATGTAACGATTATATCTTACTTGCGTGCCGAAAAAGCCTCAATTGGATAATAAATTTCTACAGAGTTTTGCTAACACGCTGTATACCTTAATTTCCTGAATAAGCCTTATCTGGAATTTAATTTTTCAGAATAAGTTACAACTATGGTTTCACTATTAACACTTTGTATATTAATCTTCCGCTCTCCATGCGGTTACTCTCACAGCTGAGCTTCTGTGACAACATGCCGGTATGACATTCAGTCTTCCAACAATTATATTTTTTTTTATCCGGTCCAACCAACCGGTAACTTACCTTCGTAAGTAATTAGTATCCGGGTAATACTAATATACTTATTGCCAACTATCAAAATATTCTATTATGTTGGTAATGCTCCTCCTATATTTAAATTACACTGGGTGATGACCTTTTATTATTAGAACCAGTTGAAAAATTCAATACCACAGCCAAAATTTGAGCTCGGTTCTTCCACTCTCCGTGCGATTGCTTTAACCATTGAGCTACTGAGACCATATGATGTTATGGCATTCAAGTCTCCAAATAATTTTTTTTTCACTTGGTTCAACCAATCAGTATGTTTCTACGAGAGTCGGCCCTCTCAATAAAAACAACAAATATTTTTTTTTGCTTTATTTCTCACCATAATATCCAGAACGGCTAACACACTTATCATATCGGTGTTCTAATTTAATTAAACCAACTCTGTTGTGCGCTTTATCAAGCACCTCAAAATAACTGTTTGCCGCATCAATAACCTCCTCATTGCTGCGAAATCTTCGTCCTCCAAGAACTTTTTGAGGTTTGGGAACAGGCGGTAGTGACTGGGTGCTAGATCTGGCGAATAATGTTCAAGCAATTCGAACTTTAATACCTATATTTTTTCCATTGCAATGACTGAACGAAGGGCCGGAGCATTGTCGTGATGAAACAATATTTTTGCCAAATGAGGTCTTTTTCTTTTCACCTCATCATTCAGATGTTGCAGTAAGCTTGCATAGTAGTCACCAGTGATACTTTTACCCTTTTCCAAGTAATCAATAAAATAATTCCCTGCGTATCCCATAAATCACTCGCCATAAGCTTATTAGCTGACAAAATTGACTTTGCCCTTTTTGTGTTGGTTCACCTGGCACAATCCACTGTTTTGACTGTGATTTACTTTCTGGAGTGTAGTGATGTATGCAAGTTTTATCCATGGTAATAAGCCGCCTCAAAAATGCATTGGGATTTTTACGGTACAGTTTCACATTCGTAACAGAAACAGTTTTACTTCGCAACTTTTGATCAGGGGTCAACAAAGGCACCCATCTTGCACAGACCTTGTGAAAGCCCAAAACATTACTTAAAATATTACTTGCACGTTTTTTTTATATGTTTACAGCCTCTGCCATCTCAAACAACTTTAATCTGAGGTCTTCCAGTACTAAACGATGAATCTTTTGAATGATCTCTGGAGTTGTCACTTCTGCAGGGCGTCCAGAGCGAGGCTCGTCACTAGTGGTCATACGTCCCATTTTAAACTCTGCAGCCTACTTTTTTATCATTGGATATGAAGGGGCAGAGTCTTTCAATTTACTGTCCATTTCCTCCTTTAGGAAGTATTTAATCACTACTTGTTTTTCCAAATCCTCCATTTTCGTGAAAACTCTAAAGTTGTCACATTTAAAATGTTGTCATTCGAAAACTAAACAAACTATTGGCCTGTAACTATGGATACAAGCAGGTCCACAGTCATATTATGCGATGGTACCGTCTAACTCACCTAGTAGCACCACATTGTGTGAGGCCCGGGACATATCGGCCGACCCTGGTATATACCTATAGAACGAAATTAAAGCAAAATGGAATCCATAAAATAATTACTGCAACTTTAAATTTAAAATAACGCTATGCATTTTATTTCTTCGTTTCTTCGTAGCATATTTTATAAGAATGTTTGCCAAAATTGTTATGCTTGATTATGTGTTTTCTACGTATTCTCGATAGTTTTTACATTACAAATTTAGAATTCCAACAAATGAATTCGTTTTCAAGGAAACCTATGACAATCAACATACATTTAGTGGCTGTACTATAAAACGAGGAGTAGCCGAATCTAAAAAGACCTTATGCATGTGTATCATACAATGTGTTTTGCTCGGTAGTACCAAATTAAAGTATAGTAAATATTGGAAAGAATTTACCTTTTTATGGACATATACAACAGCGACTATTAATGGGTCATATGTGTTTAAATAAATATTGGAAATAATTAAACAAAGATCATCATATCGGTATTTTGGCCTCAGAATAATTGCTTTACTTAATTAATGCTTCAATAAACATTAAATAGATAACATTAAAAAGAATCAGATGTGTTCCATACATGAATTCCCTAGATATTCCACAAACAAATTTTCCTTACAATAGATTATTATATTATCTACATAATCTAATCGAAATAAACATAGCTATTCCACAAACATAATTTCCTTACAAAAGATTATTATGTTATCTGCATAATCTAATCGAAACAAACATTAGCTGATTTGGTCCTATTACTTGTTTTTTTTTAAATACATAAAGAAAATAAGAAAATACGCTAGGTCTAAGCGATAGGCAAATATTTTAAAAGTTATCCATATGTGAAATAATTGAAATTAGGTTCTCATTTGCATTCCCGGAGTAAAAAAAATGAAGTTAGTTTCCCGTTTAAATAGTCTAAAATTGATACCAATAACCAGGAATATCTCGGAAATGGTTAACTCTACAAAAAATGTATATGGCATAAATTTAGCGTTTCAAATAAGATCTACATTTTTTGTCTATCTCTTAGCTTAAAAAAATATATAAAACTCATTCAGAATGAAGAGGTCTTCAGAGGCTATTCCCGGAATGTCTCTGTATCACGTGGCGACCAGCTCTTGAAAGATTTGGCTTTGGCTTTAACTTTAGCCTAGTGCATTTACTTATCCCCGAGTATCTAAAAGAATTTCTGCAAATGTTTATATTGATATACGTGAAGTAGAGAAATAATCATTCTCTAAATTAGCACTTCCTAATGGCATAAATATTATTAAAACGTGGAATTACTAACAAACTTCAACACCTTAGAATAACTCAGAGAACAAGAGCATTTCCAGAGTAAAAAGAAAACTCTAATGTGATAGACTCACACAACTTTCTCTACTCTCTATCGTTTATTGGTGGATATACAAGCTTTTCTTACGAAAGTATGTTGCATTCTCTAGCATGTACAATGTACATAGTAGATAGAGAAAATTGAATACGTTGATTTCGCCGGAAATACAGTTCTAGGTCTACCTGAATTAAAAAAAATTATTTTTAGAAAACATATACATGTGTAAGTCTGTCTGTGTGTGAGTGTGTGTGTTCTTTACGTGGATCTTTTTTCGAAAATGTTTATTTTCTTAAAAATGGATATAATGATTTCGATTAATATAACATATGTTATAAATATTTTCATGATAAACGAAATGTGTGTGTTGACATGGTATGTTGTTAGCTCTGAAGACTTCTTCATTCTGAGTGATCTTTGCATAAGTGCTAAGCCATAAGAAATAGACAAAAACTTACTGAAAAAAAATATAGATCAGGTTAAAAAACACACAATTTATGTCATATATATTCTTGTAGAACTAACCATTTCCAAGATACTCTTTTTATTGTTTTCAATTTTAAGCTACTAAAATAGCTACATTACACACTTCATTACAGATGTAGAGATAATAGCAATACTCAATAAAATAATGGCCATAAATTGAATGATTGGATGCATTATATAGAATATTTTGAAAAAAATGTAAAGTATTAAAAAGTTATTTAAAATAAATCACGTGCTTTGGAAAGATGTAAATGACTTGTATAATACGTTTTCGATTGTCACTTTACATATACAAGTGGCACCATTTGTACAACTTTCTTCCAAATATCGAGCGTTTAATAGGCTATTCACCCTAAAATTAATTATATACAATTTATTTGTCATGAAAATATCGTTAAAGTACGTATTTGAATGAAAATCATATCACATTTCAGGGAATTCGAAAAATCGTCCATCTGTAGTCAACATTCTGCATACGCTTCTGAGAATACTTTTTGTGGCTCTTCAAACAATTTTACTTTAATTGCATTTATATCTAAATTCGCAGAATATTAATATTTTACAAATTTTTATTGAAATCCAACTAAAATTTCAAACAGGCAAAAGCTTTCATTGAATCTTGAACAATTAATTGATAAATTTATTGTGTGCATTTCCCAAGCTTCCAATATTTTTAATTACCTAATAAGAAGAAGAAATAAACTTTAAATGCTTCATACAACCTCTCACGTCACCATACCAGATTTCAGCAAGAGAGTTTGTGATTTTCGGAAGCCTTGAAATCATTTCAATAAGTCAAAAACCCTGGTTAGTAGTGACAACAGATGTAACTGGGCTGTCAGTTTTTGGCCCTAAAATCGAAATCACGAAATTATATTTTACCTTTAATAAGATTCAGAACTAGAAGACGTTTTCAAGAGAAACTAAGAAAAATTCAGTATTACAGTTTTGAAATTCAATTTCAAAAAGACAGTTCGAAAACTTGTAGTTGCATGCATATATAGTATATTTTTGGAAAAACGCATTGATATTTCTGAAATGACTTTCAGCAACATACGGTTTATCAAGATTAAACATAGCTTGTGTCACTAATTTGTCTTCAGAAGTCTTATGTGTTCCTTTCACATAACTTTCTCTATCTGTTACATACTACTCTTGTAAAACATTTTTTTATCTACTTCATGTTAGTCGAGATAAACAATAGCAGAAAGGATCTTCTTATTTAAGTCTTAGTAACCAGAAGGGAAATAAGGGAATACATTCGGTTAAGGCGATAGTCAAATCTTTTAAAAGCCAGTCACTAAGTGCAACAATTAATGTTCGATTCGCTTTGCATGGTAGGTACCGTTTGAGTAAAGTTAGGCAGTTTAAGATTGAAACCATAACAAGGAATATCTCAAAATGGTCAACTTTACAAGAAAAACGAATATTGAATATTGATTACGAATATATATGTGTGTTAACGAAATCTACACTTTTTGTGTGTAAGCTATTGTCTGTCTCTTACGGTTTAACCGTTATGCAAATTTCTCTAAAACTCATACACAATAAAGAGGTCTTTAGAGGGTATTCTCAGAAAATTCAAAATGTACATTATATTTGTGGCGTAAATATATTTAACATGTGATAGAAAAACAAATATTTCAAACATTTTTCCATGTTATGGGTAGTTTGTGGTTGGGGAATTTTCTTTAACATTTTCCTGGAAGATACTAAACATAAATGCCAAGTTTGGCATTTAAGGTATTTTCGTTTTTGTCTATGCTGTCCACAGACACAAACACACTCACCCACACAGGGGTATTATTCAAAAAATGTTTTTTCGGACTCAAAGGACCTCAAAATACACATTTCCGGCGAAATCTCGACATTTTATTTTTGGGTGGAATACAATAACTTCTCTAGTTGCTGTGTGCATTGTACGTCCACACGTGCTAGAGCAAGTAAAGATAGGACATTTATCATAAATTAAGTAGCTCATATTGACAAAATTGTACAGGACAATGCAGAATTCGAGCTTCAACTTCATGATAGTAATCGATATAATTGTAAAAAGTATGAAGTAATAATAGTGATGTTAATATTAATATAAAAGCTAACTGTTAATGCAAACATTAACAACAATAAGTCATAAGAACTGAAGCTTTCCTGGCGACGTGTTAATTCAAAATCTTCTCGGGCTTCTAGCCAGGTAAAAACTTGGCTTGACACCAACGTTTCGAAGAAGTGCATCTTCCTCGTCTTCACCCTGTCAAGCCAAGTTTTTACCTGGCTAGAAGCCCGAGAAGATTTTGAATTAACAGTAAGTCAGGTATTAATGGTTGTCCAGAATTATACTGGTTACTAAGATGTGAGTAGATACTGTGAAATTTAGTTCGGGTTTCAGACACTTATTGGTTCTTATGTAAGGCTCTATTGTAATTTCTAGTGACTACTGATGTTGTAAAATAGTTTGGGGCAGGAATTTGTCGTATATTAGGAAGATACCGAACTTAAATACCAAGTTTGGTTTATAATAGACTTTTCACTTTTGAGTTATGCTGTACCAAGACATGCATAGACGCGAGCGGACAATTATAAACATAATACGTTCCATTTACGTAGCTTTCTCTAGCTGCTCGATATGAAACTTATTCTTCAAAAAGATTATTCTTTAATCATCATTATAATCGACAAAACTGTTAGAATTGGTCTTATTACTAGCTTCTTTGCAAGTGGAAGAGAAATAGGGGTTACATTAAGTTAAAGCAATAGTCAAATCTTTTAAAATCTGGTCGCTATGTGAAATAATTGACGTTCGATTTGCTTTGCATGGTCCAATTTGAGAAACATTACGTAATTTAAAATTTAAACCAATAACAAGGAATATCTCGAAAAGGTCTACTCAATAAGAAAAGGTATATGAACTTAATTGATGTGTTAAAAAGAGTTCTACATTTTTTGAGGCGTAAGATTTTGTCCATATGTTGCGGTTTACTATTTAAACATAAGTCATCAAGAATGAAGAGGTCCTCAGAGGCTATTCCCAGAAAATGGAAGATAAACATTTCGTTTGTCATTAAAACATGATATACGTATTACATCTTAATAAAAATAGTTATTCATTTTTGACAAAATCAAAATTTTCGAAAACTGTTCGATGTAAAGGGTGGCGGAGGGATGGGTGTATTTTCTTGAAAATCTTCTTGTCACATCCTTGAAAGGTTGTTTCTAACTTTGTTTACTCAGCGTCTCTCAAAAATGTATTTCTTGATTGGTTGGAATAAAATACCTTCTCTATCCACTATTACTTGGTACATACATGCTAGAGAAAGTAAAATTATATGTATATCTTGAATGTTCTAGAAATAACTCACTGAAGTCCTTTTCATTCTGAATGACATTTACATAAGTGGTAAACTATAATAGACAATAGAAAATGCAGATCTCATTAAAGCACCAATTTAAGTATACTTTTGGCTTTGGCCATTTTCAATGTATTCTTTGTTGTTGCTGTGTATTTTCAAATATTTACACGGGTAAATTGCTGTAATGTGAGAATATCTTCTTGCAAATTCATACATACAGCGTATTTTGAAACATCAAACCTTTTCATGCATTCGATAAAAGCTTGCAATGCATACTAAAAATATTGATGTGTTCCATTCATGTGACTTTCTCTAGCATTCCGCAAACAAACATTTCTTATAAAAGATCATTTTACCTACATCAGGATAAATATTAGCATAATTGATTGTTTTTTGTAAGTAAAAGGGAAACAAAGGAATGAAAGGTGATAGTCAAACCTTTTAAAAGCGGTCACCATTTGAAACAAATGAAATTCGGTTCGCTTTGCTTGCTAAGAGTAAACAGCATAGAGACGTAAAGGAAGGTGACTTCCCGTTTCAGAAAAGTTTAAGTAGCTTAAAACTGACACTAATCACTCAGAATATCTCGAAAATGGTTAACTCTGTACAAAATGACATAAATTAATGTGAGATCTGATTTTATGGTATGTTTTTGCCTATCTCTTAGGGTGTACCAGTTATGCAGACGTTATCCAGAATGAAGAGGTCTTCAGAGGCTTTCCTCAGAAAATTTAGGATACGAGTTTGTTTTTCATGAAAATGTCTAAAACATATGACATGTTAATCAAAATGGTTAGAGTCGTGTGGAGGTTAGCTGGAGGTGGGGCAATTTTCTTGAAAATCTTTTTCGACATCCTTGGAAGATACTGCACTTAAATACCAAATTTGGTCTTTAAATGCTTCCCACATAGACACACACATGTTTCTAAAACATTACTCCTAGCAAGCAATGAGAACTGCATTTTAATTTTTCACATTACGACCGGTTTTGCCAGATCTGACTATGCCCTCGAGAATTCCCTAATTTTCCTTCTACTTGCAAAAAAGTAAGTAATAAGACTAATTCTGGCAATGTTTATCTTGATTATCATGGCGTAGATAAAAGAATAATCTTTTCTAAGGAAATTTTATTTGGGAAATAGCTAGAGAAAGTTATGTGAATCGAAAATATAAGATTGTTCATCAAATTGTCCTAAACATAATAGAATATTTTAATCAAAATCATATAATTTTAGAAAATGGAGATAATTTAGGACATACGTTTCACACAAATGTTATGGTTTAGTTTAAACACACACACATATTTGGCCATTGACCATAAGGGGAGAAAGAATGACTTACAAACACACACCACTAAACATCCTTGCCCAACGCGGGATTCTGCGGCAGAGTGTCAACGTGAAACGCGCCAATGACCACAGCTACGAGCGCCGGTAATATGTTAGTTTGGTGTGGATGGAGGAATTTTCTTTGTGTCGTATTCTTTGAAGATGTTGAAGTTTGGTATTTAACAGACTTTCGGATTTTTTAAATATTCTGTTCATAGATACACTATCATGTGTATTATATGATTGTTTTTAGTTCAGTAGGGCTCAAAATATGTTAAATATGGGTTTCAATTTTCACGGTGTAGAATACAATACCTTTTTACTTATTGTAACTACGTGGTAGAGGTAGCGGACAGTTTTAAATGCTTGAAATGTACAGGCTGCCTTTTATTTTATTAACAAAACAAATACTGTTCTGGAGTCTTATCGAGACCATAGCTGTATTCCTTTCTCTTTTTTATCTTTTATTTTCCCTTGTTTCCATATTTCCAACATTTCCTTTGTTCTATTTTATTACCATTTTTGCTTTTTGCTTCTAATACACACACATTTATATATTTTCAAATACGCAAACACTCATGCCCAAGGCAGGACTCGAACCCACAATCCCCTGCGCCAAGAAGTATCAAAACAAGTGAGCATGGGGACCAGCATCCTTCAAATGGACACTGAGGTAGAGCGTGTGGTCTAGTAATGCAGGGGCTGTATTATGCAGGGGCTGTATTTGCGACATATTTAAAGCTTAAATAACATATTCAAAATAATCTCTGCTCTTATTTACAAGTAACGCTGCTAACAGTTAACTATTCTCAATACATAGATATTATAGTCGTACTTGGTGTTCAGATTCTGTGTATGAAATAATTTCTTTCAGAAGTTGTTTTTGCTAACTACGATGTTGCTTGCAGCTCAGAAATGTCAAGAGATGAAAGTATATGAGTAATTATTTAAATTTATTTAACACGGTTTCAATTTAAAAATCACATATTCCTGAACCCAACGTGTTTATATTATCTTCTTTCTCCGTTCTTCTCTTACTTCCCAAATCAACTATTCCAAGCCTTCAAACCACTTTTTACATTCTCTAGCCCCATATGTACAATGTACATAGGGATAGAGAAGTATTGTATTCCACCAAAAAATTCGATACCGAGATTTTACCGGAAATACATGTTTTAGGACCCCCTGTATCCAAAAAATGCATTTTCAGGAAAAGGGCCATGTGTGTGTCCATGTGTCCGTGTGTCAATGTGTCCGTATGTCAATGTGTCCGTATGTCTTTGAACACGATAACTCAAAAACGAAAAGCATCTAAAGTACCAAACTTGGTATTTAAGTTTAGTATCATCCAGGGATACGACACGCAGATTTTGAGAAAAATCCCCTCACCCCAAACTACCCTTTACATGGAACTTTTTTCGAAAATGTTGATTTTCTTAAAAATGGCTGTAACGATTTTGATTAAAATATCGTATATTAAAGATATTTACCTGAGAAATAAAACGTATATCTTGAATTCTCTTGGAATAGCTTCTAAAGACCTCTTTATTCTGGATGAAGTTTGCTTTATTTGGCATAACCAGTAACTCGTAAGAGATAGACAAAAACTTACTTTATAAAACTGTAGGTCTTGTTAAAATACACAAGTTATGTCAATTACATTTTTTTCGTAGAGCTTACCGTTTTCGAGGTATTCCTTGTTATTAGTTTCGGTTTTGAAGTACTTTTCTCAGACGGGAGTGTCTGCTTTTCTTTTGTTCTACTCCTGGCCAAGAGAAGAATCGATTTTTTATGACAATCGCATAACGACAGCTGTTAAAACATTTGTCTATCGGTTTAGCCTACTGTATTCCCTTATTTTCTTCCTACTTATAAGGAACTAAGTAATAAGAACATTGTGCTAATGAGTACTTCAATTAGCAAGGTGCAGAAAGAAGAATAATCTTATGTAAGAAGTTTGTAGAACAGCTAGAGTAAGTCATGTGAGTGTAACACATCAGATTTTTATAAATTCCAGCCAGGTCTTTTCCTACTGTCTTTCATCTCCCCTTTAGGCCACAAATCCACTAATTTGTCGTGGACATTCATCTCTTTTCTATTGATTATGTTTTATGTTTTCAATTTATAATCTAAATCAATGCATTTTTATGGATAGTAGCTTTAATCTTATATTTGTTTTCAAATTTAATGTTCCCGGTCCATAATTTATTGTATTTTTATTAGAGATTTATAGATTTGTAGTTCTGTTGCCACTGTTATTGTCGCACCGTTTAGAATAGCTATTACCGTTCTACCTTTCTGGGTTCTATCTTTTATATAATTTTCCTGATTGTATACTGAGTTAATTTCGACCGCATGAGAATTCAGAATCTTCGCGCCGTATTATACACTCCATTCCATCTTTCACGATCAAATCGTACATTTCCTCACTACAATGAGTAAGGAACTAGTGACAGGGATCTTCGTTTTATCCCTCTCGATGAGAACAGGTCGCTCACTGTCTCCTCTGATAAGCATAAGTGATAAAACGAAGTTGGCTCAGCCAGATCACCACTTATCAGTTTTAACTTGAAGTAGTTCTGTTGAGATAGGCAACTCTTTTACCGCGCGAAGGGATATTTGAATACGTCAAACACGGGGCAATTAGGCCTACTAGTAAATCTGTTATTTATAATTCACATTTATTATATTATGCTATATGTTTTGTGCTCATATATTCTAATCATCTCTCATCTACTGCATTGCAAAGAGATGTTGGTTCGTCAAAGTATAGAGGAAGAATGCCTAAATTAAAAAGCATCTGGATCTCCAGGTTGGAGATTGATGCAATAGGCCAGCTGCCTAATCTAATAAAAAATTCGTGTGCTAAAAAAGCCCATGTTCTGTTAAACTGTGCATTGTTTACGTTATTCTTCAGTGGTGGGGTCCAGTTCATGTACATGATCTTTTATGTTTACAGCATTCTTACGGTACTAACAACATGTATATTTAATAATATTGTATATTATAAAATAGTATAGAGGCAACCAAATAAATCTTAAACTTGTATTAATCCTTTTTTTGAAGAAATTACGCTTTTATTCCAACGCATAATCGTTATTCTTATAAAATATTATATGTTCATTATAACACACTTATGTAATTCATCTGCCGCAATTCATATGAATCAAATACGAGTAAAAAGTGAACTATTTAGAACAAACACATTTCTTATTTAACGTTCTTTAACCTCATTGGTCATATAGGATGATGCATGAAATCTGTGAAATGATGTTCAATGATCTCAGGGTCCATGAAGCTTAAAGCTATTCGACATTTTTCTCAGAATAAGGAAAACCCCGAATAAACTTTATCCGGGAAACTCACCCTAAGCTATGCCCGTACTCGTGATCTGTTCGATGTAACACATTTTTTTAAAATCACAGAAACAAGCTCAAATAATTGTAATTGAGTTTTGCAATTACCAGACTACTGATAGAAATACATATGATATATACTTCCTATTAGAGGGTAATCTGAATCATAACACGTTACTCGTATATAATTGTTCTTGGAAATACCTGAATATTCACAATTCGGGCAAGTTTCGATGACCTGAGCTAATGGAAGATTCTGCAAAATTTGTAGTCCAATGACGACTTTTGTTTCAATATCACCAATCAAATAGGTCTATTATCATTCTTATTATTTTCGTTGTCTTTGTCAATTGCTATTTTTACTGACTGTATAAAGCAATTATGGTGACTATTAGAGGAGAAAAGCAATCATTAGAAAATGTTCAATTGTTTGCTGATCCCTTTACTACAGGAAGATGAGTCATGATATTTCTCCCTCTAGCTTTGTCTCTTTGGCTGACAAAGAATTATATTCTTGTATTTACCATTGAAAAAAACTGAATACGTCTGAATTTTCATTTTTTCTAATTAATAAATTGTTCAGTAGTGATATCGTTTTCATTCTTAATAGTAGTTTAACTCAGAGTATATCCATCTACAGATACATCTTCGTCTGAAACATCTTCAATTAAAAAATTGGAATATTAATTTCCAAATGTGATAAAATTGCAAAATCTTGATACTTGCAACAAAGCATGAGTATGCGAATTTATGCTTACATGTTCTGCACTATCTTGAAACTAAAACGCTAACGTAGAAATCTAAGAGCTTCTCAAGAGCAAATTAAAACTGTAGAACAAAAATAAGCAGCTAGGTATTGAAGGGTTGATGACCAAAATAAAGAGATAAAAGAGAGATAATTACTAGACGACCGAGAATTTTGCCAATATTTTTCTGTAAATAAAATTAAAATAAATGTGATGGGGATCCTCTGGAATCTATCCTAACAATTAAAGGTTAAATTCGAGTTTTCATACAGCTCTGTTATAAACTAATTACTTAAGCAATGAGAAGCAATGTGATAGTTTATGCAATGGATGTAATATAATTTCTCGGTACTTTGCTACATTTATACTTACCAACTTTTATTATTTGTCCAAAAATGTACAACTCTAAGGCAAAAGAGGCTTTTTTACGGCTTTGTAAATAGGTTAAAAGATTACAGATTTTTACTTTCTGTAGCACGTAAGTATAATGTGCATAGTAGGTAGAGAAGATATTGCATTCCACCCAAGAGCTCCATACCAAGATTTCACCGTAAATACTCGTTTTAGGGTCTCCTGTAACCAACATAAAAATATTTTTAAAAAAGGTGTGTTGTGTATGTGTGTGTGTTTCCGCATCTTCTTATGTCTACTAACACGATGACTCAGAAACGAAAAGGCGGTAAAAATACCAAATTTGATATTTAAGTTTGTATCTTCCTAGGATGTGACACAAAAGTTTCAGGAAAATAACCCTCAACCCAAACTACACTTTGCTTAAAAATATCGTATTTCTCTTCTCAAAAATGGCTCTAATGATTTTGATTAAAATATCGCATATTAAAGATATATGAAATGAAAATATATATGAAATTATATGAAAAATAAAATGTATATCTTGAATTTTTGGAAATAGCCTCTGAAGATCTCTCTATTCTGAATGACTGTTTCCTAACTGGCAAACTGCAAGAGCAAATAACTATACAAAAAATCTAAATCTCGTTAAAACACACAACTATTTGATATATATTTTTTCATGGATGTGTCCATTTTCTGAATATACCTTGTTATTTCAGTTTTAAAATACGTAAACATTTCCCACACAAGAATTAAAGAGCTCTAGGCAATGTAAAGAAACGAATTTCAATCACATAGCAACATCATTCAAAACATTTAGACTATCACTTTAGTACAGTGTACTAAATTGATAGCCCTTGTATTGTAAGGAAGTAATTAATACGATCATTTTTGCTATCTTCTGTTTATCTTGCTTAGTTCGGAGCATAGAGAGGGATCTGCTTTTTTAAGAATGATCTGTTGCAGAATAGCTAGAGTTTTTAGGTTTTTACTGACGGTAATAGAGCGAATATAAAATCATTTTAGAATTTACGTTGTTTGTTCATCCCCTTACTGCAGAAAGCTAAGTAATTTTATTTCTCCATCTAGCTTTGTCTCTTTGGTTGGCAAAGAGTTATATTCTTGTCTTTACCTAAGAAAACACTAGACATATCTGAATCTTCATTTCTTCTAATTACTAGATTGTTCATTAGTGATATTCTGCTCAGATTTTAAGGTAGCAGAACCTATCTACAGAAACATCTTCCTCTGAAACCTCTTCAATTAAAAAAATTGTAATTTTCTTTTCCATGATTTTCTACAAAAATAAAACAAATTAATAAAAATTCAAAATCCTCATACTGGCAATAAAATCTGAGTATGAGAATTTATACTTACGTGTTCTGCAGTACCTTGTAACGAAAACGTTAACGTGGGGATCTAAGAGCTTCCCAACAGCAAATTAAATTTTAGAACAAGAATAAGCAGCTAAGTATTCAAAAATTGATGACGAAAATAAACGGATGAGAGAGAGGATTGCTAGAAGCCAGGAATGTTTCCAAAATTGTTCGTATAAATGTAATTAAATAAATGTGATGGGGATCCATCTTAACAATTAATGTATAAATGTCAGTATTAATATAGTTCTGTTGTGAAATAATTACAAGTTTGGGTGAGGATATGTGTGAGTTGCTCTGACTTTTGCTACATGTTTACTTGCCAGATGTTATGGTTTGCCCAAAAATGTACGAGAGTGGATCCTCTTTTTACGATTCTAAGGCAAAAGAGGCGTTTTTATGACTTTGTAAATAGGTTCAAACTGTTATAGATTTTTCAGTATGGTTGATAACGTATTCTATTGTAACTTATGATTAAATACAAAATATATCCTATAATAGCTTTACAGTGTTATGATAGCCAGAGATTAACTTTTTTGGGGGGGGGGTTGTGTTTAACGCCCGGTTTAACTACATATGGCACCGCAGGCAGTGACACTGGTGATATATGAATGAAGATGGAGCACTGGTGGAATGCGATTGCGGGGGAAACCTGAGAACCCGGAGAAAACCCGCCCCAGCGCTGCTTTGTCCACCACAAATCTCACATACGGTCAGAGATTAATTGTGTGTGTCTCTCATCATGATCAGTCGTCGTTCACTGGGTTGCAACAATATGCATAGTGTGCATATTTAAAAATATCAGTGCACCACTAGTGATCTGTAACCTCTAGTACCCTCCAATGCATGGGCGCCAAAGATTAATAATTGAAAATATGAATTGTAAAATAAACTTTCTCATATTAATAATTTTATTTGGGTTCAATGGTCTTAGATATGTTTCCGATTTTTGTGATATTTTATGAAGTTCATTTTATGAAACGTAAAGCTAGTACTAAAATGTTTGTATAGTTTAGAAAATGGTACTATTTTATTTAATAGGCGTTTATTGTGATACTTCAGTATTTATCACAGAAAGAACCACTACTGCCAGTCTTCAAGGTTTCTTCTGAATCAAGCAATTTTAGTATATTTACTGAACATTTTGCGTATCCAAAATACATTTCATCTTAAAACTATTACGCTCTGCTGGACGAGCGAAACATTTACGTGTTTCAATTTCAGAAATTTCGTAAGTACGTCTTGTAGTAAATATGATGAAGCGAAAATATCTTTAATAGTACCCGATATTGCGTTTCTATAAAAATGTTGAAAAGAAGTAACTTTTTTAAAAGTATGAATGGAAAAATTCCTAAAGCATTGTTAGAATTAAGATCCAATGCGTGTTTTTCTTTCTCATGTCAAAACGTTACCTTTAAATGCTTGCGCCTAAATGTTTGTAAATGACACGTGATGTATTGAAACTTAAGTTTCAGGAAATCCCCTGCGTCTTCGTAAGCTTAACGTGCCTCCCAAGGTGCAAATTTTGTTCAATTTCTTTAAATTTTCAGTATACTTTTTTGAATTCTTATAAACGTATTTGAGGAGTATTTTAACATGATAATTTGTAATGTATTTAACTTAATAGTTGAGTGGTGCTATAAGATTAAAAATCATGGTAATTTAAATTTCACATGCAATAAAATAATAATTTACTCCAAATTTTAACTTTGCAATTAAAGAACTATGTTGAACAATATGCAAACTTTACATTTTTTTTTACTTCCCTAATGTGAATGAGTTCAGCTCGTTGGATTTTTATTTCATTTCAAGTTATTTTGTCGTAAAGTTCAATATATAGGGAAATTAAATGTTGAAACTGTGAGTATAGTTGTGTTAAACAAATTTTTTATAGCTAAGGTTGTCGAAATTTGTAGATATTAGCAATTTGAGTATCGAAAATCTTCAAATTCAAAGCAAAAATCAAGCATACCTAGAATATTTTCAGCATAGGATATAAAATTTCAGCAACTCTAATCAGTGAGCAAGAATAGAATAAATGTCATTGTAGCTAAATCGAAGTGACAAAAAGTATATTTTCTTTAACTGTGTTTTTAAAAACAGTAAAGCAGAGCAGTACTTTCGTTTTACTTAACGGTCCAGAAAGCCTGTGACATAATCTTTCTCAAAATACAGCTCCTACAGGGTAGACCACTCATTCTACTCTTTGAAGATCGACGTTTCTGGGGTTTTTGCTCATGAAACATTTTGTACTCATTATCGTAACTATTATGTATCCATGACGATACATGCAATCACAGTTTCTAAATTGTTAAACTTCAAGAAGTTAACAAATGATAGAAACAATCATTATCAGTACTATTTCCATGTGAAAACAGAATAAATGGGAAGGCTGTTAAACAAAAATAAGAATTACTCTCTAGTTAAAAAGTGTGAACACTATAACAACTACATTCCACAATACCAAAGGGTAGCAAACTAAATGTTTGCAGTAAAACTTTGAGGAGGCAGTGGAGAGAGTTAATTTTGGCTGATTTGTTTAATAACACGTAACAAAGTCTTGTGGTACTATAAAAGTATACACATTACAACTAATGCAATAATAAATTAATAGGTAAGAGAAACCATGTACTTAAATATTAATTAATGTGATAATGAGCAAATTAATAGCATAGGGAAACCAACCTAGGAGCGAAAAGTCCAACTCTATAGCGTGGTACAAAAATACAGATATTACAATACCTATATTTCTGAGTCAGCAGATATGAACGGTTGAGATCATTAGCACGCTACCGAACCAGAAAATCCGCTAATAACTACTCTTACGGGAATAATAGAGAACATAGAACAGTAGAGAAATAAGTTTTATGAGCATTTGATATAAATGATGTTCGCATTCCTAAAGAGCCTTATGAATATAAACCACAAGGAAGAAGAAACATTGGATGTAAAGAGATGACAGTACCAATTGTGAATTCCTTGGATTTAGTAGAGATAAGAATCTAACCCGATTTGTAATGATAATAATAATAATTATGTCATTCTCGCTTTAATACACAAAAATGTCTATGTTTTATGTTTATTACGTTAAAATTCATCACTTTAGTTTTCGTTATAGATAACTCCAACTGATATTTATCAGCCTACAATACTAAATTATATATTTATTTTTGTAAATCGTTCTCTGAAATGCAAGCGTCCGAATGTAAATGTCGACTCATAATTATATGTATGTTTCTAAATTTTAGAATTATTGAATTCTTATAGCTACTGAAATGATATTTCTAGGATCAGTGGCTGATGTGTTTCTAATTAAACATAAAAGGAGTGAAGAAATAAGAAGAGAACAAGGAATAAAATGAATACACTAGATCGTATCCAGAATTGCCAGAAGAGCTGGAAAGAACTGATTATCAAAGAAAACATTCAATTACAAACGAAATGTAGGACTTGAAAAATTAAGACGTAATGAACAATTCTAAGCCTCAGGCCATGCAAATATGATAATGGTGATATACAAATTGAATAAGAGAAGGCAGAGAGCACATCCTTGTTTGAAACTTTTAACTGGTTGAGATTTTCTCATCAGTTTTGACAAAAGCACTGGATTGCCCTGTGAAGAGATGGCGTGAGAATTATATGAAAATCGGATGATGGTGATATTTGATAACTTAAAATACAGTACACTCCCGATTATTCGTGTGCAGATTATCCGTGCATCCCCTCCTTTGTTTTAATGTCAATATACGTTTGTTTTTTGTTGTTTTTTTTTTTTCGTTTCTATGTCATCTCTTTTACAAATTTCTTTTAACTTGCTTCCTTCACACACGCTACGCTGATTAACATCAGAAAAATTGTGTTTGTTTTTAATTTACACAAAACAGGCAGGCCAATACCAATGGAAACGATACTCTGTTGTCACGTTTAACAATGGAAATGACGCTTATTGTCACAGTCCTTGGGTCCTTTATTGCTGATTCCTAAAGAAAAACAATACTTATGCAAAGGAATAGAATAAACTTTTGAACAGAGAATCATGTTGAAAAAGCTTTTAAACGTAATTTTCCTTTACATATGTACGCTGTACCTTAAAAGCATTAAATTACGGGTTTCTCGATTATCCGTTCTTCTTCTCCCATATTACCCCGGGTAATCGAGAGTATATGTCATCTGGTATTTTAGTGAACAATAAAAGGCGAATGATTTATATCCAAGACTACTTAATTGATACTTTTGGTAACTTCCTTCAATGTTTGAATGATATTTCATTCTATGAAAACCTAAACTTGATAGATTGATATATTTTACACGCAAATTAAATTACAATTTGATATTTACTCAAATATTCTTAAAGTACAATACGATAATAATACATTATGCTGAAACTAGTGAATAAATCCATGAAGAAACATTAAACCTCATCTAGAAAACATATAATTTAGCTTATCATTAGTATGAGATTGTGCAGCATGCAGAAAATGTTGTGTAGCACAAGAAATCTTAAAGCCAATGTAAATTTCCTGCTGTAACCACTAATGCTATAGCTTATTTATTCGTAGACTAGGTCGTAAAACCTTGCACGTATTTACAGATAATAGTACACTGCCTAATAAGGCATTGCAGGCTTCACTGGCAATTGTGACGTGCTTCTTCAACACAACCGCAACTTAAACGCACGCAACGTTACTGTGATAACTTTGCATCTCTGTAGCATATATAGTTAAATACATTTCTGTTTTATGTTAGTATGCCAAGTACGTTTTCGCAAAAACCTCATCCAAATTTAGATATATCACTAAATTAAATGTGGCGAAAATAAACAAAAAACTAAAACGCAAACAACAAAAAGCAAGAATTTGTTTATTCCTTCTTTCATTTATTTTCCTGACGATTCTACAATTTTAAATTATAATAAATACTCTCTAAAATAAATTTGATAAACATTTTATTGCAGCAAAAGGAAACAAAAGACAAATGCAACAGCCACATATTTAAAACAGGACAATAAACGCAGTACTTATACCTTCTCTAGCACATACATATATGCAATGTACATAATAGATAGAGAAGGTCTTGTATTCCATCCAAAAATTCGATACCGAGAATTCACCGAAAACAGATATTGGTGCCCAATAGTTTTAAGTGTTAAAGTGGGTTTCACACTTTCATCAATTAAATAAAGAATTCGGATTGATGGTAGTGCAATAAAAATTAAAACTACTGCAGGTAAAATTGTTCAAAGAATTTCTAAATATTGACCGTCTATTACATATCGATCTATAAATTTATTTATTATAAGTGACAGAATTATATAACCTACTGAAATTACAATTATAGTAATATGGTCCTCCGAATCTAAAATAGCATTTTCCAAAAAAGGTACGTATTTTATGTCCGTCTGACTGTGGACAGCATAACTGAACAACGAAAAGTCCATTAAATAATACCTAACTGGTATTTAAGTTTAGCATCTTCCAAGGATGCAACACGCAGATTTCCTAAATATAAATGGTCACATCTTTAAGATATATTCATGACAAACGATATATATATATATATATATATATATTGAATTTTCTAGGAATAGCCTCTGAAGACCTTTCATTCTGGACGACTTACTTAACTCATAAGCCGCAAGAGATAGTCAAAAATCCACTTGATAAAATAAGCAGATCTGGTTGGAACCGACAATTTATGTCATACACTTTTTCGTGGAGTTGATTAATTTTGAAACATTCCCTGTTTTTGGTTTTAGTTCTAAAAATGTTTAAACTTTTCACATACAGAAGTTTGTCAACTCCTGGCCACGCAAAGAAATGGATTTCAATCCCATAACAATCACATTTTAAAAGCGGTGACTGTCGGTTTAGCCTAGTTTGTTCCCTTATTTGCCTTGTAATTATAAGGAACTAAGTAATAAGACCATTTCTGCAGGTGTTTATCTCGATTAGCATGAAGTAGATGGAAGTACAAGTTTTTAACAATAATGTTTTACAGAGATGTAGGGAAAGTCTTCTGAATGGAACACATCAGTCTCTTCTAATTGTTTATACGTGAGATATTATCACAAAAGTTCGATTCCATATACAAGGACGGGCAATTCTTTAACTTAACGGCTGTTTCGATTGATAACAGTCCAATGTGGTGCTGAAGCTCTCCCTATTTTCTGTATTGTAATACTCAGATATTTGAAGTCGTTCGTTCTTTTTAGGAATTTTCCGTTGCATTTTATTTTTTCCGCTTCGGCGAGTATTTTTTTTTTTAATTTATGAACGCTCTTTAACAGCTGTGGTTCTCAGCGTCCCATTCTGTCCTGGGCATGAAAGACTGCTTAATTTTGCTCAGAGGCCTGTTTATGAGCTTAAGATTCTTTTCCGTGCTGTAAATCTACGACACGGGACCAACGACTTTACTTTCCTTCCGAAGGAAGTCATGCTGAGAATTTTTACGACCGAAAAATCCATCGTTTTCCGCCGGATTTTAACCCGCGATCTTGTAATCATTTCACCACGGAGAGTGACGTACTGCTTCGGTTAGCCTGCCCCTTTATCTAAATCAGACACTTAAATAGCCTATAATATGATATTGGCTTTAATAGAGCATATATAGATTAGAGAGACGTTGACAATAAGAGATGTAAATTTCAGAGAATATGCGGAAAAAGTAATTGGACATTCTGAAGCAGGGCACGTAAAGAGACAAAGCTAAAACTGTATAGAGTTATGACTGTACCTATTCTAACATATGGTAGTGAAGCTTAGACACTGACTAAAACAAGAAAAGCAACAGCGTTCTGAAATAAAATGTTTGAGAAGTGTAAAAGGACGTATAAAATTTGATGTGTTCCATTCACATGACTTTCTCTAGCCACTCCACAAACAAACTTGCCTTACAAAAGTTTTTCTTTTATCTACGTCATGCTAATCAAGACAAGCATTGCCACGATTAGGCCAAAGCGATAATTAGATGTTTTAAAATCCGGACGCTAGGTGTACTGTTATACAAAATCCAGCAAATTTCATCCAGAATAAGAGGTTATTCCCAGAAAATTCAAGATTTACATTTTGTTTGTGGTGTAAATATATTTAATTTTATTCAAAATCGTTACAGCAATTTTTGAAAAAATCAACATTTTCGAACATTTTTCCATGTAACGGGTAGTTTGGGATGGGGGGATTTTCCTCAAAATATATGTGTTGCATCCTTGGAAAATACTAAACTTATATATCAAGTTTGGTATTTTACCGACTTTTGGTTTTTGAGTTATCATGTCCGCAGACACATGGACACACTGACACACACAAGGACTCCTCCTAAACTTGATTTTTATACAGGGGACCCTAAAACGTTTATTTCCGGTGAAATTTCGGTATCGAATTTTTGGGTGGAATGCAATACCTTCTCTATACACTATGTACATAGTACCTATAGAGAAAATATAAAAGCCAGATACCTCAAGAAAGTTCTAGGAGCATTACAGAGCACGAGATCGAGGTTGGTCTATGAATTCATCAGAGAAACCTTCCTAATAGAGGATCTGCGATCGACACTGCTACTGCCGGATTGAACTTCTACACGACCTGGGAGAAAAGAAAAAGGACATAGCAATGGAGTTCTATACAACGTGCAGTGCAAGAGAGAAGATGGAAAGTCTTACCACGAGCCTGTATCTGTGTATTTTTCTCAGAGAAATGTGGAAAAATAACATGTATTCAAGTGCAAATATGATATAAAGACTACAGAGACAATTAAATTGAAATATGTTAACACTTTCCAGCTTGATTTACTTTCAATTGAAATTGCTTCCTGAAAACTGGCCTTATAAGATGCATATTTGCCTTAAAAATTTGGTCTTACCGTTGTTTCTTTATTTTTGTACTTTACTTAATAATGCTTTTCTCAAAAATGGCACTAAAGATTTTGAATAAAATTTCATATATTAAAGTTCGTTACATCACAAAGAAAATGTATATTCTGAATTTCTTGGGAATATCCCCTGAAGTTCTCTTCAATCTGAATGACTTTTGCATAACTAATAAGCCGTAAGAGACAAAATTTACACACAAAATATGTAGCTCTCGTTAAAAAATACAGGTTATGTAGTATATCTTTTTTGTAGAACTATTTCCGAACTATTCTCTGTTATTGGTTTCAAGTGTTATGTACTTATGATTGTCTAAGACAAAAAGCCCTCATCCGTTTCATCTCTTTTTGTTTTACTCCCAGACATGGCAAGATATCTCGATTTCAATGACAATCACATAGCGACTGCTTTTAAACGATTTTACCATCACTTTAGCTTAGTGTATTCCCTTATTTCCTTTATACTTATAACGAGCTAAGTAATAAGACGATTATGATAATATTATCTTGATTATCATGGTGTAGATAAAACAGGACTCCTTTGTAAGAATAATTAGTTTGCAGAACAGATAGACAAATTCATTTAAATGGAACACAGATTCTTTTGATATTGATATTTCTACCCGGGTAACTAATACACATACATGAAACTTTACAGAGATAGCTGCATACATGTTCATTGATATTAAGATATTTAATCTCTATCTTAATCTATCAAGTACACTCATAATATATGCACGAATTATGGTTCAGTGCATGTCCAAATAGCCACACACTTCCCATTCCATCAGCTGCATTGTTCAAAACTTGTATAATACATAGCTAAATGTACATTGCAGACAACTACTAAACTAATCAACATATTCTCATAGATTGGATTGCATTCTGTGAGTTCACTTTGTGGCCAAAGAAAGATCAGTTTGAAGAAATTATAAATAGTATGAAATATAGATACTGAGCATTTTATTAAAAGAAATAAATTAAGATAAAATGTAAAAGAAAGTGCAATTAAAGGAATAATAACATTTGAATATTTCCTGTAGTTAGAGATCTTAATGCAGATATAAGTAAACTTTTGCTCATATAAATGAAATACTTCACCTTATTTTACATTATTAGGGCGTTTATATTCGTTTCAGCATGTAACTTGAATAATCGATTACAAATATGTTTATATTATGATGAATTGCTATTGAAATATAATTTGAAGGCGAATTAAATTATAATTTTATAAATTTTATTTAAATGATTCGTTATTCCAGCTATAGCAAATAAAACTTAAATTAAAGACAATTCAATTTGAGTTCTTTTATTCAAAATCTAAATTCATTTATAATAGTTGCAAAACAGAATTCACATCAAACGCATTGGTTGACATTAAAGTATTAATTTTAAACCGAGATTTTATATTAGTTTTGTGTTATTTTTCTCATTATTATTTGTAATTTGCAATGCCTAGTATTGTTTGTCAGTGATTTTCAATATATACAATACATAACATTTTAGCTTAGATTAATTCTAATGTAGGCATAATATACCATAGAGTTGACATTAAAAACTGTAAAATATTTTTACAGAACTATTTTAACCGTTATCATTAATATGAAAATAACATTCTAGAGAATCACACGACTTGGAGCAAAAATAATATGCAGCAGCAGTTTGAAAATCATTGAAATTGTCAATTTTTCCCAAAGTACTTACATCTATGAAATTGGGCCAAAAAGGTATACAAATTAAGAAATTATATATTTTCGTTGTTAAATAATATTTATTCTAAAGTTTCAGAAAACATATCATTTTTCTCAATTGGTACACTTGAACTACCAATTAATTGAAACTATAATGGGCTGGCGCTTGCTTGTTTTCTCCCTTCAAATATTTTTCCAACACTTTTTCATACTTAAAAAAATCCACACAATGGAATGTTTTACTAATTTGTTTTAAACATTTTATACTGCCTCTTAAAAGTGCATTAAAGACAATGATCATATCCTCTTGTTTTTGAAATCATGCTCCACTTTTCTGAAATAAATATATACGCTTTGAAAACTCAAAAGCTTTGAAAAGTACGAAAATAATAATAATCTTTCTACAATAATTAGGGGTTAATATAGACATATGATATAATAGATCTATTTTTAAACTTGTTTATTATAAGATTGAATTTTAATGTGAATTTTTTTCAAAATGCTTCTCTTAACTAATTTTTATTAGAAAAATGAATTTAGACAACACAAATTATTCTTTAAATAACTATAGAAACTACTATGTTGATAAATTAGAAAATATCACTAAAATTGAGGATAGCATTTGTATACATTTCAATAATTGTCTTGCATACTGTGAATTTTCAAAAATTCAAGATTCATTTACCTTCAGATCAGTAGGAAGAGCATTAAATGCTTTGATGGTTTCATGACATACAACTTTTTGGAGGCAAGAAAAAATTTGCACTAGACGATAAATCTTCCCCTTTTGTCTAAGCTTTTTAATTAATTCTAATAAATTCACGTACACATAAAAGTGTATTCAAAAAGTATTATTGCAGTGCTAAGTTAAAATGTAAAAATCCAGCCGGTTTGGCAGCAAGGTTAAAGAGATTTAAAGGGAGGAGTTTGTCACCCAAAAAATTGCAGTATCTTTGATGCGGCGCTATTTCAAAGACATTAGTGCTCCATAGAGGCGCTGTTGTGCCGCCTCGCACTGTGAAGTGTCGCTGTTCGACTCCAGCCGGTTTTCGGTCCTTCTTTAGCACTAGACTCACGCTGGGATTGGACGGTTCGGAAGGGCCGCTCTCTTCTGCAGCCATTGTTGCCAGTTCACGTCACGAGGTAGTGGATTACTCTACAAAATATACAATACACCTAAAAGAGTTTGTATTTCTAATTCAACCTTATTCACGTTACAGATACATATTCCTACTACAACTGGTTAAATATCTCCATCACTGGTGAGTTAAACTTTTTTATACTTAGCACTAGATGTTCAAATTTTTAAGGAAACACGTGGTCAAATTATTAACAAAACGTAATAAATCACTCTGTATCTTTAGTATTTAAAATTAAAATAATGTGGTTTCTGCAATAATACTATTAGCAATTATTTATTGAAATAATAACAATAAAAACTCCCGTATTTACGGGCTACCAACATGGCCGGTGTAAACCAAGCAAGGTATAAGTAAACTATCTAAAAGAAAAAAGAAATAATAAACTTGAAACTCTTCTATAAAGCTAAAGTTATATTGACAGTTTTCCTTCATATGGAAATAGAAAAGGAAACTTAACAAATGCAAAAGGACTGTTAAACTTAATGTAAAAATTGGCATACAATAAATAATGTATAGCAAAGGAATATAGACCGTGAAAATGCTAGAAATGGTTATTATACAAATGATTTCGAAGAAGAGAAATTGAAGCTCTTATTGTAGATATGGCAATTTCTTTTATTTTTTCCTTCTTCAGACCAATACGTAATACTTTCAACTTTGTGAACCAAAATGAGAATTTAGTCGGTAATGGCATTCAGGCATTAAGTGTTTTTTGTTGTTGGTTTTTAATTTTGGCATGCGTATTTCAGCATCTAATGCTGAAATAATTATTTATACATTAACTTAATGGGCGTTTTAGATCATTAAAGTTAAAATCCAACTTTTTCGTAAATGTTTCAATATACAGTAAGATGCCGTATTTTCAAAATTGAAAATGTTTTATTCACATCATGCCAAGAATATTAAAGCTCTTTACCAGCTCAACAAATTGTGGTGAATATATACAGATACTCGTGAATACCGACAGTTTAACTTCATAGTTATTAACTTTAGAAAAACTAGTGTTCATAAAGCAGGTTAACAACATTTGTTTTAATAATTTGACCAAATCCGTATCCTTCTAGTTTTTTACTATTAAGATATTGAGTAGAGTTTGTCTCTAGTTTTACGAGAAGCAATAGATACAACAAGGAACATTTTTCTTTTTAGTGTATTTGTACATAATGTGTCCACTAATTTTGAAATTGAATTAAAATATGCTTTGCCTCCAAATAGCTTTAAATTTAGTTTTTCATATCAAAGGAGCCAAATAAAAACTGCATTTGGAATAGATTGATACAACTAACTTGAAGTATTTCTAACACTGTTGAAAAAATGAATTGTCTCTAAGCCTAAAAGTTCAACTTTGATAAACCTTCTTTAAAACTTCACGTTTACAGTGAGCTAAATATCTATTGACAACTTTAAAATGGACTGCTCCTCATTATACATATTCTTAAACTAAAATTTCAGATTTTTTGTGTTAGAAATGTGACTACAACCATTAAAACCTTGTTTATGAGAACACGAGCAGCTTTTTAAATTTAACAGGTATATTCAAAACCAAAATATTTATTTGATGTGCAGTATTTAAAGATTGCTTGAGATAAACATTAATAAGATATGTATTTCCAATAATTTTATGAACAATGGTAGTAAAGAATAAATTATAAACTAATAAATTCCAGTCTGTAAACTCAGACGTCATTCTGAGGTTTTTGAACAATTTTCAGGAATTTAAATAGCCTACAAAATGTTTCAAGACATAGAAACTTGCTTCAAAATTGAGGTCACTTTACAAGGGAAAATTTCAAATCATTTACGTATATGCGTCTGAAAACATTGAGCACATATGAAGGAGACCTTCGGTTATTTTCCTACAAGTTTACATCAGGTTTTCTCTTTACTTTAAGTTAATGCATTTTATGGAATGATATTCCGTACTTCGCAATACTTTGTTTTGGGACGTTTTACTAAGAAAATTCTATCTTTGTTAATGTTGGTTATCTCGTTTCGTGAATATAAGCATAAAGTATTTAAAACACAAAAGTACTATGCATTAAAAGGATTTAAACAGGCACTTTAAAATATCTTAAAAGTTAAAAGGTACACTAAACTTTATATGTGAATTATGAAAGCACAATGCACTTAGTTTTATGAAAGCTGATTTTTATGTCAGTCTTTCTCTATAATACAACCTAGAAGTTTTAAGGCATCATTTATATGCTTTCGTTGAAATGGCATATATTCTGTTCATGAGGTGTAATTCATAAGAAAAAATATAATCTCTAAGCTAAACATGTAGGAATGGCGAAATACTCTTAAGGAAAATAAAATTAATATAAACTAGGCTCAAAGATATGCGTTAAATTATCTCCATAATCTTTGACTTTTATAAAAAAAGCTGAGATAAACTTCTAAAATTACTAGATTCAACACTAACTTACGAGGCTAATGATTTCAAAGGTTAAATGTACGGAATGTGACCATTTTTTCATGTATAAAGAATATAATAGTGCATCTGTCGTCCAAAGTATAAATGATTAGCTTACATTTATTTTAGCGGATCGTTATGCAATGTAAATAAACTTTAATTTGCAGATAAAGACTTCTATTAGCAACGTGCGATAATGTAAGATCTGAATTTTAAATGTAAGATTTTAAATGTAACATGCTAATAAAAGTATAGGCAACTATTAAGGTATTATCTATTTATTTCATTTACAATTTCTACAATTATGTTCTACAAGCACATTATCATACAGATGCTATGTATTAGTACAAAAAATCAAAAGTTAGTAATAGATGATATCAAACTTCATTATTCCTAGTGACTAAACGAGGACTTAAAACTATAGATTTTAAAATGACACACATTACACATTTGCAATTTTTACATTTATGGTTTCCAACAAACATACAAATGAAATAAAATGTTAAGTAAATTAACAAAAAATACAGAGATATATAACAAATAAAATTGAAAATGAATACTGCAACAAGCTTTGTTAAAAACAAAAATCATCGTTCTTTAAATTCATGTCATAGAAGTTTAAATGTCCGGCCAAGAGGTACCTTCTCTTTTCAAAAATGACAGTGAACAAACGTGTTAAGCGGTTTGTTGCTCAAGTTAGGCACATAAATTTCTATTGTTTAAATCTTTCAAAATCAATTTCAAAATATGTGTCCTAATGTAAATAGTGTAGGTATAAAATATTGTCTGAATCTTCGGATGTTTAAGCGAATATTACTGTAGGAAAAAACATCTCTCGCACAACTTTCTTGTGCACTGCTGATCCAATGATTGTTCTATTTGGCTATTATTAATTCGTAAATTTTACTAATTAACGATTAAGGTAAAGTGAAGCAAAAATTGAAAAGATATATTAGTGTATTTCAAGAGATTAATAACAATAGTTACAAACTGCGCAGTATAAGTGATAAAATAGAGAATGAATTTCCGAATATTTATTGTTTAAGTTTAACTATATATTCCTCTATCACTATGGTTTGAAAAGTTATGTAAATTAAAATTCTTAAAGATGTTCCTAATATACTTGCTCAGGCACCAAAGATAAAATATAATGTTCCAATGGCGTTATGATTTGTTGAAATTAATAATTTACTTAACTAAACTTTTAAAACAAAATATTTAATCCCAAATAAAAAAAATTGTATTGTATATTCCTCAATCATCATGGTGTAAAATGTAGTGGAAAACGGACGAAACGTAAATCTTATAATTGCATTCCTTTTTTGTACATTTAATTATGTGTGATCACTAATAATTTACTTCATTTACTGATTCATTCATTGTAGCATAATATTGTCGGCGAAGTTAAGACGATACTTTGTTTCCAAATGGAAATTTAGACTTAAACCCAATTAACACCACAGCAAGTAAGTTTATCCAGCTTTCTCAACGTAAATTAACTGTTACAGGTCATTAATTATGCTCCTCTATAAACAAAATGTTATTAATTTCTATTAAAATAATGCATACGGTTATACTCTGCAGCTCAATAGTTAAATCATATAGCACTTCTATAAGCAGATAAATATTTCGTGATAAAAAGTAGTTTTTAAACACCTTAAACCAAGAATTTACTTCTAAAAATATGGACCATGTAATTTTGAATTTCTTAATAAATATAAAACACTTACTTAACTTAAATTTCCAAAAAATTCTTAGTTACTTTAACTTAAAAATATTATGATTCCGTAAGCTGGTATTAGATATTTTTGCTTTATAAATATTAGTTATATTTTATAATTAAATAATATTATAATTTATAATTATTTTCTGTACCAATCACGCTTTTCACTGTTGCAGCAGTACTTTCATGTTTACGTTTATTGGAACATAAATCTTGGATACAGATATTTCCAGAGCGGTAATATAGCAAAAAGGAAAGTAAACTTGTTTGATAGGAATAGTAAAATTGACAGTTTTAGCAGAATATTTTCAAGCGTTACGACGTTTTTAATAAACGTATTTATGATAATTATTAAATCTAAACTTTCTGACAAAAATTTCGGTTATTAGCTTTCCGCTGATTCAACTTAATTAAGGAATGCTTAAATATTCAGTAACCTAAAATAGGTAGCCCGAAATTTCGAATTGCTTTTGTTTTGTCCCCAATTTTTGCATTCATGTGACTTAAATGTACCATTATATATTTGTTTCTAATGACATGACATCTTAAAATACTGAAATAATAAAACATGTGTTTCAGTGTCCTTGCATATCATCTTGGTGAGTGGATTATGCAATGCGTGTTACATATCTTTCCTTTATTACCGACGAGGCAGTTTATTTTCGACGGAAAAATGTCGCATATTCTCACAAATGAGCTAGTAGTGAATAAAGAAATGGCATTTTTAAACAAATTTTAGTATGCCTACTTATTGTGTAAAAGTTACATTATATTGAATATATATTGAATTATGGGTGTATCGTTCATTATACGTTAATATAGGCATCTAACAATATTCTTGTTTATTTTCTGACAGTCGGATTTTAAGCCAATCTATTAAACAGAACGAAAACTTAACTAAACAAAAATAAATTTATAAATTACCGCTTTGCTCTTAAACAAAATATGTAAAGAAATGTCAAGTGCAGCATAATATAAGACAAATATTATTCTATAATTTATATATTTGTATTGTTGTGAAGTATACACAAACCTGAAATACATTCTTCGACGTCAGAAACACGTTTAGTAAACAAGCAATGTAAAATTTTTCTTCTGAAGTATAAATATACAGTATATATTTGGAGATTTGCAGCAACTAAACTTCGATAGTGAATGTAACAGAAACTCATACCATAGTTTACGAATCATTCTTCCTATTTTAGATTACTGTGCACTGAATAATAATGCAATATTGGTGTTATTTCGTTAGCTCATTATTTGAAGTTAATACCTTATTATTGTAATACTTATGCATGTATATTTGTACTAATAACATTTCTAAATGGATAGTAGGAATAGGCATTTTTATAAAAGAACATTGTTACGAAAAAAAAAAAAAAGGCTAAACACTATCATGAAAATGTATATATTCTTGAGATATAAAAAAAATCATTAGTTCAAGAAAAATGTACAATTTTTCGTGAAGGGAGCTTTATGTAACATTATCTACCGTTATATAGACTTTTGTCATATTTCCTAAAATCCTTCTAGGGACAATATTGCTAGTCCTTAAACATACTGTGTCGTAAAAAATGTGCATTTCTGCATGAAAATCCAGCGTTTTCATCTGTGAAATCTTTAGTGTAAAATTTAAGACTTTTAGTAAATGGAAGTTACATATTGGCATTCCAGATATGTCTTCGTTCCTCCTTACAAACTTGTCATATCTACTCCTTTTATTTCTTATAGCATGCAAATTTCCATTCTGTAACCATAATGTTTCAAAGTTTATACATTTTGATTAATGTTTTAACGATGTTATCAAGTTCTAACGTGGTACTTAATTATGAATCTTTTCCAAAGCGTCATTGCATTAGGTAAATACTGATGCATTAAAATGTTCGAACATTAGTCCCAAAGAGCAATTATTAGTTGGCGGATAGGGCCACAAAATATGAGTTTACTTGCTTTATAGTTGTGTGCCACCTTTGTCTCATCCAGAGTTATCTTTTTAATGGTTACGGAATTTAATCAGCTAATTAACTCTTTAGTTGTTGTGTTTATCGTCCTTTTTCACAATACACTTCTAGAGAGACAGTGAATGAAATTTATGAATACAGCTCGTATCTTTAATGTTTTTCATTGATATATGAAGACAGTTAAAAGTTTCTATCAACATGTTTGTAGAAAGTACAGTTAATGGATTAGGTATACATTAACCTATTATTAATTATTTATATTCCTGTTAAAATTATATGTGTGTGGTTATATAAATAATATTATTATATTTGTTGATGAAGTATTGTATTTTTAATAATCTTTTATTATTTGACTTTTGTATTCTATCTTTATGTGCATTTCAATGTCTATATGCAATTGGCGTATAACTAGTGTTAGGGCTTTCTTATGTTGTGGCGTAAACAACTGGATGCATCTCCTCGTCCACTGATTTCGAAGCAAATGAATATGCAATCTTCTAGATATAAAACTAAGTACCTATATCAAATAATATACTAAAGATAAAAGATAAAAATAATTCTAAATTACACACCAAAGGGCATACACTTAAAACGTTATGATATTTTTACATGCTTTGTTCTACAGACGTGAAAGGTAGATAAGAAAGAAAACCGCATTCAAGTAACAAAAATACGTATTTAGGATTGATGCACAAGCAATACCAAATGTGTAACTATGAGAAGAATTGTTCAGTATATATCTAACAAAGTATGCAAAACCAGAAACAACAGGAAGATACTCGTATAAAGAGTTTAGCCTTTTAGAATCGCCATGTAGGCAGAAACAGCAAGAGGGAAATCCAGAAAAATATGGCAGGTTAATAACAACTAGAAATAAGACTAAACAGAAGACTGCATGTAACTGTTTATACCCCTTTTCCACATCGATAAATGTGCAACCATATGCTAATTCAGCTAATGTCACAGACCAGAAAGATTAAGTTGCATAAAAGTTCTGAAGATGTGTGCAAAATATTTGGACTTTAGGGCCTGAAACTAAAACTGTGCCAACGTACCACATATCATTAATGGATAAAAATAATATTCTATAGCAAATATTTAGATTTTCTTTAGAGTTAACTATGTCTCTCTCTTCTTCTATGTGAGATTTGTGAAATACAAGAGTAAAGCTACATCTGTATCCAATTGTTAGTCTGAATATTTCTAGTACTAAACTGTACAAATATGAATCACATTGCATAAAAATATACCCTCATGATTGTCATCATAATGCAACGTATTAATTTCGTCTCAAACTCTCAAAGTTTTCACATGAATTCTATTCCTTTTATTACATTTTATTCTCTTATAAATTTTTCTGCTGGCAATCCAGAAATACACTTCTTTTTATCTTCCCTTTGTCTGGTCTTTATAACAAACATCCAGTTCCGGACGTAGAATCTTCATCTTTGTTGAATTAGTATTTCTCGTACTTTATGATTTATTTTCATGTTTAAACATCACTTGCTGTTAGAAGTAGTTTTTGTCTTGGTTTTATTGTTATTTGCTACGCCTTGCATTGGTGACTGATTTATTATATAGTGCACACGATTTCAAATGCAATTTTATTGGTCTCTATTTTATTCAAATTGCTATACTGTAATGTTTTTGGCATTAAAGACTATCTATCTTTCTTTTTTATACCTGTCTATCTATATGTCCGTTATCTTTTTATTCTAACCATTGTATAGTTTCACATATGTATTCGATTTTATGGATTTTATTAACAATAACTAAATCTCTTAACAATGTCGTTTTTATATCCTATTGTGTTTTAATCGTGTAGTGTTTTATTTCTTAACAACATTTTGACTATGGAACAATTACATTGGTCTTTCACGATAATCTAAGTTTTCGGATTTTCTAACTTGGTATTCGTCTTTCAATACTTTAGTCTCTTTTCAAGAGAATTGTGTAGCGATTGAACTTTAGTTAATGTTAAAATTAATATCATACTATTATGAGCTTTTCGTTATATTTATATGAATAAATCCAATTCATTTCCAAAACAACTATAACTGATTATTTTTCAAAAGCCTTCAATTCATAACATAAAAAAGTATTATGCCGGTTAAGAACGCATGACACTGGACATTCTTGTTTAATTTGTTTTATTTCCAATATATTTATTCCTGAATGCTCAGGCTAATCGCTGCTTATAAAGACGATCTTAGTTGTTTCTGTAAGCAATGGATGTCAATATTTTCGATATAGATGAGCTCTTTCATAGTTTGCAAACATAAATGAGTTTTTAAGCGCATTCTTGTCTTTCCCTATTACTGTCGTGGACCCACACCCATTTAAGTGTTTAGATAGTTAAAAAGAAACCTTATTTTCAATACTATCATTGGTTTCAGTTGGTAATATTTCGGACTTTACTTACATTTTAATTGCTTGGCTTGCTTTTGTCTTGATTTGCCATTCCAATACGTAATCTAACCTTCCTTGACGAACCCTCTGTATTGTTGTATTGCTATAATTCTGGAAAAAAATAATTATTTATCTCAAATATTAGTTATCAGCTGAACGTTATAGATTTAAAGCAAATCATATGGTTAAAACTACGAAGGGATTAAGGCTTCTTTGTTTTCAGATTTTTAATGTATTCCTTAATGTGATTTTTAATTTATTAATTTATAGCTATAACCAGCTGTTTAAATGCCTAAAGTTAAATACTCATTTTACGTTAATTTTATCTTAAATTTTAGTCAGTGTTTTAATGATCCAATTGCTGATTTTTTGTTAAATTTTCTGATAGAAATTGTGGTGCTGCGAGCTAAGAAAATGACATATGCTTGTCTGAAAGTGCTATTATATCTGATACTGTAAATGAAAGCAATATATAAAGTTAACCTTTCAGGCATAGAATCTTAAGAAACTTGCATACAATTTCTTTCCGTTGTCTTTCAAAGCCAAAGTAACATGTTGATATGCTGAAATGTTTTGATACATGGGATGGAAAATTATTTAATCGGCATGTAAAGCATGATTAAATTAAGACCAAAGTATCACAGAAACAGCCAGACGTAGCTCAGTGAAATTGTTAATGTCCCTTTCATATTATATTCCCATACTGCGACCATAAATTCAAATTGAATGAACAAAATCGTGATGTTAAGTTTTTTTCAAAAACTATTTTCGTTAATTGCTGGTGACTTCCTCATTAACATAAAATGAAACTAATGGACCCTTATTAGTGAGTGACATTTAATAAGTGTCACAACATAATGTATATATTTGTAGTGAATAAACTATAGTACATCAAGCTAAGGCCTATCAGTGTATGGAGAAAAATAAAACGGAATTAATAATACTTCTATTGCAGCTAAATAGTTATTTAAGAGAGGTAAAATATATGTCCAATATACACTGAGATTGTACACTTGCACTTTGGTTTGCCTAATGTTTAATATATTTTACTCTTTTGCTGTAGAGTTCCAAGTGATAGCGTTCACACATCAGTCCACATAGTTTACATTCACATTTTTTCGCTGGTTCATGAAATGTTGAGTTGTTACAAGACGTTGGTGAAAAAAGTTCCTACCATTCTTGTTGTCGCTCTCCGTGGTGTAATGCTGGCTTCATATACCCAAGGTCGCGGGTTCAAACCCGGCGGAGGACGATGGATTTTTTCGATCGTAAAAATCCTTAGCATGGCTTCCTTCGAAAGAGAAGTAAAGCGGTGGGTCCCGTGTCGTAGATTTACGGCACTTAAAAGAACCTCAAGCTTGATTGAGTGGCCTCTGAGCAAAATTAAGCGGTCTTTCACTCCAAGTATAGAATGGGACTGAGAACCACAGCAGAGAAAGAGCGTCCATAAATAAAACACCATTTCATTTCATTTACCATTCTTGTAACACGTGCCTCATCTCGAAGTTGGATGTTGTCCACGTCCGGGCTATCATTGCACCTGTTTCGTAGAATTCTGGAGGAATATCTTCCCGTTTTCTTTTCAGCGAACTTAGTAGTTTCTTTGAGGCTCCCGTGTGTGGTAGAGGCAAAAATTTCCTGAGGTCTTCAATGAAGAATGTTTCTCTTGCGAGGAGTTAGACGAATCTGGATCTGGTAATGTTTGACACTGCGATTTTTTATGCATAGTGACCATATGGCTTGTATTCCCTATGTTAGAATTGACATGATTATTGTTCTGAATTGCGTCATTGCTGTCTCTAAGTTAAGGGTTCTGATGTAACTAGTTTCGTGCATCGTCCTTATAGCTTGTGCTGATTTCTTGTTACATGTTTTCTAATGTTTGCAATGTGATTCCCAGGTATTGAAGCAATGGAATTCCAATGCAAGAAACACACTCATTAAGATGTGTTCCTTTTACACTATTTCGGATTTATTTATGTGTTTATGTTATGACTATCACATTGCTCATCACGTTTCATGAAAACCATTGCTCACTTCTGGAATACCATAGAAGACCATAGATTCTCTTATGTTGATATCCTTTCGTAAGAAACCCAACTAATACGAAAACTTTATGTAACATTTTCTTACCACACTGTTGAATATTGTACTATCTATCTATTCAAAATCAGTGACTAATCCGATATATGGGTATCACTAATTTCAATCATTCACAGCAGTTTATCGCCACAATTTTATTGTTTTTGTTTTACGACTTTATAACTTTCATATTGTTGTACGTGTTCATAAGTAGAGTTATCACAACAGAGAACTAGAACATCTTGATAGCTTCATCGTACATTTAGTTATTGTGTAGGCTGTATTTTACTTATCTTCAGATATACATTTGTTAACAAAGCATTTAAATGGAAATCTAAAAGAATACATTTCCTTGTTGATGTTCATTGGTTAACTTACAGGCACTGAAAAAGTTGTACTGCTATAATGAATAGCACTTGAGATGCTTACATCTAATCAGATTAATTCATAATGTCAAAACAATAATATTATAAAAAACATTTTAACGACAGAGATAACCTAAGCATTTTCGCTATTTCAATTTACAAACTTTGAAGTCCTTCACACTAGCATGATATGTTGTATTAGATATCCAAAATAGAGCTTCCAAATATACATATTTACGTTAATAGGCACACAAAATTTTACAAATATAATACACACACGAATAAGGACATTTACAATCTATTGTATTAAATTATCAACCTACAACTTTGTTTCATTTGATTTTTGCTGAGAATCTTTGGGAACGATAAGGTCAGAATGCGAGGCATTGGAAGCTGACTGCAGAATTTGTTTCGTATTGAAGGAATTTAGGATGTGTATATTTAATTTTGAATAAAAATTGTGAAAATTAAAACCAATTTTTTCATAATGAAATGATATGAATTCTAAGCTTTATTTGTGCATTTAAACTACTAAAAAATTGAAGCTTCAAATAAACAGACACGTTCTTAAAAATAGCTGCAGGCTCACAGTGGAAATCAAAACCAGCTATTTTGCTCCAAATACAGGATTTTTCATACAGACTTACTTAGAAAATGTTACTAACACATAATAAATGTAAAATTAGGCCTTTTGTAAATTTTATAAAAAGGATATTAAGCATTTCATATTTATTTTGTACTTGTTAAATTGTTGACCAACAGATAAAAATTTACACTTATTTTTTGCGTGCTAAGCTTTTGACCTAAGCGAATAAGTATTAAACATTTATTTTGTATGTGTTAACATTTTTCCTAATATGTTCAGCAGTTCATATTTATTCTATGTTTAGCACTTCATATTTATTCTATATGCATTTTTGAACATAATAATATTTGCCTACACATTTCTCAATTATTTTTAGCATGTAAGAAAGATACAATAGAAATGCTTAATCTTGGTCAAAAGCTACAAAGTAAATTCTAAATATCCTCATCAAAATTTTAGTAGTACAACATAAATGGAAATACTTAATCTCCTAAGCAAAATATTAGCAGGCATAAAATAAATATGAAATGCTTAATTTCTTAGGCAAAAAATTACTTCAAGCCACGAGCTCATCGTTTTCCTTTCCACCTCATTCCTGGTGGCAAACACTTCATTGTTCTTTTGGGTAATGTTTCATCTTTCATTCCTTTAACATGCTCACACAAATCTAATTGTTTCTGTTGAATAAAATCTAAAATTTTATTTTAAACATTTATATTTTCTTAATCTCATTTATATTTCTTTCTCTTGTATATATTCTAGCAGATCTCTTCCATCAATCCATTTCTGTTACCAATAATGTTTTTCTTAATTGATGGTTCAGGGTCCACCTTCGGAGCCAAACTTTTAGCTAATGTTTTAAAAATTGTAGTTTTATTTTCTTTTGGGACACGCTTATTTCATAATGTGTCATTCAAAGTAGATATAGCACACTTTCTTGGGTTTATCTTTGATCTTAATAATTAATTCTCTTGTTCCCATCTTGTGTTATCTTTATTTCCATGAATGTATATTCCTCCATGTGCTTTAACCCTCGTTTCGTCATCCAGTGACAAATCTTAATGAAACCTCCAATATTTAGATTTATCCATATTTACCTTTAGGCTTCATTTTTTGTATTCCTGAATCAATTTCCTTGTAAGGCAGTCTTGTCTGCATATTCTTGGCTCACAATTAACTGATCATCTGAAAATTGCACAAAATATAACGCTGAGTCGTCATTATTGGAATTCTCAAAATTTACACTTATTTTTCCAAACTTTAAAATGTTAGCGCGTACATTACTAAATGTAAAATGATAACCCCTCAGTCAAAATTCTAAGACGCTGTGTCTTTTAGGCAAAATTATGGCATAGGATTGATTACCTTAAAGTAGGTATATTTATTCCTGGCGTGGTCTAATGTTATTGAGGAAATTGGTTTGTGATTTTCTAAAATAATTTAAAAATCTCCAGCTAGTTTATAATTAGTGCTTCTCACAATGAGGAAGCTTCTGAATTCTGGATACATTGAAACAAATAAGAAATCAGTTTGAGTAGCATACTAGATGCTCTAAAAAGTTCTGATTGGAATACCTCAATTTTCAAGTTGCTGAAACCTTTCAGCGAGAGAAATCTTATCTTGGTGACATTTGTTTTATTTTTCCAGTCATGTGTGTTCTCACTAACTTTGAAAATAATGAATTTGTAAACCTCTTTTATCATACTAAAGATATGGTATTAAAGACATTTCCTGTACATCAAATGAGACTGAACAACTGAATTTTAATTTCTAGTATGTAATGATGGATCCGAGTACTGCGTGATATATTCATTTTTAAGTTTATTTTCACATTGTAAATTATAACTAAAAGGAACAGGTTTGCGTTTTATGCCCTAAGTTGCAATTTTTCATTTCACCAAAACAATAGCATTACAAGCCTTCTGTTTCTGCAGTATACATATGCTAAGCAATGTTTGTGAATTTGGAAATTTGAAACAGTGAATTTTGTTATTCTTGAGAAGCTGGTTTTAACTGCATTATCTAGTATTAATTAGCAATAACTAAATGTATTTCTCTCATTTATAAAATTCTTAATAGAGCCAGAAACACTTCTTTTGTTGGGAAAAATAAGCATTGTAGCTTAGATATGAAAAGTTTCTCAAAGTTTATTGAATTTAATACATGGATCCTATAAAGTGAAAATAATTCCCACCGTGGAACTTAGGAGTTTAAGTTTGGTACCTATGCTATCTATTGTATGGAAAAACAATGAGGGTGTGCAAAATAAAGAAGACAGGAATATGTGAAAACAATGAACAATTCACAATACATTTGAATTTTAGCACTGTAATTAATTGAAAATATTATTTACCTTCTTTATATAGACGTTAAACTATTTTAAGCTTCTGGGCATTAATTTAAAAATCTTATTAACAGTCGCACGACTTTCTCTTTGCAAATAACTAATATACAGCATTGAATTCCTATAAAGTGCCAGTGCGACATTAAATCCCCCCACTGACTGGTATTATCGTGCCAGTATGTTGCCATGGTAGCTCAGTTGGTAAGACAACTGGACGGAAACGAGAGATCAATCACAGAAATTTCATCTATATTATTGCTTTTTTCAGTCTGATTCTTCCTTTCCTGCACCCGGCTTGAGTGAAAAAACAATAATTGGTTAAACAATGATGCCCTCATTGTAAGACACATTGAGGTATTATCTCAAAATAATTTGCCACGTGCTTGTTATTTACCGGAAAAAATGCGAGTATGTTAGGAATTGTAATGTTCATGTTGGAATGTTGCTATAACAGCTGAGTTGTTTAGGTAACCTGACAGAAACCGGACCCGCGGTTCAAATTCCGGTACGCTATTGCACTTTTTCAGTCTGATTCTATTTTCCAATTGAATAATATTATAGCTAAAATAACTTTAAAGTATAAACTAGAGAGAAACCAACACAAAGACTAATGAGGAGATAAATTGATCAATGGCAGTATTCTGAACGCCACAACAGGCCCTAACCTAGATGATAATTATGATCATGCCATTCGGAAACACAATTCAAATGTTCAGCCATTATAGTGTGCTTTTGCAGTGGAAATGAAATGGAAGAATCGAAACCTTTCTAGCATGCCGTCAGATGACGTAGATAATAGAGAAAGTGTAAACTTGTAATTCTTATAGAATATTCTAAAAACGGTCAAAGCTGGAAATAGTTTGACATAAACTGTGTATTTTAATGAACTTTATATTTGTTTTAGTAAATTTTTATTTTGTGTTTCCACATATTCAAGTATACAATTTTAAATATTTATGAAGAGGAATTCTCAGGCTATGCAGTGAAATTTTAGCTTTATGTACTTATGCTTAATTTGCCACTTTACAGAGAGAAAATTAAAAATAAAAAAATTCCATATAAACAGCAGTTTGTTGTGATAGATTTTTTTCTTAAGCTTTGCTTGGCCTGCTTTTAACGATATTTGACCCACGTAGAAATTTAGTATTCGTCTCTTTTGCATTTTGTGCAAGTTATTGATCTCTTCACAAGATTTTTTTTAAGTTTGATAAGCCTCAAAACTGTTATTTTTGAAGTAATCAAAACATCGACTTTTTGGGTGGAGGACAACATGTATTCTTCCTACTGCAGGTAAGTGCTAGAGGCACTAAAATAATCTATACCTTATAGGTTATACAACGAAAGGGACACTCCCACTACGACCTACATAGGTATCCATTGCCGCTTTTGCCCTTCTAGGGAGAAGAAATGAAGAGGGGAACCAAAGAGGCTACAGGACGTCGGCAGAAAAGTCATAGAATCGTACGGAAGTCCCTAACAGTTCCACGTTACAAGATCCGTGTCACTGTAGGAGCTGCCCACAAAGTGCCATGAAGGTCCTTCTGTTGGCAACCCTCTAGTGTCCATGGGGAGCATCCGCAGGATCTTTCCGGCACCCCCATACGCCACTAAATTTAGTAGCACATCGGAAAGAAAAGGAAACGGAATGGAAGGGAAATAATGGAAAGGACGGTTTGGTAGATGAAAAATAATCCCAACTTTCGCCCATTGACCAGAAGAAACAGGACAAATCCAAGGTCAGAGTGAGTGGAGATCAGAATCGAACTCCAAACCTCCCAAATACACCTCACACGTTATCCGGAGTCATCTTGCTCGGTTAAAGTAGGACATACTGGATTTAGCGCGATTACAAACAGAAATACCAAAGTTTGTAATGAAGATTTTGTTTGACTGCAGCTGTGACTTTCACATTGTTACGGATGCCTCGTCGTTATTTAGAGAGCAAATCTGGGTGGGTAAGAAGTAAAATCAGTTTAAGTAACGTCAATATACCTTGTTTATTTTCAGGAACTGATACACAAAACTACAAACACAATAATAATAGTAATAATAATATACAGGAGAGGAGGAAGAAGAATAAGAAGGTATTTTCTTGTTTGATGCTGATGCTGTTATTCATGTCCACTATCATGTGTATTATGTTATGATTTGTTGTTGTTGTTTTGTATTTGTTTTTCTTCTTTTTGTCTTTGAGGTTAATAAACATCAACAAACTTTCCATGGAGAAAGAATCCAGCTACTTACACATAGTGAGAAACCACGACTTACAATAAGAGGATATCCGAATATCGGAGGAAGATTGCAGAATGTGTGGGTGTTAACATTGGCATATTTATTACTCTAGATTAGCAATGTTTGAGCACCATAGAACTTCTGAAGTCGATGCGATTGTATTGAATCCTTTTTTGTTATTTTGTACCGATACACAATAAATAATCATGTGAAGAAGAAAAAGTAAGAGGGCCATTATTTATACCACTCCTATTTTGAGCCTTCGCATCAGTAATTGCTGTAAAAGGTGTCATCTGGTGCTTTTACTGAAAGTTTGAATTTTTTTACCTTGACTTGTTTCAGATATTCTGTCGATAGAACGCTTTTGTGTTGTCTACAGTGACTCTGTGAGTCTCAGATAGAATTTACTCGAAAAAATGTTTGTACAATGATCTGTAATGATTTTCGACACGTACTATCAAGACAAGAATGCATTGAGCAACTCACTACTACATTTGACGATGAAGCTCCTTTTTTGCCACAGAGAACGCTGGTAAAACGAGTTTAATCGTGGCCGACGTTCGCTCATGGATAAAATTCGTGAAGGTCGTCCAAAATCAGTTGTTGTGCCACAAAAATTGATGCTGTGCAAAAAAGATAGTGTAAAATCGTCATGCCGCATACTGTGAGACAGAGACAGCCCTAGGCATTAGTTCCACTAGTATATACAGAATAAATATTGCATGATCATTTAGCCGTGAAAAAAGCTCTCGCTTGATCCCACATTTTGATACAATCACAAAATGATGCTTGTGCGATTGGTGCACAGAAATTCTCAAGAAATACAATGATGGGGCTTCAAAAGACTACATAAGATTGCAGCAAGTGGCGAATCATGTATCTATATATATGAGCCAGAACGTAAACAGCACTCAACTGCATGGGATTTCAAGATGAACCAAATCCAACAAAATTTGTTGGCACTTGCACTTCGAAACAAATGACCGCCTTATTTTTTTTGAACTGGTCATGTGGCCAAATTGCCTTTAGAAGAGCGTAAACCAACCAATTCTGGATTGTACACAATCATTTGTATGCCAGAAATCTTCGGTGAAATAAGGAAAACAAACAAGTGCCGTCGGATCGTTTATCCAGATATTGCGAGCGGTCACACATCTCATCTAACAACCAACTAATTTAACACTCAAAAGCTCGAATTGATGACTCGTCCGCTGCAGTCTTTATTTGGAATCCCAATGACCTCTTTTTGTTCCCGAACGTCAAGAATAAAATGCGTGTGCAACAATTTTGACGGCAGAAGAAGCCGTCGATGTGTTCAAAAACTATGTTTTGGAGCTGTCTTAAACAGATTAGAAAAAATGCAATGACAAATGGCTCGAACGCATGCAAAAGTGTTTTGATTATAAAAGAGAATATTTCAAGAAAAAATAAAGCAATTTCCAATGACAAATTACTGGTTTAATTATTAGGCTCAAACTATAAATATTGCCCCTCATAGTAGAATATTTTCCCTGGTTTGAGGTTACTCTATTACAGTCCGAAGTTTTGTTATTTTTCCAACATATGCGATTGTAGCGTTTTTTTGTTTTTGTTTTTTTGTTTTTTTGTTTTTTTTGTAGTCGTCCTCCGTGGTGTAATGGTTACCATGCTGACTTCATATACCCAAGGTCGCGGGTTCAAACCCGGCGGAGGACGATGGATTTTTTCGGGCGTAAAAATCCTTAGCATGGCTTCCTTCGGAAGGGAAGTAAAGCCGTTGGTCCCGTGTCGTAGATTTACGGCACGTAAAAGAACTTCAAGCCTGAGCCTCTGAGCAAAATTAAACGGTCTTTCACGCCCAATATAGATAGAATGGGACGCTGAGAACCACAGCAGTTAAAGAGCGTCCATAGATAACACGCCATTTACATTTGTAGCGTTTTTGCATTTGTGCAAGCATAATAACTGATGTAGTTATTTATTTGACTGTGTTATTATTCTATGATGACTGACACAGAAAAACGAATAATATGTGAACTCGCTTTTCTTTGTTATTTTGTGAGGCCAAGGAAGCCTAAGTAATTATTTGTATGTTGGCAATGTTTGAGCTATTACGACAATTGTTGAGAAATATGCGAACTTTTGTAGAAATTGCATGAAATTGAATAAATAATTATATAAAATGGGATGGAATTTCGAATTCTAAGCTATACAGTAGTTTTTGTCTTTTGTCTTTTGTCAAAAGATATCTTTACCAAGTTTGGTCGAAATCAGTGCTATAGTCAATAAGGAATATACATGCATACATCCACTTTTACATATTAAGATATATTTACATATACTTTTACAACCTTACACTACGCTTCAGATATTTTATTTACTTACTTAAATTACTTATCGATTTCATTGACGCTTATTTTAGATATTGTGGTTCTACAAATGTTCATTATAACGTTAGGAGATTTGACTATAAGATAAATTAACCAAGATATTTCAGAAGTACTTCTTAATACATCAAGCTTTCCATAATATGTAATAATGAAGCTATTATAACACTTAGTTTATAAATGTTAAACATATTGTATCTGATGAATAGATACATAATAAACATATTATAATACAAGTACGTTTACTTAATATATTAACGTCCTTAAGGATAATAAAACCTGAAGTTTGTCCATAATTTTCCAAAAACTATAGATTTATATTCCAAAAGATAGTTTGAACTTTAGCCTCAATTACATACCGCGGAGATTATGCTCAGAACGCTTTAACCTTCAGCACTTAACTGTTTAAATGGCTAAGAGCATGACCGATAATTATATTCAATGTCTTTTAATCGACTCTGATTTTCTTACTCTTTTGCGCATTAAAAATTATTCCACAGGATTTGTAACACCTTTGTTCAAATTTGCATAACAAATTTGGAGAGAATGAACTTAAAACTTAACATAGACTTTGTTACGATTATAAATTGCTTAAGATATGACATTTTGACTGAGAAGAAATTATTAAAAAGGTTACACTTAAAGGTTGGAAAAGTTCTCTCTTAGAAAACCAGAAATGCCAATTTATATATGTAAATATATATAAAAAGAGTTAATTTAAGTAATATTTAAGTAATATGTTTCTATTTTTATTTTTCAAATTACGATTTGTGGAACACTTGATTCTTCTTTACTTATAGGATTAGGTTTCTGGCCCCTTTCGGATCACACGATTAATTATTTATCATAATTAAAAAAATATTTTTCTTAGGAACTATTAGGTTATCTGCATGAACCTTAAAACACATAATTTTGGTAGAGCAGTTTTTGAAAATTTAGATAAAAATCACATATTTAGAAGTTTCATCTCTGGGTTTCATTCCTATTAAAGGTACATTAATTGTCTTTCTTCAGCTGTTATCTATGTGTGTTTTTAACTTTACATTCTGTTCTAAAAATACTCAAGAGTTTTGCAGTATTGTGCTAATATTTCATATTCAAATTTGTAAACAAAGTTTCAGATTTGTTATGAGTCGAAGAAATTTGATGCACAATAGTTATTACCTAACAGATGATAGAAAATATATAAGGATGAATGAAGTATTTACTTATGAAATTTGGCCTTATAAATACCTTTAATAGGAATTGTAACTAGTATTGGATAAACGAACATTTTTAAATAAATTATGCAACGTAATACTATATACCATTCTTGCATTACATCTATTAATATTAACACTAAAAATTTTCTAAACTAGTTAAATCTTCTTTATACATGAAATATCCTGTTAACGTTTTCACAATCAGAGGGAATCATTGTCTCAGAAATTTATTTGCAGTTTCTCTGGTAAGTTTTGTTTCAAAGACATTCTTCCATGAAAAGCGAACATAACCTATACATGTCTCTAAATTTAATGAGGAGGTTTATATTGGCAGTCTTTTCAAGTGTTGTCCCAAAAGTGACAGCGTTTTCATTATATTTTGTTCTCTTTTTTACTGGTAATTGCATGATCAACCCGCAATGTCCACCACCACAAAGCATTCTTATCTTGATAGGTCACGAAATCCGTGCTAAGCACATTATGTTCCATAGATATAGTTAGTAAGAGACTGTGCCTAACGAGACTCTAGGTCAGTAGGATTTATGGTTCTTAACTCACCTCTTGTCACTTTTTCTGTCACTTACATAGTAGAAGGCATGCATTCCATCCAAATGTTTTATGCCGAGATTTCACTTGAAATACACGTGAGGTCTCATGAATCAAAAAACATAAAGAAAAAAAAAGTATATGTGTGTGAGAGGGGGAGAGAGAGAGTGTGTGTATGTGTGCGTCCGTTTTCATAAAACCGAAACGAAAAGTCGATTAAATATCAAACTTACCATTTATATTCAGGACCTTCCAAAGATGCAACTGTGTTAATTATATTGTATGTTTAAGACATTTTCATGACAATTAGAATGTTTATCTTAACATTCTACAAATAACCTCTCAAGTTCCTTCCCTTCTAGATGACTTTTGCGTAACTTAAATAATTGAAAGATATATTACCTTTTCTACCTACTGAGTAAAAGTAGAAAAACTTGAGTTAAATAAGAAATTCAGTTTCTCTTAACCTTCTCTGTGCCAACAACGTCTAATTAATTATTCTTCCAAAGCGCTAGGAAAAGACTTTGAAAACAGTAACCTGCAAACTCATTTTCATGGTATGTACAGTTCATGGATAGAACAAATCGATTTAGCAAATGAAAATAAACGAGAGACTTGTCAAGAAAGAACACTGCGAAAATGTATCATTCAAAGTAGTAGATTTTTTTCAAACAAAAAAGAAACGGAATGGAAACAAAAAAAAATAGTTACCTCAAGTAAGGTGTCAATTAATGAAGGCAGGTTAGAAATCTTGAAAACACCCCGGCTTCTAAAGTGTCACATGTCTAGAGGAAAATTTTGAGTTGCTGCATCGACTTGTTACTAAACTGGTGTAAATTCATTTAGTCACTATTTGGGATATTTTGTCTCGGAATTCTAAGATCCTCAAGATAAATTTTATACAATCATAATGAAATAAACATCTGAAAAATCCATGTCACCAAATATGCTCACCAAACCTAAGTTTCTTTACGTTGCAGAGCTAAGATGATATTAAATCACTAGCTCTAGCAAAAGAAATAAAATTAAATTGGGATAAAAAGACAAATGTACTTCACTTAGGAAGAAAGGAAAGGTTCAGGAGTGGTATGGCTTAGGCTGAGAAGCTGGAGAACGCAAAAAAAATGATAGACAATTCTGCTGTAGAATCTACCCTTTTATTAACTGTGTAAAGTCTGGTTACATATTTTGGCGGTATGTACACAGTGCGAGAAACAGTGGACAATTACACTAAAAGAAAAATGTGTAAATCCCACTACAGTAAGTTTGTAGCAAACCTTGGCCGCAAGGAAACGGTCCGTGTGACCTTCATTGCATTTCTCTGTGCGCGCATCCTACATCCGTTCTGTCGTCACACGTGCGTCAGTCTTACTTCTATTCTAGTTCACTTCCCAGATGAATAACATAAGGAATGTTTAGAAGTGTGTAGTTTTGCTTGAAGTGCTCTCAAAATGCAAAGAATGTTTATATACGATACGTAAGTACTTACATCATATTGTAGGGATGAAACTGAATTTCCTGGGTGCGTGTTCCAAGTAGAGGCCGTTCGTTTGCTTGTAAACAAATTCAGATAGATGGGATCAATTTCTGATAGGAAAAAAAAAGATAAATGAGCGTGTGCTTATATAAATTATACTAAATAGGAGAAAGGTTAGAACGGTCACCTCGAAAATCTCTTAGGCGTTTTGTACAAGAAATTGACATTTCAAAAGCTTCAGAATGAATAGCATCAAAAGTTTCGAAACTCAAACCATACAAGGTCATGCAATTTCGAACATCTTCTGTGACTAGGTATGCTTTGTGTTTATTTTGATAATTGTTAATGTGATTTAAATTTTTATTTGACGTCTCGCATGTGTGACTGGGTGACGGGCCGTGCGGCTACTAGCCAAGTGTGCAGTTCGTGACCGGGAGACGAACCGTGCGCCTGACAGCCAAGTTTTGTAGCATACTTACTGTAGAAGGACCTTGTCATGTTAGGATCTACTGGCTGACCAGAGGAACTAGGAAAAAATGGACAATTTCCTGGCTAAAGTTGCCGAAGTCAGATAAATTTTGCTGAGTTACAGTAATTTATCTGTATTTGTTGTTCTCTTTTTTCTGTTTGTCACCCTTAACTTGTATCTAACGATCAGTGCAGTGTTTGTGTAATGACTTAATAATTTGAGACCAAAAAAAGATACCGCTCTATCTGCTTTCTTTATCAAGTCAGTATATATTACTAGGCAGAGAAGATATTGTGTTTTACCCAAACATACTTTGAGGTCCTCATATAAAAAATAAAATTTTAGAAAAAGGTTCATGTATGATGGTATATGTGTTGTGTGTATGTGTGTGTAGCATAACTCAAAATTCCGTTAAATACTAAATGTCCTATTTAAGATGAGTATCTTCCAAGCATGTGACACGAATATTTTCAGAAAAATACCCCAAACTTGAAACTAAACTTTCTATGGAAGATTATTTTTAATTTCTTATTTTTTCAGATATGCCTCCAATGATTTTGATTAAAATACCGTATCTTAAATATATATGTCACAAATAATGTATAAGTTGAATTTGGTGGGATAGCCTCTGAATTCCCCTTCATTCTATATGAAAAATGTACGAGGTAGACAACTTATTGCAAAAAAAAAAAAAAAATGTAGATCTCGTTAAAATACAGAAACGGACAACTCCTGTTGTCTTCACTTTAATACTGCAATGTGAGTACAATCTAAATTAAAAAATTGGATATCCTTCATTTTCTATTATATAGTTTTGAAATTAGCAGAAAAGGAACTCAATAGCATAATTTGTTATACACGTATAGTATTCGAAAGCTTACTGAATACAATTTGAGTTACATAGTTATAGTATTACAACCACGATTTCATTAATTCTTCTGGAGCAGATAAAAATATTTAGCGTGTGAATATCTTTGGGAGCCTAAAGCACCAAACATACCTCACATTAATCTTAAGGGCAGAAGAATACCCCCCAAATGAAAATCTTATCCGAGAAACTCGACTGCGATATGAATATAGAACAATTATTAAAAGCAGATGTTATAATTTTTACTTTCTCTAGTTTGCACATACTACATAGGTATTTAAGAAATTTGTAATCAAGATTTCACAGAAAATACATGGTTTAGTATCACGTGAATAAAAAACAACAAAATTTTTTTAGATAAAGATCCGTGTGTATATGTGTGAATGGCATAACTCAAAAACGAAATTCGGTTAAATACAGAACTTGATATTTAAGATCAATATATTCCAAGGATGATAGGAAGATTTCAACAGTATTGCCCTACCCCTAACTATCCTTTACGGGGCAACATTTTCGAAAATGTTTATTTTCTCGAAAGTGGCTCTAACGATTTTGATTTGCGTCATGCCTGAATCTGTACTTTCAGTGCAACATTTTAGTGACTGCCTTGGTGGGCAGAACTTAAACAACTTTATGACAGCAACGTGTTTAAATGCTGAAAGTATTGGTCTCAAGTTTCTCATATTTGGACACTGTGGACATCGCTTACTCGTGGCGATATTAAAATAGAAAGAAGAACCCAAGAAATCCAACAGTCCTCGATTACCATAAGGTTTAATCTACTTATCAATCCTTAGGTCCATGCTTAACACGAGGTAAATTATTCTCTGTAATTATATAATAGTTATACATGGTTGTTGAGATTGGTGACTGAAGACAGACCTTCCAGAGAAATTTGTTTACAATAATGCATTCACAATATTGACTATACAAATGGTTGTTTACAATGCACAGTGAGCTTTTGAGAATATTTAGGGATATAGATTGTAAATAATCCAGGATTTGTAACTCTAAAGTGTATAGCTTTGTGAAGTTGGAACAAATTTTCGTTAAGTATCATCAAATTCCAATTTTTTCACTCTTTACGCAGATAATGTTGTTAATATCAGTTTAAATATGTATTAAATCTAGGTATCTGAGAATTTAATTTTATATAATTGAATGAATTCATAAATCTTTATAAAAATTTTTCGTAATGTATATACATTACGACTTCCTTAATTGCACTCGCTGTAAAGCGGTGCTATACGGTACACTGACACATACGGAGATGATATATTGTAGGTGTACAAACATAACATATTCATTATCTAGAAAAAAAAAAACAGATTTTCAGTTACCTGGTTTTAATATTGAACCTTCGAAATACGAGGGTCATTCAGAAAGTGACAGACGATTTGTTATAACTAAATAATGACGAAAGTTATCAACACAAAACTTTATTTACAAAATTACAGTACCATACTCTTATTTTTCAACGTAATTGCCATTGCAATCAAGGTATATGTTGTTACGTGGTAACGGGTTTTCAACGCACTTGTACTTTTCACCGCTAAATATCTGAACCAATATGTCACTGCCACATTGAGGTCTTCATGGCTGGGGAATCTTTTCCATCCAAAAAGCCATGTACGGTGTCCAAAATGAAACACCGGTTTTTCTTAATTCTTGTATCATTTGCTTTCAACTCCTCCATAACGATTGATGAATTTCCACTCCAAATCAGTTTTGTACACACTGGTTCATCCTTGATTACTAGTAAATTATGTGCCATTTCCTCACTGAAAACTTGTTCATTGCATTATAAACATACATTTGCGTTATTTGCCTATGAAATTCTATTGGCCAAACATTTGGGCATTCAAAAAACAAATATGTTCTTCTGCGAACAGAAAAGTATAACATCAACATTGAAAAACTGGTAACACGTGACAATAAATATCTTGACAGCGTGAATATTCCGTTGAGAAATAGAGTAAGGTACTGTAACTTTGTAAATGAATTTTATGTTGATAACTTTCTTTACTATTTAGTTATGCCAAATCGTCTGTCACTAGATGGACCTTGTATAAACGGTAAAAGTGCTGAGTAAGATATTTTCTTTGCAGAATGATTTAACAGTAACCTGTTGATGTAAAGAAAAACATAAGTTTTTAAAGAATATATTTTATTTAAACGGGATGATAATTTTGTAATAAGATAATTTCTTAGGTATATTTTCGGAGAACATTGAAATGTTTGACTCCATGGTGATGGAGTGATAAGATTTTTCTGCTAATGCTTCTTAATTTTGAAAATACACCATTCTAGTCTCATGAATTCTAGTCTTTTGAGCTGACGTAAATTAATTAACAGTTTTCATATAACACAAGGTGCAATTGGTTTTATTAAAATTACAAGGAAGCAATAACATCAATGAGGAGATACTTCATATGTGATAATAACTATCCATTTTATTCTCAAGGAAAAGGAATACATTTCTTCAATCAAATCAGCTGCAAATGCGTATGCAAACAAGATTGAGGGGAAAGTAATTGAGGGGCTCGGCTGTAAAACATGTTAAGTGACATTTTTGAGCATTTGCTTTTTTGCCTGTAAAACGTGTTATTGGCATGCAGGTTTAGATGCAGTATTGGGTACACCAGATACCGCGCAGATGGCAGTGAATGATGCCACTATTTTCTAATGTGTGCAGTTCATTTCAAGTAAAACATGCACTTACTGGGCATTTTAGACTCATAGAACATGTGGTTCTTCAGATAGGTCATACCATGCTACCAAGCATCACGAATGAATGCAGTTAAAAATCACACACAAAAAGCATTCTCGTCAAAATAATGAAAAGAGAAAGTCTCGAGCTATATTCCTCTTTGGGAAGGTAATTTCGTAAGAAACAAATAACTATAAAAATCATTCAACTTACTTCAGCGCTCCTGTATGATTATTATTAGATGTTAATACCAAATGACTCTATCTGCGTATGGCTCATATTTTAGTGATTTATCAAGAATTAAGAGGTCGTCCTTCCAATAAAACATCTACAAATGACTTACCTCAGAAATTTGCATATCTTTCTCAGTTAATTGTTTCTTCCATATAGCCGTGTGAGGACAGGAGTTGAAAATTCGTAATCAGATTGAAAATTTTACAGTCCTCCTATTGATGCAAAGAGATTTACCATGTCATGTGACGCTTACTATGGATGTCTTCTATTCATCATCTATATTATTACAATCTGATGCATTCCAGCAGTGTTGACAATAAAAATTCGAGTGAATACAAATACTGGCACTACCATAGTGACACTAAAATTGTGATTTTACCTCAGTGATAAAATCTTATTATTTTGTATCCCACTGCATTTTGTGTTAATGATATAATATTATTGTTATAAGAAGAAAAAGAAAACAATACATTTGTGTAAAAGTTACGTAACCAGTTTACTACACTTGATCTGATAAAGTAGCCTTACCTTCTCAGAATAAAACATTTAACACAATATTAACAACTCAGAAATTCTATTTGTTCAAATTTATAGTGGGTTGAGTTCCTTTTACATTGTAATTATTTTACATGCATTATATTCTTTTTGTAAAGTTTGAATTGCTTATTTCTGCCTTATTATTTTTGTCACTTAACATGTTTTATGGCCGAGGCCCTCAATTCAGCATGATTAATTCCGAATTTGATTAAAATCAGTCTCTTTTGTTCACTATTACAACCTTCAGGATGCCACTGTATTAGTCCATTAACGTCTGGGATTCTTGAACTATTATTTAGTCTCGGTTTAAGAGAAGTACAGAAACATCTTCCGGAGTAAACATTATTTTATTTGAACAGTTTGAATATCAAATTTCGCTTCTTCTTGTACAAGACTTCCTAGAGGATCATAAATGATTTTAAAAGCATTCACCAACATGCTGCATGATCTACAATAATCCTCAATTTTATCTCTGCTGTCCATTATTGATACTAATATTGTCTATCTTATGTAAATGTTTATCTAGCAAGTTGCTTCTTTACATCAAATCTCTCCGTTCTTTTTCGCATGCACATTTTTAAGGATTTCAAATGGTTTTCCGCCCCTCGTCCCAAAGTTAAAGTTTTGTCACATAAAGTTTCCCAAAGCATAATGTTAAATTCCAGATTATACTCTTTTCCCAGCATTTTCTTTCCAAGTCCACAAAAATAATTCTAGTTCTTCTAAAAGCTTCCTTACCTTGGCTCTTGATAAGTTTTGCTTAATAGTTCATCCCAAATATCTGAAGCTGTCCACTTACTCCACTATCTCATTTCGTAATTGTAAATGTAACTTCTTTGCTTTCTTCCACAAAATGGTGATATTGCCCCTTTTTAGTGATGTATTCCTGATCTCCACATTAGCATGCTCACTAGGATATTTTCCTTTTCACATATCAAATAATCAGCATATCTTAATGTACTGCATTCTTCTTACATTCATATTTCGTCACGATTTTTCACCAAATTCTCCAAGTAAATGCTCAAAAGGATAGTTGATCAGTGGTACCCCTGTATTACATCTCTTCCTAATCTACTTTTCTAGACACATCCGTCTTCTGTCCTAACTAAGGACTAGACGGAAGAGATTACTTGAGGATCTTCTTCCTTTCTTCCCAATATCAATTTTCTTACAACCTATATCATGTTCTTTGAGCACCGTTGCCATTTTCCGATTATTCAATTGCTTTTTGTTTCTAAAGGTAAGTTTTGCTGACTCTTTGTGTCTATTGCTTATGCCTTTTCAGTCCTGCAGCCAATTCCTATTCCCATCTCAGTAGAAAATTTCTGGAATTGTACCTTTATCAAACTGACAGTTCTCAAATCTTTGCTTTGATTTCTAATTCGGTATTGCGAAGATCGTCTCCACTAAGTCTTCATACCATTCTCATATATATCTTCTTTTGTTGAAGTTCCTCCCTGCAACAATTGCAAGTTACTGCAGATAAAGGTAAACATAGAAATTATTTTTGAGCTATGAAAAGTAAGTCATAATAATAAAGAAACCATGAAAAACAATAAAAAGCTATATTTATTTATTCATATACAGGGTTTTGATGTTTTCACATCTTTCTGTGTCTAAAGAACTTTTTCCTCTACTCGATTCTATCCATTCATTATATACTTCCCAGCGCTTTTGCTCTCATTTTAGTTCTTATTTTCCGCACCTAGGAGTTTTGAAGTCTTTCTTTTCCTCTTCTTCCGAATTGGAATACATTTTAACGCCTTTCTCGGTAATTTATCCTCGCTCATTCCTATGATATTGCCTTTCCAACTCAAAAGTCTATATTTACATGGTAAAAAAAACTATATAAAAGTTGTATAGTTATATAACACTGAATACGATATTGAAAACTAGCAAACAATTTAAATACAGAATAAAAACGAATTAATAAAACAAGGTTAATATATTCAACAGGATTCATAGGGATGATGCCTGAAAATATGAATGCACCCTTTCAGTGTGCCAATTCCAATTTAATATAAAATGTTTCTCTCTAAGTTGAATTTTAAATAATTTAACTAAGAATTGTAGGATTCTTCCTCGTACCTGTTATTGTGATGAGCTCCAGATGGTAGTTTTTTCGCGAAACATATATACAATTATTCCTTAATAATCAAAGTTAAGAGAAATCAAGAGAATTTTCAAGCAAATGAAATCAATGCTACCTAAAATAGATAAACTTTTTGAAACAACAAAGTAAGTTACGTAAGTGTATATAAGAGATGTGCTTTCGTTGTTAAGAAGGAGACATTTATAAAAGAAATTATAATAATTTCATCTGATTAAAAATCGTGATTTTAAATCAACTGTTTCTAACTGAAGGAGTTTGAATCAGCTTTTAGGCTGAACGAGGTATTATCTCTCATATAGATAAATATTTTAATCGCAAAAGAAATCTTTTGAAACAGAGAATGGATTTACAAATAACAATTTTCAAAAGCATTAAGTGTTGATCACTTCCAATATGAAACAAATGCTTCTCGAATATAAAAGTAATGGTTTATACAAGTATAAACGAATTTATAAAATTCGTAAGATGGATCTGTGAAGAGAATAGTGTCATCTCAATATAGAACGACCTTGAGTATGGAGTTTTATGTTTCATTTCACAGATAAATTGCCTTGAATCTTGAGTTAATTCTTAGTTATGGGTATGAAACTGTTATAAATATTTAATTTCTTGTAAAACGCCCTAGTCAAATGTATAATCAAATGTGTAACAATAACATTGTACTGTTAAAAGCACCTTATTAATTTAGCATTACTCAAAGAAATATTAAATGTAAGATAATACATTAATACGATATAGAATACCGTTCCACAAATAAATAAATAAATCCAGTTTAATTAAAGGAGGTCACCATATCCCTTAAAACTAAATTTTACTCTCCTTCAAAAAAGTATTAAAAACATATGGAAAAATTCTCTTGTTTAGTGACCATACATTGCTGTCCTTTTCTTGTAATTTTGTAAAGCTATTTTAATGAACTTTATAATAATTTAATAAAAACAGTACTAACGTGGTTAAATATAAATAAAAATCAAATTATACATAATGCACTCAGTATGATAAGTGTGTAATGCGCTGGATTATTTGACAAAACTTTACAAACAATTTTTCAAATAAAACCTGCCAAATAAGAATAAACTTCACTAATTTAGAGCACATAATTGTGATGCACTCAGATGTTTGTGATGCCCCCCCCCCCATTTGTTACAAAAATAAAATATTTTGTGATATAAAAAATTAAAGACTAATAATATTTAATATTCCCTTTAAACTTAAGTAAACACCTAAAATAACAAAATGCAATTATTAGTAATAACACAATAAGAAAATAAGCAACACTTTTGTCTGTTTGTTCTAAAAATTATCTTGTTACATTGAACTACGTCCATGGGCCTATCGATACCAGGACAAATAGTTTGCTAGGCGTATAAAGATGGCAGAAGTTTCTGCATTAAGGGTATCGACATGGATTATGATCGAAGATGCATTGTTGAAAAAAAATGCGTTTTCTCTTTTAAACTGCCATTGACTGCAGTATTTTCGTCAAACAATACGTGAAAAAGTAGATATCCCACTTCCATTGTGCGGCGGTAACCTATTTTAGAGCTACAGAGTTCGTATCCCGCGTGTAGGTTTAGGATATTTAGGAATGGTGTGCAGATGTAGGTGCCCTAACTCAGAATTTTTTTGGCATGGAATCTTTTTCAGGTGGGGTAAAATAGAAGTGGTCTTCTTCGAGTTCAAGATTGTTATTGAATCCATTTATTCATTTTGTTCGGCCTTTTCTGCCGTCGAACACACACGCAGTCCTACATTTTCCTCTTTTCAGCTATTCCTTACACGACCTTCATTCCTTTTTACTTTTGAACGTCTGCTGATGCATCAAATAAACACTGTTTCTATCGCGGCCGTTCATTTCTACCGCGGCTTTGGCTATCACGTCTTACCTCTGCGCATCTTCCAGGGCTAGTGAGTTTGACCGTAATAAATAAACACCATTTCGTCGCCACCATATGTAGTTCGATCGGCTCCCCCGTGGACTCAAATATCACATCTTACCTTAGCGAATCTTCCAGGGCTAGTTATTTCGTGTCGCTCAATCAGCAAGGGAATTGTTTCTGTTTTCTTTGTTATGTCCACCCTCGGGCAGTTGAACTTCACTCCCTTCGGTTCAATTCCCTCAACGGTACTGTCCTACCTGGATCGCTTGTCAGTTCCTGATAACTGTTTGTCCTTGCCTTCTTAGATGTGTTTTACAACATTTCTTCCCTGGGCATTTCCAATGTCCCTCCTTAATATAATTTATATTATTGGATATAATTTACATCTCCCTTTTAGTTAAATTGTAACCCAGTGACACGACATGTACTACCTCATTTGTTGACCGATTCCGCTTTTCTAAGAAAAAAAACGAAAAATCAACAAGATTATGTATAAGAAATTATTTTGTGATCAACTAAAATCTAATGTCGATTGTAGCAGAAGAATGCATAATCAGAGTTGTATGAAACTTCAAATACTGTTTGAATTATTACTTTTACATCCCTAAATTATAAACTAACCTTGAATTTGCTCTCTCTTTGTATCTCTGGCATTACGAATAGAACTTTAAATGTTTAGAATTTATTTTGCATCAGAGGCACAGAGTATTAACTAAACATCTTCTTAACATAAAATAAACTATATTTTTTACGTGGATTCAATGGTTTAAAATATCAAACTAATTTTTATAGAAAATTTAACTGGAGTGCATAATTTTATTTGCATCAATCAACATAGGACATTACATACCGTAAATAACGATATATTAATGCATGAAATAACGTTTGGGAGTGTGTAAGCAATATTTCATAATGAACTGAAGTGAATAAATACCGTGTATCTTGACAAAACAATAAATTACAGGAAAATAATTCGAGAAAGAATTTTGTTTAGTTTTGAAAGGAAAGTTTTGGCTTTTTCCACCTCTGTTTTCACTGAAGTGCATGTCACTTCCTTTTTAGATGAACTATTGATATGTAAGCGAGATATTTTAGTTTTTTCACATTTATGAAAAAGAACTAGTAAACAAGAAGGCAAACCGAAGGATATCTAGTTAATCCAGTTAATAAATTAAATAAGTAACAACAGTATTGCCTATTTAAACTTTTTTTCATGTATGTGTTTATTCTTAATTATCAAATCTTTTTTCTTCTTTTGCTGAAATAGCAGTATTACATACAATTCTCTTTAAGGTTCTAAAAATTTTTTATATAAAGATTTTAACAATATTATTCAGTTATACTTAACTTTACGTTAATGCAAAACCCTGTAAGATGTGTATTCCCTTCTCTAGCTCATATGTACAACGTGTATAGTAGATATAGAAGGTATTCCACCCAAAAATTTAATGCCGAGATTTCACCGGAAATGTATGTTTTGAATAAATAAAGAACTTTTAGAAAAAGAACAACGTGTGTGGACAGCAGGACTTAAAAACGAAAAGTCTGTCAGGTATCAAACATGGTATTTATGTTTATCATCCAAAAATTCGACACGAAGATTTTAAAGGAAGTGGGAAAAAATCATTTTTTTTTTATTCTCTCAAAAATGGCTATAACGATTTTGATTAAAATTTGTATATTAAAGATATTTACATGACAAATAAGATCCATACCTTGATAATTCTGGATGATTTTTGCATAACCGGCAAACCGTAAAAAGTAGCCAAAAACTTACTATCAGAAAATGTAGATCTCGTTAAATCAGACCATTTATGTCAAATACATTTTTCGTGCAGTTGAACATTTCCGAGATATTCCTTTTTATTGGTTTTAGTTTTAAAATACTTGAGCTTTTCTCATACCAGAATTTGTGTACTATTGGTATGCAAATAAATTATTTTCAATCAAGAAATGACTGTCGTTTTAGTCTTCTATATTTTCTTATTTACCTTCTGCTTAACCAATAAGGAACTAAGTAATAAAATCATTTCTACTTATGTTTATCTCGATTATTAGAAGTAGATAAAACAAAAAGGTTTTAACATTAATATGTTACAGAGATGTAGAAAAAGTTATATGAATGGAACATATCAGATGTTTTTAAAATGTTTTCACGGTTTTACGTTTCACTTAGCAGTGTTTAGAGAAGAGATTATTATGTATTCATTTCATCTATTTATACAGTAAGTACAAATATTTAAATGTTTATATTAAAATCAATTATTTACTCCCATGTGTCCTACAGCAATTGTAAACGGGAGAATTACTTTTTTCTTTTTAAATGAAATCAATATTTAAAAGATGTGCGAGATCCGTTCCTAAGAAGCTTGCCGACACAATATGACATCTTCAGGAAATAAAATAAACTAATACGACTGTGCAGGACAATTTTGTAATTGAATTGAAACTAGTTATAAACGTAAGGAGGGGATAGATGCATGCAGCGCAAGCGCCACTCTGCGCCAAGATTGGAACCATTAGTTGCGTATGGGCTGTCACTCTACGCAGCGCTTTCTATAGCATACATGCTCTGGATTGCATACAGGCCTTCGTACCATTTACTTGTCCTCGCCATACAATACGCTTAAAATATGTTTACCTTAATTCAAACCTATATGAACAACATTTGCTCTAAGCGTAGTCTTTTTACTTCGTCATTTTTAAATTCACTATAGGTACATTGAATAGTACAAAAGCTATATAAAACTAAAACTGTTACAGATTTTGAATTATTCATGAAGTGAAATATCCTCATTATATCACTCTAATAATATCATGTGAAATTAGTACGTATTAGAGGAATGAATTTATTTAAATACACGGGTATTTTACATTTGTTTGAGATGAATAAATCAATTATAATTTTAGAATTTCTCTGTCAAAAGTTACATTTAGGCATTTTATAAAGTTAAACTATTTACATATTTTTTAATTATTAATAATGGCTAAATTCCCATATTACTCTAAGAATTGTGTGTGAGATAATACCTACTAGAAAAATTAATTGTTTTATTTACACAGTAATTTTATATTTATTTGAATTGAATGAGTATATTTATAAACTTCTCTGTATTCGCACATAAATTTAGAGGGCTAATTCAATAATACTATTTATTAATAATATATATAGTCCATCCTATGTAAATGATAATTCTTACCAAAATCCATAACTATTCTAAAAATATTTGCATTAGGAAATTTGTAATGTCTAATAAACAGAAATATTGTAATAGTTTCCGTACATTAAAACTATAATTTTTCATTTTGTTTCTTAATATTAAAATAAATTCTTTACAATAGCCTCTAAAGAATTCGATAACAATAAACATTTTTAAACATTACTTAAATCGTCATATGACTTAAGTCATGAAGTATTTTGCTCGGAAATGCATGCACTCTACAGCATGGAAAAAAACTTGGTTTATCTTTGCTACATTAGCTAAGGCGTTATATGCAAATAGTCATACATTCAACACCGAAAACAAAATTATATAAATTCTGCCAGTGCAGTGATATTCAGTGCAGCCTGTGATGGGGAGGGCCCACGCACAATAATCGGTGACTGGCTTATATGAGTAGGTACATGATTTTAAATTACTAAGTACTACAATCGATACTAATAAATGTATGTATGTTTGTGAACATGTATTAAACAGACCACTGTCTAATTTGAATATAGGCTCTGTCTCCAAAGAAATTTAAACTTATAACAAAACTTTTAATTACTTAACAAATGGTTAATTGTTTATAATTGTGATATTCTTAGTCATATTTTACTGTCATGTTATACTTTTGTAAATATGTTATTTATTTTTATTTTAAGAGTTTTAATTCCTACATTAAATTAAACCATATCATATGAATATTGTCGAGATATATCCTAAGCTAATAAAAGTATATCGCCCTTCCTATGAATTAAATATCTCTTCAGATTGTATAGATTGAGTGATTAATAACATTATTGTCATTTTTAAAATATTACCATATGAGACTCAACTTGCATGTATTAAAATCTTCGCATCATATTTTATAAGGTAATTGCGTGAACTCCAAGTCATAATATTACATGCTTGCTAAATTATCTCCCATTATATGTATGCATTCATGATATAAGGTCATTATATTCATGCACGACAGCTACATCGTATAAGTAAACTAATAAAATAATTTTAAGGGAGAAAAAATATTCTAATGTGTGTCAGTCACACCACTATTTCTTCTCGTTGTTATTTCTTTATCTAATATTAATCACAATAAATGTGTAAATAAAATCATTTTAATTGGACATTACATTATATTGTCCTGCAATGAAAGCTGAGATAAGTCAATCAAAAACACATTGTTATATTTTAACGAGATATTCATCTGTGCAGTGAATTTATCCATTTTATTTAATATTATTATAATACAGTTAACTTCAGTTTTTTTGCCCCTCAACTAACCTAAATTTATCACTCAGTTCATTATATATAATTCAACAAAGCAAGATATCTGTTTGGGAAGTCAGCTTCTAGATTTGCATTTAATTTAAATGACCCAATGGGTGGCAAATTTGAATATTTATATTAGCCTAAAGCTTTTTTCTTTTTTGTTTAAGACGCCCCTCACAAACCGACCCAACTTCAGTTAAAATATGACATTAATATGTCATATTAAATGTTTTATAAATTGTTATTTAGTGCTAATTTAATTGTTTTTCACAAAGCCGTGTGTAGGAAAGAGTTAGATTAATTGACCTAATAGTTGGCTAAACTATGAAGCCCGGCACTTAAAGTACTTACGACTAAGTCGCCATTGGGGTATGCCATCTCAAAATAATTTGAGATACCTTGTGGTTTATCGGGAAACATGCGAGTCAGTTGAGGAATTTAATGTCGTGCCGGTATGTTACCATGGTAGCTCACTGGTTAGAGCAACCGACTAGAGATCGTGAGAGCCCTAGTTCAAATCCTGGCTATGGCATTGCATTTTTCAGTCTGACTCTACGTATCCAAATTAATACTTAATTTTCCCTCGGCGTGATTAGTTAGATCAGCTTAAATTTAAACTTCTTCTGGTGTACCATTTCTGAGATCGTATATTGTATATTTCTCTATTTCTTTTTGTTATGTTCAACCATCTATATGTGTTCTTGTTAATATTTGTATTTGTTTGGTAAGCTTTTTCCATGAGGCAACCTTGCAATAAAGAAAGCTATGAAAATAAAAACTGAATTCGCTGGAGGTAGTCGTGTCTTAGATGCAGCCCAAAATAATCCGTCATCTGCAGCAGCACATCGCTGAACATTGTTAAAAATATCGCTGAGAAAATAATGAAAGTTAAAAATAGAATTAAAAAAGACTAAGGAGTTTTACGAAAAGAATATCCAGTTGCCATATCAATATTTCATACAATTTGTGTCATTCTCAGAAATTAAATTTAAACAAAAATGTTTAAAGTAAGGTTAAAAGGGAAAGCTTCACCTTGTGTTCGCGGAAGAACCCTCAAATTCACGCCAAATTTGGATTGATTGCAAGTAAAAACATCAATGAAATTTATTAATATTTTCAAAAGCGTTTACTAATGACCATTAATGTTATTTAATAGCAAAGGGCTTTATTGGTTCAGGTATTCCAATAACTGCTACATTTTTTAAAAATATTTTAGCTTTTTATGTGCAGTGTTGACCGTTATTAGAACATTGGGAATTGCGCTTTTGCCTTTTTTTTTCACTTTTTTAATCTCTGGATGAATTATTTTTCGTCGGATGAAATGCCAATAAAAACATACTGCAGTAGTGGAAGTGGTGGGCGCATCAATATAAATGGGAAAATATTTTTCAGAACTTCTGCGCAGCGGCAATACGTATCTATGATTGCCAGTCACGCATTCTGCTAACCAGACTGTACTTAGAGAGGGGGTGGTGCATGCAGGTGGGGGGGGGGAAGAGAAAGCATATATAACTGAAAAAGTAGGGGTTGGATATTGACGGCGGGTTAGGGGGTGGTAAACCGGAGAGGGGAATGTGATGCAGTTTCCGAACGTAGGCAAAGGGAGGGGAAGTGTTATGCAGAAACTGCATGTGCGCGCGGCGCGATGTCTCCTCTTGCAAATATATATTATTTTTTTACTTCGCGTGCCCAAATGCAGTTATGTATACGCAAAACAAGGGGGTACCCTCTCTGTCGTTTTCGATTCCCCCACCACTTAACCCTCAATAACCTACAGTCCTTGTTCCCACACTCCCTCTCTTCCCTCCCTTTGTATTTTTGCCCACTGTTTTAATTGCATATCGCTAGCATTCATTTCAAAACAAATTGACAGTTTTTTTCTTTAATCCTTTCCTCGCGTAGATGCAAATAAAAATGCAATTTCTTTCGTGTATACTACATACAGTCATGCATTGCAAATGGAGCAAAGATTTTTTAAAAATATATATCATATATATATTCTAAATTTTTAGCACTTCCTGTTAATAACGAAAAACAACTGAATATTTACACTTTTTACAAATAAAGGTGAAAATAAATGGTTACTAACAATTAACTATAACTTCCAAGGAATTTAAGATAATGTAAAGAAATTTTCTAAATTATTGAAACGTTTTCGTAAAACATTGAGGTGATTATTACAGAAGTAAAGTTCCAATAATCTAAATGTCTATACTGCCAATGTATTTAAATTTGTAAATGAACTTAAGGTTAAATCTAACATTTTACCTGGGAATATGTTCTATAATCTCTAATTTGTCAAATTTTAACAGAATATGTAATTTTATTTGACACTAAGGATAAAACATCTCAAAATCTCCACCAATAGGCATTAGTATTTATTTTTAATTTTAAGAATTCATTATGTTTTTTGTTTATGCTTTCAACCATAATAATTTGAATTATTGATCAAAATTCTTATTTTTAGGACTATCAGCGTACATTCTATGCTTATTTTTAAATTAAATGTTCGTAAATATGTATAATAGACTTAAAATACATTTTGTTGTAGTTATATAACATGTGCCATATGAGAAAGCAGTGAACGAAAAGAGCACGTTTACACTTCGAAATGCACTGCTGAAAAATGGACACGCCTAACCACACAGCAAGAAGTGATTGCAAATATCAACACTATTAAAACTACTTTTAATGTATGTTAAGCATATTCTATCATATCAGCAGGTAGATTAAGGCCATTAAATAAGGATTCGGATATCAAATACCCTCACTAATTAGGAAACGTTATCAAGAAGGACTTATACCTCCAGCAAGCTTCTATTCTTTCCCATGACATTGTCATTGGCTACTGGGGATATTTTACGACTTTTATCTCTGTTACATCGGAAATGCGTGCAAGGTGCATCTGCAGCTGTCGTGCGGGAAGTTGGCCCATTTCAAACCAGTAGCATTTTATGTCTCTGACAATCGTGGAGTTGTAAAGCAAAAACAGTTCTTTCAACGACTGCTCCTTTTTGCGAGCAGTGCCGGAGTCAATTGCTTGTACAAACGGATTCATCTGCCATTAATGTCAGATGGATCATCAGTACGGATGTTCGTTGATTCCTCAAAAACCTACTTAAGGTATGTAAATTATCTTGCTCTAGTTTTAGGTGTGCTTAATTTTCCGTTGCATTGTTTCTCATTTTCTTTGTAAAATGTTCAGCGTTAAAGATCTTAATTAGCTTCTAAAGCTTTTTTGGTTGTTTGTTTTTTTTAATATATTGCATTGATAACGCCTCTGCTTCACTTTACTATTTGCAGATAGTGTTTAGGACGGGCCAGAAATGCAAGGCATTGTAGGGATGTTTCATAACTTTTTTGCTTATCTTGTATTTTGATCGAGTAAAATTCTAGAAACATATTGAAATTTGCCACTCTAAAATTATTATTTTTATTTTTTTCTGTTTTCAATTTTTAACAGATTGAAAGAAATCTATAAAATCAGTTACATGTTGTCACTCATTGCTAAATCAGATATATTCAAAGCTTTTTATAATTTTTCCTTTCAGGACAAAAATTAAAATAATAATCTCCGTACTATTTGGTGTTCCGAGCTGTATAATCCAAATTATTATGATTGAAATAAATTGTTTTATACTAGAGTAAAGATTAAAATATAAAAATATTTTATATAGGTATTATTTCTTTGATCTATGCGAGCATTTCAAGTGATCTGTATATTCATGAGAGATATTTTATAACAAAAATGTATACATTAATGTGAGTAAATTCTGTCTTCTTTCAATCTAAATATAAACTGTTTCGAAATATCTAAAAGCTACAAATCTATTTAAGACACACCATAAATGTCTCTAGAATTCCAGGTTTTTGCGTTTAAAAAATCTGGTAATTCAATTTCTTCTAATAAATTTAATTCTTGTTTTTTATTTTTAATTATTATTTAATTTGCATATTAGTACGTTAAATTGAATTTAAAAACTTTTTAAAACTGACTTTGAATTTAAGAGTAGCAGTAGATAGTTTTTTTGTATTAAATTAGTTTATGTTTAGTTTTAAAAAACGTATTATATATATATAGAACTCGTTTAAATGTTTAAACTCATATTTGATAATTATTTATTTAATATTTTATAGACAGTTAAATATGTTTTCAGTTAGTTTGATTTTAGGTAAATTCTGAATGATTTCATCATTTAAAATGTTTCTTTCTTCTTCTTTTTTTTACCTTAAAAGGGACAAAGTTTAAAAAGCGTGTTATAATGGTGTACAAGGAAGATGGGTCACCCTGTAGATGCAAGTGTGGTTAAATGATGTAAGAATACCCCACTCGACTTTACCACAGAAGGAAAAGTGGCCACCCGATAGTTATCAATACAGTTATCGCATATAGAACGAGTGTCGATATGGGTTATGGTGGGGAGAATCGCAATTGGCGAAAACGCATGCGATGGAGACAGTCAGGCGCGGTTTTCGCGATTGTTTGGAAAAAAATTAAAAATATTTGGCATCCCATGCCGCTCATCCATCCCTTCCCCTGTTGTTTTGTATACGTGTATTGCCGAGGGAGGCGAGGTGGTGTGGCACATATTACGGCCGTGGCGGGGGAGGCAAGGTTTATATTTTGGTTCGGTTTTATACGCCCTCCCGCTCACATCCCTCCCTTTTCACCCCTTCGGGGCACCCTTTTCTGCACATACAGCCCCCACCACGCACGACACAGAGTGCATGTAGGATATGATGGTTCGGATTGACCAATACTAGGAGCACACACATGTGAAATGTAGTCACTCATATTGCAGCGATGATGCTGATGATGATCGCACGGAAAAGAGAGGTGGTTGGAGGGAGGGGAATGTGAGAGAGAGTAGTGCAAGCATGGCACTGGAAGTGCAGTTGCATTTAGCTGCATAGCGATGCGGTGCTCGTAGCTTCCCCTCCTCGAATGATCTTGCACGTACGTGCGCGCAACGCAGTGGCATCATGTGGATTTAGGTGGCCAGTACGCTTCTTGTTGGCTTTTAGTTAGGCAGTGCGAGGCAGGTTAGCAGGAGGCCTACCATGGACAAAGGGGCAAAAATATTCTTCCGTTTCTTTTCATTTTTTTCTGCGAAAAAATTCTACAATGACAGTTCTTAATTTTTTTTCTACTTTCGTTTACGTTGGGAAGTTTCGTTACTAACGGTTGGTGATACTTTTATTTTAATTTCTTTCCTTTACTTCATAATTTGAGTTGTTTGATTTTACGTCAACTTTTCGTTTACTTTGCCTCCGCTGAGCACTTGCTGATTGTTATAATACCACCAACAATGCAACTCAACAATACTGAAGTTGTTTTATTTCGATTGTTACAGTGTCTTTCTTGATGAGATGGATAACTGCGTTTCGCAACAACATGTGGGCTAATGATGCAGGCCGTTGGAAGGAAAATGCAACTTTTATTGACGTTTTGTGTGTGAATTAGTTCCAATTTCCAAAGGACTCAATGACAAGTGGCTATTGTTAAACAATATCGTGCTATTACTAACTTTTCTGTGCAACATCGGGTGCATCCTTGGATACTCAGGATTACCCTTACTGTGTGCACGCTCTTACTGGATTATCATCAAACTTTAGACTTCAACAATATACTGTGGCTATTATGGAATACTCTCTTACTCAACAGTGCAATCCGTTACACAAATACACTGTTATGGACTCAAGTGCTATAACCAAAACTGAATCTCAGTGACATTCTTTGCAACCATTGGATTATTGAGTGTTTCTCAAGGATATTCGGTGTTTGGTGTAGTGCATTCTGAAAACTTTTAAAAACAGTATAGTGGCCTTTCAGTGTTTGACGCAACTGCCGAAGACCTGGATTGCCACTCTTTAATGAATTCTTGTGCCAGGATCGTGTATGATGACTGGACCAGGACAGAAACAAAACAGTTCAAAGTTCACGATATAGACGAGTCGTTATCGCCATCACCTTTCCCAGATAGGACCTGCCCATCCACCTCCAACCTCGCCAACCCGTCATCAAGCATCAGCAAAAGCCTCCTGAAGCCTTCGCTACCCCCGATCAACCATCATTCCACATGGTAATATAGCCCAGAAGCAAATCCATTCCCCTTCCCAAATCCCCTTTTACCTCATCATTATCACTAAGGCCGATACAATCACTTGACAAGGCAACAACATATGCATTAGCACTGTAAGTTTTTCTTCCACAACGTAGAAACCACCCTCTCATGACTTCTTAAGCAACAAAACGTAACCTAATCCTTAAGAGTCCGGTACATTTTTCCTTGAACTGGCCTACCAAAAACCTCACACTCGGTAAGCCCCTCAAGGATTCCTCGTTTTTTACCTGAGTTCGACCTCACGTTAAAATACATTCAATTGAGTTCAAAGATACCTTGAATATTTGTTCACAGTACAAATCTCCAACACGAGCAAGTGTTCCGAATATTTTACTTTCCATTATCAGCCCATGTTTTGACACCTGTCTGGATTTATTATCCTTTCCAAAGCCATCCTAAGTTTCTTATTGAGCGACATTATATATACAAAAACGATCCTTATCTAAATCATATATACAAAAAAGATCCAGTTTCGTGTTGTGCGACTTTCGGCTGTAGGTGCTGTTCAGCATCATTTTTATTCCTAGTCTCTTCTGAGTCACAAAACGACCGTCCCAAGAAAAAATTCAACCTAAAGTTCCTATTATTTATAATTAGATCCTTGGCTATTTTACAATAATAATTATAGTTATAAGAAGAAAACATACTGTGCCTACAAGTGAATTTTACGAAGTTACGGCCACAAACTCTAACGAACGCTGACCTCAAAGTGCAACGGCTGTAATATCGAGAACTTACTCAGTGAAGATATTCCTCGCATTGGATTTATTTTGTTGCTTCTTGCTATCGAGTGGAGATAAACGTACAGTGTGCCTCAGCAAGTGGGCTTAATAACGGAACTTTACTGCAATACTCCCGTCGCAAATATTATCCAGGTGGGTCAACTCCCATCATGCATGCTCACTCTCTTTATGTTAAATTTCCTTGGTGTTTGCTACGTTTCCATGTAAGAAATATACAGTTGTCATTGAGCGCGGCTATTTCTCAGAGCAACTGCTCAACCAAAGATGCACGGATATGAATTCTGTGCTCCAGCACGAGTGTCACTTAAGCACTGTCTTGCACATCGATTTTTCAACTTTTCAAATCCTTAATCATTTGTATTTAATTGCTAAAGAAAAATAGCCACGCTCAGTAATGTGTTATATTGTAAAGAATGCTGTTTAACAAATTTCTTCGTGAAACCAGGTTCCAAAAAGTTTAGCTGAAACTTAATGCTCCTGACGTTTGTTCATCTATTAACGCGGTCTTATTTCATCAGTACGTTATGAAAATATATTAATGCATTTATTTAATGGATTATAAGAAAATCCAGTAAACTATTAGAGTTATGCTCAATAATTGTTAGCCCTAAATTATGTTACACATCAGCCTCCTTTTAAACTTCTAAAAGAAATCAAAGCTTCATAAAACATATTCTTCTCTACATAATTCACAAAAATGTTCTTGTTGCTGAGTTTGCATGTACTTTCTCTCATGAACACTTTGGTTTCTTTTCCTATTTTTGTAGAGGTATGTGCTAGTTTGAAGAACAGCTATTGGGCATCAGATATTGCTTTACATTTACAGTTTAATATAAGTACACCTAAGTAATCAACTTAAACTGTGCTATAATTTTGGAATTGTATCATCAGTTAATAATACTAGCAGAGCTCACACTTCTTCACATCATTCAAGTTCTTGGTCATTCCATCTACAAATGAAAAATCTTCCGCCATATATTGGCCTTTCAGGACGAGCAATAAACCCAAACGCATTTGCAGCGTTTCATTTATTATCATTTTTAAATCCTATTTGTTACTATTTATCATCATCCATTAAAATTCAGCAACCAGGTCCTTACTGCCACTGCTGACAATTTTGGACAAGGATGATACACTTGGGAGATAAATGGTTATTCAACCCCTAAAATAGTTACTTCATATAAAAAGTTTTAACCAAAACTCCCAAAGAACTTGAAGATATTCTGAAAATGTGTGCAATTTCCGAAATAAAATAGAACCACTTAAGCTGCTCTAGAACTTCATGAGAGAGTCCAGGTTGGCGCTTTACTTCATCATGAGGAGTGGTTTCCATACGGATGCCTCAACCATGTAGATTTCTTTAATAACACACACAATTCATCACGAAATTATATCAGCTAAAACTATTAAATACTCTGTTCTTTTCTCCATAAATATTTCTATTCATTCTTGGAAGATCGTACTTCTTCACATGTATGTGGCCCATCCTGGTGACGGATGGAGTATAAGCTCTTATTTGCAAACTAACATTTCCTTAACTGAGTTTACAAAATGAAACCTTTTTACTGATTGGATCAATAAGACGCTTCATGAGAGTAATTAGCCCTAATGTTTTGTACATACAAACACCCAAATTATCTTTATCTTCTTGCAGTTCCAGATGTGTCTCAGATATTTGATTGTTTTCAATTAAATTTTCCTTAATAGCGTATTCTATTCAGTTATCTCTGTTGTAAAACTGTTTTCCTGCCTTAGCTTGAATGAATTTCCAGTAATTTTGGATTCAACAAATTTGAAATAGGACTTTGAACTCTTTCGCTGTAAACTTTTGGAATATGTTGTAACCAAGGTATTTCTCCGTTCATCTTCGTGACTCGTTTTCTAATATTTAGTTATCTTTAGATTCTGCTGTTAAATTTTAAAACAAACAATTTTCCTGTTGCAACAATGAAAAGTCTTCCGGTTAAGTTCCAACATCATACTTATCATTGTTCTGTTAATATTTACTAAACTTCTACTATCTCTTGCTTGATAGCTTCTATATTGAGAAGTCGATACAGAAATGTATCAGTTTCTGGAATGAGGTAATCAATTCTACATATTTCGCATAATTTAAATTGTATTTGTTTTAAGAAAAATGACAGATTGGGAACATTCAGAAATAATGAAACTAAATAATCTAGACATTGTTTATCCTCTTCTTGTAACGTTTTTGTTACAAGCATACTGACTGATATATCGTAAAATCCTCTTTCTCCTTGACAGAGAAATGGAGTTTTATTTTCGCTTCATTCAAGTACAAGATGCTTAGACCTAGAAATATCTCGTTTAATTTAGTTATTGCTGATCATATGTAACAATTCTCGATTTCAAAAATATGTTGGTATAACATAGCTGTTAGTAGTTCCGTCAACAATGTTGGTATCTAATTATGCTGTTTATCTTGATAAGTATCATTACATATTATACTAATGTTTATGCAATACTAATTGCATCTTATGGTCACTAAATAGGATATATGGATTAAATTAAAACACTGCTTATTTCTTCTGATTTAAAATAATCTCTCTTTTGCTATAGAATTCACCAGTTATATCTTATTTAGTTGAGTTCTTTGGAAGAGTAGTGAAGAAAAAAATGGTCACAAAAAGACTTTGTGGCGTGCTTTTCTCTCATTTGGCCTTCTAGCTAGTGGAAGAAACATATAATTTCCTCTAAAAAACGCATAGAGGCCTAAGGCTAAGAAACGTAAGTTCGGTGTTATTTCAAAGACATGGTTCACTTTTTAGATAACGGGGCATTAAATATCACTGTATTGTGGCTAACAGCGAGGGAATTTGGCGCGAAAACAGTGCATGCACATGTAGCCTCCCACGTGTGCGTTTGGCAGGGAGTGGGGAGTTGCCACTTCTCCCTGCAGCTCACCCCCTCCCAAGCGTCCAGTCCGCCCCCAACCGTTGTGCAACGCTTCGCTTCCCGCGACAGACACCTGATGGAAAGCAGTAACATTCTGCAAAAATTGAGGCACTTCACATCTGTTCTTTGTACTTCTTTCTTTGTTGACTCCTTCTTCCGCTGTTAGAAACCTTGCGGCAATTTTGGCACCTTGGTTCCCTGCATGCCAGATAATGTCATAATATTCACCTTACTCTCAACACACGGCAGGTTTTCCTACTTGCATCGCTAAGATACCCATGCTTTCAACATGGATCGAGTTGTTTTCCAATAAAAGTCAATTGTAAGAATGAAAAAACATTTTACTGCTACAGGAAACAAATTCAAAATGGAACCAGTAATTCGGTTTTATTACAAACATCTTCAACACATTTTATATCTGAAGGAATCATAATTCTAATCTTCCAATTACCATAAAATCGCCACAAACCTATGGTTAGTTCTTCTATGCAGTTTCTCATTTCTTTCTCTTAAAACATCTAGTCTTCCAATTTTAAAATTATCATCAATGTTCATTTTTCTACACCAACAGACTATCTTAAAAGTTTCTAATCTACAATTATATAAAATTAATTTTTTTAATGCCAATAGTCAATTCTTCTAGGCCAGCTTCTATAAATTCAAAAAGTTTATAATTAACAACGGTTATCAGATACCTGTTTTAATTTTTCTCTCCATTCATCTCTAATTTCCAATCATCAAAATGCCAAAAGCTGATTCTTCTATGCCAACTTCTTCCACAAATTATCTTAAGATTTGCTAGTCTTCCAATTATCAAAAATTAATATGTGTAATGCCAACGTTTATTCTTTTATGCCAGTTTCTTCTATAATTTGTTTTAAAATATTCTAGTATTCCAATTATAAAAAGTCGCTAAGCCCAAGAGTCGATGGTTCTAGTCCAGTTTTTCCTGTAAATTCTCTTAAGTTCCTAATCTTCCAACAAACATGAACTCACCATAAGTCAGTTGTTAATTTTTCTGCGTAGCTTTATTTCATTTCTACTAAAAGTCTCTAGCCTCCAAACATCAAGACATTATCACATGTAATGCCAATAGTCAATTCTTGTAGGACAGCTACTTCTTTAAATTTTATAATCCCCAATTATTAACTATAGATTCAATAGTTAACATTTTAGGCCAGTTTCTCACACAGATTTTCTTAAAGGTCCTTCATCTCCCAAATATTGTAAAATAACCTTAGGCTTGTTATTACTTTATCTAGTCAGCTTCTCATAGCGATTCTCTTCAAAGTTACAAAATTATAATGGGCATTGTTTAATTTTTCTACATCCGCTTCTCATTTGCATATACAGGGTTAATAATTAAAAGTTTCTAACTTCTATTATCATATAATCACCATAGACCAATAGATAATTTTTGTAGCCCAACTTCTCACATAAATGTTCTTCAAAATGTTTATCTTCCAATTTCATAAATTATCTCAAGTAATACCAATAGTGAATGTTTCTAGTCCAGTTCTCACATAAATTCTCTTAAAAGCACCTATTCTTACAATTATCAAAGGCGATGTCAAGGTGAGTTTTTCAAGGAAAGGAAGTATTTCTCTCTAAGAACTTATATCTATTAAGTCACTACCAGAAATTGAATTAAGCTATATAACTAATATTCTTAAATATAATAATAAGATAGTATATGCATTTTATAACAAAAGGTTTACTGCTACAAATCACCATTATCAAAGCAAAAGTTAATGTCAAACAGCAAATGTAAGAAAATGCTTTTACTGAAAATTAATAGAAACTAATTTATTTCTATAGGAAAGTAAAGCCCAACGTTACATAGAAACTGCGCACACATCTAGCTACATTTATATTTCAGTCAGTTTACATAAATACTTCAAAATAATTAGTTTCAGAGAAAAGAGGAACTTACTACCTTTCGTACAAGATGTTGAGGATATTTCGATATATCTTCAATTTATAACGACTCTGATTGACTAACCATTCATACCAGGAAATGAAATGCTGTAAAGTAGTCATATAAAAGTAATATACTTTACTCTGCTTGGTTACCGTAAAATTGTCTTTCCAAACTTGGGTTCCAGCAGTATCTCTAATTATAAGTTCATGTAATATTTTATATTTTGCAGCCGAAAACTACCCATTTATTCTTTGACTCAAATGCATAAGGAGAGCAGACATATATTCTGGGATCACTCGTACATGCAATTCCAACAACTTCTTGACGTATTTTCAGCTAATTTTAGGTTGATAGTATGTTGCTACAGCAATGTCTTCCAAGCAAACATTGCCTAGTTTGACTAGTCCTAAGTATTCAAAAGATGTCGAAAATATTACCGTACTTGCATAACCGCCAGGCTTCAAGGCTACCTGATCAGAACACCGACAAAATGGTAGTAATTTTTTAGCAGTAAGTTGTAGATTATTCCAGCGATTATTCCGCACCAGTAACTTCTATTCTTTGCATGTAAGGCTAAAGTAATTTTTTGTGCACGCATGTTACGTAGCAATGATTGTAATAACGACTTTATCTGTGTAGAAATAGGAAACATTTTTTTTTTGTAGTCGGGCACGCCATTATTAGATTCGTTCTAGATTCGCTTGTTTTTTAAGCTGCTGCTGCAAACGAAAACCTTGTTTATAGCGCTAGTGTTGTTGATTCACCGCTAAGAGCTTCAACATACCTATTTTGATGGACTTTTAGTGATGTAAAAACAACTATTGAAAGAGTTTAAAAATAAATAATCAAGGTTTATTTCTGAGAAATATTTTTCTCAGATACAGAAGTCTGATGTTTAAGAACTACATCATTCAAGCTATAGGTATTTTCCAACCCCGCCCCCTCCAAAGAAGAATGTTCTATTTTAGAAATAGTTATGACTCATGAGTAGCCATGCAATGCTATAAATATTAGCTAGGGCAACGAGACCGGAATATCTATGGTTTAAATCCCGGTTACCCCATTGAAATTTTCAGTCCGGTTCTATATTTCATATACACGGTTTATGTGCCAGGGCATTTAACTACTCCTTTGTCTTCTATTTAGTAAATTATATCCCATTTCATGCTTATAATTCTTCGCTTTTTAACATTTGAAATGTCTAATTAAATTACTTAAAAGCATATTTCAATAAAACGGCTGCTAATTTTTCCGCAACTATGAGTCTTATTTTCTTGACTTTTTCGGGTCATTTCTTCATTAGCTGCACTACAGTTTGCTACTATAATATGTATTGACAATCTCACTAGGGATTTTAGGATCTTCAAACAGTACCAACAACTTAAGAATGCCGTTGCTCATAACAGATCGTAAGAAAATATGGAATAACATAGGAGATTTCAATGCGCGGTTAGAAAACGTCACCTCAAAGAGAGGCGGGCGCCTGTATTCGTATTTAATACACATGCCTTAGTTTAAAGGCATAACATCCAGCAAATTTCTTACTGTGTGGTTAGCTTATGTTGTATCCATGCATTGATTTTAACTCTCTCCAGCAACTCTTGGTGTTCTATAGGGGTGTGGTTGTACGGCATCCAGAACCTGTTTTAGCACCTCCACTTACTACGGAGGGTGAGACTTCACCCCGTTCAGTCAGGTTGCAACGTGAGCTTCTTCATAAGAGTTGAATGACCTGAATAACTGTGAATCATGTACCGCTCTGTAAAAGGGGGTGATCTTCAAATTCTCTTACATAGCAAACTACAGACAGACCTCGTGATTTCACAACATGCATTCGTCGTTGTTGAGATAATTCAGATCATTAATATATTTGGATTAATACGTCATTTTCGCATGAATCTTGGAATGAACTGAGTTTCATATATTCTTAGATATGTCTCTTTCTTGCTTTATCAAACCCTTATCCACATTTTTCTAAACAAGATTCAAAACAGAAAAAATTGTGATTTTTAAACTTTCAATATGTCCTGTAAACGGCATCATGCAGGTACTCATTGTACATCCTAACCGTCGTTACGGCATTTGAGTCCTCGGCGAGAGTTTCAGCATTGCCCGTCAGAAAGCACAATGAAGCGCTGATAATCCTTCTAATTTTCTGATTTGCTTCAAAAGTATTAATGCAACATTCAATGGCGTTTTTCAACTCTCTACTATACAATTATTGTCATCTTATGAACATAAACATTTTTTGACTAATTTATAGTTTCTTCGAAGAAAACGTTAATCAGTTATTAGAAACTTGTAACAACCATATTGCAACTAACTTTAAATTTATATCCAGTGAATTTTTATATTTTTGATAATTTCTCAAATATAAATACGGACTTGAACTTACGATGACAAAATGCGTACAACTTTCTTCTTGCTTGCGCATCAAAAAAGATTTGAACATATGAGTGTTTCACTCAACAAAAGAAAATAGTGTTTGCTTCTGGAAATATTTGCATCATGATATCTTCAAAAGTTTTCGAACACATATATTATACGCTGAGTAGGCACAGATGTTAGACTCTTTATATTTTCAACTAAAATGATTACAGTTTTTGTCTAAGTATTCCAGAATGTTCTTCCAGAGTTTATGATGTTCTATTATATGAATTTCATATATACATTTTTAGATTGTTCGCTTATTTAAACAGTTTCCATTCCAAAACAATTCTCAGCAATCTTGATCATATTGAATATTTCTGTGTTCAAACCTTGTTATAGAATTATAAAATATTTTAAAACATTTCTAAGGATACCTCAAAAACAGAGGAAAGATAAGACAAGTTTAGGTTCTTGTGCATTTTTCACAACTATTTTCTCCTGCACTTGCTTTCCTGATCTGTGTCATCTAGTCGTTATTTTCCGCATTTTGCCTCCTCATTTGGCCTTATTGGATTTAAATAGAGGCGAAAGCATTATAATAAAAACTGATTCAGAAAATGTCTGATATTCTTTCAGCGAATCTGAGGATAACTTTAGAAACATCTCCTACTTTATATCTTTATTTTCTTCTACTCCATAAAATGGTAACGCTGGCGTTTAAGTGCTGACACGGCACATCATAGAAATCAATATGTATGGTTACAGAAAAGAACGTTCTATGTTATCTTTCTTGGAACGTTTAATCCGCAGGCTTAGAATTATTATTCAGTTTAAAAATAATTAAATCTTGAAATTGGGCGAGTTTATCTCAGAGGTGCTTCAACTGGTTTGGTTCGGTTTTATAAATAGGATCGCAAGGATTAAAATATCTTTATGGTCTTCAAACTTTCTGACACAAGATTGATTTATGAATTTCTTCAATACTCGAACAGCGTTGTTTATGTGTCCAGTTTTTTACACTTACACGTATATCCCCTCAATGATGAGTTATGTCGAATTGGTTGTGGAAAAAAGCGAGGGTTGGAGGGAAGGGGGAGCGTTGCAGCTCTGCTGTGCCACAATAATAACAACAAGCACGGCTTAATCTGCCCCTACCCCTCCCTTCTCCATCTCTGTCTATACCTCCAACACGTTCATCCTGCACCAATATCGCGTTCTCGATAAATATAAAACAAAATAACACCCCTGTAGTAAATGCGAAACAACAAAAAAGATCATTTTTCACTGACTTCTCATGTATAAAAACAAAGTGGAATATATATATATTTATAGTCATCAGAGAAGTAGGTGGAGGAAAATTCTAAAGGAAGTGTCAAAAACCTTTAATTACAGCGTTTCGTAGTATTTGAAAAACCTTATAGCTATATAGTTTGCAAATGCAGCAAAATAAATTGTTTATAAAACAGAATCTTGCAGTTTTTATTCAAATTCTAATAAAAACAGCATATTTCTGAAAAGTTTCATTCTGTGATACGTAATGTAAAATATTGTGTATTTATTATTCGGAAATGAAGAGTAGAAGTAAAAATTGCTTGTAGATAGCTTTCAAGGGAAAACTAATAACTATTTTCTCCGCGAGATGTTCCAACACAAAGAAAAACACTCATCTACCATGTAGTATGAAATAGAACATTTCGCTTTTAATTTGTTTGAACATTTAAAATAGAGAAAAAAAGATCTACGAAGCAGACGATTTGCTACTGCTGCTCACATGTTAGGATTATTTATTGACCAGGATGCCACTCTCGGCAGTCAGTGAATGAAGAACCTATAATACGCTGTGAACCAAATATTTTGATTACATTTGATGATAACGGTCAAAAAGTAATGGAACGGAGCAGTAATTAATCAGAAAAATACATATTTTTGAAAAAGTTATGAAAGCTCCTTTCCAACTTAGCTTGGTAGGTACTTGTTAAAAATAACCTTTTGCCCAGTATAATTTCACGGAGAAAATTGAAAGAATATTGATATAAGTTAAAATTAGGATATAATAAGGTTAGATATTGTTTAGCTATTAAATTAGACAACTTATGTCGATTTTCAGACACTGGAGGAGAACCTAGGAATTGAATTGAAATTGCTACAATTTCATCTATTATGGAAATCTACATCTTTTATGGAAATTGCTACAATTCATTCTATTTTTACTTTTAGAGCGTGAAATGTAGTTACCTAAGTATAAAGATGCCTCTGCAGTCGAGTGGTCAGCGTTCTGACTTCTCACTCAGAGGTTCCGGGTTCATTACCCGGCTGGGGCGAAAAATGTTTCTTTAATTAGAATGATTTCTTATCCCCCACAGAGTCTGGAAGTATGAATGTTAGCGCGAATGTGTGTATTTAATGTATATGTTGAAAAAAGTAGTGTTAATGAACCTTATTGTTTCTAAAGCACTGCCCCCCGATATGACCATAGAATATGAGCGATATATAAATGAAACAATAAAAAATAACTTCAAGCGTAATAAATAAGCTTAGAATCGTGGCAAAGCTTTTCTTACAATGTTGACACATCAGTATCAAAAGATTAAATTAAATAGGTATTTTATGTATCAGTATGAAAAGTGCGTAAATATATTGATCTCTATATCATTAAGAATATAAAAATTACATAGGTATATACCAACGTTACTAAACGCATAAATCAAAATTGATTTTAGAACCTTTGATGTCACCAGAAAAAAATCACATGGAATGCACAAGGGGGAGGGGGCGTTGTTAGTGAAAGGGTTCGAACGCGGCACCACAAGAATGCAATATTGCTGTGCTTTTATGATAGCTCAGAATAAAACAACAACAGGAGTCCCTGTTTAATTCAGCATGAGATATTAAAATACTTTTTTCTGACAGACCTCAAAGCATGTTTGAGGCGAGATACCTGAACAAAAATTAAAAGAATAGAGAATGTGACTTTCTGGACGAACTATTGAACAGCATTCTGGCTTTTTAGTCTAGAGGTCCGGTTTTGATTCCTGACTGGCAAATTGTTCTTTAACTAGAAGCATTCACTGTCCTCCAAAGAGTCTGGAATTATGAATTTGAGAATTGCTGCTTAAGCCTTAACTTCTATATGACCAACTTCAATCAATTAAATAACAGGTGGGATGTAAACCAGGAACAATTTCTCTAAATTAGGTGTTAATGCATATTTTATTTGAGTTTTATAGTATATGTATAGACAGGTATTTAGAAATAGCATGTTTTCATGAGTGCTTGTTGTTTACTTGCATGCTCTTTCTTCCTTGTACTAATTAACTATCTATTAATCTTATAAATACGTTTTAATAATTATTTATAAATGTGTAACAATAATTTATATGTATCAACAAAAGACACCAAAGAAAAAAAAAACAGTTTACGTTTGTAGTAAGTTGTTATCGAATTTACAACGAAACACTGACATCCTTAGAAAATGTCTTAAACATTATTGTATTTACTGATTGTGAAACATCGAATATTGCTTTGTTACACAACCACTTTTTAAACGATTTTTCTAATTGTGTTATTGAAATAGTTTAGTAAATAGGTTTGGAGACTACTGTCCAACATCGATCAAAAACATCGTATGAACCCAGATTGTCCGATAGACTTTTCTGATACAAGGTTGAAAGTGTCCACCCAGTGAAGTGTCTTGAGAAAAATAAATTAATTTAGAAAAATTTATAAAATTTGTAAGATATACACTCTCAGGAGGGGATAAATAAATTCACTGTGGTTGAGTGGTCAGCATGCTGGCTTCTTATCCTAGTGGTCTTTGGTTCGATTCTTAACGGACTGTGATGATTAGATGTATTCCATATCATATTAATGTAATGAAATGTGGATATTAGGGAATAAGTGTTAGTGTACTTAAAAGTTATAAATTAAAAACCCTAATGTAAAATCCCACTGTGGAGCAGCGAACACCGTGAAAGAACTTTTTTCTAAAATCAAAGCAGACAATAATTAAAAAAAAAACAGTTTAGAAAAGAATCGTCCCACAACTGTAAAAATGTTCAAATACTTTGTATAACAAAGCGTTATTTTTTTAATGCTTTTCCGGCTCCCTTTTCAGGCAATGTACATGCAATGTGATATTTTGAAAACCGGAATAATATTTTTTTCTGAAATGTACAGTCTTTCCGGTATTAAGGGTTTACCTGCAAGAACATCAATAATAATGGGAATTTCTACAATGTCTTAAAACATTATTCCTGCTGAAGGAGAATAAATAACAAAGTTTGTCAAAACATTAGGTTATGATATATTTTTGTGTCTCATTAGAACTCTTCCCTTTGGTGAAACATTGAACCTATTCTCTAATTATGACCTAACTTATGTATTTTTTTCATTCATATACACTTATGAACATGAACATTTTGAAAGTATGAGTTTTGGCTTCTACACGTTACACGTCAGCTATGTTCTCGAACCAAAAGTTATCCCTAAAAATGCTACTCATGCACCTGGATTTATAATAATTATAAGATGGAGAGCATTTTACACAACAGCGCTAGTAGTAAGCCCTTGACTTGGCTGCCTCTGTGATCTGGGGTTAACAAGCTCCAAATCCAGAGCTCCCAGGATCGATTGAGGATAGGGACTAATCTTTAGCCAGGATTGTTCCCTATCCTTCGGAAAGTATAAACGAGAGTCTGATCTAACAACCCACGATTAACATGGACAGTAAATAAGCGAACTCGTCTTGAACAATAAATTTCTGAATGGCAAAATATTACATATAATCTAAGTAAATAGAACGAAAAAAAAACTCTTGACCAAGTTTTTAAGTTTTGTTAGGCTACAGGACCTTAAAATATATATAAATTTATTTAATGTTTTATTGTGAATGTTGAGGAATCATTAGCACCGAGAGTAAAGACATCCTGAGAGAAATACTCTCTTATGGAAGCACCCAGCAAATACGCGTCCGAAATTTTATAAATGGGTGTTTTAAAAAGTGTTTGTATATTTGAAATTCTTTGAGAAAAGATAATAATACCAGAACATGAGCCTCTAAAAGTTGACAATTTTCAGCAAACTGCTTCGTGCATTCAGACGAAATTTTCACTATATCTACGTACATAAAATGCAAATTTTACAAGGAATGTCGCATTATTCTTGGGACATTTGCAATTTGATACTCCGTTACATTCTGATTTTAAGTTCTGCTGAAGAACGTCCAGTATTATTCAGTTTTATATGAAATTTCTTCTTTACCTTGACTGAGTGGGGTACGCGTTTATTGCGTGGTAAAATAGGAAATGAAATCAGGTTTATCTTTAGTCGAGTTATTATTTAATTACTTGACCAGGCAGAAGTGCCTTACCCATGCGTGAGCTTTCTTATCAAGTTGTGTGAACACAGCAAAGGAAATGTGAAAAGGAAGTTTGAACACGGCACACCGGATATTGTACGTGCACACACATGCACCAAGCGGCAAACTTTAGCACTATAACCCTGCTTCGAACCTCTGAAGGGGGAAAAAATATACCGGGGGGATCTGCTTCATGATTCATACATGAAATCGTACTATCTGCACCAGCAGTTCTTTTTTTATGTTTGATTATTTAAATTACGTTCGGGAGACTGTTAGAAGGGGTGAGAGAGGGTAGAACAGGGAGTGGCTGCAGGGTCCTGGGTTCGATGGCGGAGGGGGACGAACAGGCGAGGGGTGTGACGCATAGAGTGAGAGAGAAGATAAAATAATTGCATGATTCGGATTGGTCGATCGTCATCATCATTGGCTGGAACAGTCATCGAGGATCGTTCGGCCATTTTGGATTTCTGAAACAGGGGGGTCTGCATCTATGGAGGCGGGGGTGGAACACGATACTTTGATATTGCAGGACTAAACTCCACCCAGTTGCCACACATTAGCACCTCCCCTTTGCTCTTAGCATGCGGGAAATACATGTCCATGGGCGGGATTCGAACCCTGTCCCCGCATGGCAGCGACACTAAACTCGTCACTCCACCCCATCTCTTCCACCCTTCACACTCCCTCTTCTGTCCTCCCGCACACACGCGCTAAGCGCAGAATTTTTTTAATATCACTGTACAAAAACATAGTCCTGGCATTGATGACATCGCCAGTTATAATTTCGAAAAAAATGGAAAGAAGGAAGGAAAGAAATATCTGATCCGGCACAAAAACATTTTATCGTGCCTAACAATCATTTCGTGGTTTTCCGGGATTGTTTCATCGTTTGAATCATAAAAACACTTTAAATATTTATTATAGTTGCCCTTTTTCCCCGAGCTAGTAACAACTGTGAAAGGATAGGAATATTTAAAAAGGCATTAACTCCAGCCACTCGTCCCTTTAGCACTGTCCTGCTATAGGATTTTCAATATTTAACTTAGCTGCATTTCATACACTTGTTGACATTTTTCTGCAAGTCAATGGAGCTAGTGAAACCTACGTTATATCCATTATTCAATGCATTTCTCTTTTTGTTTCACTCTATTTTCTATTCTCCTTTTACTTCTTGCATGCATTATCTTGGGAGAACATCATTTTCTTCCCCCTTACAGATTCCCATGCTGGAATTTTTTAATAAGTTTGTATTACAATATTACGCTTATTAGTATTAAACAAATTCTAAATGTTCTCCAAATTCGAATCACAGATCTCCAATTCCAACACCGTAATCGCTGAGCTACCATCGCCTTTTCTACAACATTCTCGCGTTTTATCCTATCTCTCTGGAATCTTCAAACGTTTATCAATATTTTGTGTTGATGATGGTGCTCTCAGTTTATGTACACAAAGTTTGGAGTGACTAAATCTGATGCTTAATAATCTTATTGGATGCATTTTCATGACTGTAAATTTCAGAAGATTTTAATGTTTTTCTTGCCGTTACTTCCAATTCATTTGCAAGAAAGTTTCAACTTCACTCAAAATAGTCAGCGTCCTTGACATATCTATTTGGTCAAATCTGAAATCCTCATTTGCACTTTAGTTTTCTCCAAATATTTACAACTGTACAAGTTATCTTTGTATTAAAATAACTTTTTTCTTGTTGAATTACCCAGATTCTCATCCAAATGTATTCCTTGTTAATACATTTTCAGCTGTGCTAAACAGGGATATTATGTTAGATCGTGATGCAACTCTAATTCTTCTTTCATATTTCACTTCAGACTGTTGGAAGTCACTCCAATATTCTATACTAAAATTTCCCCAGAAATACAGGTTTTAAGGGCCATGAAAAAATAAAACTCTAAGAAAAATGACCACATATATGTATGTATATGTGTGCGTGTTTGTGAAAAGCAGAACTAAAAAGCGAGTAATACAATAAATAACAAACTTTTTAAATTTGCATTTTCCAAGGCTGCATGCAACAGGAAGGTTTTTAAGAAAACCGCCCAACCTATACTACCATATACATGGAATCAGTTTTTTCAATTTATTTCTTAAAAATTATTTTGATAAAATATACACGCTTAAAGTTATTTTAATGACAAATATAATGAATATAATATATATTTTGAATTTTTTCAATAAATTTTGAATTACTTATTTTGTACTTAAGAGAAGTACAAAATCTTACTGCACAAAAATGTACACCTCGGTAAAGTACACATTTTTTGTAGCGTTCTCCATTTCCGAGATATTCTCTGTTATTGGTTTAAATTTTAAGGGAAAATTGTTATTCGTTTTTTCTCAGAATTTCAAAGTTTAAGTACCGCTTAAACACGCTATGTAACTCTAATCCGATTATGCCTGAAAAGAAATTCGCAATAAAACCATATCTGTAACAGTTTATCTCGAATATCGGAGTTAATTAGTACAAATATTTTGTTGGTGAATGTGTAAGCAAAGGTATGTGAATTGGCAATAAATTTAGCTCTCGTTAACTCATATAAAATGTTAGGCATGAGTCCAGCTTGCAATAAACACGGAAAAAAAAAGTAAAATACCTTTCACGCTTGAACTTCTAAGGCAGCTGTTGAGAAAGAAATATCTTCTACATGCATTTCCAGCTACGAAAAGACGCTTCTTCGTTCTTTCCAACGAGACTAATGATGTTCCTGGCTTTAAATCACGCAATTTTTTGTTCCCTAACACGATGTAATATGAAATGCAAACAAAAAGAGAAAGCCATAAAACTCATTGTAAACAAGCAATAAGGCAAATCGGTTTTTGATTTGACACTTGCCCATTCTGTAGCTGCCGTTGTTGTGGTGTTATAGTGTGGAACATGAACTGCACGAACAGTGTTTCGTGATAAACTGGCTTAAGAGCCCAGGATTTGTGTTACCAGACTAGTTGTTTTTAACATCACCTACTAATTTATAATAATTATAACGAGCAAATGTTTCCAGCAAATCAAGTTGTATACAAAAATTATCAGTACTTATATAATTTTCTCCTTCTTTATACTCCTAAGAATACTTGCCTAATTGAAATGAATTTCTGGTTCTGTGACATCCACGTTTCCTTTATATTGTTTGCAGTCGAATACATAACGAATTTTATATACCTTACTGATACTATAAATGTATTGTCTACTTCACAAACGAGAAAACATACTTATTCTAAAATAAAATACTTAGAGTACAGCATTTTCTACCTAATTTCACTGAAATATAGATATATAGCATTTTAATATGGAATGCAAAGCTTGGCTAACTTAGACAACCATAGAAACAAATTTCGCGTGTGAAATTTGACCAAAATAATAAAAATTAACAAAAAAGTATAATAAAATGATATAGATTTCAAACCTTAAGAAAATATATCATTTTGCCCACTTGGTATACTTTAACTACCAATTAACTGAAGGCTATAAATGGATAGGCGCCTTCTTATTAATAGGCACTCCCAAATCTAAACCTATTTTTTCGAAAACTTTTTTCCAATATTTTTCCATACTCAAAATGTTCCGTTTGCTTCAAAACGTCTCAAAAGCATATTAAATAATATTTTATACACTTTTTTGAAATAAATCTCCAATTACACCAATAAGGACTAAACATAAAAAATAAAACGTGACAGATTTATTTGCAAAATCATTTTCAGTAACACTGGAATTTAATATGTGAATATTTTTCATAATAGATTACGTAGCTCATTTTTATTAGAACAGTGAATTTATACATTACAGTTATTATTTTAATAACCATACAAGCTAGAATTTTGACTAACTGATATAAACTTTAATAAGACATCTAACATTATGGATTTTCTAAATTTCACATATGCAATACATTAAGAACAACTGTGAGAAAGACTAGAAGGGATATTGCTAGAAATGAACCAATAAGACAGGAATTAAAATTAAGGAATCAATAATTGAAGTTGGCTGTCCCCATACTAATTGGAGATATACTGCCTGCTATGAATGGGGTCCTTGGTTCAATTCCCGGCAAAGCGTGGATTATTCCCTTTGCTCCCCAGAATCTGGAAGCATAAATGAGAGTACAATGAGTGTCTTGTCCGTGTGTGACCTAAGGAATAATTTCAAAGAAAAATAGAAACCCAATGACAAACAATAGTACACGAGTTAACACCAGATAATATGCTTCAAATGTGAAAGACCACTGATATGACTATTGCGGTTAAAGACAGGGTATAAATGGAACAATTAAAAAACATAACATAAATTAAGGAAGAGAAACAATTGGAAAGGTTTGGGTATGTCTGTAGAAAGACGGAAGAGAGGAAAATCAAAAAGACAATAGACTTGAGAGTAGAAGCAAATTAGGAAGAGGAGAAAACAAGGATTTTAATGGTAAAACACAACATATGCATATCACAAATTGGATGGAAAATAGTGTTTGAAATAAGCAGAATGTGGGCGACAAGAGAAACAGTGACAATAGTGGCAAAGAACAAACAGCCTGACAATAAAATATGATTTTGCATTGAGATGTAATAGGAGTACCATGCAAAATAATTTAAATCATTCATAATAACACAGTATTCACAAATAACTTACTTTATTATAAATGTAGGCCTTAAAATGATGTAAATCTCACCAAAAGTTTTTCATAACAAGGAACTTATATTTCGAGTCCAAATTTATAATTCTGTAACTCATTCACAGAAGTTATGATCAATTTTAGGACATATTAAGGTACTTAAAGTTTTCTAATCCTGCTGCAAATGTTTAAAAGAGTTTTGGTTAAGCTTCTTTTTGGCAGTGCTTTTGTAAATTAAAAACGAAAATCAGAAATAAAAAAATAAAAGTTTTACTTTAGGCATACTTAGGCAATGTACACTTCATGGATGCTTATATTTTTGGCATGCCATATGAATGTGCAGAATATTTAAAAATAGGAAATCAAAATATATTTTATATTTTCATTTTTAGAAAAATATACGCATGTGTATGTGGACAGTTTAACTCAATAATGAAAAATCTGGTATTTAAGTTTATCCTCTTCAAAGAATGCGACTCAAAGATTTTCAGGAAAATCCCATCAACCCAAACCGTCCTTAAATGGAAGAATTTTCGAAAAGACATTTACATTACAAATAAAATGTATATCTTGAATTCCTTAGGAATATCTTCTGAATATCTGTTCACCTTGGATGACTTTCGTATAACTGGCAAACCATAAGATGAACTAAAAATTACTACTTAAAGAAGTAAATATTTTTAAAACATACTATAAGTGATACATAAGTTTTTAATAAAGCTATTTTCCAGATATACCTTGTTGTTAGTTTCATAATTGAAATATTTATATTTTTCTCAAACTGAATATATTCTTTTGTTTTACTCCTAGTTATGCAAAAAATCGAATCTCAATGACAAGTGCATAGTGACAGCTTTAAAAGAATGACTGCCGTGTTGTTATAGTGAATTCCTTTATTTCCCTTCTATTTATAAGGAATTAAGTAATAAAACCATTCTGCTAATGCTTATCTCAATTAGATGGAGAAAGCCATGTGAATGGTACGCATCAGATTTTTAAAAGAATAGTTTATTGAAGAGTAGAGTAGTTTTTAAAGCAGTAATAATAATTTTATATAATGTCAGCAGTTGCTATAAAGCAAATCCTAACACATAACCTAAACCCATGCAGATGTAAAGCAAAAGAAAAGATAAAGTCAATTCTAACGAATTTGTCTATTTAGTAATAGACATAGAAAATGAGCAAACAAACCTTACATGTGTTATTATTAGTATTATTAATATCATTATTATTAATATTATTATTAATTATAGTATTCGTATATAATAATTTCATGTAATATCAGCAGCTACAATGAAGCAAAACCTAGCGTACAACCTAAATCCTTGCAGATAGTATAGCAAACGAAAAGCTAAAGTCAATTTGTCTATTTAGTAGCTGACACAGAAAGTGAGCAAACAAATCTTGTATGTTGTATTAGTAACAATAATAGTAGTTATATATAATAATTCTATATTTTAATAATAATAATATTATTAATAAACATAATGCCATGTAACTTTCGAAATAATTAATACAAAACTTATAATTGGAAGAATTATTCTGTTTAGCGTATATGGCGTGACCTAACCTTGTGTCTAAATTTGCAGTTACCACGTCACGTGGAGAAGTTTCAGCTGGCTTATGGAACGTAAGACACTGTTGTAGGCAAGGAAGGGGGCGGCATAAGAAGTCAGGCGCTGCCTTGTTCACACCGCCGCGCCGGACACCTGCTTCAACAAGCTATAGCACCAACCGCAAAGTACTTTTCCTTCGACCGCAAACTCTCAGCGATCTGGCTAATCGCGAGCAGTAACTGATTCCCGTTTACGATGCTATCAAAAGAAAGTTACGGCTGTTGACAGAACCTCCTTGTTTCGCTGAATGAACCGCTAATTGAAAGAAATGCAACCCTGCGGTTTTTCTTCAGACTTCCTGGCCTTTTTTCTTCTTCGGCTTTCCTCAGTCCGTCAACCGGAATTGGAAAATTACACATTGAAGTCAAAAACGTCCCGGGGGCAAGCGTTTAAGTTAATAACTTCCTTCTTGGAAAATGTGGGACTGTTTGGAGACACAATGCAAGCTATAATAGAGCGGCGAGGACCTTTATAACTGTAATTTTATTATTACCGAATACAATGTAAGGGGAGTAGGTGGAAATACAACATGCGGTAAATTACAATAATAAACCTATAAATTTAGTCTGAATTTAGGTTTAATGTTCAGTTTATTTGTATTGTCATTACCAATATAGTTAAAATTACCCTCATCAGAATCAGGTGCATCTTAGGGTTTCTGCTGAAGATTGGCGGCTTCCTTATACAAATGATTGCTTGTCTTGCATTTATGTCAGTTACTAATTAGTTTAATAAGATTGTTTATAAAATAAAGCTAAATATAAATTAATATATTGTATTAGCCACAATCCTCTTAGTCGCGACTGCATTTCATAGAAGTAAAAGTATCGCTGGCAGAGGTGAAGAGATTGATTCTGTCAGCAATGAGAATAGCGTTTTTCTTTTCTTTTGTAGTTTAACTCCTTTAACCTGTTCGATCATAACGAACGATAAATGAAATCGGTGAAATGATGCTCAAATAATATCGGAGTCCCTGCAGCTGCACGTTACTCAACATTTATCTCCTCAGGATAAAGAAAAACTCCCCCCCCCTAAAAATAAACTTATCCGAGTAACTCACCCTAAGCGAGATTCGAACTCGCGACCTCTTGAATGTGAGGCAGACATGCTACCCCACAGTACCGAGGTGGGCATTAGTTACTTTTATATTTATTGAAGACCAATGTTCTTATATTTAAGTTGATTTGGTAGAGAGGCACTTAGATTTATACTTAATTCTATTGCAAAATTACTCTCGAATACTTTTTTTTTTTTCAAATCAGGTTTAATTACATGTAACTCTTACACAGATGTACAATTTTCTTGGCGACCTCCTGGTTTCCACCAAGACTGACTGGAAAGAATTTATCAGTCCTCATAAATGGCAAATGCCGGGAAGGTTCCCTAAATATAAGACTTTAAAAATAATATAAAAGGAAGCTAACCTAGCTTGTATTTTAAAATTTCTGTTCGCAAATTATTATCTTCCAGTTTCTCATTTTATACAACGTATGTATATAAAATGTTCATCAATAACTTTATTATTTAATTGTAATTATTATAACAAAACAGCTATTTATGGCACGAATTTTTTACAGTAATTAAAATAAACCAACTAATTTTCTTCACGTGGTAGATTTTTGCTTTTAGATTAATTTTAAGCCATAATTACTTCTCCACTACATGCTTTTATTGTTATCTGATTGTGAAAATTTCGGTCTCTTCAAGTTATTGGTGATTATTTGGTCAGGAAATATCGTGAAATATGTTCTGAGGAAAATGCAAATAGATTGAGTTTATCTTCAATATGAGCTAAATAAAATCCATATTTTCTTTTGAGCGTTATGTCCTTGTCAAAATAATATCTGACTTGCTCATCAATCAAATTAAAATTCCCCTCATCAGAATCAAATGCATCTCAGGGTTTTTGCTGAAGACTTGGTGGCCTCCTTATTCAAGTGATTGCTTGTTCTGAAATTAATGCATTTATGTCAGTTACCAATTAGTTTGATAAAACTATTTATAAACTAAAACTAAATATAAATTAGTCTCAAACCTTTTAATCAAGACTGCACTTCATAAAATTAAAAATACACTGGCAAAGGTGAAGAGGTTGATTCTGTTAGCAATGAAAATAACTTTGGAAGAAAATCAATTATTTGAAAGTGATCCCAATGTTATAAGATACAAAGTACGTACGATATATTTGAACTACCACTGCGTCTACTCTTGCAAGGTAATCGGTTAAGGTACATATTAAATTTTAGTTCCAGAAAGTTTATTTTCTGTTATTTATTTTTTTAAAGAAAGCTAAGAATTTAATCTACAAAACTAGCAACAGAACATAAATTAAAATGACATTTCTAAGATAACCAAAGAACAAACCATAAACGAAATTTAAAAATCAGACAACCATATATAACTTTTTTTCAATATAAATGAAAGTATTATAAATACATAGCTCAAACTAGAAAGAACATGTAGATAGAATTAAAAAAAGAAATTAACAAGAGGACGCCCAAACACAAGATGGGAAGATCAAGAACTACCCAAGTCTTGGAAGTCATTGATTATGATGATGATAGCGATGACACCAATTTAAAACTTTTCTCATCTGAAAGCTGTCAAGATTTATAAGACTACCAAATATTATCGAAAACTACGTTTTTTGTCCGATACAAACTATTTTCTAAAAATTAAATGTGTCATATTTAGGTAACTAAGATTTGAACTGAAATGTTTGTATTTAATTACATTTAAAAGCTTATTGCTTAGGAAGTATATCTTTATTGAAAAGTAATATCAACAAGAAAAACAAATAAGTTATCTAAATTCATGCAGCGTTGTCAAGAATATATTAAACTGCGAACCTATAAATTGGCACAATAATGGAAATCGTACAGGTTTAACTTGAAGTATTTTATGCAATAATTAAAAAATATATATTTCCAGAGCCTAAGAATATCTAGCAACTTAAACATACTAAATTATTAAAATGTGTGTAAACTTTTTGCCGTAATATTTTAATTTAAGTTCATTAATTATATATCTCTAATGTAGAGGATTTTTATATCCAGGACTCCAGATGCAAGCAATTTTATGCTTTTTGTTGAATAATAAATAACCGTTTACTACCTATAAAAAGGAACAACATAATAAATAATGATAATAAAATGTTTTGAATTCTAGATTGAAAATAAATACAGAAAATATCTTTCACCATTTAATATATTTACTTAAAACTGCTTCTTCTATTAGTTCCCATCTTACCCACTTTCAATAAAATATTCTTTATTGCCAAGTCAGAGATCTTAGATAAATCTTCAATGTACACAATTAACACATCAAGAAGTAAGTTTATTAGGTTGTGAAGACAAAACTTTTTCGATGGATCAGGTTATTGGTCCACTGCTAGTTACAATTGTGCAGGGATTTTATTTTTGTCTTTGGCAAGTGCTTCATTGTTCGTGTATCGATAACTAGAAATAACGTTTAAAATATTACAATTATTTTCCTAATCAAAATACAATCACCGACACAAAATAATTCCCGTACATGTCTAGTCTACAGAAATGTATAAATTGGAAGCTTCATAGGCCTCAAAGTGGTTTAGAAAGCGCATCGCCTAAGCTGGAAGAAGGGTATGTACCGGGTATTGTTTAACGGAGGGTGCCAGCTCGATTCCCCGGGAGTAACTGGCTTCGAAGCGGTGCTTTCTGGTACATCCAGTAATAGACGATGCATGCGTGCAGTTCAATCTTGTATCATTTAAAAGCAAACTGACCGAATCATGCCGAAAGTTTACAACATTTTCTAATTCCGAAAATATTTTTTGAGGGTAAGAATATTTATTTTAAATTTCTACTTGTCAAGTCTCTCGGAGGTACTCATTTTTTTAAAACCTTTATATATTATTATATACGTTAACTGCCAAAACTAAATTATTTGCAAATAAGAAGTAAAACAACAAAGCAAATTTTGTACAGCCTATTCTTAATATTTTGTAAACTAATTACTTCAGACCGTTTAAAAAGCATACGCTCATCTTTTTTTTTTTTTTTCTACCCTGTCTATACTCAACTCTAAATACGAAATTAAATTGTGCAACTACTCCTTAATAAAAGAACGAAGAGTAATGACCTGAAAATTTTTAAGTACAATTTATTGAAATTTACTTTGTAGATACATATTTTATAATTCTGCTGAAATTAAATTCGACAACCAAGAATGTAAACATTTTACAACACACACTGAAAGAATTTTATAGTTTTACTATTTATATCTGTGCATTAAATATAGAAAAAATATGTACGTTAAAAGTAGTACTTTAAAGAATGGTTTAATTTTTTTTAAATATCACAGAAAAATACATTTGATATAGATTGTGCGTTTTATTTGTGTTAACATTTTATCCATCTCTTAAGAGCATTAGAATGAAAAGGTCTCAACGAGTTATTCCCTGAAAATATAATATAATGAAAAGCATTAGAAAGATTTTTGAGAACATAAAAAAATAACGAAAAAGTTTCCCATGAAAAAGGTATTTGGGGTGGGGGATTTACTTAAAAACTCTTTGTGTCATGTCTTTGGATAATGCTGAACTTAAAATAACTTTGGCATTTAACCACTTCTCATTTTCGAGTTATATTTTCAAAATATCGGGATAGGGAGCTTTCGGAAGAGACACAACACCGATCTACTGAGAATACTGTACTACGACCCTCGAAGAGTGTCCTCGGGAGAGAGAAACCGGCTGGCTGGAACCAGGAGCGATGGCAGAGCTACTTCCAGAATGAGACGGCCCGGGGAGGGTACAGCGCTCCACACCTCCCTACCCCAAGGAAGTGGCCCTTATACCTCATCAATCGCCGGAAGGCCGAGAAATGGACATAGTTCCAGGAGCAAACCCTGCCACGCTGTACCAAAACATCATCACCAACACTTCCAACCCTGAAATAGACCAAACGGAATGAAGGGTGAATGAAATGGTTAATGGAATAATATGGAAGAGAGGAATGAAAGAAACCACTCTAGCATTCGCCTGTCGACCTGTGGAAACTCTGAAAGAAAATCTATGAGTCACAGACACCTTCCGAATGCGAGTTACACGCGTTACTTTTTCTAAAAATGTTTTTGGGGGAATTTCAGGGAGCCTTAAAACGTGTGTTTTCGGTTAAATCTCTACACCGGATTTTTGGAATACAGTAATTCCTCTTGTCTGATACCTAAGTATGCGAGATAAAACAATAAATAAATGCTTCTTAAGCGATTCTTAATTGCAGAGGCTCCCAATAAAGAACCGACTGGCGGTCTTCAAGAGGAGCGAAATCTGTTGAGAAAAGTTCATCAAGCCGAAAGAAACGGACGGCTGCTGTGTATGTGTGGTCTCTTAGACAAGAAATGACGTGGGTAGTGTTGATAGAGATCGGCTACCGGTCTTAAATTACCCCCAATAATTTATACCTGGATCCTAGATACACCCTCAAGGTATAAACGACACCGAAAAAAATAGCGTACCTTCACACCAGTTCTTCATCTTGGGAGGTTCCTCTCTGCTACGCTGTAGACCTTCAGTGTAAGATTACGCTGAGCATCTCAAAACAAATTTGAGCTACAAGTGTATGTTACAGTTGGTGATAAAAAATCTTAGGTGTTCCTTTCACATGACTTTCTCTACCTATTCTGTAACAAACTGTTCTTACAACATGTTATTCTTCTAACTACTTCATATTAATCAAAACTGACATTATCAGAAATGGTTCTAATTACTTCCTTATAAATAAAAGGAAAAAATCCTATTGTTTCATTCACATGACTTTCTCAAAAACAACTTTTCTTACAAACGATTATATCTTTTATCTACACCATTCTAAACATTGCTAAAATTGATCTTATTACTTGCTTCCTTGTAAGTTGAAAAGAAATAAGGAAATGCACAGGCTAAAGCAATATTACTGTCTTTTAAAAACTGTCACTAAGTGAAGCAATTGACATAGGTTTTCTTTGCTTGCTAGGAGTAAACAAAAGAGAGGTGGAAAAAAAGTTGTCTCGCGTTTGAAAAAAGTTAAAGTACCTTAAAACTGAAACCAATAACTTGGAATACCTCGGAAACGGTTAACTCAACAGAAGAAAATTATGACATAACTTTGTTTTAATGAGATCGAAATTTTTTGTGCAGTGAGTTTTTGTCTATCTCTTACGTTTACCAGTTATACAAAAATTATCCAGAAAAAAGAGGTCTTCAGAGAACTATTTCCAGAAAATTCAAGATATACATTTCGTTTGTCATGAAAATATCTTAAATATATAGCATTTTAATAAAAATCGTTAGAACAATTTGGAGAAAATCAAAATGGTAGTTGCAAGTGGGTGAACGTTCTTGAAAATCTTCGTATGGCATTCCTGGAAGATACTGAAATTAAATACCAAATTTGGCATCAGGACACACACGGAAATGTTTTTAGAAATGCTTTCTTTTATTCAGGGGGTCTCAAAGCATGCATTTCCGGTGAAATCTCGATATAGAAGTTTTGGGTGGAATATAATACCTTCTCTATCTACTACGCACAATGTGCACATGGGCTAGAGAAATAAATAAGGGAAAACACTACGCCAAAGTGATGGTCAAATATTTTAAAAGCCGGTGTCCTATGATTGGAATTCAATTCCTTTTGAATAGCCAGGAGTAAATAAATGAATGACAAATTCCCGCTTGAGAAAATTTTAATTATTTTAAAATTGAAACTATAGTAAGGGATATTTTGGAAAGTCCCGTAATTATTGGTAATGGTTTAACTCCACACAAAACGTGCATATGATATAAGTTGTGTGTTTTAACAAGATCTATAGTTTTTGTGTAGTAAGTTTTTGTCTATCTCTTACGATTTTCCAGTTATGCAAAAGTATCTAGAATAAAGAGGTCTTCAGAGCTATTCCCAGAAAATTCAAAATATATATATTTTGTCATAAACATCTTTAATATACATATTTAGTCCATCGTTAGAGCCATTTTAAGACAATCGTAACTTTCGAAAATTTCTGCATGTATTGTGTAATTTGAGCTGGGCGGATTTTCTTGGAAATCGTGTCGCACCTTTAAAATATGGTATACTTAATTATCAAGTCTGGTATTTTGGTTTTTGAGTTATGTTGTTCACAGTCACACACACACACACACACACGTGTACCCTTTAGTTCTCATTTCCTTTGTATAACTTTACTTTTATCCATTTTTATTTTACATGAGCAAGAAACTACTCAATTGCAGAACTCAATTTCGCTTCTTTCCTTCTATTATTATATAGACTTTTTATATACGATTAATACATGTAATCATACTTGAAAAAGAATGAGATTCATAAAAAAATAAAACAGCATTAGAAAAAAGAATGATCTACAAGAATGGTGATTAAACTGATCAGGAGTAAAAAATATATTGACTTTTAAGAGATAAATAAGAAGAAAAAGAACTTTGGAGAAGAATATGCCGGGTAACGGGCAATACTAAGAGACAAGAAGATAACTGCAAAAAAAGAAAAAATGAGAATCGGGTATGCAGTAAAGGACTGCATGAGCTTTAGTAATATGTACTTTTGGAATCACATTATCAAAGTTCGCAAGCTCGGTATGCTCTTTTATTGACTGTTTCTTCGTATGAAAAGCAGCGCAGTTTTATGGTTGGTAAGCTAAGAGAAACGTCTGATGGTTGCAGATGACTGGTAAGCCATATGCTGAATAATAAAACTCTTCATCACTACCAAGAACAGCATTCTTGATTTTTATTGTAAGCTGCCTTAATGAAAGCATTAGCATATAAGTGGAGTAATTTGTAAGATGTGTTCGCATTTTAATGGGTTTTTCTTTTAATTCTTTCCACTGACACACTTGCCAACCTTTAAATAAGGTTGTGAAGGATTTATTATCGTGGGGATTGGGTGTGGTGACGCACATAAACTTGCCAATGTGATCTACGCCCTCTCATGTCCGTTGTCTACTTATCAAGACAACAGAAGTCGTCGTAACCAATTGCAAATCTCTCTATTTTATGTTTGCCAGTTTTACTGCAGTAAACCTACCCACATTGCAGACATCTTAATTTTTTCAAATGTATTGTTCATCTGTAAGGATTTTAATGAGAGGACGCAGCATTTGTGAAGTTTCTCTAAATTTACTGTTCCATGTCAAAGCAGAAAAATGAGAAATGTACATTTTGCAGCAGAATTTTAATTCTGATATATTTTGAGGAGTCTTAATTTCAAAATACATAAGGATGTACATCATACTTATTTTAATATCACACGCCAATTTAGTTGCACTAAATTATTTCTTATAAAATCTTCAGTTGTTATACAGTCAGTTATTTTTACCTGGTACAAAAACGTATTTAAGTATTTTATATACAGTGCAAAAATGTACAATATTCTGAGAAGAATACAATGGCTAAACAAAACATGTCATCATTTACTGATATTCCCAAGATAAAATAGCCCTTCTCGGTAGTGTGGGGGTAGCGTAACTTCTGCCTTACATTCAAGAGGTCACTGGTTTGGAATGCACTAAGGGTGAGTTACATGGATAAGGATTTTTGGAAATTCCCCTTATTCTGAGAAAAATGTTAAGTAACGAAAAGCTACCAAACCCTAGATCACTTGAGCATCATTATTTCACCGATTTCATTCATTGTCCAACAGGACCAACCAGTCTAAAAGACGTTAACTTAAAAAAGATTCAAATAAAGTAGGCATAATATTACCTAACTGAAAGTTATTTTCGTTTAAAATTGAAAAGCTGTAGATAATATTTTGTCAGGGAATAATAACTGAAGAAAATAAACAATTCTTAATGGCAACTATTGCGAATTCCCTAATTTAATACTACTTTGTTTACGGTCTAGTGGTAATAGATGCAGCTTTGATCTCAATCGTCGCGGTGTTTATCAAAAGGTAATATCTCGGAGGATAAATTAAGTATCTCGAAATCCGAAAAAAGAGAAACTTCAAAACCCAAAATATAGTTGTTGCCTGCCAGATGGAATTCGAGACTTGGACACTAAGGTAAATAAATCATGTGGACTAGATAAAATCAGAACAGTCCTTAGAGATATTCTTAATATTAACCACAATAATAATAGATCTTAATATTAACAGATTTAGCACACCGAGTTCTTCTAAAACGTCTCATCACTAATTACAGGTAAATGATTCTTCCGGCTTTGATGCAGGATTGAATCATGTATAAAGACTGCTTAAATTCCTATAAGGTTCTGTTCATTATTAACTGAGATTTTAAGAACTGGGTGTCAGGAAAAATCCCGTCTTTCCTAGCAGCCTTTGCCACAATTTAAAATTAAACATCAAATGATACTAGCAGCAACAAATTTCTTAGTTGTAATATCAAGAAATCATATTATCTCAGTAAAAGTGCTCTTTCAATAACTTACTCTATATTTTTATGTTTCTCCTATTTTGGTTTAATTTTAATGACTTTCACTATTTATCTCGTTATTATTTTTAGAATTTACTTTCATTTGCAGAAGGGTATCTCTTTTTAGGAAATTTCTGCGATAAAAAGTTGTAATTTACTACCCTAAATAAATGCACAAGCTTTTCTTTCTTGACATTTATAAAGGTTTTGGAGAATCATTAAAAAGTATTTCATGTGGTAAAACTCAAGTTTGCGTTCTTAAGATTAGGTGAAACATCACTTTAATGATATAGTACTAAATTTAGCACTGACAAGAAAACCTAAAACACTAGAAAAGGATGTCAAAACATATGAAATAATAGAATAAAATAAGGAAAAATACTAACAAATGTGCAGGTTCCAATAATTGTGAAAAGCTACGTTCTTATATGCATTCCTATCCCCTTATAATTTTCTTTATTAGTTTTAATTATAATGTATTTTATTCCAATTTTGTTTAGCATAATTAATGCTGAACGAATATAATAAATTAAAAAAAACTATCCCCTGTATCACAAAGTATTTTTTGATGCCTGGGTATGTGTGTGTGTTCATGTATCTATGAACAGCATAACTCAAAAACGAAAAATCTTAAATCCCTTAAACTCAGCATCCTTCAAAAATGCAGCACGAAGATTTTCAAGAAAATGCCCCTACACCAAATTACTCTTTATGTGGAAAATGTTTCGAAAATTTCGATTTTTCTCAAAAATGATTAAATGATTAAGCTACCTATATTAAAACTATTTATATGACAAATAAACTTGAACATTAACTTGAATTTTCTCTGAAGTCCTTTTCATTCTGAATAACTTTTGCATAATTAGTAAACCGTAAGAGATGGACAAAAGCTTACCATACAAAAAATGTAGATTTTTAAAACACACAATTTATGTCATATTCATGACAATGATATCCAAGATGTTTGTTATTATTGGTTTCAGTTTTAAAAAACTTATATTTTTTCCCAAACCGGAAGTAATCATCCGTATTTCTTTTGTTTTTCTCCTGGTTATATAAAGACAAACGAATTTCAGTCACATAGCAACCAACTTTTAAACATTTGGCAACTAATAAGACCATTAATACAAATGTTTATCTCAATTAACACTAAGATAAAATGCTGATGTTCAATTAGTTAAAGTTATGGAATGGAACACATCAGATTTATTTCCTTGTAAATATTCTGATTGCGAGTGATAGGTTTCTCCGTGCTTAATATGATCAGTATTATAAATCGTTTACAATGACGTAAATTGCTAAGTCATAGAAGAACTAATCGATGCAATGAAGGTATTTAAAATCGATATACAATATTTAGTGTCATACCGGTATTAGTGGAATGAAAGATACGATTGTCTTATCATAAAATAAAGCAATAGAGAGCTGTGATGCATACTGTGGGAGTAAATCTTTTTATTGTGGCCGTAAATCACAAGTAACTGGAGGCTCTCTGTGGACGACACCTGCCTATGAAGGAACAATGACCCCGAACACGCTGTGCTGAGTCTCTTCTTGGTAAGGGTGCGGTCTATTACAGTAGTGATATCGGCGACATCAACCATAAACCGAGGAAACACCCCATACAGCTGCAAAAACCGCTAGACCGTAAGTTCTTCCACACATAATTTCTGCATAATCGTGCTGCGTGTAAATATAAGATTAGTAGCTGTCCTCTTTAGATATCTATCTATAGAAGAACGTGTATACTTTCTCTTCAAGTATTTAGAGGAAAATCAACTATGTCTTAAAATCACAAAAAGGCACTCCTAGCAGTATGGAAGGAATTAGAATACGCCAAAGGAATAAAAATGCGGTTACAAATTTCCTATGTCTTTCAGGATGAAGAGGTCTTCAGACGCTATTCCCAGAAAATTCAAGATATACATTTCGTTTACCATGAAAATGTCTTAAACACATTGCATTTTAATTTAAAACGCTATAACCGTTTTGATCAAATCAAAATGTTCAAAAAATGTTTCATGTAAAGGGTAGTTAGGGATGGGTGGACAGGGATTTTCATTGAAACCTTGGAAGATATTGAATTTCAATACCAATTTTGGTAATTAACCACTTTTCGTTTGTGAGCTATACTGCCCGAAGACGCGCGTGCACACAGACACACAAGTACATGTTTCTGAAAATGATCTTTTTTTTTTCTTTTTTGGATTCAGAGGGATTCAAAACATGTACTTCCGGTGAAACCACGGTACACATACGTGCTAGAGAAAGTAAAATTGCACTTTAACTATCTTATTCCGATCTCAGCAGTCAAAGAAAAAAAAATCTAAAACTGATAAAATAATGTCATAAAATGCCGGAAAATAAAAATTGTTGACGCATATATGTAATGGCTCGTGTGTTTTTCATTGTATCCGCTAAAGGGTGAAAACAGTGGTATATAAATTTCTTTTTTCCAAATGCTATTAATATTTCCAAATATTTTTTCACATATTTTTAGCTTTTAAAATATTTAATTATTTAAATTGAAAGGAGATTGTGATGTAGAGAGTTTTCAGGGGGTGGGGACGCAGTGGTATATGAAATGGGAGGAGCTTAGCCGGAGCTAGAGTCCTGGGTTCGATGCAGGGAGGGGGTGATGCAGCAGTAATGGCAAAGAGAATGACAAGGGGGTGGAGCGGGGAAGAGAGAGATAGAATACGAAATTAAATGATTCGGATTGGTTGAGTCATCAGGATCGTCATCATTGGCTGCAACAGTCATTGATGACTGTTCGGCCATTTTGGATTTCCGCTATAGAGGGGGATGAGGAGAGTTCTATAGCATCCAACACTGCAGGAATGGCATTTGTAATAGATAGTCAAGTGCGGTTTTAGCTCTAACACCCAAGATTTGGGAAGACCCCAAATTGCGTGACAGCTAGATTAAGCCCGTCCCTTCAAAATGTGTGGTCATAAGCTCTGCAGCGAGACGAATAAATTGCCTAAGGCAATTATAGCTTATTATAATTAACTTCACACATATCTTAGCTAACTCATGAAATATTCTCATTTTTACTTTTTCTAGGCGGTATTTACATAGTGGATAGAGAAGGTATTGCATTCCATCTAAAAATTCGATGTCGAGATTTCATCTGAAATATATGTTCCGAGGTCTCCTGTGTCCGAAAAATGCATTTTAGAAAAAGGTCTGTGCGTGTGTATGTGTGTGTATCTGTGGACACATAGCTCAATAACGCAAGGTCTGATAAATATCAAATTTTGTACTTAAATTTAGTATCTTCGAAGGATACGACACAAAGATTTAAAAAAAAATCCCCCCACAAAAAACTAATCTTTATATAGATTTCTTTAAATGTTTTTATCAAAAATAGCTCTAATGATTTTGTTTATTTTACGGTATATTAAAGATATTTACGTAACAATTAAAATGTGTATTTTGAATTATCTAGGAATAGCCTCTGAATACCTCTTTATTCTGAATGAGTTTTGCAAAATTCAGCATAACTGTTAAACCGTAAGAGACCGATAAAAACTTACTGCACAAAAATGCAGATCTGTGTAAAATAGATAATTTATGTCATATAAGTTTTTCTTGTAGAGTAGACTGTCTTCGAGATATTCCTTATTATTGATTTTATTTTAAAGCTATCTAATTTTTCACATGCAAAGCCAGTCAAACATTCATTGTTTCACATAAGAAATATATTACTGTCGCTTTAGCCAAATGCACTCTCTTATTTTCCTTCTACTTACAAGGACGCAAGTAATGACACCAATTTTATTAATGTTTATCTCGATTAGCATGATGTAGATAAAATATAATCTTTTATAAGAATTTTTTGTGAGAATAGTGTGTATTTGCAGTAGCCAGAAAAAGTTATGTGAATGGAACACAACAGATTATGCGAAAAGCTAACTCAGACAGAAGATATAACGTTGCCCAGACTCGACTTGGATATACTTTATTGAACAAAAATAAAAGTTAAGATATAAATGAATGTAGAAAATATTCTCAAAAATAAAATAATATAAATGTAATTACAACAATAAGTGAATACAATGCCAATCACAAGGATAATAAAAATGACAACGAACTGAAACCAAAAAGGAAGATTACTTGGACGATAAACAAAAAGAGGCAAGATTTCAATTAATGGAGGAATCTTGATAGACATAAGAGTAAACGGAAGAGGAGAAGATGATGACGATGATGAATAATTTAACCATGCCTGTCTTTAAGTAAACATAACATATAAATATAGGTTACACATCCAATAACAATTCTACATTCAGTTATATTGTATATAGAATATGGTTTTAGAACTGATGCAAAATCTTCTGCTTAGAATGGTCAGCACTATCAAAATGGCTGTAAATAATTCCATTAAAATAGACAAAGTAAACAATGAAAAGGTGTGCCATTTTTTTTTTTTTTTAACTTTAACCTGATCATATCGGACGATGAATGAAATGATGCTTAAATGATCTCGGGGTCAATGGAGCTTAAAGCTACTCGACATTCGTCTTCTCAGGGTAAGAGAAAACCCTGAAAAAAACCTTATCCGAGTAAGTCACCCTTAGCGAGATTCGAACTCATGAGTATAAAAATAAACTAAAAGTATTGTTAATGAGACCAGTATTTTCAGTTGTTCTTAAAAGTTTGAATTTTTGGCAATGTTTTTTTTTGGGGGGAGGAGGAAGGGCCTTTGTTTTTAAATGTGAGGCAGACACGCTATCACCACAATACCCAGGTGGGCTTATTTTATTTTTGAACAGCATTTATATCAATTTTAAAATGCTTCAATTGAAATAATTTGCTTTTATGGTTGTAATTTCACTCTGGGTTAAACTTTTTACTAATGATTTGTTTTAAATTTAGCTAATTGTATTTGCTATAACGTCTAAGGAAGATTTACAAACTTAGTACCATTGTGCATAATTTTTATGACAGTAATAAAAGGTTTAAGAGATATTTGTAGTTTGTATGGAATACAGAGTGTTCATATATTTTTTGATATCTAAGTGATAAATGTAATGTCAATCTACTGAAATCTAAGAGTAAAAAAAAATCCTGTTCTAAAAAGTTGTTCAAATAATATGGAATCAAATATTATATGTGTAAGTTATGGACATTTTGAAAAACACCTAAATCTTCAGTGTTCTAGAATTAACCCTTAAAAGTTATTATCATTCTCAGCAAAATGCTTGTACTTGAGGATGTATATAAATATTCAATTACATGTATATTAGTGCATAATATTTTTTTCATCGTTATTAATTTCTGAAATATGCACGTTTCGTTGAAATCTGCCAGTATATATACAGTAATATTATTTTAGTCCAAAAATTAGTGGTAAATATTTATTAAAAAAAATGGTTGGTGGTTGAATAAGTTTTAAGGTAAATGATAATGCAAAGAAATAACCATGTGTACCTATGGATTCATACCTCAACATTTTACGGCTTTTCTGTTAATTTTACAACCTTATATGTAGCGAAAATTTGTTAGAATAACTCAAAATTCTCGAGATATCTTTTATTTTGGCTGTACTTTTATTGGGAAAATATTCACTGTGGAAAATGAAATCAGTGTGACCATTACATCCTATTAAACGTGTATATATTTGTAAACAAAACATTTCTATATGTATACAGAGACAAAAGAGAACCGTAGAATTAATGTTCCAGACTTTAAATGCAGGAAACATAACAAATGTATCGAAACCTCGTAATAACTGTTTTATTACTTATACTATTGCCATTTACGATGTTATTGCTAAACAGGAAAAAGATGCGCATTACTTTCCTTATATGCAAAACAAAGGAAAGTGGATATTGTCTGTGGTATTGAAATAGTTTTTATATTTTATGCTTTTGTATTTGGTGGAGAATAGAATTTCTCTCCGTAATAAAATAAAACATTTCCAGTTTCCGTTCTGTAGATATAAACGCTACCCCGTATTGATCATTCTTAAAAACAAAACACTTACGAGTCACGGGCCAGCCAGCGCTGCCTAAAAGAATCAACTGTTTTGTGTTCTTTGTTTCAAAACAACGCAGCAAAAGGGCACATTGTATAGACAAAACGCAGAGGATATTTTGATTCACAATGTAATTAAAACTAAATACGGAAGATTCTGTTTTGGGGAAACAATACATGCCTTAACAAACAGTGGTTATTGTATTAAAATGTGGCTGTATATAGATTAATATAACGGCTATCTCTATTGTGGTTTTTGTGCTATGGCGATGCCCGAGTTTTTATGTATAATGACCATGTTAGAGCGGTACGTGCGTTCTATTTCCTAAGGCAAAAAACAACGCATGTTTATCTTGCTCAAAACTCCCATACTGGTCACAGTTTTCCTGTGTATTGTGTAAAAATAATAGCTCTTGAGTAGAGAGGAGTAAACACAGTAACAAAAGAGCAGGACGCGCATTTAGACATTAAAATCTGCAGTAGTTTGCCCGGAGTAAAATAATTCATTCCACAGAATTCGTGTTGCTTATTTGTAATGTGATTTTATGGTACAATGTGAGGTTAGTCAGTTTTGAAAAGGAAAATGACATATCTAATATTTTATTTTATGTTTTAAATAAGTTATTCCAAAGGGGAAAAATCTTATGTAAAACTTTTGTTACAAAAACGTATTCTTCTACTTCATTCTGATCAACTTAAACATTAGCAGAAATCACTTTATTGTTTAGGTCTTCATAAGTAGAAAAAGAGTAAGGAAATAAAATACACTAGGCACTGGAAATTTCTTTTTGCATGGCCAGAAGTAAACAAAAGAAACAGGAATGACATATTCCACTTTGAGAAAATACTGTTTTAAAATTGAAACCAATAACAATGAATATCTCAGATACGGTTAACTTCACAAACCATATGGCATAAATGTTGTGCTTTAGTGAGATATACATTTTTTGTGTAGAAAGTTTTTTCCTATCTCTTACGATTTACGAATTATGCAAAAGCTATATCCAAGAATGAAGAGTCCTTCACATGCTATTCCTAGAACATTTAATACATATATTTTATTTGTCATAAAAATGTTTAATATACCGTATTCTAATCAAAATCGCTAGGAGACATTTTTAATAAAATCAAAAAGTTTGAAAATGTTTCCACGTAAAGAGCAGTTTGGGTTGGGAAGATTTTAGCATTCTTGGAAGTTGCTTAACTGAAGTATCAAGTTTGGTTGTAAACGACTTTTGAATTTTGAGTTAGCTTTTCACAGACAAATAGACACACGTACCTTTTTTGTAAACATTCTTTTGGGAGGGGGTCCAGCTGAGGACAAAACGTGTAATTTTGGTTAAATCTCGGTATCGAATTTTTGCGCAGAATTCAATACCTTATGAACAACTGAAGATATTGTTAATTCCATCCATTCACTTTCTTTAGCTATACCTAAGACAAATTATTATATTGAGATAAAAAATTGGACACATTGGTTTCTCTGAATAAAGATTCTTTTTAATTGCTTCCCCATCAAGCAAATAATTTTATTTAAAGCGCACTTTACAGTCGTTACTTTTGATTTTCAAGTTTTTAGGGTTAATGACAGACATCGATCCATGAGAATATTGTTCTTATACCCCCGGGAGATAGGGATCAGATACAGGAAATAGGCCTAGAGAAAATTTTGTGAAAATATTCGTAACAATTTCTTAAAAATCTTGGGATTTAATAACATTTGTAATTATGTTATTCACACCAGACAGAAAGGAGGGGAGGGAGAGAGATATACGCATATTCACTAAGATATACTTTTCCTAAAATCATTTTTGGGGAAAATGTGCCTCAAATGTGTGTTTCTGGTGAAATCACAATGGACATTTCATCTTTTTATTACATTTTCCTTTCATTTTCTTCCAAGTTGCGTAATGGTATGTTCCAGTAAACCAGCGATATGGACTTTTGTTTAGACAAATGACGGTACCTTGTGTATCGGTCGGATGATATCCTTCAGAAACCAATATTTTAGATTTGAAGATTCCTACAATTCAACATTGCTTCTCTGGCCGACGATGGGTACCTTTACTTGCTTAAAGACGTTGAACAATGCCGCCGAATGTATGCTGCCTCATCTACAACACTTTTTATGTATTGAGAGATGAAAAATGATCCAGTAACATAGAACAGCACCACTCAAGCCATGGATACTTCAAATATAAGAGGGTTCGTCTTCTTCTTTCATATGTGCCCTCCTCATATGCAGAACCTACAATCCTGGGATCAGATCTCCGTTGAGGAGTATACGACGGACTCTGGATCAGAAAGAGCAGATAGGATGGTTGATCAGCCCAATACCTGGTACGAGGCTGGGGAAGAAAATTAATGAAATGGCGGTGAAATGAATGAAGGAAAAGGTAACTACGAGTAGATGGTGGAATGATTGGTGGTGTAACTCGAAGAGCCCAAAGAAAATCCGCGCAGATGCCAATTTATACACCCCAGTACCACCTGAGTCACTCAACCACGGCGAAATACAAGAGAGTAAAATAAATATATAAATAATTAAAATAAAACATAAGTTTCTTATGCAATACAATACTTTCTCTGTGTGGATACTTGAATTGACAAGTACAGGATGACAATGAAAGTAAAACTCATGGGAGTGTTTAATTTGAAAATACTTCCCGCCACAAGAACGAAGTGATACAGAAAATATTTATGCATAAAGTATAAAACGTTCACCATAATATCAAGATATGATCAAATATATACATAAAATATAAATAAATGCATAAACAATAAAAATTATAAACTAATATTATATTCGTATTTCAAAAATAAATAATAAATACTTATATTAACTATATAATAGCGATGATTAAGAATATAAAATATGAATATTATTGTATAAGTGGTTTCTCAGGATTGCTATTGAACTTTTAGCTGCACTAGCCAGCAATGGAAGATCATGTAAAGTCCAGAACTGAGCGAGAAATTTTGGTGTTTGTTCCTCTTACTTCTATCACTAAGTCGTTTTATAGTACTCAATTGTTGCTTCAAAGATATGAAGTGTACATGCGATGGATTGGTTTCCAAACAATAGCAGCTGTTACTAAAAATGCATTTACAATCTAGATAATGCTACTAAGTAGGCACGTGCAATTTAATATCATCACAGATAAAATCTAAAAGCCTAACTAGACGGAAAATGTGACAATTTGCAAATATTAGTAACTCGACCAGTTGCGTGCTGGTGGTTGAGCCTCCAGCACAAAAAGGGAATGGACATCAAATAATCTCTACATATAAGAATGATCCACCCAGATCATTCCCCTGGGCGAGGGATTTCAAAAACGGGGTAAAACGAGGTAAAAAGCTCTAATCGCTCCGTCTACAATTCAATTTGCGAAATGTTCCAATTTCGAACAGCTTACTGGGCGGGGTCGCGTAGCCAAACACCGTACACGTATTCGATTTTCTTTTAATTACAAAAATCCCCTTCGCTCCACTTTTCTCTATGGGATTAGTTCGAGGGGGTAATGTAATTTTTCTTTAATTACGCTAATACACCTCCATGTGGAGGGGTGGTGATATACACTATACGATAGCTTCATGATCACAACAACCTATACATGTCTCATAATGTCAACTTTATAGCCTTTCCTACCTGTATTTGTTAATTTAGTTTCCAGCGTTCATATCCCAGGGTATTTCAAAACTGACATTCACGTTTGTGAGAAGCGTTGTAATCAAATAAAAGCTATCGATAACACTGGAAAAAGAAGGTTATACCGCTCTTAACAGCACGAGAGAAACCACAGGAGCGGAAGATAAAGCTAAAGCTTCTGTTTCCAAACTCTCACCTCGTAGACACTCGGCAGAAGATTCTAACTATTGCATTACCATTAACATACGAAGTTGACTCGTAAAGTAACCACCGTTTAAGTATTTATTTGTTCTCCAAAAGCATTAGCCCTCATTTACGAAAGCTTACTAAGGCTTTAGTTTAGAACATTAAAACAATATCCAGATTTTATATAAAACTATGAAATAAGTAAATATATAAACATCTGATCAATAAATTGATTATATTTATGAGAACGTATTTTTTTTTTTTTTTTTTGAATTTTTGAATTATGGATGGCGTGAAAGTTATTTAGCAGAAGTTAAGATGTGTAAGTGTGATGTCAGAGGGAATTCCTCAATGAAGCCATTAGCCTATTGTACATCAGATCATAGGAGAAGAGGTGAATAATTACAAAGGAGGCGGCGGCGAGGAGCCCCCATGAAGCGTCCCTAACATAATTCAAATAGTACATTTTGACGCGGAGAGTATTAGGAGCCCGCACCTTAAGTCTGAGTGAACTCCTTGGGTCTACAGACGACTTCCAAAGACATTCCGTCGCAACCATCACCATGAAAGGGCACCACCACCACGGAAGGGCGCCACCACCTCGCTGTAAGAGACCGGTTGGATGAGATGAAATGAAAGGATAGTGACTCGAAAAAACCTCCGAAAAACCCATGAGTTTGAGAGGTTGGCTGCGGGAAACGACCCCATGACGTCCCAAATACCATCTCAGACGAAACGCCTGAGCTACCTGGCTCGTAAGTTGCTCTGAATTGTATAACAAAAGAAATCACAGGAGTGAAAGACATAGCAAAATCTTCTGTATACAAACTCCCACTTCATGGACATTTGGCAGGTAGACATTAAGAATTGCAAGAGGGTGACACAAAAAGTAACACCGTTTAAGTATTTATTAAGTTACTATGCAAAACCTTTAGCCTTCATTTACCAAAGCTTGCTAGGTCTTTAGATTTGCAGTATAATAGTTTTAGATTTTATACATTAATTATTAAATAATTAAATATGTTTTTTGTAGCTTAATATACTTTAATCGGGCCGGCCATAACGGATAAAGAATGAAATCAGTAAAATGATGCTCAAATGATCTCAGTATACATGCCACTCGACATTCGTGTTCTCAGGATAAGGGTAATTACAGGGGAAAAAAGAGAACTTTATCCGGATAACTCACCTTAAGCGAGATTCAAACTCACGACCTGTTGAATGTGAGGCAGATACGCTACCAGCACACTACCCAGGCGGGCACCGTCATTCCTTGTATGGCCTCAAATCCATTCTATTATGCTCGTTCTAATATCAACGGCAATTGAATGAAGGTTGTATTTATCTGCAATAGTTTGAGAAACACAAAATATACGTAATGAACTCTCTAAAGCCCTTAATTTAGGTATTCTTGCTGGACAGATCACAGTATTACAAGATTTGATGCTTTCCTCCAAATATTTTCTCAGCGTTGCGCGAGAACGAATCAAAATAAGCATTTATTGTGTATTCTGTGAATGTTTTATCTTATGACAAACAGTCCCGCCAACTGTGAGGTAAAAAATATTCTTTTTTTTAACGCTCAGAGGTTGAAATCTTCAGAAAGGAAATGTAACAGTAGCATGAACGACAGAGATGCTAGGAAATTGTGCCTAATTGTTTAATACTGGACGAATAAATGTACATGATGACAATTACGTAAACTATTCTCAAATGGATAATCATTTGTTCTTCTTTCTCCAGCTCTTAAATGTTTCAACTATCGCTTGAGCCTACTGTATTCCCCTATTTGTATCAGCAAGAAAATTTCAATAAAAGCATTCAAATGAACATTTGTTTCGTTTAGTGTAAAGAAGATAGAGGAATATTATTTTTAAGAGTAGTTTGTTGAAGAATGAATACGGAAAGTCCTGTGAATGCAATTTACCTGCTGGATGTGTGGTAGAGAAAGTAGCGCATTTAATTCCTCATGCCAAAGTGCAGTCAAAGTATAATGTAAATTAGGACCTCTGAGGTTGCATGCATTGATGCATTGTACGTCACAGGCTTGGTTAGTTTGATGGCAGTGCAAAATCCAACTCCTTGAGTTCTAGCAATACCTCGGTATGAACGCGTGTGATATTAGGCGTTTGAGAGGTTCTATGTAAACGTCATTACACGTTTAACTGAGGAGATTTCAATAACGAATTTAGCGCTATCATATTAAGAGAATTGTCGTCCTCCTTGGTCTAGGGTAACATGCTAGCCTCTGGTTACCAAGATCGCAAGTTCAAATCATGCGGAGGACGATAGATTTTTTCGGGCATAAAAATCCTTAACATGGCTTCCTTCTGAAGGGAGTAAAACTGTTGGAATCGTGTAGTAAAATTACGGCACTAAAAGAACCTCAAACCATATAAAGCTTGTTTGCAAAATTGAGGGGTCCTGCGTGCCCAATACAGAATGGGATGCGTCCATAAATAAAAATGAATTTATTTAATTATTTTAGAAGAATTTCGGCATCTGAGCATGAGCAGTATCCTCAAGATTTCAAGCAACCCAATACTTTTTTCTCTAAATGTATAGGCTTTCTATGTCAGCACGAAACGACATAATCAAACCAATACAAGCTTTCTTTAAGCTGAAAATATCATGTTTATTGCGGACAGATGGTGTAGTACGTGTCCCCTTCGAATTTTCCAGAGCTCTTTCATCTAATTAGCGCTGTCACATGCACACATAAGGCTGGTTTGCAGATCGTTACTCCGTCGACGCACTCAGAAAGGGAGGCAACCTTCTTAAACATTTACTTTGCACCTGGATGGCGCCTTGTAGTTTAAATGTATATAAGCAAAAGTGCAATTCCAAGTCCATTTCCTTCGTAGCAGAAACATGTCTGAATGATGCTTAGAATTTAAAATAGTGCAACAAAAGCAATTGGATATGTCAATTTAGGCTGTACAAAATAACTTATAAATTTCAACACTATATCTTTCAAAATGCCATAGTGACATATTGTCATAAGTTCTTTTGGTTAGAGTAACAGCTCTAAAAATTCGTGGTTTATAACTCGTCTATAGCATTGAATATTTCAGTTAATTTTACATTTCAACAGCATGTATAGGAAATGACCATTTATACATAGCTTTAACTTTATTTACTACTTGTTCTTCAAATGTTATTTTTTATCTTCTCTAGCACGTATATACAATGTACACAATAGTCAAAGAAGCTATTGTATTCCACCCAAAAATTCGTTTCCGAAAAAAAACATTTTTAGAAAAAGGTCAGTGTGTGCGTGTTGTGACATGAAGATTTTCAGAAAAATACTCCCACCCCTAACTACCCTTTACATGAAAGATTTTTTTTTAAATTTTCCATCTAAAAATGTTACTAATGGTTTTGGTTAAAATCCGTATATTAAAAATATTTGCATGGCAAACAAGAGATATATCCTGAACTTCTTGGGAATAGCCTTTGAAGTCTTCTTCATTGTGAATGACTTTTTGCATAAGCCGTAAGGGATAGACGAAAACTTACTAAAAAAATATAAATCTGATTAAAACACACAATTTGTCACTACATATTTTGTAGATCTAGCAATTGCAGAGCTATTCCCTGTTATTTGTTTCAATTTTAAAATTCTTAAAAATGTCTTCAAACGGGAAGCCCTCGTTGTTTTCCATATCTCTTGATTTACTCCCAGTCATGGAAAAAGAACCGCATTTAAATGACAATCGCAATACGACAGCTTTTAAAATAATTGACTGTGACTTTAGCCTAGTGTATTCCCCTTCTACTTATAAGGAACTAAGTAATGATTGGATTAGATTATATTACGTTCTGTTGATTTATTATGGCCAGGCAGACTAGAACATGTCAAAGCATACACTGTTACACACACCAATATACAACATTTAAAGTTCTCGCATTACAATTAATAGTAAACATCTAAAACTTTCAAGAGCATTAAAAGTTAAGATAGGTATAAAACATTAACAATTTTATCATTTGGATTTTATAGCCTATATATCACGCGGTATCTGCATCCCTATATACAAAAGTGTTCAAATTTAATATTAAGATATTTCTTTCTCAAATACTAAATATGCACATAAAATTTTGTCAATGACATTTCTAAATTGAGAATAATTATTCTTAAAACTAACTATAGAATGCATACATTTCAAATTACAGTGCCAAAATACATGCAAGAAATGTTCATTTTCTAGTCAATATTTTTTACTACTCGTGGCACCGCAGGCAGTGACACTGATGATACATGGATGATGATACCGCTTTGTCCACTACAAATCTCACATAGGGTCGCTTGGGATCGAACCCGGGCCATCTAGGTGAGAGGCAAGTGGTCTAACTACTCAGTCACAGTGCGGTCCTTCTAGTACATTTAATGTAACAGTTACTAAACATAAAAACTTCACTTGACATATTAAAGACAATAATGTTTGCATCTTTACTTATATGTAAAGAATGGTAAGGTTTATCTTGATTAGTATTATGTACATAAAAGAATGATCTTTTACAAGAACAGGATGTTTGCAAAACAGATACAGAAAGCCATGTAAATAGAACACATCAGATTTTTAGTGGATCTCTGTGTAGATTAACATTAATTTATAATATTAGACGCTATATATACAACAATTCATGAATACTTTCATTTGCTTTGACAAAGGACAGGCCAAAGTTAACAGGTGCTCGGTAGTAACGAACGCATCTAAAAGCAGACGAGGAGGCGACATGTTTTATGCTGTCTTTATTCATCCATCCACTTGGCAACAAGAAGCAGCAGGTTGCTAGGGCTTATCTGTACACGGCGACCTCACCCCACGCTCGACTCCGGTAATTGTATGTTAATAGTGTGTGATTTGTTTTGGATGCCCCTGTACTTTGTCTTGAGAGCAGCTGCACTGTGCAAGTAAGGTAGGTACAGTAATACAACAAATACAAAACAACAGTTTTAAAATAGAGGGGGAGGGGAGGTCTGACCAGTGGATAAAGAAGGCCATGAGGGAGTCTGCAATGGTGCACACTTTCGACTGACCGGCGCATCCGCGGCTTCAGCGCAAGATCGGCTTAAGCGATAAATACGCGGGTCTCAGACTTCAAAACAATCATAGCATGTTTTACTTTCTCTAGTACTCTAGTACCTATACTAAACAGAGGGAATATTGCATTCTATTCACAAATTCTATATCAGAAATACACGTTTGTGACTTCCTGAATCCAAAAAATCTGATGTGTTCCTCCATATGACTTTCTTTATACCTCTGTAACAAATCTTTTAAAAGCTGATTGTCATGCGATCGTAACCCGTTTGTTTGCACGCCAGGAATTGACATTCCCATGTGAGAAAAGTTTCAAGTATTTTAAAATTGACACCAATAATAAGGAATATCTCAGAATTGGTCAACTACACGAAACAATATTTGGCATAAACTGTGTGTTTTAAAGATGATATACATTTTTTGTCTAGTAAGTTTTTGCCTATCTCTTGCCATTTACCATTTATGTAAAAGTCATGCAGGATGAAGTTTCAGAGGCTATTCCCAGAATTCAGTATACTTTTTTACTTGCCATGTAAACATCTTTAATTTTAAACAAATCGTTAGAGCTCGTTTTGAGAAAATCAAAATTGTTGAAATTTTTTCCGCGTAAAGGGTGATTTGGATGGGGGAGGGATTTTCTTGAAAATCTTCGTATCACGTCCTTGAGAGATACTGAACTTAAATACCAAGTTTGGTGTTTAACAGACCTTTCGTTTTTGAGCTATGCTGTCGTGAGACAAACACACATACACACACACGTTCTATTTTTTTTTCTGGGGTCTCAAAACATATTTCCGGTGAAATATTGGTATCGAATTTTTGGGTGGAATACAACTTTTTCTCTACATACTATGTACATCGTACGAGTAGAGAAAGTACTAAAACGCGTTCGTGGATGTATGTGTGTATCTGTCTGTTTGCGAATGAAATATTAATTGATACCATTAATACCATAAACATGACCTCTTCAACGAACATTTTCAACAAAATATCTCATACCAAAGACCCTTTAGATCGAGAAACTATTTTTTTTTCTCTTAAAAATGTCTCTCACCTGGATTAAATAGCTTACGTTTAAGATATTTCTATAAGAAATATAGTGAACATCTTTAATTTTTCTTGGAGCAGCCTAGAAGTACAGTATTCCCAGAAAACTGAGGATAACATTTGTTAATTAATAAAATGTTCGATTCTAGATTTACAACCTAAGTCTAGCTTTCGTTAAGTAAAACAATTTATATTAAATCAAACTTCTGCAATGTTATCTATTTCTGAGATATTCCTGTTATATTGGTTTTACTTTCCTAAAGACCATCACTGTAGCGTAGTAGTACGGGGACCCAGGTTCCATTCCCGATGGGAACATGGGAATTTTTTCCCAATCAAGGTTCTTCCTAGCTGAGTCCTAGGTGTGGATGTCGTGTACCTTCACCTCAATTACACCGAAGGGACTGGCAAACCGCCGCGGTGTCATCTCGCGTAGTCGCCACGGTCGGGTTGTGGTATCTCCCATGATTCCGTCCCGGCTCTAACCAATCTTTGGGTTGCTTATCCTCATCATTACTTCCCGGGAAATATCCTCTTTCAAGTGGTAGCTCTTATTTTATTCTTTCTTTTTCCCCCGGTCATGCAAAGCGCTTGGAATTTCAAAGTCATCACATAGCGATCCGCTTTATAAAAGTCTAACAATCTCTTTACCTACTGTAATATTGAACTGTGTAAACATGTACATATCAAATTTTTACTCAAGCAAAACGTCTGCCTGTGACGAAATTGTCAGCGTAAAAAATATAGTTTTAGTTCAAATGGTTTTCATAATACATGTGAGTAAACGCATAGATTAGAGTCACGTAGCATGGTAATGGTTATTAATTGTAAGAGCATATGAATTTGCAATTACATAAAAAAGCTATGGCTGGATGGTACTAAAGGAGTTAAATTGACTCAGCACCAGAAATTTGTTTTTTCAAGATCAGAAGTCTGGTAGGCCGAGTGCTGCATCTGGAGAAGATCCATGTGACAAGCTTATGATACGTAATCATATGGACCTTATGCTTGCCTTTCAGAGTTCAAATACTTTACATCAGCAATCAGTTTTTGCTTCAAGTAGCAGTGGCACAAGTATGAAATTATGTAATGATCTTAAACGGTGAATTACTAGCTGGTCAAAGTGGCAGATGTTTGGAAACCAAACTCAAATTATTAATTTTAGCATCTTTATTTTTTAAAAGCTGCACCACAAGGAAAAGAGAGCTCAACTTAACTCGGCAAACTACTGCAAAATTATGAGCTATGGGTGAAGCAAGCATGTCTTACGGGGTACTTATATCACCTTGCGCTAGACCGTGTGCGAGTGAGAGGAAGATATGAAAAGATTGTGTGTAACGAAGTGGCAACGCATAGTTCACAACAGCGTCTGTTTCACCACAGAGCTAAACTCGTTTCATTTGAAAGATGCTGTAGTAAAATGCTTTGTAAAGAGTGACTCGCCGAACTAGAGTGGGACTGGAGAGAGTAAAATGTTGGAACTGATCAAGACCAAATGACATAGAATTTACAGTGAAGTGCTCGCTACTGGGAAGAAAGCTTGGATTGCATGATGATAATTAAGTGGCTAAACAATCATTTTCATAGTTTTTAGGATGGATGTATTGATATCATTAAACTTCTGTGAATTACAAAGTTCTGCCTCCGTGGTCGAGTGGTCAGCGAGCTGACTTCTCAGCTGGAGGTCCCGGGTTCGATTCCTGGCTGTGGCAGGGAACTTTTCTTTAACGAGAATTATTCCTTATCCCCCACAGAGTCTGTAAGTATGAATGTGGGAGTGAATGTGCGTGTAATATAAAATGGATTAACCTAACTCCTATACCTGCATTAAATCCAGTTGTTTTACAAGTCAAAGCCCTCGATATGACATTGAAGTTAAACAATTAAAAAAAAAATGCTTAAGACTGCCTGACTTGCAAACACTTAATATAATTAATAACTTTAATTTTATTAATTGCACATTGTATATTAAAATGAATTCATAAATTTGCATTGTTCTCAAATTTAAAAGATTTAGTACAAGTATTTTAGCTATTTTATCATAAATGTTAAAATACTTAATCTACGAGGGCCGTTCAGAAAGTAGCCTCCGGTTGATTGCAAGAAATTCACCAAGTTAAATAAAAATATTTTAATATATACATCTTACAACTACATCTTTGCACTATTTTTCTACATAGTTTCCATAACGATTGAGGCACTTATCGTATCTGTTCACAAGCTTTGAAATTCCTTCTGCATAAAAATCACCCGCTTGTGCCTGGAGCCAGCCTGTGACCGCATCTTTGAGCTCTTCGTCATCAAACCGCTGGGACACGAGCCATTTCTTCATATGCATGAAGAGGTGATAATCGCTTGGCGCCAGATCTGGGCTGTAAGGTGGATGGTTGACAACGTCCCACTTGAAGGACTCAAGAAGGGCTGTTGTTCTGCGAGCAGAGTGAGGACGGGCGTTATCGTGCAAAAAAACGATACCGGAAGTCAGCATACCACGGCGTTTGTTCTGTATAGCCCGTCGTAATTGTTTTAGTGTTTCACAGTACACGTCTTGATTAATGGTCGTCCCACGTTCCATGAATTCAACCAACAACACCCCTTTTGCATCCCAAAACACCGTTGCCATCAATTTTCGGGCAGAAAAATCTTGCCGGGCTTTTATTGGTTTGGTAGGCGAATTTGAATGTGCCCACATCTTTGATTGTTCACGTACTTAATCCAGGTTTCGTCCCCGGTCACGATTCTGTTTAACAATGGTTCTCCTTCGGCCTCATAACGTGACAGAAAGTCTAATGCAGAGGCCATTCTTTGAGTTTTGTGGTGGTCGGTAAGAATTTTGGGCACCCATCGTGCACAGAACTTACGGTAACCCAATCTTGCTGTCACTATCTCGTACAAGAGAGTCTTAGAAATCTGTGGAAAATCAGTAGACAACTCCGACATTGTGAAACGTCGGTTTTCACGAACTTTTGCATCAACTGTTTGAACGAGTTCGTCCCTTCATCATGAACGTTTTCTCGTCCACTTTTAAATAAACGTACCCATTCACGGACCACTCCTTCACTTGGTCCGTACACGGCACAAAGCTCACGATGAATAGCTGCTGCAGAATATCCTTTGGCTGTAAAAAACCTTATAACAGCACGCACTTCACATTTGGCGGGGTTTTCTATTGCAGTACACATTTCAAACGGCCACAAACACTAAACTAGCGCAGGTACGACTTTCACTCGACCACGGCTTGATGCCGACTGACCTGCTGAGTGCGTGAATGCACAGATGGCGTCGCTACTCCCCCCACTACCCGCACTGTGACCGATCGGAGGCTACTTTCTGAACGGCCCTCGTAAAATTAAATGTAGAATTTGTAGTACTTACCTAATAAAGGCAGAAAGGGTGTTATTGTTCTTCCGATATTTCCTGACACCTACGGAGAGGGTTTTTGCCTAGCTCATTGAAGGGATGACACGAAAGGAGACACCTGGCGGCCGGAGCCAGGAGCAATGACACAACAATGTCAGCATCCCTACAATTACTAAATAGAGGCTCCCAGACTAACGGGTTCGTAGACCAGGAATCCCGCCCCTGCATAGGTCCTAATAACCCGGCAAACAACCGAAGTTTGGACTTGATGAGAGTTATAGTGAGCATACTTATTCCCTGCTAAACCGCACCGAAGCACCATCGTCGAAACTTCCAACCCTGGAAGAAACCAAGAGGATGGAATGATCATGGACTGACATAAAAGGGTAGGAAATTTGGGGATTAAATGAACCTCCCTAGCGACCCAGGACACCTACGATAAAACCTATGGTTCAGGAAGGCCGGCCAGGCCCACGACCTCCCGAATAGTGTAGCACATTTTATCGTAGTGGTTGTATACATTTTAAGATAAAGTTATAAGAATATAGTGTAATGATAAATTTTTGAACACCTTCATTGAAACCGATGTGATGGTCCGCAGAACAGCATCACATAAACTACTGGTGACCCTATAAACACTATGCAGATATTACGACTCCTGATCGCATAATTCGGTTGATCATCGAATATGTATGATCACTCGGTGTGTACCATTTTATAAGAAATGAAGAAGTCCTGTGCCACTCTTGCAGTTCCGATGAGACCCCTCGGTTGTCTCGTACAGGATGCAGACAGAAACACACACGTGGAGGCAAAGGAGCAGACGGGCGGACTCATGCAAACGATCTCTCAGGGAAGGGTTACTTGTTACCATCATTCAGTGTTATATCTCTCCGCCAGCGGATGTGGGGTCAGCTCTCGGCATATGTTGCTAATGAACTCTTTTATTCACGCAGTGTGCGTAACATACGCATAGCTTACCTGTGCTAAACTAAACATAAATACTAAGTACGGTGTTTTCTTTTTTGAGTTATGCTAACCATAGACACATACTTAGACCTTTTTCTAAAAATCTTTTTTTTTTTATTCAGAGGGTATCAAAATATGTATTTCCGGTTAAATCTCCAAATCGAATTTTTGGGTGGAATGCAATACTTTCTCTATATACTATGTAGATAGTGTGTGTAAAGAAAGTATTTAGACATTGAAATAAGAAAAAAATAAATATAAAAGAATTGAATGAAATAATAACAGAGTATGGAAGCAATTTGAAATAACACGTGGATAATATGACAGAAACTAGATTACCACACAAAATAGAATACCCCAAAATGGCTTCAATTACGTATCCCAAAGAACATAGAAACACAGGACGTCCCAAAACAGGCCTAAAAGGTCTAAGGAATGAAGAAGGAGAAGAATAAGATGATGATGATGATGATGATGATGATGTTGAAGGGCCGCACCGTGGCCGAATGAATAGACAATTCGCCTCTCATCTAGACGGCCCGTGTTCGATCCCAAGCGACCGCATGTGAGATTTGTAGTGGACAAAGCGGCGTTGGGGCGTGTTTTCTCCGGGTTTTCCGGTTTCCCCCGCCATCGCATTCCACCGCTGCTCCACCTTCATCCATGTACCGCCTGCGGTGCCATAAGTAAAGCGGGCGTCAAACACAACCAAAAAAAAAAATGAAGATGAAGCACTGCTGTTCTACGTTCCTCGAACCGACGTGGCCAGAAAGGCGACATTCACTTGTCTGTTAACACTTGTATTTTCCTTAAAAGGGTTGATCGATGCTCCAAGTACAATTAATGTCATTAATTGACCTAAGTTTTCTGCGCACGTCGAGACAACTAAGTGTTGCGTAGATGTGCATCGAATTGGTGTCTTTCCTGTTTTTTGTACTTTCGTAAAACCCTCTTCTTTTGTCTTCTCTTCTCATTCGCTTTTCCTTACTGTTTTCATAAACTTTATGATTTCATTTACATAAAATCCTGCTATATTCTTAGTTCATGCTATACCTATTTCTATGAACAATTTCAATGTTATTAATAGAATTGAATATAATATACCATAATATTAAATAATATCAATAAAGAATTATATTTAACATACATACCTTATTAAAACCATTACAATCGATTTTCTTCTTACTTTTAGCTCTCTATCACTTTTCGCTCTTCATTCCCCCGTTCTTTATATTGTTTCTCTGCTGTCTCCTATTCGATTCTTTTATTTGATTTTCCTTATCTTTAGTAACGCATTTCTTTTCCATCGCTTATTTTCTCTCCATCTGTTTGCATTTCCTTTTCCCCCTCTTTCTTACTTTCATTCTCTCTTTTTGGTCTGCTTGTTTCTCTTCCTTCTTTCTTCGAATCTGTGCTTTCTTCTAAATCGGTTCTCTTTTACAGCTCTATTCTCATTTTATTTCTTCTTTATTTATGTACTCTAGTCTCATAGGTTTTGTTTTGTTTTTATGTTCTGTACACGTATGTCTGTATCTCTATTTTATTCCTCACTTTCTTTTATCCTTGAATTTTTACTTTGCTCTTTGTGTTATTAATAAATCGGTGTCCCTTTATATTTCGCTTTTCTTTATCGTTTTTCTTAAATTGTTACTACTTTCTATTTTCTTATTTACATTTAGTTATTCTATATCTAATTAGTTAATGTTTTATGAGTATAACTTATTTAATCCAAATAAATGAAATTGTCCCAATATGCCCAGGATCCATGGAGCGTAATTGTCTTCTAAGGGTGAATAAAGTCCTTGGATGAAACCTTAACTACATCCATATGACTCACCCTGCCGAGATTCGAACTCGAGAGCCCTTGAATACAGGTAGATGCCCTGTTATCACGTCACGAATATGGACTCTTTACTTGAATTTCTTCAAGAATATTAACACCATTCCTTGCCATATTGTCCTTTTTGTTGAGTACCATTAATTTACAAATTAGGCGAGAAGACGCTTCACTATTTCATTTAAAGTTCATCTGTCGCTTCATTTGAGCAGCTTGGTGTTATGCACTTGGGGAAGGAAGGCGTCTTCGTCACGCTTGAATTGCAGTTAATTAGCTATTCACGGGTATGCGTGCATCAATATCTCATAGTTTGTTGACAGAGCTTTCACTCAATTTGCGCTTAACTGAAAAATCTGATGTCTTGCACTCACATTTTTCTCTCCTCTTTTTATTCTTCAGCAAACTATTCCTCCAAAAGCTTACTCTATTTGTTTCTTGTTAATCTGAAATAAACATTTAATAAACAGTTCATTGTAGGTATAAAAAGAATACACTAGATAATGCGAGAAAGCTTTTTAAAAGCGAGTACTATGTGTGCCTTTAAAAATGCACATTTCTTGTATCACCACGAGAAAAAACTAATGACCACTTACCGCTTGGAATAAATATAAATAATTTGAAAATTCAAACCAATATCAAAGAATATCTCAGAAATGGTTGACACCACAATACATTTTATTTGACATAGCTGTGTATTTTAACGAGATCTACATTTTTGTGTAATAATATTTTGTGAATTTCATATCGTTTAGAAATTATAGAAAAGTTATTCAAAATGAAGGGGTCTTGATAGGTTAGTCCATAAAATTACAGATATAGATATATTTTATTTGTTTTGCAAATATGTTAGTCATACTGTATTTTAATCCAAATAGTTAATTATATTTAAGAAATAAAACATCGAAATGTTTTCGATGTAAGTGGTAATTTTGAGTAGAAGGATTTTCTTGAAAATCGACTTATTGCATCTTGCATATGCTAAATCTAAATACAAAGTTTTGTATTTTAGTTTTCGCTTTGTACGTATGCACTTCATATACACAAACACATAGAACATTTTCTTAAAACTTGTTTTATTTTATTTTAATTCAGAGATGTTCGAAAACGATAGAATACAATATTTCCTTTGGACTGCCTCCGTGGTCGAGTGGTCATCGAGCTTACTTTTCACCCGGAAGTCCCGGCTTCAATTCCCGACTGGGGCGGGAAATTTTTCTTTAACCAGAATTATTCCCTATCTCCCATAGAGTCTGGGAGTGTGAATGTTGAGAGTAAGTGTGCGTGTGTTTAGTAATATAAAGTTTATTAACCTAATGTTCTGATACTACAGTTTCACTAGTCAAAGCCCCCGATATGACTATTGTTGTTAAAGGGGGCTATACAAATAAAACAATTAAAAAATATATATTTCCTTCACTTGCATTACGTAAGTGGCAGAGTAAGTAAAACTCTTCCAACCAAATTAATTCTGAGTTTTGAGTTATGGACGTTTACACATCAGTTTTATCAAAACTGATTGCATTGCCTCTTTAGATCTCGGTTGCTACAAGAGGCAGTAAATCTTTATAATTCTCCAGGGATCTAGTTGAGATGACTGGACGTGACGAAGAATATAGCCATCAAACGCTTGGTCATCTGGCGGGCAGTTTAGGGGGAGGGAATGATCTTGCAGCTGTCCTTGCGCATACACACATTCTCACTACGTGAGTCAAATGCAACGAAGTGTCTATAAAAACAAAAACTATCAACACTTGAAACTATAAAGCCGACATTAGCATAAATGCGCGACTGGTCTCGATTTCCTTTATGACTTACCTGAGATGCAGAAATTATACTCAAATTTCGACAAGCAGATTTTTATCAGAAGTACATCTTGTCAAACACTTATGTTTACACAAATTAAATACTTGACTGGTTTTACTTGCTCACTATCCGGCACTTCAACCCTAGGTGAGCTTTGGCCTCCCTGCTTCCCTATATTTAATTCTCCCTCTCCATTCTTTCACCTTCGTAATCTTCAATGTCTATCACCCCATCAATCCATCTCGTTCTGTTTTCCTTTTTTTCTTGTCGAGTATAATCTTGCTTTAAAGACTCTTAACGATATTCTATTCATCACCATTCATTCTAGATGACCCATTGTAGCCTCAATGATTTTATACTATATCTCCTCCTTTTATAATTTGATTAACTTTTTCATTATAACGTATTTTCCACACACATCCTGTTATGTACTACAATGCCATATATCCTTCTTTTTATCTTATATTCAAATGTTCTTAATGCCTCTTAGTCGGACATTATTAATGTCCAAGTTTCTGTTCCGTATTGACAAGTCAAATCAATGTTTTATATATTAGGATGACAGGATTTATTCCAAATAAATAAACAATCAACAATAATGAAGCTGTTGACCAATCACGTATTGTATTTGTCCTGATCATTTCAATTTTCTGAATTATGTATTTATTCGGAATTATATTAATTCCTAATTATGTCCTGTTGAATACCAAGATTTAAGTGACCGACGTGAAATGGAACTATATTGAAGATCAGAATTGGAAGAACGTTCTCAGAATCTTTCACCCTTAACACTTATTTAATCTACTCCTTGTGATGATTTTCCCAGTTACTTGTTAGTGGTTTCTGCACAATTTTTTCCCTTTGCAATATTTAGCTCTGCATAAATACGTAACATTCCTATATATCCCTTTAATTTCTATGGTCAATCGAGGGCTTTGCTTTAAAAATAACTGCTGATGCTTGCTCGCTAAACTAGGGTTTCTTAACTGGTTGTTTTTCTGTTTTATACGATCAAATACACACATTCACTCCTATACTCATATTTCCAGCCTCTATGAGGGATAGGAGTGATTCTGGTTAAACAAAACAATTCTGCCCCAGCCGGAAATGATCTCTGATTAAGAAGTCAGAAAGCTGACCAGAGGCTGAGGCAGTCTAGTATATCGTAAGATACCCAGTATACATTAGGAGTCACCCCTGTACTGCGCATCCTAAGGAGTAGTAGATTCGGAGGTAAAAGCTGGTGCTGGTTTCTGTGAGAGGGAAAGAGGTGCCTCAGGGTTGACGGTGCAGGAGGGTGTACATTTGGAGCTATTAATACGCAAGGATGCGAAGAGACACAGGGCGTTTGTATTAAGTAGAAGAACATATGGTTAGGGATTCAAGTAGAAGAAAACCCAAGATTTACCCAAACTTCATTCAGCACTCAATTGTACTTTGTGAATCTTTAACACCTTTTAAATAAAACTAGGCTCGTTCGGTGGGCGTCGGTTTGGAGTACGTCCTACGTCAGCTGCTTAAATATAAAAAGTCCTTGTGACTTAGTTATTCGAGTTTTTATAGTTAACCCCATGCTTATGCCAACATTGTGTTAAGAGGACACAGCTATGCAGCATTTCGATATCCTGACACCAATATGATTGCCGAAACTGGTGGAACATTACCTCTTACCTAATTAAGTGCAATTTAATGTAATGACCATATCAGCAACATACAATATTATTCACGTGTTTATTTATTATTTTTCTCTGCTTTCTCATTTTCTATTTTTTTCTTAATCAGTCTTTCATTTCATCATTATTTCCTACTTTTATTCATCTCTTTCCAAGCTATTTTTATTTTTTTAAATAGTTTTACTTTATATAATGCGTTTATATTTAACCTAAGGCATACGCTTATCTACATCTCTGACATATTTGCTTCTATTCTGTATCTGATTAGTTAAGTCGTCTAAATAATATCTGTTTTCTCTCGTTTTAATTCGTACTAATCTTCAATAATGATCAGCTAAAACTAGCAGAAGAAAAGTATTTTCTTGCATCTGAGCCGCTCTGCTAACCACTACGCTACAAGAATCTCACGTTTTGTTGTTACGATCAATCCTCTAATGGTATTTTTGTAACCTATTTGTATTTTCCATGGTGTGCAATCCCTTTATTTCAGTTGAATGCAATTTCCTAATGCTGACGCCAGATTATCGCTTTGGGAACTGTGTCATGAGTAAAAAAAAGCCGGACAGGCAATCAAAGGCAGGAACAATTAATTATCGAATTTTGTAGGCTCAAGTGCAACGTTTCGTATGTTTGCCTGGTGAAAAGCTATAGATGCAGGTTTTCCTGCGGACTAACAAAACACGTCTGGCCTTAGATTACATCCATTTCTAAGTCAAAGCATCCGGATAAAACTCAAATACTAACTCTTAACAGTGACGTTAATAATCCTTTCCAATATACTGGTCCAAATTCGATATTGTTCTTTGCATATCGCGTAGAAAAAAATCTGATGCTTTACATATAAGCATTTGCGGAAATGCTTATATTACATATTTCTTCCATATACAAGGACAATAAGGATAGTCAAATCTTTTAAGGTTTGGTTGCTGCGTTTACTTTATATTCTATTCTCTTCGCTTGGTCACAAATGAAAAAAAAAGACAATAGCAACTTCGCAGTTCTGCAATTATGAAGTGTTTGACCAATGATAAAGAATATCTCGGAAATCATTAATGCTACACAAAATTTTATTTTGTATATGTTTAACAAGATCTACATGTTTGTGTAGTAAGTTTGTTCTATCTCTTAGGTAGTGAAGATAATATAAAGATAATACATAAGATTTTTATATGATGTATTACTCTTCTTTAAGTGAAAAAGACCCTATAGTAGTATATAAGAGTACAGTGTTACTGTTAAACGATAGATAAACGGCTAGAACACAAAACATGCTGCATATTGAGGAAAAGAGGTGTTAATAAATGAGAAGAAAGAAAAACGTAAAGTGAAACGGAGGTGTATTTGAGTGAAATTCGTGCAAAGGAAGAAGGATATAACTAGATAAAAATAAAATGAATTATAAAGTGATGTGAAGTGATTTCAGTGAATGACAGTAACATATTTTACTAAAAATTAATCATTGGTTAGTAATATTTAATGCTGAAAAGATTTAAATACAGTGACAAGATATTATTTAAATAATAAATATGTAATTTGTTATAAAATCAGAGAAATTCTTTTACATTTAAGTAAAGTACATCGAAATTTTAAAGAAAAGAATGATGTGTTAAGTTAGAATTAAAAAAGTAATCATTAAATACTTCGTTACTAACTGCAATACAATTAGGGAATAACCTAAAATATGCTATAGGCACCATACCTCATCTGCTGGTCAACTTTTGTAAATAGAAATATCAATAGCTGCAGTCAAGGGAGCACTTTCAATCTTTTTTGTAGTTAACTCTTTCTATTCATTTGCATTTAATTAAATATTAATTATATAGATGTCCCTTCTCTTGTTACATTTCCTAATTATGTATTTTTAAATATTTGGCTTGTGTAATTATTTTAAACATATATTCAGTACGTTTTTGTGTATGTGTATATATAATTTTTTCTAAAAATAGAGGAAGCTAATAAAGCTATTATTATATAGACTAATCAAGGTGATAGTTAATGGGAAAATAACGGAAGCAGTAACTTAAGAAATGACATAAGAAGTTAGATCTGGGTAGCAGTGATAAATAAGATACTACTGGGTTCCAGCAGCAAAATAGAATTATGGGCGATATATAAATTAGATTAGTTAAAAGTTAAGTAGTTTAATGTTAACCGCTTAGTCAATATCTGAAAAATGAAATGTAAACATTTTGAGAAGTAAATATATCTATATATATATATGTATAAATTGCAGGGCTAGCCTTCTGCAGTAGCCAGGAGCCCGAATGATTTTATTTTACTATTAACATTATGTGCAAGCTGATAACCCTAAGGTAAGGATACGAAGGTTTCCACAACCAGAAAGAATACCAAATATACCGTGGCCCTTTGTGCTTCTAACATGACCCCTTGAAGGAGGGTTGAGGGAATATACCTACCCGAAAATAGACCAGATCTCGATGATGACGGGCACAAATATAAGGGGGGGGGGGTTCCGTAACATGTTCAGGTTGAGCGCATCTGGAGCCGCTAATCCCTACTTGATGAGCCCACTTCGAGGTGGATCCAGGCTAGGCAGATAAGGAACCTCCACAAAAAAAAAAAAAAAAAAAAAAATGCATATCTACCTCCCAGCCGCAACACACTGAACACCGTCGCCTGGTCCTACAACACTATAATATGACGATGAAGAGAGCTAGTTGGTTACTAATACTCTCCCTATGGCTAAGCGACTTCAAAAGTAACAAAGTAACCTCATTCCATCACGATGACTGAGCCCATTTCTGAGTTAGAGATATTCTGTGTCCGTTCTCTTCCATGGGGATGAGGCACATTGAGAGAACCTACAGCTTTTCCCGTGGATACTCCACATAAGCTAGCCTAAGGTGAGGCGTCGATAGCGCCGACTTAAAATCGCCGGGAATGAACTACGTACCCTCAGCACAAGAACTACGAGCGAAACCACTGCGCCACCGCGGCGCTCATAAAGGGAATAATGGATACAGGAAACGAGGATAAAAATAGTGGTACAAGGGAAACACCTCAGCATTTGCCTCCCAACCTGGGAAAACATAATTAAATATGGGTTAGAGTGTTTGGTGCCCTGCGATCTTCCGAATGGGAGTCCCAAAATCCGATAATACTAAGCATGGTCTACAAACTGGAAATCGTTTTACAGAAGCATTTGTCTTTAAGAAGAGTGTGATGGAAGTATTTACCGTGGAAGCACGTTTCTGTCGTGACATGCCGACTTGAAGCAACACATGTGGGGGTGCGGCCATCATATGACGTCACTCTCCCTCAGGACTGTAATCACTCAAGACTGGCGATGACGGGGCATGTGTTTGTCCAGTATAGCGCGCATGTCGGGGGTAGTTAGGGAGGGGAGGCACTGGGGCAGTAGGTTTACACGTGGTACATACTTGCAGCTGCACTTACTCCACCTAATGACGTTACGGAGAATATAACGTGATTATTTCACTTTTTATCTGTTCTGTCTTCGCAGCGGCGTGTGCGCTTTTTACGCCAACAACACCCAATCAAAATTTCATCTATTCAAGAAAATCCAAGAGGATTTGTTGTGTTCTGCCTTTGTTTACTTAACTATGCGTTTTACTTTCTTTACCATATATGTACAGTGTACATAGTAGTTCGGCAAAATACTGCATTCGACCTAAATGTTCAATACCGAAATTTCATCGGAAATACAGTTTTCTGAGGACATCTAAATCCGAAAAAAGGCATTTTTAGAAACAATATGTGCATCTCTGAACAGCATAAGTGAAAAGCCAACTAAATCCCGGACCTGATTTTTAAGTTCAGTATTGTCGGAAAAATCACCCTTTTCCAAACTATCATTAAGATACACCATTTTTTAAACGTTCGATTTTCTCAAAAATGATCGTAACTATTTTGATTAGAACGATATATTAAAGATATCTACATGGAATATAAATGTATATCTTAAATTTTATGACAATTATACATGGTAATACTAAATATTGGATTATCATACAAATATGCAAGTTCTACTAATGGTGAAGCACTGTCTCGTAAACTTGCGTGCGTAGACATTTTCCAAAACAAACGTAAACGTTCAAACCCAGCGGAGGACTTTTCGGAAGGGAAGTAAAGCCGAGGTCCCGTGTCGTAGATTTACGGCACGTAATAGAACCTCAAGCCTGATAGAGAGGCCTCTGAGCAAAATTAAGCGGTCTTTCACGCCCAATTTAGAATGGAACGCTGAGAACCATAGTTGTTAAAGAGCGTCCATAAATAACACGCCATTTCATTTTCAAACTATAAACTTTATTTTTGGCATGAGGCTCTCATAATTTGTGTTTATTTAACAGAGTGTGGGAGAGTTAACCCTTTCTTCCAATTTCTTGGTGTGTTTAGTTAATTACGATATGGCAGAGCCAAACATTTTCTTCTATTTTTTGGTTTATTTACTTTACTTCGGTGTGACAGAGCCAAAGTCTTTCTTCCAATTTCTTCGTTTATTTACTTAACTATGTTGTGCAGAGTTAAATACATTATGACCAATTTCTTGGTTTGTTTTTTTTTTAACTACATTGTGGCATTATTTCCTTTCTTACAATCTATGAATGTACCAGCCAGAGCTCGAGACTACAATGACTACTCTATATTTCAATCTGAGATGATATAACGGAAGCTAAGCTCTAGCTTAGGTCCAGGAAATGTGTAATGAACTGGGTAATTTTTGACAAGGTAATCCGTTTTTACTTTGCCCATTAATTATACTGAGTAAAGGAAAAATTGCATTCCACTCAAAAATTCGATACCAAGATTTAACCTGAGTCTCCTTAGAAAATATGTATGCTCGCGCGCGCACGTGGGTGTGTATGTGTGTGTGTGTGTGTGTGTGTGTGTGTGTGTGTGTGTGTGTGTGTGTGTGTGTGTGTGAGAACAGCAAAGCTCAAAAACGAAGAGTTGATTGAATACCGAACAAGGCATTTGAGTTCAGCGTTTTCCAAGAATACAATAGAAAGTATCGCAAGAAAATTCCTCATTCCAAACTACTCTTTAATTAGAAAATGTTTCATTATTTTTTATTTCATCAAAAATGGCTCTATGAGTTGATCAAACTATTATGTTTAAGATACTTTATGACAAATAAAAAGAATATTTTTAATTTCTTGGGAGTAGCTTGTGAAGTCTTCTTTATTCTAAATATCTTTAACATACTTGGCAAACCGCAACAGATAGACAAAAACATATTACCCAAAAGATATAGATTTCGTTGAAGCATACCATTTGTTTTTGTAATGGATCTGTTTTTTGGTAGTATTTAACGCCCGCTTTAACTACTTATTTACTATTAGTTCTTATTTCATATTACTGGGTAGTCAAAAGAGCCAGACAAAATTGTTTCACTAAAGCTGTAGCTAGGTAAATTGTATTTTTTTTTTTTTTGTCAATGCTTGGATTTAATAATATCCGAAACATTCGTTATTTTAGTTTAGCTTATCCCAGACTGAATAAGTGCACTTAAGAGAGATTTATTAGTTTCTTTAAAACGGACATAGTACATGGGAAAATAAGGTACCGCATTCCACCCACAAAATTGATAGAAATTTCACTGAAAATACGTTTTAGGGTCTCTTGAAAAAAAAAATAAAAAAAGATAGTTTAAAAATAGTTCAAAGTGTGTGTTTGTGTGTGTCCGTATTTTTATAATAACATAACTCAAAAACAAACACTATGCTAAATACCAAACTTGGATTTAAGTTTAGCATCTTAAGACACGAAAATTTTCAAGAAATCCTCCCAACCCAAACTACACTTTACATGGAAAATTTTGATTTTCTCAAAAATATCTGACGATTTTTATTAAAATACCGTATAGTAAAGATATTTATATGGGAAATAAAATGTATATCTTGAATTTTATTGGAATAGTCTTGAAGCCCTCTTCAGTCTGAGGACTGTTAAACTGTAAAAGATAGACAAACTCGTACTACACAATATATATATATATATATATATATATATATATATATATATATCGTCAAAACACATAATTTATGTCATTTACATTTTTGGTGAGGCTAACCATTTCCGATATATTCCTGGTTATTAGTTTCAGTTTTAAAATGTTTATAATTTTCTCGAACGGGAAGGCTTCATTCGTTTCATATATCTTTTGTTTTAAAGTTGGTCATGCATAGAACTACATCGTGATAGTTTTTAAAAGGTTTGACTATGCTTTAGTGTAGTGTATTCCCTTATTTTCCTTTTTCTTACAAGGAAATAAGTAATAAAACTATATCTACTAATGTTTATCTGATTAGCATAAATCAGATAGAAGAATATGCTCTGTAAGAAAAAATTGTTGCCGAATAGGTAGAGAAAGCTAAGTGAATGGAATTATACTTTAGATATACTTTGGATTTTTACTTTCTTTACACGTACTATGTACAGGGTGTAACTTATTGTATCCCAACCAAAAATTCGATATCGAGACTTCGCCAGAAAATGTTTTGAGGTATACCCTGAAAATGATTTTTAGAAAAAAGTTCGCATGTGATGTTTGAGGCTGTCTGTGGTCATCACAGCTAAAATACAAAAAGGCGTTATAATGTAGATCCTACCAAGGATGCGACACTAAAATTTTCAAAAAAAGCCCCTACCCCCACTACCCTTTTCATGGATTTTTTGATAATGTTGTTTCTCTAAAAATATAATAACAATGTTGTGTAAAACACCGTATATCAAAGATGTTTACTTCTCAAATAAAATGTATATCTTGAATTTTCTGGGAATAATGTCTCTACACCCGTTCATTCTGGATAAATTGTGCTAACTATAGCAATATTGGTAAACCGGTAGAAATACACAGAACATGCTATAAAAATGTAGATAGCATTCAAACACATAATTTATGCTATACACATTTTGTTTAGAGTTAACTGTTTTCGAGATGTTTCAAGTTATTACCTTCTATTTTAAGCTACTTAAACTTTTCCCAAATGAGAAGACTCTTTCTTTTTGTTTCTCTTTTGTTTACTCTTAGCAAGTCGAATTTCAATTGTTTCACTTAGCGACCTCCTTTTAAAGGATCTGACTATCGCTTTAGCCTAGTTTTCTCCCTTATTTCCCTTCTACTTATAAAGAAGCAAATAAGAAGACCACTGCTGGTAATGTTTATCTCGATGAGTATGAGGTATATAAAAGAATAATATTTTTGTAAGAAAAGAGTTTATCCATGTCAAACAGTTTACTTCGCTATCTATTCAGCTCGCCCTACGCTCAAATAGAGCGCCATTTGTTAGTGCAGTATCTGTATCTAATATCTGAGTCATGTAAAGGTAGTTCAAGGTGAGAGCTAAGAGTATAGATTTCCTTTTTTCCTCCTCCTTTGGTTGTGATCTGGACTCCATCTAATGCCATCTGTGATGCAGTCTGTGAACTTGCTCCATCGACCTTCATCTTTCAAGAGCAAGAGACGAAGGGCGGGGGAAGGCGTAGGCGTCTTAAGTTGTCCAGTGCCAGCGGTGATCAAGTTCCGATAATAAGAAGAATCACGCCGTGCACCCTAAGCCCTCACAGAAGTTTCTCTTCCAATAGTTTACAGAGGTTTTGTTAATTATTCATATAGATATTCTCAACGTTTTACTAAAAGGTTACATGTGTGCTAAATACATTTGCTACAAAAACTGTTGCTATGTATTTACAAATATTTTCATTTTGCCACGTACCGATATTGATTTCTAAAAAAATGTTATGACAAGATCTCACAGCAAATAAACGCATTGTGGCTCCCTGATTCTAAAAGTAAAAGCATTTCAGAAAAAGGTCATTGTATTTTTGAGAGCATAGCTCAAAAACGTACATTTGGATAGATGCCACTGTTTTTATTCAAGTTCAATAACTTACAAAGATGCGACTCAAGAAAGAAAAATAAATGACAATGTTCTATTTGAGAAAAATATGAGTATTGGAAAATTTTAAATCAATAACACAATTTCTTGGAAGTCACTACACACACAAAAATGTATTTGACATACATTTTCTCCTTTAATGAGATCTAAATTTGTTATGTAGTAAAATTGTATTTATCTTTTAGTTTACCATTTATGCAAAAGTCATCCAGCATGGAAAAAAATTCAGAGGATATTCCCAGAAAATCTAGTACATTTGTTTTATTTTTCATACAAATATCTTAAACTACTATGATATTTCAATCAACATCGTCAAGTCATATTTAGGAATATAAAACTTTTCCAAAAATGTTCCGTGTAAAGGGTAGTTTGGAGTGGCTGAATTTTCTTAAACTCTTCGTGTCACATCCTTGGAAGATGCTGAACTTAAATATCAAGTTTTGTATTTAGCGAGTGTTTTTGCTTTTGAGTTACGTTTTTCACAGACAGACACAAAGATAGAGACCCAAACTTATTTATAAAAATACCTTTTTTTGGTTTCGAAAGTCCTCAAAACTTGCATTACCGGTCAAAATCCATATCAAATTTTGGGTGGAATATACCTTCTCTATCTATTAAATACATAGTAGAGAAAATAACAATTTAAGTAGTTTTGTGGCATCAAAATAAACTAGTCTTAACTATCATTTTATCAATCATTTTTATATTTATTTAATATTAATTCTATAAGTTTATATGAAAATGTATGAAATAGATTAACTTTAAATCTTCAACCCATCCCGAGATAATCCGTTAATATTGGCTTCAATTGCTCAATATTTCGCATACTTTAACTCATGTTGCTCTTCACTTGTTTTCCGCAATGTCATGGAAAAAGTGTGCAGTTATAAAGTCATGGCAAAGTTATTTTAAAAATCTGATTATTGTTTGGTATCCTCAATTTCCAGTGAAACTAAAACGAAATGCATGTAATAAAACTACATTGCGAATGTTTATCTAGATAAATATGTAGCAAATAGTAAAAGATATTTCCGTAAGAATATTTGTAAAAGCTATATAAAAATAGGTATGTTAGATGGTAAAGGAGGTTATGAGAATATAAAAAATCTAATGTGTTTTTTAATGAGTTAAAAACAATAAGTTGAAGGCTAAACATAAGAGAAAAACTTCTGTTGTTAAAATATTATGGTTTATATTTTTGAGCTCTGTATGATGTTGACGAATAAAATCAAAATATTTTTGCTGGATATTTTTTACATCAAGGGAATAGAGTTTAAATTCGCTGGAGTGATTTCAAATGAGAATGGTAACCAAGCAAACAGCTCGATGCTTTTCATATTCCTACGTTATGCATCTGTTCTTCCATACCATTATGGCAGGCAATTTTTCTCTTCAGTTTCCCTCTGGTTGTCATTTTTACTTTCTCTACACGTACTATGTACATAGTGTATAGAGAAGGTATTGTATTTCACCCAAAAATTCGATACCGAGATTTCACCGGAAATACATGTTTTGGGTCCCCTGAATCCAAAAAAAAAGCATTTTTGGAAAGAGGTCCGTGTGTGTGTCTGTGGACAGCATAGCTCAAAAATGAAAAGACCGTTAAATACCAAACTTGGTATTTAAGTTTGGTATTTTCCAAGGATGCGACACGAAGATTTTCAATAAAATCCCCCCACCCCAACTACGATTTTGATTAAAATATCGTGTATTAAAGATACTTACCTGACAAATAATATGTGTATCTTGAATTTTCTGGAAATAGCCTCTGAAGACTACTTTATTCTGGAGAATTTTACGAAATTTTGCATAACTGCTGAACCGTAAGAAATGGACAAAAACTTACCGAACAAAAAATGTAGAGCACATTTAAACACTCAAATATGTTATATAATTTTTTTTCGAGGATTTGATCGTTTTTGAGACATTCCTTGTTTTTTAGTTTCAGCTTTGAAGAACTTGTACTTTTCTCATACAGGAATTTGTCAACACGTGTCCATACAAACAAAGGAACTTCGGTCACCTAGTAACCAGCCTTTGACTTCACTTTAACCTATGACACTCCCATATTTTGCTTCTACTTACAAGGAAGCGAGTAATAAGAATATTTCTGCTAATTTGTTCTCGATTAGCGTGAAGTAAATAGAAGAATAAGCCTACTAACAATAATTTGTTACACAGAAGTAGAGCAAGCCATGTGAATGGAATAATCAGATTTTTTTTAAGTGCTAGAATTTACATTAGGATAAGTTTCTTCATTTTAGTATTTATAAGATCTGAATAGAGAAAGCGTCAAGCTCTTAATTTTATATAATTAAGGAACGACTAGTAAGCGAATAAGTCGCCAGTACGTAACTAGCGAATAAGATCGAATCATTTTATTGTAATATTATAAATTGCTTTGTTATAAATACTGTACGGTCACGATATGATCTAGGAGTTAAAGCGACCTAAAATAAATACATTGAAAAAGAAAACGATCTCCGGGTCGTTACACTGAGACGTAACTCTATGTCCTGCATTCGGGAGGTGCTGGATTCATTTTCTGTGAGCTGACTAATCTTGCTCAAGTATTTTCGCGGTTTCCCTCCTTCTGCAAAGTAAAGGTTGTATAGCATAACGGTCCAAAGTTCCACCTTCATCTAAGACAATAGTACGGTTGAATTGGTATTACTATGCCATCTACCCACAGATTGTGAAAACAGCTAGAACGAGCGCATCCCAGCGGCATCTGCTTGGCGCGGAGCAAAGCAGTATCGTGTATAAGGCATGAGCCCTTGTTTGAGTACAGCCAAACTTGATGGCACCCCAACTCTAACTGCGAAGCGAAAGTGGCATGGGTACGAGGGAAAAAAAAAACAATGAAGTTACTGTCCATCAAGTACAGATCAATGAGTATCATGAACGCTAATGTTTACACGTTGCGAGTTAATTCTCTCTTGTCAATTATAATAAACGCTGCTATCAAATTAGCTGGCGACCAGTGTCTAAAGTTTCCGTAGCTAAGCTTTCAGTTCAAAACTTAATCGTAGCCTAAAGTACATACCTATAAGTTATGGGATATTGCTCTAATAGCGATTTAGGATTCAGAAGTTCATTCTAAAGATAAATAAGTTCCCAAATACTCTACTAAGACTGAATATTTTAAAACAATAATTTATAAGAGTTGCTAACACGAGATTTAACAGTTGTAATAATAGGTTTTGAAAACAATTCTATTTTGAGATCGCAATTAGGTTAAACAAATAGTCTTAAACCACCAAGAAAGCAAGCTAACGGTTTATTTACGACAATTGTATGCTGTTAATTGCCTGTCCCACGTCTTTTTCTGTTACCTCACGTGTATTTTTGTAAGCGTTCTGCATTTCGGCCAAAAACTTGCACAGCTGTGCTGAAGTTTAAAGGTGAAGAAGCCAAGACAAAGAGGTTGCGTGCTAACCTTGTTGCCAGGCACGAACAAAAATGTATATTCAGTTTCTTGCTGGTCACATTTTTGGGCTTCCTATTGAAATATGAATTCCACTGTGTAACCAAAATACACAGAAAATATCTTTAACTAAAATTAAAGTCACCTACATGTGTTTAGATAAACATCAAGTACTAAAACGCTATGAAATATGAATGGAAAATCATATGTCTTTCATTCACATGCTTTCTCTAGTTATTTTGCAAACTAATTATACTTACAAAAGATTATTCTTTTATCTACATGCTAAACGAAATAAACATTTGCAGGAATTGCCTTATTACCTGCTTCCTTATAAGTACAAGTGAAATAAGAGAATGTACTAAAAGCTGGTCGATATGTGAGCAATTGAAGTTCCGTTTGTTTCCATTGTCAATTAAAAAAAAAAGAGATGAAACGAAAAGTGATCCCATTTGAGAGAATACGCAGTTTAACATTGAAACTAATAACAAGGAATATCTCAAAAAGGGTCACGTCCAAAACACAAGTAAATATGACATAAATTGTGTGTTTTAACGAGATCTACACTTTTTGCTGAGTAAAGTTTTGTCTATTTCTTACGGTTTACCAGCTATACAAAATTCAACAAAATTCATCTAGAATGAACAGGACTTCAGAGGCAATATAGACATTTTATTTGTCATATAAATATCTTTAAAATACGGTATTTCAATTAAAATCGTTGAAGCTATTTTTGAGAAAAAAATAAAAAAAATATAAAGAGTACTTTGGGATGAGTCAATTTTCTGGAGAACCTTCGTGTCGCATTCTTTAGAAAATACCAAAATCAAATAAGAAGTTTGGTATTTAAAGGTCTTTTAGTTCTTGAACTATGTTGTTCACAAACACACACACACACACACACACACAATATGCATTTCCGATAAAATCTCGGTATCGAAATTTTGGGTGCATTACAATACCTTCTCTATACTCTATGCACATAGTACATGTAGAGAAGGTAAAAATGTAAACGTTTAAAACTGAATATGTAGTTGCTTATGAAGAACCTAGTTTAAAACTATGTTCTTTATTTAGTTTCAATGAAATAATTTTTTTTACAAATATGCATGAATTTTTCAATCCTATTGTTTACAATAGCAATTCTAATTTCAGAACTAATAACTTTTTTACCATTTGGTCCAATTTTATTTCCTCTACTATCTAGTTAGTAGGGGATGTGTTGAAATCGACCTAAAAATTGGAATTCGAGATTTCATAGGAAAATTCACCTATTTTCAACACTTTTAACAAAATACGTTATAAACTTGTAAAACTAATTAAAATGTTATTAACTTATTAACAAGAGTAGTTATCGAAATATCACGTTTCTCAAAGTATATTTTGAGTTCCAAAATATCTAGAAAAGGTATTGGTTATTTAATGTGAATCTAATTATAAATGTTGGCAGTTGTATGTATGTGTGATTTTTCTGTGAAATTAAAATATGCATTCACTTGTGATCTTACATAACCACATGAAACAGAAAGATAAAAGCGAGCACATTTTTATGGTCTACATTACGATTTACTAACGTATATTGTGTTTCTTGTATAAATTGAGTATTTTTAAAAAAAATTTATGTGCCTGAAATTAAATTTTAAGCACCTAAACTTCTATTATTTGCAAGATGTTATAGGTAGCTAAAATGGGATTTTAAGTAACTAAAATTACAAGATTATCTGATCAGTATTTAGAGGATTAATCATGCGGTAAAAATTCTAAACACTTAAGCGTGCCGTAATTACACCTTCTCTCGCATTATAGGATTAGGGGAGGGATAAAGAAACATCATCGTTGAAAAATATAATCTCAATACCAAGTTATCGAAATAGCGCAATCCTTCTGTAATGCTGAGTTTTGAAGTTTTCGTAGGAACGTCAGTTAACTATAAAATTAATGATGCTAAATTATGAGTCGGAGAAACATTCGTATATTTATTTAGTAATAATTAGATTACATCTAATGTGAACCGTAACGTTTCCGATCAATGTAAGAGGATAATGCGTATAGTAATTATAACTTTGTGAAGTATTCGGAAATAATCTAAATGGAAAAAATCTTATGTGTTCCATTCACATGACTTTCTCTAGCTGAACAAGCTTTTCTTACAAAAGATAATTCTTTTATCTACATCATGCTAATCGATATAAGCATTAGCAGAATTGGTGTTATTCTTTCTTTATAAGCAGAAGGGAAGTAAGGTAATACATTAGGCTAAAGTGATAGTTAACTGTCGTTATGTGAAGCAATAGAAACTCCGTTCCCTTTGCGTGCCAGGAATAGGTAAACAGAAAACACACGAATGAAAGATGACCTACCGTAAGTAGCTTACAATTTAAACCAATAACACGGAATATCTCGAAAACGGTCAACTGCACAACAAAATTTGATATGACATAAATGGTATGTTTTAACGATTTCTACATTTGTGTGCAGTAAGTTTTTGTCTGTTTCTTATGGTTTACCAGTTACGCAAATTTAAGCAAAATTCATCCAGAATGAATAGATCTTCATAAGCTACTCCCAGAAACTTCAAGATATAAATTTTATTTGTGACACAAGTAGTTTTAATATGTGGTATTTTAATCAAAACCGTTTGAAACATTTTGAGAAAAACAAAATCATCCTGAAGAATACCAAACTTAAATACAAAATGTGGTATTTAACTGTCTTTTAGTTTTTAAGCTATACTGTCCACAGATACACACGGACCTTTTTCTAAAAAAATTGAACTCAGGGGGCCTCAAAACATATTTTCGGCGAAATCTCGGTATCGAATTTTTTGGGTGGAGTACAATACTTCCTCTATACACTATGTACATATCAGGTATGTGTGGAGCAAGTAAAAATCACTTTCCAGCCTAGTATCGTAATATATTACTTAGAGTCAATTTTCATGTAATTTTCCGTCTCGGAAATTTGAATCTTTAACTATAGAATAAGTATAACGTGTAACTATTAGTACTTATCTATTTATGTGTGAGTCTGTTGAACAGCAGTAACGCACAAAATATATCGCTTGTTTTTACACAACAAGAACCCCGACCTATACCATATGGCCTCCCCACTCCGTCGCTGTTCTTTGTGGTGTCACTGCACTTGAAAAAATAAAAACAAAACACTTAAAGCGATGGATGCTATTATGGGAGAAGGCATAAATACTGGGTGTCTTGAGAACTGTGCATAACAGACCGCTGTTTGCGTGCATTTTTAAGTGGTTAATGGTGGCGGGAACATAAAAAGAGTATTGGGGGAGGTCAGTTACCCTTCCTCTCCGTCTACAGCCTCTCTAACCCCCCTTACCGCACCCCTCTCGCATGCTTCTGTCGCCGCCTCTCCACATGCCAATGTGTGTGTGTGTGTGTGTGTGTGTGTGTGTACGCGTATGCAAAGTGTAACAACAGCTTATGTGAGCGCGCTCGAAGTAAACAAACCTCGCTAAACAAAAGAGCAGCGATATCAATAAGTTTTCTATAATAGTTTTTCCCTTCATTTGTTCCAAATTCAGTTACGTAAAAGGTGGTCCTTGTCCATTGAATTTCGCACCTTGGTTCCTCATATTTTATGGAAATAATTGACTCTCATGGATGCATCGCCACACATCTTTATAGAATTAATATTAAGGATACTTCTTTCTGCGATTATTGTGACGGACAGTTAGAAGATGCGATCACATATTCTTTGTATGCAAGAAAACATGGAAAGCAATACAACATTCCCAGGATCAGTGGTGAGTTTAGGCATTCATCTTCCATGCAACGCTGCTCAACTACTTGCGACTCAAAATGTTCATGTATATATCTTGATAACATTTTTAAACCATGTAAATATTAACATTTAAATATAAATGTCCTGTATAATGCACTAAAATATGTTTGAGAACTACATGTAAGTGTTCTTTGTAAATGTATCCTCAATTGTTATTTGTTATTGTAATCGTCTTTGGCTGTATGGAAAATATCTAAATGCCAATAAATTAAATAAAAAAAAAAAAAAAAGAACTCGAGCCGGAAAATTGATAGGGTATATTATAAACTCAGAGCATGAAGCATGATTGTGTGGATTTTTTTTTCAAAATTATTAGCAGGACTGTGCGTTGTGTGCCGTTCAAAGGAATACAGCAATATGTTTATGTATAGGTATTATTAGTTACCACGCATATTTTTTAGTATTAGCTATGCAAGACACGGATTATAATAACTTCCAGCTTTTAATTGTTACATTATAGGCATTGTACAAAATTCCAGATTATAAAAATTAAAAATTGGATTTTGTTTTTGGGCGCTCCCTAACATCTGAGGTTCTTAGCGTCACATTCTATATTAGGCATGAAAAATCGTTATCAAGCTTGAATTTCTTTTACGTGCCGTAAACCTACGGAAAGGGACCAGCGGCTTCACCTCCCTTCTGAAGGAAGCTATGCTAAGGATTTTTACGCACCAAAAAAATCCATCGTCCTCTACCGGGTTTGGACCCGCGTCCGTGGGAACCAGAGGCAGTCCTTGTTATTAGATCATTTTGAAATTCATGGAAATCTTATATTTTATGTATTGAGATATGTTTACTTTCCCTACCATGTATCTCTAGGTATAATGGGTAGATATGGTGTTGCATTCCACCCAAAAATTCGATACCGAGAATTCACTGGACATTCCCGTTTTGGATAAAATAAAAGTATTTTTAAAAGGGTCTTTGTGTATGTGTTTTTAGTCTCTCTGAACCACATACCTCAAAAATAGGGCAAACACAAACTTGATATTTAAGTTCAGCATCTTCCAAGGATGCAACACGAGAAAAGCTACTGTTTATATATAACATTTTTCAACATTTTATTTTCTTATATTTTAACTTTAACTTATATTTTCAACAATTTGGTTTAAAATATGATATGTGCGTATAAGTTTTCATGATAAATAAAATGTACGTCTTGAATTTTCTGGGAATAGCCTCTTGAAGTCCTCTTCAATATGGATGACATCTGCATAACATGGTAAACTGTAAGAGATAGACTAAAACGTAATACACAAAAATGTAGATCTTGTTAAAACACACTTTATATCAAATATATATTTATTTTAGTTATCTATTTCTGATAGCCCTTGTTCTTGAACTCGATTTTAACATCTTATACGTTTCTCAAATGGAAATTGTTATTCGTTTTAATTTCTCCTAATTAAGGAAATAAAACGAGCTCTATTTGACTATCGCTTAAGCCCATATTGCCGTTGTGTTTGGAACTAAATTTGTAATAAAACTGTTCTGTAAATGCTGGTCTGATTAATTTGAAGTATATAAAAGATACGCTTCTTTGTGAATCGGTTGTTGAAGAATAGATAGAGAAAGTCACGAGAGTGTATCTCATCAGACCTTTTTTTTTTTCTTCTTCAATTTGACGCCTTTATTTCGTTCAGTTTCTGACCCTTTGCATCTTGATTTAGCAATTTTGTTGCATTTACATTGCGTAAATAAAGAGGTTTTTTTAACTACTGACATTTTACATAATCATATATTTTCAAACATCCTAATTTTTAGTATTTAACAGAGAAAAAAGAGTAACTTAGTGTATCCTTGCATTCTTGAGAAAAAATCTCGCTCCTAATTAATGGTTTGTTTGGGGTATATACATAACAGTAACCATTCTGCTATTGTATATCTGGATTAGCATGATGTAGAGAGAAGAATAGCGTTTGTAAATATTTTTTGCAGAATAGGTAGAGAAATTCATGTGAATGGTAAACACCTGCCTGTATTGCGCTTATACCCATTTAGATAAAAATTAGTCTATAACTTTTTGTGCACTATTTTTTTAGTAAATTCAATTAATCTCGATTTTAGGCATTTTGTATGTGCTTATTGCGTTATTTTTTAAAAAGTTTTAGAAGTATTGAATGGGATATGTTCAACAACAACAACAAAATCAGGTATCGAAATCCATAACCTGCTTGTAAGTATAACGCATCAAGACACTATGTAATGGATCCGCTGTTCGTACGTGGTCCACTTTACGGTTACGTCACTTCCTAACCTACCTCAACAAACATAACTGGTCGGTGCACTGCTTAGGTCACAATGTGGGTGTTGCCTAAGATGTTTACCAGCTGTTAAATAATGGATGTCTGCAGTTTAAGGAATTCAAGTCTGTAACTATCTTCCTACATGCATTAGAAATCACGTATCGCAGAAAAGCAACCATTATATTAACCGTCAAATGGGCCAGTAAACTAGGAATATGTAAATGCAGGACAGAAGTTTGTCACGATCTCCTCTTGAAATTGCTTTTATTAGAAGTGAGTGATTCTATAGAGAAGCACCAAATAATATTTTACTAATAATTGAAATTTTTAAGTGGACTATGTGTTCAATAATTGAATTTCCTTTTAAAATGTGTTTTTGTGGCGATAGCCTGCATAAAACTTTTTATGCAGTATATTTTAGGCCCATCTTAGGCTACAGGCTTGACTAACAGAACAAGAAATACTTTTTAAAAATCTGATATGTTAAACCACACCACTTTCTTTAATCGTTAAAATCTCACAAAAAAACCTTTCATGATAACATGCTGTTTGTATAAAAGTGATTTTTCGATTCAAGCAAGCAATGGAGAAAGTTTACTAGAAATAGTCTAAAATTAAGAATTGTATAAACAAGAACGGAAAAACTTCGTGGATATTCATTTAAGATTCTATTTAGATGCCGCATAATAGTTCCTGTTTTGAAATCTTAAAATAATAACAACAAAATTTAGAAAAAGGCTAATGCTACAGAAAAACGTATGATTGACACAAAGTCAAAACCATAAATATACAACTAAACAAAATTAATTCAGAATGAGGCTATTCACAGAAAATTCAATTTAATGGACTTAATTTACACAGCAATATCTGAAACAATTAATTTGCTATTAAAATCGTTAGTAATTTTTATGAGAAAATTAAAAATAGGGTTACATTTTTCAAGTGGAGAATACTTTGAGATAGTGAAATTTGTTTTAAAAATCTGTGTACAATTTTGAAAGACACAGAAACTGAAATATCCATATTTGGTATTTAGTCTATTGTTCTGTTTCATCTCTATTATTCACACACACACGCACACATACACGGTATGTGGTTTAATTTGGCGGTCCCAATGGCCGCTCTCGCTAAAGTGCCTCGCTTTGCTGATTCGTGGCGTAGGGGATCGTGGGTTCAGTCCCGCCTAGAGCATGAGTGTTTGTGTGTTTGTAAATGTGTGTGTATGTGCATTAGAAGCAAAAACAAAACGGTAATATAACAGAAAAACAAAGGAAATGTTGGGAAAAAATAGGAAATAGAAGAACAGGAATACAGCGCCGGAGTCCCGACAAGAAAAAAAAATTTAAAGAAAAAATTAAAATATATATATATATATATATATATATATATATATTTTAATTTATATTTATATATATATCTCACATTAATAAGGTGCACATTATGAACTAAAAAGATAGTGTAACAATCTCTGTTTTTGAATAAGATTCAAATTAAACCTTTTATCTTAAACTTTGAGGGAATATCGCCTTTCTGAGTCTGAAAGCAAAGAACAAAGAAAGATCTGCCAGTGCAGTACCACCTTGTCTTAGGTCGTTGTTGCGGCAACTGCGCACATACGTGAGGTCATATGACTCTCGCAGACGTATAACAGCCTCAAGTGCTGGTAGATTGGGGTAGGACCAAAACCTGAACTCGTTTTCAGTTGGCATGCGGTCTGTCCCAGTTCTGTATATATAGCTTGCTTGACTCTCCCTCCTCCCGCTACTTTCTGACCATGACACACCATCCTTGTGACGTCACGGGGTCAATCACTTTTCAGTTCATTGCTCAATCACCGGGTGTGGCTTTTGGTCACATCAACATTTGATACACAGGGTACCGCATTAACCACTAATTTGATTCTTGGAAATGAAAGCTAAGACCATAGCAGTAAAATGAGTTACTGCAGAAACAAACAAAGGAAGCAATCGGTTCTTATTGCTTTACTGATTAATTCTACTAAACCTGTTTACTTTCTTTCTCACGAATGTCGATAGAAAATATATTTTATTCCACTCAAAAAGTCGATACCGAAAATACATGTTTGAGGACCCCTGAGTACAAAAAATGTTAAGAAAAATGTCCCTGTGTGTCTGGACAGCATAACCCAAAAACGAAAGTTTTCCAAACTTTTCCAAAGATTTTCAGGAAAATCCACCCACCCCTAACTACCCTTTGCATGGAAGAAAAAAATATTTACATGAGAAATATAAAATGTACATCTTAAATTTTCTTGGAGTAGCCTCTGAAAACCTCTTTATTCTGGATGATTTTTGCTTAACTTACTACACAAAAATGTGGATCTCCTTATAACATCAAATTTAAGTCATATATATTTTTTATGGAGTTTTTACGAGATATTTCTTGTTGTTGGTTTCATTTTTAAAATAGTTAAAAAAACTTTTCTCATACGAGAATTTGTAAACTCCTGGTCTTGCAAAGAAATGAATTTTAAATATTTGACGATTGCTTTAGCCTAATGTGTTTCTTTATTTTGCTTCAACTTATAAGGAAGCAAGTAATAAGACGATTTTTGCTAATATTTATCTCGATTTGTATGATGTAGGGAGAAGAATAAGTTTTTAACAATAATTTATTACAGAGGTGTAGAGAAAGGCATGTGAAGGAACACATAAGATTTTTCTAAATGCTTCTAGAACTATATTCAACCAAATATTGTATTATGCAGGAACATAAGACACAAAAGGAACATAAACTTTCATTTTATATTATTACATTCATTATAGGCCCTTACCTATAAGGCGAATACAGCAGGCTAAAGCGAGAGCCAATTTTTTTTAAAAAAACGACTCGCTAAGTGATTACTTTTAATGGTTCATGCCCTTTGCATGACCACGAGAAAAAACGAACTTATAACTTGAAAAATCTGAATGTTATATGACTTTCTCAGTGCTATCGTTCATGTTAACTGAATTAAGTCTTTACAGAAATAGTTTCATTACACATTTCGTTGAAGGTTCAAGACAGATGGGGAAAATCGAATGGATAATCAGATCGTTTGATGCTGATTAAAAATGCCTTACTATTTCCATGAGAAATAACTGAAAGACAGCACCTAAAATGACTTAAATATTGTAAAACCCAAACAATATTAACGGTTATGGTATTTGTCTAATGCTACGAAAATCGCGTATTTCTAATTAAATCTCTGATTCTAATTACATGCTGAAATGCAATATATCCACTACGTATTATGGATAAGTAAATGCTAACCTACTCCTTACATGAATCCAGGAGAAAGAAGAAACGCTCCCTTAAGAGTACAGCTTGAAATATATAATCGACACTAGTGGTCCGGGTCATTAGAGCCTAGAATTATGAACGGGAAAACCGCGGTTCCTCTGGTCTTATGTGTGCCCAAATTTCCTTTTCCGACTATAATTTAATTTGTCATTTAGTATCGTATTCTGATGCGGTAGTTATGGTCCAAGCTTCAACGCCTGGATGCCGAAAGATAAACAAAGATAAGTAGCCACTAGCCCAACGGCAACACCGCGTCATCGAGAGATATCTAAAGCCCTCTGAATATTTCTCTCCCCCGCCTCCAGAACGCTTCCAGAACGTTGGAGAAGCTTCTGCGGAGCCATCTGCTGCCACATAAAGAGTGTTCTCGTGTAATTTAATCAGTGAATCGCGCAAACAAAAAAAAACAAAAAAAAAAAAAACAAGTGATCTGATAGGTAAGAGAAGTGACAAGCATACTAGTTCACAATGAGTGAAATCACAGTGAAATTTGAACTTGGGTCAAAATAATAGCAGTAAAGACAGAACAAAGTTACACTATGATATAAATTTGAAACATATTCATAATGTCCGGGTGTTACTTATCTTTATACATGGTTGCATAAATAAAAAATAAAATTGGTCAAATGTTTGCTCGCGAATGTCAACATTTCTTTATCGTCTATTTCTGCAGTTAGAATAGCGAAGTAGGGCTACAAAAGGCGAGTTATTCGTGTTTTTACCATTTGTTGGTGACGTGAGTCGTTTAGTCACAACATGATATTAAACAATTTGATTCCAGCGTGGAATAAATGACATGATTCTCAACTATGGAAGCGGAAGGTCAGTAATATTGACAGTAATGTGCCTCGACAGCTTGCACAATAGTTGATTCGGACAGTGCTTCAGATGCGCTAAATGCATTCAGAACTATGGTAGTCTTTACAAATCAAGATTATTTAGATATGCTTCTTGCTTATAGCAAAGCTCAATTATTTCTGAGGACATTCGAGGACTAAGATGTAAAATAATGAGGTTGATACCATTAATTATCTTTGCACACATGGATATGTTTGATGTAGCCCAGGAAACTGGGCAGAACGCAGAAGCTCTACCGAGAGTAGGGCAATGCCTGTATAGATTCTAACGGAGCACATTTTGGGCATCTATTGTAAATGAGCATAGGTATCATATTGCTGATGTTGCTATTATTGATCATTAATACATGTCCTATTTGGTAAAGATATGGCTTTGATTTAATTCTCCACGATGCACCTGAATGAGGTATTTCCATAATTCACATTTGCTTTTCTTTGATCATCAGATTAAATATTTTGCATAGTCTCTTACGCAGCTTTTATTTTAGGACTCGCGAATACGATAAGATAGCCTGAACCACACCACCCCTCGTGTGATAGTCAAAACAAATCAGGCACATAACGAACCCGATTTCAAGCACAAATCAAAACGAAACATTCTGCTCTTAAGTCCTGTTCTGTTGCCAGACTGAACAGATAATGTATTCAATAATATTCAATTATATTCGTTACTTTTCAAAATGATGGCGTTGCTATGGACTTTATTATTCGTCATATTTGGATCTCTCACCACACGAAAAATACTTCTGCTCTTTTTTGTTTCGATTAGACAAGTACTTACATTTCTGTTAAACTATTTTCCCATCCTGATAAAAATCTATCTGGTTTCTGCTTGTTCTTGTTGAACAAGAAGAAAAAAGTTATCGGTTAAAACTTCAGTGAAATAAATGACTGCTAATCATATAGTCTGCCGATAACTTATTTAGTTTTCTTCTGCTGCATATCTGAGACGTGACAAGAAATCTCAATGTAATGGTTGCATTCTCGCATGCGCAATGGTTTTGTGCCGTGGAAATGAGATCAAAGAACTTAAGAGTCAATACAGATCCTCTGGGCTCAACATTTACCTCTAGATATGTTCTTGTGCCTTAACCAAACTTGACACATCGGAAACTTTCGTAGGGCATTGAATACCTTTCTTACATTTGGATGTATGATGATAAGGCCTTTTTCTTGCCAAGATCTGCCCCTGATTGACTCCACTTGATGAGCAAAACCGGTTCTTAATGAAAGAGCTGTGATTTTAGTAGAAAAATATTCAGTATACCTTATTCACATTGTACTGGTGAATTAAATTTTTATAAAAAGCTGATGTGTTCCATTCACATGCCTTTCTCTATATCTCTGTAAATTATTATTATTATTAATAAGCTTATCTTTTATTTATTTCAAGCTAATCGAGAAAAATTAGCAGAAATAGTCTTATTTCTTGCTTTATTGTAAGTAGAAGCGAAATAAGGGAGTACCATAGGTTAAAATGAAAGCCAAAAGCTGGTTACTATGTGACTGATGTTCCTTTGTTTGTATGGACAGGAGTTGACAAATTCCTGTATGAGAAAAGTAAGTTTTTCAAAGCTGAAATCAAGAAAAAGGAATATCTCAAAAACGATCAACTCCACGAAAAAAATGTATATAACATAAATTGTGTGTTTTAACGTGCTCTACATTTTTTGTGGATTAAGTTTATGTCCATCTCTTACAGTTTAGTAGTTATGAAAAATTCATCCAGAATAAAGTAGTCTTCAGAGGCTATTCCCAGAAAATTCAAAATATACATTTTATTTGTCAGGTAAATAACTTTAATATACGATATTTTAATCAAAATCGTTAGAGCCATTTTTTAGAAAATCAAAATTTTCGAAAAATGTTCCATGTAAAGGGTAGTTTGGTGTGGGGGGATTTTTCTCAAAATATTCGTGTCGCATTCCTGGAAGATACTAAACTTAAATACCAAGTTTGGTATTTTACCGACTTTTCGTTTTTGAGTTATCGTGTTCACAGACACACGGACACACTGACACACGGACACACGTACACACGGACACACACACGAACCTTTTTCTGAAAATACTTTTTTTGGATACAGGGGACCCTAATACATATATTTCCGGTGAAATCTCGGTATCGAATTTTTTGGTGGAGTGCAATACATTCTCTGTTCACTATGTACATAGTGAGTATAGAGAAAGTAAAAATGTATTAATAATAGGTAATCATCGTAATATCAACCCTTACAATACTGACATTGCTTAAAACATTGAGGGAAGGTTCCAAAATTAACCTCGAAACTACGCTTGGTTTGATATCTACAGTCGCCCTCTATAGAGTATCATGCTAGCTTCTAGTACACAAGGTTGTGGTTTGAATTCCGGCGAAGGGTACTGGATATATTAGACGTAAAATCCTTAGCTTGGCTTCTCGTCAAAACAAACAATTTACGTTCTATATGTTTAGTTGTAGAGCTACCCATTTCTAAGATATTCCTAGGTGTTGGTTTCAATTTTAAAATACTTTTCTCAAATAGGAAGTCGTCCGCTTTTCTTTTGTTTTACTCCTGACCATGCTGAAATGAAGCGAATTTTAATGACAGTCGCATAGAAATTTAACTATAGTTATTGCCTTGTATTCCTTAATTGTACTTATAAGGAACTAAGTAATAAGATCATTATGTCGATTAGCTTGGAGCAGAAAAAAGAAAGAGATTTTGTAACAAGTTTGTTTGCAGATCACATAGAGAAAGTCATATGAATGGAATACAATCCTTCTCAGGATAAGCGGGGAAGGGAACCTATACGAGTAACCCACCCTAAAATGGATTCAAACTCGGGACCTCTTGACAAACCGAGGCGTATGTAAGTGTTGTGGTTACACATTTTGTTTCAAGATTTATGAAAATAGAAGATATATTAAATTAAATAGATCTCCTTTATCTATTTCAAATTTAATTAGACCCGCTGAGATTCCTACTTCACATATCAGGGACATGTTCCTTACGCCAATCATCAGGTATTAATTATATCTCAGAAGTGACCCATTAATGGAGGACTTAATCTTATCTCCAAAGATAACAGCACGACACCATTGTACCAAACTTGTTCAGTGGCAATATTTTATCTTTACTGTAGGATTAATGTTGTCAACGACAGAAATGTAACACAATGTAAAGCAACACCTTTCGTCTAAAATCTCCCAGAAAAAGAAACAATATATTTAGCATTAACATGATATTAATTTTACATTCTTTACAACTACTATGCATATAGCAGGTAGAGACGTATTGTATTCCACCCAAAAATTCGATGTCGATATTTCACCAGAAAATAAGTTTAAAGGTCTCTGAAAAAAAAATAATTTGGTATTTAAAATTGCGTAATGAAGCTTTTCAAGAAAATACCTTAACGTCAAATGCAAAACTGTTTAAAAATTTTGTTTTTTCTCAAAAATAGCTCTTATAATTTTGGTTAAAATACTGTATATTAAAGATATTTACATCATAAATAAAGCGTATTATCTTGAATTTTCTGGGAATAGCTTCTGAAGACATGTTCATTCTGAAGATTCTTTCTTTTTTTTTAATTTTATTTTGCATAGCTGGTTAACCATAAGAAATAAACTACATTTTATTGCACAAAAATATAGATCTCGTTAAAGCACACAATTTATGTCATACATATTTTCCGAGATATTCCTTATTGGTTTCAATTTTAAACTACATAAATTTTCTCAAACGTGGTTACTGGCAATGTAAAGTGAATGGAACTTCAATTGTTCACATATTGATCAGCTTTAGCCTAGTGTGTTATGCCTTTTCTACTTAGAAGGAAATAGGTAATAACACAATTTGTACCAATGTTTATCTTTATGAGTATGATGTAGATAGAAGAATAATCTTTTATAAGAATAGTTTGTTTGCAGAACAGGTAGAGAAAGTCATGTAAATTGAAGCATCAGATTGTTAGAAAAAGGTCCATATGTGTGTGTGTTTGTGTGTGTGTCAGTGGACAGTATAGTTTGAAAACGAAAATACATTGGTGTTTAAGTTCAGTATCTTCCAAGGATGTAAGAGGAAGATTTTTCAAGAAAATTCCCTCGCTCCAAACCAGGTCTTTTTTTTAAATGTTGTTATTCTCAAAACTGGCTCTAACAATTTTGATTATAGTGTCGCATATTAAAGATATTAACATTATAGTTTTATATCTTGAATTTTCTGGGAATAGCCACTTCATTCTGGATGAATTTTGCATAACTGGTAAACCGTAAGAAAGGGACTAAAACTCAATACACAAAACATGTACATAGATCTCTTAAAACACACAAATTATGCCATATACATTTTCTCATAGAGTTAACCGTTTTCGAAATATTTCTTGTTACCGATTTCAATTTTAGGCTACTTAATTTTCTCAAACGGGGTGACTTCTTTCGTTTTATCTCTCTTTTGCTGTCCAAATCGACCCGAATTTCAATTGTTTCACATAGTGTCTGACTTTTAAAAAGATTTGACTGTCGCTTAAACCTAGTGCATTACCTCATTTACCTTATACTTAGAAGGAATTAGAATATAACCATTTCTGCTAATGTTTATCTCGATTACCACAGTGTACAAAGGAATAATCTTTTGTAACAATTCTTTGTACACGAAGTCATGTGATGAACTCATCGGATTTTTCTACTCATTCTCTCAACGTATTTTCTTGCCATGTCGTATTGTTCTAACCAGTTTTATCCTTGATAATCTTCCAATACACATTTATACCTACCTCTGTTGATATAAAAAGTAAAGTTGGCTAAAGATAATCATATTTATAAAAACCTGATGTGTGAGCCTCACATAGTTTTCTCTATATCTCTGTAACGAATTATTGTGTGTACTAAGCTAAAAGAATAGTCATTTCTTTTATAACCTGGTCGCTATGTGATTAAAATTCGTCTTTGAATGGCCAGTTGTTGACAAATTCCCGTATGAGAAAAGTTGAAATTTTTTAAAATAGAAGCCAGTAACAATATCTCGGGAATGGTCAACGCTACGAATGTAAGGCATATGACATAATTTTTTTATCAAGACCTACATTTTTGTGTAGTAAGTTTTTGTTTACGTCTTACGCTTTGCCAATTACGTAAAAGTGGTCCAGAATGAAGAGGCCTTCAGAGGCTTTTCCCAGAAAATTCAATATATATATCTTGTCATATAAATATCTTTAATGTACCTACGATATTTTAACCAAAATCGTTGCAGCTATTTTTGGGTGTAGAGGTTTGGTGTAGAGGAAATTTTCCTCAAAATCTTCGTGGCCTTGGAAGATATTGAACTTAAAAATCAAGCTTGGTATTTAACAGACTTTTCATTTTTGAGTCACCGTGTTCACGTATGACACACTGAACTTTTACTAAAAGGGTTTTTTTTATTCAGTGTACTCACAACTTGTATTTCCAGTGAAGTTTCGGTATCAAACTTTTTATTTGGATCCAATATCTTCTCTATCTAAGTGCTGTGCTGTAAGCAGAGAATGTAAAAGCATGCCTCTATATGACGAGTTTGAAATAGTGTTCGCTTTGCCAGATAACGAGGAAAGATGAAATAAGTCTTGCGTATTTGATAATTCAGATCAAAAACAAAAAATGTTATGAAAACTGGTCAAAGACATAATACCTAGTTTTTATTTTACATACATTTTGTGTCTTAACGATTGTCCATATCAAACGATTAATGCAAAAGTGATTCTAAATCAAGCTTCACAGGTTATACTTAGAAAATTCAAATATATATTTAGTCTTAACATCACATTATAAATCATTTTTATTTAAATGCAAAGGCTATTTTTGAGAAAAGAAAAACGAATATAAAATGTCATGTAAAAGGATAGTTTATGGTGCAGCTAATTTCCTCAAGAATCTTCGTGTCTCATCTTTGAAAGATGCTGAGCTTAAATATTAAATGTAATCAATGTTTGTCTTTCAGTTATTTTGGGGCGTGCAGACTCTCTCTCTCTCTCTCTCTCTCTCTCTCTCTCTCTCTCACACACACACACACACACACACACACACACCACAGAGAAAGCAAGAGATACTTGTACACACGTAAAATTCACGTGCATTAAGAATGTCCCATTAGATATTTTCATTCACGTTTAACAAAACATAACTACAGGAAAGTTTTATGAACCTGAACAAATAAGTATTTTATTGTATATGTAGGAACACAGAAAATAAAGTTTTAAAAGATCACACACTACAAGTATTGCACACATCTACACTCCCCCCTCGGTGGTGTGGGGGTCGCATATCTGTCTCACATTCAAAAGGTCGCGAGTTCAAGTCTCATTTGGAGTGAGTTACCCAGATAAGGGTTTTTTATTTTTGTGGGGGTTTCCCTTATCCTCGTGGTGCCTCAGATTATTTTAGTATAACTTCACCAATGTCATCCAATTTAATTCATCGTCCGACATGACCACTTAGCTTAAAGGGTGTTAAGCTAAAAGATACAAAACAAAATAATAAAAAATATCTGTACTAATCCATTTAAATGTCTGTTTGAGCATATACGAATAAATGTAAAGAATATTAAAGCTCTGCAATTCCACAATGCTTGAGAAATGTCCTTAAAACGTCTTCAGAGGATTTTTTTGGAAGTTATATAAGAGCCCTTGTCTATGCCTACATCTCGTTTCAGAATATTCGTGGCGGTAGATTTAAAAGATTCACGTGCTCTCAAAACATCGTCTAAGCATTTGGTAGCTTATTAGTAAGAATTTGTTTCCAAATATGAACAATATTACATATAAACTTATTTTTGGAAGCAGCCGTTTAAAAACGTTTGATTGCAAATTTAAGACAAATGCGCTTGCTCAAAACGTATTTTTGGCAATGGTGAATGGTCCTTCTCTAGACCGATCCTCTTTTTCCCCTTCCTTTGGATCCTTTGTTGCGTATGGCCAAATAAAAAAATGTCATTTTCCACAGAAAAGCGCCAGCCAATCTTCTCACGGTTCTACTATATCTGCAGTAGCGGAAGCAACCAATAAAAAGTCGCTATTTTTTTCCTTTGCCTCTCCCTCCCAACACGCAGAAACACACTCCTGCGCCGACCAATAAAAAAATCCGTCTGGGAACTTCTGGCAAGAAAAAACATTCGCTTCATATCGATCGCTCCCACCGCTCTTCTTTTTTTTTACTCACTCTCTCCCCACTTTGCTTTTTATAAGACACATTACGTCACAAAGAGAATAAACAACTCACGAACATACTGAATACACGCTTCAGCAACAGGAAAACGTATTTCAAACAGGTGAAGAGCATATAATAGTTAACAGAAGAGCATCGCAGGAAGTCGAAACCACGATTTATAAAAACTGTGCACGTTTTCTATCTAAGCTTACAATTTGGTCTTCACCAAATATCTTCTGCTATTTTATTTGTCTATTTATATATTTTTGATAAATAACATTTTTAAAAATGTTTGTTTGTATAAATGTATTCTTGTGTGTATGTTTGTCAGTCACAGTAAATTTAATTTGCTTTGCTCATATACCAAAGGAAGATGTTCTCTTGGTAATTAAGGTAGAGGAAGAATTGTATACGACCTGAAAATGTAATACAGATTTGACAAGAATTCCTGTAAAAATCTGAGTGTTTCATTCAAATGATTCTACATATTCTGCAACACACAATTCTTGCATCAGCTCTTCTCTATACTTCATAATAATAGAGATAAACATTAAAAGAAAGCATCTAATTAGTTTGTTCCTTCTAAGAAGATAGGAAGTAGTGAAATATACCAGGCTAAAATTTAAACCCACGACCTGCTTACAAAACAGCGCCGGAGGTCAGATGCCTATTGAGTAGCCGAGGTTCTGGATCAGAGAGAAGAAAGGATGGATGATCAGTCCGATGCATGGCATGAAAGTGAGGAAGTGTATATTGAATGACACTGAAATGGATAACAGGAAAAATGATGATGGAGCAATTTGAGGAACAAATGGCGAGGAAAACTTATATGCGTCCCCTGGGATCGAACCCAGGTTGCCTAAGTGAGAGGCGAGTGGTCTAACTACTCGGCCACGATAACCCCTCCCCCCCACACACACACAGACCGTTTTATAAAAATTTCTTTTGGACTCAGTGACACTTAAAACATATATTTCCGCTGAAATCTCGGTAACGAATTTTTGAGTCGAATACAACATACTCTACCTACTGTGTACGTATACATAGTATTTGATAGGGAAAGTAAAATTTGTGTTTGGTAGGAGAGTTTACGTAACTATTGTAGTGGTTCTTCTACTACCTAGTTGCTGTGAGATGTTTCCTCTGTCTCATGCTATACTGAGTGCAGTGATAATCAACAATATAAGTTAAATTGTCTTTGAATGTTTAATGGAGGTTTATTACTAATCTCATTTAAAGGAGTTACAGATTGTTTTTAAGATTAATAATATTTACACTGTTCTAGAATGTAAGCACGGGGAATTATAACTGCTCGTATTAAATCTGGAGTGTTACGAACTTTATGTTGCAGGCAAAATTGATTCCGTGGTAGAGTAAAGAGTTTAATTTACGGTGACTCGATAAACTGGTATACGGCGAATCACTTAGCGATCACCGCCAAATCGATGATTTAATTTTCTCGATAACTTAAGCAAGAATCATTTGAAGTAAAAGAAGTGCAAAACACGCCAAAGAGTGTTTCATGAGGCATCTGTGATGCCAGAGTTACTAAATTTTAAGAATGCATATTTTTTTTATTAAAACAAAATTCCAACTACTGCTGACTATCCCACCATAGTTCCTATTATCTAGACAAATCGTATCTTTCATATTAGCATCTGAGACACACTTTCATTCTCTTTCACTGCTCAATCCTAAGAATCCTTTCCCTTTTTTAAAGTTTCATAAATGGCTTGCGTGTTCCTTTCTGTTATAGAACGTATTGATTTTCCAGAAATTGAGTCTTAAAATTAATGAGCTTCCTTGTTTCCTTAGATTCCGGGAACCTCAATTCTTTCAATACTATGAATTTCAAACTAATTGACTTTTCCAACGTAACTTGCATTTGTTGATAATTCTTACCTAACAACAGATTTGTGTAACTTGTTATTTTAATGTTTCTCAAAATGTTCTGCATATTACATAATCAGTTGATTTTAATATATGAATCTGTTTATCCCAAGAGACCGCATGTGAGATTCTTGGTGGACAAAGTGGCGCAGAGGCAGGTTTTCTCCAGGTTCTCTGGTTTCCCCCGCCATCGCACCGGTGCTCCAATTTCATTCCATGTATCACCAGTGTTCATTGCCTGCGGTGCCACAGGTAATAAAAACGGGCGCTAAAACTACTACAAAAGTGAATCTGATTACCACAATTATTTCTGTATTTCCTCATTATATATTTATTTATTTATCAAATAATTTTAACTTCTTAGGGCCGTAATATGGTGTTTGTATGCTTACTGGCTGGATCGAAAACGAAAACTGGAATAGATTCCACATTTCCTTATTAGACCAAACTCTTTACATGAGAAAACATAAACAAATATAAAAATAAATAAAAGGTTTAAATTTTCTTCCCAAATTTTAAAAGAATATTGTTTGGCATTATACAATTTATAATTAGAAAATTTTGTAAAGAAAGTATTATTGCTTACTGGATGTTATGTAACTGAGAAAACAAGGACTGCTAATACCTTCCATAAAAATTAAAATTGCTAAAAATACATAGATTTACTTTTCCTGACTTTTCCTGAGTATAAAATGACTGTTAATACCTTCCATAAAAAATAAAATTGCTAAAAATACATAGATTTACTTTTCCTGACAATAAGGTTTCCAAAATAGTATTGAATATTTACTCCTTTTCAAAGTGAAAAACATTTGGTATGTCCTCATTTATATAATACCTAAGTTTGAATGTGTAAAAAGTGCCCATATAAATTCGCATTGGAAAGGGAAACTTTGTGACTGTTGCATATCAGATGTTTTTATTCCTTCTGTTTTTGTTTCAAGAGACTTCAATGAATGAGCATCATAGAGTTAAATAATATTCTATGGAGGTCATCGTATTGCTAATAGTAGAAAACTCCCGTCTCAACAGTTTTGCAGATGCAGAAAATAGGATAAGTACATACATATAAGACGCCAAAACAGAGCAAACATGGCGAGGTCGACAGTGAGATAAGACTGAGAGATAAAGACTGGCCTTGGCCATGATAACCACACGTGTAGAGAGAATGTCTCTGTCTAATTTCGCAAAATAAAAATGAAACACTTCTGTAGATATTTTGGCTTCTGTCTCCTTAATTATCATAGTTCTCCGTTGCCAAGTACCGTATAGGCAAGCTGTCACCTTCTCTTATACAGGGTGTTGCACTTTAAGGGAAGTCGAAATGGGATTGTTATAATTTTAACTTTCTCTATGGTACTCCCTTATTTCACTTTTATTTACAAGGAAGCAAGTAACAAGACTATTTCTGATATATTTTTTTCTCAATTATCATTAAGTAAATAGATGAATAGGTTTTTTATCAGTATTTTGTTGCAGAGATGTAGAGAAAGTCATGTGAATGGAACACATCAGATTTTTTTTTTTTTTTTTTTATTTTTCATGTTATAATTGCATATGCATGTTTCGAATCTCCCGCTTGTTTTAGTATAGCTTTCATAGAGGTAAGCCAAATGTAAATAGGTTAAAATATTGTTGAAAATAATCCTGCGTAGTAGTTTCTAGAACATTTTGCCACACTCACTTTCCAATGTAAATATTAGTCTTAGAGAGGAGATTTTTTTTTCAAATTTTAAATTGGAAAGTTTTACTTTAGCTGTTTACTGGATTAGCATCCGGCTCATATTTCCTTTATGTGAAAATTTCGAAGTGCTTCGAAGCTGTGCCTCGAAAATTATGTTATTTTACTTTCTCTATACGTACTATGTACATAGTGTATAGAGAAGGTATTGCACTCCACCAAAAAATTCTATACCGAGATTTCACCGGAAATATATGTTTTAGGGTCCCCTGTATCTAAAAAAAGAATTTTCAGAAAAAAATCCCTGTGTGTGTCAATGTGTCCGTGTGTCTGTGAACACGATAACTCAAAAACGAAAAGTCGTTAAAATACAAAACTTTGTATTTAAGTTTAGTATCTTCCAGGGATGCAACACGAAGATTTTGAGAAAAATCCCCCACCCCAAACTACTCCTTTACGTGGAACTTTTTTTCGAAAATTTTGATTTTCTAAAAAATGGCTAACGAATTTAATTAAAATATTGTATATTAAAGATATTTACCTGACAAATAAAATGTATATTTTCAATTTTCTGGGAATAGTCTCTGAAGACTACTTTATTCTGGGTCAATTTTACGGAATTTTGCATAACTGCTAAACCGTAAGAGATGGACAAAAGCTTACCACACAACAACTGTAGAGCACCTTAAAACACACAATATGTTATATGCATTTTTTTTCGTGGAGTTGATTGTTTTTGAGATATTCCTTGTTTTTGGGTTCAGCTATAAAAACTTACACATTTCTCATACAGGACTTTGTAAACTCGTGTCCACACAAACAAAGGAACTTCAGTTACCTAGCAACCAGCTTTTGACTATCACCTATGGTACTCCCTTATTTTGCTTCTACTAACAAGAAAGCAAGTAATAAGACTATTTCTGCTAATTTTTTCTCGATTAGGTGAAATAAATGGAATAATCTGTTGCAGAGATGTAGAGAAAGTCTTGTGAATGAAACACATCAGATCTTTCTAGTTATATTTAAAAGCAGATTCTGAAGAAGTAGAATTGTCTATATAATTGCCCTATTATTTCAGAAATTAATTGATACTATGGGGCTCAAATTCTACCTCACATTTGAATTTAAATGGGCTTTATTTTAACAAAAAAGTTTTTATGTATGTGTATGGATTATGGAGTACTAATTTGTATATGGATTACTTATTTATTTTAATTTAAACGATCATTATTAAAATTATATTTATTAAAAGAATTATACCTTCCCTTCTAATCAACAGAAGTATTCTATTTTGCATCAATCAACAGTAAAGATATTACTGCCTATACCTTGGAAAATTTAGCTCATCATCTTAAACAGTTGCTGAGATAATGGACCAAATTTTATCATTGACAACATGGGGCATTTTGACTCTCCTTAAGGCTTAACAGAACTCTTAGAAAAGATGATAATGTGCTACCTCCACATGATTTCTCTACCTATTCTCTAAAAAACATTCTTAAAAATCTAACTCGTTTATTATTCTATTAATCAAGATAAACATTTTAAGAAATCGTTTTATTACATACTTCCTTATGGGTATAATGAGAATAAGCGAATACACTAGGCTAAAACTTTTAAGAACTCATCGCTATGTGATAGCTTTGCAATTCCCTTCTCTTTGCATAATCAGGAGGGGGAAAAGCGTCCTCCTGTTTTAAAAAAAAATTGACGTGTTCTATTTATATGACTTTCTCTACATCTCTGTAACAAATTATTGCTAACAAGTTTATTCTTCTATCCACTTAATGCTAATCAAGATAAACACTAGCATAAACAGTCTTATTACTTAGTTCCGTATAAGGGAATACACTAGCCTAACCAGCAGGCATATGTTTTAAAATGTGGTTGCTATGGGATTGAAATCCGTTTCTTTGCATGGGCAGGAGTTGACAAGTTCCTGTATGAGAAAAGTATAAGTATTTTAAAGCTGAAACCAATAACAAGGAATATCTCAAAAACTGTGAATTTCACACAAAATGTACATAACATAGTTGTGTGTTTTAATGAGTGTACAATTTCTATGAAAAAAAATTGTCTATCTCTTATAGAGGCCATACATTTTATTTATCTTGTAAATATCTTTAGTATACGATATTTTGATCAAAACCGTTAGATCCATTTTTGAGAAAATTAAAATGTTCGAACATTGTTCCATGTAAAGGGTCGTTAGGGGAAGGAGGATTGTCTTGAAAATGTTCGTGTCACATCCTTGGAAGATACTGAACTTAAATACCAATTTTGGTATTTAAGGAGCTTTTGGCTTTAGAACTCTGCTGCACACATACACATACACTCGCACACACAAACACACACACACACACACACACACTGACAGACAGACTGACAGACACACATGGAATTGTTTTGTAAAAATACTTTTTTTATTTATGGGGTCTCAAAACATGTATTTCCGGTGAAATCACGGTATCTAATTTTTGGGTGCAATACAAAGCTTTCTCTATACACTATGCACATAGTAGAGTAAAGAAAGTAAAAATCTGATTGGCTTGTGTTGCTCCTTGGGTGAAACTAAATCTAAATGCCAAGTTTGGTGTATAATCGTTTGTTCGTTATTCAGTTATGCTGTACACAAAGACACACACAAACACACATTCATATCGTTTTTTTTTTCAAAAAAAGATTTTCTTTTTGGTTTCAGGAGACCTTAAAACATATATATCCGGTGGAATCTCGACATTGAAGTTTTGATTGGAATACAATTACCTTCTCTACTCACTTTGTGCATAGTACGTATAGAGAAAGCCCCCCTCCCAAATTAAAGCTAAAAAAGGTGGGAAAAGAGCATTATTTAGAAAGGAAAACACCATACTTGTTATTTAATTCATTATCTTTCAAGCATGCAACTTGAAGATTTTCATTAACATACCCTCCAAAATACCCTTTATATGGAACGTTTTGATTTATTCAAAAATGACCATAGTGATTTTTATTAAAATATAATATGTTTTAAGATATTTTCATCACAAATATTGATATATCTTGAAAAGTTATACCTAATCTTCACAGAGACACTGATATACAAATGATATCTTTTAAGAATATTATTTTTGTTTAGGGTTCTCAAAACAATAATTTCTAGTGAAATCTCAGTATCAATTTTTTGATGGACTCAAGTACTTTCTCTACCTTCCATTGTAAAAGCTGTATTAAATGTTCGAATAGTGCAAATCCAGTGCATAAAAAAGTCCACCGAAGCTATGGTAGCCAACTTGGTCAGAGGAATTAACTTCTAATAATACCCAAAGATTCCAACTCACTTTGCCAAGTTGCACATACGACAAGCAAAAAGCTGAAACGGCACGTGTAAAAGAAAATAATATAATTTATTAATGAACGCGCAGGCCAAAGAGGTTGTGAAGAAAATTGAAGAAAGAATGGCTCACCTTTAGATAACTTGTACAAATAACGTTTCTAAGCGTAAATGCCTGCGCTAGGAAATGTACAAGATCTTTGATTACAAAATGAAGCAATTGCGCGTTCTTAGATTGTTTTGCAGTTTTAACGAAACCATCTGCTTCTTTAAAAGTCACAATTGAGCTCATTTGTCTTCTCTTTGTTGCCTGGAGGACCTAATCATAGTTTTGTGACTGACAAATAGGTTAAAAAGTACGCTCGTTAGGATAATTCTTTGTCACTTATCCTTAACAAAGTGGAAACGATTACCTGCTTGGTCAAGTGGTCAACAAGTAGATTTCTGATTCGAAGGTTCCAGAAAAATTTCCGCCCAGAATAGATTTTTTTTTAATTATAATTATTTCCTACTAGCCATAGGGTCTGAAAGTGAGGGTTTATGTACCTATGAAAATAAGTTATACATGACGGAAACCTCAATAACCTAACCCAAAGGTTGAACGAGTAAAACTGCCATCAAATGTTATAATCAAAGCCATTGATGTGATCTAGAATTTAAAAATAACTATGTAAATCAGATGCATTCCATTCACGTGGTCTTTCCTTACCTGTCTTACAAATGCGTACTCTTCTATCTACTTCATGTTAATCAGAAATCAATAGGAAACGTCATGGAGTTTTATTAGTGATAATCGAAACTTACTGAAAAAAATATTAGATCTCGTTAAAACCTTACCTTTTTGTTGTAGAGTTAACCATTTCAGAGATATTCCCTGTTATTGGTTTATATTTTAAACTTTTCTCAAACTCGAAGCCCTCGTGCGTTTTACATCCATTTTGTTTTATTCCTAGCCATGGAAAGAGAACCGAATTCAATGATATTCGCTAAAGACAGCCTTTAAAAGGTTTGAGTATCACTTTAGATTAGTGTATTTCCTTATTTTTCTTCTACTTATAAGAAACTAAGCAATGTAATAATGATAATCTTGATAAGTATGATTTAGATTAAAATATAATTCTTTACTAACCTGTTTGCAGAACATTTAGAGGAATTCATGTGAACGGAACACACGATTTTTTGTTTTCTTCTCACTTGAAGAGAGAATGTTATGTGGGTGTAGCATGTCAGATTTTTTCAGCTGTTGGAAATAATGTAGATACATTCTCATATTTTAGTTGTACAGTTTTCCTACCCTGTCACGCGTTACTTCTCTCCAAACACTGTTATCATTTCATGCAGCTAGCGTTAACGTTCGTTAACAACTCGTGATTTTTGTCGACATTTTTATACATTTTTAAACATGCCTGGTATTTTATGAGGGGATTTCCGAGAAACAAAATAGGTGCCGATTGTTATCGTGCAGGATAGTGGGGAATATGTTCCTTTTATTAACTTCGATTTTTCTGCAGCACGAGATTTGTTGACGCGGTATTTTAGTCACGCGAGCGCATATAATAGTGCGTAGAAACATGACATAAGTGACGATACGGTCCTGCGTTTTCAGTGATTTCGTGTCACTTGCAACAAACTCCATCATTTTGTGAATTATCGTAACACTAGTAGAATCGTGAGGACCACTCATGTTGCACGCCCTTCGCCGCACCCGCTTTCATTTCACGGAATGGTCGTTATACATAATATTCCCTGCTTTATCATTATTTGCACAGCCAACAATGTCGCCTACAGAATTATGAGAAGAGTAAAATGTACCCGCGTACGTGTACTGTTGCGTATGTGCATGCCAATCGAGTGTGGTGGGAGAAAGTGATATAAAAATCTTATGTGTTCCATTCACATGACTTTCTCTAACTTTCACACTAACAACTTTTCTTACAAAAGATTATTCCTTTATCTACTTCATGCTAATCAAGATAAACATTACCAGAAATGGTCTTATTACTTGCTTCTTTGTAAGTAGAAGGGAAAAAAGGAAATACACTAGGCTAAAGCGATTGTCAAAGCTTTTAAAAACCGGTGCTATGCGAAACAATCAAAATCCTAGGAATAAATAAAAGTCAGCAGACATTGTGTTTGAGAAAAGTTGAAGTAGCTGAAAATCTGAAACCAATAATTCAGAATATATTGAAAACGGTTAACTCTACAAAAAATGTATATGATAAAGCTCCTTCACAAACAGTAAAGAGCAACAAAAAAATTATGTTATACACAATTCTCCATATCTGATCGTTAACAAAATCTACATGTTCTGTATAATAAGATTTTGTCTATCTCTTAGAACTGTTTACCAGTTATTTAAAACTTATACAAATGTCTTCCAGAATGAAAAGATCTTCAGAAACTATTTCCAAAAAATGTAAGGTATATATTTTATTTGTCATGCGAATATCTGTAATATACAATTAAATCAAGCAACCTTTGGATTTAATCGTCCAGGAGTATTTTATGGACAATGTTCAGAAATCTATGGTGCCAATCACATATGGATACCTTTCACTCAAAATCATTAGAGCCAGTTTTGAGAAAATCAAAATGTTCTAAAATTTTTCCATGTAAGGGTGGTTTACGTTGGGCTTTTTTTCTAGAATGTATTTGTATCGCATCCTTGGACGATACTAAACTTAAATACCAAGGACTTTTCGTTTTTGTGCTATGCTGTCCACAGACACACACGAATCTATTTCTAAAAGTGATTTTTTTTTTTTTGGTGGGAGGGGGGTCATGTATTTCCGGCGAATTTCCGGTATCGAAATTTTGGCTGGAATACAATACTTTCTCTATCTACTATGTATATTGGACATACGTGTTATAAAAAGTCGTGTGATCTTTATTCTAGATGCTTTCATTTGATAACGGTTGGTTTCGTATTCATTTGCTCTATGGACACGACATTTGGTATCCTTATCCCAAATTTGTTGCTGATTGGTTTAAACCTCAAGAGAGGGTCAGTACCTCTTAGACTAGCCGAGGAAGAGAGTGCTAAGAAAAATGGTACTCGACGGTATGTCGTTGCACTCTACAGATGGAAATATATAACAATTCGGGCTTGGAATTTCCCACAGCTGAAAAACCTCACCACCCCATCAAAATTATAGAGTGTGGAGAAGCTATTGTATTCCACCCAAAAATGCTATACCGAGATTTCACCGGAAATACAAGTTTTGAGACCACCTGAATCCAAAAAGAAAGCATTTTAGAAACATGTCCGTGTATGTGTGTGTGTGTCTGTCTGTCTATCTCTCTATGTGTCTGTGGATAGCATAGCTCAAAAACGAAAAGTATATTAAATACCAAACTTGGCACTAAAGTTCAGAATCTTCCAAGGATACGACACGAAAATCCATCCACCTCAACTACCCTTTATATGGAACATTTTTCGAAATGTTTGATTTTCTCAAAAATGGCTCTAACGATACTTATTAAAATGTTATATCTTTAAGATACTTTCATGACAAATGAAATGTAGATCTTGAATTTTCTGGGAATAGCCGCTGAAGACCTCTTAATTCTGGATGACTTTTGTTTACCTTTGTATGACTGGTAAACGTAACGATGGAAAGGGTAGTTTGGAGTGGGGGGATTTTCTTGAAAATCTTCGTGTCGCATCCTTGGATGATACCAAACTTAAATATCAAATTTTGTGTTTAACGGTATATTCGTTTTTGAACTATATTGTCCAAACACACACACACACACACACTTACATGGATCTTTTTCCAATAATGCTATTTTGTGGATTCAGGGGGTCCCAAAGCATATATACCCGGTGAAATCTCGGTATCGAATTTTTGGGTGCAATTCAATACCTTCTCTATGTACACATAGTAGGCACGTGTAATAAGCTTTTATAAGTATTTATGGAACAGCTAGAGAAGGTCATGTGAGTGGAACGCTTCAGATTTTTATGTGAAAAAATATGATGAAGACATATAAGATGAAGCAGTCATTGAAAGCATTACCCACCACAGTCATCTGTCACACGTGCATGTCCACTGCAGCTGATTATTAGCGAAGCAGGAAGAATAAATGGCACACATAAAATGTTGGTATTATGCCAAAATGCGCTAGTGCATGCTGTGTCATGTTAGTAGGGGGAAATATTGCCATCTCTTTCCGCACCGTACGTATGCTTATCTGTTGTCTCTTTCTCAGATCCTGGCTTGTTGACATTGTCATCATGCGCCATCTTGCATCTTTAAGATGGGCGGGTGGGAGGTAGAGTTAGGTAGGGGAAGATTTGTGAACTCTACGCTGTATTTACAACTGCAGTTTTCTATGATTTTACATTGATGTAAATTAGTAGTGGAAGGGAAAGAGATAGGAAATGAGTAAGCATCTGAGGCTATAACAGACCTATTCTGTAAGTCTTTCATGCCCTTTTTTTGTTTCTCTTTTGTTTTATTTTTGGAAAAAATGCAGAGAAATAAGCCAGAAATACTTCTTAAGCGTTTCATCAATGTTTTATTCAGTTACTTATCTAATATATCCATAGTATATATTATGAAATCACGGAAAATATGCTAAGATTTGACAATTTATGAATGTGAGTAGAAAGAATAGATTTAAGAGTTTAATCAAGTGATATTAAGACAAATTAATAAATGTCGTTAAATGAAGAGCTTCAAGGTAGTGTGTCTATAAGTTCTGAATATGAAAAATGAATAAAAATATAAAAATATTCTGAAACATAATATGTATAATCACATAACCTAAAAGAGTTCTACAAAAATAATATGCACATATTTATTTATGATATGATTATTTGGGTTTCCTCCCTTTTGTATCATTCTCCATGATGTAATAGTTACTATGCCAACTTCATATACCCAAGGTTGCGGGTTCAAATCCGGCGTAGGATAGTGGCATGGCATCCTTCGGAAGGGAAGCAAAGCCGATGGTCCCGTGTCTAGATTTACTGTAAGTAAAAGAACCTCAAGCCTGATTGAGAAATAGCGGGTTTTCACGCCCAGTATAGAATGGGATGCTAAGAACCACAACAGTTAAACAGCGTCCATTAATAAAACTCCATTTCCTCCCTTTTGAATTGTGATTTAAAAACGATTTTGTTTGTTAACGACATTGTCAATTGCCAGGATCATATCAGGTCACGCAGGAGTTCTTTAAGCTACTTACAAGATATGTATTGGAACACAAAAGGTCTATAAAAATTCTGAAATGACAAAGCAGTAAGACCAATATAAAGATCTGATGTGTTCCATTCACAAGACTTTCTCTATATCTGTGTAATAAAAGTATTGTTAGAAAGCTTATTTTTATATTTACTTAATGCTAACCGAGAAAAAAATTGGCAGAAAGTGCCTTATTAGCTGCTCAGTTGTAAGTAGAAGGGAGTACCATAAGCTAAATCGATAATCAAATCTTTTAAAAGCTGGTTGCTATGTGATTGAAGTACCTTTGTTTGTATGGACAAGAATTGACAAATTCCCATATGAGAATAAATATTTCAAAGCTGAAACTACTAACAAAGAATGTCTCAAAAACGGTCAACTCCACCAAAAAAATGTATATCATATAAATTGTGTGTTTTAACGAGCTCTACATTTTTACTGTGGTAAGCTTTTTGTCTATCTCTTATGGTTTACTAGTTATGCAACTCATCCATAATAAACATGTTTTCAGAGGTTATTCCCAGAAAATTTAAGATACAAATAAGAGATTTTAATATATAAGAGATTTTATTCCAAATCCTTATAGCCATTTTTAAGAAAATCAACATTTTCGACTTTTTTTCGACGTTAAGGGTAGCTGGGGGTGGTGGAATTTTCTTAAAAAGCTTCGTGGTTCACCAAGTTTGGTATTTAACGGCCTTTTTTGTTTGTTTTTGAGCTATGCTGTACATAGACACACACACGAGTGCGCGGAACTTTTTCTAAAAATGTTTTTTTTTTTGGTACAGGGTGACCCAAAACAGGTATTTCCGGTGACATTTCGGTATCAAATTTTTGGGTGTATTACAATACCTTCTCTATACACTATGTACATAGTAAGCGTAAGGAAGTAATATATTATCGTAATCATAATAGCATTACTTATATAATTTTGCTATAAAGAAGCTATGACATTTAATTTCCGATACAAAAGAATAATCTTCAGCCCCCCTTTTATTCTCCTATGTTCTCGCCCCTTTACTTAAGGAAATAAATCAAAATAGTTTTCATATAGTTATTCAAACGCACGTTGTATTTATAACATAAACATTGTAAATAAGTGATATAAATGGTAGAATTGTTATTAGAATAGTTGCCTTTTCTAATTTGACTATTTAGTTGTTTAGATTTCGTTATAACCATATTATTTCTCTGTTTGTATTGGTGACAAAGCTATTTCTTGAGTTTGCACGAACACACGTGCTAGGATCTAGTTCCCCTAGCTGCACTAATGCACTTACTTGCAAGTCAACTAACTCCCCTGCCCCCTCCGTCGCTGTCCCACCATTTGGCTAGCCTCAACACTCAGTTCTCTATGCAGTCGAGGCGCTGCAACCAAGTGCAGTGTTAGTGTTTGTGAAACTTTTAACACTTCCGTCAGTCTTCCCAAAACCCAAGTTGCCTTCCTCATCATGCCCGGAAACTCAACAAGCATCACATAAACATAGCTCTCCTAGTTTGGCCCCCACTACTTATAATCACAAAAATCTTGATACGAAGAGAATTTTTCTACTAAACGGTTGGCATCAGTGTATGTGTGTGTGCTAGGTATGTGCATAGGCTTTCTTTTCTTTCTTTGTAAAACGTGTGTCAGTGCTGCATATAAGTGCCTTTGGTACAGTGAACAGACGACTATAGCTTTCCGATTGTCTTATTTTTTTTTCTTTTTCGAATGACTTAATCTAGTCTTTCGTTTTTGAGATAAGCAGATATTGGAAGTTTCTTAGTTTCCTGGACTTAGAAAAGGAAAAAAAAGTATGCGTTGCCAGAGTAGCCGAGTGGTAGTATCGTGTTAAGTTTATTTTTGTGCACCAAACAGCGTTTCCGAATATGGATCTGGTAGCAGAAATCCCGGCATACACGTAAGTTCACCAATATTTATATAAATCTTCATCATCTTGAATCATTAAGAATAAAGATATAAAATACTCATTAAACTCTCCAAATACTTTTGAAGAAATCATTTTGGAAATGTAATTCTTTGTTGTCCGTCTTCCTTCCTCATTGTTACTTTTAATATTTTAGGTTACGTAGGATATGTTTCCTACACATGAAGTATACACTTTTTTGTTCGCCCTTAATTTGTGGTAAATCTTAATAATTCTATATAATAAAAATCTTACAAATTATAATGCAATATTAAACAAATCTTAATACAAGGTATTTAATGGTTTGCTTTAACTTAATTGTAAGCCTACAAAACAAAAACACATATAAAAACAAATTATAAACCGTCTGTAAGCACTTTCTGTAGCTCAGGAATTTAAAGACACAACATTTCATTCCTATTGTTCTCTATAGTTTCTCTAACAATATTTAATAAACCAATGCTACTATTATCTTAAGATTTATTCGGCAAAGAGATCATGCAAAACTAAAAACTGCATTTTAAGGGAAGTTGTTTGTTACGGTGTGCAAAAAAATAAGAAAAAAAAACGGATAAAAAGGTTTCTCATAAATTTGGTTCGAATAATAAGAGTTTTAAAATTTTTCTGAAATATAAAGGAACTTGAACCTGTTGAATTACCTGAAATGGTTATATTATTAGCTATAAGCTAATTTTTTGAATGTTAAAAGCAATTTTAAAAGAATTATCACAGCATTATTTTGCTACATATTCCATAGCTGTAAAATTGTCAACCGGTTATTGTTAGATCATAATAAAGTAAACCTGTCTTTTAATTATGTCTATTGGTTTACATCTGGGTCTCAAATGATCTTATGGTGTTCGAAATTTGTTTTTAGTACTTAAAACATTGATGCAAACCAAAAGATATAATTATTTTAAAATAAGAGCATTGTAAAGATCAACATATATATATACCTATATATAAACATGTTTCTCCTTAATATTTCATAGCTATAATCAAAATATAACATATATTTAAAACATTCATCATGAATTTAAAACATCAGTATTTAAGAAAAACATACAGAAAAATATAGGTTACTCACCTTAGGCTGCTTTGAAATGACTTTGTTCAGTTTCCTTAGTATTTGTAGTTTTTGAAGACCAAATTGTATTCCCATAAGTGTAATAAAATATGGTAGATATCGAAAGTTTTATTCTACTTGATATCGTTTAATTAGATTATTTTAAAACAATCTTTCATTTATTTTTCACTGTCACAAGTTTTCAGATAATTATCATCATTTTAAATCTCTTCAAAATTCAAAACAGCATCGTTAGAATCCTATTAATATTTTCACGTATTTATTAATAATCAGAATTCGAGGAAAGTAAATGCAATAGTGATAATGATGAATAAGCATTGTCAAAGAAATTAAACATCTGAAGACATTTGCTTTACACTTAAATTGAAGCACAGTTACAATTTCAATTAATTTACTAGTTCTTACGCGATGTAGGATTTAAGTTTTACTGTAAACTGCTTATTCAATGAAACTCTCATGAGTGCAGATTTTATGGTTTTATATGTACAATTTAGCAACAAACCATCTACGCGTAAGTGAATTAAGTGTGAGGTCTTAATAAATTAATATCTTATTCCAGTTGTCCTTCAAATCAAGAGTCGCTTAGAAACACGGCTTGTTTTTCTATTTCTCTCTCTCTCTAAATAAGTCCTATTAAAAAGTATTAATCTTCTACAACATCGATTTGATGCACATTAAAATGTGAAAAAATATCAATATTTCTGTAAACATTTCATAGATTAACAAACATGTTAAAAGTACATGTATAGAATATTGTGAGCATCAACAGAAGAACAATTGTAATGCAAATACAATTTCATATTGGGTATGCAGCTAAAATACACCCATTTCATAGCATATCTATTCATTTACACTTTTGTTTACATATATAGGCTACATTACCCAATATGAATAAAATAAGTCACACTGTCAAATTCTGCATTAACCTTAAAATCTAAAGAAATATATTTTCTGAAATCACGATAAAATAAAAACTTAAAGCTAATCTACCGTAGATACCAGGTACGCAATACCGAAATTTGATAAATATGGTATGAAGAAGGATGTCTTAAATTTCTGCTTAGATAGATTTCCGATCAAGAATGGTTTTAAATGGTTGCTGAATGTCTTGCTTAATTAGAATGTTCATTTCTAGAGTAAAGAGCTAATCTTACGCTTGAAGTAACTGAATACATGAGAATTACACTTGTTTTTACAAAGTTGATTGAATTGATGAAGATAGTCTTTAATAATACTATTCACTATGGTTGTTCAACATATTTTAAAATATTTTCTTAAATGACAATGATGAGCTCTAAATAAATGTATATTTTCTGGACATCAATGAAACCATTTTTCTGAATTATTCAAAACGATTATAATACTTTACTCTTTCAATTGTATGAGAATTTCTTCTTCACACAGTTTTCAGAAATAAACATATAGAATCTTTTTGAACTGTGCTTTAAAAATTACCGTGTAGAAAACATTTTGAGGCTCAAGAGAGACTTTGATTTTGTTATTCATAACACAATTTACAATAGTTTATTTAAAAAAAAACAACGTATTTTAATTCTAAAAAGATGTTTGACGGCGCTCAAGGAATCATTATTCAATGAATGTTGAACTTCATTCCTGGTCATTCTAATAACACTGCTGTGCTCACTGGTCTCCAGGTTATGAACTCATTACTGCTGATGAGTTTGTCGGCCTGCAATAGAAAACAAAGAAGCATTCAATGTTTAATAATTATGAATGAAGACGTGCATCACATATCATAAAGAAATGATCGAAGTCTAAAAAAAATATGATGTGATCTCTGCAACAAATTATTCTTAAAAAGCTTATACTTCTATTTACTTCATGCTAATCAGAAAAAATTAGCAGAAATAGCCTTATTACTTGCTTCCTTGTAAGTAGAAATGAAATAAGGGAATACCATAGGTTAAAGTGATAGTCAAAAGTTGGCTGCTGTGTCACTGAAGCTCCTTTGTTTGTATGGACAACAGTTGACAAGTTTCTGTTTGAGAAAAGTACAAGCTTTTCAAAGCAGAAACAAAAACCGAGGAATGTCTCAAAAACGATGAACTCCACGAAAACAATGTATATAACATAAATTGTGTGTTTTAACAAACTCTACAGTTTTCGTGTAGTAAGTTTTTGTCCATCTCTTACGGTTTAGCAGCTATTCAACATTCCGTAAAATTCATCCAGAATAAAGTACTTTTCAGAGGATATTCCCTGAAAATTCAAGATATACATTTTATTTGTCAGGTAAATATTTTTAATATACGAAATTTTAATCAAAATAGTAGTCATTTTTGAGAAAATCAAAATGTTCAAAAAAAGTTCCATGTAAAGGGTAGTTGGAGGTGGGGAGATTTTTCTCAAAATCTTCGTGTCGCATGCCTGTAAGATACTAAACTGAAATACCAAGTTTGGTATTTTATCGACTTTTCGTTTTTGTGTTATCGTGTCCACGGACGCACACACACACACGGACCTTTTTCCGAAAAATTTTTTTTTAGATAAACGGGACCCTAAAACATATATTTCCGGTGAAATCTCGGTATCGAATTTTTGGCTGGAGTGCAATATCTTCTCTACCTACGTATACCATGTACTATCAAGATTCAGGATCATGTGTTTATTTAATGCCTATGGGTATTAACAAAAATTAATGTGAACTGGGAATTTAGGGGCGAATCGTTGGAAGTTCAAAGTCAAGTTTTAATTAGGTGAAAGCAATATTTAGATATGAAATAATAAACCTGATTTAGATGTGAAAGAAAAACACGGCAGTACCAAAGGAAAGACAGCTGCTGTAATAAGAACAATAAAACCTATATGGATGAAGATAGGGTAAAGAAACGAAGAAAAAGGAAAACCTATATTCTTTAATGATTGATGACAATGAAAGTGTACTGGTGTATAGAACAGTTGGATACAGAACAATTAAGTAGTGACTGAATTATTCACTATAGTGAATAATACATACGGAAGATTGTAAACGTTAAACAGATTTCAGTTATCTTGCAACGTCTTTAAATAAAAATAAAAATATAATAATAAAAGAGAAGCGCACAATCATTAAAGATTCGTGCATATTATTAGGAGTTAATCCAACTAATCTAATCTACGTAATATAAGTTTACGTGTTTAACAATGATGATATAGTTTACACATTTGATATCTTCAGTTACTATGATGAAACTATGTTACGAATATGATCATCTTGGAAAGCATAAGAAAATAATACACTTCAGCATTTCATTAAAATAAACTATAGTGTTTAGAATATTTCTTAAGCTCTGTCAGAGACTTTCTGGTGCTTAATACCTTTCTTAAACACGTTTGGCCCCGTTTTACAAGAGTCCAAGCTTTATCGAGATTGTGACTTGTTCTTTCTTTGTAAAATAATGTTATCATAAGCAACAAACGGAAGAATATTGCTCTTTTCAACGCATACCTAATTTTTAGCCATTTCACATGCCAGAGTCATTAATAGTGAAGCTATTGATCATCTTGCTAAAAAGGGAAGTAATATTTTATAAAACTAAAAGCAATTGTTATATTCTTTGCTGTTAGAAGATTTATAAACTTAAATTTCAGTATACATTTCAAAATATTTTTAAACAGTTTCAAAAATAAAATGTGGCATTGCCTCAGTGAACAACGTTTACTTATTGCTCATCAACTACAAAAAATAAAGTGACCCATTTTCAGTAAAACATCTGAATACTAATGAAATTGTTATGTCTTACATTTTCCATTGTGCTGTATGTACATGTATCGTCTTCAGTTCTTTTCTCCAGATATGAAAAACACTGAAGAATAACAAACTTTACAACAAATATAAAGTACTTATTAACAAAAATAATAACTTGCTACGAGTGTTTCAATTTTTCTTTTTAAGCTAATATGCTCAATAACAGTATGGTCTGTGCGAACCACTTGTGTTCAACGAAATGCACTTCAAGATCAGAATTCCATGTTGTTTTTTGTCACATGGTAACGTTTATCGCACAATCTATCGAGCAACTATAATATTCCGATAGTGCAAACTATATAATATCAGTTCATAGCTTTACAGCATACTGCTAAAGCAAGATTAGTAAATAATGTTAGTACAAAATGTTAAATGTTGACTCTTTTCTTTAACATTAGGTCATTAAAAACCACGTAATATTAGGACTAATATATAATTTAGTTGCGGTTGCATCTTCAACAAATTATATTGGTAATATTATCTAATTTAAATCATTCCAGTGAATATTTATCATCATTAATAGAAAGATAACACAGACATTGTATTTCATATGAATGTAGATAAAATAGTAAATTTTAAATAATAAAAGGTAAATGGAATCTTTCTGTAAATTTTATGCTCTTGGAAAACTAAATAAATGAAGTTATATACGTACTACATTAATATTAAACAAAACATTCCAAAGAATAACTTGAATGTAATTCCAATTTTCTTGAAATGAATTATTACAAGCGAATTAAATTTGCAGTTTAAAGAGTAACGAGAAGACATTAGATGGGAAAGAATAGGAGTATGGAGGCTAAAAGGTCTAAAGATGGAATCCCACAAAACCAATGTCCTGTATGTGATGGAAATGAGGTTCTTGAACACTTAATATTTAAATGCAAAGACATTAAAATTTAGAGGAAAGAATACATCAATAAGAAATGGCTTAGGTTAGAGAGAAATATGGCTAAAACCGAAATGTTTCATGCAGATTGTAATAAATTACAAACCTATTTTAACAAAGTGGAAAACAAATGGATATGGACGATAAACAGAATTAAAGGAGCAAATGAGACAAGCTAGAATTAAGGCATTATTGTAAAGGATTATTGTAAAACACAAGTATGCTCGGTAGAGAGCCAGGGCTAAACGCCAGTTTATTCACTTGTATATAGTTTAGGATAATTAATTAAATAAATAAGTAATTGCTATACCAGCTTAAACCTACCTATATTATTCTGTATTATTATCGGTGTTCCTTGAATGATGTAGTAAGTATTTTTAAAACATCTGATGTGTTACATTCACATTATGTTACTGCTTATTCTGTAACAAACTATACTTATAAAAGCTTATACTTCTCTCTGCTGCATGCTAATCAAGATAAACATTAGCAGAAATGGCCTTACTAGTTAATTTCTTTTAAGTAAGGGGAATAAGAAAATACACTAGGCTAAACCGATAGCAAATATTCTAAAAGCTATCGTAATGCGATTGAACTTCGTTCTCTTTGCATAGCCGGGAGTAAAACAAAAGAAACAGGAATGACACATTTCTCGTTTGAGAAATGTTTAATCATTTTGCAATTGAAACAAATAGCAAGGAGGAATATCTTGGAAATCGTTAACTCTACAAAAATTATATTATACAAAATTGGTGTTTTAACGATAGCTACATTGTTTTTGAAGGTTTTTTTTTCTTTTGTAGTTTAACGTCCTTTAACCTGATTTGGTCATATCGGACGATGAAATGATGCTGAAATGATCTCGGGGCCCATGGAGCTTATAGTTACTCGACATTCGTCTTCTCAGGATAAGGGAAAACCCCGAAAAAAATCCTTATCCGGGTATGTCACCCTAAGCGAGATTCGAATTCACGACCTTTTGAATGTGAAGCAGACACGCTACCACCACATTACCCAGGCGGGCTAGTAAGTTTTTGTCTATCTCTTACGTTTATCAATTATGCAAAAATCACTCAGAACTTCAGAGGCTGTTCCCAAAGATTTGAAGAAATACATTTTATTTGTCATGTAAATATCCTTAAGAGACATTTTTGAGCAAATGCAAATTTTCGAAATTTTTCCATGTTTTGGGGTAGGGATGTTCTTTAAAATCTTCGCGTCGTATCCTTGGTTGGACTTAAATATCAAGTTTGATATTTTAACGACTTATCGTTTTTGGGTTATCGTGTTCACGGACACACACACACAAATTAGTTTTATCTAAACATGCTTATTTTACATACAAAGGACCCTAACCAAGATTTTACTGTATTTCCAGTCAAATCTCGGTATTTTGGGTGGAATGCAATATCTTCTCAACCTATGTAAGTAAGTTGTACGAAATAGAGAAAGTAAAACATGGAAATAAGCAGAGAAAATGAAACAGAAGCAAACATAGTCTATGACACTAATCCAACAAGTACAAAATCTTCTACAACAGAAGCGTTCGTTCATTTGCTGGCAAGTGACGAATGATATTTGCATGAGCAAAGAAGTAGTGTTTATCCAGTGCAGGTTTATAACACATTAATACTCCCATTATCAGCAGTACATCTTTAGATATGACTGTAACAACCAGCAACAATATAACGAATGAAAATGCCTAAAATATACAACCTGAAAACAGATTTGTAACAGGATATAAGAAAGCAAAATTAACGAATTTCTTAGGCTTATTTGTTCTACTGCTTCACAGACTTTAAGGGTGAAACGCATTAAATATATAGGATATTTATTAAACGTATTAAATATATAGGATAGCTAAACAATGAAAAGTTAAAAGGATACATTTTTTTCGCCACCAGACTATTTCTTCCTCATTGCAATTAATGGAAAAGACAACTTGGTAATGTTTGAGTTGGGAAGAGTTGAGTTGTAAGATTATTCTGTACGTTTATGCTAGAATCAAAATAACTTACAGATAGAATTTATCAGTTATCAATGATTGTTTACATGTTTATAAGTATAAAGAAGCGTTATATTCCAATATGCATATTCACATAGTGACCATAATCATTAATACAAAAGTTCCGCGTCAACAAAAATATAAAAGGACATAAATCCAAAAGTTTAGCTCAAACCCAGCTGCATATCTTTATGTTTCTGCTGATTGGCTTATAGAAACTGGTTGATGGGAGGGAGGTGAAGACAGTATTTTTATCTCCATCAGCATTTGTCATTTGATAAAACAGTAAATTCTACAAATTAAACAGTCTAATATATTAAGGAGTTTATATATATATATATATATATATATATATATATATATATATATATATATATATATATATACACTGTTCTATTAAATAAATAATAGTGTTTCGATATGGTGTCTAAAATGGTATATACGTAAACGAGATATCAGTATAGACCTTTTATAATATATCCGAGGTTGTTGTTATTATTATTATTATTATTATTATTATTATTATTAAAATCGTCATTTTACGTCTCTTTATGTCTTTGATATTTCTTTCCTCTGCACTTCTAATACAATTTGCATAAGATGTATAGGTATTTCTTTACATTGCCATAATTGTCAAAATACAGTTTCGCAGCTTGAAGTTATATATTTCATTTAAGCATGCCTACTACATCCATAAAGTAATTTAAAGATTTGAAGCATATAAATCTAATGAAACTTTATCCAGTACAAACAAATCTATGGGTATGACTGTTTTCTTTTCGTCTTCTATATTTATCGTTTTATTTAAGACATTTAGTTGGTATTGCTGTTCCAGTATTAAATACTAAAAAGCAACGTGAGTATTTCTCAATATCTCAGTTATATTGTCATTTCATACCTCAAAATAATTTTAATTTTCCATTCGTAAAATTAATTCATAATAATTCACTGAAGCCATTCCCAGGCCTATTGCAGTAATTTGACTTTTATAGTCTATCGATCTTAACCCATTTGTTTTGGTTACTGAGTCATGAAAACTAGTTTTGATGGCCAACCGGATATTTTCTATGGCAAGAAATGTTTTCAACCTTGTTTTGTGCAGTGTCATGGGACGATCACTGTGGATAAATATGATCCCACTATGTGAAGATATATATTGGAATATATTCTCCTTATATAGTTATGAACTAGTAAACATCCATCGATAAGATATACATTTTATTTACAAAGCTTCTTGAAAATTAACTTATTATTACTTTCTCTAGCATGCACATAGTGAGTACCGAATATATTGCTTTGCACACAATAGATAAGATACTGAGATTTCACTATAAATACACGTTTTGTGGTCACTTGAATCCATAAAATCGCTTTTTAAAAACAGGACATATGTGTATGTGTGTGAGTAGCATAACCCAAAAACAAAAGGTCCGTAAAATACCAAATACCAACTTGAAATTAAGGTACATCTTCCAATGATGGAACAAATATTTTCAAGAAAATCCCACCATCCCAAACTACTCTTTATATGGAGCATTTTTTCGAACATTTTGATTTTCTCAACAAACGCTCTAACGATTTTGATTTAAATACCGTATGTTTAAAATGCTTGACGCAAAATATATATTTTGAATTTTCTGGGAATAAGCTCTGAGATACTCATCATTCTGGATGTCTTTTACATAACTGTAAACTGTAAGAGAAGACAAAAGCAACTAAGTACGTAAAAATGTAGATCTCATTAAAGTACAATGTATGTCACTTGCTATTTTCTGTGTAATTAAAGAGTCTAATTTATTCATTATTATTGGGTTCCATTTGCAATAAACTTTTCTAAAATTGGAACTCGTTATTCTGTTTAGTTATCCTGCTCGAGCAAAGAGAACAGCATTTCAAAAGCATCACAAGGAGATTTGACTGTCATTTTAGTATTTTACTCAGGAGGAACTACACACAATTTCTATTAATGTATATCTCAGTTAGAATGAAATAGGTAGAATAATAAGCTTTTAAAAGAAATGTTTGTTGTAGAATAGGTAACTAAGTAATGTGAAAGAAACACAACAGAATTATTTTTAATGCTCTGCAAATAGCTTGTGAAATCAACTTTTTTTGCGATGAATTTTATTACACAGACAAAAAAGATGTTGCACAGAATATGTAGATATCTCTAAAACGTAGGATTTATATCAAATTTACATCAGCCATTTGTAACGTATTCATTCAGTTTTATTGATTTAAATTGTTATTTCTTGAACACTTATCTCTATGCAGTTATATCTTGCAATTACATGGAGGTGTATGAAATTTAAATACGAGCATATAGCGACCAGATTTTTAAAGATTTGTCTAATAGTGTTTTAGTGTCTTCGATATTCTCCTTCTACCTACTACGAAATATCATGAAATTATTTCTTCAAACATTTATGTTAATTGGCATGTAAAGTATAGAAAAATAATTTGCTGAATATTTAAAAACATTGAATATTTTTAAAAATGACAGGTCTGTTACATTCACATGATTATCTCTGGCTATTATACAACAAATCTTTCAAAAATAAAACATATTCTTTATCTATTTCATGATAATATAGATAAACATTAGCAGAAATTGTTTTATTGCACATTTTCATTATAAGGGAATGCACTTGGCTAAACTGATTTAAAAGCTAGTCACTATGTGTTGATATTAAAATTTCATTGTCCTTGCATGACCAGAGAAAAAAACTTTTGGGGCTTTTCATATGAGAAAATTATAAATATTAGGAAGATTAAAAAAAAAAAAAAGGAAGAAATCTCGTAAACAGTTAACTCCACAACAAAAATATATCAGCCAAAAATTGTGTACTTTAATATGAGATTTTTGTTCTGCTATATGGTGAGTTTACCTCTTTTTTTTATTTGTTTGTTGTTTTTTAAGCAAGAGTTTGTCTATCTCTTGCCGTATATTAGTTATGCAAAAGTTATTCAAAATTAAGAAGTCTTCAGAGGCTATTCCCAGAAATACCTTTCATTTTTTGCCTTTTTTTAACAAAAATATTGAGAGACATTTTTAAGAAAAACAGATTTCCAAACATGTTCCATGTAAAAGGAAATTTGTGTTGAAGGGATTTTGTTGACAATTCAGCTCAACTATTAAACCGTCAATGTAATGGCCGAGGTTAGGCAATTTCAACAAATCGCGGTCATCTATCTTGTGCGATATTGTCGAAACATTTTATCCCTGCTGATGTTTATTTCTTTGAAATCTTGTCGCATATGAAGTTCGTTTTTTTAATTCAGGAGGCAGTGAAGAAAGGAAAAAATTGGTAAATAAACGTGTTCGAATGCGTCATCTACCATTTGAGAACTAATGTATTATAATCATACCGTGATAAAATGTCCTTTCTTAAATATTATAAATCATTAATAGTTTATTTTACTGAATTGTCTTATCAAATAAAACTCGTGTTTTCACCTCTTAGGAAACATAAGATGAAAATACTCGTGGTATTATTTATGAAAATCTTCGTGTCGCGTCTTTGGAAGACAATTAATTCAAATATCAAGTATGGATTAGACCGAGTTTTGTTACTGAGCTATACTGTTCACACACACAATGCTTTTTGTACAGGGAGTCTCAAACGCGCATTACGGTGAAATCTCGATATTCCATTTTTGGCGGTATGCAATACTTTTGTCGCCCTCAATGGTGTAACGGTTACCATGCTGACTTCATATACCCAAGGTCACGGGTTCAAACCCGGCGGAGGATGATGGATTTTTTCGGGCGTAAAAATCCTTAGCATGGCTTCCATCGGAAGGGAAGTAAAGCCGTTGGTCCCGTGTCGTAGATTTACGGCACGTGAAAGAGGCTGAAGCCTGACAGAGAGGCCTCTGAGCAAAATTAAGCGATCTTTCACGCCCAATTTAGAATGGGACGCTGAGAACCACATCAGTTAAAGGGCGTCCGTAAATAACACGTCATTTATTTTGCAATATTTTTTATTATAGGTGCAATCCGTACCTATAAACAGTTAAGGAAGTAAAATATTAAACGTTAATTTGAAACAATAATAGTAGTTACAGGAAGTACTATAACTCTATATAACTTATTTTTATTATAATTATACTGCATAAATTTATACAACGGCACCCCTCCCCACCCTCCAGGAATAAGAGTAAAATGAAGTAACCACTGAAGGCTACGGCGACAGAAAAGCTGGGAAGCCTCTTAACAGTTCCAGGCTGGAAGACCCGTCCCACTGCTGGAGCATCCCGTCGACCAAGCAGCCCTCCAGTACCTTTTTTACTTAACACACTCCCTCACATACCGATCCATATTTCTGAACTTTGATCGTAAAATACTCCAGGACGATTAAATCAGAAGGTTGTATAGTATGAAATAATACTAGAAGCACCATTAACTGAACCAATGTTTTGAAATACGCTTGAACTTTTTTGTTAAATAAACTAATATCGATAAAACTATAAATAAACGATTTTCTCTGAGTTTTAGTTTTTGATTACACCACCAGAATTGCATTCCACAAGGAATATTCTTCCTTTGAACACGCATAAGCCATCTGTCCAGTAACGCCATAAATCACGTGAAACATGAAACGGAAAGTGTGAGAGATGATAAGTTATTTAATTTCCTGTAGCTGCTAAGTAGGAAGGGCATCGTTCCGATGTTTCCTTGGTTGGATTTGAATTTATAATTCGAGAGTTCGCCGCTATGCGAGGGATCGGCTTGCCGCCCACAGATGGCACTCTAGAATGAAATCACGACTTTCGGACGCAAAATGACGGAATTTTGCCCAGTAGCCTTCTTCTCTCTTCTCTTCTCTCTTACATGGGACCACCGGATGTGCTTCCCCTTTCGAAGGAACCCATGCCAGGAACTTAGGTTTAAATCTGCAATCTTGGGTTTTAGAGGCTAGCATGGTGACCACTACACCTCGGAGAGCGATGATAGATGAGCAACTGCCTCAATATTCGCCTATTGACCATAGAAAACAACAGAAAAACCAAAATCAGAGTGGGTGGCCAATGGTATCTGAACCCGGGACCTTCCGTCTACGAGTTTCACACTTATTACGGAGCATCTTGCTCGGTAAAGTAGTAGTTAATACTGTTTGGATTAGTGTTAGTATAGCACCTGTGATTATTTCAGGGCAATAATTTTTTCTAAAATGTAGAACTGGTATAGCTATCTCAAATAAAATAATACAAACATCTTTCCAGTAGCGCTTGAATAATAAGATTATACAAAGAGAGCCCATTGTTCTCTCAGAGCGTCATAAACTGAGAGCTAAACCCACATCAAAAAGCAATACGTGTGGACCATAGCGAATGGAACAAGCAAGTGTAGGAAGTCAGGAAACAATAAACTGCAGGAAAAATACAATTAAACCGGTTGTAAATCCAGAGCGAGACTAATGTCAAAGACACCGTACCATCTGTCTCAGAACGAGAGTCTGTGCTTGACTTCTTTTTCTTCGTTAATCCTGAATATTTATTATGATCCTTGAATGAATATGGAAAATAAAGTCATAGAGGCATGAAGCTGCCTGAGGCTACATGCAGTGATAACTATGTGCCTTAAAGTAGTTCTAGAGCATTTAAACAAGGCAAAGACTGCCAACTACAGATAATTAAAACTTCTGTGATTCTAAACAAAGAAATATTGCTGCTCCTATTTCATTATCTGCAATAAAACACTCTTGCTTCAACGAAAGTGAACCTCAAGCTTATTTTAATGCACGAAACAGGTGTTATTTCACAGAATTTTTCATTCCAATTTTGCTTTTTGTACAAAGAACAATGTACACAGTAGATACAGAAGATATTGTATTCCACCAAAAAATTTGAATCCTATATTTCATCGCAAATACAGTTTTAAGGTCTCCTGAAAAAAAACTCTTAGTAAGTGTTCCATGTGTGTAAGAAACATAATTAAAAAACTAAAAGTCTGTTAAATACCAGGCTTGTGATTCTAGTTTAGCATCTTCCAAGGATCCGACTCGAAGAGTGTAAAGAAAATATCCCGCTGCAAACTACCTTTTACACGAATCTCTTTCGAAAATATATATTTTCTCAAAAAATGGCTCTAACGATTTTGATTAAAATGTCGTATATTAAAGATATTTACATGTCAAATAAAATGTATATCTTGGGTTTTCTGGGAATAGCCTCAGAAGACATATTTTTTGTGGATGAATTTTGCAGAATTTTGCATAACTGGTAAACCATAAGAGATAGGCAACATTTTATTTCACAATAAATGTAGAGCTCGTCAAAACACACACTTTATTTTATATACACATTTTCGTGGATTTGTCCTTTTTGAGATATTTCTTGTTATTGATTACAGTTTTAAAATACGAATACTTTTCCAATACGGTAATTTTTCAACTCCTAGCCATACAATTAAAGGAACTTCAATCGCATAGCAACCAATGTTTAAAAGATTTTATTCTCGCTTTAGAGGATGACACTCCTTTATTTTCCTTCTACTTACAAGGAAGCAAGTAATAAGATCATTTCTGATCATTTTTTTTCTCGATTAACATGTAGTATATAGAGTATTAAGCTTTCTAACAATAATTTATTGCAGAGATGTTGACAAAGTCATGTGAATGGAATACATCAGATGTTTATTTTTCATACAAGTTAGGCAACGATATCGCTTAGTGCTCCTGCAACCAGTATCACAAGCAAGAGTTTTGTTTTCTATTTCAAAATATAAATCACCAAATGCAGCAATTTTTATACTCCCTCTAACTTTTACATTACAAGTTGACAGCAAATCTACAATAATAGGAAAGAACAAAAATAAAATAAATGCCCTTAAAATAATCTAGACTTCCTTTAGAGCAATAACAGAATCATCTATTATTAGATATTTTCTTTTGATGTCTTACATGTAATGTTATTGTACATTAATTTTAAATCATACACAAAGATTAGGAGTAGAGTGGTTTCACGTTACTTCATTAGATTCTGATATGGTTTTTCAAGCCTGAGTTTTGTTTGTATATATAGCACAATATGAGCAAATTTTTAAGTTATTGCTAAGTGACGAAAAATAATTCGTAAGATTTGAAATGTAATTGGAAAAAATTGGGCCTATGAAATTTACAGATAAGAAGAAAATATTATTTTGAAAGCGATCAAGAAGTATAAAAGCAAAAGGAAGCAGTGTTGAATCAGAAGAAATCCTAAGAAAACCTGGAGGAAATGTGAAATGAGAAAACTGCTTGAAGCAGAAGGACAAGGTCTTCTGGAGTTAAATTTGGATAGAAAACTTGATTGGCTATATCATTATTTTGTTTTAAATTTAACCCATTTTACTTTCTCTACACGTATTATGCAACTACAGAGGTGGCCAAATTATTAGACTAAGCTGAAGTTCAGTCATAAAAATTAACATATTTCAGCATTACTGAACTTTAGAGACAACATTGGATGTTTCAGTGATTGAGTAAGAGTCATTCAAGGATATTTTATTTTGATTTGTGGTATTCTTTGCAGCACATGTTGGCAGCATTACTGCTAAGTTGACTTGTCAGCTGCTGTAGGAATACATTTTATTGGTGCATTTAATAAATGCCTACGCATAGCTTATTGATTATTTTAAAGGTTTATCTTTAGTACTCTTGGCTTTGTTTTGCTAATTTACTTCTTCTGTATTATAGTGAAGCATTTAAAGCTCTCTGTACTTAGTGGAGGGCAACTGAATCTGTGAGATTTAACTTAAGGGAACTGGAGGTTATGGGGAGGAAATGTGACTTATGACCAAAAAAAATTGTATCACAAGAACATTGATAAATATCTGGTATTATGATGCGGATATTAAAAATAAATGTAACATATTGGTAGTAGGCATGAATAACCGAATAAAAATGTTAATTTCCAACAAAGGAATGTACACTAAATACTTGATTAATTCAAGTTTCTATGTCACTTTATTCATATGAAAGATTATGATATAATGTAACGTAAATAAATAGGTTTTTGGCCACCTCTGTATATAGTAGGTAGAAAAATACTGATTTCCGCCCAAAATTCGACGTCGAAATTTCTATGAAAATGTGTGTGTATGAGTGTATCTGTGGACTGCATAATTTAAATCGAAAAGTCCGTTAAATACTAAAGTTGATATTTAAGTTTAGTATCTTTCAAGAACGACAGAAGGATTTTTAGGAAAATATCCTTACCCCAAACTACCGTTTACATGAAATATTTTTAAAAATTTTGATGTTATCAAAATTGGCTGCAATCATTTTGATTAAAATAACTTCAACTCGTTGGGAATATCCTCTGAAGTTCTCTGTATTCTGGATGAGCATTGCATAACTGGTGAGTCATAAGAAAGACAAAAACATATTTAACAAAAAATGAGATCTTGTTAAAACACAAAATTTGTGTCCTTTAAGATTGGTAGAGTCACATTGAAAATCTCAATGCCATAGCGACCTACAGTGTCGTAAGTGCTTTAAGTTGCGGGCTTCATAGTTTAGGCAACTATTGGGTCAATTAGTGTTCATTGCTTTTTCAACAAGCCGTGCGTAGGACAGGAATAGGTCGAGTCAGAATGCCACAGCTAGAATTTGAATTAGGGATCTCCCGGTCTCTAGTCGGCTGCTCTAACCACAGAGCTACCGGCACGGCATTAAATTTCTCACCTGACTGACATGCTTTTTATAATAGGAATGTCATGCAGACTATACTGCCGCAGTTCAGAGTGATTGTCCAGAGACCAGAGCACTTATTTCGTAGCGCAGCTGTCTTCAAATACTCCCCAAGGACATCCCATACCAGGCCTTTTAGTCGTCCATATACCTGCACCAGGAAGCGAATTGGAACCACAAGTATACTGTGTACATAATATGTACGTACATAGTAGAGAAAATAAACATTTTCTCAGTGAATAGCTCTATTCTTGTTAGCATATTACATGCGAGAGATTTTCGAATGAACAGAACATTAATTTTCATAAATAGCCTGAGACACTTTATTCAAATTGAATTTTATATGAGAATGTCTCCTTAACAGATATTAAAAACTAGGATTTGTGTTAGCGCGGACGAGACCCCCAGGCATTGGAACACAGCACCGCAGGTAGGCCATTGTGGTCTATCCGACTTACGTGACCTTTGGGTGGGGGGATGAGGAAGAGGCTAGCAGTGCAACTAGAATTTGATTATGATGGGCACAAGCATGGTTCCCTAACGTTTCCAATTCGAATACATCTAGCGCCACTCAGGGCCAAGTCACAAACCCCGAGCCTCTGGAATTCCCTGAAAGGGCCCCATCCAAAAACACTGACATAAGTAGACCCACATCTACGTTCGCCTGGTCCTTTTGTAGTGAAACAGATGACAAGGAAGTTATGGATACAGGAAAGTATGGACAGGGAAGTTGTGCTAGAAGATAAAGCACGCAAGGCTGCCGTTCCGGAGAAATCAAAAAAGCCCATTGGTCAGTGTGCGGTCGCTGGGGATCGAATCCGGGATCTCTCAATATGGGTTCAAGCACTACCACGGAGCCATTCCGTTCGGTTATAAATCTTAGTGTAAGATATAAGTCCGAAGTTAATTCTGTGACCTTGATCCACCACTCTGCCGACCTCACGGCCATATTTGCAAGTCATCAATAAACCAGGGGAAATGGTCCGTTAGGTAGGTACTCAGAGCTATGCTTCTTACAGTCCAAACGTCGACTTTTATGACCTACAGACGTATCTACCAAATACATGATGATAATGGGCGGTATTGGTCCTAAGTATGGGCTGAAAACTTTTCGCCCACATGGATGAGCTCAAACTCATCAAAACCGGAGCGCCACGATCCAACCCACTACGACACAAGATAAATATAGATCTCATTAATTGAGGCAGTTCACTTCAATTTAAAATGTTTCATCAAACACTCATTATTTTTATTTGAATTTTTTATACTTCGAAATGTTAAGAAGTACTTCTTCATAAGCTTATACACAGATTATTATTGATATCGTGATCACCATATATTAAACTGATTTCCAAGCGTTTAATTTTGTCCCAATCTTTGTGTTCCTGTTCCCTTGTTGCAAAAATAAAGAGAAAATGAAATTGCAAAACTCCTTCTGAGTGATATATCATTAAAAGAAAAATATACAAAAATCGGTAGAAAAGCCTTTTAATTATTATGAATCAGACTTTTATTAATTGTCTCTTCATTTCTTAATATTATATCCTCCCTAAACTTAATTTACTTATTTTCAAACCTATTAAATTCCTCTCTGACTTTTTTCTGCTTTGTGCCAACAACAAAATAAAACTCGTGACTGAATTAAAATATCTTTGTTAGTTATGTGATTTTATGATTCATTTAAATTATTCAAAGCATTTCTGGCTGACAACAAAAGAAAGTCACGCTACTAGTTACGCCATTGCATACGATATTTCGTGTTACACGGGTTATCCTTGTCCCATCTTTAATGCTAAGCAATTATTACGCTGTCATTAAAAATCTTTGTATGAAAAAGGTTACAGTTTATCACGTAAAAACATTTTTTAAGTTGTTAGATAACTTTCTGGTTAACATCATAAAAAATATAAATATTATATTAATAATACATCGTTATAATTAAGATAAAAATAACCAGCTAAAACTAATCCGCCCAGTTGTTTTTTTTTATGATGCTTATTTGTTTTTTGTAGCGATCTGAGATAGAGTATTAGCCTGGGAATATAAAGGCGCACATAGTCGATGTCCTTACAGATCGATAATGTTTTCGTGTTACAAACGTAACAGGGTAAAACGCAGGTCTGAATGAAACATCACTTACTTGGTATTTGTCGGAAATTTCGTTTCTGGATTAGAATTTTTTACAAAATGTATAGATTTTTTTCTAAAAATGATTTTTGAGTCCAGGGGGCCCTAAAATTTCTCTCTCTACTGAAATTTTGGCACCAAATTTTGAACAGAATGCAAAAAGTATTTCCTCTACTCTAAGTACGTAGTAGAGAAAGTAAAAAGTCATTTGATTTCTTTATCACGGAAATACAGTACAGCTCTATATACTTGAAGAATAGGGGTTCAGCGAGACAGAAGATTAGACAAGTGTGAGAGAACGAGAGATAGGGCCAAAATCACTGCTATTGATGCAATAACGCTTGATTTTGAGCTGCAGTGAGTAAACACGTATAGTGTGACATGTTTTAATTTATAAAGCTAGGAACAGAATCCAACTAGCAAGCCATTGACTCCTACGCTTATATTCACCTAAGAGAAATCTTTATTATTTATAGATAGCGGCGGAGTAAGTGTTTAATTTGTGGTAAAGTTCTACACTCAGAAAATTTAGTTTTCAGCGTCATTATGCAATCCATGCTACTGAGTACGACAGTTACCAAAGTAAGAACGTTTCTTTCAAATTGATACCTATTAGATACTTATTAATTACCAAGATGCCTGCTCATAGTAATGCAATGGTATTAACCAAATTGAATATTCTATTGTTTTATGTTAATGCTGTAATAATTAAAATTATTACTTTTCTAGCATGTATGCACAATGTACATTGTAGATTGGCAAGGTATTGTATTCCACCCAAAAAAATCTATAGCAGAAATACATATATTGAGACCCTCTGAATGCAAAAAGTTCCTTTTTAGTAACATATCTGTGTGTGTGACTGTAAGCAGCATAGCTCAAAAACATATACTCCATGCCACGACAGCTCACGGGGAACCTTGGCCTACCGCCCGGCCGCTGCGTCCCCCATCTCGGTCCACTACAGACGTCATGGATGGGGTGCAGTATTGGAGGGTGAGACGTGGTCAGCGCCTCGAGTCCCTCCCGGCCGGTTAATGCGGTCCTCATGACCTGGAGCCGCTACTTCTCCATCAAGTAGCTCCTCAATTGGCCCCCCAGGGACCTTACGAGGCTGAGTGCACGCCGGTACTGGGAATAGAACCCAGGTCTCCCGCTTGGTAAGCAGCTGCGCTACCACCGCGCTAAGGAGACGACCTACTCAAAAACATAAAGTCCGTTAAATACCAAACTTGGTATCTAAGTTCAGTATCTTCCAAGAATTCCATTCCAAGATTTTGAAGAAAATCCCCCACACACAACTAAACTTTATATGAAAAGCTTTTCGAAAATTTTTATTTTTTTCTAAAACGGCTCTAACCATTAAAATGCCATATGTTGAAGAAATAACTTTTGCATAATTCGTAAAAATTAATACTCATTAAACTACAGAATTTGTGTCGTATACATGTTTTTAGAGTTAAATTTTTCCGAGATATTCCGTGTTGTTGGTTTCCATTTTAAACTACTTCAATATTTCTGAAGCGGGAAGTAAACGTTCGCGTCATCTCTTTTGTTTTACTTTCGTGAATGCAAATGAAAACCGAATTTAAATTGTTTCATATAGCGATAGCTTTTAAAATATTTGACTATCACTTTAGTCTATTCTCTTATTTCTACTTACAAGAAAGTAAGCAATATGACCATTTCTGTTAATGTTTATCTCAATTGGCATGACGCAGATAAAATAATAATCTTTTGTAAGGAGAGTTTGTTTGTTGAATAGCTAGAGAAAGTCATCTGAATGGAAAACATCAAAATATTTTTGCAGTTATTTGTTTCGACTACTACTTGCCACCAAGTCTATGAAAATATGCATATTATGCTCATTTCTGAAGTATAAATACTAATTGCAAGAGATATAATAGAGTAGTTATTCTTACAATTATGAATCTACAATTTATGAAAGGTGGATTACGTATTTTAAACCCAAAATGTTACACACTAACATAGCACTGAAAAAATTATTTGTTCTTGCTTTCCGCGCAGTTGTCACGCAGTGCACAAAAGAGGTACGCACAGCATCGAGTAATTTGCTCGTTCTCTCTGCTTTATTCAAAGGGCAACAAAGTTTCAGCTCTTGCAAGTAAGTAAAGAAAATTATATTCCAGTTAGGCAAGTTGTACACGCGCCTATATTAATTGATGTAAATCCATAATGAACTAAGAAAAGGAAACAGTGTACATGTGTTCCCTAGCAATGTATTGTGCTTCACAGGAAGCGAATATTAAATGTCCTTGTAAACTGCTATTAAGGACAACCAGCGCGTGTTGCACCACACCTTCAGTTTCACTTCCTTTGGTGCATTACAGTGCAGCCAAACAGGTCTAAACCCCTACTCGCAGCAGTAAAATACCTTTAATTCTCCACTTCTCTATGGATTTAATCACTCGAACTTTAATAACCGCAAACACTTTCAAGAAACAGAGATGTTAAATTTCATACATAAGTCAATGTATGTGTAAAATTTTCAACAAAATGAAACATTTTCATTTTTTTTCTTTCTCTACTTAGTACATAGTACATAGATAGAGGCGGTATTTCCCCAAAGTATCTTCAAAGGATACGACACAAAGATTTTCAAAAACGTCCCTCTACCATAAACTACCCTTTACATGGACAATTTTTTGAAAAGTTTGTTTTCCTCAAAAATGACCCTAACGATTCTGATTAGAAAATATGTATTAAAGATATTTATATGACTACCTAAATGTATATCTTAAGCTTTCTGGGAATAGCTTCTAAAGCCACCTTTTGTCTAGATGAATTTTGAGGAATTTTGCATAATTGGTAAAGAGATAGACAAAAATTTACTATATAAACATTTATAGTTCGTTAAGAAACACAATTTACGTTAAAAACATTTTTTTCGTGCAGTTGACCATTTTTTTAGATATTCCTTGTTAATGGTTTCAGCTTTAAATACCTAAACTTTTCTCATAAGGGACTTTGTCAACTGTTGGTGATGCAAACAAAAGTACTTCAATCGCATGATAAACAGTTTTTAAAAGATTTAACTATCAATTTAGTCTAGTACATTCCCTTTTAATTACAAGGAAGCAAGTAAAATACCATATCTGCTAATATTTTCTCGATTAGCATGAAAGAATGGGAAGAATAAGCTTTTTAACAAAAATTTGTTGCAGAGATGTAGAGAAAGTCATTTATTGGAACACATCAGATTTTTATTGTTGTAAACGCTCTTACGGACCGCAGATATTAAAGAATAGAGCAGTGAAAACTATTTTAGTCTGTACAAACAAAGGCCTTCAGAGCAGAGCAAGAGAAAATTAATCAGAAGTCGGAGCAGGTCTAACAAGCTAATATATAAGTCACTATGGTCGATTATCGTAAAGATAAAATGCCTCCGGGTTACGTTTATGTTACCTCTTAGAACACTGTGACCGGTTTCTGTCAAAAGCGTTTTAATTCAACTTCCACTTCTAAATGCACGAAAAACACGTTCTCTGCTGCTATTCCAGAAAATGACTAACCTCAAACTACAGTTGGTTTTAACCTGATAAGAAACGATCCTATCAGAAACCAAAGGTGCTCCATAGTTAACCTGAATGCAAATGTGCGAAGAAAAACATTCTTCTAATGCCGACCAGCTGCTTACCTCTTCAGTCCATAGTTATCACCTGTAAGAAAGATAAATTTCATTAGCTAAGCTACCAAACAATCAACTGGTTTTTAAAACTTTCCCTACCACATAAAATGTCCATAGCAGGTAGAGAAGCTATTGTATTCCATATCAAGATTTTGATACCGAAATTTCACCGGAAATAAATTTTTTGAAAACCCACGAATAAAAAAATATAATAATTTATCTGTGTGTTTGTGAATAGAATAACTGAAAAACTAGAATTCCATTATATACCAAACTTTAAATTTAAGTTCAATAGTTTCTAATTGTTCAATACGAAACACCTTTTACATGAAATTATTTAAGAGAATTTTGATATTTTCCAACACAGCTCTTACGATTTCGCCTGAATTATCATGTATTTAAAACACTTCCATAACAAATGAAATGTGTATCTTGAACTTTCTGGCAATAGTGAAGTCCGTTTCATTCTGAATAGTTTGATCTTTTAAGGTTTGATCTTATGTGATTTTATGTTTTCCCGCATGGGTTCATTAGCGTAACAGAAACTGATTTAAGAAATGCGAACATTGATGCTTTATTTTCAACATCATGCACACAGCCACACAAACACACACATATATATATCAAAAGTGTACATTCTGAAAACGGCTAATGCTTCAGAAAATCATCTTTGATATTACTTTTACGTTTCAACGTTTTCTAGATTTTTATTTCACTCAGGAGGTTTTGATCTGCCTCAGTTATACAAAAGTATACCGAATTCATTCAGTATAAAGAGAATTTTACGGACTTTTCATTCAAATGACTTCAACCTATGTGCCATTTTAATGCAAATAATTACAGATATTATCGGATAATAGAACAAAACGTAAAATTTTCAATGTTAGAGAGAAATATGTTGTTGAAAGTTTTCGTAATGCAATACTCTATTTAGATTATTTAAATTCCGAGATTCGTATTAAATTCAAACATACTAAGATTTTTCCTATTTTTTTTTCTTTCTGCACACATACTATGTACATAGGGTAAGAGAAGGTTGAGATTTCCCGGAAATACATGTTTTGACACCTAAGTTCAAATAAAAACATTTTTAGAAAAAGGTTCGTGTATATCTATAAACAGCATAACTTAAAAGCTAAAAACCGCTAATACTAAGTTTGTTACTTAAGTTTAGTATCTACAAAGGATGCGAACGAATATTTTCAAGAAACTCTCGCCACCCCAAATTACATGTAAAAATGTTTCAAAGTTTTGCTTTTCTCAAAAATAGTCCTAACGATTTTGATTAAAATGTTCTTTATTAAAGATATTTATACGACAAATAAAATGCATATCTTCAATTTTCTGGGAATAGTTCTTGAAGAGCTGTTCATTCTGAATGAATTTTTCTGAAATGTGTTAATTAGTGAACCGTAAGAAATAGACAGAAACATACTACACAAAAAGTGTAGCTCTCGTTGAAACATAGAATTGATATAATATAATTCTTTTTCTGGATTTGACTGTTTCTAAGATATGCCTCATTACTAGTTTCAATTTTAAACTATGTAACTTTTCTCAAACGGGATCAACGTTGGTTTTATCTCTCTTCTGTTTTTACTGTTGGCAATGCAAAGCGAACCGAACTTCAATTATTTGCATAGCAACCAACTTTTTAAAAGATTTGACAATCACTTTAGCCTAGTGCACTCTCTTATCTCGCTTCTTCTCAGAGGGAAGCAAGTAATAAGACTATTTCTGACAATGTTTATCTCGATTAGCATGATGTAGATAAAAGAATAATCTTTAATCAGAATAGTTTGTTTACAGAACCGGTAGAGACAGTCGTGTGAATGGAACACATTAGATTTTTGTTCTGTTTTTAAGCTTTATGTTTTAGGTATACCTTCAAAATAATTTTTCTTTTCATTTTTAATCAGACATAATTTACATAAAAGTTTTAAAATTACTTCAGGCATTTATTAGAAGGAAACGTAATTTTCTAGGATAAAACTCAAGTATGTACCACACCTCAGTGATGAATAGTTTAAAGTATTTATCTTTCTTCTTGAAATTACATCTCTCTCTCTTTCATATTAAGACAGAGAACTCAGAACAAATAGTACTACATGAAAAAATTAATGACAATAATAAATTCAAAATAACAGTACATAAAGAGACACAAAAAGTAAGAGAAATTATATCATTTGAAATTACTTCACATTCAAAAAATGTCTTACTTTGAATATTCAAAAATCCTCTTGCCAGTTATCATCTATATACAAAGTGTTGGGTTCTAATCCCTGCGCAGCTGGAACAATTTTCTCGACATAACGAGAACGAAACAGTGTATTTCATCGTGTGACGAAATTTGGAAGCTGAGCAATATAAAGACCACTAGTATCCTGTAAAATTAATAACTGTGTTAAAAATACTTATATTTTATTCAAATATTCAGCAAATTTACCAGTTTTGCAATCTTTGGATTGTTAGTCACAATTGACACAATGATTAACTTAGAAACCTTATTTCCTTTAGTACCATGCAATGATGAAGCTTAAGGAGAGGTTTTCTTAAATGCTTATGCCATCATTTGCATAACTTGAGTATATTTGTGTGATCATTTTTAATAACTAGCCCTGAATGCAATACTGCAATAAACATTTTAATTTTAAACTTCATTCTTGCTAAACATTACGCCTGAGGTTTACTGCATAAGGATAGCATTTAATTTGAATTTTTTCTATAGTATCGCCCATTTCCCATTATTTTAGCTGGTGTCGATTTTCATTCGTTTCTCGTGATGCTCTGGAAACAGTACAGAATTTCAAGGCCAACAAACAGAGACATATAAATATCGATTGTGCTTCCTGTTGTCCATACAACAGCTTTTGTAATAAAATTATATTTGCAAGTATTTATTTAGCATGAAATAGATACAAAAAATGTTTAAAAGCTTTAAGAGCCACATAAAACTAAATGATATTGAGTAGAGAAAGGCACATATATTTAATATATCAGCGGAATAAATAAATCAATATATATATAAATATATTTGTGTGCGTGTATTCGACCTGTCTCTTCAACGTAATTTTCTCGTTTTTTCACACAGTAAAAAATCTTAAATAGTTCAATTCCCATGACTTTCTCCATCTGTTTTTAACAAAAGATTATTCTTTTATATTATGCTAATTGGGATAAACATTAATAGAGAAGGTCTTCTGACTTGCTTTCATGTACGTAGAAGAAAAATTAGGAAGTACACTAGGTTAAAGCAGTAGTGAAATATTTTAAAAATCTGTCGCTGTACGATTATTATTGAAATTCGGAGTAAAACAAAGAGACATGAAACAGATGAAAACTTCCCGTTTGAGAAAAGTTTAACTATTTTAAAATTGAAACAAATAACAGATAATATCTTGAAATGGTTAGCTGTACCCAAAAAATGTATATAATATTAATTTTATGTATTAACGAGATCTATATTTATAGTAGTTAATTTTGGTATACGGTTTGCATGCAGTTATATAAAAATCATTCAGAATGAAGAGGACTTCAGAGGCCTTGCCCTAGAAATTCAGGATATACATTTTATATGTCATGTAAGTATCTATAATGTAGGCATTTTAATGAAGATCCTTTGAGCCATTTTTGAGAAAATAAAAAAAAATTGGAAAATGTAATGTTTCTTGTAAAGGGTAGGTTCTGGTGGGGAGATTTTCCTGAAAATATCCGTGTCGAATCCTTGGAAGATACTGAACTTAAATACCAAGTTTAATATTTAAATTCTCTCACAAGGACTATCTTTTTCTGATTTCTACACAGGGGACCACAAAACGTATATTTCCAGTGAGTGCATTAGAGGATGAAATATGTAATTTTGTGTGTATATATATCAAATATATAAAAATATATGTATATATTTGGCTTCTCCTTTCCTTGTAATTCACTTGTTCTTTAACACAATAAAAACAATTGCACATTTATCCCTCTAGTAATCAAGCTCTGAGCCCGAGAAACGTATTTAAAACAGTTTCAGAGAAGCGAAGGCAAGATCCTCCGTGAATAAGCACTTTTAAAAAGGCAAGGGTGACATTCCTGCGTGAGGAATCTGAATTTCTTAGTACACTAGTAGCAGTTTTTGTGGTTTCGCTGTTTGCCGACAGAGGGGAGTTATGATCAGACACCAGAATGCAAGGGTGTTTAAGTACTGGCACAGTGATGTATATATCTTTGTGTAGACGCACACTTGAGGGAGGGGATGGTAGTGTCTGAGCACAGTTTACTGCAACAGTGACACATGAACCATTCTATCTTTCTTTGCCCTATTTACAATCCTCTGTGAAAAAGCTTATTCATCATTACGTGGTGAAATCAGGTGGATTTGAATATTTTAACATTTCCTCCCCCTTCTCTCTCTCTCCCTCTCCTCCCTCTCTAGATATGTTTTTGCAATGGTAATAAAACGGTTTTCTGGGCTGTTAGTAGACTATAACATAAATACATTTGGTAACCCCTACTTTCGAATTATGCTGTGCTTGATAAAAGCCATCTAATGGTATAAAGCTCTCTAAATGTATTACATCACCTGCGTATAAAAGTTAATGTATCTGTGAAATTTGGAAAATCCACAATATTTGAGGTATAAAGAAATTCACACCAGTTACACACATAACAAATTTATTTTTGCCATGTATCAACATTCTTAATTTTTAATTATGTTGTTCACAGAGAACGTAATCGCACGTTTGTTTTCTCTCTCTCTCTTGTTTTATTTTATTTATTTATTTATTTTTTTTTTTTTTTTTGGTAATTTCAGATAGTGTTAAAATATATTTGCAATGAAACTTCAATGTTCAAATTTTTGGTACAATGCAATACCTTCTCTACATACTATGCAGCTAGTACAAAAAGTAAAAAAGCTGATGTACTTTGTTTAGCTTCTTGATTATTTTAAACATTAATTTCTCTGCTAGGTGTAATAAGTAGGGGAATGTTGTATTTCACCCAAAAATTCTATACTGGAATTTCGCTGGAAGTACACGTTTTGAATCCAAAACAGCATTATTAAGAAAGGAACATGTATCTATTTCTTTTATTTCTCCCAAAAGTGCGACAAAAAGATTTTCAAGAAAATCCGCTCAATAAATTACCCTTTCCATGGGATACTTTGGAAAATGTTTATTTTCTCAGAAATATTCTAATGATTTTGATTAAAATTCCATATCTTTAAAATGTTTACATAAACATGTAATTTATATCTTGAATCTTCTGATAATAGCATCTGAAGTTCTCTTCGTTTGTGGATAACTTTTGTATTTCTGGCAAAGCGTAAGAGATAGACGAAATCTTACTGTACAAAAATTGTAGATCTCGTTGGAGCACACATTTATATCAAATGCATGTTTTGTGTGAAGATAGTCAATCCCGAAATATTGCTTGTTGGCTTAAATATGCTAGGGAAGTCGTCATTCTGTTTTATATATTTATTTATTTATTATTCTTAGCCTGTAAAAAGCAAACAAACCAATTACACGTCAAACCAACTCTTCTTAAGAGATTTGCCGATCCGTGTAGCCTAATTATTCCCTTATTTCCAATGTACCCACAAGGAACTTAAGACTGTTTCTGATTACATTTGTGTTGATTAACATGAAGTAGATAGAAGGGTCCTGAATATGCTACTGCAGTTTTCGTTATTGTTTGTTATATATAAAATGGTTATGTTGCAATTCCATTTTGAATGTCTTCTAAATTGCTTAGCAATTATGACAACAGATTAAAACTGCAGTGTTTACAGCGGTACGTAACAGAAGCGAAGCACCTGTGTGAAAGTTCGTTTTTAGAACGTTTTATTACACATTATTCCGGATGCGCGCGTGGCTCAGAGATATACGCACCAGCAGTTATGTACTTCCTGTCACAAAGAACTGTAATTATTATACTTTGCCCGTTTCAGAACGTGACATTTATACTGTGACATCAAACAGTTACTCTAAGAGAGTCCCGCAGTTTCGTTACTTCTTTGCACACCTAACTACCTCAACACGTGGCAACGATGAAGATTCCAGTACTTGTCTCACTAATGATATGTTTTTGTTGGTTGTCATTAGCTTCTAATGTTAAGTGCGTGTTGGAGGGAAATATCTCAGATCTAAGCGTGCGGATATCGTGCAACTAGCTAACAATTATATCCCTCTGATGACAGGCAGGTGACAGTGGTCCTCTGTCGGGAGCAAAACTTACGGTTGCTAAGCAAATTGCCCTCTGACATTTTTGCATGAAAAGTTGTCTTGGCTAAGAAGAATTAGATCAGCGTGTGCTGCTAATACTCTGAGCTTTAAACTCGTTCTGGAGCAGGTACACTTTGGCCAAAGTGAAACAAAGGCAAAAAATCGAATATATTCCATTCACATGACTTTCTCTACATCTCTGTAATAAATTATTGTTAATAAGCTTATTCTTCTATGTACTTCATGATAATCGAGATAAGCACTAGTAGAAACGGTCTTATTATTTAGTTCCTTATAAGTAGAAGGAAAATAAGGGAATACAGTAGGCTAAACCGGCAGTCAAATGTTTTAAAATGTGGTTGCTATGAGACTGAAATCCGTTTCTTTGCGTAGCCAGTAGTTGACAAGTTCTGTATGAGAAAAGTTTAAGTATTTTAAAACTGAAATCAGTAACAAAGAATATCTCGGAAATGGTCAGCTCCAGGAAGAAAAATGTAGGAATATTTAATAAATTGTACTTTTTATGCAGTAAGTTTGTGTCTATCTTTTACAGTTCACTATTTATGTTAAATTAAAAAAAATCATATTGAATAAAGAGGTCTTTAGAGGCTATTCCCAGAAAAGCTAAGATATACAATTTATTAGTCATGTAAATATCTTAAATACAAGAGATTTTAATCAAAATAGTTAGAGCCATTTTTGAGAAAATTAAAATTTTAGAAATTTTTCCTTATAAAGGGTAGTTGGTGTGGTGGAATTTTCTTGAAAATATTCCTGTCGTATCCTTGGGAGATACTGAACTCAAATATCAAGTTTGGTATTCAACGAACTTTTCGTTTTTGAGCTATAATGCCCACAGGCAGACTCATACAGACACACACACCACACGGACCTTTTTCTAAAAAAAATTTTATTCAGGGTGTCCCAAAACATGTATTTCCGGAGAAATCTCGGTATCAAATTTTTGGGTGCAATACAACAGCTTCTCTATATATTGTATACATAGTACATTGGGTAGAGAAAGTAAAAACGAATTTTTATTTTCTATCGTCACACAATTATAGAAAGTAGAGAAAATATTTTATTCGATCCGAGATTCGCTAAGGAGATTTCACTGAAAATATATGTAATAAGGTCTGTGAACAAACAAAACAGCTTTTTTTTTTTTTTTTTTAGAAAACAACTTCATTTGTGTGTTCCTGTGACTTGTAAACATAGCTCAGAAACAAAAATTTGGTTATATATTCGTATTCAAGTTAAACGTCTTCCAAGGGTACAACAGTAAGATTTTCAAGAAAGTCCACAAACTCCAAACTACCCTTTAAATGGAACATTTTTCGAAATTTTTATTTTTTCAAAAATGTCTTGACATTTATGATTAAAATACCATATATTAAAATATTTATATAGCAAAATGTTGATATTGAATTTTCTGTGAAGTCCTCTTTATATGAAAGCAGTCTTGTATACTCTTGTATGATAGTAAATACTGAGCGATAGATGAAAACATACTACAAAAATACAGGTATGTTTAAAACACAACTTATTCCAAATAAATTGTTTGTGCTGTAGCCATTTTCAGTTATTAATGATTCGATTAAGTTTTACTTTCTCTATACGGACTATGTATTACTTTCTCTATACGGTATTGCACTCCACCCAAAAAATTCGATATTGAGATTTCACCAGAAATATATGTTTTAGGGTTCCCTTTATCTAAAAAAAGAAAAGCATTTTCGGAAAAAGGTCCATGTGTGTGTGTTCGTGTGTCCGTGTATCCGTGTGTCTGTGAACACGATAACTCAAAAACGAAAAGTAGGTAAAATACCAAACTTAGCATTTAAGTTTAGTATCTTCCAGGGGTGCGACACAAAGATTTCACCCCCAACTACCCTTTACACGGAACTTTTTTTCAAACATTTTGATTTTCTCAAAAATGGCTCTAACGATTTTGATTAAAATGTTGTACATTAAAGATATTTTACCTGACAAATAAAATGTGTATCTTGAATTTTATGGGAATAGCCTCTAAAGAGTAGTTTATTCTGGATGCATTTTACTGAATTTTTAATAACTGCTAAACCGTAAGAGATGGACAAAAACTTACTAAACAAAACATGTAGAGCACGTTAAAACACACAATTTATGTTATATATATTCTTTTCGTGGAGTTCGTCGTTTTTGAGACATTTCTTATTTCTGGTTTCTGCTATAAAAAACGTATACTTTTCTCATTCGGAATTTACCAACTCGTGTCCATACAAACAAAGGAACTTCAGTGACATAGCAACCAGCTTTTGATTATCACTTTAACCTATGATACTCCCTTATTTTGCTTCTACTTCCAAGGAAGCAAGTAATATGGCTATTTTTGCTAATTTTTTACTAATTAGCATGAAGTAAATAGAAGTATAAGCTTTTTAAGAATAATTTGTTGCAGAGATATAGAGAAAGTCATGTGTATGGTATACATAGGATTTTTTTAATTTATATGCCGCCTTGAATATCTAGGTCATATTCCTTGGGACATTCTCATGACAATAGTGTTCACTCCTTTACTGTTTATGTGAATTATCTTTAACTTTAGACATTATCCATTTCCTGGGAGAGTGAGGAATAATCTTGGCTAGAGAAAAATCCCCACCCACTAGCCAGAAATCAAACTCGGGATCCCTCGCACAATAGGTAGGTGCTATATCGACTGAGCCTCGGAGCTCCTTTTTTTTCTCTCTCTCCCTCTCTGTCTTCTTTCTTCTTTTTTAGTTTAACGTCCTGATCTGGTAGGTCATATGCGACAATGATTGGAATGGCTGAAATGATACTCAAATAATCCCGAGCATTGTTATCCGACATTTGTCTTCTCAGGACAACAGAAAACCCCGAGAAAAACCTTATCTGGATAGCTCACGCTAACCAAGATTCGAAATTGGAAACTCTTGAGTGTGAGGCAGATATGCTACCACCACATATCAGAGGGGGTTAGGGAAAGTTCGAGTTGTTCAATATTTATCATTATTTGAAGTAATTTCGATATTTAGTTGTTCCTCACAATTGGCAAAAAGCATGGTATTTTAAGATCAGCATATAGCGTCCAGTTCTTAAACATTTGAATATTCTTACTCCCTTTTTATTTACAAAAAATATGTACTATAACTAGTTCACCTAAAGTTTGTCTCAACCAAAATGAAGCAGCTATAAATATAAACTTCCGTAAGAATAGTTTAGCCCCACTAACAAGTGATATAGAGTAAACAGAATCGTGTGAATGTAACACATTGCATTTATAAAAATCTGATGTATTACACTCACTTGACTTTCTCTAGCTGCTCTAGCTGATTTTTCTTCTTTGTACACAATGCTAATCAAGATAAATGTTAGCAGAATGTTATTACTTAGTTCCTTATAAGTAGAAGGGAATAAGGGAATGCACTATGCTAAAGTGATTGTCAAATGTTTTAAAAGCTATCGTTATGCGAATGTCATTTCAAATCACTTCTTTGCTTGGCTAGGAGTAGAACAAAAGAAAAACGGACACTTCCTTTTTGAGAAAAGTTTAAGTACTTCACAATTGAAACCAATAACAAGGAATATCTCGAAAACAGTTACCTCCACAACAAAAACTTACAGAACAACAATTGTGTGTTTTGTCATGAGGTACATTTTTTGTGTAGAACTTTTCTTCTATCTCTTACCGTTTAGTGGTTAAGCAAAATTCAGCCAAACTCATCCACAATAAAGAGATCTTCAGAGACTATTCCCAAAAAATTCGAGACATACATTTTATTTCGGACATAAAAAGCTTTAATATACGGGATTTTAATCATCATCGTTAGAGCCATTTTTAAGAAAATCAAAATTTTGGAACTTTTTTCCATGTAAAGGGTAGTTTGTGATGGGGGGATTTTTTTTGAAAAGCTTCGTGTCGCATCCTTGGAAGATACTAAACCTAAATACCAAGTTTGGTATTTAACGGTCTTTTTGTTTTGGGGCTATGCTGTCCACAGACACACACGGACTTTTTTTAAAAAATGCTTTATCGGACTCAGGGGACCCCAAAACATATACTTCTGGTGAAATCTCGGTATCAAATTTTTGGATGCATTACGATACCTTCTCTATCCCTATGTGCATTGTACATATGCGGCTAGAGAAAGTAAAAATAGTATTATATAACACAATCACAAAATTACTGACAATATTATTATATGCGAAAGTACTTTGGGATGAACATTTAAGAAGTTATACAAATGTCGCCATGCTTATTGTTCATGTAACATGAGAGAAATCATGACCTAAGCATAAAAGAACAGGCCCAAGTATTATATTCTAATAAATCATTTATTATTTTACAGTTACTTTTATTAACACCCCAGAAAAGGCAGTTTAACCATTACATTAGCTACTTTGCTCAGGAGAGGAAGAGGATAAAGAAAGGGGACAGAGTGGTAGAGGGCGACCAAGGAAGAACGGAGGAAAGAGAATTTGAAATTGAAAGACAACAGAGAGACAGGGAAGGAGAATTAGGGGTATAGAGTGAGTGGAAAGGGAAGAATGGGAGTTATGTATTCTATTGTGTATTGTCAAATTAACACTGTAAATGACAGTATTGTAGTTATTGTTGATTTTTGATAAACTGATGTTTCGCACGTGCGTTTTATTTTTTTTTTATTTATTTATTTTTTTTTTTTTTGTAGCTTGACGTCGTTAACCTCATATGGACGATGAATGAAATTGGTGAAATGATGCTCAAATGATCTCGGGGTCCATGGAGCTTAAAGTTACTCGACATTCTCGAGATAAGGGAAAACCCCGAAAAAAACCTTACCCGTGTAACTTACCATAAGCGAGATTCGAACTCACGACCTGTTGAATGTGAGGCAGACACGCTACCACCACACTACCCAGGCGGGCTACATGTATTTGTGTAAAAGGATAAACAACTTCAAAATAAAAATCCCCATAAAACTAATCTTTATGTTTCGCATCTTGCAAATATCCACATTTTTTGTATATCTAGTAAGACGTCTATCTTTTACAGTTTAACAATTACACAAAAGTCATTCAGAATTAAGAAACCTCTGAGAAAAGTTTATTTTATATCTGAAACATATAACTTGAATTACCTCAGAAATGGTCAGTTCCACGAAAAAAACGTATTTGACATTAATTGTGTGTTTTAACTAATCTACATTATTTATGTAGTAAGTTTTTGTCTATCTCTTATAGTTTACCAGTTATGCAAAATTCAGCAAAATTCGTCAAGAATAAGGTCTTTAGAGGCTATTCCCCGAAAATTCAAGATATACATTTTATTTTAAAATTCGTTTAACCCATTTTTTAAAAAAATCAGAATTTTCGAAATTTTTCCATGTAAAGAGTAGTTTGGGGTGGAAAGATTTTCTTGAAAATCTTCGTGTCGCATCCTTGGAAGATACTGAACTTAAGTATCAAGTTTGATACATAACGGACTTTTCGTTTTTGAGCTATGCTGCCCACTGACACACACACTGACACATCCTTTTTTCTTTTTTTTTTTTGATTGAGGGGTTCTCAAAACATATATTTCCGGTGAAATATCGGTATCAAATTTTTGGGTGCAATACAATACTTTTTCTATTCATTTTGTACATTGATCGTATAGAGAAAATAGTTATAGTACTTAAAACAAAAGTTTGATATCTATTTAAAGCTATTGTAATTAAATAATTTTGAACAATTTAACTTCTTCAAAATGGGTAATTCCAAGCTCACGTTTTAAGAAACTTGTAAACAGAATGTACATGTATGCTGTCTGAGAGCTTTACAGGAAAGGGCAGGTGTCTGTGTGAAACGTTTACGTGTTAAATAGGGGCAATTTGCCTTCTGTACGGTGTTTTTTCTCACCTTAAATACTTTAATCGATAGCACTATTAGGCTCTGATGGATATTATATTAATTTTCGCAATCGTTGACACAGGTTAATAGCAGGGTAGGTAACGGACAAATTCGATGCCTGAGGCCTAACAAGATCAACGTTTGGATTACCAACGGCCATTTCGAAGTAACCCCTCCCCTCCCAAACCCGAAAAAAACATGCGTTACGTTTCACGGAAAGTGGCATCTTATCTTCAACAAGGAAAAATAAAAATCTGATGTGTTACACTCACATGACTTTCTCTAGCTACTTTACAAACAAACGTCTTACAAAGGATAATTCTTCTTTCAACACCACGCTAATTGAGATAAACATTAGAAGAATTTTATTACTTAGTTCCTTATAAGTAGACTGGAACTAAGGGAATGCACTAGGCCAAAGTGATAGTCAAATGTTTTAAAAACCTGTCGTTATGCGATTGTCATTGCAAATCGCCTCTTTGCTTGACCAGGTGTAGAACAAAGAAAAATAAACACTCCCATCTGTGAAAAGTATAAGTACTTCACAAATGAAACTAATAACAAGGAATGCCTCTAAAACGGTAAGTTCCACAAAAACAATATATGACATAACTTGTGTATTTAAACGATATCTACATTTTTTTTTTACACAAAGTTTTTTTTCTATCTCTTACGGTTTACTAGTTATTCTAAATTAAACAAAATTCATCCAATAAACAGGTCTTTAGAAGCTATTCCCAGAAAATTCAAGATATACATTTCATTTATGATAGAAATAGCTTTAACATGTGATATTTTAATCAAAATCGTTAAAGCCATTTTTAAAAAAAAAAAAAATCGAAATTTTTCATATAAAGGGTATTTGGGGGTGGGGGATTTTCTTGAAAAGCTTCGTGTCGCATCCTTGGAAGATACCAAACTTAAATACCAAGTTTGGTATTTAACCGTATTTTCGTTTTTGAGCTATGCTGTCCACAGACACACACACACACACACGCGCGCGCGCGCACACACACACACACACACACACACGGACCTGTTTCTGAAAATGCTTTTTTTGGACTCAGGGGGTCCTAAAACATGTATTTCCGGTGAAATCTCGACATCGAATTTTTGGGCGGAATACAATACTTCTCTATCCCTATGTACATTGTACATACGGTTCTAGAGAAGGTAAAAATATGTATAGCAAACACACAAGTTCACTATATATTAACATATTTTACTTCTTTACTTCCTGCATACTACATGGAGAGAAGGTATTTGAATTGCATCCAAATCTCATGGAAATACACGTTTTAGGGTCCCTGTATAAAAGTATTTGTAAAACAAATCGGATGTGTTCTATTCACAAATTAACTTTTTCTAGCTGTTACATTACAAACTATTTTATCTGCATCATGCTAATCGAGGTAAAAATTAGCACAATTGGTTGTATTACTTGCTTCCTAGTAAGTAGAAGGAAATTCATTAAGCTAAAGCGATATGTGAAACAATTGAGATTCGGTTCGCTTTGCATGGTCTCGTTTGCCAAACCCGACAACAAGGAATATTTGTAAACCGTCAACTCTACGCAAAAAAGTATATAGGCGTCATAAATTATGTGTTTTAATGAACCCGCGACTTTGGGTGTATGAAATTAGCATGGTAACCATTACACCACGGAGGGCGACAGTATCTAAGACACGAGACACGAAGATTTTGAAGTAAATCTCCCCACCTTAATCTTTAATTTCTAATCAAATTAGAATTAGTAATTAAACATATTGATAATACAAATATTAAAACTAAAAAAATGAATCGAATAAAACTACCCTTAGCATGAAACATTTTCAAAGCTATCGATTTTCTAAAAAATAACTATGATTTTTATTAAAATTTTATTTCCATATATTAAAGATATGACAAAATAAATATATTTATATATTTCCTGAATTTCTTGGGAATAGTCCCCGAAGTCCTCTTTTTTTTCCTATGACTTTTACATTACACGCTTTAGCCGAGCGTATTTCCTTTATATTTATAAGGAACTAAGTAGCAAAACCGTTTCTGGTAATGTTTGTCTTGATTAGCCTGATGCAATAAAAGAATAATCGTTTGCAGAAAAGGTGGATAAAGGCTTGTAAATGAAACATATTGTGTTTTTTTTAGCATACCTGTGTTTTATATTCGTTTGATATTTCGTCATAAATGTAATATTATAAATTAAAATTATATACCATAAAAATTCGTAATTTTAAAATGTACTTCAGGTAATTCTTTAGATAGAATCGACTAGCCTGGCAAATTTAACATTGGTGGATAAGGTTTTTAATTTTCCCTTAATAAATATGAAACTTGTGACATTGTTGCTCTAAATACCTCTCGTTATGCTTTGTTATTGTAACACGGGCGCGAAAAGCGTATTGAGAAACCGGCGGATGTTTTCAGCCAGAGTAATGCATTGTGAGAGTGAGATGGAAATAAGGGTGTTGGTGGAGGGGGTGCAGGGGAAGTTGTGGGGGTGGGGAGCGAGAAAGACGAAGAGAAAAATAGTTAGAGGGAGTAGGAAGGAAGATCCAGACGAAAAAGAGCAAGAAGAAGTAGAAAAAGAACTCTTCCTTTGAAAAACTTTTTTGTTCCCAAGATGTAGTGAAGTACCCGTCTAGTACAGGTGCACTGCTCCATGTCGATTTCTCGTTTGTGGCGTTAACATAACACTATCGCGGACCTTAACGCACATCGTGAGTGATTTGTTTCATTTCGTGTGTCGCCAGCAACGGTAGTTTTGAAATTGTCGGGCTTTTCGCGGAGTTTAGTGCGCCTGCGCGCGCGCGCGAGTCTTGTGTCCCACTAGCGTGTGTGCATGTGATTGTGTGTGGCTAAGTGTATGTTGACAGTTCTGTCAACATGGGTCCTTCGATTGAATGCAGGATGTGTGCACAAAAAGAACAACCGTGGAAATTTCAGGTATATTATTTAAGTGTTATGAAATGAATTGATGTAATTTAGTGCATACAGTGTGTAAGCTGTGTGTGTGATACATAACCATACATTAATTCCTTCACAAAAATCTTATATCTGTGGATTTAACGGGCTTTAATGCAAAATTTAAATTAGTATTTGTAAATGCTTTTAACTCTGAAACTAGCTTTTTCAAGTTATTTATAGACAAACCGTTTAACTACAATCTCCTAACAAAACGTGTTTCCTTAATATATTTTTACTTAATAGAAACTCAATTTTATAACTCAATTTTTTGCAGTGTAAATTGTTTTATAAATGTACACGTATTTACATTTCAATAATTTCATAAATATTTATGTTCTCCTTTGGAAACCTCACGTAAAGCAGTGCCTGTTGATTGACTGCATTTACGGTGATACTATTATATTAAAGACATCAATTGCAATGCATAACGCAATAATATTTTCTCAATTGCATTAATCTTAATATTTAATATCCGACATATTGTAAAACATTGCTACTGCAATCTGTACCTGGAGAAGAGCAAAAATATAAAAATCGCTTTCGTTAAATGGCGCATAAATGAAGGGGGTGTTTTTAAATTAATAAAGAGTGTAATTAATCATCATAATACAATGACATAACAGTGCAAAAAGTTTCTCTTAATTTTTAAAAAATTAGTAAAAGCAACACTAGCTAAACTCAAGTTTAGAAAAAGCAGCCTTGTAAACATTCGAACACTAATCACATTAATAAAAGTGTGCAGTGAATAAAAGTAATGTAATGTACATTTTTGTGCTAAGGTGGTCAATAGTAAGCATGCCAAATACCACGAAATAATAAATATACCAGTTTCATTAGCAGCATAAAATATATCTATTCTATAACAGAAATAATACTGTAATAATTGCATATAATTACTTATGTTATGGTGTATAAACTAACATTGAATCTCTTCTATTATTAAAAATATAAAACAGAATCTGATGTGTAACATTCGCATAACTTCCTCTATCCAATATTATGTAATATTATAAAGCATCTAGAAATAATTCTTGCACAGGCTTATTATTTTATCTATTTCATGTTAATCCAGATAAATATTTGCCTAAATAGTTTTATCATACATGTTTGTAAGTGTAAAACGAATGCGATAGTCAAATGTTTACGAATTGCAGTGTCCTAACCTTGAAATGTCATGCTCTTTCCATGAAACCGCTGACGGTTGGGAGTACTTCAAAAAATGAAACGATAAAAATATTGAAATTGGAAATGACTCTTGCTATAACAAAATAATTTCTACATTTTATAAAGATCTAAGTATTTAAGTTGTAAGTTTACGTCTATCTCTAATGATCTACAAATTATAGAATATTCCTTCCGAATGAAGAAGGCTTCATTAGCTATTCCCAGAAAATTCATTATACACATTTTATTTGTTGTGTAAATATGTAAATATTTAAATCATACCCGTTAAGTTATGTTTATGCAACATAAAGTAACTAAACATTTTCCGTGTAGAGTGTTATTTGGGATGGGTTTATCACATCAGATACTCAACATAAATGCGACGCTTTGTATTTATCTAAGATTTCGTTTTGTGAGTTATTCTATTCACGCATTTTATTTCATAAATCATTTTTTGGAGTCAGGTGTCTCAAAACACACATTTTCGGTGAAATGTCAATATATAATTTCGCGGTAGAGAACAAAATATTAATAACAATAATAATAGTAGTAGTAATAATAATAATAATAATAATAATAATAATAATAATAATTTCTCAAAACCAAGGTGTTATTAACACTATATGCTTCATTTAGCTTTTTTCTGATTTCGTGATAGAAGCTGTTAATCAGTGATGCATTAGGTTTTAAAATATTTTAAGAAACTAGTAAACAAAACTATAGTGTATTCAATACATAAATACATTGATAAATAATTTAAATCTTTAGGTTAAGGTATATTAACATATAAATAAACTGTCTACGAATGTTTCTGCTATTTCCGTTTCAGTTTCAAAATGGCATATCACACAACAATATTTTATTTAATAAGCAAATAAGTTCATCTGTCCATAAGCGTTTACGCATTTTTAGTATTCTTTTCTTCCTTTGCAAGTTTAGTGTGTAAAAATAGGTAACGCAATGCCTACTATGTAAGTCAGTGGTTTAAACTGAAGTACAGCATTAAACATTTCTGCAGCTTTACAGACTGAACGTTTTGCAAGGAATGTATCGATAGTTTAAGGACGTTGGTCTTTTATTGTAACTCTGACACGTAAAGCCGCGATACTCAGGCTTTCCATAATTTTCACCGCTATACTATAATTTTTCTCCCTTCTTTGTGATCCGAGGCTGTAATTTACGAGAAGGTATTTCGAATTCTTGCGGTTAAGGAACTGATGAAATGCTGGCACGAGTGAGCGTTATTCTTTTATTTGTACAAGGTTGATTTCTTGGTCGTCGTTTAAAAAAAGCGAAGTGCATTAGATTCCGTCATTTGACTTTCCCCTTCTAACGTAAAACCACTGATTATAAGCTACATCTCGAAAGTGAATATTTAAGCTCTCGTCGCAAATGCTCACAGGAAAATGGCATGAAATCCTTATACCTAAAACCATTGTGTTAATTAACTTTGTTACCTCCGCAAACAACATATGAGAATCTTCAGCAAATAAATTTAAAAATTCTTGATCAATATTAATGAAATCTTGCAAAAATTCTTCTCAGAATCATTAAAAAATATTAAAATTCCTAGTTTATATTCAGAAAAACAAAATATGTGCTCACTTTTGAAGCTTGTAAATATGCACATATTGAAATAACTACTATATTTGTTTGTTTGTTTTACTGCTTTGAAAATTCAACAAATCTTTAACAAATTCTACAAATAAATGCTATAAATTATTTTATCAAGAAACAATGCTTATACTGTCTATACTTTTAAACGAACATATTATTAAATGCAGGCCTCCGTAATTATTTGCTTGTAAGAAATCTGATAAAAAATTAAATTTCCAATGCAGGAGGAGTTGGAATATAAAGGAACTAAAAATTATGCCATTTAGAGTTAAAACATTGCGGTGATAGTTGAGATCAAATTGCTTCATACAATAACTATATACCTGATATAAGTTTAGACAAATACCGAAATACTTATTACTGTACACAAACAATAAGTGTTTCTGTAGAAAACACTTGGTAGAAAGTAGTGGTTTGCTTGTTCATTTATTTCAGAATAAACAGAGTTTTAATTATAAAAGTAGTTTATTTACAGTTACTAATAAGCGTAGATATTGTTTAAAACCTTGTATGCTAGACAGCTCAAAATCTAAGCATTTTAAGCTATCTGAATAAACAATCCAAGATAGGCTTCTCTTTTACATAAAAGGATAACATTTTAAGGATAAATTTGTGTTTTATGAAAATCCTCATTTAAGCTAATTTACACTAATTCATTCCGTTGATATTTTAAATCTACAACAACGCATTACGGTATATTACTCATCTATAAGTTATTCCATAAATTTGAAAAGACACTATTTTAATAACAATAATAATAATTATTATTATTGTAGTTACTATTATTAATCATTGACATTATTATTATCATCATCATCATCATCACCCCTGCAACGACGAACTTCAAATTTATATTTACTCTACCCATAAATCAGAGTGAACCAAGTATCACATTTTCACTAAAAATACGATATAGTGCCAATATGAGTATATTTTAAACCACTGAGTACAGTAGAATAACAAAGCTAAGCAAGCATGTGTGTTTCTGTTTCAATATGTATTTACATCAACAAAATGATTTGTTATTTGGTTGCTATTTAAGTCTTGGAGGGAAAGTGAAGATATATATCCCACCAAACTAATCCTCTATTTGCATTTTTTCAATATCTTTTAGTTCTCAAAATGGTACTAATTATGTCTTTTAATATCTCACCGGTTTGAGATAACACCACTGAAAATAAAATGTAAGCCTCCATAGATTACGAGTATATACAATCATTATGTTTTATAAAATGTCTAATATATAATTAGGAAACCGATATAAACAGATAGAGGTGTAAATGTAATTGAACAACATTTTATAGCAAATACTCGTTGCCGTCGTTTAACTACTCAAGTTTTAAGTCCACCGTATTTTATTTTACATGAAGTCATAGCTAACAGGTTTTACCTATAAAATAAATTAGTATACTTTACAAAGTGCTGTTTCTTTTATTGAAATAACTTATTTTCAGTAGAAACACAGTGTTTATGAAATGACAGTGACAACATGTGATCGTTATGCATAACAATAACAAGAAAGAAGCTACAGTGTTTATTCCGCATATTACCAGACTTGAGTAACAAATTGTACATAGACTTTGAAGTATGTGTATACAATTTGAGACATCAAGGATCTCTAAACATAAACAATTTTTGTATTTATGAAAATTTGAGTATAAGAAAGCAACTATACAAGAAATAAAATTTTAGTTATTCCACCATTAAGTGGTACAGAGTATTTTTAAAAAAATCTGATGTTCCATCCACAAGATTTTCTCTACTCCTTCTGCAAACAAAATATACTTTAATACACATAATGCCAATCGAGATAATGAAAGGTAGCCTCGTTTAATAAAAGTTGTTATTTTAAACTTGAAACAAATAACAAGGGTTATCTTGGAAATGCTCAACTCTGCAACAAAAATGCATATGCCATAAATTGTGAGTTTTAGCAAGATCTACATTTTTGTGTTGTACATTTTTGTGTATTTCTAACGGTTTACTAGTTATGTAAAATTTAGCAACATTCATCAAGAATGAATAGGCCTTAAGAATTTATTCCAAATAATGTTCAGATGTACATTTTATTTGTAATGTATCTATAATATACAGTATTTTAATCATTACCGTTATAGCCATTTTTGAGAAAAACAAAATTTTCAAAAATTGTTCCATGTAAACGGTAGATGGGGTGGGTGATTTTATTAAACATCCTTGGAAAATGCTAAACCTAAATACCAAATTTATTGTTTTGCAGTCTTTTAGTTTTTGAGATATACTGTCCACAGACACACGCCTTTTTTGGACTCAGATGAGCCCAAAATATTTATTTCCGGTGAAATGTTGGTATCGAATTTTTGGGTGGAATTTAATAGTTTCTCAAAACACTATGTACATGGTACGTGTAGAGAAAATAAAAATTAGTTATAAAAACAGATAGGAACGCTAAATATCATCACTCTGTTGTATAATGCTTCGAGTTTGCACATATGTTATGACAAAATGAATATATTGAACATTTTTTTTCATAAAATATTTACACTTTTAAAATACGGTATAAAGTTAATGATTTCCATCGATAATAAAAATAATAATATTCAAAATGTTTATGCTTAGATTTAAAAGAACTTATGCATTTGTAAAAGTAGAAGTGTAAAAGTGTGGCTTTAATGATGAAGAAAGAAAAACAACACACCTACAAATTTAAAACTGACTTGCAACAATTGGTCAAAGCCAGAAGTATATCTCTTAAATATCAGTGCATTATATGTTTAAATTTTCAAATTCGTAAATACAGAACACGGCAGTTCCAAACTAGTGTAACATATTTTATTAACAGTCTGTAGAAAACTATATTAAATTCCATGTGATATGAAAGAAATGGGCTCTAGTTGTCACTAAAAATACCAAAATGTGCAATCCATATCTGTCAACTGCAATTTTTATATGAAAATAAAATCCTGACTTTTGTCAAATTGTCATTAAGAATTGAATTATTTACTAAATTTTTAAATTCAATTTTTTCATCTTTTCAAAATGCTTCTAGCGATAAATGGTAGAAGATTTGTTTCTAAAAATGTAATTTCTTCGTCATTAAATGGCAATAAAAAATATGATTTGCGCAAATTAGGAAAGTGCTTGTTAGTTTGGCTATAAAACAACTCGTATTGACTTGTTATTTTTACAATAACATATAAAATATTTAATTTTATAAGCAATATGCATTAGAACAAACAGAACAATTCCAAATATTTTTTTCAATAATTCCACTGCGTCTGAAAATTTCAGAATTTTTAAAAGATTTACTCCGTGGAGAAACCCCAATATTCCAAAGATGAATTAAAGAAAAATTAATTTTAAAGTTGGAGTATCAATCTAAATAAATATACGCGCACCAAGTTTTAAATTACTTCATAAATATCACAGCAATGGAAGGCTAAACACAGAATATGAAATGAAACAACTTGAAAAAAACTGAAAATAACCTTTGGACAAAGTTTCATGGTTGTCTAAAATATCGAAAACACATCATAGTGTTTGCAAGCACTACTCGTTCGATACAAGCTAGAACAGCCAAGAGGGCGTTAAATAAATATCAAGGTATCACACATACGCTTTGCTTGGAGAAATGAATTTGGGAGCAACTTACTCCCCAAACGTTGCACGAGTGCAGTGCAACTGGGCAAATCCTCCTCAGCGCACCAAGCCAGATAGTCACTTGTTCTTGTAGTTCGGAAAACTGCCACCACGGCACTAACTACTCAACCATCGTCCTTCTCACTCATTGCCTCTCTCTCTCTTTGCACACCTCTGTCCTGGTTTCTCCCCGCTGCAACGTTATCTTATTCACTTCGATGTTATTATCGAATTGCCGCCCCAATGGACTTGCTGTCTTAAAGTGTATGTGCAGCAGAATAAACAGATGGTATAAACAATTGATTTGTTACTTAAATCATTTTATTGCTCTTAAGACACTATTAGGCATTTCCCGTTAATGCTGCAATGTTACGTCAGATGATAAATCAATATTCTTCATGCTTTCAAGTGTATTAGACAATTGTATTAACTTGTTACTTTCTCTACTTCATAGTACATAAGTAGAGAAGATATTGCATTCCATCCAGACATTCGAAACTGAGATTTCACTGGAAATATACGTTTTAGGGCCCCCTGAATAAATAAAAAATTAGAAAAATGTCTGTGAACACGATAACTCAAAAACGAAATGTCTGTAAAATACCAAACTTGGTATTTAAGTTAAGCTTCTTTCATGGATATGAATATTTTAAGAAGAATCCCCCCCCCCAAACTAGCTTTACGCGAGGGAAAAAATATTCGAAAATGTTTATTTTCTCAAAAATGACCCTAATATACGGTACTTTAATCAAAATCATTAAAGTTATTTACATGACAAATAAAATATGAATTTTCAAGAAATATTCACTGAATGTATAACTGGAAAACAGGAAGACATACAGAAAAAGTTGCTGCACAAAAAATGTAGGGCTCGTTAAAGCCCACACTTTGTCATATAAAACGTTTTTGTCGAGTTGACCATTTCCTATTGGTTTCAATTTCAAATTACTTAAACTTTTCTCATATAGGAATTTGTCAACTTTTGCCCCTGCAAAGAAAACAAATTTTAATCACATAGCAACCAACTTTAGCCAGCTGTGTTCCCTTATTTCCCTTCTACTTATAAAAAATTAAGTAAAAATACCATGCTGCTAATGTTTATCTCGATTATACGAAGTAGAACAATAGGCTCTTAAGAATAATTTGTTACAGAAATGTAGAGAAAGTCATGTGAATGGAACTCATCAAAGCTGTTACTTATATAAGTAGAGAAAGTGTTGCACTCCACCTAAAAATTTTCGATTTCACAGAAAAAACGTGTTTTCACAACAGAGTGTTTTATGTCTGTGTGTAAAACCAAAACTCAAAATCAAAAACTTTGTTACGTACCAAACTTGATATTTAAATTCAGCATCCTTTAAACTAAGTCCTCCCAGCCTAAACTATCCTTTATATGATAAATGTGTGATTATTTTTTGTTATGGCTCTTAATGATTTTGATTAAAATATACGAAAGAACAAAAATATTATATCTTGAATTTCCTCGAAATAACCCATTAACTTCTCTTCATTTTGATGTCTTGTGTAATTGGTAAGCCATAGCTATCACTATTTCTGAAATATTTTGTTATTTCAAATATTTAAATATTTACTTGTTTTTAAATCGCAAGTCGATATCTCTTTTTCTTTCGTGGCCATTCATAATAATTCACTTTATAAAAATCTGACTCGTCTTAATCTGCTATATTCTTCTTATATCCACCTAAGAGAAATGTGTAAATGTGCAGTTTAAGTTTACCTCAATTAACAATAAGTGGATAGAAATGAGCTTTTACAAGAGTTGCTTGTGGAAGAAAGAGCAGACAAAATCATATCAATACAATTATTTTAATTTAATGTTAACTTTTTCCAGAATACAACTACATTTCTTAGCCATATGGTACTATTTATTTCATGGAATTTGAGTTTGCGATGAATGAAGTAAACGATGACAGTGCCCAAATAAGTCCGGCTTCCACAGAGTTGAGAGTTAGTCACCCTGGAAAATGCCTTAGTCATAAATATGACTATGAATTTCCAATTTTATAAGAAGTATTGTTAATACTGTTTTATAAAAGTATTATTATACATACCACTCATAGTAAAAAAAAACATACAATTTGTTTTAATTCTTTAAACATAATTAATTTACGTTCTCTAATTTAAATAATATAATTAAATGTGTAGGAAATGCTAATATTATCCATAGTATATTCAACATCTGTCATAAAGAAATAAGGAAGTAAAATGTGTAGGTATAAGAGAGAAAAGTGAAAATTAAGTTTAAGGTATTTAATATTATATCTACGCTAATGCAGCACTATGGTTGTAAAAGTATATACTATTTTTAAACTATACATTTCATGGTGTTTTTCTAAAAAAAAAAAATGCTCCTAAATATTTCCTTTTTTATAGATCGCGTTTTCATTACTTTCTCTACACGTACTATGTACATAGTGTATAGAGAAGGTGTTGTATTGTACCCAAAATCGATAGCAACATTTCACCTGAAATACGTGTTTTGAGATCCCCTGAATACTAAAACAGCATTTTTAGAAAAATATTCGTGTGTGTCTGTGGGCAGCATAGCTCAAAAACGAAAAGTCCGTTAAATACCAAACTTGATACTTAAGTTCAGTATCTTCCAAGTATCTTCAACACGCAGATCTTCAAGAAAATCCTGCAACTTCAAACTCCATGGAAAATGTTTCGAAAATTTTGAATTTCTTAAAAATGGCTAACGATTTTGATTAAAATAACGCATATTTAATATATTTAAATGGAAAATAAAATGTATATGTTTAATTTTCTAGGAATAACATCTGAAGAATTCTTTATTCTGGATGATTTTAATTGAAATTTGCATAACCGGTAAACTTTAAGTTATAGACAAAAAATTTACTTCACAAAAATGTTGATCATGATAAAACACACAATTTAAGTCATACACACTTTTTTTTCGTGGAGTTGGCCGTTTTCGAGAAATTCCTTGTTATTGATTTCAATTTTAAAATATTTAAAAAGTTTCTCATACGGAACGCTTGGCCACGCAAAGAAACAGATTTCAACCCCATTTTAAAACATTTAACTATCGGTTTAACCTAGTATATTCCCTTTTTCCCCTTCTACTTATAAAGGAACTAAGCAATAAGATCGTTTTTGTTAATGTTTTAGCATGAAATACATAGAAGAATAAGCTTATTAACAATAATTTGTTACAGAGATGCAGAGAAAGTAATTTGAGTGGAGCACATAAGATTTTATTAATTTGTGTTTGTATGATTTTGTGTCTTCTATACTCCAGTCTGAATTGTTAGTATGCTAGTATCTGATAGAAACTTGGATACTCAAAGATATGTACAAATTTATTAGTCCTAATAAACCCCTGTGACTAGGTCAAGTGATTCTTGAGTTTCATCGAAGAGAATCTGCATAAACTGATGCTATTACTTTATAAACAACTATATCAAAATATGTGTATTTTCGAGAACCACAGAAATTAGTCTACTAAACTTTGTTACTCCCGCAGTGGAGTTAAAAATGAAAACCGGTTAAACAACTTTTGTTTAATAAGCACCAAAAATGTGCACGTGGGTTGCGAAATGTGTTGCAAAGTTGAATAACAATCCATTTTTTCTTCCCCTGCAAGTCCGAGGAGGGTGGGAGCCACGCGTCTCACACAAGCCGTGTGAGTCAGCCAGAGGATGGGAAGGGGTTTCTGATACACATGTGCCCCTCTGATGTTTCTCGGAGACCTTTCATCGTGGACGGAATCGCTTTTTATAAATTATTTTACTCTTCCTTCGTCCTCTGGTCATCGTAAGGGTTGTGACTCCACAATCCTTAACCCTTAATTTTCCACCCCCTCGCCAGCCTCCCCTAGATAGGGGTGTATTCTTTCCCCCCTCACACGACAGCGCGTCTCTGGAAGCGAAAAGGGTGTGAGAGGGAGTAACTTAGGGGGAAAAAATATTTTCCGCTATAGACTAAGGCAAGGCAAGAGAGGGTTCTTTTCATCCCTCCAGGGAGGGAAAGGTAGGGAGAGAGCGTGGTGGAGGGGCAAAGGCTGGAGGGAGAAGCGTCGTGGAGAAAACGACGCCGTGGAACTGCACAGCCCTCCGAAGTCTTACGAGCAAGCCGACGGGACCCTGCGCAGACGGAGCAAGTGTACAAGTAAGGAAAATATAATCTGACTCGGGGGTTGTAGAGAAGAGGGGAGAGACGAAGACGGAGAGGGGTAAGGAGTGGGGAGAGGAGTTTTGCACCGTCGCGCAAACCCTGCCAGCGTCTAAGAGCGTCGTCAGAAAAGAAAAGGATAGCAAGAAGCTAGCGCCACTAAGAGTGAAAGAGATAACCACATCATCTTCGTCTTCCTCCACCTCCTTTTTCTGCCTTCCCCTCCATGTTCTTCTTCACCTTCTTCTTTACGACCACCACTACAACAACAAGAGCCGGAGGTATGGGGCGACGGCCACGGCGGCGACTGGTCGAAGGAGGAGTAGGAGGAAGAAGAAGAAGAAGTAAGAGGAGGAAAGGAATGAGAACGCGGGTTTCCTTTTGCTTCGTCAGTTTGCGCGACGCCAGCGGAGACGCCGGGCGTCGTTTTCGAAGGGGGTTTTCCTTCCGTGGAAAAGAGTGCATCTTGACGCGCGTGTGAGATCGTGTGGTGGGGGTGGTGGTGGCGGACCTTGCCGTAGTCGTCGCCGCCGCCTTCTTCGTCTTCGTCGCCGTCCTCTTCTCGCGTTGTTCCTCCGGGTTTCGAAATAGTCTTGGTGGTATTGCTAAACACTTCACTCCTTCGTCTTCGCCGCCGACGTCGTTTCGGTAGTCGGTGCTAGCGCCCAAGCCACCCCTTCTAGGAGGAGGGGGTGGTGTGTGTATGTGACACGCACACACATACACAAGACACCTTGCTCTTATACACCGCCGCCGTTCCTTCGTCTTCGCGAAAGAGGGAAGCAACACAGAAATTTTGCGTCTTCATCATTACCTTCGCGAACGTCGTCCCGAGCGGTAGTATGGTGGTGCATCCTATGCCACTTGGACACGAGCTGGTCGCCTAAGGCAAGGAGCTCGTTATAAACAATTTTCTTATTCACGGACTTTGTGTGTTGCTTTATTTATTTTTTTCTTCCCCAACAATGCACGTGGTTTTTTCGTGAATTTCCAAGTGGTGACTTTGTTTAATATCTACCTCTATGGACTTATAATGTACATATTAAAGTCACACACAACTTATTATTTATAAAATAAATATTTAAAAGGTAACAGCTGCATATACTCAAGAACCTAATGTGCGTTATTAGTTTACTTAACGGTTGTTGGAAATGGCATAACTTGGCAACATTGACACTTCTTTAACGTGTAGATTAGACTTTAATAGCATCCATAATAGTTACAGTTTTGACGTGTCTAATGATTTGTTTTGCTTTCTTGTGCTTACAGATTCACACAAAACCACCGCAACCTGAATCACACCAGTTGTCAACATTCTACTAGAAGCATTTCTCCGGGCATCTGAACTCGTCCTGATTCCAATTGCTGCTGCTACTACCTCTGTCACCCAGTGGTTCATTGCAACACCGCTAGAGGGACGACGACCTAAGGCAAACAGCTGCTCATAAAGAAATAAAATAAAAGTTCGGAAGGAAGAAGAATTGTATTTTTTTTTCCTACGACTTTGCACTGAAGAAGAGTTCTGTCACGAAGTTAGTTTTAGTTTCATAGCAACCTTCCTAAACTCTTGAAAGCTACAACCAAAGTGTAACTGAATTGGTCTGAAAACTGTGGAATTAACACCAATCAGTCCGGAAACAATCCATGTGTTTTGTGTACTGTGACCTTTATCGAACGTTTCCAGAAATTAATGCAAAGTGAGATAAGTCGATCAAGAATTACGGCTACATTCTAAGTCAAGCACCAATAAGAAACACTTGACTACTCGTAAATGCCTCGCAGAAGAAAACGATCATTGCATTGATCTCACACACATAACGCAACTTAAGAAGAGGAGAGAGGAAGGGTTTATTCTTCATCAAGAGGGTACAGTTAATGATTCACCATTTCTTACAGTGAAAGCGAAACGTATTCCCCCGGTGGGCGTAACGGCCACTTCCCCACCCACCCGTATTCCATAACAAAACGCAACATTACCAATCAAAATTCGGAAGGTATCCCCAACCCCAGTTCCTACCTATTTGACACCCTGAAGTCGCTCATCCTTCAGTACAACCCGTCACTCACCGTCCCCACCAAAACCGAAAAAGAAAACCTGTTATCCTCCCCTCCTACCCCATCCCAAACCCAGCCCCAACAACAGCAACAACAACAACCACCACCACAACAACAACAACCTCAACCTCAACCTCCACCTCCACCTCAACCACCGCCACAACAAACGGAAGGGACAACATCGAGGAAGTCACCGCCGACGACACCGTCCACCAACGCATCAGCAAGGACCCCCACCACCGGGAACAACTACGAGGATCTTCTCTGGAACCAGCGCTGTGAAGACCTGTTTGACGTGGATTTCTTCCAGAGTAGCAGTATCCTCAGCAACGCCGCCGCAGCTGCCGCCGCCGCCGCTGCAGCCGCCTCTAACAACAGCCCTAGCAGCAACAATCCTAACGGCGGCAGCAACAATAGACCAGCAGCCACGGCCACCACAGCCGCTTCCGCTGCCTCCACGGCACCCTTCAACAACTACTTCTGCGAATCGTCGGCGGCGCGGTTCTTTGAACCCCCGCCGACTCGCGGAGGCGGCGGCGTCAACATTTCCGACATAACGACCACATACACGACGCCGCTTGACCTCCGGGCGACGCCGATTCCGGACGCTGCCACTTCCATGTCCGCGGCAGATGTCCAACAGCAACAGAGGTCCGTTTTCAAAATGAATCCGGACTTCTGGCAGCAAGCCCGGGGTCCTCCAAACATGCCTCCTGGAGGCGGCGGCGGGGGTGGCCAGAATAATCTCGGAGGCCAGCAGACCCCCGGAAACAACGGCGGGGGCACCAACAACGACAGCGGCAACGGAAACGGTGGCGGCAACAGCGGCAACAACGGAGGGGCTTCTGCGGCAACCGCACAACAGCAAGCTTCTAGCGGTTGTCACACTCCTCCAGGTAGTGCATCCAGCGGCGGCCAAGGGAGCGGTCCTCAGAGTGGTGGGGGTCTCAGCAACACTCCAAACAACAACACCGGCAACAACAACTCCGGCAGCAACAACAACGCTGGCGGAGGTGCCAACAACGGCGCTAATGGTGGCAACAACGGTGGTGTCAGCAACGGGACCCAGCAACAACCAGGGGGTGGTGGTAGTCCAACGCCAGATCCCAAGATGATGACCGAGAAACTCGTCAACGAATTACAGGTAACATATTTCATAATCTTTAGTTAGCAGTTGGAAAGAGCTTTCAGTAAATTTTGATTATTTGCATGGTTGCTTTTACTGTTTCTAAGTTTTATTATTCTTAAATTATTAATAAATATATTCACAGTTTATTTAAGCTACGGTCAAGAAAACACTATTTTAACTAATGTTTATTTTCACATAAAGTATTAACAAATTTATTTACAGTTTTCTTATATTACTGTCGAGAGAGAAATTTGTATTATGTAAATCACCTCTGTAAAGTATCGTCACGATAGCGACTAATAAACAAGTGAATATTATTCAAGGAGTATATAAAGACAGTAAAAAAAAAAAAAAAAAAATATGTAACTCTTCTTTCCAACGAAATTAGATTTGTTAATGTAAGGCACTGTATCTGTGAAATGTAGTGAAAATTTTTGTTTGCTTCTTCTAGTTTCTAATGCTAAAAGTTAGAAGAATTTGAAGTGTGACGCAGTAAAAGCATTTAAACATTCGTAAAACTAAAACAAGTTGTTTCTGTAAATAGAAATGCTTTTTCCTTGGTAGGGTCGTTAAAATGAGGCAAAATAAATTTATAATTAGGTACAGTAAGTCGCTTAGCATATTGAGTATTTTAATAGCATAAAATTAATAGAAAAAATTTGGCGCAATTCTGAACTTTACATATAAAGTATACTGTGCAGGTTTTATTGTTCACAGATACATTGCTTTAAGATTTAGAAGCTAAGAGTTTACTGTAAGTTTATTTATACATTAACATGCTCTTGAGGGATTTTATGCTTCCTAAGATGTTTATTTGCTATGCCATTTTTTCGTAAAGTTTATTTTCCTGATAAAAATGTTAATAAACCCTATCGTATGTTTTTGCCACATATTTGAAGTAGATTTTAAATGATATATATTGGATACTTCAGAGCGTTGGTGAAGATAAGTATTTTTTGCGCTCGAGCAGAACCGGTTTAGGGAGCCGAAAGCTTGAAGCATTACGGCAGACGGCAGTGCAGTTCCCGCCGGCAGTTGCACTTCGTCACCGCAGTAATTTGACAACCGGTAGATACTATACCGGGATAGAACAAACTACGTTGGTAACGCTGCTAAAGATTCGTTTGGGTGCTGTTGCTATGTCCTTCCCAATTAATGTCCTATTTTTTATTAATACAATTTAAGTTTAACGACAAGCCTTTCCTTAAATATGTATATGTTAACCATTGTGGTAATTTATTAGATAAATTTACTGCAAAAATATTTTATTCTTGTGGAATATGAGAAAACTTGTGATTATAATTAAGAAGTAACTCTAGTAATATTTTGGTCCAACTCGCACTAGAAAAATGTTTAAGTAGCATGAGTCAGCACGTTAAAATAGAAGCAAACAAAAGAAACAATCTTAAAATCGATCAGATGTTAGAATTTTACTTCCTAAGGTCATTCTTTTCATATTCTTTACCTTTATCCCTCCCACCATAGTTATACCCCTCTTTTGGCACCCCTTAGTTTACTCCTCCACACCCTTTACGATTTCTCTTTCTTGTTCCATCTCATTCTCTTTCATTTCCTCTCCTCCCTTCTCCTCATCAACTTGGTTGTTACATAACTACCCCCACTCTTATCACCAATAGCCACCCCTCTCCCAATTCTCCCCCCTTATTTCACCCCTCCAGTTTTGCGATTCCTTACACTCTCCCCTCTTTTAGCAAGTATCTTCTTACCCCTCTTCCACCACTTGCCTTCATCCCCCCACCACCCACTGGTCCAGAAAGCAATACATCTTCCCCCAAAATTTTGGCAAATAGGAAACAGTAAAAGTACTGATAGAGAAGAAATTAGGGGTATCACATAGGTCAGTCTTTCGAGCAAACTCATAGCTATAGTCTCATATCCAAGAGTCAATTTACCAAAGACTTGGTGGTTTTTTTCCCTTCACCAAAGTTGATAAATTCAAAGTTAATAAACTGTGATTCACCTTTGCGTTCAAATACAATATATCCTTTAGCGTCGGTTTAAAAATTAGTTTATATACTTGAATAAAATCTTATAGTAATAACCAAATTAAATTCTTTGTCGGATCTTAACAAAAGATCCGTTTCGTGGTAATTTATAAACACATTACTAGTAACTTCCTCGCTAGAAATTTGGTATGGTAATTTTGTCCGTTTATATGAATTAACTGTCTAGGATATTTTTTGGTTCTAAATTGCAGTTACTTTTGGTTTTATGCCGAAAGTTAGGAGTTATATGTTTATATAATCCTTTTAATTAGGTATTTAGGTTATCTTTAATTTTTATAAAAGATATCAGTATTCAGAAGAGGTACGTAAGGACATTAAAATAAATAATTTTCAGAGGCCGTAATAACAGAGGTCAACAGCAAAGGCAAGACTTTTAGAATAAATTAGTTTAAGCGGAGGAGCTGTACAAATCTCAAGCATTACAAATATAAAACTTTTATTATGTAGTTTTGTGAAAATTGTACAATACACATATACATGCTAAACTGAAGATATCTGCATAAATATTTTGGAGCGGAGATTTGCCTTTAATTTGTAATAATTCAATTCTATTCTCTTACGCAAACACTTTACACGATGAGAAAATTAACCGTTGTCTAATATTACAGTAAAGAGGTCAAAATGTTATCGTAAAATTGTTGTATTATACAAAGTTTAAGAAAAGTCATTTTTGATCCTAATTGTTGCCTTCACATGCAGTTGTTTGCTATTTTATGTCAAATTAAACTAAACATAATTTATAAAGCAAATTAGTATCATTAAACAAGAATGTCTTGACCACAAAAAAAAACAAGATAAAAGTGTTAACATCTATTGATAAATTTGTTTTAATGTTACGGTATTTAAATGTCAAGGTGGAAACATCAAGCAACAAAAGCACAGAAACGAATTAGCCATAAAATTAAAAAATAAATCTAAGACATATTTTTATTTTCATTATTTACCCTCATCCAAGAATTTTGCACATTGGTGATTTATTTCCATATATTCCTTTTTATGGACATTCATTTTAAGTGTATCAGTTTGATTTTGCTCGAAATATGTAAAGGCTGAAAATATCTTGAATGCTATTGTTAAAAGTTGAGTAAAGAGTATCTAGTAGCCTGTTTAAATTTTTAACTATGAACTCAGAATTTTATTTGATGTAAAATAAATTTTAATTTAGACTGAGGTGAATACATTTAAATGTTTATCTATTTTTTCATATGTTTTCCTAAAACTATCTGATACTAAAAAAGCTAAAGAAAAGTTTTAAAAAATTTAAATCTATCAACATACCGTCGATTCGGATTTTTTTTTTCTTTGAAAAGGAGAATTAGCCAACGTCACATTAATAGGACACAATTACCAGAGCACTTGGGCACTTCCTGCCCATAATTCAATATCTTTAGCAACCCTTTCTGTGCAGAAAATGTATTTATTTACACACAAAGGTTTTTAGTAGCCCCTGGTTGCCAAGGAAGCAACTAGGCATGAGTGTGTAGGTACCGGTTTTTTTTTTTTTCTTTCAAACCATGCTACATTGCATCCGAAGAGAGTTTACCTCTTTCCATCAGACAACCTAAGGGGAAAAAAGAACGTCACTCTTTTTCTGAAAGTATATATTCTTGCAAAACGAATTTAACTATTTATAAAGATGTAAATATTTGTATTTCAAATTATACTTAATGAGTGATATTTTTTAAATTAAAGCAGCAGTTTAAGCCCTTATGGAGAACTTGATATGTCACGTTCACGTGACTTTCTCTACCTGCTCTGCAAAGAAACTTCTTACAAAATATTGTTGTTCAAATAGACTTATTACTTAATATCTTATAGGTAGAAGGAAGCTAGGGAATAGACTACACTAAAGCGATAGTAAAATGTTTTAAAAACTGTGGCTATGCGATTGTAATTGAAATTCTCTTCTAGGTATAGCCAATGATCAAACAAAAGAAACACGGACATTTTCTGTTTGAGAAAAATATAAGTATTTTGTAACTGAAACCAATAAGGAGTATCTCGGAAATGTTTAGCTCCACAAGCAGGATCTATAGAACATACATAACGTGTGTGTTTTAAAGGGCTTTACATGTTTGTGCAGTAACTTTTTGTATATCTCTTACGGTTTACCATTATGCAAAAGTAATACACAATGAAGAGAATTCAGAAGATATTTCAGGAAATTCAATATAAATTTTATTTGTCATGTAAGCATCACTAATATACGGTATTTTAATCAAACTCATTAGAGCAATTTTTGAGAAAATCAACATTTTTGAAAATTTTTCCATGTAAAGGGCAGTTTGGGTGGTGGAAACTTTCTTGAAAACCTTTGCCTCATCCTTAGGAAATATTAGACTTGAGTATTAAGTTTGATATTTAACCGACTTTTCATTTTTGAGTGAAGAAGGTCCACACAGCCGTTTTAAAAAGGCCTTTTATGGGTTCATGGACCTCAAAACATGTATATTCAATGATATCTCAATATTGAACTTTTGGGTGGAATATAATATTTTCTCTATTTATTATGTACATTGTACATCGTCTAGAGGAAATAAAAATGTAATGCTTATGCTTAGATTATTAATTGCTAATTGTAACTATTCTCCTCTGCTATTTAAATTTAAATAAAACCTGAAAATGAATTCAAATTCAAACAAAAATCAGGAATATTTATCGTTTAAAAGTATTTCAAATTAACAATAGGAAAGTCGAAAAGCATTTCTCAGGATTTTACTGGTAACTATATCAGTTCAATATTATCATTTGAACAAACCACAATAGACTACACACATCTCTATCCTGTGTGCTAAGAATAACAGGATACTTATATAATGTAATATAATATAATTAACAGAAATTCACAATTTAATTTACTTAGGAACGGGGCGTAATTCAGACATGCATTTATATGGATTACTAATTTCTGTTAAAATCTCTGAATCCTGGGAGACGATGCTCAGCATAAGGGCAAACTATTCAATTGCATTTTCTAGAAGATTATGTTTGATTGGAATGAATTATACACCGTAATTCACACACAAATTAAAGTAACATTGTTCATATGAACTAATCCTTTTTTTTTAAAGAAAGACACTTATTTATACACTTGGGACTAGTTTATTAGGTTGGTTGCTAATTTTCCCCAAAATTCTACACAAATTGAACACAATAATATTGAGTAAAATGGTTTGTTCAAAATTTATAGATTTATTCTGATTCGTCCTTATATTAACATTGATAATACGAGCAAAAAAGGGAGAAAATATATTTTGTCAGTTAAAAATACAAAGTATTTTCCGTCTATTAATGTTTAAAATTAAAAAATGTATAATTCTAGGTAGCTCCTTTTTATGTAATTTTTGGCATTAATACTCCAATTCACTTGAAAGTTAAATTATCATAAATCTTTCTTGAATTTAAACACGTTTTGAACAGAAATTACAGGGCAATTATTTTAATTTAACTATATTTGGGGACATTATTTTTGTAGTATATATGTTCTGATTACTCAACTGCGAGCAATTTCCTAACTGAAAAACCTTTGTGATGAATCAAATTGTTAGCTACCTATTTATGAAATTTAATTTAATAATATCTAACCAGAGACAACAGCATGTATAAAATAGCATTGCAGAAGAAAATGTTGTTATTTATACAAAGTAATACCTTTTATCAGTTTCAGAGTATTTTAGGTACAAATTACAAGGTTTCCTACTTTTTAAAATTACAAAAATTATTTGGAGTTAACGAGATCTGCAGTTGTAGCAGAACATCAAACGCTGAAAAGGTATGATTTTTTGTCCTCTACAAAATGACACAACTTAAAACGAAGACTATACTTAAAACAGAATAAAATAATATCGTACCTGCTTTTCCCTGGAGAAATAGCGTTAATTCTAAAAAGCTGTGTCCTTATTTTTTGTAGTCAGCGGTTAAATAAAATTTACATTTAGGTTGCGAGTTGTTTAATAAACATCGTTCCTATTCAGTTGCTGAATATTGGGAGACTATATTTATAAAAATTCCTGAAATTATGAGAAAAGATGCTGAATTACGTGCAAGTTAAAATATTACAGGGTGTAAAAATAAATAAACCTTCGCTGCATTTGGTCAGAGACGATGCAAAAAATAAATATATTAATACCTGTTCATAGTTTTAAAACCTGGACTTTTCCATACTTTTATTTGGAAAAAAAATCCATCCCAGAAAATATGGACTCCTACAATTTATTAACCATTACTAGAAAAGATTTCTCTTACATTTTTTCGAACAAATTTATGTAACAAGAGTATTGTGTATCATTCAATTTATATCCTATTAAGCGTATACCGCTGCTTCTTGCTGAACATTTTATCGGACAAATTGTTTTATTAATTGCCGTTTTAAAAAACAATTGACAATCTCTTAGTCAACACTTTGTTTCAGAATTTTAAGTTCTGTCAACTTCTGTATAAATTATTCCTGTGTTAATCACTTTCTCTTTTGTATTTTTAAATAAGCTTCTTATGCACATAGTTTAACATATGGAATGAACACGTACGCTAGCACATTGAACCAAAATGTATTGGTTCTTTTTATTGCCATTGTCTTTTCTTCAGCAATGAATTTAACCAAAAAATAACACAAATTAAAAATACTATATTTTATAAAGTAAAATGAATTTCAAACCCTTGGAAAATATATCATTTTTATCTGTTTGGCGAATTAGAACTCGCGTAGTTGCAGCTATAAATAGATGCATGGTTATTAAATAGAGACGCCAAATTTTAAATCTTATTTTCTCGCACATTATTTCCGATTTCTTTCATATGTTCCATATCATGTAATTTTGTACTAATTTGTTTCAAAAGGTTCATACTACTTCTCAAGAATGCATTAAAGAAAATGACCAGAAACATTTTGGAATTACTGTTCCAATATTATAAATAAGTTAATGCATTTTTAAAAATAAACAACTTTAGAAAGCACAAAAAGTAACAAAATTTCTACATTAATTACTAGTTAATATAAAAATGTGACATAGAAGATATATTTGTAAATTAATTTAATGTAAAACTTAAACTTTTGAGTTGAACATTCTTTAAAAATTAATTCAGTGAAGAACTTTTATCAAAAAAAAGTTTGTATTAGCCAAATTTCAAAATATATCAATACAGTGGATTTTGCAAATTTCAGAGATGCATTCCCTTATGATTACACAATCTTCGAGATTAACTTTATGAGCTCACTTTGTCTTTAGAGTATTCTAAACACATTCAACATACTACTGACATTTTTGAAATTGATCATAATTTATTTAGTACATCTTAAAACGAATTTGTATTAATATAATATTTAGTGCGTTCTCTATATCAGAAGAATGAGGAGGTACGTATTACCTAGATAATAATAATAATAATAATAATAATAATAATAATAATAATAATAATGAGGTAATATTCCAAAGTGTTCCTCAGATAAGTTGCAACATATTGTACGATTATTAATAATGTTATTCCCAAAAACCTTGTTGAATAACTTCATAACTAATTTGAGCAGCTAATGGTACTAAACATTAACAATCCGGTTTTGATACAGTTTGATACAGCGCTTGAGTTTTAAAAAACCAGAAACGAGTAGGCATGAATTAATGGCGCATATTTCTAAAGCGCGTTCCAAATTACACCAAAACAACGCGTTCTCAACACTTCGTACAATCTTCCAATAAGAAACAACATGGAAAAGGAGTGACCAAAAAACGTGTTACGAGCATTTAGTATTTTTTCCTCTCTTTTATCTAATTTTCCAGATATTGGCCAAGCTAGCATTAAAAAATTACATTCGCTCTTTGTTTTCAACCACAGCCAAATAGCTTCATCCATAAAGATATGTAACTTGCTGAGCTCCACTTTTAATTAAATCTTAAAAATAAAATACGCACATTAAGATATTACCTTCCGCATTTTAATAGCTAAACTATGTGTACCAAATCTTGTCTTATATATATTCAACAGTCAAGAGAGAATAGCGCCATACCAATTTCTGACCATTTTACATTTGATAGTTTGAAAAATTCACTGATATGAAAAGAGAGACATTTTAAATGAACATATATTAATTGTTAATATTTATATTCATTTTCCAAAATATTTTATGTAATATCAAAGTAAGAATTGTATATTCGGTATTATTTGAATATTTTTAATTTGCAACATTACACCAAGTTACCTCTCAGAATGTTCCAGATAATTGCACCACATAGTTACATTTTTTTTTCTTTTTTACTAACTCACTGGAGTTAAGTGTAACTTAACAACCAGATTTTCCCCTGAAAGTTTTCAATGTTCCTCTTTGTATAAAAAAATCTAAACCTCTTCTAAACGTCATGTCCGTTTTCTATGTTATCGTCTCATATGCAACATAATTTTAATGTTGGAATTCTACTTAATATTTTAATACAATTTACTTTTTAATAGTGAATAAGCAATGAACAAAACTCTGGAAATAGCTTAATTTCAGTTCAAAGTTCTCATACACGTTTTTGGAATAATTGTTTGATATATATTTATTTTTAAAAATTATAATTTTATGAAGGTTCTAAGAGAATTATTACAAATCACATTTATTTGCGAATGTAACACATCAAATCTTGATTTTGATATGTAGAATTTATCTCAGGGATAGTTTTTAATAGATTTGACTGTCTTTAATCACTGCATTTATTTTTAAAATTTAATTTTTTTAATCATAAAAATTATCTATTTAATAAAGATAAACCCCATAAACAATTTATTGAAAATATGCTACATGGTGTTAAGATTTGGAATTTAAATGTTGACAAACAACAGAGAATAGTTCGCAGTAATTTCTAAACTTCGCCTAAATTAATAAAGATAAGTAATCCAAAACTTTTCAGTAATTAAAACTAAATATACTAGGTATATTTAAAACTTATTTTCAATTACTGCAGATAAAATACCGACATTTAAAACCTATATTGTTATGTTTTAGGACGTCGACTGCGAGAACTTCGAAGGCGATGAAAAGCACGATGAACAAAATGAATACTTTTTGACGAGACCGAAAGCCACTTCCGTTCACTGTGGACTTCCTAACCCTCACTGACGGAGCGAAAAGAACAGTTTGGGCCGCTCATTTCATTCTGGCGTTTTATACATTTTCAAAATAAACTTTATCATCTTTACTAAAAATATTAAAGTACAAGTAAACAAGTTTTAAACTGTTTTTCAGACACAATTTTAATATTTCTCTATGTTGCATTTTGGACACATACTTATTCAGCTAGTTTATTTTGTCAGTATTTTATAGTCCGTAAAAGATATTTCAAATAAATTTAATCACCTGAAGCCATAAGAAAAAAACAAAAAAAAATTAATCTCTAAGAAAATTTGGCATTTGCAAAATTCAAATTCCCTACTCTTATTTCTTTTACTTACATTAGAGTTCAGTGTTCATAATACTATTACACAATTCACAAAAACATCTACTGGTGTTACAAAATTCTCAGGACACCATTAATAAGCGATTAGTATTGTTGATGTCTTCAAAATCAATACTTTCATTTGAAAATTAAGAATATAAACGGTTACATGTGTATAATTGCTTAATGTTAATTCAAACTCTTTTCAGCTCTACAAGAATAGCCCAGCATTCTGATTCTGGGAAAGATTATCTCAATCTGACTTCAAATATTAGATTCAATAAAATCAAAGTTTGTGGTTATACCCTTCTCATTGCCCCACAGTATTTTCATAAGTAGATAAACTATTTTAAATTGTTGATTATAAATATTATTTTATAAAATTTGCGGCTCTTTTTGTAAAGTAATAACCACCCTTTAGTTATTGTTTTACTCTTATTGCTTTCAAAAAATAAATAACTGACTGATCGAATTATTTATTTATTTATTTATTTATTCCAAGACATCTTCTTAAGCAGCCATCTAGCCCACATATCCACTTAAAAAACTCAGAATCAAGCACTTTGCCCTGTGCCTTTGTGGTTCTAGATGTTAAAAATATTTTCTACATTTTTAAACAACATTCAAGTTTCTTTTCAAGTAAAACTCGCCTATTAAGATTTTGAACTTCTGTCAGAATACTAATGTGGAAAAAATCAAAATATATGACATAATAACTCTACAATGTGGTACACGTAAAACTGACAACGCTAAGATACACAAAATAAGATAAACTAACAGATATATAAATCCAATGGTACAAAGTGTTTAATATAACACCACTACATTGTACATTGTTTAAATAATAATGCTTAAAATGTGCAATAATTCTTAAAAAGAGGGGAATAGATTGCTCATATTTATATAGTTCTACACATTTATAAAACAATTTTTATCTTTTCATTAATCAGCCACTAAAATTCTTTATTTCCAATTTATTCTCTAAGTTGTTCTTGGTTTTGAACCAAAAATGTATCTAAAATTTTTCTTAATTTTAATGATGATTTTTGGTACCCATCTCGACTCTAAATTAGGAATGTCTTAACCATGACAATTTTAACAGCATTTAACGACAAAATATTCCATAGATAGTTCAATGAAACTGAAAATCTATCTGATGAAATAAAGCTTTAAGTTTTGTTAACAAAATAAAATTATGCTAAGATTGACTTACCTAATACAATATAAACTCTTTTAAGTATTTTAAATAATTCAATTAGTTTAAGAAATAATTGAATTTAAAGTGTAACACAGATTTGAGAACTGTATTTCTCTAGCAATTGTTTTCTTTACAATCTGTTTCGGCACATTTAATTTCATTTGTTTAATTATTTCATTTTGATAATAACTAAATTTTAAAGTAATATGATCTTAGATAAATCATAATTAATAAATGAAATTTATAAATTAAAATTCAAAACGTTTCATTCATACTGATAACCCGGATATCACCTCTTGTTTACCTTGATATTCTCTGTGTATAAGGTCTAATGTTAAAATATAATAAACTAGTGAGCATAAAACAAAAAACGGAATTCATTAATAAAATCGAATTTGTTCCTGAAAATAAGTAAACTTCCATATTTTAAGAAACAGTTTTGGACATGGGAAAATTAAATTATAATAAACTAACAAAATAAAATAGCAGAATTGGTCCTACTTGTTTACTACAGTATTACGGACTGTTAAAAATGTCTGAAATATATTTTATGAACTGCTAAAACAAAACGGTTATTCTAGTTAAAGTGAGAATTTCAATAAAGATTAATTTTCAAGCACATTTATTAATGTGATAGACAATATTCTGAAAACCAATATCCTGTTTTAACAATTTTTTACAGCTATATAAGTCCTAATTCGTTTGTGTGCACTATTTCCTCCCCTAAAATTGGTAATACCTTCTAGTTTTTCTTATTTCTGTAATACATATGTTTTACTAATAGTGCATATGTTTTGAAATTTATTTAGATCGTAGAAATTGTTTTATAAATAATATTAATCATTATTTTGTTAATTGTTAACTTTATGAGAATTTATGCCGGTTTTCCACAAAATTTAGCTGAGCATTACTCAAAAATGCCTTAGCTGCTTTTAATGCTAGAAAAAATAGTGGTATGACATGAAAAAATAAACTATAATGGTTGCATTTTCATGATGTAACCATTTGGTTCTAAAAACATTATTTTTAAGTAGAAAAGCGTTAATATAAAATGGATATGTTGTAATATCTGTGACAGCCCTTTATTTATTTTCTAGACATAATTTGATTCTATGAAAAATCTCTCTTTCTTCTAAACTGACAGCCCTTTATTTATTTTCTAAACATAATTTGATTCTATGAAAGGCCTCTCACCCTTCTAAACTGATTCTAATAGTAAAATGTTACAAAATGTAATTAAAATTCAATGAGTATCACATAACTGTTCCTATTAAGTAGAAATCTGCATAGTACTGTATATAGATATTTTATTATTTATTGAAAGACTTCCTTCTATCCATGTTGCACCATTATTACTTAAAAATTATCCAAAATTAATCAAAAAATACTTATTACATACAGTATGCGAAAATAAATCTAAACTGGAAACAGGAAGGAATAAATTAAGAAGTCATAATAACAACCTCTTGGGAAGAAAAAGACAGGAATCGGAAATTTATAAGCAGCTTCCTTAATTTGTGTTTGCATTTGAGATACACAGTGTAAAAAAGAAAATTGTCAAATACTATATACTCTAATAAAATAAAATAATTTATTTTCTGGGATAAACTTTTATCTTTCTTTTAAGTTTCATAGTTAAACAAAATTATACAAAATTTAGTGAGACTGAAGATCACATACTAGTCACATATATCTTGAATTTTCAAAATTTATTGTCGTTAAGGTATTGCATTTGGAAAAATCCGTGATATGTATTTTGTTGAAACTTATGCACACAATAACAGGGATATTTTTGTCATGTTCCACAATTCTCGCTTCCATGGTATTTTCAACAACAGATTTTAATTGTACAAATGCATTGTCCTAATAAAATGCTTTACGCAATAATCTTAAAAAATATTCATATAAAATTAAAGTTTACATAAATCCGTTTACAAATAGATATATCATATGACATTTTATATTTTCTTATTTTATAAAAATGATTACCTTTTGTATTCACCAAACTCTTGAATTCAAAAGTTAAAATATTCATTTCAATTAAGGCTTACGAAAGTTTATTTTTCCAATTACTGTTTTGGAGATAAACCTTAGCAACAGTCAAATGTTAAAATGGACTCTGTATACTAGTTTTAACATCCCATTACTGTTTGCATGCAATCGTGAGAAATAACTGGATGTTGAAACGACTTTAAAAGAATGAACAATTATGACACAAAAAAAGCTTATTTGAAATAAATTGTGTTTTAAGAGATAAACATTTTTTAGAAGTGCGTTTTATCTATACTCAAATTTGCCAGTTTTATAAGACTATTTAACTTGTGATATTTTTAACAAAATCGTTAGAACCATTTTTGAGAAAATCAAACATTTCGAAAAAAAACCTTCCATGTAAAAGACAGTTTGGGATTGGGGGATTTTCTTGAAAATCATCTTGTCTTATCTTTGGCATTTAACTGATTGTTCACACACAGACACACACTCTCTCTCTCTCTCTCCCTCTCTCTCCCTCCCTCCCTCCCTCCCTCTCCCTCTCCCTCTCCCTCTCCCTCTCCCTCTCCCTCTCCCTCCCTCCATCCATCCATCCATCCATCCATTCATCGCTCTCACGCGCATACACACACCTTTTTCTAAGCAATTTATCCTGTATTCAACGATTCTAATCTCGGTATTGAATTTTTGGGTGGCTTACAATAACTTACTTAACAAAACCTTTAAAAGAAAAATTTTAACCCCACAAAAAAGAGTAAAAAATTGTGTTGGATCGATATGTGAGGGCTGTGTTATGTGAAAAATAACAAAGACCTATCCTCCCAAAAAAACAAATTATCTTACCTACTTATTATACGCAGTAGAAAAAGTAAAAATACAATAATTGTAACTTAATAAAACAGAACAGCTTTTAATTCTGGTTAGCTACACGATTCTTTAGTTAAATGAACTTTACAGATTCAAAAATGAACCAGATATAAGCAAACGAGTTTACATTTTCTAGTACGAAAGCACATTAATCTGGATAATCCGTTTTAAAAACCTTATCTAGGGTATTTGTGGGCATGTAATGAAGCTTTTTGACGAGTTTTATCACTAGCGCTTCCATGCGGATCTTTCTTTAACTTGGTGTAGGCGTGCACTATCTCGGTCTCATAAAGAAACCAGCAAAGCCACCTAACTCGGAGTTAAGACACAAAAAATGTTAACGCATGCAAACCGTTGCAGGATAACCTTTACTGATCAACTATATATAGCATCTCCGCATACAGAGATTTCATTGGAAAGGCTATTTCTTAGCGTTATGTGGCGAGCCTACATTCAGTACTCCATGCATTCACTTCTGCGTTTATCAAATAATACCTAATGAAATTAGATCACTAAATAAATCCTAAATATTGCTCAGTTCAATAAGTATAAAATTAAGACATCTTTGTTCTCTCTACCACATATATAGGCATTAGATAACAAGACTTCACCGAAAATACATGTTCTGAGGACCCCTAAAACCAAGTAAAAAACATTTTTAGAAGAAGATTCATGTGTGTGGGAACAGCATAATCTAAGAACGAAAAGCCTATTAAATACCACAACTATATTTTGAGTTCACTATCTTACGAGGATGCAGCAGGACGATTTTCAGAAAATTCTCCTCATTCCAAGTTACCCTTTACATGGAAGACTTTTTAAAATGTTACATGACCCTAAAATTTGATTAAAATGACATATATTAAAATAAAAACATATATTTTGAAATATCTTTGAAATAGTCTGGATGAATTTGGCATAAATAGCAAACAGTGAGAGCAAGAAAAATATCTTGCCACACAAAAATCTAGATCTCGTCCACGACAATATATTTTACAGTATATATATTTAGTTAACTATTTCCGAAATATTCTATGTTATTGGTTTTAACATTTTAATACTTAGATTTTTCTGAAATGGCAAGTCGTTATTCGCTTTTTTCATCCTTGTACGCAAAGGGAACGTAATCGTTGTTTATTGTGCATGTTTTCTTATTGTTTATTGTTAAAATAGTTACAAGGAACTAAGAATAAGACCATTTCTGCTAATGTTTATCTCGATTAGCATGAATTGATAGAAGTAAAAGATTTTGTAAGGATAGTTTGTTGTGGAATAGTACAGAAAGTCAGTGAATGGAGCATATCGGAGATTTTAATCTCAATGCCTGGAAATTAGTTCCTAATTAAACTAATTAAATAAAATATTGGAAAAACTTTGGCTCACAATACATGAGCTAAATTATTTTCTTATTGCGTTATTTTCTTTTCTTTATACGACCTATGCTAAATAGGGTAGTATTGTATTTCACTCAGAAAGTTAATGTCGAGATTTCACCAGAAATGTGTGTTTTGACACACCTGAACCCAAAAGAAAGACTTTTTTAAGAAAACTGGGGGACCTGTGTCTGTTTCTGTCTTTGTCTATGAAGAGTGTTTGCAGTCAAGATTTTCAGAAAATTGCCCCACCCCAAACTAGCTTTTACATGAAATACATTTCGGAATATTCATTCTATGAAAAATGGCTCTGACAAATTAGTTTTAACATGCCATAAATTAAACATAATGTAGGTATCTTTAAAATACATCACTTAATTTCAAATAACTTGTTTCTGGCATCAGTTATTTCCGAAATATCCATTATTATTGACAGAGGCCACGCGTTGGCAAAGTGCTTAGACCACTCACCTCTCACTTAGGTGGGATTTGTGGTGGACAAAAGCGGAGCAGCGACGGGTTTTCTCCGGGTTCACCGGTGTGCCCCACCATCACATTCCACCGATGCTCCATCTTCATTCCATGTATAATCAGTATCTTCGCCTGTGGTGTCATAATAGTAAAAGCGGGCGTTAAACGCTATCAAAAAAAGTATTATCGATTGTAATTGTTCAATCTTTCAAACACCTATCAATTGTTTCTCTCTGCATCATGGGAGGAGTATGAAGTTTTAAGACCAGCATATAAAGTCCAGCTCTAATGAGTCGTGCAATGCGGCTATTTCCGGAAAGATTTATCTTGATTAAAACGAAGTAGAAGGAAAGTAAACTTTCATAAGAAGTTGAGAAAGTCATGCTAAAACATACCAAACCCGCCCTTTTTTCCCCCTTTTTCAAAATTTAAATCAATGTAGGAAAAAATTATCAATGTTGTGTTTATAGCGTGTCAACCATTTAAAAATACTTTATGATAGTACTCTTAAAATTGTATTATTTCTTGAAACACTTTGGCAATTCCAAATGACTGCACCAGTTTGTAAGTGGATGTTCAATTCAGTTATCCTAAAAATATTATACCTAATGGTCTTAAGAACTGGGAATAACCTTATCTAAAGAATCTTAATGCTTTATCTTCTTGGTTGTAATGTTTATTTATGATCTCCTTGCTAAAGAATAATGTTATAAAATACACAATACTGCAGTTCTTTACATTTTGAATACATCATATCCGCAATTTTTGCATAAATATTCTTCTGTTGTAGGTCATATTTAAACGGTGTATTTAATAGAAGCCCCAATTTTAGGTGCATCAGCGTTGTGCGCAATATATTTCTGAAAATTGAGACTTTTTAGGAATTGATTGAAGTCAAAAGATACTTTCATAAAATTTTAGAATTCACTGTTCCTCCATATTCTGGATTATGGAGGAATAATTACATCCATAGAAAGTATTAATATTAATTTAAAATAATGAGAAAAACAACTGTTTATTTTATAATAGGACGACACTATCTGAATGTTTCTTCACCAAAGCGTATGTATCTTTTAATGTAACATGGAACATTTTTAATAGTAGATTTTTATCAATCATCATTGATTATGAATCGTATAAATTATGCTGTGACACATAACAAAAAATGAAACAAGGCTGAAGACAATCTAAAATATTTTCTTGCACTGTACTGTCTATTACGAAAATTACATACAAATCAACATCAAAAATGTGTAAAATGTATATATTGATAAATATAGATAAGCATATTTAAAATGCATATAGTTCTGTTCATGTGATAGGTATAAACTTCCCTCTTCTTTTTGTCGGATTGTAATTAATAATCCTTATAAAACAAGAGAAATAATCTAGTAGAGTCGTACTTGCATTGATATAAACATAATGATGATGACAATAATGATAACCGCTATGTTTAATGATGAAGCAAAATGTTCTTATTCTCTCTCTAACTCCCCTTCTATCTCTCGCTTCCGCTCTCCCGTCCCTAGTGAATAATTAATTCATGCAGAACTAAAATTGCTGTCAGTATAGCACTCTTCTTTAAACGCTTTTAATTGTATAGATACTATTTAAGAATAAAAACACAAAGTATATTTTGTATAAACGTTGAATAACTGTTTCATTCAATAAACATTTTATAAAAATTTGTTTAGATGAAAGAGAAAAAAAAAATCTGTCAAAATCAGGAAATTAGTTAATGCTTTAGTTTTTACAACTGTAATTTATTTATATAACTCAAAATAACGTGTAGATTAATGCATCGAGCATAATAAGAAAAAGCTTCTATTAAACCGATATAAAATTGTATTTTTAATAACACATAAATTAAAAAAAAAACATGGTAAAATGTAAAAACAGTTATAATCTTTGTATTTTCGGAATCTTAATAGTTGCAAATCCAAATTTTCTTTCTCCTAAGAATATTATTAAACATGAGACCAATGCTTATTGGAATCAATTGCTTCCTATCTGCAAAATGTGAGTTGAAAACGTTTTGAAAAATATTCATCATAGAAAAAGATCATGAATACAAATCTCATTCCTCCATGAACTGACCATGGTAAGGTTTTTTTTTTTTTTGAGGCTTTTTCACGAATAAAAGGAAAACGTTTTAGGTATCGTTTAATAATAATGATAATAATAATAATTTGTTTTAGTTTTCATAAAGTAGTTCACAATCAGAGTTCAGATCTACCAGAATTTGTATAAACTATGTGATTTTTAAGCAGCCTACATCTTCCATGTATTATTTATATGATGTTTTGAAAGGACGCATATAGCCAATAGTCGTTTGCATGATTAATATCTCTGCTGGTTTTTTACTAGGGTCTTATATGTACATGCATTAATGTAATGGTCTTTACTTGCTTCAAATTTGCATCACTAATTTCGATTTCTTCTCGTTAAGGAGGTAAAACACGAACCCTCGGGGTATCTCCATGCGTATGGTCTCCCTCTAGATTTTCTTATTCTTTTATCTAGAGGCACTTGTTTTTAAAAATGCTTTCGCTTTACTGATATTTTTTAAAGTGTTAAACTCTATCTTGGATAGAAATAAGAAACTGGTTATATTCTTGAGAATAACTATAAATCAACATAAAATAAGTAAGCAAAGTTGTAAACACATTTAAACAAAGAAAGAATTTAGATTATATTAGAAAAAGAATCATTTAACTTTAATCTAATAAAACAACAGTCAAGATTAGCATATACGAGAAGTACTATAGTTTGTTAATAATTATTACAAAATTATGTAGTCAATTACCAACCTTTCTGTCTTTTGTATTGCTTTTTTATTTTTGTTTTCGTAGATTCTGTTCCAATAATCGTTTTAAAATGTTTTCAAAAGTTTATATATTCGCCCTCTTTTCTCTTTCTCCCTTCCTAATCTGTTAACACAATGCTTCCAAAAATAAAAAATAAAGCTTGCTTTTCTGGAAATACTTAGAAACAAAAGTAAGAAACACGAGTTTGATTAAATTAGGAAAGAAGTTTAATTATGCAGAAATATATGTACATGCAGCCCTATTTAAGTAGCAGTACAAGCATCTTAAAACTAAAATTATTATTTTTAATATTTTACTATTATTTTAATCATTACTATTACTTATTTAAACTGCAAAACTATGCACCCTGATGTGTAGATAATTACCAACCTTTTACTTTTTGTATTATTTATTTAATTTAAAATTGCTCCAACCCTATTTTATTATAAAGTATATTAGGGCTATAGCTTACAGATGCAAAGTTTTATGTTACAGTACAGAAATTCAAAAGTCAATAATAGATGGTACCAAACTTAACGAAAACTTAAAACTATAAATAGAATTTTAGAATTGAAGACAATTCACATTTGCAATTATGACATTTAGGTTTTCCAATATACACAAAATTGAAATAATTTGTTTAATAAATTAACAATAAGTATTGAAATATACATATATATATAAAATTGTAAAACTTAATGTGAGAACAATATTTATCGAAAACTAAAAATAGTTGTTTCCCTAAATGCATGCCACATGAGTTTAAATGTCAAGCCAAGGGGTGTGTATTCTTCTTTCAAAAAATGGATAACCAAACAAAAGGCTTTCAACTGTTTTTCCACATACATAAAAATCCATTATACTTCTGTAATTTAAATCGTTGGAAATGAATTTCAAAATTAGCATGCCCTGATAAAATTGTGTAGATATAAAATCTGGTATGTATTTTCAAATGTTTAAACGAATATTGACCTAGGAAAAAAATCTCTTGTGTACTATTCCATTTGTACTGTTCATCCACTGTTTACTCCATTTAGCTATTATTAATTCGTAAATTTTGCTCTTTGCAAACAAATAAGGATACAAAGAATAACTGAAGTTCAAATTGGAAGTAGCAGCACAAAACTTTTTGATTTCTAATTCTATCCCAATAATAATAATAATAATAATAATAATAATAATAATAATAATAATAATAATAATAATAATAATAATAATAATAAATAAATAAATAAATAAATAAATAAATAAATAAATAAATAATATACCGTTTTAAAATACTTTCAAAAAGTTTAAATATTCTGTTAACGTAATGCTTCCAAAAATCAAAAATAAAACTCTCTTTTCCGGAATATCGGAAGAAACAAATCTAAGAATCACGAATTTTATTAAATAGTGAAACTACTTCACTTTTCCTATGCAGTAATGTGTTCATGCAATAGTACACAAGTCCAGTTATCTTGAAACTAAAATTATTACTTACCTTATGGTAAAGAGATGGCCTTAGAGTTGCCTATCGTGACAGCTGTTTAGTTTCTATTGATGGTGAGCAACCTTAGATTTTCCTACTGTAATCTGCATCCTGCTTTTACTGCTGTTATATGAAATTTAGGGTCTGTGGTTAGAAAAAATCATGAGAAACATCAGTAATGTAGCTGGAACAAAAATGTTCACCCATTGATACTGAGCTAATTTCTTGGGTATTAAATACCTTTCACCGTAGGTAGTGACTAATAATAATAATAATAATAATAATAATAATAATTAATGAACCTTTATAGATACTAATTCTGCTGAAGTTTCGAAAATAATAAACATTATTATAAACGTATGTTATATAATGCTCACAAAACCAAATAATAAATTAAATGAATACCTACATAACTTTATCTATTTGGGGACATTTAAAGCAATTAATTAGTTTTTATAAGCCAACCTAAGTTTTTTAATCTGACAGTTAATATTTTGAATATATATCATATGTTTATACATGTTTGAGTAAATATGTAGTGAAATTTAAACCATAAACATTAAATTTAAAAGAGCTAGCATTGTGATCTGCTTATCAAATAAATATATATAATATTTTTCAAAGTCTATTTTAAACTTTATGCTACATTTCGTTTAAGCCTTTTGTTACTCATATCAGAACAATGGCAATTGTTAGTAAAAAGTATCTTGACATTTTCAAAGATATATTTAGAAAATACACAAAAAATAAGCAATAAAATAACTAAAATATAATTTTCATTAAATGTTAATATTATTACTGCCTTCCCATTTAATATGTAGTAGTATCACAAACAAATGCATTTTTATTGAAGGACTCTTTCTCATCACGAAAGTAACAGAAACATTTTAATATATTATAGTAATGGTCTACAAACAGAATGAGAAACAGATAAATAAGGCATTTTTTTTTGTTCTAATTTTAGAGTCAGTTTTGCATAAATGTTACAAAAGAAGCAAGGAGAGGAGAGAAAATGCGATGAGAGCGTCGTAGAAAAGTACAGAGTGAGAGAGAGAGAGAAAAAAACAGCTGGTCGATGTTAGCGACACCACTAGTAGAAGCGTGGCGAGGAGGTAGGGAGGGGGCTGAGCCGACAAGTCGCGACACCTAGCAGTAGCGGCAGCAGCCACCGAACTTGCTCCTGCACAATAAAACATACGACGGGTGTCCAGCGTCGGCGTCGGAATAGCAAGGAGGCGGAGACATAGCGGGCATGTCGGTCAACCGATATGCCGGCAATTAGCCCCTCGTTTGCCGCCATCGCTCACGAACTCGCTCGGTTAACACAGCTTACGTAACATCCCTTCCCTATCGGTTAAATAGGGCTTGAGAGGAAGGCACATTATTCGAGACGAAACGTCTTTTCAACTGCAGAGTTAAAAACTAACCTCTAGCAACCAACCTCTGTTTACTCTCCTCCATCAGGCGATCTGCCAAGCGATCTTTCTTTCGTAGTGGGCACCAGTTCGAGAGTTGCGTGCCCAGTTGCATTCTCACTAATCTGATGCAGGTATCCCAGGACCTGAATAGCTTTCTTGCTATTTCTCTTCTCCTTCTGAAAAGAGCATCAAACAAGTTTAGGGTTCCAAAACACACAATGTTATTCGTTATCAAACACATTTGGAACTTTTAGAAATTATAATAACTGATGTAATACTTAAAAATCAAATATATTCCATTCACAAAACTTGATCTGTTCTGCAAACAAAGTTTTCTTACAAAATATTACCCTTGCATAATGCTAATCAAGATAAACATTGCCAGAAATAGTCTAATTACATAGTTCCTTATAAGTAAAAGGGAAATAAGGAACGTATTAGGTTAAAGTCAAATGTATCAAATCTTTAAAAAGCTGTCGCTATGCGACCGAGATTCAGTTCTCCTTCCAAGGTCAAGAGTCGAAGAAGAAAGATAATTTCCTATTTGAGAAAAGTTTAAATTAGTTTAAAATTGGAACAAATAACGAGGAATATCTCAAAAACAGATACTTCTACAAAAGAGAAATGTAAATAACATAAATTATGTTTTATCGAGATATACATTTTTTGAATAGCAAGTTTTTGTCTTTCTCGGTTCACCACTTATACAAATGATTTGTATAATGTGGTGGTCTTCAGAAGCTATTCCAAAAAAGTTCAAGTTATGTGTTTCGTTTCATACCAAAATCGTTAGAGCTATTTTTAAAAAACCAAAATTTTCGAAAAATGTTCCATGTAAAGGATAGTTGGGGATAGAAATGTTCCTGAAAATCTTTGTGCTGTATCCCTATAAGATAACGAACTTAAACACCAAATTTGGTATTTAGCTGAATTTCCTTTTCTGAGTTATGCTGTCCATAGACGCACTCACACACACAGACACACATACGGACATATTGTTTCTAAAAATGCCTGTTTATGGTTTCTGGAGTCCTCAAAATACGTATTTTCGGTGAATGTTCTCGGTATCGAATTTTTGGTTCTAATAAAATAGATTCTCTATCTACAATGTATATTGTGCATACACGATATAGAAAGTAAAAATTATTTTATTATCTATATTTTGTTGCAGCAGGTTTAAACCTTAAACTTAATTCTGAATGAATGCCTTTTGGAATCATTCGGCGTGCTTTGTGATAAGCAAAAAGTACAATTTAAAAGCCAGTACATAGCCACTCTGCCTAATCCTCTTCTACCTACAACGAAATATGGTTAAAAGCATTTCAGTAAAGTTTATCTCGATGAACATGACTACGTGTTACGGGTACTTAGGGCGTTCAAAAGTCTATATCCCATAAAATACCCATACAGAATATTTTTTATTTCAATGTTGTACTTCCACTACCTTAAATATATAAATACCAGCAGAAGCAAATACAGGAAAATTTGTTGAAGTCAAAAGTCTCTTAAAAATACTCCTATGTAAAAGTTGACAAAATTGATAGAATTAAAAAAACAGTTCTTCATAATAAAACTATATGGATCCTAAACTTTAAGAAAAAACATCCTTTTTTCCACTTGATGTATTTTAATTACCAATTAATTGAGGCTATAAATGGATAGTCGCGTACTTGTTAATAAATAGCCTAACTTTAATCCTTGTTTCCTCGCAAATAATTTTTCATATTTTTCCATTCTGAAAATAAGCCACACCATGCAATAGTTTACTACTTTATTTCAAAAATGTTGTATAGTTCCTCAAAAGTACATTAAGACATATACCTTTTTAAAATAAGTTCCAGTTTTGAGAAATAAAGCATTAAATTTTGAAAAATTAAAATTTTTGGAGAGTACAAACAGTGATAATTTTCTGCAACAGTTAAAGTTTAATATGAAATATCTATTTGTAAACTCATTTAATACCAAATTTGAGTTTTTACGTGAATATTTTAAAATATCTAGTGTGTTCCGGCACATGAATTCCTTCCCTATTCTGCAAACTAACAATTCTTACAAAAGATTATTCTTTTATCCACATAATGCTAATTGAATAAACGTTAGTAGTAATGGTCTTATTACTTGTTTCCATCTCGTAAGTACAGTGCGTTCGTTGATCCGTCGGAGCGCTCTACGGCAGCATTGGACTGGGTGAGGTTTGGCGCGCCTGTCCTCGAAGTAGCTATACGACAGTAGAGTTGGATCTTTCGTGAGTGAAAGAAGTTTGTGCGCGTGTTTGGAGTAAAATTGTTTTATCTCTTGTCGATAATTTGTCCGTTAATAATGGTCGAGTACACTTTAGAACAACGCATTTTTCTGTATGATAAATATGTTAAATACTCTTCTGCAAGAAGGTGTCGTAGAGAATTTCAACATCAGTTTGCAGATGTTCGAATTCCTAGCTGGTCAACTATTCATGATTTTGTTAATAAAGTCAGACATACAGGATCTCTTTTGGACAAGAAACGTGCTCAACAATGCCGTGAGCTGACTGAAGAGAAGTTTGATGAAGTAGGCGACCGGTTAGAGTACTCACCCCAAAAATCACTGAGACGTTTACCAGAGAAAATGAACATTTCCAAGAGGTCTGTTTTAACAAAGCTTCTGAAACTTAAGCCGTACAAGGTAACTGTAATTCATTCTTTACTACAAGATCCTTTAAGTAGGGTAAATTATTGCAATTGGTTTTTGCAGTTCGGTCATAATAACGAAATGGACCCACTTTTAACTTCTTCAGTTATGAAGAAGTTTTTTTATCTCCAAGGTCACGTTTTTACTCAGAAGTTTACTTGGCTACCGAAAATCCCCATATTATTCATGCAATTCCTCACGGCGCTGCAAAAGTTGGGGTTTGTTGCGCAGGGAATACACGCACAATACTTTTCGACACTAAAGTTGATTCACACTTTTATGTAAATTCTATTTTCATTTTTTCCGCAACTAACAAGAAATGAAAGATTGTGAGGCTGGCTTCATCAGTATTCTTCTTCAGTGCACATTGCCGCGAGTTCTATGCATGAACTCGGTCGTTGACGTGCAATTCTGGCGGAAGGCGTGCTAATCCTCACACAGTCAAAGGTCGCCGCAAAACGGTATAACGGAAATATGGGATTTCTCTAGGCCAAAGCGGTGGTCAAATATTTTAAAAGCTGATCGATATGGGATAAATTAAATTTGGTTATTTTTGCATACACACGAGTAAAAAAAAGATGTGAAACGAATGACGACTTTCCGTTTGAGAAAACATTAAGTAGTTTAAAAATGAAAAACCAATAACAAGGAATATGTCATAAATGGTTAATTCTAAAAAAAACTGTATGAGATAAATTTGAACTTCTACATGTTTTGTGTAGTAATTTTTTTCTCAGTGTCTTACAATTTACCATTTATACCAAAGTTATCAAGAGTGAAGAGCTTTTCAGAGGCTATTCCCATAAAATTCAAGATATATATTTCATTCGTAATGAAAATATCTTAGCATATGGTGTTCAATAAAAATTTTCCAGTAATGATTTAGAAAATAAAAATTTTCTAAAAACGCTCCATATAAAGGTTAATTGGGGTGGTGGGTTTTCCTGAAAAAATTTTTAGCGTGCATTCTTAGTGGATAAATACTAAGCTTAAATACCAAATTTGGTGTTTGAGCGACTTTTCGTTTTTTAGTTATGCTGTTCACAGCACACACACATGGGGCTTTTTCTAAAAAAAAAATTGGTATTCAGGGTACCCAAAACGTGTACTTCTGTTGAAATTTATATCGAATAGAATAAAATACATCACCTTCTCAATCTACTATTTGCTTATATAGTGACTAGAAGAGAAAGTAAAATGCTTGTTTTATTAGAATGGTTTTAGATAGTATATATATATTTTTTTTATTATTATTCAAATAGCGCTGTAATGTTGAATCCTTTGAACAGGTATGGCAAAATGACAAAATGTTATTGTATGAAATAGCCTCTATATATTTCAATAAGATATCTTTCATATTGTGGAGTTTACAAATTTCACAGATGGCTCAAGTTTACCAGTGGAACATGATCGTATGCAAGAGACTAAACCTACGGATAGGAGTATATACATTTGGTTATTACCTGAAGAATTAAGTTATCTTGACTTCTGCAGCTTGCCGATTGTAGCCTCCGCGGCCGTATCTGGTGTAGAAATGAGAAGGAACACCAACTGCGTTTTATATCTATACAGCAATAAGGAGAAAAAAATATACGTATGTTAGATTCTCCAGAGGTTACTGCCCTCTATATATGCATCCACATACATAAACTGCGAATGTGAACGAGGGAGCTGAAGGGAGTGGGTGATAAGGTACACAAAAATAACTGTATCCATGTTGACATAGGTCATGGAACTTCTCTAGTCGAGATAAGATGCTTGTATGTGCGCAACAACGAAAGAATTATCTTGCAGCTGCATAAGAGGCCTTTTTATGGGTGAAACACGCACACATGTGAACATTTTTACATGATACCGGTATTTTGATAATATAGTTCATAATTTTTTGAGTAGGTTTTGAACCTAATAGCGTTACCTAAGTTCTGCAGCTATAAATACGTCTATGGTGAAATTTAAATCAGACGTAATAAATGCAAGGAATAGTGTTCCTTCAATGAGCCTGAAAAATATTTTGTTTGTTAACGGCGCTGTCTGTTTCCAAGATCGGATCAGCGCCGCCGGTATGACGAAATTTGTCCCACAGGAATTGTTTAACGTGCCAGTAAATCTACTTGGGTCTGGGCGGGGTTTGAACCCTTGACCTTGGGATCAGTAGGTGAGCGTTTAACCAACTGAGCCACCTAAATCAACCCAGGATAATGATAGAGATGTAGTGACGCGGAGGGACAGAAAACTCGGGGAATTAAAGAAACCACTCCAGCATTCGCCTTGCGACCTGAAAAAACTTATGCGTCAGAATAAGTGCTCACCGAGAATCGAAACCAACCCCTCCCGATTGCGAGATGCTTACGTTAACTTCTCTGGTAGAGTAATGCTACTTTCTACCAACAATTTGCGATACTCAGAGTTCACAGGAAATACACGTTTTAAGACTTCCTGAATTAAAAAAAAAAAGTTATATAAAGATCCATCCGTGTGTCTCTCTATGAGAGTGTATGTATATGAGAGAGAGAGATTCCGTTAGATATCAAACTTACTAATTAGTTTAGCGGCTTTCAAGGATGTAACACGAATTTTAAGAAAATACTCCTAATCTAAACTCTCCTTTATTTTTTTCATTTCTCTAGCACACATGTACAATGAGCATAGTAGGTATAGAGGGTACTGTGTTCCACCCAAAATTTCGACACAAAGGTATCCCCAGAAATACACGTTTTAAGACCCCAAATGCAATTGGGCATCATAGCTCAAAAACAAAATGTCCAGTAAGTATCAGACTTAATGTTTTAAGTTCAGTATCTTCAAAAGACGCGGCACGAACATTTTTCGAACATTTTGATTTTCTGGCAAATGGCTCTAGCGATTTTTATTAAAATACTATATGTTTAATTTATTTTCATGACAAAATGTATATATTTTATTTTCTGGGAGTAGTCTCTAAAGACCTCTTCATTCTTTATGACTTTTGTATAACTTGTAAAGGCAACAGAGAGACAAAAATTTAATACACAAAAAAAAATGTACATCTCATTAAAATATACAACTTGTGCCATACAAATTTTTTGTGGAGTTAACCGTTTTTAGATATTCCTCGTTATTGGTTTAAATTTTAACTGTTTTTCTTGAACTGAATTTCAATTGTTTCACATAACGATAGATTTTTAAAATATTTGATATCAGATTGGCCCAGTGTATTTCCTCATTTCCCTTCTACTTACTAAGAGACAAGTAATAAGATATTTATCTCAATTAGTATGCCATAAATAAAAAAATTATTTATAAGGCAAGCCTTTGTGGAACAGCTAGAAAAGTTTTTGAATGGAATACATTATATTTTCATAGATAATCATTACAACTAAGGATTATTTTATGTAGTAATATTCCTTTTTAATTTGTTCACTGTTATAGACAAGTCCACACTAGTTCTTGTAGTCTCATATTAAATCACACTTAATGATTCAGTTATTTTAAATCGTCAAACCTCAAAACTCTCACCAGTATCATTTTTTCTACGTTCTTTCTTTAAGTAGAAAATATTTTTTATTTTCTCAAAACTAGCTCTAATGATTTCGATTAAAATGCCAAATGTTCAAGATGTTCATACGTCAAATAAAATGCAAGTATATCTTGAATTTTTTTGGAAATATCAGCGATTTTCATTCTGCATGAATTTTGTATTGTTGGTAAACTGTAATAGAAATACAAAATTATATTATATAACAATGTAGATATTGTTAAACTGTACAATGTAGGGTAAATAAATATTTTATGGTGCTAGTCATTTCCGAGGTATTCTTTTTTTTTTTTTAAGAGTTTTAAAATGCCTACATTTTTCTCAAATTCGAAGTCATTCGTTTTCATATTTTTATTCTCGTAGTTCGGAAAATACCATGGGATATAAAATGCATCAAAGAGCAACATTAATTAAAAGTTTGACTCACTTTTACACGTATCCTACAACGAAATCTGCAAACATGAATTAAAAGTTTATCTGGGTTTAAAAAAAATAGCTAGCAGAATTGAGTGTTTGTAAACACAATTTATTCTCTCTCAGTGCAAACTACTCTTATATGAAAAAAATAATTTAAAATTTGATTATTTCAAACTAACTCCTAAAAATGTTGATTAAAATACGTATATTAAATATATTTACAATAAAAATAAAATGTACATTTTGGATTTCCTGGAGTAACTTATGAAATCAATGTAACTTTAAACCATAAGCAACAAACAAAAACTTACTATACAAAAATGAAAATCTTGTCAAAACACAATTTATATCAAATATATATTTGTGTGAATCTAATAATTTCATATATTACTTGTTATATGTTTAAATATATCATTTTAAATTTTAAGTATTTTTCATATTTTTTTCATTCTGATTAAGCAAAGAGAACGGAATTTTAAAACAATCACAAATCTACCGACTTTTAAAATATTTGACTATCATTTTAGCTTACTGTATTTCTTTTTCCCCTTGTGTAAGTAAATATTTTCGTAATAATACCATTTCTGCTTAATGTTTAACTTAATAGGTATAAAATAGATAGAAGAGTAAGACTTTTAAAGGATGGTTTGCTGCAGCTAAGGAAGAGAAAGTTATGTTCTTAACTTGCTCATAAAATCAACCTTGTGAATTACCGCACTACCCATTGCATAATTTGAAATGCAGGTGTTGGTATTCCACTTAGATACTCAACTGTGGAGGTGTTAGGATTTTCGTAGCACCTGTAAACTAATTGTGTAAAGAGACGAAAGAGGGATTTTGCTCAAAGTATTAAAACTCCTATCTCGACAACAGAGGGGAAAGAGCATCCCTTTTTTCATCCCTCGAAACTCTTAGCTCATAACGAGTTTTCCATGTACCACGCAGTTTTGTAAACGGAAGTAGTACTTATGTATGTATGTATGCATGCGTATACTCTTTTGTTACAGAATACGATTATTACCACTATCTCTATTTACAAAACACACTTATTCTTTATTAAGGCACCCATGAAATTTCTAAATGTTGTACCTTTTATCTATTTTTTTTTTTAACTTTCGTTACACCCTGGCCTACCATAATCATAACTGTGTTTTAAATTTCATGCAGTAGTGTCTTCTTATAGTTTTTATTACTTTTATTATACTATTTAATCACGTGCTGCACACAAATCGTAATATTGAAAAAAAAATAAAATACTACCACATTATTTAAATAATATCAGATATGTTCCATTCACATGACCTTCTGTACTATTCTGCAACAAATTATCCTTACACTCCATGCTAATCAAGATTTACATTAACAAATGAAATTCGGTTCTCTTTGCAAGACCAGGAGTAAAACAAAATAAAAACGGATGTCTAGTTCCTGTTGAGAAAAGTGTTTATTTACAAATTGTTACCAGTAACAAGGAATACCTCGTAAGTGGTTAACTCTATGAAAAATGTATAGGAGATAGATTGTATGTTTTGACGAGATCTATCTGTTACAGTTTACCAGTTATATAAAATTCATTCAGAATGATGAGGATTTCAGATACCATTCCCATGAAATTCAAGATATACATTCTATTTCTCATGTAACCATCTTTAGTATGCGGTATTTTAGTGAACATCGTCAGCCATTTTTGAGAAAATCCAAAAGGAAATCTTTGTATTGAATTGAGGCTAAAATACAATTCCTTCTCTGTGTACTATGTACGAAGATACATAACTGATATACACATGTTTTCACTCTTCTAAACTAATTTTTAATGTGGTAACAATTTATCCATATTGATTGCTTATTATATAAGTGATTTAATCGTTGTGAATGACACCTTCACACATTTACTAAAATTACGCAGTTTATATTTTAATACAAATATATAAAGTTTGTCATTTTGAAGTTCTAGTAAGACGTTTATGTAGGTTTGTATCATTAGCAAGTATTAACACTTTAATAACCTATGCTAATTCATTAATAACGCAAAAGAGACAACAAACAGAACCTTTCAATATGTTTAATACATCTGTATTATACTTATTTTCTAATTTTTTTCGGTATTAGTTTTTACAAATGTGAACAAATTAATCTTTAATTTAAGGATAACTTTTAATTTTAATAATTTACTAAGTAAATAATCATTATATTATTTATGAAATGATCTTGAGAAATCAGTTTTGTGTTACGTAAAACTACTTACTGTTTGTTATAGTTTACAAAATGCGTATTTAGTAAGGTTTAAAAGATCTGCAAGATCTGAAATAATTGAAGCAATAGTTTGATATGACTGAATTTGTGGGTATAAGTAATGATATAGTGTTTTGATTGATGTAAAATAATGACAATGAGTCGATTCCCTATATTAGAATGTCCTAATTTGTAAATGATGAACAGATGTCTTGTTTTAAAATTTGATTATGGTATAATATAATAGTGTATAACAGTTAATCGCCACAAGCTTTATGTATATAATCGAGGCAGATAATTCATAATCCTCTATTGCAAATTTGAATTTGTCTAAGCTAAGATAGTTTTATCCATAAGAATTTAACAAAATCCAAGTAGAACAATCTCATGCTTTTAATTTCTTGGCATGGTCTCATAGTGGTATAATCTGTATTCAGGATTACATACCGTAATATATGCATTATGCAACTTTCTCTCTGTGCTTCTGTTTTCATTTTCCTTTTAACTTGTATTTGTTCTGTTTGTTTCTCCAACAAATATATTGATTTTCAGTATGAAAAGTATTTATTTAAAGAGTATTGGTATGGTTGCGTGTGTGTGTTGTTTTCGAAGGGAAAATATGTAATATATACAGTTATTTGTTGTTTAAACCTATTCACTTGCTAAATATTAACATTTCCTGTTGCAGCTTTGGTAGGTGGTATAAGGTATTAACATTGCAGAGATTCTTAACCCAAATCACAAGAGTGAAAGGTGTTTCTAAGATATCTCCAGAGCTGCCCCCCCCCCTCTTCCTCATCCTTTTAGGTTTAGCATTATTTAACCTGGCGGGTCATATCGGGCGATGTATGAAATAGGGAAATGATGCTCAAATGAGTCCGGAGTCATAGAGGTTAAATGTGCCTGACATTCGTCTTTCAGGCTAATGATAAGATCAGGGAAAAAGAACCTTATACAACATTTTAACCGAGATTCAAACTCGGGATCTCTTGAATATGAAGCAGACACGCTAACCTCACACCGCAGAGGGAGGTGACTTTATCATTCATGCGATTGATGTGTCGTATCTTTTATCGTAATCCTTATTCACTGTATCTCTCGTTATTAGCTTTTATAATCGTAAATAGGGATATAAAATTGAAATTTGGCATTTCGCACTCTCATTACCGGTTGCTAAATTCTACTGCTTTCCAAACAATTCTGAAGATGGCACTGACAATGATCGAAAGTACTTAAGGAATTTGCTCTGCTGTTGAACATTTTCATAGGATGTTCCGGCCGTTAAGGTAGCAATGGATGGCTTTAATGTTGTTAGCCATTGTATATTTTAAGTATTAACGAAATACTGAAGTACATGACTTGTAAATGAGTTCTTGGTGTGCCATTAAAGAAAACAAGACTGGCATTTAATTGTCAAAAGAATACTGTTTCGTGTTTGTAAGAGTATATGTGTAAGACAAGGTCTCTGTCCATGGTGTAGTGGTTACCATACTAGCCTCTGGTCGTAGGTTAAATCCCGACGGAGGGATGAATTTCCTCGGACGTAAAACAATCCTTAGTATGGTTTCCTTTGGAAGGAAAGTAAAGCTGTTTGTTCCATTTAATGTTTATTTGCAAGTAAAATAATCTGGAACCTTGAAAGAGAAGGTCCTTGGACAAAATTCCGACATTTCACGTTCACAAGGTTATGATTTGGTCTTATGTGCCATCTATGACCAACGAACTGATTACCTCGTCACCTGAGCATGATGACACAAAATATATATATATATATATATATCACAGTGTAGTTCGAAAATGAATATAGGAGCGTGCTTTTCAGTCGCAAATTCGAATGTAAATTCTAACCATTGTGCAACTTACCGATTGTTAAGACAACCACTCTTAAACGTTGCTTCATCATTTTTGGGCTAATCGGCCAATCTGCGTTGACGTTTTCATGTTTTTAATCGGTTACATCTCCTTATCAACAAACCAATGGTCGCCAATGGGTATTTTTTGAAAATGTAGCATCCAACTGGGTTAAGAATCTCTGTTACAGGAGTTTATTTGCTATAACTGCTAACAAATAGCGTGAAACTTTTCTTCTAATAACATGGTTTTGTGGCTTATTATGATACTTGTATTTCATGCTTTCTCTCTGTTTTTCTCTTGTGCTGCTTTTCTTGCTGGGATTTTTGCTGTGCAGTCACGTACAAATTCCGCAATAAGCGATCGTACCCTAGAAGAATGCTGGTCCACCCTTCAACGAGTGAGTTGGCATCTCTTCCGTTGTGTATAGTATTCTTCCATTACTTATTACCATTTTATTACATAAGATTGTAAGCATAAGAGTACGTATTGATATTTTGGCTTTTAGAAAACCGTATTTATAATATTAACGCTAAATAATTTGTTGTATTGGTGTTGGTGTACTAACCACTTGAAGCGTTACTTCTTGAATGTGGAAAGTGCATGCGTGAAACCTTGGAAGATGCAGAAACAAATGCCGTTTGCTTAAGTTTATATGCACACATGCACATTACTCAGTCAAGAAGCGACGGCTATGTATTAACATTATACTGCCTGTGCATGCCTTTGTTTTTCACTAAGTACATTTAGATGTTTCTCTGCATGATATTTATTGCATACTAGAGTAAGATTTTCAGTGGCGTAGCTACAGGAGGGCAAATGGAGCCTGTAAGATAACGCGTCATTATTTTCAGATACTTTGTAGAATAATGATTAGGATTTTGTGTATTTTAGACTTAAAACCTCAAAGTATTTGGGGAGGGGGAGATATGGAAAACATTAATCAGACTTATAGAGTAACTGGCAACTAGATTAATTATTACATATTATATTTAATTATAGGTAAAACATTTAAATTATTCTAAAATTTCATTGTCAATAAAACATTAATACTTCAAGAAAAAAATATCATAATAGTTTGAAAGTATTTTAAGCTATATTTTAATTTATGTTTTTAAAAAATTGTAAATCTGGCTATATTTCACACAAAAATAATTCTTCAATTGAATTCTCCCTTCAGGATGGGAGCACAACGCTTGTCAGGGAAAGGATTTGATAATCATGGCATATAGTTCCCCGAAGCAATTTATTGCCATAATTGTATATTTCTTAGAAATGAACACCTAAGGTTACATATTCGTGGTTTTTGTGTATCAATCATACAATTCATAATAACGACAAATCCATAGCTTTTGCAATATGAAGTATTTCATGATCCAACAATGGAATACTGTTTTTATTGAACTATTTATTTGGTCTGCTATTTAGCCTCACCAAAGTCATAGCTTTATGTATGCAGCTGAGTTCTTCACCAGTTTTCGTAAATTGTTGATATCGTTGTGTTCAGATTTCATTAGCATTTCAACTGCTCACATAAAAGCTTCACAAATTGTTTGTTAAAGAGCCTGGATATTCTGCAACCTTGACTTATGAACTTTGGCTTCGCATAAATAAACGATCTCTTGAGAGGGAGCCAGGTTGAATGTGGGTCATCCTATGGATGCTCATTAGCAACCCAATAAAATACAATTTTTCACTGAGCCTAAAATGTCTACGACGGAGGTCCATCTATATAAATATCTATTCTCTTGAATGTTGCCTTTCAATTGAGATATATTTCGAGCAAAATTCATATTGTCTTCTGGTGAGGTTTTCACAGTATCATTGCCAGTAATCTCTGTAAGCTTTTAAGAAGGTTTGTAGGGTTTAGAAATATTAATTTCCGATACGGCTCGTATCAGTCGTTCTATATGTCCTGAAGAGGAGGACTGTGATGTCCTTGAAATGTTGACATGTTTCCAGTTGACTTGAATCATACGGAAATTGGTTTTAATTCTCTTATCGCGTCTGCACCCCATCTGAATTAGCACTATTGGCTACCATTTTTGCGCCTTACGGAGGTCTTAATTCTATTTTGAACACTCTCAAGCGTATCAGTAATCAGAACGGCTGACAGTACCAATAAAGTATTTCAGATCATTTTTTTATAATTATGTACCTTTTTAACAGCATTCCTACAATATGGCAGAATTAAGTAATACACTGTTGATGCCATAAAAGGCAGCTGTTAAGATTTTCATCTCTTAGTACTTTTGGTTCATTTAACTGGAAGTAAAACCAGGATTCTTCAGGAATAATGAGTTTGACATGAGCATTATAAGCTAATTCTCTTCAAAGATAATGCATAACCGAAATCACAATTAATTTTATGTAATAAATGTCCATTTAGTGTAATAGTTTCTTCATTCGCAGAATTACTCGCTGCTCCCTCTAATCTCTGAATTATCTTTTGTATTCCTTGTTATGATGCTTCTGGTGTTGATAAAAAGTCTTTATAAATGACAATCAGAAAATGTGATATTCGTTTATTTCTACACGCTTTTCAGAGGTTTTATTTGCGTTAAGCAATGTTGGAATGTTATATCTCGTATCATGAATAGACAGTACCCTGTTTTTATGTGCTTGTGAAATTGGTGAGCATTGTGAGATATAATCTGCATTTTTTCCTAGCCTTGACGAAACGTATTGCTATAGTATTACATTACACCTTGTTTACTCTTTGGCTGTAGTGCACAAAGCGGAACAGTAAATATATTTTGGAATATGTTGCCCATGCAGTTACGCCACTGTGCAGTTGTAACCATGGGAGACTTAATGAGCAGCTTACGCTCCTCCGGATCTCTTTCTCTCCCTCCCTCCATCTCTCTCTTTCTCTGTCACTATTTCGCTCTTTTGTTTGGTAACCATCCTGTTTCTCTTGCCACTTTCATTCACATTAATAATCAGATAGCCAGATAAGAAACATTTCATTACACATAAACTCGTGTTTCTTGGGAGGCTTCGTTAAATAGTTAACACACTCGGCGGCTTCTCTGTATTCATTAGCCAATGGCTGTGGTCTTTGTAATTGCACTAACTTGAGAAAAATGAAATCACTATTTACTTGTTTTATTAAAATTATGATTAATATACTATATCAAGTATAGATATGCCTATATATGCCTTATCAAAATGCTCTTGTTAAAACGAAAAACAGCTTCTGTTTACTGAAAAATAAATAACAATTAATAACTTTATGGCTACTATTTAATCGGTTGTTTCACTAATTAAATACTTATATCTATAACTAAGTAAATGTCCAAACAAAACTATTTTATTAATATATTTACGTATACGAATGTTCAGGCATTATTGCAATGGTTGGTGTGTTTTGTTATTTTTTGTGCGTCCATTAAAATAATACATGAATTGACTTTTCTCGTTTTTGCCTCTGAAATTTTCAAATCCTAAACACAAATACTTTAGAGATTTAATTTAATTTAATGAAAGTTATTTAGAATTCGAATTGTATCCTAACTTCTCTTTAAATATTTTTCTTGTTTTTAATTTTTCCTCACAGTACTGAAACCAGTTGTCTTATTTTTTCTTATCTTTCTCTAAACCTCATATATCCCAAATTTTATGTAGGTATATTTTTCAGTATTTAAAGTGGTTATGTAGATACTAGCGATTTCGGGTTTATTCTCGGAGATTTTTAGGAGCGTTATAAGTATTATCTTATAAAATATTTGCAAGTTTTGAAAATTCTCAGTCAATTTATATTTCTATTAGAGAAGTCTAATCAGAATGTCAATCAGTAGGTCATTTTTCTTATTAGGGTATATTTTAAATAATTTTAGAATAGTATCTGAGGTATTTTAAGTAGTTTAACTAAATTTATTTTATCTTTTTAAAGCACGGAATAGAGATCCTATCTGTTTAAAGCACTGAATAGAGTTTTATCCTTTTAAAGCACTGAAAATAATGATTTAAATAACTTAAACATTAATTTATTCTATTTGGTGTTTTCATTAGAGAGAAAATATAAGCTTGAACAAGAAAAAGAAAGCGAGACTAGCAGAACAGGGCGACATTTAATGATCACAGTACCGTATAACCTCAAATAAATTAAACAAAGTGCTTATAAATCCAAGTAGTAAAGACGCAACAAAAATATTACAGTGTTGGAAATAATTTATTGTTATGCCTTCTTGAAAGTACTGGAGCATATAAAATCCTCTGGTTGTTTAAACGATGTTTGCGGTTTCTTGTTACGAAAAACACAGCCATGGCTTTTGAGAAACAAAGGCATAGCGGTAGGCAACGAGTTAAATCGATTCAATCTTCACTTGCTTTCATACGAAACCCTTTGGTTGCTTATCGCATTTCACTTGTTTCATTCGAGAAGCCTTTGTGCTGTAGATAAAATTTAGCTAACGTAGAAAATAATCTAGTACAACTGCAGTATAAAGTTGATTTTAAACAGTATGTATTTCTATTCTATTCTAAATATTATAAATTTAATTTATCGCTGTCTCAACTTTTATTGCCTATGTTGTAGAGTGGAAAGGGTTCTCGGCGCTTATGGATATAACATAATATCCAATTGCAGAACTCAACGGAGCTATTTGAAATTAAAACCTACCAGTGGAGAACTGGCGAGACCCACCTGCGCTTTACCCCTGGCAATGACAGAGACCCGCTCACCGTCTCCGCTGATGAGCAATACGAGTAAAGTGAAGATCGCTCTTGCCAGTTCTGCACTGACATGTTTTAATTTATAATAGCCTCGTTGAGTTCTGAACCCGTTATCGCACAAAAGGATATCTGCGCACGTCAAATACGGTCCACGAATATAACTTTCATTTTGTGTGTATTTCTTTGATGTTGCTCTACATTTGTTGTAAAGAATTTTCATATTCAAAGGTTCTGCCTCGGTAGTGTGGGGGCAGCGTATCTGCCTCACTTTCAACAGGTCGTGCGTTCGAATCTTCCTTAGGGTGAGTTACCCGAATAAGATATTTTGGGGGTTTTCGCTTATCCTTAGAAGATGAATGTTGATTACTTTAAGTTCCATGGAACCTGAGATTATTTGAGCATCATTTCATCGATTTCATTCATAATCCGATAAGACCAATCAGTTTAAAGGACTTTAACTTAAAAAAATAAATAAAAGAGAGTATGAAAATAAAACATTTTAATTTATCTGTAGGGCTTCTAAAAATATAAGATTTTTTGGGGATTGCTTGCTAAATTATCTATTATACCGCATTATTCCAACCATGGATTTAACTTTATACTACGTTTACTTCATATTGTTCTTTTTGCATTAATTTGTAACAAGCTTGTATTTACTTTACAAAACCCTTTCCACTCTGCACACAAAGAGTGTAATACACTTTGAGAGCAACAGAATAAGTTTGCCTTCACTGTTAGTCCTTGACAGGTGCTTCACCGTATCCGCTTAATTTTATGCTTGGTAAGGGCAGGAGGGTCGTAGCAAATAATAACTTTCTCTTAATTGTACTAGGAGTGATTAGTACTTTGTGGGGGTAGTAAGGTAGAATTTCCATGTAATAGATAGCATCAGCTCTTCGTAATTTGATTTCGCTTGGATTATAATGAGGTGACAGCCGCCGCCTATCAAGACCGCAGGTAGGTAAAGCTAATTGTTGAGAAAAGAAATTGTTTTCTTCTATGTCTTTACGTGTCTTCATCTGGATGTTGTGTCGATGTACTCAGCTTGTTTGTGGGGTTTGTAAGAGCATGCTTAGCATTTTAAGTAGCATTTCATGGAATCCTAACAAAGTAAGTACTTCTCATTATAATTATAGTTGTAATTACGGTTAATAGATAGGAATCGGCATAGGTATACGTCAAAAGCTAGGGTAGCAACCAAAATATCAATTTGGACACGACCAGTTAAATATTAAGTAGTTTGCATATATAATTGACTTAAATTATTTTTGTAATCCTTATTAAAAATGTCCTTTACGTATTTAACCTACAACGACACTTAAGTGTTAAATCTTAATCATAAACTTTACTTCTGTATTAAGATACGGTATTCGATTCCACGTCCAGCTTAAATAAATAATAACCAAACAATGGCATTAAACCTCACTAAAAAACTAGCGGTAAAGCGGGAAGCTGTATATTTAGGTATCCATACATGTGGGCCGATATCGTTAAGGTACGGAATTATTTGTTGTTCAACTCCCTTCAGGGTCACCCTCCCTCAATAAGCTTTTTCGAGGTTTTCCTTAGTCCTCGCAACTGACAAATGACAGGAAGGTATCCTAAACTTAGGTCTGGAAAGTTTCCCTCCCAAAATTCCTTTCCCAATTATCATTTAATTGCATATGCCACCGCCAATGATACTGTACGAACTAAGATACTGTTAAACACGATTCAAAAAATCTTTTGTGTTCTATTCATATTACTTTCTCTACCTGTTCTGCATACAAATAAAGAGATTATTCTTTTATCTACTTCAAGCTAATCGAGATAAGCATTACCAGCACATGGACTTATTATTTGCTTTCTTGTAAGCAGAAGGGAAATATGGGAATACGCTAGACTAAAGCACTAATCAAATCTTTTAAAAACTGGTCCATTGTGATTCTATTGAAATTCGATTCTCTTTACATGGCCAAAAGTAAATCAAAAGATATATGAAACGAATGGGGAATCCCGTTTGGGAAAAGTTTCAGTAATTTAAAATTGAAGCTAGTAACAAAGTATCTCGGAAATGCTTAACTCCACAAAATTATACTAATTGTGTGTTTTAATAAGATCTGCTCTTTTTTTTTTGCGTAAAGTTTTTTCTACCTCTTACGGTTTCAGTTATCAAGAATAAAAATGTCTTTCATAGGCTGTTCGCACAAAATTCAAGATATATATTCCATTTGTCATGAAAACGTCTTAAACATGTCATTTTAATCAAAATCGTTAGTGTCATTTTTGAGAAAATAAAAACTTTTGAAAATGTTCCATGTGAAGGGTAGTTTGGGGTAGGGAATTGTTTTGAAACCCTGTGGAACTTAAATATCAAATATGATATTTAACCAACTTTTCACTGTTAAGCCATGCGGTTCACAGACACACGCGGATATACACACGAAATTTTTCTAAAAATACTTCTTTTATTCGGGGGACTCAAAACATATACATTTTCGGTCAAATTTCGTTATCGCATTTTTGGTAGAATACAATATTCTCTTTACCTACTATATACGTAGTACATATAGAGAATGTGAAAAATAAAGGCAGATAAAATACAATGGGTTTGAAACTCAAGTTTTAATTTTATAACGTTTGGAAAGGTCTCTCAAATTATGACGAAAAAATATAACTTTGACTGTCTTCATTGTGAAATGGTCAGGGTGGCTCTGTTATCCCAGAGATCCTGCGTTCTATTCCCTGTTGGTATAAGGGAATTCATCTTAGATCAGAATCATTCCATACTCTCCGTGGACTGTAGAATTGCATGCAACTGTTCCAATCCAATCAGAGAATTAAAATCATAATTAGTTGTTTCTAAAGTCAAAGCTCACGATATCACCATACAAATGATATAGTGCTCCTAAAATGAAACTCTTTAAAAAATCTTATGTGCTCCATTCACATGACTTTCTCTGCATTACTGTAACAAACTATACATAATAAGCTTATTCTTCTATCTACTTCATGCTAATCGAGATAAACATTAGAAGAAACGGTCATATTATTTAGTTCCTTATAAGTTTTCCCCTTGGAGAAACATTTAAATATTTTAACAAGGAATATTTCAAAAACGGTCAACTCTACAAAAAAGAAAAAATATGTATGATATAAATTGTGTGTTTTAAGGAGACCTACTTTCTGTGGAGTGAGTTTTTGTCTATCTCTTTCGGTTTAATAGTTGTGCATAATTTTAAAATATCCATCTGGTATAAAGAGGTCTTCTGAGGCTAATCCCAGAAAATTTAGGATATGTATTTTATTTGGCATATAAATATCTTAAATACCTATTAAGAGATTTTAATTAAAATCGTTAGAGCCATTTTTCAGAAAAACAAAATTTTCGAAACTGTTTTCATGTAATGTTTGTAAGCGGGGGTGGCAATTTTCTTGCAAATCATCGTCACATCTTTGGAAGATTCTGAACTTAAATATCAATTTTTGGTATTTAACGGACTTTTCGTATTTGAGCTATGCTGACCACATGATCTTTTTTTTTTTATTTTTGATTCAGGGGATCCCAAAAAATGCACTTTCGGTGAAAACCCGGTATTGGATTTTTGGGTGGAATACTATATACTTCCTCTGCACAATTTACATACTACGTGAGGAGAAAGTAAAAATTGTAATCTGAATGAAAATCTGTAATGCAAACAAGTTGGTAATATTTTGCTATTACTTTGTAATACAATGCACCAATAGGAGCGAGGGACTACTTAATAGCACGGCAACAACTCTTATAATGGACCATACACCTCTATTTCTATAAAAAGTAGATTCGTATCGAAATATCTTTAACTTCTGCTTGTTTTATAGTATCAAATTTTGCTTTATGTGGAATGCCTTTTTTAGTTTCTTCTCTAAGTCTGTGGCTCATTTATGTTGGGAAACGAAATTGTAAAACAGCCATTGAAAGAAACAGTTTGGCAAATGCGCACACACAGAGACTATCTGCTTTGACTTTTTTTTTTTTTTTTTTTTTTTTACATTTTGAAATATGTGGAACGTTTGCTTTTCAAGGCGTTTCAATGTGTTAAATACTTTTTTTTAATCATTGTGTTGTTTCTAAAGTTTAACAACCGATTAGAAAAAGTTTCAAGTAACCGAATTAATAAAAAAACTCCTGACTTTAATACTCCTTTAAGTATTAAAATATGATTAATATTACTTATCAAAAATAATTAATTAGTTATTAACTTTATCGGCTGCTTCTTAAACAAAAACGTTAGCTCTTAAAGGATAACTCTCTCTGGTGTCATATATGATGATAAACGAAAACATAACTGTCCACATACAGATGTTTAACAATTTAGGCAGTTAAATAGGCAATTTCAAACAGAATTACATTAAAAATAAAATACAAATATTTAAATATATATCACAAGCCACGAACACTAGCAAAAAAAAAGCAAGGAGAGACATGATATTAAAGTTGTATGCCTAATGTACCAGTAGGGCCCTTTGAAGTGAATGTTGGAGGTTAACAAGAAAAGAAATCAGACACGAGACGAGATTTAAAGAGGGGTAGCAGGTTATATAAGTCTAGGCAAATGAAGACATCAGAGGAGAACCAAACAATTACGCAGAATATGAATTAAAGAATAAAAGAATGTGAGACTACTTCCAGCATGCACAAAATATGCATGTTTACCAGATTCCATAACAGCTAATAAATACAGACCAATAGCAAAAAGAACTCAAAGACAGTCAGCGATGAGACACAGAGACCAATTCACAATTTAAGCACGGAAAAGGTCAATGGGCTTAAACCACGAAGTTGATAATGAATTCTGTTCGTGCAATGGTGTATAAGTTAGTTCATGCGTACAGATGGACAAAGTGAAGCTAATAGATGTTCCGACAGTTGCGAAAAAATGAACGACTTTCAGCAAGAAGATGTGCTTAAGCACTAGAGAAAGCTGGAGTTTATTGGAGCCAAATAAATGGAGAAAGTTACTGCGGTGTTAATTTGTTAATGTGATTCCAGTAACATGTAGCTTGCATTTCCTTCCACCATCCATCCTCTACTGGGTAAGGTAAACCTATTACTTACGTCACTGAAAAGTGTCCAAGTGAAAGAATTCTACCTACTGCAAGGGCTCTGTTCATCAGATTAAGTAGTTATCTTACTACTGCTATAACGTGGTCCACTTAAAGCCAAGGTGTTTGTAGTAGCATCTACCATTTGCTGACCTAATTTTCATTCTCCCTTAAATACTTAACAGAAACATAACTATAATTTTGTTTTCTTTTTCTGTTTTAATTCTATTTTATATCTATAGCATTCATTTACTTCGAAAAAGCATTTGAGTTTATGAATAGAGAATGATTAGGGAGTATAATGGATAAAAAGGAATATCCCCCTCATATAGTAGAAGTAATTAAACATTCATATAGAGATACAAAAATTATTATACATGCAGGCACGTCAAAATCAGAAGAAATTAAAGTGAATCAAGGAACAAGACAGGGATTTAGCCTCTCCCTCCCCCCCTACACTATTTACGTGGATGACCTGATTAAGGTTTGGAAAAAGGAAGTGAATAAAGGAATAAAATTCAATAGAAATGAAAACTTAAATATGATTTCTACGCTGACGATATAATCATAATACAGAAGAATGAAGAGAACCTTCAACTTTCCATGTATAAAATGTATTTACTAGGAAACGCTTACAATCTAAATATATCCACAAAGAAAACAAATATCGAGGAAAATACTCTGTAAGATCTAAAATAAGTACTGAGAATAAACGCCTGGAACAGCTCTCAAACTTCAATTGTTTCGGCTGTGATGTAAGTTTTGGTGTAAATAAGGATCTAGCAAGAACATTAAATAATAAAACAAGCAAAAAAAGAAATTGAACTTTTATAAAACCATGGCAGTTACAGTGCTCATGTTTGGAAATGAGTCCAGGATATAAAAAAAGAAGATAAGTATTTATTTTATTTATATTAAGATCTTATCGAGTAAGATTTATTTACATTCTTCGATAAATTAACATCTTTATTTATACAGGTATAATAACCTACACGAGAAAGAGAAAAGAATCAGAATATGTATTCCAATTAGTTTTATTTAATTTCAATAAGATATATATTAAATGTTTATATACATGCTAAAATGAAGGCAGCAGAAATGAGGTTTTTGAGATTAGTTAAACAATGCATCAGGTGAGATTTAATAAGAATTGAAAAAATTCGAGAGGAATTAGGTATATATAAATTACAAGAGAGAATAGAAGAATATAAACAAAATTGGAAAGAACACCTTTATAGAATCAGTGAATAAAGAGTACTGGATTTAATTAGAAGAGACAATCCTCATGGAAGAAGATGTGTAGGGTGCCTAGAAGATGGCAGTAATTGATGGAATGCGAAGACCCCCTGAAGCGAAAAGGAATTCTATTTTATTATTCACAATTCGGCAATATCGTGACGGAATTGTCCGATAAAATACCTCGCTTACAGTAGTGGTGGCCAAAGGTCACATCCCCATTCCATACTACTTTCACTTAACATCAAGCAGATAGTGTTAGAGGGCCGTCCAGTCTAGCTGCATTATTATTGTAGTCAAATACAGTGTCGTATACAGTCAGATAGCAAAGTGTAGTCTCTTCTCCTCAAACCATTCTTACAAGTTAGCAGATGGAGTTAGTAGCGCCGCTCAGACTACTGTCTGCGCTATCTGTGGATAGATGGCAGCACTGGTAATTACCATCTATTTTCAGTTTTGCTATTGTTTTAGACTAAAGGTGAAATTTTGGCTCGTATTAAATATCTAATCCGGTATTTACATTGACGAGTAAGAGAAATTACGAAAAAACTTAGTCTGATTGACTCGCCTATGGGATTTGAATCCAGAACCTCTCAAATGCAGGCCTGGTGTCTGAGTCAACCCGCTCGGTAACTATTTCTGTTCATATGATTCTCTTTCATGTAACTAACTACCTTTATAGTTTACTGCTTTCTGATCTACTTATTGAACACTCACAATAGATATATTATCCACCCATGATAGATTCATAAATTTATTTTCATATATTATAGCATTATTAGATCAAATCTGATGTGTTGCATTCACATATATTTCTCTACCGGTTTTTCTAAAAGCTACAGAGGTTGTGCGCTTTATTTAAAGCTTACGCTGGCTTAAACGCATGGGAGGACGTTACTGACAAACTGGAAAACCCAACTTACTATGCACGAAACGATCATCCGTTCAAAATTAAGGGAAGAAGATTTTATATTGTTGTAAATACAAATGTTAAATTGGTTGGTGATTCTAATTATGAAATTAATTAATCTGAATTGAGAGAAAAATTAATGTTTTCATATTTGTGTAAATAACTATTATATCTAGCTTACAAAGCCATAAACTGGCAGCTGTGATTTATTGTTTATATATCTTGTATACATATATAACTCTGCCACCGGGTGATACCCACTTGCAGAGAAATACATACATACATGCATGCATGCATTCATAAATACATACACACACACACACACACACACACACACACACTTAGAGCTTGTTCGTTTATATGTGTTTGTCGAGATAAAATCTGTTAAATATTTAGACATGTAATATTAGGTCTTGTATGCAGTAAATAAAGCGATAGTTTAGCTTTTTAAAACTGTTGGTATGTGATTGTTTTTTTTTTTTTTCGTTCTATTTCCATGGCCACGAGAAAAATTGTAAAGTATTTGAAGGCTCTAACAAAATTATTATAAATATTACTAAAATAATATCTCAGAAATGGTTAATACCACTTAAGGTTTAAGTGTTGTCCAAAATGCATTCAAATTGAAGAGGACTTTAAAGGCTATTCGCAGAATATTTAAGATGTGCATTTTATTTAACACAATTGCCTTCATTATAATAGTATTTTGATAAAACTCGTAACATTTTTTGGGAAAACAGAAATAACGAAAATGTTTCCATGGTGTACTTTTGGGGAAGAGTTTTCTTAAAAATCTCGTTTTATTCTTGAAAGACGCAAAATTAAATTGCAAATTGTTATTAGTCAGAAATATAGGTATACTTAACTTTACTAAAAAGATTTAATTAAGTGGACCTTAAAACATGTATTTAACGAAATGTCGATATCGATTTTGGGGGTGAAGTACCATGTTCCAATAAAAGGTAGGGAGACTAAAACTGCCATGAACATTTCGAATGCTTTATTTTCTCCTCATTTTTTACGAAAAGCTTCTTACTTAGTATGTAAATCAAAAGTAGTAATGGTCGTTATTATTGTTATTATTACTTTACTATTTTCATGTTAATTCCTTTATATCTGTTTTAATGGCTCGTTTCTAAGATACGATATTGAACAAAAATATTTTGATGCGAGTAGATTAAGGGGTAGGGGAGTCATTAGCAGAATGAATCAGGCCGGATTGTGTTATGCATGATTACATTTGGGGCAGAGTGAATGTATTGGCAGCACTGTGACACAATCGGCCCAATCATGGCTGGGGAGGGAATACCGGCTGGAGACACGGGTTCGCACAAATCCCGTTAATTATTTATATCGAATTTCGTCAACATGCATATCCAGGTTCGTTAGGGCGCCGGCCTATGTGCGTGCCAAATGCAAAGAAGATCAATCCACGTCAAAACACGATAAAAATGAAAAATGTCACATACATACGGCATTTGTTTACATCTGCCACTGCCAGTTGAGTCATTTATTTTTGTTCTTTTATCTTCAAACTTTAAAAATAACAATTTAAATGTGGTTTATCTATGCATAAAATAAAAATGTACTGAGTCTCTTTGCAATATAAATTTTGAATATTCCGTATTCGATTACATTCATTCAGGATTTTACAAATAGGAAAAGGTAGATTAAATTAAGACAAGCTTAAGGATATTATCTAAATGTCATACAAAGTTTTTCCCAATGCAAAAATTAGGACTTAATTTTTTATTTTTTTTATAAAAATGTTTAAAGTTTAAATTTATAAATTTGTGATGATTTTAATTATAGTGTATTCTACAGTGTCAAAATATCTTATATACTTGATAAGTGTATAAATTAGATATATTATTATATGTGAAATGTCTAATGCAATAACTTTTATATGCAGCTGTTAGTATCAAAAATATTTAAAAAGTGACCTATATGAGCAACACATTACATTTGTTCAAATGTTTGAGTTTTCAAAACATGTACAAATTAATTCAAAAGCCATAAACAGCTATTATATGTTATACCATCAAGTTTCATCACGCCATGACGGTATATTTGGGATGCTAGTTACGCATTTTCTAATCAAGAATTTACTTGAATGCGAGTTCACCACTTTGTGCACTTGGTGGCGAGTGATCAACTTGTCATTCATCGGTGCAACTATTGGACGAAATCACGACTCGCGGACGTGAAAAATGGCGATTTTCACTACATGTTTTGAAAATCCCTGAATGAAAAAAAAGTAGTTAAAGGTCCATGTGTGTATGGATGTGTGTGTATAACATGATTATAAATATCCCCAAAAATAGCCAGCGATTTTGATTAAAATTCCATATATAAGATATTTCTATGACAAACGACATATATATCTTGAATTTTCTGGGAATAGCCTCCGAAGACCTCTTTATTCTGGATTAATTTTGCATAACTGGTAAACCGTAGATATTGAAACAGTATACACAAAAATGTAGATATCGTTAAAACACACCGAGAACTGAGAGAACAAAAAGAGAACCGAATTTCAATTGTATCACATAGAGTCTGCTTTAAAAGATTTGACTATCGCCACTTTAGCTTAGTGTATTCCCTTATTTTTCTTCTACTTACAAGGAAGCAAATAAAAACATCAATTTTGTTAATGTTTATCTCGATTAGCTTGATATAGGTATAAAAATAATATTTTGAAAGAATAGTCTGTTTGGAAAAAAAGTATAGAAAGACGTAATTAGAATCTGTTAGTACTAGTACTAGTTTTGTTATAATATATTTCTAAGCTTAAAAACAAATTTAGAGGGATCTTAGTCACTTAATTCTTTTTTAAATTCACTTTAGTGTGATTAAGAGATAAACATTTTCAACAAGTATCTTTGATAATTTAGCATGTCGAGTTGTAATGTTTTGTCGTTTCTTTTTGTTTTTCCAAATATTTGGAAAAGCCGCTTAGTAAGCTTTACTCCAGGGAAAGTTATTTTGTTTGTACGCCTCGGAGTTTTAAGGATTAAGATAAAACAACAATAAAATTACACGTTAGTACGTTTTTCCTCCGTTATCCAGGAAAGCGTCACCCTGGAATGGTCGCTGAAGTGCTTAAAGTTACGCTACAAAATTTTGGTTTTAAAAATTGCCTTTGTAATCTCAGCTCGTGGTCATAACTCTTTAAGTCCAGTACTTATATTTTTATGTCACAGAAGACGTAGAGGCGAGTTTATAAACCAGTGTTTGTGTTCCCGAGTTAGCCCTCGCCCTGAAAAACTTTTCCACCCCCCATTTGATAACCCCCGTTCTAGTGGCTAGCTTGTGATCAACAGCTTCACGAGAGAGAGAGAGAGAGAGAGAGAGAGAGAGAGAGAGAGAGAGAAGAAAAACGCTGGTATAAACATTTTATGTCACATTCACATGACTTTCTCTAGCTTCTATTTGTGGGCATACTATCTATTTTATAGATACAAATGCAAAATGGCCTGGACGCTCTTAGCTAGCCTTAACATTCCGTTTGACTGCATCCGTGTTTGAGAGATCTGATTTCTCATCCGTTAGTCACAGGTTCGATTCTGGACGTGGTGTAATGCTTACCATACTAACTTCATATACACAAGGTCGGACGTAAAAATCCTTAGCATGGCTTCCTTCGGAACCGAAATAAAGCCGTTGGTCCCGTTTCGTTTTACGGCACGTAAAAGGACCTCAAGCCTGATATAAAAGGCGTCTGAGCATAAGTATGCGATATTTCACGCCCAGTATAGAATGGGACGCTGTAAACCGCAGCAGTTGAAGAGCGTCCATATATAAAACTCCATTTCCATTTGGATGACGGGGGGGGGGTCTTTCTTTAGCCAGAATCATTCTTACATTCCTTTAGAGTCTTATTAGGTATATAAGAGTATTTATTAATGTACATGTGTTTGAAAATACTTATAAATGGTTTAAAAAAAAAAAAAAACACGTCAAAGATTTTTTTTTTCATGTCGAAGGCCCCGAAAGTGTTAAAGGGAACAAATGAAACAATTTAACAAATCTGTAGTGTTCCATTCAGATACCTTTCTCTACCTTTTCTGGAAACAAATTATTCTTACAAAATCATGCTAATTGAGACAACCACAACCAGAAATGATCTTATTGCGTGCCTCCTTGTAAGTAGAAGGGAAATAAGGAAATACACTAGGCTAAAGCGATTATCAAATCGTATCAAAACTAGCCACTATGTGAAAAAATTGAAACTTTCTTGTCTTTACCTGGAGTAAAACAAAAGAGAGATAAAACTGCTAATGGTTTGAGAAAAGTTTAAAATTAGAACCAAAACAGGGTATATCTCTGAAATGGTTAGGCCAAAAAACAAATAATGTAACATTAGCTGTGTGTTTTACATTTTTAGAGCAGAAAGTTTAGGTCTATCTCTTACTATTTTACAATTATGCAAAGGTCATTCAGAATAAAGGGAACTTCAGGTGCTATTCCCGAGAATATACATTTTATTTTCCATACAAACATCTTTAATACACGGCATTTTAATCAAAATCGTTAGTCATTTTTCGAAAAATAAGACAAATAAAGGGTAGTTTAGGGAGGATTATTCCAATATATAGGATAAGACACGAAATTGAATACTACTTTATGGGATATTGGGATTAATAGATAATACTTGAAGTTTTGGCGGGGAAGATTACTAAACTGAATAATTTTTTCAAAATCCTTATTTTATCTGTTTACTATTAATTATAAAAATAATACATATTTTGGTAAGATTATTTTGCATCCTTGGAAGATATTAGTATTAAATATCTCGTTTGGTGTTCAACGGACTTTTCGGTTTTGAATATGTTGTCCCCCCCCCACACACACTCATGCTTTTCATAGATTCAGCGCTCCTCAAAACATGTATTTACAATGAAATCCGTATGGAATTTTTGGGTGGATAAATATATTTTCCTCTTATGTACATTTTACATATGTTCTAGAGAAGGTAAACTGGGTACATCGAGAGAAACAACCGAAAATCGATTGTACGTGAAGAAAGACAAAGTATTGAAAATATAGATATCTATAATAATAATAATATTAATATAGTGTTAGTAATATTTCTTTATTTTCCACCATTAGTAAATACATGATTACAATAGGTTTAATAGTATTTCTGGCTTCTGGTTGATGCCGCGTCATCGTATTTTTTAATTAAAGCAATGTTTTGGCCCCTTGTTGGGGCCATCTTCAGGGCTACTCGCGATGTATTCTCCTAGATGTCACACTTTTTATATTATCCATGCTTGATTTATCCACCTGACATATCAATCCGAGGTGCAAAAACCGGCCGGTATTTTATATTTCCTCGTGGCTCCGTGGTATAGATCATGCGGAACTTTTTCTAGAATATATTTACTTGGGGATGCATTCTTGGTTAAACATGATATCAAGTTTTTGGATGTAATGCAATACCTTCTCTACATACTATCTACCTTGTAAAGAAAATAAAAGACCATAATGGAGATAAAAATTACATTTGTACCGCATCTAATCCATATAGAACATTCCAGCTTAAAAGGTTTTTATTCATTCCTGCGCGAAAGAAATTCCTCAACGTCTTTACATCAAACGAGCATCCTCGCCTGTAAGGAAAAAGTAATTCGCTATTGTAAATTAAAGTCACGAGCTTTATTCGAACACCTGCAATTAAATGAGATAGATCGGCAATTTACTTCTACCTTACTTCACACACACACACACACACACACACACACACACACACACACACACACACACACTACTTTCAAATTACCATTTTCCCCCTTATCTAATATACTGCCCTCTTAATGTTATCTAATAAAGTGTTAGTACAGTTTTGGGAGGTCAAAAGAAGAACTTATGCCAGATAAGACATTACTTGTACCGTATACCACAGCGTGCTAAGCTAGATGGCTTCGGGGTAGCGTCTGAAACTCACTATAGAGAGGTTCCGGATTCGATTCGCGTCTCCTGCTCACTCTGGCTTTGGGGTTTTCGTGGTTGTCCCTAGTCAGTAGGCGAATATAACATGATTTACTTTCCCTCATTTACTCTTACCTTCACAGCTTACTAGGGTTCGTAGTATAAGCCGGCGTCGGGCAGATGATGCAGATATTCGAGGGAAAGAGTAGATACTATTCGTGGACTCTAGAGAGCTGATTGGTGGACAGGTCGCTCATGTCCTCTCTAGACCACTTCATCGGGTCTTTGAGCTAGAACTGCTTAGAGACTTCGCGCGACTCTGTGGCCTGTAGCCTCCTGTGGGGGTTTAACTGGTCCCATTCTCCTGGGTGGAGTAGCCGCAATAGATCTATGCATGTATCTTGCGCGAGTAGTGCTCAGTTGTCTATTAACTATACTTATATCAATTCGTTTAGCTGTTTGCTAACATTGGAAAGTTCAACTTTTGTTGGGTGATAAAAGGCATCCAGATTTCTTATTCAGGAATAAACTTTAAATTCTGACTTTTTCTGATATAATAAAGGATGCAGAAATTGTTCCTATTTAAATTTACATTCGTGCAGATATTCTTAAAATGTCGGTATTTTAATCAGTCATTAGAGCCATTTTTGATGAAATTAGAAATAACGAAAATGTTTCTTCTAAAATCTATCCACCATACAACTACAACGAGTATCACGAGCAGAAACGTCGCAATATGGCAAGCAGTTAGAGCGACGTTGAATAAATAGAATAAAAATTGTGAAAAAGCTTATTCGTCTAATTCATGCTAATCGGGATACATAAGCAGATATTGTGTTATTTTACCTGCTTTCTTATAAGTAGAAGCGAAATAAGGGACTACATGAGGCTAAAGCGATAGTCAAAATCTTTTAAAGGCTGTTTGCCTTGTGGTTTCTTTGCGTGAAAAATTCCCGTATGAGAAAAGTTATGTATTAAAGCTGAAACAAGATAAATATCTCGAAAACGGTCAACTCTACAAGTAATGACATAAATCTTATGTTTTATGGACATATAATTTTTGCAGTAACTCTATGTGTATTTCTTACGGTTTACCAATTATGTAAAATTCACAAAAGTTTATCTAGAATGAAGAGGTCTTTTGAGGCTATTCTCAGACAGTTCAAAATATACATTTTATTTGTTCTGTATATATCTTTAATATATGGCATTTTAATTAGAATCGATAGAGCCATGTTTTGAGAAAATGAAAATGTTCGAAACGTTTACCATGTAAAGGGTAGTTTGGGGTGGAAGGATTTTTCTCAAAAGTTTCTAGTCATATTCGTGAAAGATACTAAAATTAAACACAAACTTTGGTATTTTCTCGACTTTTCGTTTTTGAGTTGTGTTCACAGACACATATACGCACACCAACATGGACCTTTTTCTAAAAATGTGTTTTGGATACAGGGGTTGCTAATGCATGTATTTCCGGTGATAAGTCGGGTCGAATTTCTGGGCGGAGTGCAACAATATCTTCTCTACCTACATGCCATGTACTATGTAGAGAAAGAAAGAAGAATACATATGTGAACATCATTGACGTGCAGCTGTTTCTACGTAAAAGCTGCCGCTATCACCTTAGATGTTAAACGCGGGATATTGATAAGGATACATATATTTTGTAGATTTCATAATTGTTAGTGAAGTTATTTTGTATAAAGTTTCCATATCTAGAGCAGAAATTGCAGGCAATGCTCACTGACAAAAGACAGATGTATTTATTTTGAAGATATGAAGCGTCTGTTGAAGACTGCAGTGTACATATGTACTGAAGTGGAATGGACCTTCCTTTCTTTTGTTCACGTGCGAAGTGGGCAGGTGGGTGGGTGTATGTATGAGAGGAAGTGGAGGGGGGCGGAAGAGGATGTATATATTTTGGCAATCCCCCTCCCCTCCTTTACACAATTGCACCCGCTTTACAGCAACCAATGACCAAGTCTGGTCTCGCTCTTTTTTTCCCTCAGCAAAAGCTTCCCACCCCACCCACACACAAAATTGGCGAATGAGGTGTCGGATTTTTTTTCCCCTTCTTCCTTTTCTTTACCCTCCTCTTTTGCTTAACGTTATTTTTTTCTTTCCTGGAGAGTAGTGCAAGAATGGCACAACTGCAGCAAGCCGATGCTTTGTAAAATAAGCCTGACGTATACATGTAATTAAAAAAAATTATAAGCCATGAGATAAACAAAAAACTTAAAGCGAATGGTGCCGAGGGTTAAAATTGATCCGTTCTAGATTCTGAATAAAAAAAAGTTAGTTTTTGTAATCTGTTCTGGTACCATTCAAATCTATTTGTCCCAGTTTTGATTGCCAAATGAAGCGTGGGGATTTTTCATCATTCAGAATTAGTCTACTCTCCTTAGAATTCCAAATTGTGAATAAGAATACTATTTAATCTTTTAAAAAAAAACACAAATTACACAAACCCAAGGTAATCGAATGAACGAACAATTGTTCCAAAGTCAAAGCCTATCTATCCATCTACTGTGAGATAACAGCACAATTTCGAGATATCTCTAACCTAACCTATGTTGATCAATTAAATTTCGAATTAGCAAGTTCGCCTCTATATGCACACAGTGACGACTCAACTCGTTGCCCATAGACGACATCAGAGAATGAAATCACGACTTGCGGAGAGAATTTTAGCGCAGGGACCTTTTGTTTAGTTTACTAAGGTTCGATATCTCCTTTTAAGGGGTGTTCGGAGATTACCTTAAACTAAAAGCACCCAAAAATTAATTTACCAATGATAATTGTTTCTAGATAAATATTTAATAATTACTAATCCATAGGGAGATTTACGCCAATTTTATTTTTGTATTTCGGATATCAATTTGTGAAAATTGTCAAACATTATTTTGTGTGCTAATACATTTTAATGTTTTAAGAGTTGTGAATCTATATAACGGTGCGGACATTAAAATCAATGAATTGATACTCAACACAGCAGTGCAGTTTTGAAACTTAAAACCATCACTCTACCTTTAAACTATTTTTCTCTTTATCATTATTATTATTATTATTATTATTATTTTCACTCAAAATGTTTCTTGCGGTGTAAATTTTGCTAATTACTTTGACGTTATTATACGCGAGTGAGTATGGTTTCATTGTTGATGCATTATTCACCATGAAAATTGAGCTTTATTGATAGTTCTAAAGCATACTGTTCAAAAGCCAATAATTGGTAGTCTTACATCTTAATTTCATTTTTATTCAATAATCTCATATATGATTTGACTAGGAATCATGAAAGTATATTTTCATGTATTTTCCTGTACGCTGTTGGCGAACTGTAAAGATCTGATGTGTTCCATTCACATACCTTTCTCTACCTGTCCGGCCAAAAAATGATTCTTAGGTAATTTAATTGTGCTTTCAAACTTAACCTATGACCTGGAAAAAATTACTTAAAAGCTATCAACTCTCATGGTATTACTGAAGAATTGCGAAGCCAGTTTTATGCAGTAAGCGTATATACATACCTATATACCGGAATTTATTTTTTAAGTAATTTGTTTTATTTGTAAATTATATAACTTTGTAAGACAAGTATGTTTAAAGTATAAAATTGAAATTTGTTTACAAACTGGCTCCAAGGAAACTTTCTAATGGAACATATGTTACTTTCTCAGGAACTAATTAAGGAAACACTCTGAAATGTTATAAGGTTTTTATTCATATAGGTATCACAAATATCTGTTACAAATATCAACCTAAATGTTATTTCATGTAACTAAAAATGGTATAAAAAAACTCTGTAATATCGGAAATTGTCACGTGAAGGAAATATTCAAATACTTTAAAGGACAAAGGTAAAGCTCAAAACTCTAAGCGAGAATGTATAAAATATCAAATTGATAGTAAGTTCATGATAAGAGGTTGAGAAAATTGTTTTCATGGGGGGGAAAAAGCCTTCAGTTCTATTTTTAAACCAATGAAGATGTTTATACTAAAATAAAATAGGTAAAAGACAGCGGCTGACAATGAAACTTATAGACTGATAGAAATGGCAGCATTATTTTCAACTATGCTGCTTAAGCCACATTGCACTGAAGCTGCAAGCGGCATGACAATTGGCACTCGAAACATTTTTCCCTCAAGTGGCTCATGCCTATTTTCTCTCTCTCTCTCTCCCCCACTTCTACATTTTCATTCTGTCCATAACACTAGGCGTCAAAATCAGAAGGGTGTGAATTGAAGTGAAATGAAACGAGAGCATGCCAACCCCACAAGCGATCAAAAAGATGGCGAAATAAAAGTGTAGGGGCCAATCTGTGTGGTAGCGAAAAATGTGTCACAGACGTTATTTGCAAATCTATGAGAAAATTGATTTATTGGTATTAGATGTGTTTCTAGTCTTTTTACTTTTTGTACCACTTTAATATAATAAGTAGACCAACAAAAATTATACATCAAGATTTCAGGGATGGTACACATTATAATGGCTAACGATAAAAGATAAGCATTTTTACTTTCTCAACCACATATGTACATAATAGCATTCCATTAAAAATTTCGATATCGAGATATCAGCGAAAATAGATATAGATGACAAATTGCATTACATTGCACAAATTTGTGCCCTGTTTTGAGATTAGACACAAAGTCAAACTCTAGGGTATAGTTCAAGTCAGAAATTACATTTATTGATTATTCTTGATATCTATTATTAATACATTTATTTACAAAGATTATCTCTGATATTGAATTTTTCAGAGGGGTCAGTTTTGCATTATTTACAATTACATTTCTGTTGCCAAAAACCAATCCGTACAATACACATTCTTAGAATATTCATGAATATTATATTTACAGCACTACATTAATTATTACTAGTATTTTTATTGAATGAAATCCCGCTCTGTAAAAAATACATAACTTGAATTATCTGGGAATAGCTTCTGAAGTATAGTTCATTGGATAAATCGCAAAACGTAAGAGATAGAGAAAATCTTACCTCAAAAAATGTAGATGTCATAAAGCATACATTTATGTTAAGTACACACTTTGGAGTTATTCGTTTATGAGATATTCCTAGTTTTTGGTTTAATTAATATTTCTCAATTGAAAAACCGTTATCATCACATAGCGACCAGCTTTCCTGGAAATTTCATATAACAGAAATATGCAAACAGTTGTTAAAAGTTTTATTTCTTTTAAGAAGACTTAGAATGTGTGTTTTCATTAGCATTTCCAAGTATTTTTGCTCCAGAAAAAGGTTCTTAAAACAAGTGAGAATTGTGTTTATCGCCAACATTGTGGACATTTTTTTAAAGAACTTGGAATTTTAACTGCGGCATCTTTGTATGGACTTGCCTGCTTGATTTTTGTTCATTTCTAAAAGACAGACGAGGTTATGTTTTCTGATATACATACCCATGATACAAGGGGTAAAAATAAAATGGTACCACCTAAATGTCACAGAAACCTCTTAGTTGATACAGAAATCGTTTTTCATCTGTATCTTGGAATGAGATTACATAATAAAATTACCTTTAAATGTAAGACAAATTGTTAATACAACTTATTTTAAAATTAGTGTACAAAAATGAAAGATGCATTCTGCCGAAACTTATTGCACTGTATGTATGCTAAATGTTGAAATAAATTACCATTATCATTAACCGAGATTCTAACTCGGAGCCTATTAATGTGAGACAGACCTTTTTATTGCTTTCTCTGCACATACTATGTACATAATATATAGAGGAACAATCGTATTCCACCCAAAACTTCGATGTCGAGATTTCACCGGAAAAAATATTTTTGGGTCCCCCTTTTTAGGAAAAGGTCCGTGTATGTGTGTGTCTTTTAACAGCATATCTTAAAAAAACGAATAGGCCGTTAAATACCAAACTTGATATTTAGATTTTGTATCTTCCGAGGATGCCATACGAAGATTTTTAAGAAAATCCCCCCCCCTCCTACACACAAACTACCCTTTACGTGGAAAAATATTCTATAATTTTGATTTGATTAAAAATGGGTCTAAGGATTTTCGTTAAAATCTCCTGTAACTTAAATCGTAATTACATCCCAAATAAAATGTTTATCTTGAATTTTTTGGGAATAGCCTCTGAAGATTTCTTTATTCTAGATGAATTTTGCCGAAATTTGCTTAATTACTAAACCGTAAGAGATAGAACAATCGTATAGATATCGTCAAAACACACAATTTATGTTCTTTACGTTTTAAAAATTTGAATATCACTTTAGCCTGGTGCATTCCCTTAGTTCTCTTCTAGTTATAAGGAACTAAGTAATAAGAACATTCTGTTAATGTTTATCTAGATTAGCATTGTGTAGAAAGAAGAATAATCTTTTGTAAGAAGTTTGTAGAGCAGCTAGAGTGTAACCATCAGATTTTTTTTTAATTCAGAGAGTCCAATGAACACAATGAATCAGTTATTAAGCACCAACAGAAATAATCAGAAACATTATGGTTACAGTTTTAACGCAAACCTAGACAGACTGACGCGAATGTTCTCAAGTGTAGTCTATAGGTCGACCTTTTCTTTTGCTACAACTTTTTCTAAACGATGTCCATCTCACAATAGCTTATTTATTTATTGTTAGAAACGCAGTCCAGTATGGAATAGACTTGCAGATATAAGGCGATCGTTAATTTCTCCGCTGCACGTGGCAGTATTCCAAGCCTTGATGTATATTTCTTTTGCCTGGAGTCGTTTTCTTCTCCCACATCCGGCTTCCAAGCGGTTTCTTAGCATTCTTTTAAATGAAAAAAGAGATTCAGCGATACGCTAATCCAAGATACAGCGCTTCATGTTATGATGTGTGTAATAGCTTTTGGTCAATGGTGTAGGTAATCTGTTACTTTGATAAATGATATTATTCTCATTTGTTATACATAAACCTGTTTTCAGATGTTTACTTTTATTGTCTCTGCACTTGCTGCCTCCATAATAAGTAATACTGCTTACGTGAACTCCACATTTCAAATGAAATGCAATGAAAATTAAAAATCGAAACCTGGCGGGAAAATCTAGAGGACTGTTTACTCGCTCTATAGTATAGTAGAGAAATATAACATTTGAATTAAATATCTGATATATTCCATACACAGAACGTTCCCTGCATCTCTCTAACAGATTATTGCTAAAAAACTTATTCTATCCACGAAAAAAATGCATATGGCTATAAATTGTGTGTAACTCACGATTTACCAGTTATCCAAAATCCATCCAGAATGAAGAGTTCTTCAGAGGCTATTCCTAGAAAATTAAAGGCATTCATTTCATCAGACATGTAAATGTTTTAATAAAAATCTTTAGAGAACATTTTTGAGAAAATCAAAATGTTTAAAATACTTTCTAGCTAAAGTGTCTTTTGGGGTAGAGGAACTTTCTTCAAAATCTTCCTGTCCTGTCCTACAATGCATATTTCTGGTAAAAATTATTTCATTGGAATATTTTAAGCGCATAATTACAAACAAAACGCAGAAACAAGTTTGTTCATCGGAGGCTGGCCCGTAGCTCAGTCGGTAGACAATTTGCTTGCTGTGCGAAGGGTTCCGGGTTAAATTCTCGGCTGGGGCATAGGGATTTTTCTCTAGCCTAGATTATTTTTTATCCTCCCCAGAGTCTGGAAGTATGAATGCGAGCTGAAGATGTGTGTGATCTAATGATTAAAATTAAAATATAAATATAAACCCAAGAACATTATTATATGAGTTAAGACCATTGTCGATAGACGACGTTCCAAAGTGAAATTTCGCCGATATGACTACGTAGTTAAAGGCGAGGTATGAATGCAACAATGAAACAAATAATTAATTCAGAAGTCTTTATTTTTATTTCATTTTATGCTTTATTATTATTATTATTATTATTATTATTATTATTATTTTAAGTTTAAGGAACTGTATATTTTTAAAAATGCTTCACGTGTCCTATTACAACAATACATTTAGACAGTAGAAACCTGATATGAATTTTGATACATGGCAAAAATACCAATCGATTTTTCAAATTTCACAGATGCATCACCTTATAATAAATAATGCTTTTTGTGAAATTAAATTATTCAATACTGGCGAAAAATAGCAACAAATAACATGGTTCTGCATCTCGTTTCGGAGCTTTATCACAAAAATAATGTTGCTCTGATGGTTATGTGATGCGTTGCAGAGACAAATTTCATCCCTTTCAACCCCTTCCCCACACCGACAATTTTTTTTTCAATCGTTCATTCGTCCATGCTAGGTGTTTGAATATTTCAGGAACCCATCAATCAATCAAATTCACCGAAAATTACTCCATTCCATTCGGTTTTCGATAATGGCGGTCTTGGGCTCACATCCCGGTGAAGGTAATACTCATACTGGCAATTTAAACCCTCACCCCTTTCCCCTCTATGTCCCATGTATTGTTTGAAACGCGTTAGTCCCTGGCATCGATATTTTAAGGCCTCTGTCAGAAGTAATTAAATTTGTACGTATAAAATGAATCAATAAAACTAACAGGAAGGTGGGTGGGAGACCTGCGTAGCCGGGGTTCGAATTCCGGCTCTGTTCACGCAAACTCTTTGTGTGTATGTGTCCCACACACAAATACAGACGCGCTCACAGGTGACTGATTCTCACTACAACGGCTGGAATGTCGTTTTCAATTTCGAAAAGTGGAAGAGAGAAAGTAAACAATGGGGGTGTTGATTATTCATAGTCACCCTAATGAGAAAACGCCATAATACCATGTAGATATTTTTTTATGTTCATGCTCAGTCTTCCATTTTGAAAACAGCGTGACAGCCGTGCCGGTTTTTAAACAAATGGACGCAGGTTCGACTATGCATGGGGTGTTTTTATAAAGGGAAATATGCGGCTTGTTTGCAGAATGCATGTAAACGTTAATGATAGATGCTGATATAATTATACTAAAAACGGGCGTGGTAGTTTCCCTGATGCAGCTGTTGCATATCATCCCTCAACAACAGAAAGTAACAAAGAAAAAATTCTGTGTTCCATTTACAGGTTTTTCTCTACCTGTTCTGCAAACAAATTATTCTTAAAAAAATTAATATTCTATCTACTTCATGCTAATCAACATCAAGAGAATAGCCTAAGCTAAATCCATAGTTAATTCTATAGAAAGCTGGTCACAATGTGATACAGTTAAAATTCGGTTCTCTTTGTATGGCCAGGAGCAAAACGAGAGATATGCAAAGAATGACGAACTCCTGTTGGAGAAAAAAATAGATGTGTTTTAAAACTGAAACCAATAACAAGGAATAACTCCAAAAAAGGTATGACATTAATTGTATGTTTTAGCAGATTTACATATTTTGTGTAGTTTAAGTTTTTGTGTATTGTTAATGGTTCACTAAATATGCAAAAGTCAACCAGAATTAAGAGGTTTTCAGAGGCTATTCCCAGAAAATTCAAGACATATGTAAATGATTCCGAGAGCTTTAGTATATGATATAATTCAAAATCTTTAGTCAGTTTTGAAAAAACAAAATTTTCAAAAATTTCTCCATGTAAAGAGTAATTTGGGGTTGGAGGATTTTCTTGAAAATCTTCGTGTCGCATTCTTGGAAGACCTAAAATATAGTACCACATTAATTTTGTTTATTCAGGGGCATCAAAACATGTATTTCCGCTGAAATCTCAGTATAGAATTTTTGAGAGGAACACAGTACCTCCTCCATCTACAAATAGAGAGAAAGTAAAATAAAAAGAAAAGAAAGAACAAAGAATATATAATAGTAAAAAAAGTTTACCTGTCGTCAATTCATAGGTGTCCCTATGTTATACCTACTATTCATACAAAATAAAAAAAAATGTTATATTCGCATGAGTTTCCCTACACATTCTTAAACATACTATTCTTACAAAAGGGAGAAAATCCATATTAGCTTCCTTTATATAAGGAAGACCATAAAGTTTCAATTTATTTATGAATCTATTATGACAGTTTTAATATTATTTAATAATGACTCAGGTATATCCAAAGGTAACTCTTGCGAGCTATAGAAGTTTCTCCCGAATTCAATCCAGAAATGTTGGTGAGTCTCACATACTATCATATGTACGTACTGTACTCGGAGGTCAATGTACTGTTTTAAGCAAATATAAACAGGATGTTAGCTTCAAAATTGATGCCTCCGTGGTCGAGTGATCAGCGAGGTCCCGGGTTCGACTCCCGGCTGGGGCGGGGAATTTTTCTTTAACCAGATTTATTCCCTATCCCCCACAGAATCTGGAACTATGAATGTGAGAGTGAATATGTGTGTCTGTTAGTAATATAATAATGAGTATCTATTAGTAATATAATAATGATTAACCTAATGTTCTAACCTACAGTAATACGAGTTGTTTCACAAAGTCAAAGCCCCCAATATGACCATTGAAGTTAAAGGGGGCTATACAAATGAAATAACAAAAAAAAAAAACAAAAAAAAAACAAGGAAGTATCATTTTCATTGCATTTTTAGAGCCACCACACGAATGATCTGCAAAAATTTACGAATATAAAATATTCGAAAGAAAGAGGTTGCGGGTTATTTAGCTTTCATTTTCTTTATTTTGACTATTTTCATCACATTTAAACTCAGTGTTTGGCAATACATACATTTGCGACAAAGTCTCTTTAAAATGAATTACATTAAAAACTTCCTGTAAACTACACGACGAATGAATTTTATCTGAATATGCCAATTTTGGATTTAGGAATCCAAAAGCTTTATTTTAAATTCTATACTCGTATTTAAGTTCTGTGCCGAATACTTAATTACTAAAATTGCTCTAAAATATAAAATTACTCTAGAGTTATACTAACTTCAATCTTACTCAATATGTATGTCAAATTAACTTCTAATTCTTATATATAAAATTTCAGTTACGTGATTTCTTATGACGATTATAGGTGGTCTGAAGTACTCTTTCCCTCAAAAAAAAAAAAAAAAAAAAAAAATCACACGAAACGATTTCCCCGTTTTCTCTTGGTTCTTAAAAGGAAGTAGCATTAAAAATAATTAAGGCTCCCTCTGTAATCGAGTGGTCAGCAAGCCCGATTGCCGAAGTCCCGGGTTTGATTCCCGGTGGGGACGGGGAATTTTATTTTAACCAGAATTATTCCGTATCCCCACAGAGTCTAGAAGTATGCTGTGAGAGTTAATATGTATGTGTTTGTGGAAAATAAAGCGATTTAAATCCAACGTAAAGAGCCTACAGACACGAATTGTTCCAAATGCAAAGCCCCCGATATGACCTTAGATGTTAAAGGGGCTGTATACGTGAAACAATAACAAACAAACAAAAAAATTAAAAGTAACCTCAACCAATATATTGAGAGAATGGTTTTAGACCGCGTTGATTTATTTTTGAGATGCGTGATAGAATCCTAATGCCACTACGCTCTCTGTACCCCAGTATGGAGTACATTCCAGTCTCTTCCCACCTTCTCCAAACCGCCTGCGTGGAATTTTTCTTCTCTCACGCCGACGCCTTGCGTCCGCGATTTTTTCCCGCCCAGCAATTTTTTCTTTTTCCTATCTGTTCCATCGCCGCCTCTTGGTTCCTTAGCAACGATTAGTTCTCCACCCACAAGTTGTCTTTTTCTTCTTTCCCTTGACCGCTGCAAGTGGGTGGAGGGTTTTGCGTGCAAATTAGAAGTTTGTATGCTTGTATGTGTGCGCGTGCGAGCGCGCTTATACACATTTTGGCTACGTTCGATGCTGCATTCGAATTTCTTGCTATCCTACAATGGGTTATTAGATCTAGAGTTGTAGTTTTTCGAAATAGAGCAAAAATTGCAAAATGAATTATAATAATTACATTAGTACTTTCACTTTCTTTATTACTTACCTAAACAAATGAATGAGTATATTTAAATATAATAAACATGCATCCATCTCTGTCGTTTGCTAGGTTCAACAGGCAGTTGTGCTTTTATAAAAAGCAGAATACTTAAGTAAGACAATAAAGATCGCAAATAAAAGAAAAGGAAAAAACCAGTACAAGAAAACAAATATATCCAAAAAACTTAAAGAATGGTTGATGTAAATATACACTTTAACAATAAAGATATGTTAGATATGGTATAAATATGCTATACAAAATTCTACCAGAAATGCATGATTTTACATTTCTTTAATCACAAAAACCTTTGTGAAAAGTTATATTATATAGAGCATAACTGAAAAAGTAGGCTAAATAACAATCATGGTATTTAGTTCAGGGCATTCCAAGGCAGCAACACCAAGATTCTCAAAAACATTCACTCCATTCCACCCTAGGCCGCCCGTTACGTGGACAATTTTTCATTATTTTTAAAAAAGACTAATGTTGTTAAAATATCACAAGTTTAGGATATTTTGCATTAGAAATTAATTTATATCGTAAATATTCTACGAATTACCTGGGAAGTCCTCTAAATTATGAATGACTTTGCATAATTGTTGTAAGTAAAGGATAGATAAACTATAATACATATAAAAGTGTCAATACCTCGTTTAAGCACATAATTTATGTCGAATATAATTTTAGTGTTGACCCTTTTCCAGATGCTCTTTGTTACTGGTTTGAGTTTTTAATTACTTATATACTTTATTAAGTGGAGAGTCGCTATTCGTGTTTTTTTTTTTTTTTTTTTTTTTTTTTTTGTGCTCATGCAAAGAACATTGAAACTCAAAGGTATCACAGAGTGATCTGTTTTTTAAAAATACATTACATTGAGCTACTGTATCCTTATATCCACAGTCAAAAGTGTAATAAAGTTTTATCTCAGTTAACAAAAAGTAGAAGAGCATGCGGTTGTGAAAGTAGTTTAGAAGAAGGAGCAGAACAAGCGATGTTATGCAATACGTCACATTTTTATAGTCCTTGCAGATTAATGACAGAAAGCATTAACAAAATTACAGAATAGCTTTTTTAAATTTCAACAATGCCTTAAGAGGGGATAGAACAAAAATATTAAACTAAGGAGAAGAGGTAATCCTTAAAACCCTTGAAAACGAGGGCTAATGTCTGATATAACTTGAATGTTGGAAACTTGCGAAATGCTGAATTCAGTGGAAAACTGCTAACATCAATTTCTTTTGTAATTAGTTTCCGTTTGTCCTTGGCCACTAATGATGCTCTTCCTGTCTCGTCATTGCCTCGTCTATATAAATGCTAAAGAATACCAACCATATGCCAGAAATGCTATGCCTTTTGTATCTGGGAAAATTACATTTTTAACAGAAGTTTTTAAGACAGTTTTTATGTGGGGTTAATATTTTATATGCTTTCCGTTTCTTCTTCCTTCTTCCTTTCTCTTGCCAGCTTAGTCAAATATCCTGCTATTGCAACTGTTGTGTGCTTACATGCAACTGTATAAAGAAGTAAGAAATAATATGGTTGGAGGCGACTCGGCTGCGAAGCTATTGGTTATTGGAACCCACGCCCCTCGATGTAGATCCCCCAGAGATGAAGTTTGAGAATATACCGGGTGGCCAAAATCAGGAGCAAAGAATCCCTACATATTCCAAATTTGAAGCACCGCGACGGTCGAACAGGCAGACCGGAGAACCCGCCCCACATAGGAGATCAACGTCCCCGTTAAAAAAATTCAATACCTTAGTTTTACCGGAAATACATTTTTTGAAAACCGCAAAATAAAAACAATCAGAAAAAAAGCTGTGTCTATCTGTATGTGTGTACAGCATGACACTAAATTGAAAATTCGATAAATACAAGCGTATAATTTAATATTAGTATCTTCTAGTATTGTCATTGGTTTGAAAATTGTCAATATTTAGACAATTCTAAATGAGAAGTCGTTATTCACTTTTTTTTTTCGGAGTATGCAAAGAGAATGGAATTTTAATTGCATCACATAGCGACTGGTTTTTAAAATATTTGATAATCGCTTTAGTCTAATGTATTATCTTATTTCCCTTCTACTAAGAAGGAACTGAGTAATAAAACCATTTATGCTAATATTTATCTTGATTATCATGAAGCACATAGAAGAATAATTTGTTAATTTGTTAGATACTGTAAGTCTTGTGAATGAAATACATCAGATTTTCATTGTAAGTGCCGTTGCTATTTAATTGTTTGTCGCGATATCATAAAAAGAGTATTGAATTCAAAGCTACGATACGCTTTTAAACACCGGAATAGCTATTCGATGTCCTCTATCTCCCACATATCTACAACGAAATGTGTAATGAGATTATTTGTTGAAAGGTTTATCTCAATTAACATGAAGTACCTAGATAAAAACAATCATAAGAACAGTTTATAGAAACTATATAAAAGTAAAAGTTACTGGTTAAAAAGTGAATTTGAAGTAAAATATAAGAATGTTCTGAAGCGGAATTTATTTTTTCTCGTTTTCTATAACTTAGCAGACTGAACATTTCAGAGAATAGTGCAAATGGTGCACCACATTCACTTGATTCACTTTCGTTTAACGCTGTAGTTCGCAGTTTAGACATGGTGGCGCTAGCGACCTCAAGAAAATTAATTCTGGCTGTTTCTTGACGATATTTCGTAAACGCAGGGCGCGTGGCGCAGTGTTAAACAGGTCTCATCTCTAAGATCTAAGAGGAAGTCTACCAAAAGATTTATATTTGGGAGAGGGGGTAAAAAACTGGCCCTTGGCGTGACTCTTCACTTTTAAACCCGCCAAGCTCTCGAATAAAATGCAAATATCAACAACTTCACAGTTCTTGGAATTGCTTGGGTTTTTCTGACGCCTGTCTTGAGGAAAAATCTCTGTGCAGTGTTTTAATATTTTATGCAGTAACTCGATGACAACAGTTTTGAAAGAGATTTAGAGGGATGTTTAAGAAAGGTGTAAACTACGAAATGCATTTAATAAATATGACACCAATCATCTCGAAAATCTATAACAAAGTATATTAGATGTTAGATTTGGTTTGCCAAAACAATAGCCTAGTATCTCTGCTAATGATGTGGATAAAGGAATACTCTTTTGTAAGAATCTTTTATGGAACAACTAGGGAAAGTCATGCGAATGGAAGACAAGAATTTTTTCTTAAAAAGCATAATTTTTATCAAGTTATCTTCTAATAAAACTGTAATTAATCACAGCTTTAAAGATGAAGAGTTTTGGTCTGCAAAAGAAAACTTCATCATTGATATGTGTTTAAAAAAACTTTAGATTTTACATATATTTTAGGACAGGAATGAAAAATCTGATATGTAGATCTGTAAAACTACTGACAGCAAGTCCATTTGAACATCCATAGATACAAAGTTAACCTTAAAGTGAAACATTTGTACACCCACACTGTGTTTGAAATAAAATTCTAACTAGCAATTGATTTTACATAGTCCTTGAAAGGCGACATCCTTTTAAGCCCCGAAGGTGGCTTAGTGACATTTGTAACGAGTTTAATGTCAGTGAATTTTCATTGCACTTGAAATGTCAGTACACAGTTACAGGGCTATTTTTATCTCTCCTCTCTATGCACTTCAGTGATTAGGCTGATATCGCTCTTATCTTTTGCTTTCAAGATACCTTAATCATAAATTAAATACAATGTTTCCGAAAGTCACGTTGTTATCTCTCCTTTTGTACTTTCTGAGATAAAATGTATTAGTTTTAAAGCCTCTTTAAAACAGTAACATGCAATTGTTACTAGGTAATGTTTTATTTCCCAAATACGCTTTGCATATTGTTTTTTTTTTTTTTTTTTTTTTTTTTCATTTTTAGTCTATGTAACAAAAATCACCCGTCTGTCTCCGTGGTCGAGTGGTCAGTGAGCTGAGTTCTCACCCGGAGGTACCGGGTTCGATTCCCGGCTGGGGCGGTGAATTTTTCTTTAACCAGAATTATGCCGTATCCCCCAAGGTCTGGAAGTATGTACGTGAGAGTGAATGTGAGTGTTTGAAGAGAATAAAATGATTAAAAGCCCGCCTGGGTAGTGTGGTGGTAGCGTGTCTGCCTCACATTCAAAAGGTCGTGAGTTCGAATCTCGCTTAGGGTGAGTTATTCGGGTAAGGTTTTTTTCGGGGTTTTCCCATATTCTGAGAAGACGAATGTCGAGAACTTTAAACTCCATGGATCCCTAGATCATTTCACCAATTTCATTAATCGTCCGCTATGACCAACCAGGTTAAAACGCGTTAAACTACAAAAAAAAAAAAAAAAAAAAAAAAAAAAAAAAATTAAAAATTCCAAAATAAAGGACCGACGAGTTGCAAAGCCCCCAATATGACCTTAGATGTTAAATATAAATGAAACAATAAAAAAGAAGACAATCGCCCATCAATTGAAAATGCATGTAAGGAGGGCCTCTGAAAACAATAAATAATCGTTTAAACGTGTGTTTGTGTATGACAGAGACAGAGAGAGAGAGAGAGAGAGAGAGAGAGACTGAGAATACATAACTCAAAAGCAAAAATTCAATCAAAAATTAAATCTATAAGAATGAAACACAAACGATTTTCACAAAATACCCCACTAAAACTAACTCCTTATATATAGAAAATATTTTGTAATTTTTTTTATTTTCTCAAAACCACTTTTAATATGCTGATTTGCTGTGGAGTTCTGTTCGTACTTGTTTAATTTTAAGGAACTTTGCACATCTATAAATCATAAACCCTTCAGAAAATTTAGAACAAAGAACTACCTTTGCAGCATTAGTCACTATATAGTACACTTCGAATAAATATATATATATATATATATATATATATATATATATATATATGCCATTTGAGGGGGACATGCTCGAAAGTTTGCGATTATTCTCCCCTCCCCTTAGAAACAGTTAATTGTAACTTCCAGATTTTCATCATACATCTGATATAATTATACGAATAATTTTCCCGCAGTTTTATGTAATCAGCCACTTGTTTCTCAATCATTTGAAATCATTTCTGGAGGCAAAATTTTGTGCATTAATTAACACTTTTTGATGAATTCTGTAGCACATAAAATGTGTTCGAATTTATAATTTGCAGAGAAGATGTTTACCATGTTATCAGACACTAACACTCTCCTCCCTCTCTCTCCCTCTCAGCATGTGCGGTAGTCCTTTTGTCTTGTGAACGTTGCATACACCCGTGATGAACAAATGATCATATAGTAAAGGAAAATTATTGGGAATTTTTTCATTGTTGAATATCAGAAGTTTAGAGTTTTAATGTTGGAAACTTGGAATACAAAGGTATTTTTAGTGAATTTCTCGATTTTATCACTGATAAAATTATGAGGTCTGTCTTATTTTTAATACGGTTATTCATTTGTATATTACATTTATTGCACAAAATCACAAATACGTTTTATTAATAAACACAATTATTTTTAAAACACAGTCCTATTATTAATTCGTTTATAACTGTATAGTTTAACATTGTTTAGTAGGAATAATTTGTATCTATATTGGTTGGGGATAAATACAAAAACCGTTTAGTCCTTTTTCAATTGAAGATGTAATTATTCTTTAGTGAGAATTCTTTGAGACAGGCATGACAGTATTTTTTTTTTTTTTTTTTTTACGCCTTTAAGCTTAACCTACTTCTCCACCAGGTGGATAGAATGAATTAGATAGTATACAAACACAGAAACACTATAAATCCATGTCCATAGAGAGATTCAAGCCCGCAACGTTTTAGGCGGCAGAACGGCAACGCCAAACTCGTCAACGACTAGGTCGGTTATGTGAGCCGCCAATACAGCAACGTGACGACCTTATCAGCCCCTTCCATTATCTCAAGACCCTTACAGGTTAACTTATTAATAGGAATCTAAAATATTATAATTAAATACCAACAAAAATAACCTTAAACGTGTGAGAACTTCATTTGGTTAGCAAAACGCCTACATAATGCAAAGATATTGAACGAATATTTTCAGATCGTGATTTTTTTTTTCTTCTTTCCAGAGAAAAAGTAGGGGCAGCCGGTTGACAGGAAAGGGAGAAATCAGGATTGGGGTCACGCATAGGCCGTGCATGACACAAAGTTAACTCCGCTTCACCCCTTGTAATATTTATATACTGTACCATCAAGAAGAATACATTTAAGCCATGTATACCATGTACTGTTACCTATAATTATTAGTTTTATTATTTAAAGTTCGTACAGTGTCTGTGATGGTTAATTTTAGTATTTATAATACCTGAAACATCAGAGTTAAAATTTGATGTCAGGTTAACTGTTAAAGCACTGCTAAAGGAACGTTTTTATGCGAAACATAAAGCATTAATATAACATTACTTGAACGTCTTGTCTTTAACAATTGGTTTTATGAGTAATTGACTTTAACAGCTCTTAATATTAAGTATCCAGCTAAAACTGAATAATAACTTTGTACTTTACGAAAGGTTTTTCAATGAGTCATATACAACATTTATCTCATTAATGTTAATACGCGGTTTATTTCATTTCGCATCTTTTTTGTTTCAAAGCTACATTACCAAATAGACATTAAAAATGACAAAGTATGAGGGATTTTATAGCGACAGCCTCGTTTCTGTTAAGAAGAGTCGACCACCAATGTTGCATAAATGTTCAACCAAAGTGAGTTGACACCCAAATATAATTATACTTTTACTTTCTCTACATACTACATGGTACATATGTAGAAAAGGTACTGCAATCCAACCAAAAATTTGATACAAAAATATCACTGGATATACACGTTTTAGGGCCCTTGTATCTTAAAAGGGTTATTTTAGAAATATATATCTGTTTGTGTATGTATATGTCGGTATGGCCATGTGCCTGTGAACACAATAACTCAAAAACGAAATGTATATAAAATACGAAACTTTGTATTTAAGTTAAGTATCTTCTAAGAATATGACATGAATATTTTGAGTAAAATACCCTCACCTCAAACTACACTTCACATGACAAAAATTTTCGAAAATTTTGATTTTCTGAACAATGGCTGTAACGATTTTGATTAAAATAGTGTATATTTAAGATATTTTATGACAAATAAATGTATATTTTGAATTTTCTGAAAATAACCTCAAAAAAGACCTTCATACTGGATGAATTTTGCTGAATTTTGCATAACTGGTAAACAGTACTACGCTTACTACACAAATATGTAAATATCGTTAAAATACACAATTTGTCATATACTTTTTTTTCAATATGTATTAACACTTTTGTTTACTCATAACAAGCAAAGAGAACCGAATTTCAATTGTTTCGCTTAGCAACCGGGTTTTAAAAAGTTTTATCTATCGCTTTAACCTAGTGAATGCTCTTATTTGCCCTTCTACTTACAACGACGAAAGTAATAAGACAATATCTGATAATGCTTAATTTTATTAGCACGACGTAGATAAAAGAATAATCTTTTGTAAGGAAAGTTTGTTTGTAGAACCGTAGAGAAAGTCATGTTAATGGAACACATCAAAATTTAATAGTGTTGTATTTCATAGGGATTAAAGTATAAGAATATCATAAAAAGAAATTCTATCTGCTCTTATATGTTAAGATAATATCCAGTATGTAAACTATTTTGAGTAATCGGTAGCAAATTTCAAAAAGGATGTGTCAGTAATTGAAGTATTTGGTTGCTCACTGCTAGAGTGGCTGAGGAGTGAGAAGAGCGAGGGGGGACAGAATTCGCAGGAACTGCACTAGGACTTTTTAACGGCATTTTAATTTGAAAATATGTTCTTTTAATGACTGTGCCGTAAGTTTTCTTCTGCTCTGCTATAATGACCTACTTTCACAAACTACCGTGATGCGTTTCTTTTGCTCATTTCCGTAATTTGCAGTCCCCAAGAAATTCTACCTCCTCTACCTTTTAATTTTTCCTCTTCCTCTGCCTTTTCATTTTTCTATCTTGGGCTTGCTTCAACCTGTAATAATTCTTTTACTCTTTTTTTAATTACACCGTATTATTTTCACGAATTTCTCCCCTTTTTTCTTAAGGCTGCAATGTCTTTAAGGGTGGATATTATAAATTGCAGTAATTGGTTGTAATTTTGCTCCCGAGAAGTGAAATTACGCGTTAATGGAACCGGCAACGACTATAAATACGATATTTGAGCATCGTGAGGTAATGATCTGTGAAGCGATTTTAACAACCTCTCATGTTGCATAAAAATGAGCTTAAAATATATGTTTTCTTTGACTAGTTTTCATCTTAGCGTTTCATAGCGATAATTGTTTTTCTGAAAAAAAATTCCGTTACGTTTTTGTACTTTATGGAAGTTAAAATGTCATTAAGTATAATCAAAGATGTTTTAGCATAATGAATTATATATAATTTTTGTAATTTCTGTATGTTTAATAAGTAGAGGTTGATGTTTAATTCAACATTTATTATTTTGGGGGTTTATTATTTTTAATAAATGTTGCTTTTTTGTTGAAGAGAATTTTGAGCATTTGGGGGAGGGTAGGAAGGTTCTTTGTTTATTTTTATTCAGTTCACCCCTCACTAACGTATATAGTGTATTTCTGGGATTTTCGAGTCATATAAAATTTCAAAGAATGAAGGACATTTGCCGGGTATTTTATATATTCAAATTTTACATTACATTAACTGAAACTTCTTAGAAGTATATTTGAAGAAAAACTGTTAAGTAAATTTTGAACAATATTTTTTCCTAAATACCTATAGGGGAGTATTGCGTTAAAATCTTTAATTTGTGCCCTCGAAAGATGCTTGAATTTTTTGTGGTTGACATTCTTTAACACGGTTGGTCATATCGGACGATGAATGAAATTGGTGGAATGATGCTCAAATGATCTCGGAGCCCAAGAAGCATAAAATTACTCGACATTTATATTTTCCGGACAACTCAGCCTAAACAAGATTCGAACTCGCGGTCTGTTGAATGGAGACAGACACGCCCACCACACTATCCAGTCTGAATTGTGCTGCGCGCACAAGCTCTCCGTCTCTTTTTTCCTCCTTCTGTGAACGCATATATAAGTCCGCAATCTTATCAAAGAGTCATCATCCGTGATCTGGGGGTAACTTGCTAGCCGCTGATTTCCAAGGTGGCGATTTCAATCCCGTCGGAGTGCGATTGATTTCTTCGAGCGTAAAAAGCCTTGGCATGACTTCCTTCGGAAGGGAAGTATGAATGAATAAATAAGTAAGTGTATTTATTAAAATAACAGAATGCATTCATTGATCTTTATCAACCGCAAAGGTCCACAGACAGTACGTGCTTTTTCAATACACAAAATAGTAAGCAATATTAAAAAAAAATCTGATGTGTTCCATTCACGTAACTTTATCTACTTCTTTGCAACAAATTATTGTTAAAAAGCTTATGCTTCGATTTGCTTCATGCTAATCGAGAAGAAATTAATAGAAATAATCTTATTACTTGCCTCCTTGTAAGTGGAAGCCAAATAAGGGAGTTAATAAGTTAAAGTGATAGTCAAAAGCTGTTTGCTATGTGACTGACGTTCCTTTGTTTGTATGGACTGGTGTTGACAAATTCCTGTATGAGAAAAGTATAAGTTTCTTAAAGCTGAAACCAAACACAAGGACTATCTAAAAAACTATCAATTCCACGAAAAAATGTACGTAACATAAATTGTTTGTTTTAACGTGTTCTACATTTTTTGTATCGTAAGCTTTTGTCCATCTCTTACGGTTTAGCAGTTATGCAAAATTCCGTAAAATTTATCCAGAATAAAGTAGTCTTCAGAGGCTATCCCCAGAAAATTTAAGATACACATTTTATCTGTTGGGTATATATCTTTAATATACGATATTTTAATCAAAATCGTTGGAGAAAATAAAAATTTTCGAAAAAAGTTCCATGTAAAGGGAAGTAGGGGGTGGGGGATTTTCTTGAAAAGCTGCGTGTTCCATCCTTGTTAAATACATTGCTTGGTATTTAACGGTCTTTTTTGTTTTTGAGCTATGCTGCCCACAGACACACACACACGGATATTTTATAACAATGCTTTTTTTGTATTCAGGATGTTCTAAAACATGTATTTCCGGTGAAATATTGATGTCGAATTTTTGGGTGCAATACAATACCTTCTCTATACACTATGTACATAGTACATATAGAGAAAGTAAACATTAAAAAAAAGTAAACATGAAATAAAAGAACAAAAATATTCAAATACAGCAACTTAAATTTACAACATAGAATAAACAGTATTCAGATCTAGTAATGTTTTCTATATTATAGTAGACAAATACACTTAAGAGAGAAAAAAAAATATATATATATATATATATATATGCATTCATACATACACACACATACATACATACACACATACATACACACACACATACACACATACATTCATACATACACACACATACATACTATTAACCACAACAAATCAATGACCGAAAAGTATGACATAAAATATATGTAAAACATTATAATCACTTTTGTTTAACTCTTCTTATCGACTCCCCCTCCCCTCTAACCCGGTATCAACCATCTCAAATTTCAGCTGTCTTGTCTTAAGTAGAAATTTATCTAGAAGCCGTAGGTTCCGTGTTGTAGATTTACGGCACATAAAAGTCAGGTAAAGAGAACTCTGAGGAAAATTAAGCTGTCTTTCACCCAATATAGAATGGAATGCTAAGAAATGCAAGAGTTAAAGCGCGTATATAAATAAAATCGATTTTTGGACCGGAGCTCTCTATTCTCTATCGGCTATAACCAGAGGCCAGGAGTCTGCTGCCATGCCCCACACTTCACAGGCGAAGATATTAGTGGTGCAGTGGTTACCATGCTAGCCTCTAATATTTAAGGTTGCAGGTTCAAGCCCGGCGGAAGGTGATTGGACGTAACAATCTTTAGCATGGCTTCCTTCGTAAGGGGAGTAAAGCCGTGGTTCCGTATCGTTGATTTAAGACACATAAAAGACCTCAAGCCTGATAAAGAGCTTCAGAGCAAAATTAAGTGGTCTTTCACGCCCAATATAGAATGGGACGCTAAGAACCACAGCAGTTAAAGAGCGTCCATTATTAAAACTCAATTTCAGTTACATATTTAAATAAATTAAAGAAAATCAAATGTGCATATTCTGTAAGTGGTGAATGATATGTTCTCATGAACTAGCAATTTAAATGAGCATACATGTAGTACATTTTGCCGGATACTGTCTTCAACATAATTATTCTGCATTCAAGGAGCTGCGGTATCTGATTGAAACCTCTGACATAAATAACTGGAATCGTTCTCTCGTGGCATTTAGTGTTTCCAAAGTTAATCGCCATCTTAAAACTTTGACTTCACAAACATTAAAATGCTGCGGCACTCGCATAAAAACTCTTTCAACTCCGATCTACGGGATCTAAGCCGCAATACAAGACGCTTGCCCTGTTTATGCAGAACGAGTGCATTTCTCGGGCTTCCATCTATGTTATGTTATCTTAACTCTACCCTTATTTGTTACAGCATTTCTTAGAAGTGCATACTCAGATTACAAAGCTTATAGTAGTACATATACAAGAAGATTAATGATTAAATCATTAGAAATGCTTTGGGATGTCCTTAGAGTATTATTTTGTTTAACACGTATGTAGAATATACTTGGTAGGCAGTGAAGGTATTGTTTTCCACCCATAAATGCGATACTACCGAGATTTCAGCGAAAATACGTGCTTTGAACACCACTGAATCAAAAAAATTATCTTTTTATAAAAGGGTCACTGCATCAAGTTTTGATTTTCTCAAAAATGGCTAATGATTTTGATTAAGGCACCATATATTTAAGATGTTTTCATGACAAATGAAATTGTATCTTGAATGTTGTAGAGGCTATACTCAGTCATTCTGAACGTCTTTTGCATAACTGCTAAGCCGTAAGACATAGACAAAACCTTACTGAACAAAAATGTGGATCTCGTTATAATACACAATTTGTCGTCTATTTTTTTTTTAAGAACTAACCATTTCCGAGATATTCCGAGTTATTGATTTCAAGGTTAAACTATTCTACTTTTCTCAAATTGGATTTTTATCCGTCTCTCTCTCTCTCTCTCTCTCTCTCTCTCTCTCTCTCTCTCTCTGTACTCCTGGCCATAGAAAGAGAACCAGATGTCAATGACAATCGCATAGCGGCAGTTTTTAAAACATTTGACTATCGCTTTAGCCAGTGTAATCCCTTATTTTCCTTTTACGTATATGCAAAGTAATAATGCTAATGTTCTTATATCTTGAGTAGCATGATGTAGGAATATTTTATTATGCAGAATATATGGATTGAAAGTCATGTGAATGGAACATAAAGTGCTGCATATAATAACCGAAATACCACGGATATATTTCCTAATATAATTGTATTTTTGCACTAAAATTGTGAAATAATTTTGCATGATCACGTATGTAATTTTCATAAATTTATGAGAAAAATATGTTTACTTTCTCTATCATATACATAGCAGATAGAGAAGGTATTAATTACAAGCCACATAAAATTCCATAAAAAATTTCACCGAAAACGTAGCGTTTAGCCCCACTGATTAGAAAATAAATTTATTTTTAAAAAAGTGTGTGGGAGAAATCATAACTCAAAAAGTTGATGTGTTCCATTCGCATGACTTTCTCTACCTATTTTGCAACAAATTGTTTTTATAAAAGCTTATTCTTTTATCTGCATCGCGGTAATCGATATAAACATTAGCAGAAATGGTCTTAACACTTAGTTCCTTGTAAGTAGAACGGAAGTAAGGAATAGACTAGGCTAAAGCGTTAGCCAAACCTTTTAAACTTTTTTCCCTATGCGGTTCTCTTTGCATAACTAGAAGAAAAAGAAAAAGATATGAAACAAATTATGCTATGGGACGCTGAGAACCACAGTAGTTAAAGAGCGTCCATAGATAACAGGCTATTTACATTTACATTCTACAAATTATATATGCCATAAACTCTTGTGTTTTAACAAGATCTCATTTTTTTGTGTAGTAAGATTATTTCCTATCTCTTACGGTTTACTGGTATTGCAAAAGTCCTTTAGGATGAAGAGGGACTCAGAGACCATTCCTACAAAATTCAAAATGAACATTTATTTTCATGTTGATATCTTTAATATGTGGTTTTAATCATGGTCATTAGAACCATTTTTGAGAAAATCCCATTTGGAATAGCGGGATTATCCTCAAAACCTTCTGCTCATATCCTTGGATAATGCTGAACTTAAATACAAAGTTTGCTATTTAACGGAGTTTTGGTTTTTTTATTTGTTTTTTATTTATTTTTTTATTTTTATTGTTTAACATCAATGGTCATGCCAGGGGCTTTGACTTATCAAACTGTAGGTCTAGAACATTAGATTAATAAACTTTATATTACTAAGCACTCTCACATTCATACTTCCAGACTCTATGGGGGATAGGGAATAATTCTGGTTAAAGAAAAATTTCCCGCCCCAGCCGGGAACCGAACCGGGACCTCCGGTTAAGAAGTCAAATCACTGACTACTCGACCACGGAGGCAGTCGATTTTATGTTTTGTTTACAGACATGCGGACGCACAAACACAGACCACAGACACACATATCGCGCGCGTGGCCAATGATTCCCCTTTATAAAGGAAACATTGCTAAGAATCTTTACGGATTTTTACACCACGGGGGATGACTCTTGCCTTTATTAAGAAACGAAAAATACATGTAAGGAGAAAACGTTATTTTGTCTCAATGCGTTAGTTTATTCTTCAATTTAGGTTATAGCAGGAGATTACTTATTATTCGGTTTAGCAAAACTTTTCCTAGATGATTATTAAAAGTAATTTCTGTTTTAGCAACATTTTATCTACCGTTACTTAATTTTAGGAAGATTTTTAATTCAATACATTTTGAATATAAATCAAATGGTGGAAAGTATATATATCAAATGTATAATTTTTTTTTTTTCCAATAAGGATTTAGGAGGATTTTATTTTTTAGGGTTTCATATAACTTTTAATAATTGTTCATGGTTTATATTCTTCTGTAGGAAATGTGGAAAAGTTCCTTTATGCTGCAAGCGTTTCATATGAATTATTATTATTGTTATTATTATTGTTATTATTATTATTAGTATTATTATTGCAAACTATATAAAGACTTAGTGTCAGGCTAGACGATGTGCGTATGCTCTTGTTTGATTGTTTTTTTTTTTTGTTTGCCCTGTCTGTGTTTCGTTGCTAACGCTTGCATAGAATGAAGACGATGCATTGTTTTATAGCGAAGCCCTTGTTCTGTCTTGCCACTCGTTCCATATGTTAAAGCTGAATGCAGCGCCATGGCTTGTATTATTTTTCCTCCTGAGGGATGTTGGTAAGAAACCGGTTTGGATTTTTTTCTTTCTCTTAGAAGCCTCGTCAATCTGCAGCAGGCAGACAAAAATAAAAATAATAGTGAAAAGCAATGGGTGAAGGATAAAAAAAAAGAGGTGGAATAGAAATTATACATTTTTTTCTTTCTTGTTCACTCGCGTTCGTCATCGCAACCAGCATATGCATAGGTATTCCGAGCAGAGAGAAAATTCAAAGTCAAGGTCTGTTGTGGACATAAAACGTGAGGACCCTTCAGGGCCCATACTTTGGAATAGGTTGTGGTATTATCTGGTGGTTCAAGAGTCAGTTAACCGTGCCAGATTTGACAGATGATGTCCATATACCCACCGATTTCTGTTGATATATTTCCCACCTGCCCATTTACGCTGATTTGTGTAAGGGTCAGTATACAAAAACTGAATTGCATTGTAGAGTGCAGTTAATAAATTATTAAACGAGTTTGAATTAATAGTTTCTCTTCCATTTTGTTTCCGTTTTTTACTTTTGTCTTGCCTTTCTCAGCAGTGTCTCCAATTCTTTCTGCTCCTCTCTACTTATCATTAATTTTCTTTTATCTGTTCTTTTTTATCCTTTCTTCTTAGTGCTTCCATTTTCTTCTATTCTCTCTTCTCCCTTCTTCTGATTTTTCTTATTGACTGTTTTATCATCAGTTATTCTTCTCCCACTACCGTCACCTTCTGTTTCTTCTCCTTTTTAATTCACCTTTTAATTTTTCTTATTGACTGTTTTATCATCAGTTATTCTTCTCCCACTACCGTCACCTTCTGTTTCTTCTCCTTTTTAATTCACTCCTCTTTCTTCACTCCTGTTTCGTGCTCTTATAACTACATCTTCTCTTTAATCCTTCTACTATTTTCTCTTCTTCTCCTAGTTTTTCCCGTATTCTTGCTATTATTTATCTTCCTTTATTTTGTTTCCCTTTTCTTCGATTCTCTCATCTTCTCTTGTCCTTTTTGTGCTGTCTTTTCGTTTTTTCTTCTCTTCTTGTTTAGGTTTTACAAAAATATATTACAATTCAGGCTCATTTTTTCCATTCTAATGAAAATTTCAATATTAATATTTAATCGAAATTCCCTATCTAATCTTTTCAATAGAAAATTTCTTCAAAAATTATATAATCGCTTACACTATAGCTGACTATATTCTTCTTATTATTATTACTTCGATGTGCCGTAATCTCGTCTGGCACGAGTTCTTTCTACATGTCAGTAAATCTATTGACATGGATCAGCACTTTTAAGCACACAAACACCTTCAATCTTGGCCGGATTTGAACCCATGACTTGGGATGAGAAAGCCAGATTATCATTTTCAGTCTGGTAGGCTCTAAGGCCTGTTCTGACCCACAGAGAATTCTCCTATCTATTTCTAAGTTCTAGGACGGCTAACACCTCTGCAGCCTTCTAGTGTTTAATTAAGATATGTTTATCCTACTGACGTCCATTCATAACATGTGATCATTCCACATGGCTTTATTTTAACTATTTGTTTAAAGTTTAATATATTTAAACATGGAATCTGGATAGTATGAAATAGTACTAGAAATAAGTTAAGCAAACCAATGTTTCGAAATAGGATAAAAATCGATTTTTGAGTAAATTGGACTATTTTGAGGGTATAGATGTTTATTCTTTTATACTTTCTCAACACGTACTATGAACATAATATATAGACAAGGTGTTGCATTCCACCTAAAAATTCGATACCGAGATTTCACCAGAAAATGTGTTTTAGGGGTCCCTGTATCCAGAAAAAGTATTTTTAGAAAAAAATCCGTGTGTGTGAGTGTGTGTGTGTGTGTCCGTGTGTCTGTGAAATGATAACTCAAAAACGAAAAGTCCGTAAAATACCAAACTTGGTATTTAAGTTTAGTATCTTCAAGGGATGCGACATGAAGATTTTGAGAAAAATCCCCTGACCATAAACTACCCTTTACATGAAAAAGTTTCGAAAATTTTGATTTTCTCAAAAATGGCTCTTAACGATTTTGATTAAAATACCGTATATTAAAGATATGTATATAGCAAATAAAATGTGTATTTTGAATTTTCTGAGAATAGCCTTTTAAAGACTTCTTTATTCTGAATGAATTTTGCGTAACTGGTAAACCTTAAGGGATATACAGAAACTTTTACATAAAAATGTAAGCATGCTAAAAAACACAATTTATGTTGTATACATTTTTTCATGGAGTTGATCGTTTTTTGAGTTATTCCTTGTTTTTGGTTTCAGCTTTAAAAAACATACAACCAGTCACATAGAAACCAGCTTTTGACTATCACTTTAACCTATGATACTCTCTTATTTCGCTTCTTCTTACAAGGAAGCAAGTAATAAGACTAATTCTGCTAACATTTTCTCGATTAGCATGAAGTAAATAAAACCTTAAGCGTTTTAGCAATTTGTTGCAGAAATGTAGAGAAATTCATATGAATGGAACACAAGATTTTTTACTTAAAACATCCCTACAAACTAATCCAACACACGCTCACCAACCTTACTTTATTTCTTGTTTCGTTATTATTTACCTGTCAGTCCGGTGTAATTTCTTTGAGCTTTATGAGCATAGCTAATTTTTTATTTTAAGTGAAAGGGAAACCAGCCCCTACTCTGAAGGATCGGGTTTGATTTTGGAGTACCTTCTCCCAGGCAGGTTAACCTGCAGTTTTATAGCATTAGTTCATAAATTTGTCCCCATGAGCTTTTTTCCTGTGTTTTAACTTGGCAGTTGAAGGTTCGGCGTCACAATAAAAAAAGCTTGCTAGACATAACATACGTACCCAGAAAGCAACATTCTTGAGCAAACAAACTCCACGTCACTCCTTCCGTGTAAGTTATGGCGATATTACTGCCACTCCTTTGTTTAAGAGCTGCAAACCAAATGGCACACAACCTTTGTGAGGACGTAATAAAAATCCATCCAACCATAACGAATCTGTAGCGTACTGCTACCTCATGTTTGCATGAAACGCGGTTGAAAGTATAATAGTCACGAACAACTCTTACAAGAAAAACTAAACTCTTTGACTAAGTGGCGAAGGGAAAACCAGATCAACTTAGCATTCAAGTCTTTGGAAATTAACAAGAGTAAGCGCGAGACAAGTTCATAGCTCTTCGGGGAAACCCCGAATTTCTTCAACTTGGAGCGTCCAAGAAAGGATTCGTTGTAGATCCGACTCTAACAGAGCAAGATAGTAATGCTACCGAAAATGAAGCAATGTTTTACAGACGATACCTCTCCCCCTATATGCACTAATTTGCTACATTTATACAACTTTCTCCGCCTATACTATTCTTACAAAAGTTTATTCTTCTATCTACATACATCAGCTTATCAAGATAAAAATTAGCAGAAATATTTTATTATATATTATTTACTTGTACAAGAGGAATAGGAAAACACAAGAAGCTAATGGGATAGTCAAATCTTTTGAAAGCGATATCTATGTGATGGTTTTGAAAGCAGTTCTCTTTGCTTGACCAGAAGAAAAGAAATGAAACGAAACAAAATTGCAAAATTGAAGCCAATAACAAGGAATATATATAAATTGCATTTAACATACATTGTGTGTTTTAATAAGATATGCCTTTTTTGTGCAGTAATGTTTCGTCCATCTCGTAAAGTTTACCAGTAATGTTCGAAGTCATCCAAAATGAAGAGTACTTCAAAAGTTACTCCCATAAAAATGCAAAATATACAGTTTATTTCTGATGAAAATATCTTAAAACATGTGGTGTTTTAATCTAAATCGTTAGACGTTTTTGAGAAAATCAACATTTTCGAAAAATGTTCCATGTAAAGGGCAGTTTGAGGTAAGCAGATGTTCTTAAAAAGCTTCGTACCCTTGTTAACTTAAATATAAAGTTTGATATTTAATGTACTTTCGTTTTTTGAGTATCGCCGTTCATACACACACACACACAGAGGCGCGCGCGCGTAATTTTTCTATAAATGTTTTACTGAAGGGGTCCTCAAAACGTATATTTATGCAAAATTTCGAAACCGATTTTTGGGTGGAATACAATACCTGCTCCACCTACTATGTATATGGTAGGGATTTAGGGGTCTCAAAACGTATTTACGGTGAAACACTGGTTTCAAGTCTTCGGGTGTAATGCAATGCCTACTGTATCTACCATACAAAACAGAGAATAATAAACGTTAGACTCCAGCGAATGTTATGCGAATGTAACACATCAGATTATTTATATTTATTTTCGTTCTTTACTTTGGTGACATTTAATATAAGCAACTTAAACTTCTCAAGAAATGATCTACAGAAGAGTAAAGAGAATATACAGGCTGGACCATTAAGTAAGACTGTACGGTATCTCCATAAGTAAACGTTGTAAAAGGAAAAGTCTTGAATAAAAGTTGCTTGATATTATGGTGGAAAGTAAATACAAATAGTTGTGTTTTTTTGTTTGTTTGTTTGTTTTTTTTTGGAGGCGTTGTGGTGGTTATTTTTAAGATCAATTTAATCTTTAAATGGGAACTTACCTTTTTATGTTGTTTTTTTCATTCTTCATAAAAACTAAACATTTATATCAAGCACTTTACAATTGCTCTTGCACCAATATAAATAACAATAAACGAAGGACTCAATAGATAATTATATAGTCTCAACTTTAACGATCCACCTTATATGAACACGTAAAGATCTCTTCAATATTTTCCAGAATATTTCTTAGGCAGAAAATAATAGAGATAATATTGTTTATGTAAAAGGAAAATATATTAATCATAGACATGATCCTGATAGCACATGGAGAAGCTGTGTGTATCTCGATATGCTTTAATTTAAAATATATTTGAAGCAATTGCAACATCTTGATGTAACGGTCAAGCTGTAAAAACTTATTAAAAATTTAATCACGAAGTAGGCTCGGAAGTTCTTCCTTCAAAGCAGCTTTCTGATTTTCATACAACTTTGTTACATATGTTCTGCCAAATCTTGCTTCTGTTATTGGACTAAGCCATTCCTAGATGACCATGTCTGGATCAAACACAATAGGGGCCACTTCTTCCACCCCTCGCTAGATGCATTAGACAAAAGTAGAACCCAAAGGCACTTTTGTTCTTAGCCGTCACCTTTTTAAAATGAAACACTCCCCTCATCGTCACCTAAGCGGCAGCAAAGAAAGGGGTATAATTTTCTCCTCAAGACATCCTACACTCTGCTCGCGGAGGTATAAATGAAACGCACATTTTTTTGTTCTATCATCTCTATTTACTAAATAAAAATTGGGATGCGGGCCTGGGAAGAAGAGGGTTGCTCCTGAGAACAAGAAGAGAGGACATTGTTTCACGAACAACGAACTAGAAACAAAAAAAAATTGTCCACTGTTGAAGCTTCCCGGGGTTATACCTGGACATGAATGCGATTTTTGTTACGGGGTGGGTCCATATGCAGATGAGGGTATCATATGCAAATTCATGAGAGAATCTGATGACGAGGCTTCGCTCTAACCATGACTGTGCTTTATTTTAAGCCGTTTTATCGATGTTGTTTTTGTTCCATATGTGCAACTGCCGTTTCCTATCCGTAGGTGACAGAAGAGTTCAAATGCTCTTGAATACCAAACGCTGAAATTACAGGAAGTTTCAGTATTAGCAGTGTTTATTTATTTATTTATTTATTTTGACAGAGCTAAGGCAATTTGGCCTTATCTTCCACTTAATCAAATAAAAACATCTAAAATACATCATCCTGAATACAGTGAACAAACAATAGAAATAACATAAAAATTGAAAAAAAAAATAATTTATTGAAAATAAGAGAACCTAATATAAAATAAGGAGAATTTTGCCTCTAAATTAACTATTATTACTTCCTCTAGCACGTATATACAATGTACCCATAATTTGATACCCAGTTTTCACCGGAAATACATGTTTTGAGGACCGGTTATTCTCGAAAGGCAGTTTTAGCAAAAGACATAGTTGAACAGGATAGCTCACAAACGAAAATATCTTTAAATATCAAACTTAGCGTTCCACTTAAGTTTAATATTTTCCAAGGATGTGACACGAAGATTTTTAAGAAAATCCGCCCACCTGAAGGTACCGTTTACATAGAAAAGTTTTCAAAATTTTGATTTTCTAAAAATGACCCTAACGATTCTGATTAGTATATTTATGTGGCAAATAAAATGTATATCTCGAAATTTTGGGGAATAGCCTCTGAGAACCCTTCATTCTGAATAAATTTTGTATAAATGTTAAAGAGAGACAAAAACTCCTTAGCAAAAAAAAAATGTAGATGTCGTTACAACACACACTTTGTCTTCTATACATTTTTGTAGAGTTAGCCGTTCCCCAGATATTCTTTGTTATTTGTTTCTAATTTAAACTACTCTTCTCAAAGCGGGAAATTATCCTTTGTTTCAGCTCCTTTGTTTTACTCCTGACCTTGCAAAGAGAACCGAATATTAATTGTTTCACATAGCAACAGCTTTTAAAAGATATGCTATGGATTTAGCATGGTGTATTGCCCTTACAAGGAACTAACTAGTAAGTTCATTTGTGCTACCATTTTCATGAACTAGCATGAAGTAGATAGAGGAATAAGCTTTTTAAGAATAGTTGTTACAGAATAGATAGAAAAGTCACATGAATGTAACACATTAGATTTTTTAAAAATAAAATCTGCAATCAATGAGGAAAAGAATTTGAAGTTTGACACCCTCTGACATTCGGTAGGAATTCCAGGGCCTAGAAGTTTGCTTAGTGGTATTGAGAGTATATATGACGATTTTCCTAAGATGTGGTGAGATAAGCAACACTTTTAAATGGAAGTCTGAGGCTTCATACAAATTTGAGATCTCCTTCTGGTTTACTGGGAAAAATGGAATCTGCTGGGGAATTTAATGTGGTGTCGGTATGTTGCCATGGTAGCTCAGTGGTTTGAGCAACCAGCAACCACGGCTCAAATCGTGGCTATGGTATTACATTTTTAGTTTCTCCATACGCACTATGTACATAGTGTATAGAGAAAGTATTGCACTCCACCAAAAATTCGATACCGAGATTTCACCGGAAATATATGTTTTAGGGTCCCCAATATCCAAAAAAAGCATTTTCACAAAAAGGTCCGTGTGTCCGTGTGTCTGTGAACACGATAACTCAAAAACGAAAAGTCGGTAAAATACCAAATTTGGTATTTAAGTTTAGTATCTTCCAGGGATGCGACACGAAGATTTTGATAAAATCCCCCCACCCCCAACTACCCTTTACATGGATCTTTTTTCGAAAATTTTGATTTTCTCAAAAATGGCTCTAACGATTTTGATTAAAATTTCGGATATTAAACATATTTACCTGACAAATAAAATGTATATCTTGAATGTTCTGGGAATAGCCTCTGAAGAGTAGTTTATTCTGGATGAATTTTACTAAATTTTGACTAACTGCTAAACCGTAAGAGATGGACAAAAACTTACTACACAAAAAATGTAGAGCACTTTAAAACACACAATTTATGTTATATACATTTTTTTCGTTTTTGTGACATTCCTTATTTTTGGTTTCTGCTATGAAAAACGTATACTTTTCTGATACTGGAACTTGTCAACTCCTATCCATATAAACAAAGGAACTTCATTGACATAGCAACCAGCTTTTGACTATCACTTTAACCTACGGTTGTCCCTTATTTCGCTTCTACTTACAAGGAAGCGAGTAATAAGAGTATTTCTGCTAATTTTTTCTGATTAGCATAAAGTAAATAGAAGTATAAGCTTTTTAAGAATTATTTGTTGCAGGGATATGGAGAAAGTCATGTGAATGGTACACATCAGATTTTTCAGTCTACTTTATCTTTTTAACTCCTGACTTACATATGGATTACGTGGAAAAAACAAGTAACATTAATGCCTATAGTGTTTTTCCCATTCGTAACGAAATTTAATTTATCTTAATTTATTTTTCATGGGTTTTGTGGAGAAATATTTTCTCTTACATCGGTAGGTGCAATAATGTTCAGCAGTTTGAGATAAAAAAGTCAATAAAGACATTAATAAACCAAGGGAAGTAATGTTATTTGGGACTGCATCTAATATATTTGTTGTTATGTTTAAAAGTTTAGCCCCTTTCATCCTGATTTATCATTTTCATCAGAAGCGTCACTCTTATGCTATTCTCTTCTCCATTTCGATCATCTAAATTTATCAAACATTTTGAGCAACTTTGTACTGATACTTTATGATTTAGATGAAGTTTTGACTGCATTCCGTTTTAAACATCCTTGGGGTCGTATACTATTATAACGTTGACAACAATCTCGAACAAATTATTTGAGTTTCTTTTTAAAACATAAAACAAAATGGGGGAATTAGCAGACGAACTTAATACTCTAGAGATTGATATCATCAAATATTACAATTTATACGAGTAGTTGCAAGCAGATAGAGAGGCGTGGTTTGTATTAAAACGCGACATTATCGGACTAGCGTCATCGGGGATGTCACCAAAAGTTTCAAAACTTCGAAACGTTTGTCTTCGACAGCAGTTTCAGTAATTCCGAACTAAAACCTCAGCTCGGCATCGTTTCGTTGTCTATCTCCTTCAGTCATTTTTAAAACTCCGCTCACGCCACGTACCCAAAAAGTAATTTCTAAGTTTTCGTATGAGAGAAATCTCAACTCCGCCCACAGAAACCACCCCTAAATAATATCACAAATCCTTCCACCCCTCGCCCATTTTCTACATTACCTACAGGTCCATATTACATGCGCATTTATCACGAAATTGCCGTAATTTTTAGGAAGTTTCTGTAGGAGCGTTGAAACGGGTAATTTTTATCCGGTGTTCCGCAAAGACAGGATTTAGCAATAGGCTGTGTGGAAACGTGGTTAGTGCTAGAATCGCTTGCCTTTTGTTTTACCTACTGAGGTTTCTCAGTCGTGTATTTCCGACAACATCCTGATATCGAATTTCTTTGGAATACAAAAGTGTCAGAGAAAACAAAAATTAGTCGATATGTGTGTGTGTGTGTGTGTGTGTGTGTGTGTATGTGCTTTAGCGTCCAAGTAGATCATATAAGAAGATGAATGAATAAAATGGACAATGTCATTCAAATGAGCCCGGGGACCTTAGAGCTCAAAGTTAATACCTGAAAAGGTTAACATGCCCGTTATCTTTGTTATAGAAACCTCTCAGATAACGCTCTGAATTTTCTGAGAAGTCGCCGACGTTTTGCATTGCACCAATGAGCGCGTCCCTTCAGCTAATGAATGCGTAGAAATCACAAAAAAACAGAAAGACGTTGAGTGCACGTGGAGTTGTGATTTCAACTCATTCATTAGTTGAAGTGACGCGCTCTTTGGTGCACTGCAAAACGTTGGCGACTTCTCAGAAAAATCGGAGCGTTATCTGGGAAGTTTCTATTAATAAAGATAACAGCATATTAACCTTTTCAGTAGCATGGTATTACCTGACATTCCCTCCTCTGGATAAGAGAAAACACCAGAAAATATTATCTGGGTAATTCATCCTACCCTACCCGAGATGCGATCTCGGGACCCCATTAATATGAGGCAGACGGAATCCCACACTTCAGAGGTTGGCTTGCAGGGAAATCATAGCTCTCAATAAGATACATACTTGGTGCCAAATAAAACTTGCTACGATTAACTATTTCCGAATATTAGTTGTTGATCATTCCAGCTTTTCCACTTTTAAGCAGTAGATTTTGAAATACTGTCCTCAGCTCGTACAAAAGGTATGTGACTGGCATCTATTTTCGCTATAGCGTCGAGTATGCCCATAAAATCAACACCATCACAATATTAACTAAACGAAGTTGAATCATCACTACCTTCTTTAGGTTTAGGTCAGTCGACCTGTTCCGCCTTCAAACAATTAAAATTGGTCCCGTCATCTTTTCCTGGGTCTTGGGTTTTAATTATATACAGTTTTTATAATAATTGAATTCGGTATACGTCATACTGACTCCATCTCATTTGAAAGCATTTTAATGTTTATAAAATATTTTGTACTTTTAATTTTGCTCTAATAGCTTCATTTCTTATTCAGCAGCGTATATTCCGATGCAAATATCAAAAATCCCATTTCAGCTGTTACAAGTAATCTTGTTTGCTTAAGTGAATATTTATTATAATTAAAAGAAAGTAAATAGAAACAAATCTACAAACGTGAATTTTTTTTTCAGACAAGCCGTGTATAGGACAGGAATTGCATAGGTATAAAGTCAGACGGATTTGAACCACGGATCTCCCGGTCTCTATCCGGTTGCTCTAACCATTGAGCTACCATGGCAACATGCGAGTTAGGTGAGGAATTTAATGACGTGCCGGAATATTGTCATGGTAGCTCAGTGGTTAGAGCAACCCCTAGAGATAGAAAGATCCGTGATTTAAATCCTGGGTATGGCATTGCATTTTTCAGTCTGACACTATCCAAATCTACAAATGTGTACTACATTCATATTACTTTCTCTGCCCATTCTTCAGCAAATTATTCTTATAAACGTTTATTCTTCTGTATACCTCATGTCAATCGAGATAAACGGTTGCAGAAATTTTATTACATATTTATTTCCTTTTAGGTACAAGAGGAATACAGAATACTTAAGGGGTTTTGAAAGTATAATTGGAGTGTAATACTTCCTCTCTTTATTATCAATAAACACTATAAAAATTAAAAATAAACCTATATGTAATACTTTGTGCAGCAGATATGACAAAAATACTATGGATTGAAATGATATTTAAAATGTTACACAGCAATGGATCAAATATAATGCCTCACTTTATATTTTAATGTGCCACGTCATACCCTTGATATTTAAGGCCTGACACCTGTTCTATCACCATATTATTAAATAATATTTTAAGCGTAGCTTGATAGCCCCTGGAATGACGTTAGAGCTAATCATATCACACAAAGAACCCTAACGGTCTTCATAGAACGCTTGACCTATGTTTAGCCGAAGGGGAGCTTCTTAAATTTGTTCTCCAAGTAGTTGGCAGTGAATGATAAAAGAAAAAGAGTTGAAGCTCAAGAGCCCCAAGCTAGAGAAGCGGAAACAGTTGGTGACGAGAGTAATTGAGATGGACATGTTACTCATTAGCACGTTGTTCAGATTGCATGACGATATGTCGTGCTGGCGGTGTATGGACAAGAAGTGTCTATTTCATTAGCATCCCGTTCACGTAAAAACCCGATCTAAATAATCCTAAGTGCCAGCTGATGTTACATGAGTGGCATCAATCTGATTTTGTTCTCATCATCCTCTATACTTACCAGCTTTTTCTCCTCCACCTCTGCAATTAAACGAGTCTTAGAAGTTTTCTGGAATTCTTTCTAGTTTTGCTCCTGTTTTGTGTTTCGGATTTTATCTCTTCGAAGATGCTATTCCAAGGAACTAAGAGATGTGTGAAAAGTGAACAAAATATCTAATGTGTAACGAACATCCATAGGCCGTTTCATATGCATCTTTTTTTAAATCAATAAAAATTAATTATTGTAGTATAATAATAGTAATAATAATTAATAATAGCGTATATAGAATATAAATACCTCGTACTCTGAAATACAAATGTGTACCCCTTTAACATTACAATGGGTAAAATAAGGATATAAACTTCAGAATTAATACATATGTGATACAATAAACTACATGTTCAAATATAATACAAAATTGAGATCACAGGGAAAGCATTGACAAATCTGACTGCTGTCAGAATATTACATTTTCAAAGTAATGAATAAATATAAAAATGTACATATATAGTTTTTTATAAACAATAAAGACATACTGCAAAAGTCCAGACTTATGCAAACGAATGAAGGAAAGTCGCCCAATGCGGTGTTGACTTTTTTCCACAAAGCTGAAGGTGAATGAGAGAGATCAATTGAGGCTACCGTTCTCAGGAAATCAATCTGGGTAACTCAGTTTGTCAGGATTGGTATCATTCCGGAATCATTATCGGTCGCGGGTTCAAAGCCGGTCCAGCGTGCTTGAAAATCCAATGCCAGCAGCAGGTCAGTAGATTTATTGTCTGTAAAAAGCATTCCTGAGGAATAAAATTCCGGCAGTGATGTTATAACCCTGCAATTGATAGTAAATTGATGTACACTATTTTACACAGCAGGAGGAAGAAATGAAAAGAAATGAGACTAAAAGCAGACCATAGAGACGTGCGAAAGATCATAAAAATTTCTGGCTCCAAGAGCCGTCCATAGAGCACAATGAACGACACATTCAACCAAGAAATCCTTTAAAGTTAATGGGAAATACTCTTTCCTTAGAGCAAGCATAGACGCCATCTGTCTAACACCGACACAAGGCCTAGTAATGCATCTCAAACTAGAAGGAAACGAAATGAAAGGGTAAAGAGGAAAAGAAATCATGATAGATTAGAAACCACCTCAGTAATATCCTACTACCAGAAAAACCCAAAGTCAGAGTCGACGGTCAACGGGATTTGGGCCTCACATGCTACCGCGGAGACATTTGTTTATATTTTATTTTTCAAAATTATATGATAAGTTTTCTAGGGCAAAGAGAGAATGACGGAATAGGAATCCAAAAAAGAATATTTAAAGGAAAATTGTTTGCCAGAAGAAAATGGTAGATACAAACAAGACGGTTACATGACATAATAGAAGATTTAAGGAGGTTTAGAAGTAGAGGGTAGGAAATAGTTTTGTGAACAAATATATAGAAAATATTGTTTTTAAAAAGTTGCAAAAACGCTCAGAGGTGTGTAGTTTTGCTACTACTTAAGAGAGCATGAATTCTATAGTATTGAGTCCTTGGAAGATGTTAAAATTAAATGCTCAGTTCGGTATTTAACAGACTTTTTGTTTTTGAGTTACGCTTCCCAAAGACACACGTTTTCATTGGATATCCCATAGGTGAGCATTAGAAGCAAATATTACATAAAAATCTGATGTGATCCATTCACATGGCTTTCTGTCTGTTCTGTAAACAATTCTTACAAAAGATAATTCCTTTATCCTCCGAGTGCTAAGCAAGATAAACATTCCCAGAAATTGTCTTAGTACTTAGTTTCTTATAAATAGAAGGGAAATAAGAGAATACACTAGACTAAAGCGACAGTCAAATCTTTTAAAAGATTTTGCTATGCAATTCTGATGGCCAGGAGTAAAACAAAAGAGATGTTTTACTCTTAGCCATTCAGAGAGAATCTGGTTTCAAAGGAAATCCCATAGGAACAGCTTTTAAAACTTTTGACTGTCACTTTAGCCTAGTTTATTCCCTTAGTTTCCTTCTGCTTATAAGGTACCAAGTGATTTCTGCCAATTATCTCTCTTAGCAAGAAGTAAATGGAAGAATACTCTTTTGTAAGAATAGTTTGTTTGCAGAACAGGTACAAAAGTCATGCTAATGTAAGACAGATCTTTTTTTAATTAGGATGTGATATATATATATATATTCGGAGAAGTATTTTCTCCCAGGTGATGCTTCTTGTCTTTCTTACGATAAGATGCTTGAATCCAAAAATGATTACACATCCTTGAACCAAATGTACAGAATTCCTCTCGCCTCGCTCTTTTCCGTGTGGGGGTGGAGTTATCGAGGCGAATGTCAATTTTCTTCACGCGCTGTGATTTGAAACTCTACCACATTTGACTCTGCAAAACAAATAGGTAAGCAAATTGGAGTGGAAATAATACTGTATGTCGAGTCTGTTCCGCCTATCACCGTGCTAGAGGCAGGTATTTCGCCGCCAGAAAGTGTTCACAACCACGCAAGCGAGACTTTGGACTCCGAACAAATGTGCACAAGTCCGCCTGGGTAGTGTGGCGGTAGGTCGCACATTTAACAGGTCGCGAATTCTAATCTTGATAGACCAAAACTTACTGCACAAAAATTAGATCTCGTCAAAACACACAATTTATGTCCTTTACATTTTTGTTGTGGGGGTAACCGATTCCGAGATGTTCCTTGTTATTGATTTCAATTGTAAAGTACTTACACTTTTCTTAGATAGGAAGTGTCGTTTTTCTTTTGTTCTACTCCAAGCCAAGCAAAAAACAATTTGCAGTGACAATAGCATTACAACAGCTTCTAAAGCATTTGACTGTCACTTTAGCATAGCGTATTCCTTTAATTCCCTTCTACATACAAGGAAATAAATAATAACATTCTGCTAATGTTTATCTCGATTACCATGGTGTGGAAAGAAGAATCATCTTTTGTAAGAAGTTTTTTTTGTAGAACAGCTAGACAAAGCCATGCCAGTGTGACACATGGATTTTTATAGTTACTTGATATTTATTTTTTACTGACCGCTAAGCAGCCTGAAAATTATTCAACCGATTTTATTTACAGAACAAAAATAAATATTCCCGTACACGTTCATAGTTTCGACAAAGTTAAGAAAGAGCCACAAAGAAATTAGACAATATCGTCATAAAAAGAAAAAGTATTGAAATTTGAAACAGTAAAGTGGTACAATTACTTAACAGAATGTAGATGGGGCAGCTATTAACTATTTGACCCAATGTGGCAGTTTGGTGTGACTGGCCGATATGAGGTATGCATACTGTCAAGGTCACATGAACTACACAGACAACCGGTCACCGTGATGCATTCTGTCGTGGCTTGTCATCTGTCTAGACGTGATTTCTTAATTGTCTGCTTTTCCCTTCTTCTTTCACAACATGAAGATACCGTTTCTTTGTTTCTTGCACTGAGCGTCACGCGCGTTTTGATTTATTGCTTCGTATTTCTTTCCAGAGGCTTGCACCTTCTTTTGTTTTTTGTTTTCTGTTAAGGATTATAAAACGCGAGGTACATGACGATTGCAATGAAAGTTTCAAATGTAAAGGTAAGTGAAAAAGGGAATCTAATAATTCTTTAACTGAAAGCTAGGGTCATAAATAATATTTCTTCGCTCTATGCCTGGTATTATTTCACTGGAGTCCATGTGTTCTGAGTATAACAAAGAATAAACAAAAGAAACGGATTGCCCGCCACTGTAGCGTGGTGGTAACGTGTCTGCCTTATATTCAAAAGGTACTTAATTCTAATCTCGTAGAGTGAGTTACCTGTGAGTGAGTTCACCTTGTTTTTCATCGTCCGAAATAGAAAGGTTATAGACGTTAAATTACCAAGGTGGGCAGGAGGGAGTCGGTTTAAAATCAGAAAGTACAGGAAGGTTTAAGGCGAAAGTCAAAATGGTAGTTTTTTTTAATAATTTATTACATTCGCAACAAACGCTAGATTTACTTAGATCTGACTTCTATTTTTAAAATAATCACTATAGGAGAATGCATGTGGGATTTGTGGTAGACAAAGCGGCGCCTGGTAGGCTTTTCTTCGGGTCTTCAGATTTCCCTCGCCACTCATTTCACCAATTTATCCACCATAATCACTTTTCCTATCGTCCATTTCGTATCATCCACTTCCTCACGCTCATGCCTGGCTACGGACTGACCATTCGTTCCAGGGAATTCCTTCCATTCCGTAGATTCGTGTCATTGGCTCCCCAAGCATCCGCTTATAAGTTTTAGGGGGGGTGTCAGTCTTAAAATACGGATTTGATAAACAGACTTTGAGAAAAACATAAGTTGTTTAAAATTTAAACCAATAACAAGGAATATCTTGGAAACGGTTAACTCTGAAAAAAGGTATATGATATGTACCTACCTATATCTTTTTCGCTTTAAGAATTACTCCTAAAGTCATCCAGAATGAAAAGGTCTTCAGAGGCTAAACCCAGAAAATTCAAGATATACATTTCGTTTGTCATAAAAATGTGATAAACATATGGTATTTTAATCAAAATCGTTAGAGCTATTTTTGAGAGAATAAAAAATGTTGAAAACCTTTCCACGTAAAGGGTAGTTGAGGGTGGGGAGTTTTTCTTGAAAATCTTCGTGTGCAAATCTTCGAACATACTGAACTTAAATACCAAGTTGGGATTTGACCAACTTTTTATTTTTGAGCTGTGCTGACCATACACACACACATAGACATTTTTCTATAAATGCTTTTTTGATTCAGGGGTCTCAAAACATTTATTTCGGTGAAATTTTCTCTTATGCACATTGCATAAACGTGCTAGAGAAATTAAAAATGCCAGATGCATGTTATCACGCTGAAGTTGGCAGCATAATGGTTATTAATACACATTCCATAGCATGGTAGCCGGCCTTGAAAAACAAATGGATTAATTGTTTGCCCTCAGATGCAAAGTCAAGGCTGATCAGTCTGCTTCTCCCTCTTGCTTTGCCAGTGTGGCCAACTTCTGCATAATGTGTTATTTCTTAAAATACGGATACTCTAATGGTTTTAGCTGCTGTTATTACGGTGTCGTACTCCCAGCTAACGTTTTACTTTCTCTACTGCTCTCCTGAAATAGAATAAGGATTAATATTTCAACATAAATGTTGATATTAGAAATTTATCGAAAATTCACGTTTTAAGCCCTTCTGAATCCAAAATGGCAATGCGCATGTATTTTCTCTTCTTTAATATGAAAACCGATGCAACAATTCGGACAAATCTTAAGGAAAGACTTTTCAGGAAATTCCACCAACCTAATTAACCATCTATTTCAGCTCCATTTTATGCTGCTTTTGACATCTTAGATTATATCTGTGTCTTTACCTTTGTAATAATACCTCTGATACTCTTTGACTGCGTTAATTTTTTAGTGTTTCTTTAAACTCATACATATATTAGCACTCTATTTCATACGTCCAGACTCAATGTGACGATACGGAATAATTCTAGGCAAAGAAAAAATTTCCCACCCTCCAGCCGAGAGCCCAACCCAGGACCTCCGGATTTGGAGCCTAGCATATCAACCACCAGATCCCTTCAACAGAAAAAGACCCAAAAAACCATTTGTATTTTGCTTCTTTTTTAGTTTAATGCCCTTTAACCTGGTAGGTCATATCGAACGGTGAATGAAATCCGTGAAATAATGCTCAAATGGACAAGGATCCATAGAGTCTAGTTACTCCTCAGTAATTTTCTTATCAGGATATGGAAAAACCCTGGAAAGAACTTATCTGGATAACTCACTCTAATTGAGATTCGAACTCGGGATCTTTTGAATGTCAGGCAGACCTGCTACCTCCACACTACAAAGGCAGGCTAATTTTTCGTGTTTTACTCCCCATTTTAATTAAAACATCATATATTTGAGAAACCTTCATGACAGCATATGTGTATCATAAATGTTGTGCAGATCGATGTAAAATACTACATTGTATAACTGGGAACGTAAGCAAACAAAACCTTACTTTAAGAAAACTGTGAACTTAGCTCATAAAAACATACAGTTTGTCAGAAAAAGCCTTATATCTGGTTGTTCCAACTTAGTTGCGCGCTGAAGGATCTGAGGGTAATTCACGACTCAACGGGGTCTACCTGTAATGTGCAATACGGCGTAGTATTTGGATCAAGCTATCGTCACAGCTGAATCGAGGTTTGAAAATGAAATGGCAACACGGAATTATTATGGTATGAGCTTTGGGCTGTGACGTATTTGCTACTGTGCTTCCCCGCCATCTCTGTTCTGAGCGTTTTGGTTGATTACGTGCGTGTACTCTGGCTCAGACCACTCGAATTAGAGCTTCCTGCTCTATGGCTCAGACCCGGGCAAGACCAATGCTTTTAAGCATGCTTTAAACCAACGGCCACGTGACAGTGGGTTTGCTGTCATTAAAGTTCAGGCCACACTGATACGATCCTATCAATGACTGTGTCATTAACAAACAAATAAATACTTTTCTGAAATACTCTCTGCTATTCATTAGAACTTTCCATTATTTTAGACAGTGTAATTTGTGTCATTTAACTGCCGTTCTTGTGTTTCATCTGAGCTCTTGCAAAGGGTATACAATATCAAGATTAGCGTGTTTTGAATCGCTTTTTAAATAACTGATTATTGTTATATTCCTACTTGCTCCTGTGCAGCAGCAACATCATTATGTTCATAATTTCATGATATAAAAATTATGGGAGGACTTTTTTTTTGTTAATTTTTAGAAAACCTATAAAAATAAACATTAATAGGTAGAGAAAGCCATATGATAATCATCTAATTGTTTTATTAGGGAAATATGAATGTTTACTAAATGTATGTGCACCTCTGTACTGTGGAGGAAGCGTGCTTCCATCCATCTGCAGGCCCGGGTTAGTTTCCCGTTAGGGACAAGCTACTATATAATGAATGCGACTTCTAGGTCAAGGACTCTAGCTCATATTATGTTGCATCATAACCACTCATTACACTCAGTATCTTTGAAGTTTTAATAATGCTGATGTGTTACATTCATATGTTTTCCTCTATCCATTCTTCAACAAACTATTCTTACAAAAGTTTATTCCATCTACATATTAATCTAGATAAACATTTGCGCAAATGACTTTATTACAAATTTTCATGTAGGTATAAAGATAATAAGGAAAAACGGTAGGCTTAAATAATAGTCAAATATTCTAAGAGCTGATTGCTATGTGATGGTATTGAAATTTCCTTCTCTTTGGATGCTTAAGAGATTAAAGCGAATACCCGAGAAAATTATAATTATTTGAAAATTCAACCCAATTAAAAAGGAATATTTTGGTAATAATTAACATCACAAACATTTTATTTGTGACATAAATTGTATGCTTTAATAAGATCTATATTTTTGTGCAGTTAGATTTTATGCATTTTTTATGGTTTATTAGTTACTTAAAAGTCATTCATAATGTAAAAGACTCGTAGGCTATTCACAGAAAAGTCTTGATGTACATTTTATTTTTCATAAAAAATATTAAATATATCATTTTAATCAAAACCATTAGAGCATTGTTGAGAAAATAAAAAAAATCTAATTTTCCATATAAAGGGTAGTTTGGAGTGCGAAGTTTTTCTTCAAAATTTCCTGTGGCATCTTTGTAATATGTTTAATTTAAATACGAAGTTTGGAATTTATCGGACTCTTGTTTTTAAGTTATGCTGATCATACAGACACGTTTCTCTAAAACTGTTTTTCTGAGGGTTCCTAGCTTCAAATTTCTTTATACTTCCTCTATTACTCTACTAATAATTCTTTATTTACTCTAAGTTGGGCGAAGTATATAAAATATAAGGCACTGAAAGACAATAATAAAACATTAACTTAAACCTAGACGTTTATATTACAGCTAAAGCTTAGGCAGAAGAGTTATTAAACATTATATAAGATATCCATAATTGTGAATATCATTGTATTATAGGTATATTGTATTATTTTTAAAATGATATTTACTAATTCCGAAAGATCGATACTTATCGATTAAGCCTTAGGAGTTGCATTAATATTCTATGGATTTCAGACCACCTTTGGGGCATTGATGCTACGACGAGATTACATCGCTTGCAGAAAGTTAGCCCATCTCGAGGTGACACAGAGGGGTGTAATTGTCCTTCACTGTGAATAATGCGATTATTTTTCCCCTTTCTCAGATTGCCGGGCACATAACGTCACACAGGTTAATGAACTTGGTCACTGCTTCGTCTATCACATATGCAATGAGACCAAACAGCGCCGCTAGTGTAGGAGACAGAGATAGCGCGAGTGTGCGAATCAAAGTAAGGAGGGGAGAGCTGTTTTAAAAAAAGAAGCCCAGACCTTTCCCAACGTTATTGCTGTTGAGCTCGCCAGTCTGTCAGGAGTGGAAGGGGGACGGTAGTCGGCGAGAAAGGGGAAAAAAGTGGAAAAAAATAACGCGACTCTTAATAAAAAAAAAATTAAAAAACACCAGCGAAAGACGCTGTCACGTGACGTACGCAGGTTATCCCTCTCCCCACCTCTCTCTCACTCTCATGCTGTCTCTTACCTATACGACCCTTTATGCTTCTCTCTCTCTCTTTCACACCACCAAGAGCACCTTCTCCTCCTGTTTCACATTCAGAAAGGGTTAAGGAACATTTACAAGGTCATTGCATGTTTGAGAGTGGATCGAAAAAGAGTGTGGCAGGTAGATAGGAGTTTTAGTTTTAAGATTTAGTTCTTCCCGCCAAGGCGGTGTTTTTTTTTCATAGTGTGACTGTCAATTGTTTTACGTCGTTATACAGAAATGCCAACATTTCGAACAAAATAACGGTAGGGTTTATCTTTTTCTTTCTTATACCTAGATGGAACGGAGCAAATGACAAAAGTCGCACTATCTAGTGACTTAAAGTGCCATATGTAAGTGCTTGTGTGTGATAACAAGAATATTAGAGTACAAGGACGACCATCTATCTGCAGATTAAAGCTTGGTAAGTCACCTGCTGCATCCACAGTAATACGTAAAATGCAAAACTAGGTCAATATTGTGATCAACAATGCTCAAGGGTTATGCTACCAGCCCAACTTTCATTTTACCTTGTGTTTGCACAGCCGTCAGTTTGACTCGGCGTTGTAAACTTGTTCTACAATATGTTGGTATCCTTGTCTATTGTAGTGGCTATTTCTTTTCTAATAGGTTCTAACATCGTAATTAATCTGTAGTGTAACCCTAACACTGTATGCTCGTAAGTTTTTAGCTAGTAGTTATGCAAACTCCAAAATAACAATTAAAAGAGTTGCCAATGCTAACCATAGAATATTAAATGAGAGGATGGACCATGCGTTATTCCTAGCCTACAATGCTTTGCTCTTATTCCAAAAATGTATTTCTATGAATCCATTGTCAATAGTAATGCTTAGTTATGTTGTATTTCACATTCAGAATTCGGCTAAAAATATATTATACTTTGGTCAGAGTCATTTGAGACAGTGGAAGGAAGTGATAAGGAAGTCACATGGCTGCATTGGCAGTTATCACCAAGTAAACACACCGGAACCTATCTGGGCACGATCAATATTTCCTCCCTCTATCCCTTTCCAGTGTATCAAAGGGCTGACCAAAGAATAACTTTTGAGGATGTAAATATAAAATCATCAGCCTTATTATAGATTGATAATTATACATCAGATTTGGCGGGAAACTTTGCTTCATGACTTCTCTAAAACCGAGAATCAATATTGCATTTTCATATTTTTTTAACTTTATTAGGTATCCTATATCATTTACACATTTGAAATATATTTGCTCTCAATTTTAATATTATTTTAGATCGTCCCTGTGACAGTTATGGGTTTAGTCATTAGTACATAACAATCAGCATGGTTCTTTAGCATTTTTATATTAGGAGGAGGAGGCCGTGTATTATGAAGCCCTGCCTATCACCAAAGGCAATCTGTTCAGCTCCAATTTCAGGGGGATAAATCCAAATTTGGTAATGTCTTGTACTACGCACAGAACAAAGAATATGACATGGTAGTTGCTCAAATTATTGACAATAAAGAGCGCATTTGCAATACTAAGCCAAGGATAATGCCGCCTCCGTCGTCGAGTGGTCAGAGAGCTGACTTCACCCACGGAGGTCCGGGTTCGATTTCCGGCTGAGGCGGCCAATATTTGTTTAACCGGAATCATTCCCTATACCCCCACAGTCTGTATATATGTATGTATGTGTATGAATATGCGGTGTTTGGAGAAACAAGTTTAAAAACCAATATTCAAGAACCTACATCAACGCATTGTTTCTTAAATAAAATAGCCCCCGATATGACCATAGATGTTAAAGGGGGGGGGCTATATAAATTAAACATGTAAAAAATAAATAAATAAACCAAGGATAAATTGTGACTATATAAGTTCAATACATTCCGCTACTTGAATTCAGACCACACATATAATCATTGGGTTTTGTATGGAAGAGGTTTAAAAACGATGTTCAAATGCTTCTGACAGAATAACAGAAAAAGCGACGGAAGCGAAAAACAAAAGATAGTAACCCGCGCTTGGTATATAAACCTTTTAAACGTTAAAATGGCGTAGCTAGAGGCCCCTTCCGATGAGCTGAAAGTGATGAAGATGTTTTGTTAAATGAGAAGGCTTTTACGAGATGTACTGGGCGACGGGAGAATGTCTAAACAATCGAAAGCTTTTTATTTGCGCGCAGTATAAACCGCCTCCGCTGGCAAACCGCGCCAGCCGCATTTTTTGTGGTCTGAACACTGACCTTCCTCACCTCCACTTACTTAACATAGGACAGATACAGCACGACGCGCTACTATCTCTGCCAAAAACACTGACCCAGCTACGCGCGTGTAATGCATTTTAAAAACCTGTAGTGAGAAAGTGTGCGTTTTATTTAAAACCCTGGCAATACAGCCAAGTGGAGAGATTTTGAAGGACAAGCTTTGCGTACAAAAAAGTTTGTTTTACATGTCGTTCCGAGACAATTGCCAATCCAGTTGTTCCCACCTGGTGAATTATTTGTTTGCGACTGTAGTTTGCTTTACAAGCTTACTTGTTTATTAATTTCCTTACTGCATAAGTCACCAGAGGACGTTTTGTATTTCACCCAGAAAATTCCATGTATATATATGAGTGCGTGTGAACAGCATAACTCAAAAACGAAATGTGCTTTAAATACCAAACTTGAAATTCAAGTTCAGCATCTTCCAAGAATACGACACAAAGATGTTCAAGAAAATCGGTGTAAAATACTCTATATAGAACATTTTTAGAAAATTATTTTCTCAAAAATGTTGATTTTCAGTAAAATAATTATATATTTAAAATATTTTATGTCAAATGAAATGTTTATCTTGAATTTTCTGGGAATAGCCTCTGGAGATGTGTTCATTCTGGATGACTTTTGCTAAACTGGTAAACATCAAGGGAGATGTTAGAGAGAGAGAGAGAGAGAGAAAGAGATAAAAACTCCCTGAAAAAAAATGTGGATCTTATTAAAACACGCAATTTATATAAACTACTGAAACATTCCTTGTTATAGGTTTCAATTTTAAAATACCGATGGATTTCTCAAATGGGAAATGTCTCCTAGTCAAACAAAGAGAACGGCATTTCAAAGCCATCACACAGCGACCAGATTTTAAAATATTTGATCTTTGCTTTAGCCTAGTGTATTCCCTTATTCCCGCTACATATAAGAAATATGCAATTACAGAACTTCTGCAAATGTTTACCTCGATGTGCTAGAAGATAGAAAAATAAATTTATGTAAGAATAATTTGTAGACGGATGGAGAGAAAGTCATGAGAATGTAGCACGCCGAATGGTAGTGGCTCTCTATAAATATTTAGGGATCACTTGTTGCTTAAGTAAAAAGAAACGCTGATTCACACGAATTATTTAGGAAATGGTGTATTATAATTTAAACTCGGTCATTAAATTTAAGAAATTATGTAATTATTAGGAGAATCCGCAATTCTGTTCACTTTACTGCTTTTAATTGCGGGGATTTTTCCTTTCACCCTCCCTCCTATCTACAGTAGCTAAGAGAAAGCATTGTATTACACCCAAAATTCGTTGTCAACACTTCTCTGCAAATATACGTTTTGTGATCCTCTGAATAATAATAATAATAATAATAACAACACATTTTTAGAAAAAGGTACGAGCCCGTCTCTGTAATGTAGGGGTAGCGTGTCTACCTCACATTCAAGAAGTCCTGAATTCAAATCTCGGTTAGGGCGAGTTACCCGGATAAAGTTTTTCCAGGATGTTCTCTTATCCTGAGAAGGTGAATATAACTTAAGCCTCATGGTTGTGTCCATTTGAGCATCATTTCACCAATTTTTTTTTATCGTCCAATATGACCTACCAGGTTAGGATGTTAAATTTACATACTTGGTATTTTAAAATAAGAACTATAGCTTTCCTGGCGACGTGTTAATTCAAGATCTTCTCGGGCTTCTAGCCAGGTAAAAACTTGGTTTGACACCAACGTTTCGAAGAAGTGCATCTTCCTCGTCTTCAGGGTGAACTGATCAGGGTGATCAGTTCACCCTGAAGACGAGGAAGATGCACTTCTTCGAAACGTTGGTGTCAAACCAAGTTTTTACCTGGCTAGAAGCCCGAGAAGATCTTGAATTTGGTATTTTAAGTTCAGTATCTTCCATATGCACGAGAAGAATTTTTTAAAGAAAATTCCCAATCCCAAATAATCCTTTATTTTCTAAAAACTGCCTCTAATGGCTTTCATTAAATTGTCATATATTTATATTTATTTGACAAATATTGCTAAAATGAGTATATACAAATATATGGATAGTTTGTGAAGTCCTCCTAATTCGGAAGGAAGTTTAAGGAATTAACTATAAGGCAGAAACAAAAACTTATTATACAAAATATGTAGTTCTTTTCAAAACTCATTTCAATTAACTGTTTTGTAACATCAGCCATTTCCGAGATATCCATCACTATTGGTTTAAATGTTTCAATAGTTTTTCAATTTTTAAAGCACTGTCGCTATTCAGTTGTTTCTCGCGAATTTAAAGTCAGACACAGTCTCCTGCTTTTAAAGATCTGAATGCATATTCGATTTCGTCTATTTTCATCTACTTGAATCAAAATGTGTAATGAAATTATTTTTGGAAATATTTGTCTGGATTAACACGAAACAGAAATACAAGCCTGCATAAAAATAGTATGTAGAAGCACAAGAAGTTTTAAAATACGAGTTTGATATTCTGATAGGCCATTAACTTAAGTTGAACACTACCATAAAAATGTTATTATAACTGTAATATATACAGAATAAAACAATCCACTGATTTCTACATGAATTACAAAACGACTAAAATGAAAATGAAATATTAAAACTTTATCCTTTTATTGGATTTTCTGGTTTTTAAATTCGTGTATTAGGTTTTAAGAAATTACCTTCATTTCTCAGTTGTTCAATAAGTTTTCTAATGTTTGAAAAGTTAACCTTTTTTAAATTAAAAATAATACAAAAACCTTTATATACTTGACGTAAATGCAAAGAAGTGACAAACTAAATGGATATGAAAAGAGCAAAAATGTTCAAATAGTTACGTAAAACAAAAGACAACAACAACAAAACTAAATTTGAAAAGAGCACAAAATTGTCGAAAATTATTTACTGTATATCTATTTTCATAATCTGGGGTCCATAATCTGCTTTATGCACACATTATTAATTTCATGATGCAATAGTAAAAAAAAAAATAACGCAATAATAACCCTAGTTATGAGAAATAATTTAATAGATTATACAAAAAGAAAATATTTATGTAGCTCAAAATGGATATGATATTAAATATGTATATCAACGAAAATTTTGTTTATTGTAACTTGACTCCCCTTAGTTCATATTTTATAGCAGCAAATGATTGTAAAAATATATATGCCTGTTTTTTCCCCTCCCTGATTCAGTGCAGAATGGTGCCGGTATATTTAAAAATAAAATTATTTAATGTGCAGTTAGAGAACATTTAAAGCAACGATGCATGCCGAAAAGATCAAACGCATGAACATTCGCACGGGCGCGCACGACTTGATGCATTCTGTTTTATGGAATTACAGAGGCGAATATTTGCCATTATTGATTGACGCTGCATTTTTATTCACGCCGATATCTGATGGTGCTGATAGCGCGATTATGTGCTAGCTGTCAACAGTATCTACCAGCGTTTTGGAAGCGTAAAATCATGACCTTCTGTTAATATGAAAATCTGTGACAGTGTTGCTGCATCATCTAGAGAAAAACTCTTGCAGCAAACTGTGACTCCTATAAAGACTGCTTCAGCTAATGTTGCACTGCTTCAGCCAAAATGGTTCAGCACTACAATTAAGGTGCATGAAATGAATTTGTCATAGCATATGTTCCGACATGTCAAATATTTAGGGTTACATCAGTGCACAGGATGAAAAAACCCTGATAATCCATTCACATGCTAATATTTTTATATGCTGAATTGATATATAGCTCTTCCAATATATCTTCATTTATTATTCTATCCCTCCTCGAACATCCTCTTCTACTTACGAAATTCACTTCTGCCGATAATGATGATGATGATAGTAATACTGGGTAGGGATTTCTAAGTATTAAAACCAGGAATGAAAGGAAATAAAATTGACGATTATATGCAGGAACGTCACAGATAACAAACCACTCCCATCCCTCGTACGCTATCCAGACGTATTTTTACCTACTAGTCAGTGAACCTTGACCATTGTTGTTTACATTCTTTGCAATAATAATGATTTGGGTGCAGCGAATTAAAAGCCAACTGTTTAGTAAAAGTATAATAATAATAATAATAATAATAATAATAATAATAATAATAATAATAATAATGCCAAGTATTTACTTCTAGCTGCGTACAAAATATTAAAAAAAAATTGTAAAAAAAAAAAAAAACGCCGATAAGTCAAGTCTTTGTAATGCGCCACAAAGGAGGTTATAAGTGTAATAACTTTCTGGGGGTGTATGTACGAGATGTATATAGCCCCTTATTTCCAATGCTGTTACTACAAGTTTGTGGTTGGTCTCTAAGGCGGCCACCCAGCTGCTTAATGCATAAACTGTCTGGTTGGCGGTTCATTGCCTGCCACCAGTGATTATATTTAGATTGTGTGTTGAACAAACATGGCACCATGCAGCCAACAGCTTGTTTGAAAGAATTGCCACAGTGAGCATTGCTTGAGATTTCTTTTCTCGATAGTCGTTTGTGTGAGTAATTAATAACCACAAGTTAGGAAAAAGGTTTATTTCTCCTGAACCGAAAACGCATTGTAAGCTAACGAGTTGCAGTGATATCGTTTAATTGTTCTATTTATTAATATAAGAAATATTCATATATTGTAAAACACACTCAAATACAACAGAAAGCTTCGAACTGAACCGCTTTATTGCTTCTTGATAAACACTTAAAACTGATACTCTTTTAATAGATGAAATAAACATAAAAATAAATAATAATACTGGATCTTCCTCTCTCCTTTCACCCCCCTCCCAAAAAGGTAAATTAATAAAAACAGAAAGAGAGAGAAAAAACATGGAAATATTTTCGTTTATCTCTCTAAACTAACCTAAATGGTTTTGATTTAAACATTTTGACAACTTGTAATTGATATATAATAAAAAAAAGTGGGAAAAACTATATACCTATTAAGAAAACAAGAAAGAAAAAAAGAAGGCTGAGTTAAATCATTTTAATGTATTGAATGTTTGTCAGAAAAAATTAAAAAAGAAATAGAAACATAAAAGAAGAATCGCAAAATTTTAAGAATGTCCGTCGGAAAACGCAATTAAATAGCACATTTTTATGAAATTCGCATGCCAAATTTTCGTTCTTCTTAAGAACTGAGTGATAAGTATTCATATCATCATTATTCGCGGTAGTGTGGGTGTAGCGTGTCTGCCTCACATTCAAGAGGTCGCGAGTTTGAATCTCGCTTAGTGTGAGTTACCCAGAAAATGTTATTTTTCAGGGTTCCCCCCTTATCCTGAGAAGACGTATGTTAAATAACTGTAAACTCCATGTACCTACTCTAAGTTCATCTTAGCCTTATTTCACCGATTCTATTCATCATTCTGACCAACGCAAAAAAGCATCTTTCAATTATTGCTTCTTGGTTTCAAACTCACTACATGGTCCATTCTTTTTCTAAGACGTCCAGAGAGAAACTGCGGGAGTACAGATACTGGACAAGGCATAGCTGGTAGAAAAATATATCTATATACTAGACAATAAGAAAAAGAGGCAGTGGTAAGGGAAGTAAAAGAATAAAAAGGTGTTGTCTGAAGGTCAAGCATTATGCTGGGGAGGTAACTAAGGAATGAAAGGCAAAGAAGACCGAGGGGAAAAGAAACAAAATGCGTATTGAAAATATGCATAAAGTTTAATATTACTTCGAACACAATACATGTACTATAAAATGCTTGGCAGCTATTTCTTCCTTCAGAAATTTATATTACAAAGGGGGTGTTACGTTACAAAGCGCATTTTTCTTTCTTCATTTACCTTTTGCCATACTCTTTGGATATGAGTTTTGTTGAAAATACTGATGACGCAGCAATGCTGAACTTAAATAATCAATTTTGGCATTCAACCTAATTTTCGATTTTCATTTATTTTGTTCACAGGCACACAAACACGCCCGCGAATTTTTTTAAAATTATCTTTTTGGATTCAGGGGACCCTAAAACGTGTATTTCCAGTAACATAGCAGTATCTATTTTGGTTTATATGCAATACCTTCGGCTACAAACTATTTAGGCAGAGAAAGCAATAAAACTTAGAAAATAGAAGACAGTAAAAACCTTTAAAAGCTTTTAAAGTGTTGTAAAGAAAAGAACCTAGCCAGATAGCTCAGTACTTAGCGCCTGTGGTTCACATTCTGGAAGCCATGGGTTCAAGTCCCATGCATCCGCCCATCTGGTGGTTTTTAAGAGGTTTCCCCTCAATCACTGGTAAATAGCGGATTGGATATTCAATATTATGCTAAAGTTCCGCCAACAAAACAAAAGAAACAAAGGCAAAATAGATGTTATAGATTACGGAATTAAACTTATTTGTCGTGTCTCCAAGACTACATGCATTGTCCATCACCGACAAACTAAATTTCACGATACCAGGTCAAAACACAAAGCAACAAAAATAGATGCCACAGGAAGGTGACTACGCAACTAAACGGCCTTATCAGCAAGTTTCTCAAACAGATGATAAAGGAACACAGCGTAAAATAATAATGATTTACTACAGAGATAGCTAATATTTTGTTCTAAATTCTTTCGCTGAAATTATGGTCTTGAATATTTTTGGAATTTACTGTCAGTCTAAATGCCTACGGAAAACTGCTGTATGACTTGTAGGAAGTGAGATTGACAAGTATTGCAAAAGTTTAAATACATATCAGTACATTATTTAAACTTTTTTAACACACAAGTACAAGCACATATTTCAGATATGTAGGCTGCACACCATAAAATCAGTACACGTATCTATTAGCAAAAAAGAATTGAGTTCCTTACGAAAAATAACCCTGTTAAATTTAGGAGACATTTTCAAGAATAAAACTAACCTCCAGGAAATTACAGCTCTGTATTTTAAAGAAGGTAAAAGCTTTGGAAAGAAAAGAAAATGCAACTTCAGAATTTTCCTCCGTAGAATTTTAAAATGCCCTAACTTACATTTGAAACTACACAAACACACTCGAAAATAAAAGCCGTCCAATAAGCAAATACTAGTTTGAGCTGGATCAAGTTGAAGGCTAAGTACTTTGAAATAGTAGAGGCTTTGGGGAAATGCGTTTATTTAGCGACCTAAAAATCGCAGTAGTTCTCAGTAGTTCAGAAGACAGGGAGAGTAAAGGACTAAAAGTGGTTGTTTTAAATTTCACTAACAACAAACTGTCGTTCTCCTACACCGACAACATTTACTTTGTCAACTCTTTCTATATTTATAGTGTATAAGGAAGGTATTGCATTCCACCCAAAAATTCGATACCGAGATTTCACCCGAAATATCTGTTTTGGGTTCCCTTGAATCAAAAAAAAATATTTTTTTGGATGAAGGTCCGCGTGTGTATGTATGTGTCAGTGTACACCATAGCTCAAAAACGAGAAGACCCTTAAATACCAAACTAGGTGCGAAATTTTTGATTTTTTAAAAAATATCTAACGATTTTAATAAAAATCTCTTATATTTAAGATGTTTACATGGCAAATAAAATGTATATCTTGAATTTTCTGGGAATAGCCTCTAAAGACCTCTTTATTCTGGGTGATTTTTATTGAATGTTGCATAACTCTTAAACCGTAAGAGATAGACAAAAACGTACTACACAGAATTACAACACGATAGAACAATTTATGTCATATACATTTTTTTCCCTAGAGTTGATCATTTTTTAGATATACCTTGACATTGGTTTCAGTTTAAAATACTTATACTTTTTTCATACAAGAATTTGTACACTCCTGTCCATCCAAACAAAGGAACTTCATTCTCATAGCAACCAGCTTTTGAGTATTAATTTTACTTATGCTACTCCCTTATTTTCCTTCTACTTACAAGGAAGCAAGTAATAAAAAATATTTCTACTAATTTTTTCTCAATTAGCATGCAGTATACAGAAGCATACGCTTTTTAACAATAAGTTATTGCAGAGATTTAGAGAAAGTCATGTGAATGGATTGTTTTGTTTATAACCGTACTCTTTCGTAAATGAATTGATGGCGTACAGCTAAACTATGCATACATTTAAAATGTTCAAATACCAAACGAAATATGTTAAAGTTGTAAATTAAGATAGGTCTGCCTTGCGTATTACCCAAACATATGTAGCAGTTATTGCTTAATTGCAAGATATATCTTGCTGAAAGAATTGTAAAGACTAGAAAGAAGTATTGCCTATGATATACCTTAATATAGAAGATAACCTTCCTAAAAACACCCATGCTTGTTAAAGAACTTATACATACAGGTCATTTTTGTTACAAAAATATTTTTATTTTGTCTTTAGCTTACGTAATAACTGCTGGTTCATTTTCCTTTTGTTATTTTTGTGATGCTTCGTAGAAAGTAAAATTTGTGGCGTCCTGATTTGAGATACAAGAGGTTAATGTACTAAGCTGGACAATGAAAGGACACCTGCGATTCACTTTTACTTGATGCATATTTCAAGCTGGTGATTGTCAAGTCAAAGGGACAACGTTTAGCGTAGTGACCGAGGTCAGGATTTCCATGCAAAGCTGGTTTCTTTTTCTACCGTGCTGCGTCACTTATTGTCCTTTTACTCTCTCCTTCTCTAGAGTTGTCTTTTTTTCCCCTCCCTTCCAACCTTTCTGTTTGTCGCGCATTTCAAATTCCATTCGGTTTGTAGCCTGAATAACAAAGCAGACTGCAGAAGTTCATCCGAAAAGAGAATGTATTTATTCACTCTCTTCTTGATTATTCACTGATATTATTTTAACACGTTGAGAAGCTAGGGCGGCAACCTCTGTACCCGCATTCGTGAGTTCCTGAGTTAAAACCCCCAGACCGACCAAATTAACCGAAAGTTTTTTCACGGTTTTCTCGGTCGGTAGGCAAATGTTGGGTTGGATAATCTGATCTGCAAATTTTCCTATCACCCCGTTTTTTTTCTCCGCCATACCAGGCATTGGGCTCATATACCTTCCTGGATGTGCTGTTATACAAAGATAGCTTGCTTCTAGATAGTCTACTGTTCCAACGTATTGGCATGTAAGATTTTAGGATATAAGTTCCACAAAAAAGAGGGTAATCCAAGAAAGAAAGAAAGAAAGAAAGAAAACCTATTAGGCAATCATAACGTTTATTACAAGAATAAAAATTTACAGGATCAATTCTATTAAAAGTGGCCCTCCTCTAATTTCAGCTAGATATCATTCCACCAACTATCCCATTGTCATATTCATCCTTCCTTTATCAAGGGATCTAAAATACCTTGTTAAATCAAAATAATAAAAAGTACTTATTCTTTTCAATTTATGGGAACATGAATTTTTCATGTTGCGTGTCAAAGGTGTATAGATAGTAATATTTTTCTATTTTTAAATGTCGTATGCATGTTGTCGAATTTCAAGAGATTCTGTCAATTTAGTATTAATATTAGGAGAAGCACTCTTAATCAGTCTCGCTAATTTCAGAAGACAAGTTTTAGTTCAGTGAATCAATTGAATATTTAAAAGTTCTTAAACATGGATAGAAAGAAAAAATATAAATGCCTATAAAATTCTTGGAATTTTAATTAAGTTTATTCGAACAGTGTAAAAAATAATGATGATGCTGTACAAGCCACTAATAATAATTATTATTATTATTACTATTATTATTATCATCATTATTATTTATTATTATTAAGTGCCTGTATCGGAGGATGAAAGAAAAAGTTGGTGTTCCGGTACCAACATTTCCTTTATTCTACCTAACAATTTGTTGAAGCACATGTGACATTTTTAGCCGGATAAGCAGATACGCCTTTCAGCCTAATCCTTGAAATATACTAATGGGCATTGAAGCTGAACCTCCAGCATTCGTACTATTTGCATCCAGGCACAGAAAACTTGCTCTCCAGCATTTTATCTCTTTTTAACTTTTTTTTTTTTTTTTTTAGAGATTCACTTACTATAAATTGAGTATGAAGCACTAGATAAATAAATCATCCCTAAAAGAGGTTACATTTTATTTGTGATATAAATACCTTTAATATACGATATTAATCAAAATCGTTAGCCATTTTTGAGAAAATCAAACTTTTCAAAACTTTTTCCATGTAAAAAGTAGTTTGGGGCGGGGAATTATCTTAAAAATCTTTATGTCGCATCCTTGGGAAATAATAAACTTATATATCAAGTTTGTTATTTAACGGACTTTTCGTTTTTAAGCTATGCTGTTCACACACATACACAGACCTTTTTCTAAAAATGTTTTTAATCATTCGGGGGGTCTCAAGAATGTATTTCTGGCGAAAATTTGGTATCAAATTTTTGTGTGAAATATAATAGCTTCTCTATATATTATATACATAGTACATGCAGAGAGAGTAAAAAAAGAAATGTTGACGTAAATATTAAAGCTAAGGAATTCATTAATGTATTATTGCATTGTCGGGGCATAGGGTTTCCAAATTACACATCCAGAATGCTCATTTTAAGTGTCTTGGCTTTCACAATTTTTCTTTGACGATTGAAAACTGTATCTTCAAACATTTAGCTGTGAAATAGTCATTCTCAATGATTTATTGGATTTAAGTAAAAAATGTTTGCTAGAAGCAGCAATAGCTATAAGAATGTTACACTCTTAGAATTTAACTCAATACAACGGCTTCCCCAACTTTTATATTGTATTCAGCACATTTAAAAGAGTTATGAAACCTCATCTGACAATAGAAATCTTCCTTTTTTCAATTATAAAAATGGTAATTTTGTGGTATAATTGATTTTTTACCTATAAAGTAATCATGAAAACACTATGTATATAAAATGAATGTTACTATTTTGCTTAGCGAAGAATGTCATATAGATATTCATTATCTAATCTATCGATGTTTAACTTCCTTTTTAAATAAGTGATAACTACAATTTGGTTCTAGAACGATCGGTTGGACTCTAAGAATGCCAATTTCGGGTCGTTCTTAGAAAGGTGTCTAGATGGCAGCTTAGTCGTTCGTTATGTAGCTGAACTTAGTTGTAAGCATTCATTGTCAGCTAAAAGTGTAGCACACAGGTTTAACGTTGATCTCTGGCAGAAATGTACAATTTGCAACCATGATAAGGATGGACTTGATGTTCACTCATTTTATTTTTATTGTTTGTAAAAACGATAGCGGCACTACTGACCCAATGATATATTAACCCATTAGAGACATCTGTTGGACACTTCAGAATCTCCGAGACACTCTTGAAAATGACGTCAGCAAGACAGTTAATTTATCTTGCAAAGACGGCGTGGCGATCAAACTGTCATTTGCAAGGCATAAAGTACGCATGTGCTACAATAATAACTTCCATTGAAAGAATGACGACACTAAAAGGCAAATAGAACCTTTGGACTTTGCTTCGACTACCGGAAAGTTTACATTGACGTTAAAAACAGAAACTTTAAATGGTTGCACTTTGTACATAGTGTTTATTTTGCGTGTGCAAAATATTTTAAGATTTTCCATTGCATAATAAATCTATTAATAATAAAAATGATACATTCTAAATTCTGCTGTTAAACATCTATAGAAGTTCTTGAAAGTTTGGATAAGTTGCTAAGTTGCAAATCCTTTGTCATAATTATTATTATTATTATTATTATTATTATTATTATTATTATTATTATTATTTTTATATTATTATAATATTAATACTATAATATAAAATAATAATAATAATAATAATATTAATAATAATATAAATTAATATCGTTCACAGGCTGGATTAGGCAAATTGCCTGTTCTTTCTTCCTTCGTTCAACTCCTTCTCTTGGGTGTCCAGAATTTCTTCTACCTTTCGGTTTATCATCAATGGTCTCTTTTATTACTAATTCTAAACAAATGATGTTTCCAGCTATTCTTTATATATAAAACTAAATCTTCCAGAATATCTTCATTTCGAAAGATATCTCTTTTGGCACAACCTTTTATCCTTGTTAGAAATCTAATTTCTGCGGCCTTTTAATTTACTTCTTTCTTTATTTCTCTCTCTTTCTCCTCTTCTCTCTCGTGTTCGTGATTCAGATCTCACTATCAATGTTTTATAAAATCCAACTTTTGTATATTTTCTACTGTTATATTATAATTATCCTGACATTATTGGTGAAACTTCTCGTTTCTGTTAAGTATAAAAATAAATTACGGAAAATATTATTGTTTCACTTTTTCTCCTGTATTTTCTGCAAGATGATTGCCATCAAGGATTCGCAAAAAGAGATTATTTAGCATATTTATGTGTGCAAATTTTTGGCAGCATCAAAGTTTCACCTGTTGAGGATTAAATCAGACATGACCAAGAGGAGGCTTAGATAGTAACGTCTATGGTCACGTTCGGGAGGTCCTTGGTTCAAATTCCGTAGGTCCACCAATGTGGCTGAGATTTCTCGTGGTTTCTATCAGGCTTCAAGGTAAATATGGAATTGCATATTTAATACCACGACCCAAAGTTCCAACTTCAGTCTAAAAGAACAGTAAAACTTAAAAAGAGATAGTAATTGTGATTATGCTGCCATCTATTTATACAAAGTGAAAGCAGCTAGATCGGAGGATATCCCAGCGTCATCTTCTTGTCGTGGAGCAAAGTATGAGACGTAGAAAACAGACTGCATACCGTCTGAGTACAAATGGTGGAAAAGCATACAGACTGGATGGCACCTTGCACCATCTGCTTGGCGCCAAACGAAAGAGGCATGGACACAGGGAAAAGAGCATGAAGAATACTCTCTACCATACAGATCAAACGTGTATCATGAACAGAATCCTCGCGATATGACCAAGCAGTTAGAGCTACGCTAAGTATATAAAAATATCCGATCATTTAAAAATGTCAGCCCTCGGAAATGTCCTAAAAATCAATCTGTGCTTAGACACTTTATGTTTCTGAATCGAAAAATACATTTTGCCTTGCTTGAATGTTCATTGTGAGGTTGTCTCTCAACAATGAAAATATCAGTACATAAATAATATTAAAACAATAAAATATTGTTGGTTATCTTCATAATCCTTTCTGAGTGATTTTTTGAGATCTCCAACTTCTCTGCCATTATGACTTGAGACTTCTTCAATGGATTAAGAGTCATATGAGTGAAAGTTGGAGGTTCCGAAGATATTACTTCTCTTTCGTCGATGAAACTATCAGCAAAAATCGAGGCCAACAAAGCTTTATTTAGGCCTTGGTACTGATTGCTTTATACCTAAGTATTTTACAACTAGTTTCTTAATACCCAAAATGCTTAAATACATTGGAAAATCTGTTTTTGTTTAAGTTAGGTTAGCTGTTTAGAAAATGACGACGTTTGTTTAAGTGGAACCAAAAATATAGTCTTTTTGACTTATTTAGTTAACCAATGCTATATTGTGCTGAAGTCCTCAACAGTAAGCCGTGTATAGTCACTGTTGGTATGGTTAAGACTATAATTATTCGGGAAAAAATGGTTACATGAGGCGTAAAATTAAACTGTCGACAAAAACTAGTTATCCGTCAAAAACAGCTCGCACATATATTTACTAACAATATAATATTTAGTTTCTCCACATAGTACATGGCACTTATGTAGGGAAGATAAAGTTTGTCAACCCCTGGAAGTGCAAAGAAAAACCGATTTCAACCAAATGGCGACCAGCTTTTAAAAGATTTGATTAGTATATTCATTAATTTCCCTTCTATTTATAAGAAAGCAATTAATAAGACAGTTTCTGCTACTGTTTATCTCGATTAGCATGAAATAGATACAAAAATAGGCATTTTAGCAATAATTTGTTACGGGATGTATAGAAAGTCATGTGAATGGAACGCATAAGATTTTTAGCATATGTTATTTCGCGAGGTTAAATCACAAATACTCTCTTATTCTTCTATCCTCTTCTTCACATCCCCTGCGTGTATGTAATTGCAATTAATTTACATAATCACATGAGATCACTGCACTGCTTTTTCCTCTTGTTTGAAAGTCAGTACGGAATAAATATCAAAGATCTTGAAAAATTCCATCGCACGCTTATCCTTTGAGCCGTTATCGTTGAAGTCATTTTCCTGCTATAGCGTCTTAAGTAACATAGCTCGACTAGAATTATGTAATCGATGTGTTGCTATTCTCTACAACGGTGTAAACTAACCATAACCACACATTTTAACCAGAATTTTCTTCATCCGTCGTGACTAAATTTTTAGAAACCTGTATGGATCTTTAGTAAGTTAATTACTTTCTCTAGTACGTATGTACAATGTACATATTAGGTAGAGAAGGTAATGTATTTCACCCTTAAGTTAGATGGAGAGATTTCACCGGAAATACATATTTTGAGGACCCCTGAGTACAAAAAATGGAAAAAGCCCGTGCGTGTTTGTGTCAGCAGCATAATTCAAAAATGAAATGCCAGTTGGATATAAAACTTGATATTTAAGTTAAGTATCTTCCAAGGATGCCACACAAAGACTTTCAGGAATATCCTACCACTCCAAACTATCCTTTACATGGAAAACGTTTTCGAAAAATTTGAATTTCAAAAACAAAATTGCTAACGGTTTTGATTAGAATGTATATTAAAAACACTTATATGACAAATAAAAATATTTAATTTCGTAGAAATGGCCTCTGAAATCTTCTTCATTCTGAATGTCTTTTACATAACTGGTACACCTCAAAAGATGAACAAAAATGTGTTACAAAAATGTAGATCTCGTCAAAACACACAATTTTTCCTATAGATTTTATATATGCACATACATATGTACATACATATATATTGTGGAGCTAACCATTTCCGAGTTACTCCTTGTTATTGGTTTCAGTTTTAAAATACTCAAACAATAAGTCGTTTGTAGTAAATTTTTGCCTACCTCTTACGGATTATCAGTTATACAAAAGTTATACAAAATTACAAAAATGAAGAGGTTTTCAGAGGATATTCCCAGAAAATTCAAGAAACAAATTTCATTTGTCATAAAATTAATAAAAATCGTTAGAGCCATTTTTGAGTAAATCAAACATTTTGAAAACTGTTCTATGTAAAGAATAATTGGGGGGAGGGTAAAGGTATTTGTTTGAAAATCTCCAGTTGCATTCTTGGAAGATACTAAACTTAAGTACTCGGTTTGGTATTTAACCTACTTTTCGTTTTTAAGCTATGCTGCCCACGCTTACGCATGCACACATACATACACGGACATGTTTTATAAAAATCTGATGTGTACCATTCACATGACTTTCTCCATATCCCTGCAACAAATAATTCTTAAAAAGCTTATACTTCTATTTACTTTATGCTAATCAGAAAAAAATAGCAGAAATAGTCTAATTACACCCTTCCTTGTAAGTAGGAGCGAAATAAGGCACAACCGTAGGTTAAAGTGATAGTCAAAAGCTGGTTGCTATTTCAATGAAGTTCCTTTGCTTATATGGATAGGAGTTGACAAGTTCCTGTATGAGAAAAGTATACGTTTTTCATAGCAGAAACCAAAAATAAGGAATGTCACAAAAATGACGAACTCCACGAAAAAATGTATATAGCATAAATTGTGTGTTTTAATGTGCTTTACATTTTTTGTGTAGTAAGTTTTTGTCCATCTCTTACGGTTTAGCAGTCATTCAAAATTTAGTAAAATTGATCCAGAATAAACTACTCTTCAGAGGCTATTCCCAGAAAATTCAAGATATACATTTCATTTGTCAGGTAAATATGTTTAATATCCGAAATTTTAATCAAAATCGTTAGAGCCATTTTTGGGAAAATCAAAATTTTCGAAAAAAGTTCCATGTAAAAGGTAGTTGGGATTGGGGGGATTTTTCTCAAAATCTTCGTGTCGCATCCCTGGAAGATACTAAACTTAAATACCAAGTTTGGTATTTTACCGACTTTTCGTTTTTGAGTTATCGTGTACACGGACACGCGCACGCACACACACACACACACACACACACACACACACACACACACACACACACGCGCGCGCGGACCTTTTTGTGAAAATGCTTTTTTTGGATATTGGAGACCCTAAAACATATATTTTCGGTAAAATCTCGGTATCGAATTTTTGGTGGAGTGCAATACTTTCTCTATACACTATGTACATAGTGCGTATGGAGAAAGTAAAAATGACTTTTTTATTTTCTCTACACCTACTATGTACATAGTGCATAGAGAAGGTATTGCATTCCACCTAAAAATTTAATACCAAGATTTCACCGGAAATACCTACACGTTTGGGGTCCAAAAAAATCATTTTTGGAAAAAGGTCCAAGCGCGCGTGCTTGCGTGCGTGTGTGTGTGTGTGTGTGTCTGTATGTGTCTGTGTCTGTGGACAGCATAGCTCAAAAAGAAAAGAGCGTAAAATTCCAAACTTGGTGTTTAAGTTTGGTACCTTCCAGGGATGCGACACGAAGATTTTTAATAAAATCCCCCACCCCCAACTACCCTTTATATGGACAAAATTTGGAAAATTTTTATTTTCTCAAAAATAGTTCTAACGATTTTGATAAAAATCTCTTATATTTATGATATTTGTATGCCAAATACAATGCATATCTTGCATTTTCCGGGAATAGCCTCAGAAGACCTCTTTATTCTAGTTGATTTTTACTGAATTTTGCAAGACTGGTAAACCATAAGAGATAGACAAAAACTTACTACACAAAAAATGTAGATCACGATAAAACACACAATTTGTTTCCTGAAATTGAATTTTTTAGATATATCTTGTTATTGGTTTCATCTTTAAGAAATATACTTTTCTCATACAGAACTCCTGTCCATACAAAGGAACTTCAGTCACATAGCAACCAACCCATGACTTATCACTTTAACCTACGGTACTCCCTTATTTCGCTTCTATTTACAAGGAAGCAAGTAGTAAAGACTATTTCTGCTATTTTTTTTTTCTCGAATAGCATGTAGTAAATAGAAGCATAAGCTTTTTAACAAATTTGTTGTAGAGATGCAGTGAAAGTCATGTGAATGGAACACATCAGAATTTGTTTATTCAGGGAGTTCCTAAACATGTATTTCCGGTGAAATCTCGGTATCGAATTTTTAGTGGAATATAATGCCTTCTCAATCCTGTATGTACATTGTAGATACGTTTTAGAGAAAACAATATCTTCTATAAAAACACTTTACATATCCACTAATAAACAATAGTGGTTAGAGAACATAACACATCAGATAGTTTTATTTTAACAAAGCTTTTGGAACGTTACCATTTAAAATGCTTTTGAGCAAACCTCTATTCATAAGGTAGTGCACTATTTTTTTTTCCAACCAAGGAAAGCGGTATTTTAATGTAAATTATCTTCTAAATCTTCGTTGTAAGAAGAAAGATTTATGCAGGTAAACTAAGACTAAGCACTAATAAAGCTTTAGTAGTATTAAATGTTTTGTAGTCCAGGAAATTGGGAATCAAATCCGACTTCGGAATGCTGGCCGAGTAGGAAGCAGATACCAGTGGAAATAAGAGAATCCAGTTTTTGCGCTGTGTAGCTTGTTCTGGCTTTGGAGGATATGGAATTCTCAGCCATAAATTTCAGTTGGGAACAACATTAAATCTTACAATTTGATCTACCAATGGTTAGCTTCATCCCTAAAAATATGGAGACAGATGATAGTAAAGAAACAAAAGCCGGGGAGCCATCATGCTGACCTCTAATAATCGCTGCAGCATCCAATGATAACATCACTGAAGACATTTGTTGGTCATCTGTAAATGCGCGCGCAGTTCCTTTTTGCATTCACTTGTTCTACTGAGCGTCTTCTTGCGGGTATGAATGCCTATGACGTCGTGTTATATATACGTATGTTTATGGGCGGTCGCTTATCGTCACTGATTTTGCTTCTCGGGGCAGCAGATCATTTTAAATAGACGAGAGTGCTGGAAAAACTTGGAAAGTATGGCTTGTACGTCGAGCAGAGAAGATCTACGAGCCTCCAACATTGTTGTGGTATTGCATTATTCTCTTAGGTAGTGAATTGGTACGGCATACTTTTTTTTTCGAAACGCGGACAATTTCTAAAACAATTGGCTGTTTATGAACTTTGAAAGTCGTGCGATTTCTGTTAATTTTTTAACATTAATTTTAAACCTCAAAGAGAAGTAATACAAGAACTTAATACAGTGAAATACAAAATTATTTTGATATTATACAGTGCGTGATATACCGGTTAAATTCTGAAGGAAAGTATAGCGATCAATTAAGTGTAGTTTGTGATCAGAGAAGTTGGTACAGTGAAAATGTATCGCTGTGGAAGTGTTCCTGGACCCGTCTGGTCGCAGATACCTCCACCACCACAGTATCATCGAGTTCCGTCGCCGTCTTTACCGCCCCTGTTTAATGAAATAAAATATGAACCAGACTTATCGCCGCCGACCGTAGTAGATCAGTCCTATGCTCCTATACAGCCTATATCGCCGAATCCAACATCATCTCTGAAACTTCCACCAATCAACCAGTTTCATTTCCATCGCCAGGTACAATTTTTGTAATCTCTTAAGCTTCAATTTTTTTTTTTCATTTTTCTACCTATGTTTCATAGTTGAATATAAAAGTAAAGTTATGTTTAAATTTATATAATAATTTAGACTGAATTATGTTACATAATTTTTTAAATATCAAAATATGTTTCTGTTAAGATATTTGTAAAATTTGACCAAAATTGTAAACATGTTTAAAAATATTTTGTTTCATAGTAAAATGACATGAACTTTAACCTTTAAGAAAAGATATCGTATTTTCCACTTGGCAAACTTGAACTACCAATCCACTGTAGCTACAGATAGGTAGATGCATGCTTATTAATAGCCACTCCAAAATTTAAACATTATATTCAGGCAAACATTTTTCCAACACTTTTCCATAGTACTCACAAAGTTCCACAAGATGCAATTTTCACTAATTTTTTCATAATTTTTATGCTGCCTCTCAAAGCACATCAAATAAAATCGTCATCTGACTTTTTGAGAATAATGCTTCAATAATGATAACTCATTACATTTTGAAAAATCAAGAGCTCTGGAGAGGACTAAAAGCAATAATTTTTCTTCAATAATTAAGGATAACTTAAAAAAAATAATCTGACCTTTCTATTTGTAAGCTAATTTAGTATAAACCAGGACTTTTTGCGAATACTTTTAAAAATGCATCACATGGCTAATTTTTATTAGTAAAATGAAATTAGAAATAGCAAGTTATTATTCAGATAACCATGCAAATTACAGTTTTGATACATGGGAAAAATATTACCATAAATGTATATAATATCTGGTAGAAATGTCAATAAAATGTCTTTCATACTGTGAATTTTCCTAATTTCACATATGCATCTTCTTTAAATCGAATCATTAAAGTAGTGATGAAAGAACTGGCATAATAATTTTAATTTTTGCATTTCAATATTTTTTATTCTTTCATAAAAATGTATCTTTAGCAAAATGATTACACTATCAGTGAAGTGAAGAACTTATAAGCATATACAATCTGTTACAAATAACTTATGCTAACCTCAAGCCTGATAAAAAGGCCCTGAGAAAAATTAAGCGGCCAATATATGTAGTATGTGACGCTAAGAGCCACAACAGTTAAAAATAAATCTCGATTTCAACTGTTGGTAGAACTGTTCGTCAGAATAAAAAGGCAAAACAAATGCGCATCAAATTGTTTAACAATGGCTAACCTTATACCCAGTCAACTATAAACAATGTCATGAAATACGTGAGTGATGTGTTTGAAAAGAATACAGATTCATTAAACTTCTGGATTTCTCTATGCATTAAGGTAATAAATTAAACCATTTTATATGCAGGGTTAAAGATATCAGGTGAAATAGTAACTGAGTATGCGGCTTTAGGTTTGATGTTTCATTTATTGAAACAGCTTGCGGATGCCTTGTTTAAAAACAATGAATAGTTAGCATGGTAAGTAGAAAAAAACACGGAAATGATGTATCCAAGGACATGCAATACGAATTATCCTGCCTTAAATAAACATTTTAAAAACAGCAATAAAATAATATGGAATTTCTGCATGCTTTAGCAAAAGAATCGGGAGAATTTAAAAGCTAGCTTAACATTTTTATGCCAGCTCACGAAAAATTTTTGCGGAACTTCCGCATTCAACTTTTTTCTTCAAAGTTTCCACCCCACTTTTTCTCGTTTCATATTGTGTTATTCTTTTTAACGAGTTATCCGATTCTTAAGAACAGGAATGAGTTATCTGGTTTTTTATTAGCGTTCGCATTCTAACCCTTCTATGGAATCATTTTGCTGTGAGGAAGATATGAATGTCTCGAAAAGAAAAGAGAAAAAGAAAAGATTTCGCTCTTATGAGATTGTAATAAAAGTAACTTAATGAAGTGTGCCCTTAGAAGGGATGCTTAAATCTTTTGATCATTTAAGGCTGGTGCAGAAGATGGAAGAGAGAGGGAATTTAAAAAAAGCATTCCTTTTATGTGTTCACTTCTTTATTTTTAGTTCCTTTATGCTTTATAGTTTATATATTTTAATAGAAGCATTGGAATGTTTCATTTTGTTTGCTTAAAGTATACAGGCATGCCAACATGAATAGTATTTAAAACTGGCAGGGACATTATTAATCGATGCTGTCTACCGAAACAGTGGATATTTAATTTAAATAAACATCATTAGCTTGGACAGGAAGAAAAAGATCATAGGGATGTTCTTCGGAGTGATTCGGGTTGTTACTGGCAGATAGCCTTAGTTATGCAGTCGCCTTCCTGTGCCATCTATTTATTTGAACAGAATTAAACTTTTGCGGATACTTATCGTAATACTATAAAATGTAGATTCTGGGCTTGTAGGCCGCAGTCCAACAGATGAATCTATATTTTATGGCATGAACGCCGGCCGTGAAAGCCTTAGTAGTTTTACTTACCGTAATGATGTGTGGCAATGTACACGTAGTCATTGAGATACCTGATAGATGGCCCTAGTTACTTATTGACCTTCCTGCACCGTCTTATTTCTACTTCTTTTATGAAATAGAACTACTGACAGATGACCCTAGTTACTTAGTAATCTTCCTGCACCATCTTATTTCTACTTCTCTTATGAAATAGAACTACTGAAGAAGCTTCGGATCGTGTGTCGAGCATCCAATCTGGTATTCACCTGTCAGTAGTTATGTCACGATGAAATCCCAGTCATACTTACCACTATACATGATTTGAACCTTCGACCTACCGAATGCAAATCTTAGGCCCTAATAATTATTGAACCAGAATATATTTTGATACATGCCTAGATAATATTACAAGTTACGTAATTTAGTTTCTTAATGTGTTCGTAATGTTAATTCACACCCCCTCTCTATTTTTCAGGTATTCGAAAAGATATGACTCGAACTATAAGCGTTTTTTTCTTTTTTAATTTTAGGTTTTTTATTACTTTATAACGTCAAGCTGAACATATGTACTTCTGGTGGCAATGGATCACCCTAGCCAAAGAGAATTTCCCTGTCGTAGGTACGATTCTAAACCAATATCTTTGAGTTAGGTGCCTGAACGCTGACCTCTCGACTTTAGAGTGTGAAGCGTGAAATTAATGTACTTACCTATAGTAAGTAGAAGAGGCATTTTATTCCACCCTAAATGCTATGAGTGCAGTAGAAATCCGCGTTTGAGGGCCCTGAATAGAAACGAGGCATCTTAGAAGAAAAAGCTATGCCTGTGTGTGCGTCGATTATAAATATTTATATATATTATTTTCTCAAAAACGGTTGTACAGTTTAGTATTTAATGGTGTTTTAATTTTTGGACTATATATATACACACACACACACGGTTATTTTCCTAAAAATGTTTTTTGGACTCGGGGAACTTTAAAAACACATTTCCGGTGAAATCTCGGTATTAGGTGGAATACAATACTTCTTCTATACACTGTGTACACAGTACGTGTAGAGAAAGTAAAAATGTAGCTTTGGAGAACGAACAGCCGTTGGGGTCAAACAGTGCGCTCCTTTGTTCTGAGAGGGATCGAAAATGAGGAACAAATGCTCACCTTCCAAAGAAAGTTTCTGTTCACAAAGAACATGTGAGCGGAAATAAGTGTTAACAGGGTTGCCGATAACGCGTCAGGTTAATTGTAAGTTCATGACTAGCACGATGAATAATGATAAAGACATGTGTTGGCGAGAGTACAGCATGTTGAGTTCAATTGTAACGCTCACATGCAAAAGGGGAAGGGGTTGGGGCAAAATACGTATAACTTACTCGTCCCTTTTCCTCCACGTGTTCTGCTCTATACCTGGTGTTAGTTTTATTTTCTTAGTTTTAACTAAACCTCAGCGTACATGCACTTCGTAGTTGTCTTATGTTCTAATATGTTAAACAAGCAGTTTATAACATTTTAAAAGTAATATTTTAATATTATTAAATAATTAAATAATATTAATAATTAAATTGTCGACCAAAAAATCGCACATCGACTGCTTCATCAAAAGCTTCGTATGCATCCTTAGAAGATTCGTTTCGTAATCGGCTTACCCTCTACGTATTTGTAGAACTGGCACCCTCCTAAGACTTAAAAGCCAATGCCTTAGGGTCAAAAGCCTATTGGGGAGCCAATGGCACGAAACCACAGAATGGAGAACCGTTACGAGGAGTCGGCCTGTAGACAGACATGAACATGAGGAACTGGATAATATGAAATGTAAGCGAAATTGACGAAACGCTCCCAGACGACGCTTCGTCCACCACAGATTCCACATGCGGGCGCTTGGGATTGAACCCGGGCCACCAAGATGGGAGTCGATGGGTCTAACCACTCAACCACGGCGTCGCCTCCTTAGAATATACTAAACTTAAATACCGAGTGTGGTATTTTACCGACTTTTCGTCTTTTTAGTTATCGTGTTCATAGACATACGGACATGCATACACATGGACATTTTTTTTCTATTTTTTTTTATTTGTTGCAATTTTGGGTGTAGTGCAATGTCTTCTCTACCTATGTGCTATCTGCTAAGTAGAGAAAGTTAAACTCGTTTGTGTTTCTTCACTGGTTACTTAAATCTGTATTTAATCACTTATATTTCAACGTTAGAATGGCTGATAGTGGGGAAATATAAATATAGGGCTACTTCAGCAGAGAAGCACAACGCTTGTTAAGCAAAATTGCTATATACCTGGACAGTGTACTTTCCAGATATATTGAATCTGCAAGCAAACACATTGTACGAGCCAGAAAAGGCTACATGTTCTGATAAGGGGACTCGTGGAGACTCTACTCCTCACAACCGACAGGTGGTTGCTGTGGTAGGTGGGCGGTGGGAGGCCCCCACTGGGGATACGGAACTCTGTGCCCCCACCCCCTCATCCTTAAACTTGTTAGACAACTTCCGGTGCCATACGCACGTTTGCCTGTGTACTTGGCCATTACTTTTTGAAGGTGATGTTTAATAATTGGAGTCCTGCATGGCGCTTTGTGTACAGGCAGGCAGGTGGGTCACAGGGTTCACTCTAATATCTTCACTCGCTGTTGGTGTCATGGGCACACTGTACTCTCTTACAAGTCTTTGTGGCACAATTTAACTCTTATCAGGCGGTTAGAGCGACATACACTGATGCATCACAGGAAGTTCGCGAACTGTCTGCATTGATGCTAGAGGATCTCCATGCGAGTATTTCCATGTAATGAACCACATTGAGATGAACTTTTTGTCAGTCTGGGTGGCTCAATTGGTTAGGCGTTGACCTTATGACCTCAAGATCGCGGGTTCAAATATGGTCCAAACCGATTGTTTTTAATTGTGCTTAAAAGTGACAGCCTCATACTATTAGGTTTACTGGTATGTAAAAGAACTGCGGGACGAAATTCCGCGTATAGAATAAGCTAATTATTTCTCCAGATGGGCTATTAGAAACATAAAGCTATAATCCGGAACAAAAACAGTAAAACTTGTTCATCTTTATTAACTGCTGCAGTTAAAATATAATGTTTTCAATATAAGAAACTGAGAACTCTGGATATAAAATAACATTATCGTTTTACTTTAATTTTATTTTTTATTCAAAGATTAAAATAAATATATAGACATTTTGAGTGTAAAGAAATATGTATTCCCCATTGCAAACATAAAACACTGAATTTCACGACGTTTACCTGTTTTTGTTTTTGTTTATTCTTCATGCTTATTTGTGCCAATAAACTACAAGTTATGTATAGTTTGATGTGATATCGATTCTGAAAACTTCCGTGCATAGAGATGAGATAAAGAGGTAAAAGAGAAAGAGATGGAGATATAGAAATAAGAGAGGGACGGTTGACTGGACATTCAGCGGTATAACGCGAGCGAAGCTGCGGTTTCTACCAGCTGCCAAGTACCAACATATACGCAGCTCACAGGATCGCCTTTCACTCTCTCGAGTAGGCAACCCAAATCACACCATAGGTGACTGGCAGTATTTTTATTGTAACTTTGTGATTATTTGGTAAAAATAGAACATTTTCTGTAAAAATGAAAGCAAATATTCTGGAGAAATTGTTATGAATCAGGTAAATTAAAATGTGCCACAATTTCGATTTAAATTGGCGAACACTTCTATTTCTTTTTCTGAAATGTAGCATTTTACTGAATTTAGTAGTTTAAAAGTATATAATTTCAAAAATCCATTAACATATACATTTTTTGCTTAAAAAGGTTTTGATAATCATTTTCTATTAGGTACAATAAAAGAAAAAAGAAAATAAAAAAAGACAGAAGCTATTCTATTATATCATTTAAGTCTGTGCTTAATATGAAAATATTAATAACAAATTGCGGTTACATCCATAACCTAAAGTAAAGTTTGTCGATTCATACCCTGTGTGGCAAACTATGCCCCAAATCACACTTAAATAATTGTAAGTACTCCTTGGTATTTTTGAGACAGTGAAATGTGGAACGGTAGGAAACAGGTTCCTCGTGCCCAGTTTGTTACGTGGAGCGGTACTTATCTCCCCTTTCCACTGTCTAAATACTCAAGTGATACAACAAAATTTCTTGCAAGTTACCACTGAAATACCATTTTAATTTGTACTTTCTCTACACATATCATGTACACAGTGTATAGAGAAGGCATTGCATTCCACCAAAAAAATCGATATCCAGATTTCACCTGAAATATACGTTTTAGGGCTCTCTTTATTAAAAATAAAGCTTGTAAGAAAAAGGGCCTCACGCGCGCGCGCGTGTGTGTGTCTTGAACACGAAAACTCAAAAACGAAAAGTTGGTAAAAGTTGGTAAAATACCAACGAAGTTGGTATTTAGTATCTTCCAAGGATGCGACACAAAGATTTTGAGGAAAATTTCCCCACCTCAAAGTACCCTTTACATGGAAAAAAATTCTAGAAATTTTAATTTCTCTAAAATGACTGTAACGATTTTGATTAAAATACCGTATATTAATGATATTTACATAGCAAATAGCATTTATATTCTGAATTTTCTGAGAATAAACTCTGAAGACCTCTTCATTCTGGATGAATTTTTCAGAATTTTACATAACTGCCAAAGTATAAGAGATGCACAAAAAGTACTGTGCAAGAAATATGTAGATATAGTTAAAACATACAATTTATGTCGCAAACATTTTTTCGTAGAATTGACTATTTCCATGATATTCCTTGTTGTTGGGTTCAGTTTTAAAATACTTAATATTTTTTCACAGGGAATATGTCAACTGCTAGTCATGGAAAGGAGTGTATTTCAATCACACAGCAAATGGCTTTTAAAATATTTGACTAAAGCTTAAGCCTAGTTTACTCCCTTTTCCCCCCCTCTGCTAACAAGAAGCAAGTAACAAGGTCATTTCTGGTACTATTTATCCCGATTAGCAGGAAGTAGATAGAAGAACAAGCTTTTTAACAATAATTTTTTTCAGATATATAGAGAAAGTCATGTGAATGGAACACATAATATTTTTCTCTATTTCATTTTATATATTCACAAACGTTACCATATTTGTTGTGGATATTTTATGTTGTAATTACCTGTAAACAAGACAGTGTTTAAATAGTCTTGTTAGCACTACCGTTTGCAGAAAAAAGTATTTGAGTATTAATAGGGAGAAATTCAAGACATTAATGCTTGAAGTATTAAACGAAAGGTGTTAAATTTGTTTTTGAAAGTAGTTGGTGAAACTATATGAAACTATGGGTACAAAATGTAATTATTGGAACACGTAACCCAGCGTTACTCGTGGGAATTTTTAGATGGAGGATGCATGTCAACCAGTAAGACAGACATTTGCACCAAAAATGTTTCCTGATGCAGTGTTTGTGTTTGGCCTGTTATGCGAGCTCTGGGTCACAAATTTTGAAATTGATGGAAACGGGAATGAGAATAGGAAGGGAGTGTGGATGGGGGGATTGTAATTTGTTACTGCAACGTATCGATTCATTCGTTTCAACGAAAAATGCCGAACGTTATTTTCGGAGAGAGGAGACCCGAGTTCGAAACCGAGGCCGTCCATCTTGTTTTGTTTTAATTTCCTCCCCCAGCCCCATACTCAATTCCACCTGCTCCCCCAACCCATTCTGCACCGCTTGGTTTCATACCAACCCTCTACAACCGATTGCTTTTGCACTGAAAGTGTTCATTGAAACTAAACAAAACTCGGCCCTACCAGGTAATATTTAATTAAAATAACATTCCATACATCGCTATGATAATGGCGATTGTGTGGCGGTGAAATAGTGCCATTGCACCATTGTTCCACTTAAAAATGAGAAATAAAATGAATTAATTAAAAAGTTCATTTGACAGCATTGATTAATAAAGAGTACATCTGCACTACCATTTAAATGTTATAACGTTGTTTGAGTAGTATGTTGTTTTTCTACCAGTTCCAGAATATAAAATCTATGAGTAACGAAGGTCGCACTTGTGGACTAATGAATAGCCCAGTATATATGTTAATTTAAAAATGTAGTTTATAACTTAACTGAGGTTATAATTAGAGAAACACATAATGAGATTGATACTAGGGTCGCGCACCACATGTTAAGTACCTAACAACAATAGATAGAGATGTTGATCATTTGCCTATTGAATTTTATTTTACCCTCGATTTTAATCTTATCAGACCTGTCGTCCTCCGTGGTGCAGCGGTTACCATGCTATCCTCAAATACCTAATGTCGCAATTTCTCACTTTGGGGGGGGGGGGACGTAAATATCCTTAGCATGGCTTGTTTTTTTTATTTTTCCTCTTTTTTCCAGTTTCCTATATTTCTTTTGTATTTCTATTCATTTTATCGTCTTCTTGTTACTACACAGACACCAACATATACACATTTACAAACACCCTTGCCCAAGGCGGGACTCGAACCCACGATTCCCTGCGCCACGAAGAACTAAAGCTAGGCACTTCAGCGAGCGCGGCCACGGGGACCGGCAAACTTCCGTTGATTCCTCTAGTGTGATAAAGAGGCATATGAGCAAAATTAAATTATCTTCCACGCCCAATTTAGAATTGGACGCTGAGAACTGTACTAGATAATGAGCGTCCCTAAATAAAACTCTATTTCCATTTTATTCACAATAGGTATGTGCCTAAGAGTTTTCCCTTATCTCTCGAAGATTAAAATCTGGTAATTTTCAGTTCTAAGCACCTCCGGCTCTTTTTAGCATTATTTCATCTATTTCATGCATCGTCCGATGTGATATACCGAAGATTATTTTTAGTTCTACATTCTGCTGATCGAAATAACCATATGCGGAGTGTTCTTATTCTCAGTTCCTTATAAGAGAAGGAATGTACTATACTAAACCGATAGTCAAATGTTTTAAATGTTGTTGCTATGCGCTTGTCATTGAAAATCGCTTCTTGTGTAGAAGTAAAACAAAATAAACGTACGCGACTTCCTGTCTGAGAAAAGCTAAATATTTTAAAATTGGAACCAATAATAAGGAACATTTCAGAAACGGTTATCTCCGCAACAAAAATGTAAAGGCCATAACTTGTGTTTTGACGAGATTTAACGGTTTTCCAGTTAGTGCAAAAGCTATCCATAGTGAAGAGGACTTCAGAGGCTTTTACTAAAGAATCCATTTTATTTTTCATGTAGAGTATTTTAATAAAAATCGTTAGTCATTTTTGAGAAAATCAATATTTTCTAATTTTTTTCATCTAAAAAGTAGTTTGGGGTGGGAGGGATGTTCTTGAAAATTCTCGTGTTGCATCCTCAGGAGATAGTGAACCTTTAGCACGTTGGTATTTAACGGACTTTTCGTTTTTAAGTTATGCTCTCCACACATACACACCCACTGAACTTTTTCTTAAAATGCGTTGTTGTATTCAGGGATCTCAAAACATGTATTCTGGCTAAATCTCTGTATCGAATTTTAGTGAAATGCAATACCTTCTTTATGTATATTGTGCATACGTGCTTTAGAAAATAACAATAAAAAGTATATCTATTAACATTTCTAGAACATTAAATATAAATACTTTATTTGTAATAAAAATATGTTAAACTGTTGTTTTCAATAAACTTTTTAAGGAAAGGGTAGTGTGGAGTGGGACGAATTTCTGCTACTTTCGTGTCGTATTCTTGGAAGGCACTGAACTTGGTCTGTAACAGGCTTTTTGTTTTTGGATTATACTGCTCACACACACATACAGGCCTTTTCTAAAATGACTCAGAGACCATCAAAACATGGAATTTCTTGTTGCATTTTAGCACGGAATGCCACATTTCCTCTACTTACTAGGGGTAAATAGCAGAGAACGTAAAAGCACCTAGTGGCTGCCTGTCGTAGTGAAATGTATCTAATCTTCAAAATCTTCTCGGGCTTCTAGCCAGGTAAAAACTTGGCTTGACACCAACGTTTCGAAGAAGTGCATCTTCCTCGTCTTCAGGGTGAGAAGATTTTGAATTAACACGTCGCCAGGAAAGCTTTAGTTCGTATCTAATCTTCTTTGTAACCGGACGACAAGAACACATTTTTCTGATGTTTGGACGAAATAATGTAATTGAGGAATTATATTTAATTACTAATGTTGATTTAATTTTTTAATTTATATCCGTAGCCTGCCAAAAATTTAGTTTTCTACAGTAATTTGGTTATTTCCACCTTAAAAAATGCGACCGAAATTAAACGGTGTGTATACACTTGTGATTTTATTCTACCTTGAATCTTTTGTCTTTACTCACTGATAATTTCCTAATGCGTACGTTAAACTTACCAGACATGGAACAATAATTCGTCATTCTTTTTTTTTTCTTTCTTCCTTCCTTTCTTCCCCGGCGTCATTAAGATAAAGGTAGCTAGCTACTCGCGCATGTGATGTTATTTGAGAGCTGGAGGCGATAACAATCGGAAGAAATCCCATTATTGTGATGAATTGTCGTCTTGAGAAGCTCTGAAGAGAAATTGCTCCTCGGGGACTCTTAAAAAATGAAAAGAAAACGAAAAAGCTTAAGGAACAACGTGCAATATTTTCGGTTCCTCTCCCTCGCTACCTCATTTTTTACTTCCTCTTATTCTTTCTGCTCTATCCCAACAGACTAATAATTTAATGTCTACTCTTGCCTTAAAAAGAAGAAGGATATAGCACATAATTGCAATGTTAAACGAAGTGAGAAAAAGATGTAGCATATTCGCTGGAAGAAAAATTAAGTTCTGTATCATGTTTTGTTCTGGGAGTATTTAGCTACCTATTAGTACCGGTAGTCTTGAAACAGCTTCTGGACTGTAAAAAACACGGAGCTGAGCTTTACTTATGCACCGTAATTTAAAGCGCATACTAAAAACGTTTAGGCAACTTGCTAAAAAGAGCCAGGAAGTTCAGTGAACAAATATCGCATATGGGCTGTATGCGAATGACTGGTCAGAAGTCACCTTTGACTTCATCTGCGCACTTTTGTTGCAGGAAGATTATTTATTCTATGTTGAATGCAGAACAGCATAGGTCGACACTTTTCACACAAGTGAGTGTGCTTCTATACTGAATTCAACCTCGCAGAGGATACGGTTGGATTTCAACTCCAACCCTTGGCAATGTTTAGTTGGGAAACAAAGCGAAAATATCGGACCGCTAAAGGGGACAAGGTAGTCTGAACAACGGAAATTGTACCTTAAGTGAGTTAAATCACCACTGCTCTTAAAGTATTCAATTGTTTTTCCAGAAATTTGTATGAATTATTCTATAAATCATGACAATTATTTCAAGTGGCTGTTTGTGTTAGTATCCTATGTGGTTGAGTTTATAAAAAGTATTTCATTCAGCAGAAAATTAATAAAACTTAGTCTTAAACAAGTGAATTCATGTACTTTTTTTCTGATACTAATTGCAATACATACCCACACTTTTGCATACTTGTTTTCAGTATATTCTGAGCCTTAATTATTTAGCTATAATAAAATTTCAGTAGAAATTAAAAAAAAAAGCATTATTTGCAAATTCAAAAGAGTAAAAATGTGGAAAATTTGCAATATTGTTGTTTTTTTAATATGATCAATATGAACTATAACATCACGATTGTGGTTCAGAAAGTTCAACTATGTGTTGTATATTATCTGAAAATTTTAGCTTTCTAGCTCTCACATTTTGTTACTTTGAGAAAACTGAATTTAAAGATACAATTTTTCTAATAACAGCAGACTAGCATTTAAATTATAATTAAATTGATTAAAATACTCATAGCCTCCTAAAAGTATGCATTTTATAAAACTATAGATAATAGACATTATATTAGTGTCTAAAACAAATAATATTAATTTTAAACATTTTAGAGTACCTTGTCCCCTCAATGTGCCACATAATGTGGGTGCTGGTTTGTATCCACACATTCAATTTGTTACAATTCCTAATTATTGAGTCTTTGCATATATTTAAAATAAAAGCACGTAGTTGTTCCCTTTCTTAATAATAACATTGTAGATATCAAATCCAAGTCGCGATCCAAACATGAACAATCGATCAGTTACCCACACGCTTTGGCAAAGAACGCTCTTGGATACTTCAGCCGGAGCAAACGATAAAAGACTCTGGTGGAAACCTTATATAGTTTAATTTCACGCTTTATTCAGCAATCTGAGTGATTCTTTTCTTCTGCTAACTAGCGGCAAGCTAAAGTCAGCTTGTCATGTTTTGTCTATTTTTTCTCTGGAAGCAGAGGGTTACCAGGTTCATTTTCATGATATGAATCATCTAACTTCTTGAATAGATATTGCTGTAACGCAATAATAAACTGTTAAAGTAAAAATTGTAGAGCAGATGAATGTCTAAGTTGCTGGTGCAAAAGAAATTAATTGTTGCATATATGTTCGGGGTTACAGGGAAAATAAAACTCTATTATTATGTGACTAAGTCCTTCGAGAAAAGTTTGAGGTGACAGTATTCCTGAACGAGTATTCCTGATCAGCATTTCTTAGGAAGAATAGAAAAGTTCGGTGAAAATCGAATATAAAGGAAAGAACAACGAACCTATGCTACACCTCCTGTTTGATTCAAACTATTTGCGATTCGTATACCATTCTAAAAAATAAAGCAAACAGAGTTGCGTTTAAATGGTCTTTGAACGCTTCAAACCTAGATGAATAAAGATGATCAGGCAGTTTAATGGAAGTGATTTATTTAAACTTGAACAAGTATATATTCCCATTCTTGCCAGTCAAATGAAGTTGCATGTACATTTTTCTATAAGTTTTAAACAGGAATGTTAGGATTAATAATTTTTGCAGTTTTTGGAGGAAGGTTATTGAATCTATTTTTATTGAGGATTAAGCATAATTCATCGATGTAGTTGCAATATTGAATTCCAATGTATTTCCTTCGTATCGTTACATTCCTCAAAAGTATATATTTACAAATTCAGCCATTACCCAAAATTCTATCAGAATGAAAATGTATTCAGAGAATATTCCCAGAATATTCAAAATATACATTTTATTTGTTATGTAAATATCTTTAATATACGATATTTTAGATAATCAAAATCATTAGAGCCATTTTTGAGAAAGTCAAAAATTTCGAAATTTTTTCCATGTAAAGGGCAGTTGAGGTGGGGGAATTTTCTTGAAAATCTTCTTATCACATCCTTAGAAAACACTGAACTTAAATACTAAGTTTGGTATTTAACGGGTTTTTGAGCTATGCAGTACAAACACAGACGTACACACACACACACACGGACTTTTTTCTAGAAATGCTTTCCCCCCCCCCAGAAGGTCCCAAAACATGTATTTCCGGTGAAATCTCCGCATCGAATTTTCGGGTGCAATACAATACCCTCTCTATACACTCTACTTAGTGCGTGTAGAGAAAGTGAAATGTACTTATAAGCAGAAAAAATTAATTAATTAATCTAGGTGTAAACGTTACATTATACCTGTTGTGCAGTAATTCAGCAATACACAAACAAGAATACTTAGAGAATAATTTAAAATACAATGCCCTTCTTTTGCATTACAGTTACGTCCACATTTTCCTCTTTTGTTCTTTATTTCAAAAGGAGGTTGGCTACATAGAAATGTTGAACGTGGAAAAGAAAGGAGCTACCTTTATCTGCCAGATCTGGACATAGGCAGGTAACCGCCTTACTGGCTGTAATCTCTATGGATTTAAACCCGCTACAAAAAAAAGGAAGAGGAAAAAATACTACCTTCTTTTCCAGCATTTCCCTTCCGCCAAAAGCACTTAAGATTAATATCCCATGTTAGACAACAGATATGAATAAGTAATCACAAAAAATTAGCGTGAGTACGGGAAAAGAGAGAAAAGTCGGTGTGTGCAGGAGGAAAAAGGAACTGCAGGAAGTGTTACGACTCATAGGGTGCGTAAAAAGTTAGTTATACATTACTTCTGAACATTTTTTTTCTAACATTAACTTTCAAATTTGAATGTTGCATTCAACTTTCATTCAGGATCATTTTTATCTGATAAATTATAACCTGCAAGTGTTATCATAATACAGTGTCCTTTACCCTAAAACAAGGCTAATTTGGCCCTTAATGGGTTACTTTTTACACAGCTTTGGAAACTATTATTTTATATCTCTACACATATACTCGTATTATATATATATAAATATATTGTTTCATTTATATAGCCCCCTTCAACATCTAAGGTCATATCGGGGGCTTTCTTTGCATTAGAAACAACTCGCTGTCTGTAGGTTCTTTTACGTTAGGTTTAAATATTTTTATTTTTCTCAAAGACACATTCATATTTCCAGATTCAATTGAGGGTAGGGAATAATTCTGGTTAAAGAAGAAGCTTCTCGCCCCAGCCGGGAATCGAAACCGGGGCCTGAAGGTGAGAAGGCGGCTCGCACTCGACCACGGAGTTAATCTTATTTTATGTTGTTTTTAATATGAAAATTAGATTTATTGCTCTCATATTACTTGGAGAAACTCAGCATATGAAGAAATCTACTAATTTTGGGATTATAAAATTCAAGAACTTGAGCACCATAATTTTAGATTTACCAGATTTCCCCAAATTTGGGCTCCCCTTCTATGCGCAATTAATAATTTATTATATATCATTTTTGGATGCAATATATAATAAAAGGTATAATTACTAAATATATTTTTCATTTTATTGTGCATCCAGTATGAAATATAATAAACGACTATTCTCATATAACAGGGGGGTTAATATTAGAGAAAAATTGTATCTTTCAAATTATGATGCTACTCATGGTATTAAAATTCTATAATCATAAAATTATTAATTTTCCTAAAATTTAAGCACCTCTATGTAATATGAGAGCACACGGATTTTTTTCTAAAAATGTTTATTTTTATTCATGAACTTCTTGTATTTACACTAAAATCTACGTATGGATTTTTGGATGGAATGCAATAATTTCTGTACTTAGTATTGGAAGCAGTAAAAGAAATAGTAAAAATATATATTACGTTAAACTTCCCCATAAGTTTTTCGGATGACCAGTACTTATGTAATTTTATTTCTTGAGCTTAAATAATATTTAAATTTGTATTTCTATCTACTATATTTCAATAAAAGAGTAACACAATTACTGTTAAAGGGTTAATAAGTAAAATTTCCATAACTATAAGAAATAGAAAGGTTTTGTAAAGTTATGTTAGTTTTGTGGATATTATTATAATGCTTGTCGATGAACCCTTTTCTGAACATTTGCGTACCAAAACACTTTCTTGTGTTTCTTATCGCAATCACGTCTAAAGAATGCACAAGCACTGCCTCTGCTGCTGCGACAGTAATATATATTTTTTTCCTCCCTTCTGCTGTTATACGTTGGTTTTCCTACCGCAGAGAGGGCGCTAGTGATGGGGAGAGTAAGGGAAGCAATATTTTAATGCCAAAATTTCCTTCCGTTTTTTGTTAGACGTGGTTCGCTGGTTGGTTACTTTTGCTGGCTTCTGTTTGTGTATGTGAGGAAGGACGATCCAATTTGTAAAATAAATGTCTCTTTTTATCAACTCTTTTTTTTTTTTTTTTTTGCCATCATAAAAATGAAGATCCTCGCATCTTGTATGTTTCACGACTTTATTTAAGTTTGCTACACTTTATTTAATGCACGGAAAAGCAGGGCTGTAAAGTTGACATTTTATGTTATAAATGTTTGCATTAATGTTAAAATTACGCAATACTTTAAATACACATCAAATGCGTTGGATAGTTTAATTTCATTCATTAATTTAAGAAAAAATGATGGTACTGATTTACCTGAAATTGGCTAGAATAGAAATATAAATACCCAACTGCTTTGTCATTACTTTCTCATTGGCGGCTTATTATTCTGCTTAATGAAATTAAACATCGGTAATTAATCGAAATATCCAGGAATTATTTTCCACCAAAAATACCTCATATACATTTCAAATTTTCCATGTGTGGGTTGAAATATTTCATTGGAGATGACGTTGCAGCAGTGGTTTAATCTTGATTTTCTAATTTAATTATTTGAGGTTTAATTTATCTTTTAATTTTAGAGCGTGTTCCCCCTTTACTTTTTAACCCTTTTGCCTCTAATTTTCCATTCATATTACTCTTTATCCCAATTTATTTAATTTCATTACTCTGCAGAGCTAACCATTCGTGGTCGAGGAGACTCTTTGGAAACAAAAGTATATGTGTTGCAAAACTGAACACCAAAAGTTATATTCATTAATCCTTTTTGAAACTTTTATTATCGTTATTATTATTATTTATATTTATTTATATTTATTTATATTTATTTATTTCACCAAGGGGATTTGTTCAATGTATTTGTACTAAGTCGCAATAGTTTTTCCTACAAGAGTCTTCACGCAGAGGAAAATTTTGTGTTGAATTATTCCTCCCATCGGGCCTCGTACTTCCTATAATTGCAAGCCCTTTTCGTGTAGAAAAGTGAAGCTAGAGGGAAGTCGGCAATACAGTTGTTACAACTACCTGTAGAAATTCCTGCTACAACAGGTTTCTCACCAACAGTCCGCTATTTAATGTATTTTCGCTTCTTTTATCCAACGTTGAATATTCACGAGCCTTTTTGCAGAACACAACTCAGCACTTTAGTATTAGTGATGAATGTGTAATTCAGCGTCAACTGAAAAATTTTGTCAAGCGGTTTTTGCCCACTAGTATTTATATTTCGTCTCTTACCTATTCATGCAAAGGAATATTTTTTTCAGGCTTATTAAAACATTTAGAATAAACAGGTTGACAAATTTTCAGGTTAAATTTCTCAAAAAAATAGGATTGTAAAGTTAGCTGTTTTATGCTATGTGAGTTTCACCTGCATACTGATAACTAAATGAGATTGATAGTTGTATATGTATTCTGTGAAAATAGTCAGCTATGCGTACTGTAGTACTACAATACTAAGTGTAGAGGAGAAAATTCTTGTATAGGAAAAATTCAGGCATGCGAGTTGGATATGCTTAATTGTCAAGTTTGAAAAATGAGTGAATAAATTTATTTCAATACCATAAACTTAGCTTCATCAATCACATGGGCGCTCATATCTTACGTGCTTTTGTAATACACAAAATAATTGACCACATTAAAAACAAAAAATGAAAAGAGTGAACACGAAAATAAAAAGACAAACGTGTTCGAATATCGTATCTTAAATTTACAACACACAATAAACAGAAACCATATTCTGATGCAATAATGTTCCCTATTATAGTAAAAATATTATTTAGGATAGATATATACACACAACACTAACAATGACAGAATAAATGGCATAATATATAAACAATTATCATCTCATTTTTGTTCTTCTTATGGGCCTCTTTCTTACTCTCAGCGTTCTCAGATCTCAGCTGTCTCGTATTAAGCAGAAATTTACCTATCCCTTCCGCGTCTTCCATGCCTGCCAGTAGCGTCCAACATGCTCCTAATTCTCCTTTCGAGGTGGTAAAGGATCGCAGTAAATACGTTCCCTTCCATTCCTCCGTACCCCTACATCTTGTCAAGATATGTGCCCAGAACTCTTCCTCCTCGAAAATGGGACAGATTCTCATACCATTCTCAACAGTAATTTGGTGACCCAAGTTTGAAAAAAAAACAGATATACCAATAAATATCCAGCTACTTACGGCGTGCATTCAAAAATGGCTTCATTGTGTTGAGCTAAAGAAGTAACGTCCAAAAGAAAGCATGCCAGGTTACTGGTTTATATGAGGGATTTTAGATTACTAAATGTGTAACTTTTTGTATAAAACATGTATTGGAATTTCATACTTTATCATTGTTAACGGGTCAAAGCTAGTTTCCAAACCCATCGATGTTTGACATTTTGAATTTTGGTATTACTGTAATCAAGAATGTAGCGTATTACTGGACACACGAGAAGTCAGAGTTTGACAATATTCAAATTCAGATATTCTGCACTTCATTGAGTATTTTAAGACCACATAATAAACCGAACTTCCTCTTCAGAAAACCGTATCAGGATCTAGAGAAGAAACAGTATCCATGACGAAGCAAGGTTTCTTGATTGAAGGCAGAAGGAGATCCTGTGCCGCTATTGCTTTTACTCAAGGATATTCAAATTGCGATGATGAAATGAGTCTTTAATTTTGTTCGAATTTCTAATTGCTCCTGCTGAATGATATCACTTGGAATGAACCAGAAGGACTGCAGAAGAGTAGGTGGGGAGATGAGTAGAGAAGAAACGAGAAAAGAATTTAAAGTGAAGATTTGAATTTCTTGTCTTTTTATTGCGCTCATCTCTCCACGTCTTAGATTTTTAACTTCTCCTTCTTTACCCTCTTCTCGTTCCTGCCAATATTCTTCTGAATCTCATTTACAGGTGTGAGGAACGAAAATGTAACTGGGGATGTGAAAGTGAAGGTTTTTTTAATTACAATGACTTTTCATTAAGAACTGTCCTTTCTTCTTCAGTGGCAAACGTAACGATTTCAAGAACTATAGACAACAACAAAAATAAACTTTATTTCACTGCAGCAAGAAGGTTAATCCGCAGGCTTCCTATCAGGTGAACCAGGTTTGATTCCGGCGGTCGCAATGTTAGTCCGGAACCTATTTCATTTGGTAGCACAGTTTAGTCTGACTTGATTCGGATATAATAATACTAGATACTTATCTACTTTGAGAATCTCGAAATAAAAATTTTCCATACCTCTTGTTTTGTTTTGAAGGGAAAATACAGTGCGTTAAATAACTCTCTCCTTAAGTATAATTGCTTATTAGGGACTATCAGAAAGACAATGTGTCAGAATTTGCGTAAAGAAATAATTTTAAAATCGTATAATATGGCGGTGTAAGTCCTGCCGTATGGAGCAAAAGTAAGGACCCTCACATGTAGGTAAATATAAGGAAAATATAATGACATTGGAGATACAATTGGTGCGTCCGATGGGCGGATAAGCTCTACTGGATCATAAAAGAAATGAATAGATAAGTAAAGAATTAGGAATTAAAATATAATATAAAAGGTGGAAAACGAAATATAATTGCTATATGCACCTATGTACAATGGAAGAGTTTTGGACCAAAATATTTGGCCGATAAATTACCGTCCAACTACTAGACCCAAAAAGGATGGAGAGATCAGCTATAACTCTGTCTGAGGGTCCAAACCGCACAGCTATGATGATGATGATGTAGGGAAACACACAGGTATGACGGACTAGGTGTATATACAGATATTTCACGAATTCGCTCACTGAATGTTCATATCACATTCTGCGAATAAATTGTAGATAAAATGTATAAAATAAAGCAACTACTAGGCGAAACAGTTTTAGTATTTAATCAAAAAATAATTGTTTCTCAACTTAAAGTTCCCGATATAACCATAGAGGTTAAATGGGGATATGTAAATGAAATAATTAATAAAACACCTGTTTATGTAATGAACGTTGTACCTACCTATACCACTTTTTAGCTTAACCTTTTTTTTTTTTAAACTGGTTCGTTGTTCTTACTAATGAAATCGGTGGAACGATGTTCAAATGAACTGGGATCCATGGGATTTAAAATGACTCAATAGTTGTCCTCAAGGATAACACCTCCTCCCAAAAAAACCTTATCCGGATATCTCAATCTAAGCGAGATTTGAACTTGCGACTACTACCAAACCTACACATTAAAGTAGTTGTTTAATATTTAATCAAAATAATGAATTTCTAAAAAGTGTTGAAAAATATATTCTTCGTAACATGAGTTTGCTTGAGAATGAGATGTCCTCGACCGAAACAGGTGAGGTTGCGGGTTCTTTAACACTACAGAAATAATTATTGCGCTTAAGATCTCACATATGTATTTTCGATATTTACGTTTTTGTCGCACCGTATGTTGTTTAGATTTAAACATATGGACGGGATAATCTTTCAGGCAGCCTAAGAAATGTAAATGCACGGGGTTGCTATTGATGACTGAGTATTAGCCTTGTTTATCCATACAGCAGATAATGGTTTCTTAGTAAACCAGTGACCTACTGCGAGGAAAGAAAAAAAGTTATAAAACACAATCACGGTTCTTTTTACTCCCTGCTCGTGATCCCTCAATAGCATCCCTAGGAAGTCAACCCTTTTCATCGTCCCGCTTTTCCCTTCCCCTATGGAGGGGGTTAATCCATTGGAATCAGCGGCACAACCCTGGCGTGTTTGTTTTCCATGATATTGCCCCTTTGAGCTTCCCTCTAAATGCCACCTCTATCTAGCGTATCCATCAGCCGAAAGAACACTCACAAGTAATTATTCCTTGTGCGCTAACAATACCGCCATCGTAACGTGTCCGTTTGGCTATGAATAAATACAATTTTTGTTGTTGCTCCATTTATATTCCCCTTTAATTGGTCATATCGATGTCTTTACCTTTAGAAAAATTCCGCTTTGGCACACGCACATTCTCTTTCACACTCCCAGAGTCTAGAGAGGTTGGAGAATAATTCGGACTAGAGAAAAATTCACCCTCTAGCTAGAAATTGAACCCAGGACCTCTGGATTTGGAGGTTAACATACAAATCACCAGATCAGTGGAAAATTAAATTGAGTTTTATTTATGGGCGAGTCCCATTCTATACAGGGCGTGAAAGGTCGCTTAATTTTGCTCAGATATTTCTTTAACAGTATTGAGGTTTTTCTAAGTCACGTAAATCTACGACACGGGATCACTTCCCTTCCTTCCTTCCTTCCTTCCTTCCAAAGGAAGCCACGCTAAGGATTTTTACGCACGAAAAATATCCATCGCCCTCCACCGGGTTTGAACCGACGACCTTGGGACTAAAGAGCACTCACAGTTTTGTTGTTAGTTTTTTTTTTTCATTTGAATGGCCCCCTTTAACTTCTATGGTCATATCGGGGGCTCACTTATGAAACAACTCGTAACTTTAGGTTAATCATTTTATATCACAGTCATACTTCCAGACTTTGTGGAGGATAGGGGATAATTCTAGTTAAAGAAAATTTGCCCCTCCCAGCCGGGAATCTAATCTGGAACCTCTGGATGAGAAGTCAGCTCGCTGACCACTTGACCATGGAGGTAGTCTGTTAAAATTTCAATTTAAAATTGATATCTTTAAATCTGTGTATTTAATTACTTTATAATATCGTTTAGTTGATGGTATAATCATTCTTGCGTGCTTTCGCCACCCTGGAATATCCTATCACCGCCGATGGGTCTTTCTCTCCGTCACCGAACAGCTGAAAGTGCGGATAGTTTACATTTGAGGATTTCAGTCAAATACATCTGGTATATTTATGATCTAGTTAAAACTATTTTATTTATGAGAACCTCATAAAATGTTAGTAGCACATGAAAGACCAAACTCTGCACATATTAAGTTAAAGTTTCGTTTCATGATAGTCCTCATGTTACACATACATAGCAAGCTAAAAATCAGAAGGCGCCAATTCATCACACTTCCCAGCCTAATGCTGAGGTGTACACCCAAATATGGATAAAATCAAGTTATTTTGCCATACAGGCTCTTAAACCGGAAGGCTAAATAAGATCACTGACACTAATTCTAAAATTAGCCCTTGCATCATTAAATTTAAGGGTTGATTTTTAACTACCCATACATTTTCCTTCCTTAAGATTGATATCTTGGCAACATTCTTGAAGTCTATAATATAGATAGAAATTTACCAAATTTGTATGTCCTTATAAACCTAAGTCACTAAAAACGTTTATAGACCTAATGTAAAGTATAAAATGAAAATAGAAGTGCTTTAAAATTACTAGTCATAAAAATAAAAGCAGTATATTAAATAAAGTTTCATTAATAACATCGGGGAATTTAATGTATATTCGGTTGAGTTGTCACAGTGCATTATGAGAGCACAGGAAGACCAGATTGTGGTTCGGTTCCATCAATGATACGGAACTATTTTAAATAGTGTTCAGCTTTCCAATCAGCCAATTTGAAAGGGAACATAAAAATAATAACTACCTTGCATAAAGTGTGAAAACATATCAAATAACTTAAAATTATTTACTGGTCGTGCCGGGGAAGCAAGCTAGGTTATTTGTCTAAAGCAGGGTTTTCTCAGTAATTTAAATATACAGATATCAATAGCTCGAATGAAAAAGGTTGCAGGTCAAAATAAAACTTTTTTATTGTAAAACTAATAATTTTAGAATACTCACAATAATTTTAAGTATGAGATAAGAAATTAGTAATTTTAAGTGTACAATTGCTATGATTTTACATTTCTGTTAATAAATTAAACTTACAGAACTTTAGACATTCTATATTGATGAATGCATGTTTGTGATTTAAGACAAATGCATCTGCACATCTTGAAAAGACATGTTTCAAAAATTTTAAATTTTTTTTAAAAAAAGTGTGTAGTTTATTTTCTATAAGATTTTTTTGAAAAAAATGTGATAAATTACATTTCAAGGAATGCACACTATATGGTAAAATGCTGAAAAGTTTTTGAAAAACAAAGTTTAAAGTTGAGCATGCTTATACGTCTCTTAAGGTGTAAAATTCATGTTAGTTTATTAAAGAAAATATATTTTTATGAATGTTCAAAACGTTTTGTTAAATTTCACATATGCACCACCTTAAAATATTAAACTAAGAGACAGTAAAATACAAGAATGTGAAGGGCATAGGCTTTCCTGATACCAGAATCAATAAGGAAGCTTGGGCATATATGACCTGCACCCTATCGTTTCGAGCTATCGATGAAACTAAGATAGGAGTTGTTTAGATAGGATGTTAGATTAAGGGTGGTTGTTGTAATGCAAGAGAATGACGGAGGGGTGCGCTTGTGGATGCTGCAGATCTTCATGCACAAGTCGGCGATGCAGATGCACGCCAGAGATGCCGTGGTGGCGCACCGGAGCGAGGTGAAGCCGCACCAGTGCCAGCAGTGTCTCAAGTCCTTCTCCTCCAACCACCAGCTAGTTCAACACATCCGGGTCCACACCGGAGAAAAGCCGTACAAATGCTCCTACTGTGACAGACGCTTCAAGCAACTCAGCCACGTTCAACAACACACCCGCCTGCACACCGGTAAGTACCTTTACTCACTTTCTTCTAAGTATATGTGCAATTGTAATACTCGACAACCTCATGCCATTGCCTCTTCCTCACTCTGCAACAAGCTTGCCACATACCTTTAAAATATATTTCAAAACGTATTACTTTCTCTATACGCACTATGTACATAGTGTATAGAGAAGGTATTGCACCCCACCCAAAAATTCGATACCGAGATTTCACTGGAAATATATGTTTTAGGGTCCCCTGTATCCATAAAAAGCATTTTCAGAAAAAGGTCCGTTTGTGAGTGTGTGTATGTGTGTGAACGCGATAACTCAAAAACGAAAAGTCGGTAAAATACCAAACTTGGTATTTAAGTTTAATATCTGCCAAAGATGCGCCACGAAGATTTTGAGAAAAATCCCCCACCCCAAACTACCCTTTACATGGAACTTTTTTCGAAAATGTTGGTTTTCAAAAAAATGGCTCTAACGATTTTGATTAAAATATCGTATATTAAAGATATTTACCTGACAAATAAAATGTATATCTTGACTTTTCTGGGAGTACCATCCGAAGACTACTTTATTCTGGATGAATTTTACGGAATTTTGCATAACTGCTAAACCGTAACCGATAGACAAAAGTGTAGATCATGTTAAAACACACACTTTAAGTTATATACATTTTTCTCGTGGAGTTAATCGTTTTTGAGTTATTCCATTTTTTTGATTTCACCTTTATAAAACGTATGCTTTTCTCACATAGGAATTTGCTAACTCCTGTCCATACAAACAAACAGCTTCAGTCACATAGCAACCAGCTTTTGACTATCACTTTAACGTATGGTACTCCCTTATTTCCTTTCTACTTACAAGGAAAATAAGTAATAAGACTATTTCTGCTATTTCTTCTCGATTAGCATGAAGGAAATAGAAGCATAAGCTTTTTAACAATATTTTGTTGCAGAGCTATAGAGAAAGTCATGTGAATGGAACACATAAGATTTTTTTTCCTTTCTCTACACGTACAATGTACATATTGTATACAGAAGGTATGTATTAAACCCAAAAATTCGATACGAAATATCACCGAAAATACATTTTTAGAAGCATGTCTGTGTGTGTATGTGTTTGTGTGCCTTTGGGCACCATAGCTCAAAAACGAAAAGACCGTTAAATACCAAACTTGGTACCTATTTAAGTTTGGTATCTTTGAAGGTTGCAACACGATTTTCAAGAAAATGCCCCCACTCCCAACTACCTTTACATGGAAAAAAGTTCGAAATTGTTGATTTTCTCTAAAATGGTTGTAACGATTTTATTAACATTTATATTTACTATATTTATGTGAAAAATAAAATGTATTTCTTCAATTTTCTATGAATAGTCTCTGAAGACATGTTTGTTCTGGATGAATTTTGCAGAGTTTCGCACAACTGATAAACCATAAGACATAGACAAAAACTTACTTCACAAAAACTCAGAACTCGTTAAAATACACCATTTATGTAATATACATTTTTTCCGTAGTGTTGACCCTTTTTCAGATATTTCTTATTAATGATTTCAGCTTTAAAATACTTATAATTTTCTCCTACGGGAATTTGTCAACTCCTGTCCTTACAAACAAAGGAACTTCAATCACATAGCAGCCACATTTTAAAAGACTTTTCTATCGCTTTAGCCTATGGCACTCCCGTATTTCCCATCTACTTACAAGAAAGCAAGTAATAAGACTCTTTTTGCTAATGTTTTCTCGATTAGCATCAAAGATATGGAAGAATAAGATTTTTAACAATAATTTGTTGCAGAGATGTAGAGAAAGTCATGTGAATGGAACACATAAGATTTTTCAAAATCGGATGTGCTCCATTCACATGACTTCTACCTATTCTGCAACAAATTGTTCTTAAAAAGCCATTCCTCTATCTACTTCATGTTAATCAAGTTGAACATTTGTAGAAACAGAATGGTGTTATTGCTTAGTTCCTTTTTGGGGTTAGTTTAACGTCCTTAACCTGGTGGGTCACACAGGTCGATGAATGAAATCGGTAAAATGATGCTCAAGTGAGCCTGGTTTATGGAGCTTAAAGCTACTCGACATTCGTCTTCTTTGGATAAGGGAACCCTGAAAAAACCTCATCCGAGTAACTCGCCCTAAGCGAGATTCGAACTCGCTACCTGATGAATGTGAAATAAACATGCTAGCGCCACACTACAGAGGCAGGCTTGTTTAGGAAGGACGGGGAATAATCTTGGTTAAAGTAAAATACCCATATTCCAACCCGAATTGAGCCCTAGACCACCGAATTTGGAAGTTAGCATTCTAATCAGTTATTTGAAACAAATTGTGTTTCAAAGAAATCTATATTTACTATATCATATATTGTTGCCTATAAAATGCCTTTAGAATAAAGAGGACTTCACAGGCTGTTTTCAGAAAATTCAAATTTCATTTTTATAGCTTAACGTCCTTTAACCTGGTTGGTCATATCGGATGATGAATTCAGTTAGGAAATGATGTTCATAAGATACTGGGGTCCATGGAGCTTAAAATTACTCGACATTTGCCTTCTCAGGATAAGGGAAAACCCCGAAAAAACCTTATCTGGATAACTCACTTTAAGCTTGCGCCCTTTGAATGTGAGGCAGATACGCTACCACCACACTACCCAGGTGTGCTTCAATTCCTTTGTCGTGCATATAATATTAAATATATGGTATTTTAGACAGTATCATTAGAAGATTTTGAAAAACTTAAGTGTTGTAATCATTACCATGTAAAGAGTTCAGGGTGCGAAATTTCTTTTTAAATCTTCGTGTCGCGTCTATAGGACATACTGGACATGAGGATAAAGGTTGGCATCTGAACGAATTTTCGTTTTTGAGTTATGTTGTCCACACAAACACAAACATACACACACATGCTCACATACATGAGCCCTTTTCTAAAAACAATTTTTATTGTAATTTTTTCTGTATTTGTTTTTATTGTTGCATTTAAATAGCCCCCTTTAACATCTAAGTTCATATCGGGGGCTATGCATTAGAAATAACATGTTGTCTGCAGGTTCTTTTACGTTTGGTTTTAAACAATTTTATTTTCCTCAAACATACACACATTCACTCTCGCATACATACTTCCAGACTCTGTGGGGATAGGGAATAATTCTGGCTAAAGAAAAATTCCCCGCCCCAGCCGAGAATCGAACCAGGGACCTCCGGGTGAAAAGTTTATCTGTATTTTATTTCCATTGAAACCTCGGTATCGCTATTTGGTTGCGAGATGCATAACTTGTATCCATACAATATAATCAAGATTACACATTTCGCTTATAATATTAGTATTACAAAATATTTTTATCAACAAATGTATGTTACATAGCTTCAAGACGTTGGAAAGCGTTACCATATACTCATTTATCTCATTACTTATATGTTGTATTAATAAACTCTTAATAATAAACTATAAATGATTAAAATGCATAAATATTAGCCTAGAAATTAAACTAATCAATGTATTGACATATCACAAAAGGCGTTGAGATTATCGGAAGTGCATTTATATGATTTACCTAAAATCTAATTTATTTAGACTATGTCTTGAATAAAATCCAAATATATAATGCATGGAAATAATCTCTTGTCGTCTTCAGTACTATGAATATCAAGCCGCCACATTACATCATGTTCGTTCATAGCAACTTCAGACTTTAAAAAATTGCCTAATCTCAAATGTATAGATAGCATTTTCTTTCTTCTTCTGAAAAAACATAATCTATTTTTGAAGCTATTTAAATATGTGTTGTTTAATCAGAACGTATACCTCCTAATGTATTTTGAGTCTACCATAGTCAAAAAACAAATGACGGACGTTGATCACTACATAAAGATTCATTTACATGTGAGAAGGTATAATCATTAGTATCCCCTTTTGGAATATGACAATTCCCTATAAACAAGAAACTACTGGTTGATATAGTTATAACATAAAATGCCATTTGTCCATATCGTATTCACCTGTATCTCGATACTTATTTTTCTTTATTTGATGACAATATAGAAATATTTGCAGCTTTGTTGTACTTATTATAGCCTTAAAGGAACTAAATACTTTAAGCGGATTTTAATAAACACACCATAATTGTAAGATGCTAAAAGAGCTAAATAATATTTCCAATGTGCGATTTTTTCATTGTTAAGGCTACCCATCAGTGAAATTTATAAGTTCTATATTTATGAACACGTGTTCTTGAAATATATACCACAAGTAACAGACTAATTCTTATGCTTGTATACATTGCATGTATTGCAATATCTAGGGTGATTTTCAGGTTATTATTTTAATTGATTGTTTCAATAGTAAACAAAAAATGGTTCATACAATAAAAATTAATATTTTAGTACTATAAATGTATATTTTGATACTAAGAATTAATATTAAAGAAGAAATGGTTTTTATTTGTGTTCTAGTTTCTATTAAGAAAACTATAAACTTATGAGAAACAATATTTTTCGGTAATTTTAGTGTGCTATTTATATATTCTAATTAAAATATCTCCAAAACTAATCGAAAAAGAAATATTATTCCAAAAATTTAATACTTATAGATTTGGGATTATCTCTATAAAATTTTAAGAAAATTGAACAAAACTTGCATCATGTGGAATATTTTGAACACTAAAGCCTAGCAAAAGAAGAAAGCTCTAAAATAGCTTTTAAATTCTAAACGGCTATCTGCTCTTCTGTGCAGGCACATTTAAATGTTATTTAAAAGTATTTCTAATGGTTATTAATAGACAAAAACAAATTATGATACTAGATGATTCATTCCTAATAATAGACCTATAATCAAAATAAGGACTTTTCAAGGATTTCGTTCATTTTCATCTATGTCTACCATTAAGAAAACCTATTTATTATGTATACGATAGATTTTCTTGATATATATATTTTATCAATACGTTTAATTCAGCAATAAACTTATTTTACTAGGTGTTCTTCCAAATAGCACTTAACAACTTAAATAAATCTGCTGAATAAAGTATTTTCTATTATAACGTATATTTGAAATGTATCTTAAATATTTTATTATACTCGAGCCCAACGCCAAGTAATGCATTAAGAGAAATAAGTAGCATAGACTGCCTAAACTAAATAAAAAATATAAAAGAAGAATGTAAAAAATTATAAAAAGGAACGCAACGATCCAAAACAAAATGAATTCAAAGTTTCTCTTTCCGCTTCTGTAACTGCTATTTTTTTCTCTCTTTCATCTTTATGCCTGCCCTGGTTATTTTTCTTCTGCACAGTTTTCAACTTTACTACTTTGTTTCCCCTTTTCTTAAACCCTTAAACCCTAAAGAATGAAAAGCGATTAATTTCAACAGTCAAAAAGTGGTATTATCCTTGTCTTTCTTAAGTGAGGTCAACCAAGATCGATGAACTGTATCTCACTTTGAAATGGTCTTGCGTCGCCAATTATTCTATTAAAGTACGCTAAGCATTCATTTCGTATAATAGTATCCAATATTGCTAAAGTAACTTTAATTTGGCGATAAAATAGTCTTGTATGCTTACACTTTGTACAAAATTTCCTACAATTCTTACTCTCTATGAATTTTTACTTTCTCTGTCAGAAAAAATGTACATAATTAATTATATCCATAGTAGGTAAGGTATTGCATTCCACCCAAAAATTAAATATTTCATCAAAATTATAAATTTTGAGGATCCCTGAATCCAAAAAAAATTAGAAAAATGTTCATGTGTGTATGTGTATGCGTGGACAGAATAACTCAAAAACGAAAAGTCAGTTAAATACAAAACTTTATATAATTAAGTTTGGCATAGATATTAAATAAAATACGCCCACTCCAAAATTCCCTTCACGTGGACTAATTTTCGAAAAATCTTGATTTTTCAAAAATAGCTGTAACGATTTTAATTAAAATACCATAGGTATATTAAACATATTTACATCCAAAATAAAATATAATTTATATGATATTTTCTTTGTGTAGAGTGAACTATTTCCGAGATATTATTTGTTATTGTTTTCAATTTTACAATATTTAAAACGTTTTCTCAAACGGGAATTTCTCATTATTGTTTTTCTATTTTTTATTTTTTTTTATTTATTTGTCTTTTACTCTTGTTCATTTGATTATCGCTTTAGCCTGATGTAATTCCCTATTTCCCTTCTACTTATAAGGAACTGAGTATTTAGATAATTTATCTTAATGTTTATCTTAATTAGCATGAAGTAGATAGAAGAATAAGCGTCTGTAAAAATTGTTGTTACAGACTAGGTAGAGAAAGTCATGTAAATGGAACACACAACGATTTTTTCAAATTACAGTTTCTTTAATTTAAACTATATTAATATGCTTTTGTTTCATTTTTTTTGATAATAGTATACACCTGTTTTCAATTTTTCTGATTTAAAAAAAAAAAAAAAAAAAAAAAAAAAAAAAAAAAAAAAAAAGGGAAACTCCTTCCTATTGAAGCAAAAATAATGAATGCTATTTTTATTACATATGCCAGAAGTCTGCAAAAATTGATACTTTGATTTCGTGGACAGAAGGCTCGCTCAACTCCCGCCAGAAACGTTCTCGCTATTTTCACATATTTTTCATTCATAATCAAGTCTCGTGATGTGTCTGTAAACAGAGCAAGCTAACAATAGTTTTAGTTCTATATTAACGGCTTCTGATTTATTGAAACCAGTAGTAATCCTGCATGATACTAAAGCATTTATCGTGATTCCCTACAGCTCTTTAGGTATTGATTATTTAAGTGTTCTGTTTCATTTTTTTTATTTCTGTAGACTTCATATTTCATTAAGGAAAAACAAGAAAGATTTATATATCTACTTTACCGCAAAGGTTTTTCTCGTGACTGAGAGGGGATTAATACTAAAATTGGCATGTTTACCGACAGACTTGTCATACAAAATTAAAAGGTATGTAGTTTATTTTTGTGGATGAATTATTACATAAGCAGATTATAAAAGTAGCAAAGCGTGCAAAAAGTACGGCTCTGTAGTATTGCATTATTTACAGCAAGGAATTGGTTAACTTTTATAAAAGTTAAGCTCACATACAAACAAAAAAATAAATATAGTTAATTTAGTCTTTATTTTTAACAGTGAGTTAAATTTTAGAAAGACACTGATATGCCTTAAATGTGTTTTAGATTACATAAATAAGGAGTATCTGCCAATACCACGTGATCAGCAGCAGACATGATCTTGACCATGGGGTTTTGAAAACATGTGGAGATAAATGAATATTTTTTCTGTTACTATCTCTGAACTTTATGACCTGATTTTCAGGGGGCAATCTAAATGAACTTCGCCTCTGGCTGTATCTCCCAATCAAATTGTATCTAGTAGGTTTAGGACGTAACCTTATTATCGTTCTAAATTTTTAAAATATATTTAGATTTTTCTTTGTACTGTTATTGCTGTCTATTTTATTCTCTCTCAGGAGAAGTCTACTACGATTGCTTTTATCCACAGTAAAATATAGCATACAAACTTATTATCGAATATCGCAAACTTTAATGTTTTAATACCGCGAAGGAATTCACGGTTTTACTTCTTGTTATACTTAACACATATGTAGAGAAGTTATTGTATTACACCAGAAAACTCGATAGTAAAAGTTTACTGTAAATACACGTTTTAGAGCCCTCTGTATTATAAAAGCCTTTTCGGAAAATGTCCGGTCCCACGTGCTTTTTAGTTTCTCTACACATGCACATATAAAGAGAAGGTATTGTATTCCACCCCTGAATCCCCCATCCCAAGAAAAGCATTTTAGAAAAATGTGTGTGTGTGTGTTGTGTGTGTGTGTGCCTGTGAGCATCATAGCTCAAAAACGAAAAGTCCGTTAAATACCAAACTTAGTATTTAAGGTCAGTATCTTCCAAGATGCGACACAAAGATTTTCAATAAACCCCGCACTCCTAACTACCCTTTAAATGGAAAAAATTCAAACATTTAAAATAAAATCTACATCTTCTGGGAATGGCCTCTGTAAACCCCCTTCATCCCTGGAGGACTTTTGCATTACTGGTAAACCGTAAGATATAGAAAAAACACTTACTACAACAAAATGTATATCTTGTTTAAACACCAAATGTATGCCATACTTTTTTTTTCATGGAGTTGACCGCTTCCGAGATATTCCTTTTTATTGGTTTTAGTTTTAAAATACTTCAAGTTTTCTCATACACGAGCTTGCCAAATGTTGGCCATGCAAAGAAACGGATGATTTTAGTCCCATAGCAACCACATTTTAAAACATTGGAGTATCGGTTTGGGCTAGTGTATTCTGTTATTCCCCTTTTGCTTCAAAGGAACTAAGTACTAAGAGGATGTCTGCTAATGTTTATCTCGATTAACATGAAGTAGATAGAAAAATAAGCTTTTGAACAATAATTTGTTACAGAGATGTAGTGAAAGTCATGAGAATAGAACACATCAGATTTTTTAACAATTTTATTTTTAACATGTTCCATTACAGAATCAGTGATGTTATATGCATGCAGCTATTCATTCATAATTAGATATATATTTGTGCGCAAATTTTTACAATAGAGTTTATTATTCTTGGATGTTACAGTAGTTTGTCTTAATATTACTTTTAATATTCAATTCTATCAACTTTTTGCAAAACTTATACAATATTTTATAATTGATTCTATTAACAACGTTTAAAATTCCTTTTTGTATAATAAAAACATATCATATTTGTACTGGTTCTTTTCCTTCTCTCTTTAAAATCTGAAGTTTTAATTCACTTCGTTCTTTCTACAGCAGCTTGCAGTCGTATATAAGATGCCCTGACGTGACCGTGTATTTGTGAACACGATAACTCAAAAAACAAAAGTCTGTTAAATACCAAACTTGATATTTACGTTCAGTATCTTGAACACGAAAATTTTCAATAAAATCCCCCAAACTATTATTTTAATGGATATCATTTAAAAAATGTTGATATTCTCAAAATTATTAGATATGTCATATACGGTTTTTGTCGAGCTGACCATTTCCTAAATACCTCTAATTTTTCTCATACAAAAATTTGTCAACTCCTGCTCAATGGAACCATATTTCATTCATATATCGACAACTTTTAAAAGATTTGACTATTTATTTATATTAAATCATTCAAAATCATTAACAACTTTTTGATTTGTCATTATATGCCCAGAAATTGTCTTAAAAATATATGCAGATTGTTTTCACATAAAAAGTAAAATTCCTTGCTTATAAAAATAAACCTCTTATTTATACATATGACAATAGTGGTTGGAATCCAAAGACTGGGTTTATTGAGATGTAAATGATAAAACAGATTTTTCACACCATATACTACATTTTCCAGAAGAAGGGTTACTTTTTTAACAGAAGCTTTGGGTTATTTAAACATTTCGCGATCACAGCTCGCAATCCAACCCTCACTTCTTTTTCACCCTCTCTTTATTTCTATTTACATTTTTTATATCGCCGGAACTTGACCCTTCATTTCAAACCACCCCCTCTATTAAACATTTTTCACTGACATGCCCTTCGTGTTCCTTTGAAGTATTGAAAATCGCCTTCAGATTACACACACACAAACACACACACACACACACACAAACACACACACACACAGCATGCGCGGACACACTTTGACTTTTTTCCATTAAAAAGTGCCCAAAGGCTACTTTTAAAGCTCGCCTGAGCCGGTCATTTTCCAAATGACTGAACGAATCTTCGAAATTAAAAAGTCTCCCTGCCTATTTTTTCTCCCCCTTCTTTTCCTTGCGTCGACCTTTTCTCCCTCGTCCCTTAATCTTGCTCTTTTTGATATTTTAAAGGAATTCCCTTGTGTAGAGGCTACTAATAAGAAAATAGCGAAATGTAAATGGCCTTGGCTATGCAAGGGTCCGTAAGCTTTGCGCTTTTATATACACCCCCAAGCAACCGTGCCAATATTCCAATACCAATCAATTGGGCAGGGGGTGAGAGGAGGGAATGGCATGAAATTGCCCGAGAGGGGTTGAATATGAGAGTAATATTTTAATTTGGTATTGTGATCTGAGCCACCAAGAAAATTTAAGAAGAATTTTAAACTTAACATACCTAGGCTATGCATGATATGAAAAAGTTGCATGAACAATGGCAAAAATTTTAAGAAGAAAAGACTGTTCGCATTAACAAAATTGGTTTTGCAAATGCATGTAATATTATCTATCAGCTTTTCTCTTGGAATGCACATATTATAAACTGGGAAAAAACTGTGTGTATATATTATTACCCTGTTTTATCCTATAATAACTGAGGTATCCTTCTATCTGTTGGACGGGTAGTTAAAAAAGTCGCATTAGGGTAACTAATCCTAAGGAGTAAATTTCACTTTGGTCCTGCACAATACACAATTTTACATTACATTAGCACTATTTAAACTTTTGAAAAGTTTTCCGTATTAGTACACATGTCCCACTGGTCTTAAAAAATGTAGTCCTCTGTCTGAACCACACACATCTTCTTCCTGTTCTAGGATACATATAGTTATTCTATGAGTTTATCTGTTAATACAAATCTTTGCAACGTGGGCTCCCCATTTCCAATTGAGATGCTTTGCCAAAGTTGTAGGCCATATATATAAATTATATACATAACGTTTGCCGTGTCATAAGCCTTTAACTCCTGATATATCCAAATTTACTAGAGAAAACTTTGTGAGAAGAATATTAACAATGTTTAAAGTAAAGGGCTAGTTCACATGGGAGAAATACCTAAAAGTAGAAGATTTTTATCTTTGAAGTATGTGTGATCTAAATATGAAAATCATGGTTTAAATAGTGGCCGAGAAACCACATTGGAAGTGTTAAAATGGCCTCGGCATGTTTATACCAGAACTAATCACATAGGGCTGAGAGATAGTTTCAGGAAGATGCTTTCTCGTAATCTCAGAGCCAGTATCCGCATATCTGCTTTAAGCTACAAAGGGTTTTATCTAAATAATTTTTCAAGGGCTTAAATCTCAAGGGGTATTGAATTTTTATGTCAAATTCCCTACCTCGTATCACAGGTGTGCTTTACAGAGAAAGAAAATCAGCTTTGTATATTAACAGAAAAACACCAGCAACGATAAATTCAGAAAACACGACATCCCTCTGGCTTTATCGGACGATTCATGTTGAAGTTGGCAGCCCTTAAATTTCACCACGTGTCTCCTGATGTCCCTCTTAATTTAAATTTCTCGTTGGGTATTTTTTGCTGCAATGCGTCATCATGGAAACTCAACGCTTGTTTTTCTAAAAAATAAACGAGTTTGGGAGATTATGTTTTTAATGGGAAAAAGATACTCTATCGGAACAAATGCCTGTCACTGTGTTTGTTCTCAATACACCCTCCAGGAGGGAGGAGACAGAAAATGAGTGAAAAGGATGAACGTCGTCGATATAGGGAGGGGAGAAAAACAAGAAGTGAAATGTTTAATGCATTTTCACGTACGAGCCTGGAATGAGGGCATTAAAAGGTTAGGAAGACTTCGCATATTAACACACAAGTTTGTTTAGATCTTTCGTGAAATGTCTTTGCGTGCATGTTTGTTCAGCATATTTCGAGGTTAGCTTTATCACAACATATGTGTAAATCTTCATAGGTACAATATAAATGTCTTCCCTTTTGCTTTGAACTAAAAGTAATTTGCCCTTTGAATAAAACTTTTGTAGAATGTGAAACTCCCTACCGAGTTAGAAAGCAGAGCACACAAACAGAAGATTCATTAAAAATTCTATATGTAACACTCGACTTCCTGTACAGATTACCAATTCACAATAGTTTGAATACGTATAGCACAACATATATTTTCCAAAATTGCTTTTTCGCTCTGTCCCTCTGCAAATAATCACAATCATTGATTTCATTGCAAATTTACAATTTTTGGGGGTTTCTGAATGGAGTATAGATATATTTCATAAAATTGTATTAAACCAACATTCCTAAATGTTCCAAAATTCTGTTCTCTTGCTTAAGTTTGACATTGAGCTTGAATTTCCATCTAATAATGAGGAATGTAAAATTAAGAGATCATATTTTATAATACACACACTATTCCTTCTTTCTTTCTTGTCAGATCTCTCCATTGTTTATTCCTAAGTGTTTCCTGCCTTCAGATAAGACAATTTCATTTCAGTTCCAAGTTCGGTGGAGAACAAGCCAGTGACATAAGGTCACAGCTCCTTTTGGATTTACGCAGTATCACGTAGCATCCTGTTGCCAGTGAGATGGGCTCTTTGCCAATATACGGTTCTGCATGGGCCGTATTTAAATGCTCATAAGCATAGCTGTGTTTTACTTCCAGTGCCTCTTAGTCCACCTTGATTTTCCCTACAACTTTACGCATTAAAAATGTTCCACAAGTCGTGTTTAAATTTTCAGCATAAACTCCTTGATTAAACATAAAAACACTGGTACGGGAGTTTTGCTGAATTTTTAAATTTCTCAGAACAAGACACAATACATTCACCAATAATAAAGTTTTACAGAAGTTTTATTTAAAGCTTTAAAACATGTCAAAAAATAAAAAAATCAGTATATCAGTTGTGTCCATCAGTATTTAAATACCTTAGATAGTGAGGTACTTTTATTTTCCAAAATTACGCCTTTTTACTTTCTCCATACGCACTATGTACATAGTGTATAGAGAAAGTATTGCACTCCACCAAAAATTCGATACCGAGATTTCACCGGAAATATATGTTTTAGGGTCCCCAATATCCAAAAAAAGCATTTTCACAAAAAGGTCCGTGTGTGTGTGTGTCCGTGTGTCTGTGAACACGATAACTCAAAAACGAAAAGTCGGTAAAATACCTAACTTGGTATTTAAGTTTAGTATCTTCCAGCGATGCGACACGAAGATTTTGAGAAAAATCCCCCTACCCCCAACTAACCTTTACATGGAACTTTTTTCGAAAATTTTGATTTTCTCAAAAATGGCTCTAAAGATTTTGATTAAAATTTCGGATATTAAATATATTTACCTGACAAATGAAATGTATATCTTGAATTAGCCTCTGATGAGTAGTTTATTCTGGATGAATTCTACTAAATTTTGAATAACTGCTAAACCGTAAGAGATGGACAAAAACTTACTACACAAAAAGTGTAGAGCACATTAAAACACACAATTTATGTTATATACATTTTTTTCGCGGAGTTCGTCGTTTTTGTGACATTCCCTATTTTTGGTTTCTGCTATGAAAAACTAATACTTTTCTCATACTGGAACTTGTCAACTCCTATCCATATAAACAAAGAACTTCAGTGACATAGCAACCAGCTTTTGACTATCACTTTAACCTACCGTTGTCCCTTATTTTGCTTCTACTTACAAGGATGCGAGTAATAAGACTATTTCTGCTAATTTTTTTCTGATTAGCATAAAGTAAATAGAAGTATAAGCTTTTTAAGAATTATTTGTTGCAGGGATATGGAGAAAGTCTTGTCAATGGTACACATCAGATTTTTCATCTTGGAAACACTATATTAATTAGTATAACATGACTAAAATCACTTTTGTTAAACAACTATTAATGATATCTGCATGAATGTTAAAATGCACCTATAATTCTTGTAGAGCAGCATGTGATAACATTTTTAAAACATAAGAAAACTAAAGGTTCAGAAATTACACCTGTGGCACTTCTAATTACACACCAATAATATCAAAACATCAGACCTACTGTGGTCAAAATTAGTACAGTAGTCTCTATCAAGCACATTAAGTAATTGCCACATTGCTAAATCAAAACGCCACTTGGGTCCATGAGAATTTAAAGTAATAAAAAGATGAATAAAATGCGTTTATCATACTTTTTACCACTACCAAAAGTAAACGGCAGTTGGAAAAAAATCACATCTTGCCACATAATAGTCACATAACCGAGACTTGTTAGATGTAAAAATATATCTAAGTAAATAGCTACAGATAAATATCTAAGAAGTTATAATTGTGATTTCTTGTAAAAAAAAAATTCTGACGTGTTCCAATCATATGACTTTCTCTACAGCCCTGTAACAAATTAATGTTTATAAGCTTATTCTTCTATCCACTTCATGCTAATCAAGATAAACGTTAGCAGAAATGATCTTATTGCTTACTTTCTTATCAGTAGAAGAGAAATAAGAGAATTATCTAGGCTAAAGCGATAGTCAAATCTTTTTAAAAGCTGATTTCCATGTGATTGAAATCCGTTTCTTTGTATTGCCATGTGTTTATAAAATCCCGTATGACAAATCTTCAAGTATTTTAAAACTGAAACCAATAACAAGGAATATTTAAAAATGGTCAACTCCACGAAAAAATGTATATGATATAAATTGTTTGTTTTAACGAGATTTACATTTTTGTGGAGTAAGTTTCTGTCTATCTGTTATGATTTATTAGTTGTCCAAAATGTAGAAAAATGTATCCAGAATAGCTCTTCAGAGGCTATTCTCAGAAATTTCAAAATATACATTTTATGACATATAAATACCTTTAATACACGATATTTTATTCAAAAGTGTTAGTCACTTTTGAAGAAATCGAAATGTTCGAACATTTTTTCATGTACAGGGTAGTATGGCGTGAGGGGATTTTCCTCAAAGCCTTCGTGTCACATCCTTGAAAGATACTAAACTAAATACCAAGCTTGGTATTTTACCGACTTTTCGTTTCTTGAGTTATTGTGTTCACGGACCTTTTTCTAAATGTTTTATTTAGGGGAACCTAAAACGTGTATTTATGGTGAAATCTCGGTATCCAATATTAGGTGGAGTGCAATACCTTCTCTATCTACGTACCATGTACTATGCAGAGAAAATAAAAATAGTAAACAAAAAAGTAGAGGCATGACCAAGGCTGACGCTTTTAGATATATTAAGGAATTTCAAGCGGTGGGTGGGAAACATTAATTTTCCCTTGTTCCTTTTCTTTAGAACTTTTTTTTGTTTTTTATTTTTAAAACAAGCCGTATCACTTTAAAAGGGAATAAAAAACGAAACCTGTAAGCCAAGAAAAGGAAAGGAGTTAAAAAGGAGGGAATGAAAAAGTTTTTGGTCAAAAAGTTTATTAAACTCGAACCTCCAGCAAGAGAGGAGTGGGACGAGAGGAGGAGATTGGAATAACGTTGAGAACAATAAAAATACATGGATGTATCTAGTACGAGGAAGAGTTGGGTCTAATGCACATAGTTGGGGGAAACCAATGTGATGTGACAGCTGCTTTTGTTTGGACCACTTTGTTGCGCGAAGACACGAAATTTTGTTGGCTTCATAACTCTTCCAGTACCTAACAAACACACACGATAGGGAAATATTGATTTAGCAACGTAGCCCTTCATATAGTCACTCTATAGAGTTGCCAATGATTTCTACTTATTATAAGTGGTTACTTAACTCTAACAGATGGAAAAGATACAAAGGTACAAAGATAAGGAAAAGAATGCATCAGGGGCGAATAACAGCATTACTTAGAAGCTTTGTACAATGAATCATTACAGTTCACTTAAATTATTTTTACTTTCTCTACACGTACTATGTCCATAGTGTTTAGAACGAATTCTATCCAAAAATTTGATTTTGAGATTTCACCGGAAATATATGTTTTGGGGTCCCCTGAGTTCGAGAAAAGCATTTTTAGAAAAAGATCTGTGTGTGTGAGGACAGCATAGCTTAAAAACGAAAAGACCGTTAAATACCAAACTTGGTATTTTCTTGAAAATGCTTCGTGTCACATCCTTGGAAGATACTGAACTTAAATATTAAGTTTGTTTTTTAATTGACTCTGTTTTTAGCTGTACTGCTCTATCTCCCTATCTTTCTCTCTTTCTCTCTCTCTCTCACATAGAAGGATCTTTTTCTAAAAGTGATTTTTTTTGGACCCAAACATGTATTTCCAGTGAAATCTCGGTATCGAAAATTTGGGTGGACTCCAATACCTTCTCTATCCACTAAATGCATTGTGCATACGTGTTAGAAAATGTAAAAAGGTTTAGCTCATGATGTTAATAATAAGGGCTTGTGTTCCTTAGCACAATTCTACGACTCAGAACACACCTAAGTTGACACTTTGCTCTTGCTGATCATTGTTTTCTCGACGTGACGTAGTGTAGTTTACAGCACAATCTCGCCTGACTATACGGCTTCTTGGTGTGGTTAATGGACCAGAGCGCCATCTCGAGAAACTGATCCTATGATAAATTGCTTCGATCAAAACGTCAGGTGATAAATGAAAGAATTGGAAGGCAGGAATACAAAGAGATGGATGATTACGTGCAGGGCATTCAACAAAACGATAGGGCAAGAGACTCGGTGTGTTTCTTGCTTTTGCACTAGGGGTTGCGCAGTCAAGCACAGCCGAAATTTGCTTATTTGTAAACGGAGGGCACATGCATATCTTAAAAATCTTATGTATTCCATTCATATGACTTTCTCTACATCTCTATAACGAACTATTGTTAAAAAAACTATATTCTTCTGCCTGCTTTATGATAATCATAACAAACAGCAGAAATTGTCTAAATTTCTTGCTTCCTTGTAAGTAGAAGGAAAATAAGGGATTACATTAGGCTAAAACGATAGTCAAATCTTTTAAAAGCTAGCTGCCATATGGTTGAAATCCATTTCTTTGCAGGACCAGGAGTTTACAACTTTCTGTGTGAGAAAAGTTTAGGTATTTTGAATCTGAAACAAATAACAAGGAATATATCAGAAATAGTCAGTTCGACGAAAAAACGTGTATGACATAAATTGTGTGATTTAACGTGATCTACATTACTTGTGGAATAGGTTTTTGTTTATCCCTTACGGTTTACCAGTTACACAAAATTCAACAAAATGCATTCAGAATAAAGAGGTCTTCAGAGCATATTCCCAAATAATTCAAGATATAAACTTTATTTGCGATATAAACATATTTAATACACATTATTTTGATCAAAATCGTTAGAGGCATTTTTGAGAAACTCAACATTTTCGATTTTTTTTTTCATATAAAGGGTAGGGTGAGGGGATGATTCTTAAATTCTTCGTGTCGCATCCCTGGAAGATATTAAGCTCAAATGCCAAGTTTGGTATTTAACCGAATTTTAATTTTTGAGTTGTCGTGTTCTCAGACACAGGGACACATACGAACGAACCTTTCTGTAAAAATAATTTTTTGATTGCAGGGTCCCTAAAACACACATTTCCGGTGAAATCTTATGTCGAATTTTTGGGTGTAGAGAAAGTAAAAGTATTCTTTGGTCGAAGTATTTTGAAATAGTGGAAGGGGAGATAACGTGATATGGCTGCGCCGCTGGCTATAGCAAAGTACCGTCCTACATAACAGACTGAGGACGAGCAACTTGTTTCGTACCTTTGTCCATTCCACTGTCTCAAAAGACTGACTAAAGAATATTAATTTTGCTCCCTTACATCCTCGTTCTGTGTCATTTATTCGCCCTTTAGCACTCGTAGGTTTAAATCATGACGTCTTTAAGTCCTCGAGCCCCTTATCGGCATTGAACCTAGGACTGCATGCATTGCCGACTTCATAAACAAGTTGGGCGGTGCAGAACAATTTTTCCCTAGAACATTTTGTTCGTTTTTTAGTTTTTGCGCGTTTTCTTAATTTATCGTATGTAGGTCAGTTTTCATTTATTGCTTTAAAGACCATGAAGTAGTGTTTATTGTAACAGGGAAGTTAAGCCACCAGAGCCCTCTTCGTTACCATAATCGTCCAATTATTTGAGTTACTCTCGGCATGTGTGCTGCGATTGCGGGTTTAAGAGAGGAAAACAAATGTTCCAAATATAAATATTGGAAAGGTAAGATACAAGTCTCACTTCACTAAAGTGACCTCGAAACTGTTGCCATCTACCACCTTCTGTTCACCCGTTCCCTAATCCTCTGTAAGAGGCAATAGGTGATAAACTCGCAAGCTACTACTGACGTCATGCGCGGAGAAACAACTAGTGGCAAAGACCAAATAAATCTGAAGAACCTATATTTCATTATTTGCTAAAGGCAAATGTTTATAAGTATTAGCGAAGCAACTAGCTGTCAACTGTGACAATGAAGCAACGCTAACTGGAAGATGAGTTTTCACTTGAGCAACACTGGGAGCTAAATTTGACTACAGTGGTCTGAAAACCTAATATATACAGTTTAAACATCACTAATTTGTTTAAAAATGTACCATAATTCAGTAATCAAAGTTATTGAAATATCACCGCATAAAAATGTGTGTATGCTCCAATCTAAAAAATGGCAACTTGAATAGCTCAAGTTTTAATACCCTTGAAACATTTTGATTATGCAATATGTTAACATAAAATATATAAAATAATTTATATCTTACAAATCTGATTCAATTTCAATGAAATTTGGTATTCTTATTAACATAACAGCACAGTAACCACAGTAACATTTTCAGAACAAAAATATAGACATTTGAAATTTCACTCCAATTATACATAAGTGTAAACAGTGGTCTAACGTACAGGGGTAAAGTTATACTCCGGGATCTCTTCAAAGCCATGATTGCTCCTTTTTACTTTCTCTACATAGTATAGGGTACGTAAGTAGAGAAGGTATTGCACTCAGTTAAAAATTCACCAGAAATACACGTTTAATGCTCCCCTGTATCCAATAAAAACATTTTTAGGAAAAGTTCCATGTGTGTGTGTGTGTGTGTCTCTGAACACGATAACTCCGAAATGAAAAGTCGGTAAAGTACAAAACTTGGTATTTAAGTGTAGTATTTTCCAATGATGCGGCACGAAGATTTTGAGGAAAGTTCTCCACCTCGAACTAGCCTATACATGTAACAATTTTCGAAAAGCTTTATTCTGGATGAATTTTGTTGTATTTTTACGTAATTGGAACCATAAAAGATACACAAAAACTGTAGATCTCGTTAAAACACACAATTTATGTCATACACATTATTTCGTGGAGTTGATCGTTTCTGAGACATTCCTTGTTATTGGCTTCAGTTTTAAAATACTTAAACTTTTCTCATACAGGAATTTGACAACTCCTGGCAATGCAAAGAGACGGATTTCAACCCCAATGCAACTAGCGTTTAAAAGATTTGTCTATCGTTTTAGGCTATGGTGCTCCCTTACTTTGCTTCTACTTGCAAGGAACCAAGTTATAAAACTATTTCTCTAATGTGTATTTCAATTAGCATGAAGTAGATAGAAGAATAAGCTTTTTAACAATCATTTGTTACAGAGCTAAAGATAGTCATGGGAATAGAACACATCAGATATTTTATGAATATATACAATATTGAATTTTCTTATTACTTTCAGTGTTTCCACTTTCTAAAGAGATATGTCATAAATACTATAGTTGGAAAATGTATAATAAAACTAATCAGCACGAAATACTCATTTTATTAAGGGATCCGCGAAATCATGTCTTTTCTGTAAAATTTCTATCAAATGTGTATTAGATAAAGAAAAAATCGTAAATTTGAATCCCAAAAGTCCATGGTGAACGAAGAAATACCTAATTTTATTACATCTTTTACTATATTAAATGTCCTGTATCATTAAAAACACCCCTAGACCTTTTGATAGGATACTAAGTTTATGTTTAGAATGGTAAGCCATTATGGTCATTAAACTAAATGAATCGTTTTGGGTATGTTTATAAAGATAAACTGTTATATATAGAGTTAGTAACATGAAAGAATAGCCCTTAGCTGGAACAAATTAGATCAGACAGGGCACTTTCATTTCTGTCTATCTGATAAACTGCAGCACTTGGTGCCTTAAGGTAGTGATCATTGCAGCAGTAGTGTGTCAGTTTATTTTAGTAGTAAATTGAACACCAAGGGCGTATTTAATTTCTTTCTTTTTTAAGGTCTGCTTTTGACAGGCCTAGATACACATCAACAACAACCGAGCATTTTCTTTTGCAACTAAGCTGTTAACAGCGATAATTTTTATTGTGTCAGCAATCAAAACAGGAAAGTGCCAGGCTGCATTAAAATTAACTCTTATCCTTGCTAGATGACCTAGCTAAGAGGCAAAAAACATTGAGTTGGTCAGTTCCAAACATGCACACAAGGTCGTGTATAAATACTACTAGCAATGTAAGCATAAAAGTGACGTTTTATGTTTAATGTGTCCTTCAATGTATAACGCATATCTTTTAATATTATAAAAGTCTGATGTGATTTTCTCTAAAAACTATTGTTACAAGGATTTTTCTGTTACATAGATCACGGTAATAGAGATGAATATTGCCAGAAATGGTCTTATTAATTAGTTCCTTATAAGTAGAAGGCAGATATTTAGTGTATACGTTTTGTCTATCTTTAACGTTTACCAGTTCATCCGGAAAATTCAAGATATATATATATATATTATTTGTCATGTAAATATCATTAACATCCGTTATTTTAATCAAAATCGTTAACTTTTTATAAAAACGAAATTTTCAAAAAAATGTCCATATAAAGGGTAGTTTGGAAGGAGGGGCATTTCTTGATAATCTTTGCGCGCATATCTTTGGAAGATATTAAGCTTAAATGCCAAATTTGGTAATATCTTCTCTATTACATGCACAGAAGGTGCAGAGAGGGTAAAAATACAACAAACAGACGTACTTGATTTCATTTTAAAGGACAATTCCGTGCCTATGCGTTTCTTTTATGAGTTTACCATCCAGTGCTAGGAGTTTAACTAGAAATCAAAGATTCTTAGTTCACTTCTAATTAAAGCAGTAATAGCTCAGGCCCTGTTCACTAAACCTGCTGACCTATTTGTTGAAGTACATCATAAAACCAAATTTTTCACTCATTGGTGTTCATAAGGATGGATTTTGTTTCATTACAATCTTTTAAATCTAAGACGACCGTACTATGATGGACTCCACACTCTTACAATTTAGAAAATTGCTTTTCTTCAAAAACATTAAAAGTTAAATTTCGAAACATGTTACTTTCTTAGTACTACGTAATTTGTATACACATTTGAAAATATAACAGATTTATTTTAATATAGATGTTTTTGGTTTCTAAGAGACCAAATTTTGAAAAAAAAATTCATTGCATTTTTTTTATCTTTCAAAATATTCAATGCTGTGATTGTGTTAATAGTTCACTGCAGATATTAGGAAATTTCTGAATTCCACCAAAATTCAGAACTCAGGGAGTTATATATCTGTTGATTTTCAGAAAAGCAAATTAGAAATCGTTAATATTAAGTAATATTTAAGCTAGCACAAAAATAAAATTCACATACACACACACTACAAAAATGACACTGATACGAAAGCTAATTGAATGTGTAGAGTTCCTTAGGTAAGTTGCTAACTAATTTATTACCACTCCAAAAAGTGTTTCATTTTGAAGCAGGATATCTAGATTATGATTATTTTAATTCATTTGGTTTATTGCATGTTGCTATATATTTTATATATAATTTTTATAACAAAAATATTAATGTGATAAAACTTATAAATAATAATGACATTGTTTAACAATTAAGTGACAACAATTGATGAAGAATTAAATCTATTTCTCCAAGCTTTTTCTGTGAGAAGGTACTTATAACTTTATATCTAAAAGGACTTCAATAATAAATTACGGTTTGGAGTTCTAAGCAAAAAACACATTACCTATTGTGTAGATGCATGATCTCGATAGAGACCGAGAGAGAAAGTATAAACCGTCTATAACATTTCCGGATTGTTCTTTGCACTCTACATTTTTAAAAGCTAGTGTTCATTGCACAATAGTTCAATGTCAAATGATAATGATAATGTGCCACATAACCTCTTATCATTTGTTTACAGCATGATTATAATTTTTTGAAAAAATTATTGGCAGACGTTCAGATTAGCTAACTGACCACGCTAATATATTAAGAACAAGATTTTTTTTCACACTCGTTTCTTATTATGCAATCAGAAAGGTCAACACGTGCTGTTTTCCTAAAACAGAACTGCATGCTACATTAAGCTAAAATCTTCCTATCAAATCAAGGACTTGCAGCAGCACTGCTCCTTCAATTGTTTCATGACTCACATAAAATACACCCTTTAATCAATTAAACTCCAAAACCGATAGGCTCTACGGATTTTCTACCTATAAAAATAAAAAATTACAACACCTTAAATTCCGAAATGGTTTAAGGCCTAATTATCAGACTGCTGCCATATTCCGTTCATCTTTTGGAATTACAACTCTCTTTATTTTCTGTTCTATGTAGCTGTAGTAAGCAGAGGAAGTTGGTATTTCTCCGGAATAAAAACCTTTTATTAGATAACATCCATGTGTGTGTATACAGCATAACTCAAAAAGGTAAAACCGATTAGAAACTAAAATTGGTACTTAGGAACAGCATTTTTAAGGTGCGATAAAAATATTTGTATGAAAATCCTATTCCCCTAAACTTTTCTCTAAATATAAAAGTGTTTGTTGCCTTTTATTTTCTCTAACAAGGCTCTACTGATTTTTATTAAAATATATCTTTAATATATTTTCATGAATAATAGCATGTATATCTTGGACTTTGTGGGAACAGCCTATCAGGTGTTTTTCATTACAATTTTATAACACAAAAATGTGGCTAACAATTCATATCATATGTATGATACTTTAATTAACGATTTTCGAGATATTTCTTGTTATTAGCTTGAGTTTTAAAATACTTTTCTCAAATGGGAAGTCGCTAATAGCTTTTTTTCACATCGCCATGCTAAGACAGTGGAATTTCAATAATACCTAGCTGATACGCTCTTCAAAAATGTGTTGTCTATTTACGTCGGCTAATGAAATGTGTAAAAGTGATGTTACCTAGACTAAGAAGCAGCTAGAATAATAAGCTTTTGTAAATATGGTGTGTAGAGGAGTAACTAGCGAAAGCACAACAAATCAGATGCTTTTGATCAGATGTTTCATTACTTATACTTTGATTTAAAAAAACAACGGCGTTATCACTCGTTGAATTGAAGGTTTTAATTTTGCTTTTATTCGTTTTTAACCATAAAACACATATTCACTTTTACATGTCCACCGTACAGAGGGTAGAGAATTATTTTAGTTACTCTAGAAAAGTTCCCACCCCAGCCAGCGTCCTCAGGTTTTAGTAGCCGAAACTCTGACCATTATATAACAGAAACAGTCAAAATTACAATTTATTTAATGTTCCAAAGGACATCAAAGGTGCAGAGAGGAAGGTGACTCAAATAAAGGACAATTACACGATTCTACTTCAGCTGTTATGGTCTCGTGTATGATTTAATTAATATTGAGCAACCCTACAATTATAAACTGGTATTTCTATTCCAGTTATAACCTGTATTCAAAAGTGACTTTAATCACAGTGGCATACTACCAATAATAATAATAATAATAATAATAAAATATTAATATATTGCTGTTAGGTTAAATTTTCAATTCTTTAATAGTCATGTTACTTTACTTAAACTATTTTATTTATGTAAAATAAGGTCTGAGTAACTTTAACTGCTATATCTACTGAGCCCCCTGACTTAGCAAATGTACTTTTTCTTCTTCTTTTTTTGCTGTCCCTACCTATTAACTATTTATCATCCTCTTGTTTTCTCTCTTTCTCTCCCCCCCCCCTCCATGCTCGTCTGCTTTTCCCAAATTTTTCTGTTTGATTTTTCTCTTCCCTTCCCATTCAAAACCTCTGCAAACTTTCCTGGCATATTAATGAGCTAATACCGGTTTTCCAAGCTGCCGTGACTGATAGAAGATGAAAACGTTGTATGATACTATTTTCTCTGAAAAAGAAATGCAAATATTTCTGTGCATTAGAGTAATGCATATCTTAATTTATAATTACTTATTATATTGTGCTGATGATAGGCTGTATTACAGTCCCTAACAGCTGCTCATTTCTCTCCCAGGAAGGAAAAGTATGCAAGTGGGATGATTGGTTTATCGGTTTAGCATGTCAGTACTAGCGAATAAAATTAAGGAGAGAATCTACCGTTTCATACACATGTGCAGATTCTCTCGCTTATGTTAGCTATACATTTGGAATTATTAATGATGTATTTACTGCAACTTATAATTCTACGATTGGATAACATGTTGTATAAAACTCGTAAATAATCTTAATTGACTCTCCGAAAATTAAATTCATCAAGATTACCTTCTGTTACACACAACCAGATTACTTTCTTCACAACCACTGAAACATGGAGTTGTAACTAATGCTGAATATAGCCACTATTTCTCCCTGTACACTAAAGCTATGAGGATTTCGAGGCTATTCTACCATGAAAGTCGTAACCTATAGAACTGAAGAGAATATTAGGAGACGGTCCATATATTTTTACGCAGTCTCCATAAATTCGCCGTACCTTTGAGTGGTTTCCCCACTTGAAAAATTCATCCATTTGGCAGAACGCCACCGAGGGAATGACTTTCTTATTCCCTCCCTTCTTGATAAGTGCGTTTAATGCTCTTTGGCTGCAACAGTGACCGTTTCGAAATAAGTGTGGATTTAAAACTGCCGCCATAAAACACATAAGTTCCTTCAGTTATTGCCTTTTTTCCATCGTTATACCCAAAAATGAAGGAGGAAGCGTGCATTAAAATTCCGGTCCTCGGTAGGTTTCTCTCTCTTTCTTCCACTTTTTCCCCATCAAATTAGGAAAGGGAAGACCTCGTTTTTCCTTGTTGAGAAAGACAACTACCCCATCCTGGAGAAGTTCATTATCTTGCCTTTCACATATTCCACAAAATTTTCAACCTCTTTTTCCAGTTCTTCCGTATGTTCATTTTTCTTTTCTTTCAAGATTGCCTATTACATGAAGAGTAAAATTGAGGATCTCAGGAGAGGGTTGGTTGAAAGGTTAAAAAGTCTAAGTGAGAAGGGGGTTGAGTGATGGTCGAACGTGGCAAGAATGTGGCGAAAACCACCTCGTTCGGTAACCTCCCCCCCCCTAGCACTTTTTCATCCAACCCTTGGTCTTGCTGCTAGCTTCTCAATAAAACGTGCCCCGAATATATATGATTTTTATTTTCTGCAAATTTTAAATTGGGGCTTCAGTAACTTTACTCCATTAACAAGACTTTTGGTCAGAATAATTTAATGCTTTATTCCAAAAAGCATTTTACCTTCATGTTCATCTAGCTTTGAAGGTAATGCTAAGAATTGTATAACTCGTGAAGACAATATACACCTCAAAAGGTCTTCTTTATTACTTATTTTTTGGGCTTAATAGTTTTGCTAAATTCTCAGAAATATAAAAGATTTTCATAAGCTCAGAAAACAAAGTAATAACTTAGAATAACATTCTGAGTAGTAGGAAATTGATTTTTTTCGTATTTTGCAGTTTTCAAAATGTCGCAAGTCAACTACGGAAGTCATTACAATTTAAAATGTTGTTTAAAGTCTTCAATTGATGATGAAGAACGAATCAAGGGCTGTTTTTTTGGCTTTATTGTTTAGTCATTGCCTTAGTCAAGAAAAGTTCAGAGGCTTTTGGTTAAACTAAAATATTAATTACACCCACATACCCGCATTGTTCTGGTATTCTACAGGGAGGGGGTGTTTGGTCAAAGACTTATTAATCATGCAACAATGTAGACAATGTCATGGAATTTCAGATGGCATGGTTCACTAATTATTTTATTTTCTTGTTTTAGGTTTATAACGCAGTTGACAATCGTGGCTATGGTACCTATAACAATGCACCATTTTCAGTTCAGTTGCGTGGACCATTGGGCTCCACCAGTAGGAAGTTTATCAGAACAAACTGGGCTATAGCTGTTGAGCGGGAATTTTGGATACATTTCAATATCCGCAACGCTTCCTCCAGGAATATTGTATTACTTTGTGTTATAAAATAACGTGTAAAACCTCTTTTCAAACTGAGTTTGTTCTGATATACGTTTCTACTGAAAGAACATCCTCTGGTACAGGCCAGCGATCTACGCAACTGAACTGGAAGTACTACACTGTTACACCGACAAGTGTGTTACTAACCTAAAACAAAAAAAAAACCTAATTTATTCCGTTCACATGAATTACTTTACATGCGCCAAAAACAGACTATTCTTACCAAAAGATGATTCATTTATCTACATCATAATCGAAATAAATATTAGAATTGGTCTTATTGCTTGCTCCCTTGTAAGTAGAAGAGAAATAAAAGAGATACACTAGACTAAAATGATAGTCAAATCTTTTAAAGGCTGGTCGCTATGTGAAACAATTTAAATTAGGTTCTCTTTGCAAGGCCAGCAGTAAAACAAAAGGGAGATGAAAAGGAAGATGAGAAAGTTTTAGTTTAAAATGGAGTCCAATAACAAAGGTTATCTCGGAAACGATTAACCCTATAAAGAAGTGTTTATAAGATAAATTATGTATTTTAACGATATCTCTTTTTTTTTGTAATACGGTTTTGTCTGTCGCTTAATAAATGAAGAGAATGAAGACGTCTTAAGAGGCTATTCAAGATATGCTTTTCGTTTGTCATGAAAATTGAACATGGGTATTTTAATAAAAATCGTTAGTAATTGCTTAGAAAATAACAATATTTGAAAAATGTTCTATAGTTGGTGGTGTGGGGATTTTTGTGAAAATGTTCTCACTTCTTTAGAAGATACTGAACTTAATACCAAGTTTTATATTTAATCGACCTTTCGTTTTTTTTGAATAATGCAGTCCATACGCACATACATACACATGACATTGTTTTTAAAAATGATTTTGTTTTTGGATTTGAAGGACCCTGAAACTTGTATTTCCGGTGAAATTTCGGTATCTAATACCTATCACGTATATTGTATGTGCATACATGCTGGGGAAAGTAATCAATCAGCCAAATCATTGGTTAACAATGCCATCTGAAACTTCATGCCTCAGCACTTTGCAATATCTTGAAATATAACTTTGACCAAGCACACAGTGTCGATTGGTTTTACAACCGTCAGGTGTTTTTGTCCCAACGTGCAGATCCTTGTCGCCGATAGTCATAGATGTTGAAAGAACCAAACACTTCAACAGCAGCACCTACTCGCAGTTCATCAGATGGAATGTTATGTCAAACGGAATCAGTAGGTATTGCTCTATCTTATCTTGTGTTGTGGGCTTTAGTACCTCATAATAATACGCATAAAATCCTTTATTGCTTGTGAGACAGATAATCATCTAGAAACACACCTGATAGATGTGGCTAGTGAATCTCCATGCTACTGGTGAAGACTGACAAAATTTACGACGAATAAACTGTAGCTTAATATTCAAGGCATTCAATGCGCAAGACACGGGCCGAATTAACATTGCGTGTTATAGCATGTTTTGCTGTGCTCTCTCTTTTCGGTGAATGTTCTCAAATAATTTTAACACGACCAATAGGGTTGGCGAGAGAATTATTCGCCAACCTGTTAAGTATATTTAAGAGAGTGCAAACATTCGCCATTTTAAGACAGAATTTTTCAGTGATGAGTGGAAGGTGATGAGCAAGGGATGAAATCTGTGATGTTTGGTGGGAGGTAGTAATGGAAAACTGGAAGTGGGGTGTAAAAATCCAGTGATGGTACAAAAGGGGAAGAAAACTACGCAAGAGGAAGGAGAGGGTCCGAGTCAAGTGAGCGTTTGAAAAAAAGAAAAGCAGCCAAGCAAAAATAAAAAAGGAAGAGGAATAAGGAAGGATGGGAAAAAAAAGATGAAGGGGAGAAAAACCAAAGTCAGGGACGACTGTCGCATGGCAATTGCACTGGGCAACAAGGGTCTAAGTAATGGGCGAACTTTGGCTATGTGTGTGTATATCATTCTTGGGGGAGTGTTCAGACGTTATGGCCTCTTACTAATGACTTTCACCCCCTCCCTTTCTCCCTCATCTTCTCTACGAAAAAGTTGAAATCTTCGGAAGAACGGAATATCCATGGCATCGAGAGAAACTGGAATTGGCATTTAATGTACCCCTGATGAGACAGGAGACCAATATTCTCATTTTCATAAGGAAGTAATTAATGAAAAGTAACAATCGATAGAGGACGTTCAAAGCAATTTTATACTAACATATATTGTTTGGTATAATTAAATAATATTTTGTTGCTGTTCAAATACAAAAATGTTACGGGATAAAACAGATTACCATGTAATTATTTTTTTGAAAACAATTGGAATTCAGAAACATTTTTCAGTAAAAGATGAAAAATGAACATTTAGGTTAGAAAAGTCCTAATGAAAAGATAGCTTGTGGCTTCAATTTGAGAGGTCGCCGATTCAAATCCCAAACCAATATCTTCTCTCTCTCTCTCTCTCTCTCTCTCTCTCTCTCTCTCATATGGTTCCCAATGAGGGTTGTTAAATACCTACTGAATTGGACATTTCAGTCCCAGGCCCAAAAGTGTAACTCGCAGATCAACATCAACAGATATAAAATATATGGCAGATATAGTAAATTACAATTCAACTAATACCATCTTTCTGAGATTGTAAAACGCCTGGTTTAAAAGTATCATCGTAATAGGATGAATGATACATTTATTACTTCCATCCAAAGAAGCGACTACGACTTTCGAAACTGCACCTCCAATGAAATCAGAATAATAAAATAAATGACCCATGAAAATGATTCATATATTGCTAAGTTATTGGAGAAAATTTCTGGACTGTGCGCCAAAAACACCCAAAAGAACAAAATTTGTTACACAAAATATGCACTTTAATGAGTTCTAAATGTTTATTGTGCTAAGTTTTTGTCTATATATTATAATTTTACATAAAAAATAAGGTCAGAAAGATTCACAAAAACAACTTCAAGATATACATTTTACTTGTACCATTAGTGTCTCAATTATGCAATATTTTAATCAAAACTATTATAACAATTCTAATAATTTTTCAGAAAAATAAATATAAGGGTGCTGTTTCCACATAAAGGGTAGCTTGATATGGATAAATTTTCTTTAAAAGCTTCCTGACGTGGTTAAATAGCGTCCCTCAAATATGAAGCTTTCTATTTAGCAAAATTTCCATTTTTAGAGTGAGTTTTAGTCACTCACACATAGGTATATTTTTCTAAAACTTTTTTTTTGGTCAAAGTTTCCTGATTCCATAGATTTAACATTAATGATATTATTATTTTAAGTCCCCAAAATCTACAAAATTGAAATCTAGATGATTTCTTTATCAGAATAGAACCGCATATAGAAACATCTGACCGATTCATTTATGTCAGTTATGCTTAGTTATACTTTCATTAAACAAGCGGTCTGAAACATTACCACCACGTCCTTTCATTACGAAGCACTGTAGAGTTTTCCTTTTAGCGAAACAAAAACATCTCCGGAAAAGTAGAACAAAATTAACATTCGCGAAATATAAAAGTTTGAAAAGAACAATCACTCTAAGAAATGCCTGCTTCTCGACGAGCTCTGAATCAATTGATCCTTTCCCTCTCTTCCACTCTATTCCGATTTATTGGATTATTTCAGTGCTTTTTCCATAAATTGTTCCTTTCATTTAAATTCGCATACGTTTCGAGAACTACATGAAGTTTGAAGTGGATTTATATCGAAGAAAAAAGCCAACTTGGGAAGTAAAAATTGAGTTAGCAAGTTTTAAATTTTGTAAGTACAAAGTTAGTTTAAATATTCATTATCAGAATCAGGACGCTAGAATCAATACCTAGAAGTTCGAAAATTTTCTACACTTGGTGGCACGGGGAAAAATAAGCTATGATGAATTAAATGCTTTGTATTTGCTAACTGGCTGCAGCGCCGAGCCGAGTGGTTAAACCGCTCGCCTCTCACCCAAGAGGGGATCAATCCCAGGAGATCGCATGTGGATTTGTGGTCCAGGAGGATTTTCCGGGCTTTTCAGTTTCCCCCACCATTCATTGCACCAACTGTTCCATAATCATATTTCCCTTCATCCATTTCATGGTAATTTTGTATGATCTTCTTCCTCACTCTTGTGCCAGGCTAGGGGCTGATCACCCATCCTGGTTACTCTTTCTGATCCAGAGCCCGTTTGCTTCTCAACAGGCATCTGGGCCCAGACGCTGGCTTATAAGTCCTGGGAGGTGTAAGGTTCTGCTCCACTTGGCGGAATTGAACAGAATTTCTGTTTACTGTGCTTTTAAATAGAAGCAAACAAAAGGAGGTGCGTTGAAATGAACCGAAAAGAAATCGTTGACAAAAATACTGTTCTGCAACAGGTGTAGAACTCTTTACTTCGCTTATACTCACTAGTTATCGGGAGTCTTCATAGAAAATAAAAGAACAATCAATGTTGTTAAAACATAAAACTCGTTTGTTTATTTGAGGTTAGCCTGGAACATGGGTTGTATTAGGTTTGCAGTTATACGAAGAAAAGCTAATACACTTACATAGTTGAAATCTGGCCACAGTTTTATGATAAAGATAATACTGTTGCATGTGATAAAGCTTGGAATGAAATAATAAATAATCTGGATTTATTTTGTTTCGTACTAAATCATGAATCCAGTCTTTCTGTTTCTCGTTTCTGCTATATATTTCTTCATTTTACGTCCCTTGATATATACTGATAATGCTATTATGCGGTCAATGTTCTGACTCCACAAGTACGTGTGCTTCAGTTCCACGCGTTTATTCGGTTCGATTCGATTTGATTCCGCTAAGTGAGAGCTGACCTTCCAGGAACCTACCTTAAGTTCTCCGTGGAAGGAGATTAAATAGCGAAAGAAGAAATAACATATTGTATAGCGCTTTATTCATAAAGATTAAACAGGTTCACTAAACTATTATTTTGGATAAACTACTTTTTATTCTCTACTGTAAATGCAATGACCAATGACGTTAAAGTATTTTACTTCTGTATATAAAATTAGTATAATTGAGTTCTTCTTAATAGTTTAATTAACTATTTAATGAGGCTTCTGCCAAGAATAAGCATAAAAAGGAATTCACTCCTTAAAAATGCAGTATGGGGAATGGGATTTCTGTTCATTGCCGTTTGATGCAAATTATACGCAAATGCAAAATTTCTTTTCTTTCTCTCATTTTGATCACGGCAGTTATCGCTCTAATTTCTTCCGTTTAGTGTTTTTATCATATTTGTATTCCCTTCTATTTTACATTAATGGCATTCGGTAAAAATTGAGTCCTATCTATTACCAACTTAAATAGAATCTGACATTTCTGTGCGTTGCATTTTATTGAAACAAACTGTATTTGGTAATTAAATGCAATATATGAGGCACACATCCCTGTGTTATACATTTAAAAATACTTTATATTCTGTAAAAATATGGTAATTGTAGTAAAATGTAATGCAAAACAGCCTTCCCTGAGCCACTCATGTTAGTTTTTGAGACACCTGGTACACTTTATTAAATATTAGAGCTACATTCATGAAGATTTCATTTAGGAAACTTTTACTTTTTAAAATTATTTTATAATGCCTGTACCAGTGTTAATGCTTGGAAGTTAAACTTGGATAACATACGAAAGAGATAAAAGTAATATATAGTCAGAGGAAATGAAATTTCTCCGCAGTGTAAAAGGATCTACAATGGGTTTGAGTCCCGCCTCTTTAGTGTGGGAGTAGCGTGTCTGAGTTTGAATCTCACCTAGAGTGAGTTAATCGGATAAGGTTTTTTCGGGGCTTTTCCTTATTCTGAGAAGACGAATGTCGAATAGCCTTAAATTCTATGGACCCCCAGATCATTTCACATTTATCGTCCGATATGATGACCGTGTATGAAATGAAACTAGAAGAACTAAGCACATATAAGATAAATGAAAAAATAGAAGACTATAAAGACAGTCTCATTAGATCGAATGAGTAATCAAGGAATTCCAGCCTTGATAAAACTATCAGTCTCAAGATACAAGAGCCCATGATCATCAAATGTGCAATGGAATATATTCAGAATCAAATGTTTGATATAAAGTGTTTAGATCAAAGCAAACTCCATTCATAGTTTCACTTATTAGAGCGATAGTTCTAAGCAATAAAATGTTCAAGCGTATTGCTTCGTTAATGCTCTAATAATGTGTATCGGAATTTCAACACTTATTATACTCGGCAAAACAGGTTTCAAGATGTTCATAAAAATAATTCCCACTCACTTATTTAGGATAATCTATAATCAGTATCAGGATTTCTGCTGTTTTCCATGATTCTATTGCGGTTCCTTTTCAGGTGAGTTCAGAAACCTCCTTTCGGAAATATAGCCTGTTAAAAGGATATATATTCCATAAACATGATTGATATTAATGTGAAAATTAAGTATGTTATGTGCTTAAAATTAGCAGTTGCACTACACATTCTTGTTTTACTCAGCTTAGATATATAAAATAACCAAAACTATTAAAATTAATTACGTACACTTTGATAGTTTGAGCACAGCATGTAAATTGGAGATTTTAGTTGTAGGGCATTTATTTTTCCAGAAACTTTTGCGCTATCCTATTAACATAAATGTCAATAACCCTCAGCTCAGTGAACACCGACTCATTTGATTTCATTTGCCGTATTTGCAGGCCTATATTGTTAAAACACAAAAAGTATATATTTTTTAGAAATATATTCCCTAATTAACATTGTAGTTTATTCAGTTATAGGATTAATAAAGATCGGTCCTCAGAATTCAGGTAACTTATGTTTTGGATTAAATATCCTTAATTAGAGGTAGTTCACAAAATGTTACTATCAGATCTTCACTTCTGTGGTAATTTATTAGCATAAGTAAACTAAATTAAAATTTTATTTCTTAATAGTTTTGTAGCATAAACCATTCTACAATGCAATTCATATTAATTTGTCCAAACTGCAGTAATCTACTTTGAAAATTTAAGTAACATTCATTTTTTTCTTTCTTTCTTCAAAAATGTATAACTAACACATTGGCTTGTTTTATAACCTATTTAGTGTTTTCTCAGATTCCTGAGTTTATCACAATTTATTACCCAGTTTAACCTTCTTTTCTTTCTTATATTGCTATTAGCATGAAGTTGAAAATTAATTTTATGCAAACCTAGTATTATAAACAGGTTCTTATTTATTTAATATGTGCATAATTGGCTCATTAAGGATGTGTACCAACAATAGAAAAGGCATATTTTTCTATAGTACTTATGCATTACCGGTGTTTGATTTTGCCGCACTAAGAGAAAGAAGATGAAACAATCTTTGAACAAAAGAAGCGAAAACATCTGGTTCACAATAAATAATTAACATCTGGATTTATAATTACTTACCTATTTTCTGATAACAGGCTACTTCACAGTCCATAACTTCTATCCTAGGAAGGGAAAGCATGAAAGTGGCTGTTTCGTATCGGTTCAACACGATAGGTAATAAAACCTGAAATACAGGGCGAGAAGCTTACTCTCACTTACAAAGGTTGTCCTCAATTATGAAGCCAAATTATGTCATGATCTACTTTCTACGATTTTTAACTCTAATAAATTGCTATTCTGATACTATTTTCTAAATAGATGGAGTGTTACATATGCGACTAATTCTTCTTTCGGTCTTGACCTCTTTTTTCTTCTGTGTACAATAGCCGGTACGTCAATAGCGGTATTATGCCATTATGTCACAGGCGCATTGATACTAACACACCATTGATTTATCCGGCATCTTGGATCAAGAAACTTTGAGCCGCGAGCGTGCGTTTCGACAGTTGGTATGCCTGCTATGTCGGGATAGTTCAAAAGCGAGCGTGAAACGTGTCGTACTAAATTCCAGCCTTCGTTGTATCGAAGTTCACTAACGATGCAACGGACGCAAACTTTACTTTGCGGGGTTGAAAGAAAATGCCAACTTTTTCTTAAGTGTATGCAACCTTCATAACAAGTTGTTGCGGCACGAATGATGATAACAATAATGCTACGACCTGTGATTCTGAGCTGATCTAGAGAAGTTAAAAATTACGAGTTGCATTTATTAAGAGTAATCCAACAAAATCCAATTTAAAAGCAATAATATTTATTTTCATTAAATCTTTTTTTTTTAAAAAAAAAGAAAGTATATGTACAAAGTTACAGTGTCGTTGAAACCTCAGTTAATTCCAACTGCAAAAACAACCGCTTGCGTAATATAAATAATTAAATATGTATGAGGTGTTATATTCGGATTTCAACCAATTTTTCAACAGAGTAGTATTACAAAATATATATATATATATATATATATATATATATATATATATATATATATATCGATTTTCCATTTAAACAATTATAAATAGATATTGGAAAATTATAAACAGCTAGGAATATTTTGGAAATAATTAATTCAAAAATGAATTTTCTTACATTGTGTGCTTTAATGATATCTATATTTCAAGCGTTCTTGATCTCTTTCGGTATACCAGTCATACAAAAGTCAGTCTGAATGAATGCATTTTATTTGTTGTGAAAAATCATAAGATGTGACATTTTAATCCAAATTGTTAAATTCATTTTTGTTGGTCAAAACAATTTTCATGTAAAGGATAATTTGGGTGGAAAGATTTTCTTGAAAAAGTGGTTAGATCACCCGCCTTTCACCAAGGCCGCCCATAGGACGCATTTTGGGATTTATAGTGGACAAAGTTGAGTCTGGTCACCTTTTCCCGGGTGTTGCAGTGTCCCTGGCCACTCATTGCACCACCTTCTCCACAATCACCATTCCTTTCACTCATTTTATCGTTACTTCAAATCACCTTCCTCAATGTCACACCAGAAGTCGGGCTGATCACCCATCTCTCTGATTCTTAGTCAAATTGACCTCAATTGACCTCAAATACGGGCTTGTAAGTCTTGGATGGTGTAAGTCATCCCTACGAGGAGTATAAATAGCAAAAGATGATGTTGCGACTTTGCATGGACTAAATAAAACTATGCCAGCTTTTTATGTCTTATATTACATTTGCAGAGTAAGGAAAGCTACGAAAATTATTACCCAAGCTCCTTGTTTCAGTATTCAACATGTAGAGTACATTCTCTACGCCATGGTAGTGAACCCTACTTAAAACGTTCGCAAACTATTGGAAATTTGTTTCCGAAATAAAATGCCGTGTTATTTATGGACGCTCTTTAACTACTGTGGTTCTCAGCGTCCCATTCTAAATTGGGCGTGAAAGACCGCTTAATTTTGCTCAGAGGCCTCTCTATCAGGCTTGAGGTTCTTTTACGTGTCGTTAACCTACAACACGGGACCAACGGCTTTACTTCCCTTCCAAAGGAAGCCATGCTAAGGATTTTTACACCCGAAAAAAGCCATTGTCCTCCACCGAGTTTGAACCCGCTACCTTGGGTATACGAAGTCAGCATGGTAACCATTACACCACGGAGGGCGACAATTTATTTCCGCGTATACATATTTTGAGCCAGTATATTTTGTTAAGAAAACCAAACCTGATTTCTCTTAAATACATAATAGTTGATCTCCAAATTCATACTCGTATGATAGTCTTCTCAAAACACCAAAGAATGTTAAAAACATCTATAATTAATTAATTTCAAAATGTAATAATAATAACCTTACATAAATTATGTATTTAAATGTACATATAACACTAAACGCTTTCTACGATACATCCATTTGTACATAGGTTATAAAATGCTCATTTACGAAACTTAATTCTCTCTAAATGCAATATCTTCCGTTGCGCTGTATTTTTAAGGAGCTGTATCTTTCCAAAGTTTGTTTGAAGCTGGTAGCAAAATAAATTTAATAAGGCAAGGTCGTCTTCGCCGGCACAATCAGAACATCTTCGTGCATAATATTAAAGTCTCCTTTTTTGTGATTTCGTTATTCTTTCGTCTTTCTTCCCTCGCTCTTGAGTTCTCCCACTTTACTTTTTTCATTCTTTCGAAATTGCTCTCTGAATGTAATTGCCTTGGATTTGTTCCAGTTACTGTAAAATAAAAGGAAGAAATGACATGAATTCATGCGCGGATCTTAATGGTGTAAATAGTTCATATTTAATTGGTTATTTTTACTATTTGGTTTGGGGTAATTTAGCTAATAAATTACACACATTTATTCTTAGCCACTTAAATACTCAAATTAGAATAAGTATTGCATTTGACCCAAAAGTTTTCAATTAAGATTTTAAGGAAACTTCCTACTCTACAAACCCATCCTTTATACGATAGGAAATTTTGTGGTATCTACTTTCTCAAAACTAGTGTAGCAATGTTTAAAAAATATATTAAGATTATGTTCGATATATTTGAACGTTAAATGAAATAATACTACATCTTGAACTATCTGTAAAGAGCTTTTATATACTTTTATTTAAGGTAATATTTTATGTTTCTCATCCCAAAATATCCTTTACATGAAAAATATGTCGATATTTCGAATTTTCACAAAAATGGCTCTAACGATTTTGATTGAAATTTCATATATTAAAGATAAGTAAAAATAAAATGTACAGCTTGTATTTTCTGGGAATAGCTACTAAAAAGCTGTTCATTATGGATAAATTCTGCATAGCTGGTAAACCGCAAAAGAACGACAAAAACTTCATACACAAAATTTGTTAAATCTCGTTAAAACGAACAATTTTACATATGCATGTTTTATATTATTTAAATTTTGGAGATATTCTTTGTTATAGGTTGTAATTTTAAAATACTTTAAATTTTGTTACACGGGAATTTTTCATTTGTATTTCTTTTGTTTTACCTCTGGCCATGCAAAGAGAATCAAATTTCAACCATACTGCAACTAGATTTTAAAAGCGTTGACTATCGTGTTAGTTTCTGTATTCTTTATTTCCTTTATACTTATAAGGAAACAAACTAATAAGAGTATCTCTGCTCTCTCTCTATCTCTCTCTCTCTCTCTCTCTCTCTCTCTCTCTCGATTAACATGTATATAGAATATGATTGCGTTGATCTTTAAACATTTTAAGAAATAATTTATATGCTACTTATTAACACAAACATTTTATATTACACATTTTTATACATATTTTTCTTCAAAAGTTCTTTTTAATGTTTGTTCTCTTTCTGCTATTTTACCATTTAAATATTTGTTATTTTGCTATGTAACTACATGCTATTTTTCAGTTTCTTTTTCCTTTGTTCTTATGGTTTTTCCTAAGTTGTAATATTATTAATGTATTTGTTTTCATTGATTTTATTTGTCTACGGGAAACTTTTGTATTCAAAGAGAAAATATAATAAAAATTGAGAAATTCGTGTTAATGGAATAAATACATCAGCTATTATTATTATTATTATTATTATTACTTTTTTTTATTAGTGTTTCATTTATATACCCCCTTTCAACATCTAAGGTCGTATCGGGGGCTTTGCACTTGAAGCAACTTGTTGTCTGTAGGATCTTTTACGTTTGGTTTTAAATAATTTTATTTACCTCGAACACACACACACACACATACACACACATTCTCTCTGACATACATACTTCCATACTCTGTGGAGTATAGGGAATAATTCTGGCTAAAGAAAAATTCTCAGCAGGGAATCGAACCCGGGAACTCCGGACCATACGGAGGCAGTCTCGTCAGATTTTTGTTTCTTCTTCAAGAAGGTTAAATGCCAGGTTAGGTCTTGTAAAATTCGGGTATCCTTTGCACCGTTATTTCCTTTGAAGAATTAAATGTCATAACCAATTCAGTATATAGATTGCGTTTAAATATTCCCCAAATTTTGAGGTGATTTGACGCGAAGAAGAAAGACTAGGTTCAGAAGAAGTAAAATAACAGTTAAGATTTTATTTTTTCTGAATAAGAAAGAGCACTATGGACAATTTGCTCCTCCCCATGTTTCCATCTGATTAATTCTTTTACAGATTTTTATTTAAAGAAAAGAATGGAATGCAGAATAATAAGACTAACTAAGACAGTTGAAGGGGTGTGAGCCCGGCGAAGCGAGTGAAGGGGTGGTAGGGGGAAGGCAGATAGATAATTTCCTTCATTCTTTCCGTCCTTCATTTTAAAAGTAAAGCAAAGAAGGACAGAGGGTGGTTTTTTTTTCTCCCCTAAACCAATTTTACCCTCTTTCATTATTATATTGGAACTGTGTGCTGTGATTTCTTCGGAATAATGGATTTACTCGATTGAAAGCGCTTCCTCCATTGTACTTACAAACGCAAAGACAGTTTCCGACCCTAAAAGAAAAAGGGGAAGTCTCTAGTGCCGATCTTTCGATACATGGACTGCCTGATGCCTGGTTCCGTACCAACAGCATAAATGGGAACTTCTGTTATCCTCAATACCATCGTTTTTTCATGAAGAAGTTGTTGCATTCAAATTCGTACTCGTAGAGTAAATATCACCGTTAAACTGCAATATGGGTTCTTTGTAGTGTCTTTACCACGTAGTACATAGAAGGTGTTGCATTCTACCCAAAAGTTCAAGGGAGATTTCACCTGAAAAATATGTTTTTGAATGTTTTATGTCTGTGAGTGTGTGTTTGTGTGTGTTTGACTGTAAAAAGACACTCAAAAACGAAAAATAGGTTAAATACCAAATTAGTATTTAGTTTTAGTATCTTCCAAGAATGTATAGTTTACATTTTTAGAAAGAATCCTCTCGCCCCAAAACTATCTTTTACATCTAAGATTTTTTTTCGGAATTTTCGATGTTCTCAAAAATGGCTCTAACGATGTTATTGAAATACCGTATGTTAAAGTTATTTACATCACAAATAAAAACATGTCTAGGACATTTTCTTAGCTGGTAACTAAGAAATAAGCGATTATTCACCAAAAAACCAAGGAACTCGTTAAAGCACACAAATTATGTCAAATACTTTTTTATGCAGTCAGTCAATATCCGTTATATTTCTTGTTTTGGCTTACACTATCCAATACTTATACTTTTCACAAATAAGAAGTCGCAATTCGTGTTTTTTTTTTGTTTTTTTTTTAAACATTTTTTCGTCATTCAAGGAGGACAGAACTTCAATGTCATAGTCATAGTCTTCTGAATATATAGAACTTCTTCTGACTTTTATCTGAAACAGTGCGAAGGATATTTTAGAACTGAGTGAATTATGTAATATATGGCACTTGAAATAATAATAATACGAATATCTAGAGACAATATTCCAGAAGGGAAGAAAAAAGACCAAGCAAAAGATGGAGCAATTCATGCTCTAGCTTAGGTGCCTGCCAAAGAGGATCGTCCTCTATGGTCTAAGTGCAACTCATGCTAGCATCTGATTCTGAAGGTCGTGGGTTTAAACCCGACGGAGAACGCTGGATGTTTTTCGGGAGTGAAAATCCTTAGTGTGGCTTCCTTAGGAAGGAATGTAAAGCTGATGTTCCAGTGTTGTAGATTTATGGCACGTAAAAAGTCTCAAGCTTGATAAAGAAGCTTCTGAGCAAAATTAAGCGGTCTATCATCCCAATATAGAATTTAAGAATGGCAGCAGTGAAAGAACGTCCATAAATAAAACTCCAATTCAATTTCATCGTGTGCCGAAGAGCAGCGGAGTACTCGCGACTCGCAGGAGCCTACTGTGGGTGAAAAGACTGTAGTCAGGGCAGAGCGAAGAGTTGAAATGAAGTGGCAGGAAGTGTAAGCACTTGTGCTAAGACCTTCACCCAGTGACTTATTGATTATCGGGCTCGAGGATTATAGTGCATACTTAAGATACGCTGATCAGCCGAGCAAAGTTAGTACAGCCTTCTCTAAAAGAAGCCATAGTTTAATTCAAGAGAGGGAGGATTATACTTCAATCGCTTACATAGAGTATGTCTTAGTGTTGCTTCGAATTATCTATCATTTCATCTACTTCATTTGAAGATTCACCAAATAGTTTCATAGTTGCCATCATCTTTACTATGGATGCTAATACGCACTAATCGTACAATTGTTATTGTTCCATAATCTGGTCAAAGAAGCTGTGTTCTGAGATATACGAATTGTAACATAGGAGCCTTCAACTAAATTTGTTTGGTTACACTGACCGGAAGTCTCAGTTTATCAGCAAGAAGTTCTAAATTATCACGTAATCGTTGATTGTCGGGACCATGAGCTAAACAAACAACGTAATTTTTAAAACAAATACTAAAATACAAATTTTGGATAAAATATTATCTAAATATTTTCATTTCAGTCATACCTTAAGTATGATTTACTGCAGTAGGATTTGAGAACTAAAGAAGACTTAAGTGTGGAATATAAAACCGTCAAGTGCAGGATTTTTTCTCCACTACGCTCTTGCTCTCTTTCCATTTACAAGGGTATCCCCTTCTCAAGACAACTGACAGTTAGACATAAGACGTCACTTTCCAACTTTCTTCTTGTGCATCTCAGGCCCTTTCTTTTTATATATTTTTGTCGTCTTTCCGCCATATTTTAATTATCCTTTTTAACAAGATGCAAATCGCCACCTTCTAACTAGAACCGTTGCCCTGTCATAGTCTTGGTGCTTTCATCTTCACTTTTTTTTCTGGATCCCCCTGACATGCTTCTTTCTGGAAACTCCCCTGTTTTCGACCTTCCCCTTTATTTTTCTTCCTTCTTATATTTATCTTTTATTCTCACTTCCTTGAAGCATCTCTCGCATCACCTATTTTTAATTCGCCTTCTGTGAACAAGGTGCCTTCACTGAGATTGTCCTATACTTCTCTTTGGGGTGACTGAATTTCGTTAACGCGACTACTTAATGAAAGAAGGAAAAAAATGCTGCAGAGTTCTGGTCTTGAAGAAGGCCAATATTAATGTCAAGTCAAATGCCACCACTCTACCTCAAGATAATTGCTATCGTCGTATTTTATTACTTGAGCCAGGGGAGGGCGAGGTAGACGGTGGTAAAAGCACCTACAGCTTGCAGAAATAATAGTAATATAAAACCTCTTGAATGTGGCCATGATTTTTAAGACTCCCTTGCACTGGTTCCTAAGCTTTAAATTTGAATAAAAGCTACTCATATATTACATTCAAATGATTTCTCTATCAAGAAACTTGAGCAGATAGCTGAATCTGTGAAGTAAATGGTACTTCAATATATTTAAATAATTGTGCCCATTCTTTAATAAATTATTCTTTAAAACGTGTAATGATTGTCATCTACTTAATGTTAATCGATATGAATATTTGGAGAAATGATGTGATCACATATATCCATGTAAATATAATGAAAATATCGATACTCTCGTGTTAAAAAGCTGGTGGGTGTGTGCTGGATTTCAAATTCAATACTCTTTCCATGAAATCGGGAGAAATAGCTAAATAACGAGAGCACTTTAAAGAATGACACAAGTTTTAAAAAATTCAAGCCATTCACAACGATGTCTCGAAATTTGTTTTTTTTTCATATAACTACGATATTTTCCCATTAAATAGTAATTTGGGAATACCTGAACACCAAATGTATAATAAATATTTCGTATTTGAGGCAGTTCTATTCACTGGCAATGGGAGTGCACACATATACACGGCCCTTTTACTATGATGTATTTTGGGGAATTTAGGGGACATCAATGCGTGTATTTCCGGAGAAATCTCGGTATCGAATTTTCGGGTGGAATGGAATAGATTCTCTACCAAAATAAAAATTAAGTTTAGTGTTTAAAATTGATTCCTTAACTTGGATTATTGGTAAAAAAATATTACCCATTACGGCCATTTGACAGTCCAAAAATTATTTTATTCATATCGTCGGCCTATTTGTGATAACGGTTACGATATTCTCTTGATCAGAGCATTACTACTTCGCGACTTCACCACTGTGTGTACATGGTGACACGAGATCAACTCATCGTCCATATATGCCACTACAGGAAGAAATCACAATTTTCGGACGTGAAACTTAGCGAATTTAGATAAAGGACCTTTTCTTTCATGGTATGGGGTTCTTTTACGTATAGCTAAATAAATATCATACGGGACAAACGACTTTACGCGTCCGTAAGCGGTGATTTCGTCCTACAGTGCCATCTGTGGGCAACAAGCCGATCCCTTATCATCTTATTGTATATCGGCAAACTCGCGAACTAGAAATTCACATCCGATCACAGAAACATCGTAATAATGCCCTTGCTCCACTTAGGAGCTACAGGAGTTAACTAATAAAGTACCTGTACATAGATCTACTCCAAACATTGGGCAGCGGCAGTTTCTGGGCTATCTGCCCAAAACAAACACACATACACACACAAACATGTGCTTTAATTGCTTCATATTTCACAGCATTCAGGGGCGGTCTTCTGGCAAGAGTAAAAATACTTAATAATAACTATCAATTGGAAATGATTGACCACCCTTTCGTATAAATGATAGAGGTCCTATGCCCAATTGTGCCGGATTCCAGTTGTCCCATTGGTGGAAGCGTCGATGATATGATGAAGGGCAGCAGGGCAAGGGGGGGCACTGAAAGGAAAAGGGGGTGGTGTGGGCAAATGATTGCATGCATCGGTCGATGCAGCTGGAAATGTATATTGCATTTATTATTGTCATCTTTGTCTCTCTGTGTGCCGCTTCTGCTGCAACGCGTGCATTTGCAAATGTAAACGAGCCCGGGCTAGCTATGCGTGCGTGCAAAGAAATAAATAAAAAATAGCACGCATAAACAAAATAAAAGGAAGGGAAAAGTTTTTATTTTTCACACTACATAGAGGTAGCTCCCATTTCACATTTAATTATCATCTCGTACGTGCTCCTCGCGGAGGATATCCACGCTGTGGTGGTCCGTTTTATTGTTGGCAGTAAGAGTGCGAGGGATGATATAAGAACGCTGCGTCGTTTTACACCTGTCATTCTTTCAAACGTACTTCTTGGTGAGTTAGAATCAGACAGAAGCACTAATTGCCACAGCCGGTGTTCGCGGGCGGGAAATGGGAGATCTGTGGTATTGGATTTTTAAATCTGGTGCTAACTTTGTAACCTTAGCCTACACACAGATGTGTGAAGGGAGTCACTCTAATGTCTATTCATATATATTAAATATTCTGTTTCAAACGTACTTCCAGTCTGTCCACCATACTGTCTGTGAATGTCTTTCTTTCGAATTACTTCCTGGGTTTCACTCTAACGTCTTTGAATTCGTAAATCTTGCAATATCTTTCTTTCAAGCATTCTTCTTTGGCATCACTCTAATGACCATGAGTTCGTAAATCTTGCAATCTCCTTCTTTCAAACACACTTCTGCGGTTTCACTCTAATGTCTAGGAATTCTAAAATCTTTCAATATCATTCTTTCAAGCGTACTTCCTTGGTTTCACTCTATGTCTCTGAATTCTAATTCTTGCAATATCGTTATTTCAAACATATGTCAATGGTTTAACTCTAATGTTTTATCACTTTGTAAATCTTGCAATATCGTTCTTTGTAACAAATTTTCCTTGATTTCACTCTAATGTCCATAAATTAGCAAATTGTTAGATTCGTTCTCTATGTGCTTTATGACATTTTTGATTTTGATTCATTTCAACACACTTAATTATTCTGGGTGGCTCAGATGGTGAGACGCTGGCATACTGACCCTAAGTTCGCGGGGTCAAACCTGGCCCAGACCGATGGTTTTTAAGTGCGCTTAATTATAGTTATAACCTAACACCGAAACCTTTCTGATTATTGTATTTCTCCTGCTTTCATTTTTCTTGTACAAAGTTTAGCTCCTTTGACAAGTTCTAGTAATTTCCTTACTGCATTTTTCTTTTGAGAATTTCCCTTTGAATGGACGCAGTCTGAGTTCTTGTCCCCTACTGGACAAGGCATCACATTCAGTAATTACATGTGAGGCTGGTTCTTGCTTCATATTACATAGGCTACACTTGGGTTCATCTGTAAAGTTTCTCATTGCTGACAGCTATTTCTTCAAACGGAAGTGTCCAGTTAATAATCCTACAGCCATTCTGATATATGTTTAATTGTAGTATGCCTAAGTTAATAATGGAGAAATCCCTCCATCATAGCTTTACTTTACCGTTTGCCAATCTAGTTTGGTCCATCGTCTTTGATGTCTTTCCAATATCAACCCATTATCAATTCATTCGAATGTTCTTGTGATCATACCAAATGCTGGTTTAGAACCAATAAATATTTATTAAGACCATTTTCTAGCCAAGCCATCTGCTCTCTCATTGCTCACTATTCCTTATGCCCTATTTATCTATCTTGTAATAGAAATAATATTATTTTGTTTCTTATTGGTCAACAACCTTTAATGATAAGTGCTACATTATGAGCCTTACTGAATGTTTCCAGTTCTCAGTAATGAATCTTAATATCCTGTGGTTATGATAAAAATTAACGATGTGGAAATGCTGCGAGAAAGGGTTATAGGGTATAATATACTGTCCTCGAGCGCTCAGCCCTTACTCATTCTGATCTGTGGTTATTATTTTTTCCCCATTCTGTTTTAATCCTTTAGTTTTTTGTTAATGTTCACCCCTCTAGATAATCTTGAGTTTCTTTCGTTTTATTTTTGCCTTTAATGACTAGCTGAAAAGTTTATACAGATAGACTAAAACTTAGACATGCATTCTGAATCATCTCTTAGACATTACCATTACTTACACAAGCTCTTTAATTTATCCCGTTTAATTTTAATTCAAATGCCTCTCCCCCAATATGTTGACGTAATATTTCGAAAAATATTCAACCTATTAAAATTACGTGTATAACAACCTCTAAAATAATATAGTAACACACATTGGCTGTATAACGTTAAACCACAAGTTGGATGTTTCGATCAACATATTTCGCAGCACTTAGAAACCTCTTAAAATGTAATTAAAATGGAAGTGGAACGTAACTAGGATATTAACCATTATATTTATTTATATATATATATATATATATATATATATATATATATATATATATATAATGGTTTTATATATACACACACTCACACAAAGAAATCAGCAATCCAATCTTGAGTAAAAAGGCAACGGACTTACTGTTGATCAATAATTAAAGCAGCCAATACCGACTATATTATATGGCCCAACTTCCCCGTATTCCAACTCGGCTCATCTGAGTCAGAGACTCGTAGGCTGCCAGGAGAGGGAGCGTGATAGCAAATACGTAACTGAACGGTGCTTGTATCCTGCCACTTGATTCAGCCCTGACTATAGATTTCCCTCAAGCCTGCGCTGTATTGCATATTGCATGTGGCTGCTCTTTTGGTGCGAACCCAAGCTGCAACAGCCCGGTCTTAAAGATTTGCAGTCTTTCTTCTTTCTTAGATCGAAAGCGCCCATACCATTATCCCAGGTAGACATATGTATGTTGTTTCCGCATCGTTGTGCGTATGTAACGCACTTTTTCGCTAATTTGCAATTGTGCCTAAGTTAAACTGCATCTGAATCTCGCAGCGTTCTTGGAAATGTCACATTTTATACGAATACTTGATATACAGGTGCGGGAAAACAATATAGAAAAAATTAGAGTAAAAATGCAGCACAAAAAGAAGGATTTTGAGGATAGGAACAAGTGGTCACAGAAGTAAATTCATTCTGGGTGACTTTTGCATAACCCTAAACCGTACGAGATAAACAAAACTTTACTAGGTATACAAAAAAGTCTAGATTTCGTCAAAACACACAATTTATGCCCTATACATTTTTATTGTGGAGTTAATTATTTCCGAGATATTCCTTGTTATTGTTTTCAATTTTAAAATACGTATACCTTTCTCAAACAGGAAGTCGCCATCCGTTTTCCTTTTGTTTTACTCCTGGGCATGCAAAGAAAACTGAATTTCAGTGTCAATCACATGGTGACAGTCAAAAAATTTGGCTTCCGCTTTATTTCACTTCTACTTACAAGAAGTAAATTCATTCTGGGTGACTTTTGCATAACCCTAAACCGTACGAGATAAACAAAACTTTACTAGGTATACAAAAAAGTCTAGATTTCGTCAAAACACACAATTTATGCCCTATACATTTTTATTGTGGAGTTAATTATTTCCGAGATATTCCTTGTTATTGTTTTCAATTTTAAAATACTTATATCTTTCTCAAACAGGAAGTCGCCATCCGTTTTCCTTTTGTTTTACTCCTGGGCATGCAAAGAAAACTGAATTTCAGTATCAATCACATGGTGACAGTCAAAAAATTTGGCTTCCGCTTTATTTCACTTCTACTTACAAGGAAAGTAAGCAATGAAATTATTTCTTTTAGAAAGTCATGTGAATGTAACACACAATGTTTTTTTGTTTACGAGCAATTCCTCAGACGTTTGGGATTAATATAGTAGGTATTAGCAATTCTTGATGACGTATCTGTGGCACAGTTAAGAGTTTCAGAGCTCGAATCTCGTTAGGCCAGTCATCGTAGACGTTTCTAATCAGGGGTTTCTCCTATCCTGAAAAGGCGAATAAGTCGGATAGGCGTAAGTTCTATGAGATATGGGCTTATTTAAATAGCATTTCAGACCTTTTATTCAATCGTTTGATATACTTACTAGGTTAATGGACATTATACTTCAAGCCATCACCCACACCCCCCCCCCAAAATAGCAAAGTAAATATAGGCTATGAATAGAGTTTTGCAAGATTCTACAATTCTCCCTATCTAATGGAACGAAAAGAAAATATTTAAAAGCGTCAGTCCTAACGCGTATCAAAACGTCAATTTTTTGTAACATAAACCGTCAGCAGTTGTTGATGTTGCTACGTGTAGCTTTAAAAATGTTGGCATCCATCCGCATTTTGTTTTGGATTTGTTCATGTCAAATGTAAATACTAATAATTCCTTTTTTTATCATGTCCTTGTTGCTTCGTGATGGTTTATGCATGTATGAGAGAAGTGACAGAAATGGAACACTGCACATTTAATCAATGAATGGAATTAGAAAACCGTGTTTATCCTCATTTAGAAAAGCACGAAATTATACGCATGTTGACGCAGTTTCTTTTTTACTCTTAAACTGCATCTTTTCAAGCTGTCCGACAATGGTGTTGATAACCAGGAAACAATGAATTTTGTAAAGTGCTATTTATTAAGTGTGAAATAATGACAACAGAGGAGAATGATGATTATTGATCTAGGCAATAATGATGACGCATTCATGACCACCCCCATCCCCTTCTGCAACTACGGAACTAGTCACCCATGTTTCTCACACCCCCTTTCAACCCTACAAATGTCATTGCTCCTCAATATATATATTTTAAAAGTCATAGAGTGGGAGGGTTGGATAATGCATGGAAGAGGCGTGGTTTATATGCCTGAGAGGGGTAGGGGTAGGCGGCGGTGACAAACCGCAGAGCAATAATGGCTGACACGCACCGGAGTTCGAACTCTGGACCAGCCCAGATAGCAATGGATGCCCTCACCATAGCAGAACAGCTATGGTGGCGGTACAGTCTGGGCAAGTTGTTATACACCTTACACTCAGTGCAAAACTCTATCAGAAAGGAAATAACACAGAAGTTATAATTTAAATAGTTTTCTAACTTTATTTTTATTTTTGTTAATTGCTTAACATTAACACAGCTGAAAATGTGACGTTAAATATGAAAATTGGGAGTATAGAGTCAAAACTGTTCACTGAAAAATACGTAACTAAAATTTTAAAAATCGAGAAAAATATAGCATTCTTAAAATGTTGTTCTAAAAATAATAATTAAAAATTAAGTCATTGTGGAGATTAAGATTCATGCTACATAAACACAACCTCAAAAATGAGTTTACCGCTCGCTTCTGTAGTGCGTGGAGTAGCAAGTCTCCCTCACATTCAAGAGTTCGCGAGTTCGAATCCGGATGAGTTACTCGGATAAGGGTTTTTTCGGTGTTTCCCCTGAGAAAACGAATATATTTGTTATTTAGCATTTATTTCCTTCTGCCTCAAAGCGCAGTACAGCCATTTGGTATCGTTTGATATAAAATTATATGATTACATATTTTGTCAATTAAAATCGTATACGTGTTTCTTTCACAAGTTTTAACATCTAAAAATTCTTGAATTGAATATACAGGATTTACAATCATGCATATATTCTGGACCTATGTGCTTTCTTATTTAGGCACTTAATATGTTCTGGCAGCTTATTGTATAGTTTGAAACCTAAATACATACAACTATTTTTGATTGTTTTATAATCTTAAAGAGGGAATATTTACATTTGATTTGATCCTTATATTATAATTATGTGTATCGCTTCTACATAAACGGAGACATCTAAAATATAAATATTGTAAATAGTTAAAATATTTAGTTCAATAAAGAATGGTCTACATAGGGTTGTATAGCAACATTTTTGTATCTGTCCTTATAATTTTATTTTGTAGAAACAAGGTTTCATACATTTTTAGTGCCCCCTCAAAGTATTAAACCATATCTTATAATTGACCAAAAATGAGAAATACATACTTCTGACATATTCGGTAGGAATACACTCTCTCGGGTTTCTTATTGAAATATTATACTCAACAGTCTTTTTTCCGATATTCAATATGAGAAGTCCAGGTTAGATGTCTATCAATGTGAACTCCTAGAAATGTAATATTAGTCTGACATAAGTTAGCTGATTCGGTCTCTATCTGTTTTAAAATAAAAAGAACAGCAGGATTTTTATTTTATTTAAGAGCACACCGTTAGCTTCAAACCATTTAGATGTTTTTATGATGATAGCTTCACATGTTTATTCAATCTATTTAGATTCTTTCTACTAGTACGTAACAAAAACTGTATCATCGGCAAACATAGTGCGAGTGTGAATATTTCTGGGTAAGTCATTTGCCAAAATTCAAAATAAAAGAGAAACCAATACTGAACCCTGCGGAAACCACTATCAATGTCACGAACTGAACAGAACCCAACATTTTCTATATATTAAACAAAATTTCAAAAATTAAATCTGTCGTTTTTAATACCGTAATAAGTTAAGTTATTCCAGTAAAAGATGATGGTCTATAGAGTCAAAAGCTTTACTTAAATCGCAAAAATTAACCAGAGCATATTCAAAACAGTAACAAATCAAACTCGTCAGATTTTAACAGCTCCTATAACACTTTCCCTTCCAAAAACCTATTGTTCTTTAGCAAACACATCAAAATGTTTTAAAATGTCGAGTAACTTTCAGTTCCTGGACCCCGAGATCATTTGAACATTACTTCATCGATTTCATTCATCTTCCCATATGACCAACAAGACTAAAGAACGTTAAAACTATCAAAACATGTTTTATTTCTTTTGGGGGCATAGGGATTTTATAAAATCTATTATTGTCCTTTATTATACTCTAGTAAGCCATGAAGTAAACTTTATATTAATATTGCTCTTTTGCTATGCGTACTGTAGGCTATCTTAAGCCCTTTCTTCAAGATAATCGTGTGCAAAATACGCCCAAAAGCACATTACCAGTCTTAACACCTAAATGCACTTTTCCATTTTGCTTATTTTTCTTGTTCGATCTGCTGAGTAACTGCGGGAGGAGGGGGAAGGGGGGATCATTAATCTTCTATTTGTGATTGGTCCAATTACCTTGCATTTTTATATCGCAGACATCTCCCCCCCCCCCCGTGCCTCACGGAGTAATAATAAGAGCTTTTCCTTGCCATCCAATTGGTTGATGAATCCTCAAACGCCCATGTCATTAAGAATTTCCTTCGATATTCCTCACCATTTTTCTTTCTCCTTCTGTGGGAATTTTTTCTCTCTATTTTCCATTTCGCGAAGTGGAGGTAGCGAAAGCAAAGGGCAGATTTTTCTTTGGGAGGGAGTGAAGAGGAGGAAATAAAAAGCAGTTAATGGCGAAACGAGGGGATAGGGAGGGTGAGACGTCTGAAGAAACGAAAAGAAGTAACGGGGTGGGAGGAGAGGGGTTTACAAATATGAAAGGAAGCTACTAATGTAGGCCCAGCAATCTTGGTGCTTCCTTATGAGAACTTGCAAAGGTCATACGTGAAGAGAAGCCACGGTTCTCTGGCTTATGTATCCAAATTTGCAATTACTAGACTCTTTTTCACAAGTGCTGGTTGGCAATCGATATTAAAATGTATACCGATTTAAGAAATGAACACAAATATTTCGCCATTACTTTTCATTAAAATAAAGTCACATCTTGCAAGGGGTCGCTAGTTTGATTACCCGTTGAGAATTTTGCTCTTGCCAAGATTGTTTCCTACCCTCCCCAGATAAGAGTAGGAGTGTGAATGTGTGTGCCTATAGGCAGTCTTAAGTTAACAGTTTTGCTTTCTCCAGCACGTATGCACATACAATGTTCATAGTGGCTAGAAAAGGTATTGTATTCCACCCAACATTTCGATATCGAGATTTCACTGGAAATGTGTGTTTTTAGTACGAAACAAATATTTTTTTAGAAAAAGGTCTGTGTGTGTCTATAGACAGCATATCTCAAAAAACGAAAAGTCTATTAAATACTAAACTTTGTAGTCAGTACCTCTCTAGAATGCAACACAGTGTCAAGACACAATTTTTTCAAAAATGGCTCTAACTAATTTGATTAAATTACCGTGTATATTAAAAATATTTACAGAGCAAATAAAATGTATATCTTGAATTTTGGGGGAATAGCCTCGAAGTCATCCTCATTCTGAATGAATTTTGCTAACTGGAAATCTTAAAAGATAGACAAAAACTTACTACACAAAACATCTCGATCCCCTCAAAACACACAATTTATGTCCTTTATATTTTTGTTGTGGAGATAACCGTTTCAAAGATATCCCTTGATATTGGTTTCAGTTTTAAAATACTGTTCTCAGACTGGAAATCACCCGTGTTTCTATTTACTGGTCAAGCAAAGAAGCGAATTTCAAAGACATTTACATAGTGACAGCTTTTTAAACATATGATTATTATTACTTTAGCATAGTGCATTCCTTTAGTTCGCTTCTACGTATAAGCAATTAAGTGATAAGAACATTCTGCTAATGCAAATCTCAATTAGTATGGTGTAGAAAAAAAAATTAGTTTGTAGAAGTCATGAGTGTAACATTCAGAATTTTATTAAAATAAAATCACACTTTGCGAGAGGTCCCTGGTTAAATTTTCAATTGCTGTTGAGAATTTTATTCCATGGAAGATTATTCCCTGTCCTCACCAGAGTTTGCAAGTATGAATAGGAATATGAATGTGTGTGGGATCGGCGATAACTATAGGCGGAAATACATTTTCATTTTTTTACAAATATATGTTTATATTCTTAAGAAACATGATGTAAAATTTCAAATTTTAAAACCGACAGAGTTCCACTTATCAGAGGTCTTTGTTCCACTCATCAGAGGTCCCTTTCACTCAATTTTTTCCATCTGGTGTAAAATTTTGCCAATTATTTGAAAATGTCATCGAACACACTTAAAAAATGCAAATGGAAGTGGAGTTTTATTTATGGACGCTCTTTAATTCCTGTAGTTCTCAGCGTCCCATTCTATATTGGGCGTGAAAGACCGCTTAATTTTGCTCAGAGACCTCTCAGTCTTGAAGTTCTTTTACGTGCCGTGAATCTATGACACGGGACCAACGGTTTTACTTCCCTCCCGAAGGAAGCCATGCTGAGGATCTTTACGCCCGAACCCGCGACCTTGGCTATATGAAGTTAGCATGGTAACCCTTACACTATAGAGGGCGACACACTCTTATGACAATAATTAAAAGTTTATTCCTAGAAATGTTTAGAAATCAGTTTTTACTAAACGTAAACACGTGAAATAAATACTTTCTAAAATAATTCCTACTTTATTTATAAAAGTGATATGTTCTTATTTAGAGCTTAAACAACAAATGTGCTTCCAAAATGTTGAAAACCCACACAAACGGAATTTTCTGAGGATGTTTTCACAAAAAAAAAAAAAAAAAAAAAAAAAAAAAGAGGCAGACAATATTTTCTTTCTTAAAACGACAGGAATATGATGCAAACGTTTGAATTGTTTGAGAGAATATGTACCACAGGCACCTGTAACATTTAAACTAATTGCTTAAGAAATAGAAAATTTAGGAACTTCACTTGCTTGTCCCTTTACGAGGGACGTATATAGGTTAACCTTATTCTTGGTCTTACAGTTACGTACACATATTGGTAGTGAATTTTAGAAGCAGTATAGCTTGCCAGCATTCATTCGTCGTAATGTTTACTTTTTCTAGCCCTATGTACAATGTACATGATGGATAAAGAAGGTTTGATATTCCATCCAATAATAAAAAAGATTTCAACAATTAATTGTGAATTTTAATAATTATTTTTCAAAATGGGAGTACCTCGCTTCATTTATGGAATGATTTGCAAAAAAAAAAAGCACACAAAATACTCATTGATGAAAATTTCTTGTAGACGAGGCACTAATTAGAAATTCAGTATTTCCCTTAATGCAAGTGTAAGAGACATTTAATATCTGTAAGGGGAAAAATTATTCATTTTATTCTTAAAGTTGATAAAACTAAACTCGAGGGTTCCTCAATAATAAATCTCAACGTAAAAAATATGAAGACAGCGAGAATGCCCTGTTCTCTATGCTATTTGGCATATATCTTCACCGCGAACAAGGGACGAAATTGTATTAAAACTATGCAAAGCATAGAGAGAAAGAGGACGGTTTTTCTGGAATATCTTGCGTTATTACTACTACGGTATGATAATGATGATTATTATTTCTTAAGCAACGCATACAGAAATGGAAAATAAAGAAAGGAGAAACTGGGAGGGAAATGAAGAGGAGAGCTTTTTAATATTTCCGTTCTGAAAAGTAAATCAAAAGACAAGGTTTCCTTTTTTAGGCTGAAGCTTCTTCCTCCCGCTACCATTTTCATTCCTTCCTTTCCGTATTCTCTTGCCCTCCCTAGCTTCTATCTCTGGTTTATAGCAGTACTAAATTCTTGTATTATATGTGTATGACTTTTCAACTCTGCTTTTTTTATATCCAAAAATTATCTCAGTATCTAATATTAATTTCTTTACAAGTAATTGAAATATTTGTGTATAACATATCTCTTGCAAACAAAACATTATCCTTTACATTCATGCATGTTTTAATAACCCTAAAAATATTTGAAAACCTATTGTTCTTTAGATATATTTATAGGGCCCATTGTTATACAGATAGAACTTAGGATTTTCGTGAAAGTACATTGAAAATAAAAATACCTATGTCTCGCCTTTCTCTATCATCGGTCCAAGTTTGACAAGAAACATCTTTTTAAATTAAAACGAATCATCAATAATATCTAATCCCTTGCATATATAAGAGTGTAAGAAGTATTAAATAGGAAGGCTTACAAAATTGTGCAATTTTTGTCCCTTTCAGTTTTTTTCTTGGAGGCACCCATCACTGGAAAAAAACAAAAAAAAAATGAAACAGCTGCAGATGAAGTTCAATTTTAGCAGGTTAATGCACTTTTAAACACGATACACATTCTACAAATTATAAAACTACTAAAACCTGCATATGAAGAAAAAAGATTAAAATACTTTTATGAAAAATTGCCTTTTAATATCATTCTTGTTTTACCATTACATATAATTTATTTTCATAAGTTAAATACAATTTTAAACAGTCATTAATTTTGCTTCTTACAAGTTATGTATTTTCTTAGGTTTATCACTGCACAGATCTTATTACATAGTCAGAATGTGAGAAAAAATTTTAATACGGCAATGAACTTAGGGATTTAAAATGTTAAAGCTATTTTAATTCTTTCCAACCATAAAAAGTTCAGGCATAAAAAGTATATATTATATACTTCAACTGTGATGTCTGGAGCAATTATACAACAATATTCTCAGGAATAATAGTGCCATTCTTGTTATTTTTATTTAAATTGCATTAATTGTGTAATTAGGATAACGTTATCTCAATTAACCCTTTACTAAATAAAATTAATTTCAAAATCGAAAAACAACCATATTAATTCTTTTTTCACACAAGCCGGGTGTAACACAGAAGTTTATTGATCTGACAGTTGGCTAAACTATGAAGCCTGGGACAAAGTACTTATGACTTTGCAAGTCGCCGTTTGGGCGCTACGTCATCTCAAAACATTTGAAATCACATTGCGGTTTACCAGGAAATATGCGAGCTAGTTGAGGAATTTAATGTTGTGTCGGCATGTTGCTATAGTGGTTCAGTGGTAGGAGCAACCGGCTAGAGACCGGTAGATTCGTGGTATAAGTCAAGGCATGAATTTTTCAGTCTGACTCTACCTATCCAAAATCTAGTCTTATTTCCTGGTGTGGGAGTAGGGTGGCTGTGCCAGAATCGAAACGGTCAAGTTCGAAGCTAAACTGGACAACTAATGTCAGGATAAACTGGATTTTTTCTAGAGTTGTGTTTATCCTCATTTGATCATTCATTTCGCACATTTGTTCGTCATCCTAAATTAATACTTCACTTACAAGAAGTATTAATAAAATTCCAACAAATTGGCCTTTGTTTTAGAAAAGAATTCCAGATGGTCATTTTAGTAACACCCAGTTATTTTATTTTGCCCGTAAAAAGAGCAAGTGCACTTGGGTAACTTTTGCACTAAGGTTTCATTATGACCATAAAAAATAGAGAATTCTTTATGGTCAGAGTTATTGCCTTATAATATGCATTTTCTGTGAGGTAATGTCCATACTGAGGATTAATCTTGTAGCGTCGGCTATGAATTGCGCACAGGTTTTATGACAGTATTGTGTAGTTAATGTTGGTAGAATTGATTATAAAGCTTGTCTACATGCGGACGTACGGAATATGTTAGGATAGGTTATGGCAGTTTTTACCGTTGTGTTAGACCTCTACCATAAGAAATATCAGCCTATAGGCAATATTTTTAAAGCCTACTTTTGTCCAAACGAAATACCATTATCACTTTCTACCATAAATAGTCTATATTTTTTCTACTATATTTTCGTAGAGAGTTTGTGGTTTTATTCGGCAGGTATTACAATTCAGTAAACTTTATTAATGATGCACATATAATAGTAAAAGGTATTAAGTACTTATCATTGAATGTTCCTGTGATTGAACTGTTCAACTAGAAGTTCCGATTCAATCCTGTAGTTGGGGAATAATGACAAGCATTCTTTGATTAGAAGCATTCCCTCCCCTCTACAGAGTCTGTATGTATGAATACAGCAATGTTTGGTAGTATAAGTGAATAAATAGAACTACAGACAAGGTAAAATAGATTAATTGTTTCTAGCATGACCACAGAAGCTAAAGATAGCTGTACAAACCGGTAAAAAAAGTTCATTATTATTTTAACTGTGTCATTTACACCACATCTTTACCCGCCATGGTCATATGAATTGTAATATAGCTACTGCCAATTACCAATGATGCCAACTCCTATATTTGTCATTGATATCTTTGGTCTCTCTCTCTCTCTCTCTCTTACTTACTTCCGGACTCTGGGAACGACGGGAATAATTCCCAGTTGGGAATCAACAGTAGACCTCTCTAAAGTTCACCTTTTTGTTTTTAGAAAACTGACTATTCTATACGTATTCGACACATTAGGATAAAACTGTAATTAAAGACACAATTGTTATTGTTTTAAATAAAAGAATATACTTAAAGTCAAAACAAACGTCATTTATAAATGAAACATTCCAATGGTGCGCATAACTATGCATCTAATCTTCACACTTTACCCTTCTATTACTTTAACCAACAGTTCTCAATAATAATTAGATTGCAGATAATTGTAATAAGCTCTTCATATTTATTTTCATAAATAAATACCTGTGTCTTTCATATAATTGTAAAATATACTTCATATAATTATTTTCTCAACAAAACTCAAATTTACCACCCAAAATTACATCTTACTATATTTAATAACGCTTTGTATTTCTATTTTAAACAGAAAATGAAGACACACTTTTTCTAAACATTATAGTTTGGAAACTATAAAAATAACAAACTAATTACCTATATTAGATATAGCAACACTTCAGTTGATATGAAAACAATTCCAAAATGTTTCTCCACGTACCTATATCCAATGCATTAGGTTGTATAGTCAAATTCAACAAATTGATTCTTATTTTTGGCTTAGTGTAGACATTTCCCAGCTCCTCAGCACCGAATAGTTTACCACTTATTTTTTTGAGAGTATTTCTTAGCAAGCACTTTCCATTCCCATCCAATCTATTTTCTTCTTCTGAGGTTTTTATATTCTTCTTTCTTCCCCAATTTTTAAAAATAATGGCATTATGAGTTTAATCTATTCGTTTGTATGTAGTGTTCTTTACATCCAATTTTCTCCGTCGCAACGTTCAAGTTTCCACGTCACACAGTGTCAGCGCACAATGTACGCGCATAACTGTTGTCTTCCTGTAGTTCCTTTTTCCACTGAGTATTTTAATTTTGTATTAAAATCTTCCTATCACACTTAACCTTTGTTTTAAGCATCACTTACCGAACTTCCAGAATTACTGCAATTCTCCCTGTTTTATTATGTATATGCTCAACTTGCATTAGACAAGTAACGCAATGCATTATTTAAACATTTCGAAAGTATTTTAAAACCATTTTTTCAATAATAACTAAGATACTTTTAAAATGCATAATTGTACTAAGAAATCGTAAATATTGTTGTATTAGGACAGCTTTGTAGATGTACTTTGTTGTTTAAATAGTTCTGCTGCATAACTTCCGATGATAAGATTTTAATGCAGGCTTTCAACAAATTTCTCCTAATATCCTATTTATAACATTAGCTTCGTCAGTGAACAAAATGAATAATTCTGACTTGATATAGAAATCCCACTCTTTTATTTGCCACTTATAAAGTTAAGACATAAGGTTGTTCTCCATTCATTCAGTGTTTATATATTCACTTGTTTGGCGAACACAGGAAGCAGGCTAGCAACTTCCCAGCACTAAGCCGTCTGCATGCTTCTCCCTACGTTCAGTTTTGATCCTCCATGTAATATATCTTTGTGCGTCTGTCTAGTCTTGCATAGAATTGCCAGTGCATTCAACAGTGAAATGTTACATGCAAACGTGATCTAACTGTCTTGGTGCAACTCCCGACGGAGACATGGAACTTGTAACTTGAAGCAACCTGTAAGCATTCGTTCAGCAGCGAATTTCTGCAAACACTGGAAGAGTTGGAGGCTCCAGAGACAAAGTGATATCATTATATTTCAGCAAGTTTTGAAAAAAAAATTGTGATTTGTTACACTCACATGACTTTCTCTAGCTGCTCTACAAACTTCTTACAAAAGATTAGTCTTCTTTCCACACAATGCTAATCGAGATTAACATTAGCAAAATGTTCTTATTACTTAGTTTCGTATAAGTAGAAGAAACTAAAGGAGCTAAAGTGATTGTCCAATGTTTTAAGTTATGTTATGCGGTTGTCATTGCAAATCGTTTCTTTGCTTGGCCAGGAGTAGAACAAAAGAAAACGGACACTTCCTTTCTGAGAAATAACAAGGAATACCTCGGAAACGGTTACTTCCACAACAAAACGCACAGGACATAAATTGTGTGTTTTGACGAGATCTACATTTTTGTGCAGTAATTTTTTGTCTCTCTCTCTTACGGTTTAGCAGTTAAGCAAAATTCGGAAAAATTCAACCAGAATAAAGGGGTCTTCAGAGACTATTCCCAGAAAATTTAAGAAATACATTTTATTTGGAATGTAAATATTTTTAATATCCTACGTTTTAATCCGAATCGTTAGAGTTAATATTCAGAAAATCAAACCTTTTGAAATTTTTTCCATTTAAAGGGTAGTTTTTGGTCGGAAAATTTTCTTTAAAATCTTCGTGTCACATCCTTGGAAGATACCAAACCTAAATACCAAGTTTGGTATTTATCGGTCTTTTCGTTTTAGAGCTATCCAGTCCAAAGATACACACACGGACCTTTTTCTAAAAATGCTTTTTTTCGAACTCGGGGGACCCCAAAACATATATTTCCGGTGAAATCTCGACATATTTCCGGTGAAATCTCGACATCGAATTTTGGGTGGAATACAATACATTGTATATACGGGACTAGAGAAAGTAAAAAAATTAAGTGAAGGTTTTAAGCTTCCTTAAGTCGAACAAAATTTAATGTCCACTTCAGAGTGGAATTTGTTCTCAAAACGTTATTAGAATAAATATATAAAATAAACGAAATACTAACTGCCTCTGTGGACTGGTAGTCAGCATATTATCTTCCAAATCTACAGGTTCCAGGTTCGATTGCCGGGTGGAGGAAAGGAATTGCTATTCTTCAACCTTCTTAGAGTCTGAAAGAAAGTGTGAATATTTGTGTGAATAAGATCCAACGTGCGCAAACCCAGAGCACGCTTCTATGGTGTAGGAGTAGAGTGTCTGCCTCACATTCAAGACATCCAGAGTTCGAATATCGGTTAAGGAGAGTTACCCGGAAAAGGAATAGTCTCTGAAATTGTTTTCAATTTGAAAGACTTTTGCACAACTAGTAAAACTACAAAGGCATACTTCTATTACACAAAAATATAGATCTCGATAAATCAAAATTTATGTCAATAATTTGTATGGAGTTAACTATTTCTAAGATAATTCTCGTTACTGGTTTATATTTTTAAAAATTTAGATTTTCCTCAAATGGGATGTCGATATTCGTCTTCTGTGATTCTGGTCAACGTAATTTCAGTTCAATCTGATAAAGACTAACTCTTAAAAGATTTGACTATCATTTAAGCCTATTGATTTCCCTTATTCCTTTGTATTTACAAGGGAATATTTAATAAGAGAATTTATTCAAACGTTTATCTGGATTAACGTGAAGTAGATAAAAGAGTTAAGCATTTTAAGAATAATTGTTGAATATGGATGAAGAAAAGTATGTGAATATAGCGCTTCAGATTAATTTTTAAAAACTAACTGGTAAATTTTAAGCAAAATGTGATTTACTTGATAGTGATATAGTTGTTTTTCGGTATTTATTTTTAGGTTAAATTAAAGTGATTCAAATAATTTCTGAGGAGTTAAGAATTAGAACAATTTTAGAATTACAATTTTATTTTTAAATCATCCTTTATCTTTAGGCTTTATTACTTTTACAAACAATGTTATATGCTTAATTAAAGGTTGATTTTCCTATTGACTGCCTAAATAAAAATTGCTTAATTTAATCGCCCAATTTGATTTTTGTTTACCTTTATGTACTTTTTTAAAAATAAAATGTATTTCTTAAAATTGTTATGATTATAATTATTAAGTAAGAGATTTAAAGGTAATATATATCTGCAGCTTCTTTAATTAAAAATACCTAGATAAAAGCATATCATTAGAACTTGGAAGGCAAATTATCTATATCGTGTAAAATTTTCATTCTGATATTTCAAGTATTTTTATATAATGGTCATGAATGTATCGGATTTGACATTGACTGGACAGAGCTAAGAATCTGCCCTAAATATAAATCAAGCACGCAAATGAACTTTTGCATAAATACCTTGTAGAATACCTACGAAAGTCGTGGGAAGAGAAAGGCATGTCACAGTAAAACATTAGAAGCTTTTTATAGTTGAACCAATAAAACAACAAAGGACTTGTGCCACTTTGGCACCACACATTTCTTATGCATCACTTGCATCGCAGGGAAAGAAACGGGTTTTTATTGCTGGCTGCATGTTGCTGAGAAATGCATCTTCCATTACTTGCAAGAACATAAATAAAAACTCCAACGGGTAGAGACGGCAGGAAGGGTGGGGGAGATTTGTCGTCTATCTCCAAGTTAATCTTAGATCGACCATATGTTTAAAAAAATCTGCTGTGTTACAATCACATGACTCTCTACCCATTATAAACCAAAGCTATTCTTTCTAAAGCTTATTCTTCTTACTACTTCATGATAAAAATCAATAGAAATTGTTTTATTATGTATTTATTTATAGCTTCAAGAGGAAAACAGAATTCATTAGGTTAAAGCGAGAGTCAAATCTTTTAATAGGGGGTTATTTTTAAATTCCATTGTCTTTGCATGACGGAGACAGACACTGAGAGACTAGAACAACTGCCCATTTAATAAAAGTAATACCCATCGGAAAATTAAGTCAATAGAAAGGAATACCTAAGAAATGGTTAACTCCTCTCAAAAAAATGCGTTTGACATAAAGTGTTTGCTTTAACGAGCTCTACATTTATGTAGTAACATTTTGTCCATATGTTTACGTTTACTATTATGTAAAAGTCACTCAGAATGAAGAGGACTTTAGAGGCTAAATGCGGAAAAATAAGATATGCATTTAATTTGTCATAAAAATATCTTAAAAGATGGCTTTTTATTCAAAATTATCGATAAATAATCAATGTAAGAATAGTTTGGGGTGCAAAAACACGGATTTTTTCCTGAAACTGCATTTATTGAAATAGGGGGCCTTAAAATATATTTTTGGTAAAATCTGGACCTGAAATGGGAATAAAATACTTTCTCCACTTACTAAATGTAGAAAATTTCGTAAAATAAAACTAGTGTGCTTTATACAATTTTCTCTATCAGTCATCGTTTATAAGTTTATTTACAACCTTTGATTGCAAGAAAATTGTATACAAACCAGTCATTTTGACATATTTTGGACATAAGCATAACTTTTATTTTCTGTATCACGTGTGCATATTTGGTGGGGAAAGTATTGTATTCCCTCCAAAATTCAATATTCACTGGCCATATATATTTCATAAGCATGATAGGGTTTTAAAGAAAACACCTCTGCCCTAGACTACTTTTTACATGGACATGTTATTTTTTATTTTGCAAGTTCTTAAATTTGCTGTACAATTTGATTAAAATATAGTTCATATGTTTATGTAACAAACGAATGCATCTGTATCTTGAAGTTTCTAATAATAATGTTAGAAGTATCCTTATATTCATTAAATGTCGATAACTTTGTATAACTGTGAAATTATAGACGAAAGCTTACCAGGAGAAGTGTGGAGCTCATATCAATTTTTTGTAAATTTGTTCTTTTCGAAATATTTTATATTTTAAGTTTAAACTTTTCCAAGTATATTCTTTAAGAGAAATACTTGAGATTTGCGATTCTTCATCTGTCTTTCCAAACATTTGATTGCTATTTTAGTATAGTGGTATGCAAATAAGCACTTACTGCCTAAATGTTGTAATCAGTCATTTCGAGATATCATTAATGGTAGAATTTTTTTAAATCGCTATCCGTTCAATTGTTGACATGTGAAGACATGGAAAGAATGTGGAATATCGAGGTTAGTGTACAACCACTCCTTACAAAAATCTGACTAAGAATTCATTTTCCTCTATCCCTATTGGTCCGAAAATAAAATATGTACCTACCTAATGCAACTATTTCTCCCATTTGTATAGCCACGTTTAAGTCCTGTAGCCATATCGGAGGCTTTAGATTTTTGAAACCATTCGGTGACTGTAGGTTCTTTAACGTAATAATTTCTATATTCAAACACATGCACATTCTCTCTCACCTACATACTTCCGGACTTTGTGAGAATACGGAATGATTCTGGTTAAATAGAAATCTCTCAGCCGGGAATCGGCCCAGGACCTCTAGGTGAGAAGTCTGACCGGTGAACACTCTACCATGGAGGCAGTCTTGAAACTATTTCTGCAAGGATTTATCGGAATTAATATGAAAAATTAAGCTTTCTTATTATATAATCTTTTATATACTCATTTCCTCTTAATTTTTATTTACATAGTTTTATCTCTGATTTTCAAAACATCAAACATTTCACATAAAGAGAGCGATAAGGGAAAAGGAAGGAAAGTCGAAGAGATATTAAGAAGGGGAAGAGAAGGAAGAGAGTGTCTGCGTTATTAATATAATAATGCGAACAGAGAGCTGCAGCTAATATAATAAACAATTTACTTTTCTTTATACCATTGCTTTCAAAAATCAGTTTTATTTCTGATTTGGAAACGTTCTGAGAGACTAATATACCCACAGGAGGAAAGGTGTGGGAGACGAAACAGAGAGGCACCTCATCTTTCAAAGGGATTAAGAAAGTATACTATCGAGCTCTGCTCGTTTATGATAAAACCAGAAATCCATTATTCAAAAAGGACAAAGATAATTGGAGATAAAGGTAAAAGAATAAAATTGAGCAACATTTCAAGGTGGAGAAGCCAGGGTTGATGTTGATCTGTCCACATGTTTATCTAGAGTGTCATCTTGGTGACATTCTGACATTTGAATACTTGTCTACGAGGACAAAAAAGTAGCTACCTTTATTTCTACTTGATCCAGTAGGAGGAGTCTGACAATCGCCGGTCAATACCATTGGTTACTGTTTATTCACATTTCAATTAAATGCAGTAGTAACCTAAAACCCTAGAGGTCATATTCTCGAAAAAATGTATATACCCATGATTTGTGCCCTTGATGTATGCTAGACATTTCCATAAACGCATGCAAATTTATTGCATTCTAGCGAAAACAGTCGCTGGTAGATCGAGATCTCTATTGCCCTTGGATATGACAAATATACAATTCTAACAGCTGCCTTAGGTGTCTACTTATTGTTGTATTTAGATCCACCTTGGAAGTTATTGTAAGTGCGTCACCGTTTCAAGGCTCTTGTGCGTAACTTTCTCTACCTGTTGCCAAACAATACGATAGGTACTGCACGTATGTTGTGTTCATTAATCACGATAACAGTCTACGTATAATTGAATTTACTTTTAGAAACCTCCATGGTATTAATGAACTACACTTTCAGAGAATAAGGACGTGTCTTAAAAGAGTAATTTGAGATAGGATACCTCTGGTGTCTGTTCAAATTTCGAAGTTATGGATATGTTTCTAAAATGCCTGTTCGTCTTGGCTGAGGATGATACCATTCGAGGACACAACACAAAAGCGAAAGGCATTGAAAAGCATACCTTTCTGGTTGATGGTTATGACATTAACTTCACACAATAGTATTTCTTTTCCAGTTTGAATATCTTCAGCAAACAGCATTTCTTGGTATGGACTTAAAAGAAAAAAGTTAAATTCATAGCAAAAAAGAACAAACGAACAAACTATGACCTTCGGATCATTAGCTTTTGGCGTTACACATCAGGCCACAGGAGCAATTAAATAATGCATCTAGACTAGGTTACATAACGCAAGAAGGAAGTTAAACAGGTCAGGTGATATATTTGAGATTTGAAAGAACTTCATGCCAGAACTTGTCCCTCAGATAGGGAGAACAGTTCTGGCGGGATTTTAACCACAAACCTCCCCTTCAGATTTGACATTTTCTGAATGTTTTATATCCATGATATTTGCTTATGTCACATGGATGATGCAGAGTTACCCCAGCCTAAAATACAAGCGTTTAAGCACAACAAGTTTTTAAGCATAAACCAGCAAATATTGCTAAGATGTTTATGCTATGAAAACGGTTTGCTAATATAAATTAAATACAAATTTTATCGTCTGGTAAGTTTCGTCTACCGCTCGCCTCTCACCAAGGTCCGGATTCGATTTCAAGGGATTGCATGTGGGATTTTTGATGGACAAAGCGGCGACTTGTTGGATTTCACCAAGATACTCAATTTCCCGCGCCATTCACTCCACATCCTGCTGTATAGACTTTTCTTTCATCTTTTTAACCATCATTTCATATTATCTTCTTCCTGACTCTCATACCAGGCATCAGGCTGATCATTTGATCAATTTTCACAGGCATATGACCCCAGGCGCCGGTTTGTAAGTCCTCGATACGACTAGGATCAATAGCGAAAGAAGTGTTTTTGTCTTTTATTCTGCCACAGTTACATAAAATTCATCAATGATCAAGGCCTCGTAAGCTATATATGGAAGACTGCATTTTATTCTTAACACATGTATTTTAATAAAAGTATGTAGAGACAACTATAAGAAAATTTAAAATAACAAATATTCTTGCATGTAAAGGATTACTTTCAGCCGAAGAAACTTCATGAAAAAGCTTCTTTTCTATTCCTATTTCCATTTAAATAGATATAAAATTTGAAATTCAGTCAACTTTTCGTCTGTGAATTACAACTGTTTGTAGATTTAATGCATTTAAGGAGAGTAAAAACTTTCCGATGCAATGGACATGTAATAATTATGGGAAGAATGCGATATTTCCTGGATGATACTTTCAAAAATAGTGAAAAATTAAAAAAATATTTTTATCATAATACATTGATATAAATCTAAACTTTAAATATAGCATGTTTCCACTTGGGCCACTTTAACTGCCAATTAACTGAAGTTTTAAATGGGTAAACACATATTTTTATAAGCAGTCCCAATTTTAAACCTTATTTTCTCGCAAACTTTTTTCTAACTTTTCCATACTTAAATTGCCCCACACGATGCAATGTTTCCCTATTTTATTTCAAAGTTTTATACTGTCTTTCAAATGTACATTAAAGAAAATGTTCTTGTATTTTTTTAAATAATGCTTCAATTTTGAAAGGTCAACAGTATTGAAGACTACAAAAAATAATAATTTTTATACACTAATTAGTGCTGATATAAAACACATATGACAGAATGATCCGTAAACGCATTTATTGTATAACTGGGGTTTTGTGTGAATATGTTTAAAGATGCATCACTTGGCTTATTTTTATTAGAATAATGACATTGGGCAGTGAAAGTAGTATTTATATAACAGTACAAGGTAGACTTTTAATATATGATGCAATATCACTATTACTGGGTATAACTGGTGTACGTTTTAATAATATATGTTACATACTGTAGATTTTTAAATGTTACAGAAGCATCATCTTAAGTGTTAGAGGAATTGGTAATTTAATCATAGTTTTCTATGGTCATTTGTTTAAAGAAAATTGTCAATACCAACTATGATATACGGGTTTTATATCTAAACCTTGGTACAACCTAATGAACGCGATAGGGGGAACATTATTTTAAGAACCTATAAATGTCTTGTTTAAATCTACAAGCAACTCTGTGGCCGTGCAGTATAGGCGAAAGTAACAAACACAGAAAACGTCTGTCAACTTTTCAAGGTTCATGATGTGGAGAGATAAATTGCCTCAGTAGGATCATAATGCTGCTCTGTTGAAGCAGCTGTGGGTTTTGCTATGAATGATACAGCGCAATCTTTTTCTCACGAGAAGGCCGTTATTACAGTAGGCCATGCAAAAAACAATTTCTTACGTTTTTGTGGGTACGTCATGAACTGATGATGGGCGACAAACGTAAGGTAATTTACATATGACGCCGGAGAGTGTGTGTGCCTGTGAAACAAAACACCATCGCCTCGCCGGGAACTAAAAGAGTGTGAGGAAAGCTTCAGTGTTAATCCCTAAGGGTTTTTCTCTTTCTTTCACTTTCATCTTGTCCTACCTTAGCCATCAGCACTGCCCTTGCGTAAATAGGCTATGACGAACACACGGTCCTAATCCATACTAACATTATAAAAAGAAAACATTGTTGCCATGCGTGTATATATGGTAATCTCAAAAACTACTTAACCTAATTTCATAATTGTTTCGCCATTGAAAAGTCCGCCCTTTCTCACTTACATGCCTGCAAAACACCTAATTTAAATCAATAAATTACTAAAGAAATTATAGAATTTAAAAAATCTTCCTTGAGCCTAGCATGGAGTAAAATAGGTGCTGTACTCCACAGAGAATACGTCTAGAAACAAATGCCGGTTGCATTTTATTTCAAACAATAATCACAGATGACCATAATATATTACTTGGAAACAAAGTTTTTAAAAAGCGACGATCATCTGTTAACATCGCTAAAGGAGACTTATAGCCTATAGCAGCGTTTCCAGAATTTGGAAAATTTTCGGGAGAGAATAATTTAAGGAAGTGAGAATTTCTGCCGATATTTCACATACTTTTGCGTGAATACCGGCGGAGTCTTCATCCAACATTGGGAATAACCGGGGTTATACTAAATAATAACTATAAGGGATGAAAGGAAGGATTAATCATAAAAATATTGTATATCACTGTAGAATAAGCTCATGAAGAACGGGGAGAGATAAATGAAATCAATTAATTCGTCATTTTGGTTTTTAAAGCTAACCTTGGAATGTCTGGTAAGCCAGCTAATATAAACTAAGACAAAGTAGAATTCTCGTTTTACAGGAACCAAATTTTCCATGTTATTTTAATCATTTGAGTGAGGTGTTTATTCTGTAAACTTACCTTTTTTTTATTTTTAATAATTCAAGAATTACTTTTCCTATATTAAACTGTTTGTTCTTTATTTAACTTAACTGGAAAAATAAAATGAATATATTACGCAGTAACCTCTTCAAGCTCGTAAACTGAAGGAAAAAGAAAGAAAGCTATTTATTAATGCTTTTTAATATCAAATTCATATATTGTTATAAACTAAAAGAAAATAAAGAAAAAATCCATAGTTTTAAATATTTGTGGCTAAACTTAACAGTATCTAACCTCGTCAGGCTTTCTTTTTCTATATTACAACTTGTTCACAGCACATGCGTTTCTATAATTAATATGAACAGCAAACATTTTTTTCAAATGGATTGAAAACTAAAAACAAACAAACTCCAATTTGCATACTTGCAGTAAGGGTTGCTCTTATATTAGGAACTCTTGATATGTTGATATTAGAAATGCTCCCAAATAAATTCAACAAATAAATGAAATTTTGGCCCCATCTTCGTATCATCTTTTAAACCCATTTCGTAATCTATTGCTTGCAATTTTGTTCTGTAAAGCAAATGGGGGAACATAATGCGTCTTCTCAGAAATTCTTACCAGAATGCAATTTCCATATCCACCGCTCAATTGATGTGCACTGCTACCGTTTTGGCTTTTTACTTTCTCTAGCAGGTTATGCATAATGTACATAATAGGTAGAGAATGTATTCCACCCAAAAATTCGATACCGAAATTTCACCAACAATACATGTTTTGAGAACCCCTGGATCCAAAAAGTAAGTTTTAGAAAAAGGCTGGAGGGTGTAAAAGGAAATCTCCCCACCCCAAACTACCCTTTACATGGAAAAATTTTCGGAAATTTTGACTTTCTCAAAAATGACTCTTAAAGATTTTGATTAAAATAGCACATATTAAAAGCATTTCCATCACATATAAAATGTATATCTTGGGTTTTCTGGGAATAGCTTCTAAAGAGCTGTTTATTCTGGATGAATTTTGCAGAATTTTGCATGACTAGTAAACCATAAGGGAGAGACAAGAACTTACTACACTTAAAATGTAGATCTCGTTAGAACACACAATTTATGTCATATACATTTTTTCGTGGAACTGACCGTTTTAGATATTCCTTGTTATTGATGCCAGCCTTAAAGTGCTTATACTTTTCTCATACGGGAACTTGTCAACTCCTGGTCAGACAAAGAGACGAATTTTAATCCCATAGCAACTACATTTTAAAACATTTGACTGTCAGTTTAGCCTAGTGTATTCCCTTTTTACTTTCTCTATACGTGCAATGTATATAGTGTATAGAGAAGGTATTGCACTCCACCAAAAATGCGATACCGAGATTTCACCGGAAATATATGTTTTAGGATTTTCAGAAAAAGGTCCGTGTGTGTGTGTCCGTGTGCCTGTGAACACGATAACTCAAAAACGAAAAGTCGGTAAAATACCAAACTTGGTATTTAAGTTTAGTATCTTCCAGGGATGCGACACAAAGATTTTGAGAAAAATCCCCCACCCCAAACTACCCTTTACATGGAACTTTTTTCGAAAATTTTGATTTTCTAAAAAATGGCTGTAACGATTTTGATTAAAATTGTGTATATTAAAGATATTTACATGAAAAATAAAATGTATATTTTGAATTTTCTGGGAATAGCCTCTGGACTATTTTATTCTCGGTCAATTTTACGGAATTTTGCATAAGTGCTAAACCGTAAGAAATGGACAAAAACTTACCACACAACAAATGTAGAGCACCTTAAAACACACAATGTATGTTATATACATTTTTTCGTGGAGTTTATTGTTCTTGAGATATTCCTTGTTTTTTTTTTTCAGCTATAAAGACTTATACTTTTCTCATACAGGACTTTGTGAATTCGTGTCCATACAAAGGAACTTCAGTCACAGAGCAACCAGCTTTTGACTATCACTTTAACCTATGGTACCCCCTTATTTTGCTTCTACTAACAAGGAAGCAAGTAATAAGACTATTTCTGCTAATTTTTGCTCCATTAGATGAAGTAAATAGAATAATTTGTTGCAGTGATATAGAGAAAGTAATGTGAATGGAACACATCAGATTTTTGCCCTTCTACTTATATGGTACTAAGCAATAAAACCGTTTCTGCTAATGTTTATTCGATTAGCATGAAATAAAAGCTTATAAGCAATAATTTGTTACAGAGATGTAGAGGAAGTCACGTGAATGGAACATATCAGATTTTTTTCTTACAAAGACAGGGTGTATTGTTTTAGGTTTGGGCCACCTCCATATGAAGCGGCACTGTGATATTGTGAACACGTGTAGTGTGAACCTTCCTGTTCCCCTTTACATGATACTACAGAGACTGCCGCCCGAACCCTTTACCGTCGCCACAGTCTGTAGAAAACTGCGGACTCATCTGACCAGTTTTTATAGCCTCTATTAGCCAGCTAGATGTTGCGCGCAGAACTGACTCAAGTCACTGCTGATTTAACTCTAATCACTGAGCTTTGCTTCCCTGAGTCCCAAAGCACAAAAGTAATGTTAATTAAACTTTGATTGTTTGCTCGCGCTGCATGTTAAGAATAAATGCAATGAGTGAATAACAAATGGTATATTTTATGAGCTTTATTATCGCAAATAAAATAAGATAGGGTTCTGCAAGTCATCAATGTTATCAGGGCATTTTCAAAGCAATTAGAAAACGATTGTGTTTTAGCATTTGAGTACAGTAGTTTTTGGCGATAATTACACTAACTTCCTTGCCTACCGAGCTCTTCTATTTCCAAACACCCATGATAACACAATTTTATTCTTTACTTCAATTTTTACACCACTGATATTACCCCATATTCTTAGATAAAAAGATAAGATGGGATTAGGATTAGGGATAGACATGAAGGGGTCACCAGGGCGCTGTAGGCTGTAGGCCCTTGTGGTCCTTTGGCTCTTACGTGCCCCCAGCGGGGGAGGGATAAAAGGAGAGACCTGGAGGATGACCAGATCTGGATGACGATGGGCGCAAGCATGGATGGTTCCTAACGGCTACACTTCAAACATTTCCGAACTCGCCCTGTCCTACTCATGGGCCCAGAGGCTCTTGCCAGACCCCCGAATGGAGTCCCATCCCGAATGCGGGTACCAACTCAGTGGTCCCGACGACGACGCTAATACCCTTTTACAATGGGTAGTCCATCATCCAGCTGCAACGTACCGAACACCATCACTTGGTTCTTTAACCCTTAAAAATAAGGAAATGATAGGAACAGAAATGGTGGACGAAAACATTCATGGGATGTGATGAACCTACCCAGCATTCACCTGGCGGCCCGAGGAAATCCCCCAAATCCCATGGGCCAGGTAGGTCGGCCACCAGGATCAAACCCGCGACCTCCCGAATGCGGGTCACATCTGAGCCACCTCGCTCGGTTCGCATTTGGGAAGTCCTGAGATCGATTTCCGCCGACTGCCCACTTTGGCCTTGGGTTTTTCTTGGTTTTCCCTGGGCACTAGGCGAGTGCCGAGGTGATTTTTCCTCTATCACGATTTATTTTTCCATCATTTCTCTTTCTTCGTCCTCGTCTTTCAATTGTGTTTCTAAGTTTCATGCATATGACGATGTTGAAGAGATGGCGCGAATGATTACTCAAATGAAAGAGTATTGCCCGTAGTTACTAGAGGGTTGCTTGACAATGGGTCGTTTATTGCCTTCGCTAGGCTCCAGCAGAGCGACTAGACGTCGATCCTGGGACTATTAGAGACTTCATCGCCTCTGTGACTGTCTACCTGCTTCCATAGCCTTGTGGTTCCTTCACTTCACTAATATTATATCGTATATATGTTTTCAATATTTTATTTATTTTTGTTACAATTGACGTAGGTAATCTAGTTCTAAGACTGTGTAATCACGACCTTATTGAAATTATATGCCGAAGGCAAACTGAAGAGGCAAACAGTATGGTTTATATAAAATATTTCTAAAAATGTATACCTGAATATAAAATAGAATAGAATTCAAGCTGCAGAATCAAAAACAAAACAATTTACAAATGAGTCCATAATTTAGAACAATATCTGGACAATGAAAAGCTATCTACAGAAGATACGAAATGTCTGTTTTAAAAATAAAACTTAGAAAATTGTGTCTTTTGGAACTGAAGATATAAAATATTTTCCAACTCGTAGGTTCAAGAGAGGACTTACTGAAAGGTATCACTAATCCACATAAAGCGTAGAGATGGTTTTCTTTATCTGCACATTTCAATCTAAGCAGTGTTGTTCAACAATTACAGTAAGTGCTTTAATACTTCAGTCTGAAAGTGGATATCCTCAATTAGTGACGGCCTAACTGCTGGCAAGCTGGTATTGTCTACTTCCCAAGGGCCATCAGTACTTAGCACCTTCATGCTCCCAAAAGCCCAAGTTCTATGAACGGGCCCTACTTTGCATGTTTAAAATAATTATGAATTCAACCTCTGGGGGCTACATGACGGTGCTAATTAAAAGTGACCCTGATTTTTTAATTTTAAACTTTTATTCCTTTAGTATTCTCTCCTGACTTTTTTTGGTAGCTATTAGTATTATGCGCAAAGAAAGGGGATGATTTTTACCGTATGGGACCGTTGTGTTAACACCGCAGCTATGAGGAAGGGTGCAGATGTGAGAGCCCAAGTGTGTCCCTTTAGCTTCCGCTTCCTTCTGCTCTTTGTCTTAGTGGGCTCTTGCCTATTTATTTTGTGTCTCCCTTTTTAACGGACTTCCGTTGTTCTCTGTGTACCAGCAGGATGTCTGGAAAGAATGGCTACTTTTATTTACATTTGTGTCGAATCCTCAAGTGTTCACTAACCACAAATTCCTGTATACCAACTGCGACCAACTTAGGTATTTCCGTGCTTCATTGTTACTAAATGAGGAATAGGACAAGAACAGTATTTAATCATTCTCTCAAAAGATGCCATTCTGGTCAGATGGAAAATAATAATAAATGAGAAAATTATAGAATAAATATCCCTCTTTAATTATCTAGAAGCTAATAGATTTCAAGCTATCTGGAACAATTGCAAAAGAGGAAACGCAAATTAAATTCTATAAAGTTATGGCTGTGCTAACTCTTGTGTATGGTTCCGAATCATGGGCAAAAAAAAAAAAAAAAAAAAAAAAAAAAAAAAAAAAAAGATTACCCATACAGGCATCAGAGTTGACGTTCATGAGATATGTAAGAAGATGCACTAAAATGGATAAAAAGGAATGAAACAATAAGATATATATTTTCAAATGTTTTCAGTTAGTGATAAGAAGGAAGAAAATAGAATGGAATGAAAGAAAATGTTGACAGAATGATAGAAAATACATTAAAAAAATGTATTATCGACCAATAATTGGAAAGACAGACCTGGGTATACCTCGTAAGAGGTGGATGATGATAGAGACCGGAACAGGTGATTATAACGCATATTCTTGGAGGAAGAAGAAAAAACTGGAAGATTTCTCTCTTAGGTGGTGTTGGCTTTAGTGTGAGCCCGAAGAGGAAATGTTCTGAATTCGAAGATTTTTCTAGTCCACCGATAGTTCACCGATAAGAACAAACTTCCTTATGCAAACTTAACTTTTCCCATTAGATATTCTTCCACTAGAAAATACTGAATGCGAGTTTGTATAAGCAAAACAATTGAAGAAAGCAATCGAATGGAATCTCAATACTATACTCATGAATATTGATCACTACATAGACTAACTACATCTAGTTGGTTCTGCTACACTTCTCTGGGATAATGCTGAAGTTGACTAATCAAAATGTGTTGATTCCACTTCCATATCACCAATTGGCGATAGCAGTAAACTATCAAATGAAGTGCTACCTACTCTAAAATATAGAACACATTTTTAGAGCAACTTTTTGCAAGAAAATTTGTTGGTAGAGACCCGATTGTTTTGTGTAACAATTATTTCTCCACCATACGGTAGTTATTCTTGCAGCACTTCAGTCAAGTGACTTATGGAAGCAGTAGAATCTTAAGTGTTCTCGAAGTGTCTTCTGTGTTTTGATTTGCTTATTTACGTATCTGTTCTATTCACGAAAAAATATCTGTATGTACTTGATGTGATTTTTATTTTATGGTTTGTTATTGTTAGAAGTTAACTTAAGTTTACAGTACAGACTATTCCAAAATAGCTTTCCATTTCCTCCAATATTACTCATTTACTAGTATCTGCATAACCTTTCATCTCAAAACCATAAATATAGACAAATTTCGATATTTGTCCCACAGATATAGAAATTCAGCACTCGGCAGATACAAATAAACAAAAAAAGAATGTACACGAATAAAGTCAATAGAGCATTTTCCGTCTTGTATCAGCACCGAAGAATCCCCTCCCTATTTCGCTTAGAAAGGATCTGCCTTGAAATCAGGTTGAGACTAGTTCCTTCCCCTAATTCTTTGTACGACATTCAGTACTGCTTACATTGCAGTATCGTGAGTGTTCTGGTCAAGATACAGTGTGTGTTATCGATAATATTTACGCTATACTGTTCTGTCCCTCCCAGTGATTTGATTCTTAAATGGTAAGTGGTTGCCCTGGTCTTCTCTAAGCAAACGCATTTAGTTACGCTGTTACGATAATTTCGAAGATTCTTTTCTCTTCTTCTCTGTGCAACATGTGCTAAGAGGTTTTCTTGAGATTTTAGTTTATATTGAAGCATAAGACGTAATACGCTCAAGATTACAAAAAAAACAAAAAAAAAAAACCGCCAGGTTTGTATGCTTCCCAGCCGGGAATCACACCCTGGACCTCTTTGGTGAGAATTCAAAATGCTGACCACTCAACCGCAGGGGCAGTCTTATGACTATTGATCCTATTGAAATATTATAATCGTATAAATGTATTTGCTGCGTAATATTTTTCATAAAATCCGATATATGAGTTTGATTTTATGATTTATGTATTCAATTATTGTTGGGTTTTCTACCCCAAACTGAAGCTTAATTATTTGATATTTATCAAAAATAAAGACTTTTTTGGATTTATTGCATCCACAAATATCTTTTTTTTTAAACCTGGTTGCAATATGTACATTCTGGATCTTATGGAGTATTTAAAAACATGGATTAAAAATTAACTTCACTCCAAAAAGAAAAAGGAAAAGAAAATTAATCGTGGAACAGATTTAAATCGTTGGTGAATTTATAAATTAATTAAGGATTTTTAGAGATAACTGCCATGTTAGTGATATAAATATGGCAAAGGATGTTTAAGCCTAATAGATCACACGTACAAAACGACTGAGAACATTTGGGCCATGGATGTTTCTAACGCATTCTGTTAAACTGGGACTGGTCGAGATGTTTGGCCACGATACCATTGGGCGTGGGGCACTTCTGTCATCGCCTTTTAGCAGAGAAATCGTGCAGGGCGATTCCACCACGTGCCCAATTCTTCGTGACGGTCCTCCCATACGCATCCATCTCTCGTCGCGTATTAATGCGATTAATCGATTTGATTTGCCTTGTTATCGATGATGCATCAGGCTATCATAAGAGCTGCGAAGATGTGGATTTATTTAGGGAAGTCCAAAATTACACATTTTAATTATTAAGACCATCTCATTAACAACATATAATAAACTTATAAAGTTATTAAAACGCATATAGATATCGAATTTGTTTCTAAGATGAAAACAGTGCGAAGAAGATTAAAGCAATAACAGTATAAACTGAACAATATTTGTTTCAAATGTTAATGACTTGGTTATTCTATATTTTTAGTTTCTCTACCAGTTACATATGCTAGGTGGAGAAAAGTATTGTATTCAACCCAAACTTTCTATGTGAATTTCACCGAAAACATTCGTTTTGAGGTTCATTGAATAAAAACGTTATAAGAAGTGTATTGCGTATATGAACAACATAAAAATCTGGTGTATTCCATTCATAAGACTTTCTCTACGTGATCTATAAACAAACTTCTTGCAACATAGCACTCTTCTTTCTACGCCATGCTTGTTGATATAAACATTAACAGAATGCTGTTATTATTTAGTTCCTGATAAATAGAAGAGAATTAAGGGAATGCACTAGGCTAAAGCGACAGTCAGATGTTTAAACAGCTATCGCTATGCATGGTCAGGTGTAAAGCAAAATTAACATGGACAGCTTCCTGTATGAGAAAAGTATAAGTATTTTAAAATTGAAACCAGTACACGGAGTGTCTTGGAAACGGTTAGCTCCACAGAAAAAATGTAAAGTACATAAATTGTGTGTTTTGACGATATATATTTTTGTGTAGTAATTTTTTTCAACCTCTCACGGTTTACCAATTGTGTAACAGTTATTCAGAATGACTAAATGACTAATCTCAGAAAATTCAAGATATAATTTTATTTGCATGTAAATATCTTTAATATACGATATTTTAATCAGAATTGTTTAGTCATTTTTGAGAAAATCAAAACTTTTGAAAATGTTTCCGTGTAAAGAATAGTTTGAGAATAGGATATTTGCTCGAAAATCTTCGTGTCGCATCCTGCTGAGATACTGAACTTAAATGCCAAGTTAGGTATCGTTTTTGAGTTATACTGTCCATAGAGATACAAACATAGACACAAACTGATCTTTTTCTAAAATAGCTTTTTTTGGCTCGGTGTAGAATTCTTGGATGGAATAAAATACCTTCTCTACTGTATATATTGTACATACGTGCTAGAGTATGTAAACAGTTCGTGCTAAACGCATGAAAAGCTATGAAAAATGCAGCAACATTGGTAATATGCAGTTATATACTGTGTAAACCGTTACTTGGTACAGAAACAAATGAGACATATTGCAAAACTCAGTTTGCATTTTCAAGGTAGTGAACTAATAATTTGTAAATTAGTTACTAAATGATTAGCTACCTATTTGTAGAATAGGTACTCAATGATATGGACAGAGAAAGTCATGTGACAAAAGCGCCTTTGGTCCAAGATCGTGATAATTGGGATCTCTAACACGCACGAAACAGCTAATATCCAAGCTAGGCAACACCAACCTATCCCAATTATTACTCGGTGGTCTGCGAACATCTTATTGCAAACCCCTACCGGGCAGTGGATGCAACTCTCATCTTGTGTGTATGTGAAGGAATGTTGTAAGATGCTAGCCGGATAATAATCATATGGTGCTTTGTACTTTGTGGCGGTTGATTATGGGGTACGGTATATTTTTATAATGATATCGAGGATGGTGGTGGGGGCAAGGAGATTATTGTGGGTGGATATAAGCTCCATATACTTGACCTCGTGGGTCATCCTATCTTCCTAAAGACATTCTACGGGCCCGCTACCCAGCTGTCGTTTTTTTTTATATCAAACTCATTTCCTTTCCCATTCTTATGAGATGCTTTCCTCCTTTATTTTCATCTACCTTAATGTAACGAAGCTGGGGAAGTGTGTGTTACAAGATGTATAGGTTTCCAAGCGGCATTCTTTGCGAAGAGCGTGTTCTGATATCGTGATAGGCGACTGCACAGGGCAGCTTTCTTGGTCCGTTAGCTTCTGTTTAATTGAGCCGTCTAGTGTCAAAACCTATCCATCCCACACGCACACTGTTAGTCAAATAGATTTTTATAGTTATTTACTGTCAGTTAATATCTGTTACCAAACACTGAGATTTTTACTTTTCCTACTGGGTACTCACAAATACAGTAGCGCCCCGGAAATTCAAACTAACTGGGGCTACGCCGAATTAAAAAAAAACAATGGGTAAATAGTAAATAACTGTTTAATGAGCACAATAATGGTTAAAATAAATAATATAGTACATACCTGTGTTATATGGACATATATGGGCACATATTTCCAAGTTGCAAAAATATAAGTTACATTTTAAGGACATTTTCCCATGTCAGCAATTCAAATAATGGGAAGCTAAAATATTTTAAAATTACGAGATAGTACAGTATCTACAGGTACCATGTATAACAATTATCAGCCTATTACTACTATAAAGTGTGTATGTATTTTACTGCAGCGTATTTTAGTGACCACTGTCGCTGAATAGGGATTATTTGAGAAATACAGTATTTTTTTTTTTTTCTGAAAGGTTGATGTGCTATTGATTAACATGTGCCCCAATTAGTGAAGGGTAGACAAAGAAAGAGCAAGCGCACTCCTACAAACCTAACGGTACCTGTCAACGTGCATATAAATGCATTAATAATCCGAGGCCAAGGTTATTTCTGGGTGCATTATGAACGAAAAACCTAGATGAGACAGTTTTATCTGTATTGTATATGGAAAATTGAAAGAAACTTTAAAATGTGAAACATTCGGAAGTGCGTTAAACGTAGATGCGGACTGCATATAAAAAAATATTTTACTCTAGCTTTATGTAAAAGTTTAGTTTTCTTAAAACCAGCTCAAAGTACACGGGACCTACTGTAAATAAAAAATAAAATCCAAATAAGCTACCGCGGGACCTGGCTAACTATGCCGGAGTAAGTAGTTAAAGATCTAGAATATAAAAACAGTTAAGGTGCAAAGAATTGAAATAAAGATAAAGCAGGCTATTCTGAAACAAAGTTTTACTGGAAAGCAAATTTGCAAGTCGTATCCAGCTGTTTCCTATTCTCCACTATAAACATCACTGGTATCCAGCGAAAGATGTTTGAAAGCATGGCCTCGATAGTGTCTGCTTCACATTTAGAGGTCATGAATTTGAATCGCGTTTAGGTTGAGCTTCCCGGATAAGTTTTTTCGGCTTTTTCCTTATCCCGAAAAGACGAATGTTGAGTAACTTTAAGCTCCAGGGACCCCAAGATCATTTGAGCATCATTTCACCAATTTCATTCATTGTCCGGTTAAAAGACATTAATCTATACACAAAAATAAAAATTGTTAAATGTGTTATGCTTATAAGCTTTTTAAGTAAATGTTTTCAACTAAAACTAATAAGAGAAATAATATATTTTATATTTTGTTTTTATTTATATTGTAACCCCTCGAAGAAAGAAAATTGCATCTCTCAATTTTTCTATCTCGTAGGACTGGCATTTATATTTTATACGTAAAATTATCTGTATTGCTTCAAAGTACTTGAGTTTCTTGCCTTATTATTATTATTATTATTTTGGTTTACATATTTTCATGTTTCCCAATGCATTGCATGGGCTCATACAGGATAATACTCCTTGAGTAACTATAGCCATCTATTGGCAGTAAAACATTTATCTTAGACTATTATTTTTGGAGTATTTAACATTAAAATAAAGAATTTTACTCTTGGCAATTATAGCCATTGCTATGTAAAAGTAATGCGGTAGATATATTTTTAATAAATGTAACGCAAAGTATTGTAAACAACATATTAATGACAAGCATCGCTTAGTGTTCTACAATCGCATCTCCCTTCTACATTAAGGGCCATCTCTTTCAGACATCTCGTGGTATGACATTTTCCGTGATGGTAACAAATGATGCGCTTTGTCTCGATTCATAAAATTTCTTTTTAAAGAGCGAGGGTGGGTAACCCTTTTACCCTAGGAAACTAACCAACCTCTTCCCTCCACTTGTTCTGCCCTTGCTTTTGGTAAAAGAATCTCAGCCCTTTAAAAATAACCAAAGAGACAGGGAGTTTATCAAGTTATTTCGCCACTCTTTTTTTATTATCTAATGTGATCACAGGGTAATTCTGAATATTATTTCTACTCAAATAGCTTCAAAAATATTTAAGTAAATTGAGACCCTAAACGGAAAATTATCACACATTTTAAATCTCAATATTTAGGTTTAGCTCCAGTCAAGAGATAGAGATACTTTATGTATTCTAATGATGCGTTTGACAGGTTCTATGATTATTGCAACGCAATTACAATTAAGTTTCTCTTTATTTCCATATGACTGCATATAAAGAGAACTTATCAAGAATAACAGCTTATATTCTGTTGCTTCTTGTTAGCCACTTCAATTACCTAATAGAGTCTAACAAAAATTATGCTCAAAGCGGACATCCAAAGTTGGACTTTATTGGTCGTTGATTCAAGGTTTATAAAGTGAAGAAAACATAATCAGTAATATAGCAAACATGTCACTCCTATAGGAAAGCATTTCTTAATATTCGCAGATAAACATTATTATGTTTCTTATATACAAAGCAGCTGAAGTGGAGCATCACATACACGATACTTTACACAATTGACAATGTATGGGTGTCTTTACATAGGATATATTAAAGCTATATAGAAATTAGAAATAACACAGAAATCGTAACTATTAACGTAACGAAAAAGTCATTACGGTCTCAAGTATTTTTAGCATTAAAACTAATTTTATTTTTGCATGTTAAACGGTAGAAACTTTAATGTATTACCAATTCTCACAGGATTTTTGTGTGATAATAGCAATATCTTCTTCTATTGCTTCAAGAATTATGCCAGCTTGTGCAGGCGTTACCAGCACGATCCCGCTCTTTCCCCTGACTGAACTAGAGTCGCAAAGAGGTCACGTGATACACGGCAGAGAGCAAGACAGCAGTTTTACATTTGCGTAGTACGATTAATACTCCGTGGCCAGTGAGGTGGGCTCTTCGCCACTAAAGCAGCTTTTTGCCAATGCATGGGCCTGATTTAAAACCTTACTTGTTACAGCATAACTGGTTATCTCATTCCTGCATATCCCTCATTTCGTTTTTCTTAACAACTGCAACAAATGGACAACCTTTGGAATTCCCACGTCACCTCTTCTATTAAAATTGCTGTACAAATTGTACCGGTACTGTATGGTTTTTGTTTCGCAAATATTTCTAGTTCTTCTCGTTCACTATAATCTTGTACAATTGTCCTGCATACTTTCTATCTGCTATTTCAGCTGTCTATACTGTCCTATTACTATACCTTACTACCTATGATTAATTTGTTAAACTGACATCATCAGCTTATAACTTTTTATTCATGTAATAAACTGTTGGATTACAAATTCGCAAAAGTAATTATAGGCAACCAGACGTTTTATGTAGAAATTATTACTTTTTAGACAGATATTTTGGGGCCGATATATTAAATTTTATTCTAGCATGTTAAGGACCTTTAAATGTAGCCTGCTTTAGTAATTTGTGCACTAATCGATATGAAAATACTAATTTTATTTAAAAAAAAAACTTAAATTTGGAATTGACTTTCAGATTCGCTTCCTTAAGGGTACTGATATAAAATTTAACTTTTTGTGCACAAGAAAACAATTAATCATAAAATGAGTTATTTCTAAATTATCTAGTGGAAATCTTTTTAACATTTCCCCCCTAATTCAACTACTAAGCAGGTGGTTAATGTTACAGTAAACAAGCGTACACAGAGAGAGATAGAAAGAAATTAACAGTTCCTCTAATTCTTATTACCCCTGCAAGATATGAGGAGAAAATAATTAAACCTATTGCAGGCCCTGCATGAACAATTCTTGCTGAAAGAGGTGGATAGACCGTTTTTCTTGTTCAACACCAAGAGGTTTTTGGTTAGATTAATATGTTTACAAAACAATTATACAAAGGCTTAAATTGCTTGATCGAGAAAACGAGAGGGCGGAGAGACGAGCTATTAAAATGAATGTCATTTTCATACAACTACATAGTCCATAAATATAATACTTTGTTCAATAATTAAATTTATGTTCTTTACTCGCCACAAAACATTTGAAAGAAATAATAAAAGCCTTGTTTTCTACCTCGTGAGTAGCAAACATGGATTTCTTCCAAAATATGAACAGTCTGATGTGGGCACGAGCAACATGACCCTTTCTGTGATTCCACTCTTCTATTTCGAAACACAGGACCCAGAAATAGCATCACAGACGTTATTTCTTTTCAAACTTAGGAAATGAGATTTGTTTCGTATCACAGAAATACTTCTTTTCTTTTCCGTTTTTACCATTATATTGATGATGAAAAATCACGTTACCCACCGGCCAAATGGTTTATTTTTATGTTTGGGCTTCTTAGTGTATCAGGCTTGTGTATTCCCATACACACATACATGGGTTGCATGCACAAAGCCTGTTTTAAAGAAAGAGGGCCCCTTCTCGTGGGTCACATAAATAAACTTGGATTCGAAGTTTTATAAATGCGGTAAAACTCCGCCCGCCGCCCCTCAGGGCCAATCTTTCGCAAAGCTAAGTTAATAACAATCAAATCAAACTCGGTTCCGATATTCCCTAAGTTTACTTTTAAACCAGTTCTTCCATAACTTCCGAGCATGAAGATTCTCTCTATGAAATGTTAACACAACTCCTCCTAGGATACAAATACATAAATATTGAGGGAATAAACTAGTCGTACCATTCTCCAACAATGTCTAAGTCAAAAAGAATACCCCAAAGAGATGTCCTCCGGGTTCGAAGGAACCACCTTCCCTTCATTATTTATACTCCTATAAACTATTATTATTATTCCTACCTATTAATGTGTTGCTGTCTACCTGAATCATTTGTGTATTCTAGCAGAATTATGTGCATCAAGTGATTAGTGGAAAAACTTTCAGATATCGATTAATTTCTCTACTGCTTACCTTGCAGTTACCTTGATTCAAAAAGTTCGTCTCCAGTTCGTCCTATTGGAAATGAAGTTTTAAGAAACCCTGAATCCAAAAACCTCTAGGGATTTCTTCTGATATTTAAATTGTATATTATAGTTCATCAAAATACACTTGAATACAAAAACTAAAAATTAAACTTTGGAAGATTACTAAGCTTGGTATTTATTTATCTTCCAAAGCATGACACGAAGATGTAATAAGTATATCCACTCCATAACTATCCATATAGGGAAGAATTTTCTTTGTTATTTTTTTAAAACGAATTTGGCATTTTGATTAAAATCTCAAGTGTTTTAATAAAAATGCATACCTTTAATTTTCTACGATTGTAAAGTCCTGTTCATTCTGATTGAATCGTGTAGAAATTAAAGAAGCCGGAAATGGTAAGAGACAGGCCAAACTTTTGTTTAAAAAATGTAAATCTCATTTAAGATTTAACTTCAAACGTGTGGATTCTTACAGTATTCCCTTTGGATCCACAATACTAGTAAAGGAATAAACAGGGTGGTCCACTTAAATAAATTACTGAGACGGATTTCATTAACACAATTCTTCAAATAGCTCTATAATTAAACATTGTCTTCTTCAGAGAAAGGAAGTAGTCGCACAGCTTCACACAGTGCCCGAGACAGACTGGGTCTGCTGGTTGGTTACACCGTTTTGTTCTGGGTCCAAAAACGATGTCCCTTGAAGTGTGTTTTCAATCTCCGGAAGAGGTAAAAGTAACAAAGTCTAGCAAATAAAGAGGCCAAGAAACCACACAAATGTTTTAAATGGTCAATAAACTGTTTATTGATATAAGTGTGTGAGGAGTATTGTCAGTTGTTTTTAATTTTTGGTCTCACACGTCCGACCTTTTTACGAAGTCCTTCAAGTATCTCGTGCTACCTACGATCTACAAGTACAATATTCACGACTCTTGCAACATCTTCATCAATTCTTAAAACCGTAGGCCTTCCACTATGAAGTTCATTTTCAATCGACTCTCTTGTTTCTGAAAATGACTTAAACCAGTGATAAAACGTTGTCTCGGTAGGTCTATTGAAGTTTTGTAAAGGTTTCCATTGCACTGTGTCCAGGTCTGAAGCAAAACCTAATCGCACACTACTACTCAAAATTCGTGCCGCTCATTGTCAGAACGCACACATAAAATCGGTTTCATTAAAGTAAGCCTAAAGCAACACGACCTACCGAGGTGAAACTTGAACTCCTAGTGTATCACATGTTCACTGACCTCCTCTCCAAGTCCTGCGTCACCAGTGGTGCCACTTGGAACACTATGCTGTTTATTTACACGCCATAATCATGTATATTCAGGGTAATTTCAAATTCTTTAACGTATTAAAATTAATTTGAAGCTTCTTGCGGCAAACCAATGCCTCGAAATATATGCATAATACTCTGCAATTCCGTACAAAAAAGTAATTCGCTGTCCAATCCACTATTATCATGTAATATGTTCATATTGTGGAAGTTTAAAATATGGAAAGTGTTTCTGTTTAACAGGCATTTAACTCCCTATACAGAATATAGAATGGTGACTCTTGATGTGATGTCACGTTGAGCGGTAGTCAATTCACTTCATCTCCTAAGGGAGAGGAGTCTGAGGTACTAATTTTTATTAGTGTGTTTTACTAATAAAATATGGAAAAGTCCCTGATACATACAAGCTAGTCTGTAGTTTTTCATTAGCCCTAGTCCTCATTATATTATAAACCCATTATTTTTGTATCATTTAACTCTGATTATCTGCAATTTTCTGTTCGCTTTAAACATGTACGTACTATCGTGATATTTGCAGTTTTCAGATCACGCAAGCATTGATACAGTTTATAGTTATTGTTTTATTTTCCGTTTTGTTCTTTTTCGTTCTTTCTTTATTCACGTGATATATCGTCTTCCCTTGCCATCCATCTAATTTATTTCAGCTGACAAATGGGTCCGTGGAGGTTCATGTATTTGCATCGGAGTAAAAGCTAGAGAAACTTCTATCAGATGGTTGGCTGAGGAAACCGAAGATCAAACATCACTGGATTCAGGTTCAATTTTATTTTAATAAATGCAAGAACACACAGCTTCGCAGATGTTAATTCCTCCCCCCCCCATCTCTCTCTCTCTCTCTCTCTCTCTCTCTCTCTCACACACACACACACACACACACAGATTTCATAATGTTTCCAAAATATTTTTCTGGAAAAATTATCAAAGTTAAATTACTCCTCTTTTATTTGAAGTACAGGAATATTTTGACATTTGTTATGCAAAATATACGTAATTGAATAGTATCCTGACACGAAAATATCCAAACCTTAAGTCTTCCATTCTGCAGACAAAAACTTTTCAATCAACATTACGTACCTGTGATTTGTTTCATTCACAGGAGTTTCTCTACCTGCTCTGCAAAGTATTTTTGCAAAAGCTTATTCTGCTATCTACTTCAAGTAATCGAGATAGCCATTAGTAGAAATGTATTCTAAGGAGAAGGGCAATAAGGGATTACACTAGGCTAAATTGATAGTGACATCTTTTAAAAGCTGGTCACTATGTACTTGAAACTCGGTTCTCTTTATTTGAGCAGGAGTAAAATAAAAGAAACAAGAATGACAAATTCCCATTAGAGGAAATTTGTAAGTATTTTAAAATTGGAACCAATAAACATCTGGAAATGGTTAATTCCACCAAAAAGTATAACATAGATTGTGTGTATTAGCGAGATCTACAGTTTTATGTAGTACGTTTTTGTCTACATCTTATGGTTTACCAGTTATATAAAAGTCATCCAAAATGAAACGGTCTTCATGCTATTCCCAGATAATTCAAGATATATATTTTATTATTCATGTAAATATCTTTAATATACAGCATTTTAATCAAAATTATTAAAGCCATTTTTGAGGAAATAAAACCTTTAGAAATTTTTTCCATTTAAGGGTAGTTTGAGATGGGGAATTTTTCTAAAGATCTTTGTGTCACATTCTCCGACGATGCTGAATTTAAATGTGAAGTTTCGTATTAGCCGACTTATCGTTTTTTATTTATGCACACACATACACACACCTTTTCTTCTAAAAATCTTATTTTGGATATAACAGAGAACCATAAAACGTGTTTATTTGGTATCGAATTTTTGGGTGAAATGCAATATTTTCTGTACCTAGGTATCATGTACGAAGTAGCGAAAGTAAAAATGAAAGCGTACGCATATCTTTCTTTTATATTCAGAACTATTGCCTTATGTGATAACCAGATATAATATGTTTTATGGGTACACAAAAATAACTGTGTAAATTAACCGGGGACGCACAAATAACAGCGGAACTCGTTAAATATTCATCACATCATGGTTTTCTAGAAATATTTAGTTCCCCTTTGATCACATGACAAGAATTTGTTAGTAATCAATGTTGTTTGCGGACACTATCCTTGTTTTCTATTGTAATTTTGTCCATCGTAAACCTTTCCTTGATCTCTTTTTGCTGGTTTGTAAAACTGCACATGTTTGATATCTGACTATACCATCTGAGTTCCCCATCGCAATGTTCTTGTGACAATAAATACGGCTATATTCATGACAGGCAGATTCACGCTTCCACCTGCTACTTTCCCCAGATATTGGCCATACGTCATATAATCTGACAAAGCAATTTTGACATTAATACACATAATCTTTGGGCTACTGGGAATATATCAGCGTTAGTGCACATCCAGTATTTTGTGTCACTAGTTACTTTGTTCTCACGACACCTGAGGAAAACTAAATTTCGCTAAAAGAAATGTTGGTAACAATTCACACAAACATTTAAAAACAAATTGCTATGGTAATCTTCGATACTGGGTAAATAATGGTGCATACTTGTATAATGGGCCACAATTAAGCTAAAAAAGCTTCGTGTTCAAAGAGAGAGAGAGTGTGTGTTGGGGGATGGTATTTTATCCAAAAATTTTATATTGAGGCTCACTGCCGCTACCCCCAAAAAGCACTTGCATCTCCTGGCTAGTTGACTGGCAGTTTTGAAGAGCATAACTTTAATATAAATTAAACATTACAAATGTATCAAATTTAATTTTAACTCGCCACTGTTTAAGTTACCAGAAACTATTTCAAGAAGACCCCTTTACTATACTTTTGATTATTTTTCATTTTTGCAAACATATCTCAACGATTGTCATTAAAATACCACACATCTAACAAATTTGCATTATTGGTAAAACCCTATATGATGAGCTTGTATGAAGTTATTCCCTTTATGAAAGATTTTATACTATGATAGACAAAACCATACAGAATGTACGACTTACAGTTCATTAAAATCTACAGTTTATATTGGATAAATATTTTGTAGCATTGGTAGTTTTAAAATTAGTTTTTACGTTTCTTGTGTTTCCACTTCTAAAAGGAATCTTAAGCGATGTTTTCGTTAGTAACAAACCGTATTTTGGGATGTGTGAAGAGTTGCGTATTTATTTTATATGCAAACATATTTATATTGTCTAATTTGAAATTAGTTCTAGTAGAAAATTTAGCGCAACCTAACATAAATAGAAGAATCACTTTTTATAGGAATACTATATGAGGAGTTATATGAAATTGTTATGGGTTGAGAAAATCATGTGATCAGATATTTAGCTTTACTCTCAACAACGATTAAACTGATGACTATGAAACTTATAGCACACTTTAGATCTCAAGTAAATGGTATCTTTGTTATTTTCTCTTCATGGATCAATATTGTCGCTTCTACTAAGAAGTTCATTGATGGGGACGCGAGAATTTAAGGCGGAAACAAAGATACCTCTAACGTCATCCTCAGGCGTTTTTCCCCTCTAATTTCTTTGACTGAGCTTCTCACTAACCATCAGAAACACGTACATGTACATAGAAACTATTAATAAGTGTGACGTCATGCTAGGGTGAGTGGACACTGCGAGGGCTGAAGAATGAGGCAGACGCAGCTGCAACTGCCATTTTAAATAATGAACACCCTTTTTTCCTATCCTCCCTACCGCCCAGTAGTAGTAATAAAAAGAATTGAGGAGTAGGAGGAGGAAGAGGGTGGTGAATAAAAAGATTCCGTGCTGGACAAGCGGACGAGTGACTCTGATGGACACAGCGCCTTGTAGTGTTCGAGTTGTAAAGCTATCAAAACTCTACAACAGAATACAATATAAATGTGTAGACTTTGGTGTTTTCCTTAATAGAAGGCCTTGATTAATCGTGAGTTTGGGTTATTTCAAACACACCGGGTCATTTGATTTATTGATATAGGTATTACTAAACCGGAAGTTCTTAGAAGTAAATCATCTTGAGGGACATTAGTGATATCACTCTAGAAGAGACTTCCATATCTTATCTATAGGACCGCCAACCTTTTTCAAATAGGTTTTACGTTCTCTATCAATTATTATGTACAGATAGAGAAGGTATTGTATTCCATCCAAAAATTCAATACCGAGATTTCACTGCAAATACATATTTTGAAGATCCCTGAATAAAAAAACTTTTAGAAAAAAGGTCGTGTGTGTGTGTGAGGAGAGCATATCTATGAAAGGTCGCTTAAATACCATTCTAGGTGTTTAGATTTAGCATCTTCCAAAGACACCACATGGCCACACCCTAGAGGTATTTTAGATGTATTTGATTTCCTCAAAAATATCTAACGATATTTATTAAAATACTTATATTAAAGTTATTTACAATACAAATTTAATACCATATTTAATTTTCTCGAGTAGCCTCTGAAGATTTCTTTCTAAGACTTTTTTGTGGAGCTGCTCACTTTCGAGAAATTCATTGTTGTTGGTTTCAATTTAAATTACTTCTACTTTTTTCAAGCGGAAATTCGTCATTCCTGTTTCTTTGTTTTACTCTTGCCCATGCTGAGAGAACCTAGTGTTAATCATATAGAAACCATCTTTTAAAATATTTGACTATCGCTTTGCCTTAGTGTCTTCACTTTTTTCCTTCCTACTTATAAGGAAGTAAATAATAAGACAATTTCTGCTAATTTTTACCTCGATTATAATTAAGTAAATAGAAGAATAATTTAACATTGCAATAAAAATGTAATATTTTAATCTTAGGTTTAGCAGTTTTATGAACTATATATATATATATATATATATATATATATATATATATATATATATATATATATATATATATATATCCTTGAGAAGTCAATTATGTCGATAAATATTGTGTTGGGAAAATGGAAAAAAAAAAAAAAATCAGAAACGTTACAAATCAACTCCACAGTTGAACCACATCAGTGCAAAGTACTATAACCCTCCAGTAGAGGCGTCTTTAGCACACAATAGGGTATCGTTGCTATTGTCGATAGAATGTAATCTTGCTATGGGTGAAGCGTTGTTCATAGTGGGATATCACCGAGTCTACTGTTTAATAGTTTAACCATCCACTGCACTCGCTTTTAGTTTCCGATACGCCGTTATTTGGGCACAAAATAAATTTGGTTGTCATTAAATTTGCGAAATAGACTGTCAAATAACAGACTGGTTCTGAAACAAAGCGTACCTCTAATATTGGGAAATGTATTTTGATTCCTGCTTTCTCTGCTACCCTTCATGTTGATTTTCCTAACAACGTTACCATCAGTTTCGCTGTATATCGCCTCGGTTCTGTGTTCTAGAGTAACATCACCAACTGGTCGTGTCCTTTGAGCAAAGCAGAGAGAGTAAATGGTCGTCTCCTTAGCGCGGTGTTAGCGCAGCTGCTTACCAAGCGGGAGACCTGGGTTCGATCCCCAGTACCGGCGTGGGGATTTTTCCCCCGCTGGGAGACCTGGCCCGGGCTGCACTCAGCCTCGTAAGGTCCCTGGGGGGCCAATTGAGGAGCTACTTGATGGAGAAGTAGCGGCTCCAGGTCATGAGGACCGCATTAACCGGCCGGGAAGGACCCGAGGCGCTGACCACGTCTCACCCTCAAATACTGCACCCCATCCATGACGTCTGTAGTGGACCGAGATGGGGGACGCAGCGGCCGGGCGGTAGGCCAAGATTCCCCGTGAGCTGTCGTGCCATGGAGTTAGTTAGAGAGAGTAAATTCGCTCGCTGCTCCAGCGAAATGGTTACTGTACGCTGTGTGACCACTGCGCGGAAAGCAAAACAAATCATTTTTCAGTGCTGAAGCAGTATGCACACCTATTGTGGTTTCATTCTTCTTCGTAGAAGAGATGCTTTCTTATGTCTGTTGCATTAGAATGAATACTCGAGTTATGAACATGTGTGTGTATAAGTATATATATATATATATATATAGTTCATAGGTTTTGTGGTAGTTGGTAGTAATTGGTGGTAATTGCAAAAAATGACAAGTTATTGTGGTATTAATATAACAAAACAATAATATTCTTTATGCCATTAAATCGCATTATGTTGCCTACAGTATGAGAATTGATTTATAATGTTATATTAATTTTTAAATTAATTTAATTTATAATTTATAACAATAAATATGAACGCAAACAATATATTATTGGTATCGACAATTTGAGAAAAATGTTCTTCACCTTGGTATCTATCCTACTCGTTTGCATGGTTGCGTAATGGCGCTGAAAATTAAATTTCATGAGCACAGAACTTGCCGCTAATTAAACACTCCGCCACTGTCTATAAATAAGAAATATTCCTCCTAGGCAGGCAAAAACGTAGAGGTCGATGGCTTGCATGTTGGATTGCTTTCTGTTCCCGACATTATAAATTGACATACGATACAAGGAAGAGGGACAATCACTACTGTTATGTGTTAACCCACTGCATGCACGGAGCAAGCCTACAATCATGCCTGTTCTAGAGCTAGTGAACCGGTATGCATCAAAAGCGCAATGCTATGCATGCCTCTTCTTTCCGGGGTTAATTTTAATACAATATTTTTTAGCACATGGGAGCACACAGAATGCCTGAAGGATACTTGTTGTTCTTTTTGTTATGTTGTTGGGTCTTTTGTTTTGTCGCCTCATTTGCATGAGTAATTGTTTCGTCGAACCGGATAGCAAGATGTTCACTGCAGAATGTTTCTTTCATCGTCATCAGTAATAGGGTCCATATAGCCGAAGGCTGCGTTAACCAAACTTTCCTTTTTCAGCTGACAAGGGAAGCACACACCTCTGCCAAACTCAAACTATAGCAGAAACTTTACATACCCATATGTATATTCGAGTAAAAAGGTAAAATATGGGCATTCTCTACAAGACACAAATGTAAAACAATGAAAACGCTGCGTATCCGAGTATAGTTGCATAAAAATAGCGTATATGCATGTTGGGAAGTCTGTTGTGCCGTATCGGAATATCAAAAGCAATCTCCACTTTTTTGCGATTCCGACAAAAACAACGGTTCACAAGCACGCCTGTGTAGTGTAGAGGTTGCGCGTCTGGCTCACATTCAAGAGGTTCCAAGTTCCAATCTCGGCTAGAGTGAGTTACCTGAATAAGATTTTTCTGGGGTTTTCCCTTATCTACAAGCTCTATGGACCCCGGGGCTCATTTGAGCATAATTTCACTCCTATCACTCATCATCCGATATGACCTACCAGGTAAAAGGACGCTAAACTAAAAATCTTGTGCATTCCATTCCAATGGCTTTCTCTGCAACAAATTATCGTTAAAAAGCTTATTCTTTCTTCTATCTACATCATTCTTATCATGATAAATATTATCAGAAATAATCCTTATTACTTGGACAAATGTCTAATGTGTCTCATTCATATAATGTCCTCTAGCTGTACGACAAACAAGCCTTTTATTCAAAATATTAACTTATCTACATCATGCTAATCAAGATAAACATAAGCAGAATTAGTCTTATAAATAGCTTCCTTGTAGCTAGAAGGGAAATAAGAAAATGTAAAAGCCGGTCACTATGTGAAACAATTGATACTCCAATCCCTTTTCTTGTCAGGAGTAAACAAAATGAAACGAGAAGAAAGATGTCTTCCCGTTTGAGAAAGGTTTAAGTGGCTAAAATTGAAACCAATGATCCGGAATATCTCGAAAACGGTAAACTACAAAAGAAGTATATGACCTACATTGTGTGTTTTATAAGATCTGCAATTTTTGTGCAATAAGTTTTTTTATATCTCTTATGCTTTGTCAGTTACACAAAAGTCCTCCAGAATGAATAGGTCTTCAGAAGCTATTCCCAGAAAATTCAAGATATACATTTCGTTAGTCATAAAATATCTTAAACATAAAGTAGCTATTTTAATCAAAATCGTTAGAGCAATTTTTGAGAAAATCAAAATATTCGAAAAATGTTCATGTAAAGGGTAGTTGAGGATAGGAGAATTTTCTTGAAAATCTTTGTGTCGCATCCTTGGAAGATACAGAACTTGAATATCTAGTTTGGTGTTTAACGGATTTTTGTTTTTGAGCTATGCTGCCCACAGACACACATGCGGGTATTTATCTAATTTTTTTTATTCATGGGGTCTGATAATATGTATTTGCAGAGAAATCTCGGTTTTGAATTTTTGGGTGTAATACAATACCTTCTCTAATCACCATGTACATAGTACGTGTAGAAAAAATAAAAAATTGGTTCACACAAGTTTGGAAACATTGCAGAATTTAGTTGTTTTGCTCTTTAAAGTTGACGAAGAAATTACTTATATTTACGATTAGTCAAAGAACAAATTATTACTACAGATGAGAACAGTGTTATCAATTCATTACAGTATTTTGAAACCTTGGTAATTACGTCGATGTGTACTTTGTTACCCTCTTTTTCCTTTATTCGCGGACTGGGACTCTCCAGAGTAGACGGGCTCTAGATCTTAGAGAGTACAAAGTTTGGGTGATCAGCTCGATGCCTGGTATGAGAGTGAGGAATATGATATGAAATGACAATAAAATGAATGAAAGAAAAGAGTATGGCTGCAATGAATATAGCAGGAAAAGAGATCAGGAGAAAGCCCGTCAAGAATGCCGCTTTGTCCACCACAAGTCACCTGTGGATTGAATTGGATTAAAATAAAGATGGAATAGCTATTTATGCCCTAGCACTGAGATCAAAGATATGCTGTATTATTTCCTTCTTTTTATTTTACTGAAATAGAAAAGTATGTTAAAAAGATTGTTGACTAAATTTTCCTTTTTGAGATATCTTGATCCAGTCATTCCCAGTAGTGTATAAATTTATCTGGCTAATGCTTTATAATCGAAGATAATGTGAGAGGCAGTTTCTTCCTCCTCGCTATATGATCTACAGATTGGGGTTTCTTTATGTGTGGATGCTTAGCCTATAACTGTGAAATAGGATTTCTCTGGTAAAAGAAAAGGTGGGTTTTAACAACATTCTCTTGCTCTGTCTATGTCCTTCCACTTGTGCCCATTGTTGCCGGTGGTTACCATCCATTCGTTAATGGTTCTTTTTACAGAGGATAAGGACATTCTTAGTACGGTTCAGGTCCAATAAATTCTTTCTAAGGCATCGGATTTTTCAGAGCCTATGATCCCTTTATGACCTGGCACCCAACGTTACCTTGTTGTGGCTTGTCAGTTTTACAAGGTTTTGTAGGCAATTCCAGACCAGTTTGGATGCTTTCTGGTTACCTGCAGTTGCTTTGAGAGCAGCCTGGCTGTCAGAGAAAATCCTAATGGTGCTGTTACAAGTCCCCTGTACTTTGTTACTGAAGTATTCATTTACAAGCACTTGCTCTAAGCAAAAACATGTTCCGTAAATTTTCAATTTGGGATAAATAACTGGTGTTAAAGTTTACGATAGATTGTACTTTAAATGCGTGTGTTTATGTATGCTACCATTTCACTTAAGAATGATTCACTGACACAAAGAAAAAGTTATGTCAGCACTAATATATTGTACAGCTGCTTGCTTACTTTCACAATTATTTGCAAAATTTGGCCAGAATTAATATTAAGAAGTTGCAATTATATCGCTCTTTGAATGTGTTATTTATGTACGCATCTAGGTGTTTTACCTTGTCTACAAAGTACTATCTACGTATTTAGATAGTATATTTAGAGTAAGTATTGCATTCCATCCAAAAATCATATTCCGAGATTTCATCGTAAATACATGTTTTGAGGACTCCTGAATCCAAAAAATAGAAAAAGGTCGGCGTACATATGTGTGTGTGGACAACATAACTCAAAAATAAAAATACCAAACTTGGTATTTAAATTTAGTATCTTCCAAGAATACGACACAAAGAGTTTCAAAAATTGAAGATCTTTCGAAAAATGTATTTGATTTTCTTAAATCAAACTAACGATCAAACAATTTTGATTAAAATACCGTATACCAAAGTTATTTATATGACAAATAAAACGTATATATTGAACATATTACGAATACTCTCTGAAGTCCTCGGAAGTCATTCTGAATAATTTTTGCATATCTGGTAAACTATAAGAGATATAAAAACTTACGACACAAAAAAATGTTGATCTCGTTAAAACAAACAATTTATGTCATACACATTTTTTTGTAGAGTTAACCATGTTCGAGATATTCCTCGTTATAGGTTTTAAAATGATCAGTAAGATATTCCTCGTTGTAGGTTTTAAAATTCCAGTACTTAAATTGGAAATAATTTGTTATTCACTTTTTTCATCATGCTATGCAATGTTTTGGGAATTTTAACTACATAACATAGCAACCGGCTTTTAAAAGATTTGACTATCGCTTTAGCTTAACGCCTTCCTTGTTTCCCTTATACTTAGCAGGAACTAAGTAATACAACCTTTTCTGCTAATGTTTATCTCGATTATCACGAAGTACAGAGAAGAATAAGCTTATGTAAAAAAATTTGTTGCACAACAGGTAGAGAAAATCATATGTTTATTTTGTAATTCCGGCTTTTCCTAATTTTCGTGATTTTTTTTATTTTCCAAAATAGTTCAGAACGTATAGCAAGCACAGAGAAGAGATGTAAATTTGTAAAGTAGCAGACCACCTAGCATGCTTAAATTTGTATTACAACTAAGGGGCAAAAATAATGTTTTACTAGTTTTGAAACCATCACACGAACATGTACGTTGCATAGAGAGGGAAGTAGAGGAAGTAAAATGAGAAATAAGAAGAGAGAAAGGAGTAGCCTCAACAGTTAACGCAATGACGCGAGCAGAGCTGCAGGTTCCGCTAGTTCTTGAAACAATCGCCGAGGCCCTAGATGACGCCATCCTCGGAAATGCTGATGGTAGTGAAGATTATAGTCGCCTATGCGTCATCCATCCACGTGCAATCCTCGCCCAGTTTGCATACGTGATGTCCGTAGCATCCCTCCCTCCTCTTTCACCCCTTTCGACCGTTGAGCTCTGGGTTCCAATCCCGGCGTGGGTTAGGGTATCCTCTTATTTGTGTTCGAGGGGGAGGGGCGAATAATGCGGAGGGTAATCACCCCAAGGGATGCAGCGTTGCATCATCCTGTTAGCATCCTTTGCAGCATCATGCGTTGTTGCTAAAACGCTCATAATATTCGTAATCTTGAAATTAAAACCCATATGAGACCATCGCTTGCTATAAATAAGTAAAGAATCGAATTAGTCTTTCAGAATCCATCTAGCTGCGAAATTAACTAAGGGAAGCCCATAGGAAACTCTTACGTCATAGTTAACAATGCTCTATATCTTGCTGTACGTTTCTATAGATCTATTTTGCCGAGTTCTACTCATACAATTTAACCCTGGAAGAAATCTACAATATAAATTTTAAAACTAAACTTGTTCTTGTTATAATGAAGTGCTCACTCTTATTACACAGGCACCACTGGTTGGTAATGCATGAGATCAAATTATGAATTTTAGGGAGTTTAAAGTATTTCCCCGCATTTGTCAATTTTGAGAACTGAGACAAACCTGTAAAAAGCCCACCATGATAGTCTAAAATTATATCCTATAGTATACAGCTGGAAACAAATAGTCCAAATATTAAGTTTTAGGAAAACGTTTCCTACATAGCCGAAAATAGTAAAGAAAGCTCTAAATGTAAAAAGGTGCATCTTATAGTATTCTTAAAGAAGTAACGAAGAGATTTAGGAAGTGCTTTGTATAGAATGTGCCACTGTATAGTGCGGAAACCTATTTCGTGACGATGAATATTCATATTTTGAAATGTGAATGTGGAACGAATAATTAATGTAAAAAGGACGAAGATGACTAATAGAGTGAAACAAGAATAATACTGAAAAGTATCAAGCAGATAATTTATATAATATAAGAAACTGCTTACTAAGCGACACATGGAGGGAATAGTGAATGGGAAAAGGATAATGGAGAGTACAGGAAGGCAGATGTTAGAAAATATTTATACGTGAAAATCAAGAGAGAGAAAAAAATAAGAAAAACGCTGGAGTTTCTTGGGTAAAAAGAAACAGCTGCAACTGATGACTTTTGTGTTAATTTTTTTAGCAGCAGCACGCATTAGAAGTGTCACAATTGCAAGAAGAAGTTAAACACATCCTGTCAATAATTGAACTTCTCTTCATCCCTCTTCTGTCTACATTATTTCTTTATAGGTTTTCCGAGCAATTCTTCTTACTTTTTTTTTAAACAGCCCATACGCAAAGCATTTATTTAAAATGCAATCAAAGATTCGTTTAAAATGCGCCGAGGCAGTGTATTTTTAATTTGAAAATTTCATCCACAGATGTCGAGCTTTTCAATATAAAAATAACTCAATTAAATTGCGTGCAAGTTTAATAAAGAATCGCCCAGCCCACATCGGCAGGAGGTTATTGCGTCTGAGTTCTACCCCCCCCCCCAACCCAAACCTACGCTGGAGACTACTTGTTTCTTTGCAGCTAAAATCGATTGCTTGATGGATGCAGTCATTATTCATTTGTTCGGTTTTTAAATCGCTTTTAAATGACATACGCACTTAGTTCATTTTAATGAAAAAGTTGGCCTTGTAAACTTACTCTGAAATATTTTTGTACAAATTTCGTGTATTTTAAGAGGTGGAAAGAATGAAGGAAGAACCAGTATTCGAACTTTAGATATTTCTGGCTGTTTTTGTAGAGCCCTTAGTTTGATTATATCTGTTGTTATTATTCTAAGTACTCCTGCTTTTTCAATTATATGCTACAGTTTTATTGTCTTTATTTAATGTTCTTAACCTGGTAGGTCGTATCAAATGATGAACGAAATGATGCTCAAATGAGCCTGGGGCCATATATCTAAAAGGTTTTCCAAGTTTGTCTTCTCAGGATAAGGTAAAATCCTGAGAAAAAAAAATCCTTATCTGGAGAACTTGAAATAGCCCCGTTGAGTTCTACAACTCTTTAATACACCAAGGAAATTTGCATGCATCAAATAGGAACCGTCAGGCCACCTGGCATGTTCTTTAAACCTCTTGCAAATACAAGAAAGTAGTGTTATTTACAATATCTGATTGGAATTACACCTTCTGTCACCATATTCCTGCATATGAATCTTAATATATGTTTTTATTATTATAATTACATCAAATATGTTTAGACTAAAAGTTGTAATATTCAGCGAGAAAAATAATATAACCTCTTTTTTGAAAGTAGACTTGTTTTTAGTTTAAAATGGAGTCTCGAAGCTATTAGTGATCCGAAATACAACAATTCAAGGCAAAGTTTGGAACTTAAAAGGACCATCACCAGATGGTCTAATCGTTTAAGCTACTGTCTCCTCTAGGCTGGAAAACTTAAAAGTTCTGAGAGCTCAAGTCTATTAATATATTAGATCTGTGCTTATAACTTAACCTACATGATCATTTTGATATGGCCCAATATTTGTTATACATGTTAAGACTTCGAGGTAATGTACACCTCATGTCTCTGAAAGAACACTTTCCTCTGTCATTGATGGAAATTAAACTCAACTTTGTGTCGCCCATATAAGGATGGTTCTTGATTTTATAGAACTGCAATCTTAATAACATACCCCGCCTCCTTTAATGCTTTACCTTATGTGCAGGAAGAAAAAAAAAAGATCTAGTAGGTCACGCCCTCTGCTTGTAATTATTGGTTCTCGTTTTCTTTCTTCTCTGTACTGTTTTTGCAGCTTCCTCAGTGTATGCATCTTTTACAAAATAAACAACCAACATTTTGATCTACCTCTGAAAAGTACATCAAATAAAATTGTCATATTACTTTTTGGAAATGAAGCCACACTTTTCAGAAATAAATTATTATAGTTTTAAAAATCAAGAGTTCAGGAGGGTACATAATGTAATAGTTTTTACAATATTCAGGGTTAGTATAAAAATTATGATATTATAGATCAATTTATATATTCATTTAGTGTAAAACTTGAACTTTTAATGCGAATGATTTTTAAAAATGCGTCACGCGGCTCATTTTATTAGAGAAATGAATTTAGACAGTAAAAATTAATGTTGAAATAACCACGCAAGCTAGAATTTTGATACATAGCAACAATAATATTGCTGTTGTATTATATTATTGGTATAGGAATATAATCTAATAACCTTTCTATGAATGCTTGAGTTTCTAATTAGTTATTTTATATTATGTTTGTCCTCTATTTTCTTTATTCTTGTGTTTAATTTTATGAATATTAATACCTTGAAGTTAAAACAAGCAATGCTTTGTGTTCCAGGAGAGCGACCGTACAAATGTCACCTGCCGGAATGTGGAAGAGCGTTCATCCAACTCAGCAATCTTCAGCAACACCTCAGAAATCACGACGCTCAAGTGGAACGCGCCAAGAATCGCCCTTTTCATTGCAACATCTGCGGAAAAGGATTCGCTACCGAGTCCAGCCTTAGGACTCACACGTCCAAGGTAAGGACAGTAAGTCAATTTCAATTCTTACATAAATTCAATCTCAGAAACAAGCCATTTCCAACTTGACGACACAGTCGTGTCAACAGCAAGTTCAAAAACATCCTGCGCTGAGGGATGCCAACAGAAGTAGCTGCTTTTGTTTACATTGCTTCATCTGCCAAAATGAATATTTAAAGCGTTAAAGTTATCACTTCCTAATGATGGGCAGTTGTTCAGCACAACGTGTCATGAACCCAGACCAAATACTCGCATCAAGTTCTCTGTAGATGAAAGATGTTTTCCTTCCACACTTAACGCTGCAGAAGAATCCTTGTTGAATTACCTGAGTGGGTTCAGATATTTGCTGATTTAATTCTTCAGCATATCTCCAAGTGTGGGAATGGCTTTAATTTTCAATGGTGGAAGTTGAAGAGAAATACATTCTAATTATCAGCTGTTTATTCTAAGGCTGGTCTCAGAAGGTGTTTCTCACATAACCGTAAGTATAAGCAATATTTGTTGCCGAAGGCTTCAATGACTTTGTGTTCATCACCCAGCATAGTAGTTAGCGGAACATGCTCGAAGGTTCGGGTGGAAAAGTACGTTCCATAAAATTAATTCTTCATTAATTATACTTCATAGTTTTTCTTGTAAAAATATATTTACAATTCGATATCTGGAGACTATTTTTTTTTTCAAAAGTTGCACTAAGAAATTCATATCAGGTGTTTTCTGTAACCACAATGGCAATTTAACTTAGTACTCAAAATATTTTTCATAAAAGTGAAAGTAGTAATCTGATTTTCAAAGTCATTACTCTTGAAACTTAAGAGGGCCAGGTCCTGGAGAGCGAGAGCCTTTAAATCACAAAGCAGGAAAAAATAAAAATGTTTGAACGTCTACCCAATGCATACATAGAATATGCATACATGCAAAGTAAGAAGTGAATTTGAAGATTTTAATGGACAGTGAATTCATAGGAGAAACTTCGAGACTTTTGACCTTGGTAAAAATCGACAATAGAAAGACATAAAATACTCAATCATTAGTAGTCGCTCCCAACCGTTAGAAAAGCAAGAATAAATCTTCATTCAAAGGAATGTAATCAATTACTTGAAAATGTTTTATCTTTAATATAAATTAAGAAATATTTATTTTATAGTATCGGACTGGAACCTTTGCACTTGGAGAATTCAAATTGTGTCCACGAAATACAATTTTATTAATCAAATTCGGCATTGCTTAAAACTTTGAGTAAGGTAACTACATGATAAGACTTGTAATGGAAGCATTTTATTAAATTAATAAATGAATAACTGTGGTATTGGGATTTGGTTTACCTAAAGCTCAACTATATCGAAATTATGACAAGTCCTTTTAGTTGGAGTGAACGCATTAAAGGTTTCATTTTCCAATTCTCACAGATGTAATAATTATGTGCATACAAAATGGAAGATTTTGGGAAATCGTAATTTGCTTAAAAACTTCCACAGCTTTTGTGTGGAACGTAGACACTGTTGGTCGTACATACATGCATACATCTATCGGGCTGAATATTATAGCACACAAAACGGAAGCCATAGTGGTGCCAGGAAGGACAAATGATAGCATCAGTGTTCGATGCTGTACGCAGTTGAGGTTTCGATTTGCAATGACGATTGGTACGAACAGAGAGAGAGAGAGAGAGAGAGAGAGAGAGGTAAAAAATTAAAAAGCACCCTCCGTCCCCTACCATCACACCCGAAACATTGATCGGCCTGGTATCGAACACGGGACACACAGAGGGCAGCACTGCTGCAGTGTCACCAGCGTTAGCCTGGAGCTATTCGGAAACAAATTATTGTGCGATAATCCTAAATTCTAAAGAGCAGGAAGGGTTACTTTTTAAGAAAAATACAAGTACCCAAAAAAAGTCAAAACTTGAGAGTAATTTAGTATGAAGGATTTAAACTCGTAATACATTTAAAAAGAAGTTATATGCTTTTATTTCTCTTTGTATATCTCTTACCCATAGCGAGCAGAGCAGAGGGAGTATTATATTCCAACCAAAAATTGAAGCCAAGATTTCACCAGAAACGCAACATATAGGCTATGAGGCTGCCCGAAAAAAAAATAACATTTTGGGGAAGAGGTCCTTTTGTGTGTTTGAATGAGTCTATAAACATCATGCAGGGACGTAAAGTCTGTTAAATATTGTTTTAGTATTTAAGTTCAACAACTTCAAAGGTTGCAACACGAAGATTTTCAAGAAAATCCTCCACCCCAAACTACGCTTTATATGGACAATGCATTATTTTGCTTACGATGTTCATAAAAATATCATATGTTCAGAATATTTGCAAAAATAAATAAACAAAGTATATATGAATATTTTTAAAAAAAAAATCTGTGAAGTTTTCTTCATTCAGGATGGCTTTAGTGTAACTAGTAAACCGTAAGAGATAGACAAAATCTTATTGAAAACACAAAATTCACGTGAAATAATAATTGTATTGTGTTAATCATTTCTGATATATTCTTGAATATTGATTTGAATTTTTAAATACTTATCTTTTCAAATTTTCTATTCTATTTATTTTCTCGTGCTCATGCAAGAATGATGGAATTTCACGACGATCTGTTTTTTCTTTTTTTTTTTTTTAAATCTGGCTATCGCTTTAGCCTTCTGTATCATTCTTATATCTACAATGAAATGTGTATATTTGTAACGAAAGATTATCTCTATAATCAGAATAAGATTTTAAAGAATGGTTTGTAGAAAAGTTAGCAGAGGAAGTCGATGGATCAAATATGACATGTTTTTCTGTTCTGGTATATTGACTTTATTTTCCTCACAAACTATATAATACAATAAGTTTGTAATTCCATAAAGAAAAGAGCTGGAAGATCTCGTTAAACAATAAAATTAAATGCAGTGTCATAAAAGAATGTTTAAAAATTAAATATTAGAATATTTAGACTTGCCCTAAATAGATAATTCAAACACTTAATGGAACATCTGAAAACACTGTTTTCAAAGAGCTGAAAATACAAAGTACCAATTTTCAGGTGACATTGATTTCGGTGAGCTAAACGTCAGACCAATCCGAGAATACAAATTTGCAAGAAACGAACTACTGGGATTAAAACAAATGACGGAAACTTGTATATTTTTCTTGATTTTACTTTTGCGTTTTCGGGCTGTAAGAATAACTATGCACACGTCCATCGCTAGAATCAAAAATATTTACTTGGTGTCGACAAATAAACTTAAGACCTAATTTTATCTTTTTAACGATTTTTCACGCCGCTTGCAGAGAAAAATGTATATATAAACCAGTCAGTTTATTGCAGGATCTGGCGAGGGTAATTAAAAAAATAGACTTGCCGTACCCAAGTTTTAACATCTGCCTGCGTGTTGAAACTTCTCTTTAGAAGTTAGTATTCCTTAGAAATTGTGATATTTTGCTGGAAATAAATACTTTACGCTCTAAATTTAACAAATCATCAAACCTCACCATCTATAGATTTTTAGCGCTCAAAATAAATGTAACAGATCATCAAACTGTATAAAAACATCAGTTTTAGAAATGTAAAAGAATTGGATGAAATTGCTTACTCGAAAATTATAGTTTTGAACTTAAAACTCTTTCCTCCCACACCAATGAGATTATGGTTATAATCTATATTAAAAGTATAGTAGATCCTTTTAAGCTTTGCTATGAATTTGAGTACCAATAATTGTTTGAAGAATTGATGATGATGTTACTTTAAATACAGAACATGATACAGTTTCATTTCATTTCACTGCATGTCCTAGAAAAGAAATATTAGGAATTTGAGACAGAGCCTGAGCTATTCAAATGATTAAGAGAGAATGGATTGAATGATAGAATATAAATAATTAGAGGTTTACAAATTCTTATTGTTGGAAAACATATTAGAATGAAAGAATGGGGAGATCATTGGATCTTTTAATATTTAAAATGGTAATTATTAAAAAAAAATAAAAAATAAATAAATACCTCGTTTTACTTTCTCTACAAAGCACATGGAACATAAGTAGAGAAGATAGTGCACTCCACCAGAAATTCGATAGGAGATTTCACCGGAAATACACGTTTTAGGGTCCCCTGTATCCAAAAAGAAAAACATTTTAAGAAAAAGGTCCCTGTGTGTGTGTGTGTGTGTGTCTGTGAGCACGATAACTAAAAAAAAAAAAGGTCGGTAAAGTACCAAACTTGGTATTTAAGTTTAGTTTCTTCCAAGTATGCGAGACGAAGATTTTGAAAAAAAAATCACATCCAAAAATACCCTTTACGTAGAAAAAATTTCGAAAATTTTGGTTTTCTCAAAAATGGCTCTAATGGTTTTGATTAAAATACTGTATATTAATGATGTTTACAGGACAAATAAAATTTATATCTTGAATTTTCTGGGAATAGCCTCTGAAAACCTCTCTATTCTGGATTAATTTTGCTGAACTTTGCATAACCGGTAAACCGTAAGAAATAGGCAAAAGTTTACTGAACAAGAAATGCAGATCTCGTTAAAACACATAATTTATCTCATATATGGAGTTGACGATTTCCGAGATTTTTCTTGTTATTGATTTCAGGTTTTAAATCTCATGCGGGAACTTCCATATGAGAAATATGAGCTTTTAATAGATTTGACTATCGCTTTAGCCTAGTGCATTCCTCATTTCCTTTCCACTTAGAAGGAAACAAGTAATAAAGACAATTTCTACTATTGTTTATCTCGATTAGCACTGAGATAGAAGAAAAAGCGTTTAAGAATAATTTGTTACAGGTTTATAGAGAAAGTCATATGAATGGGACACAGCATTTTTTTTTTTATTTTGAAGTTAACATAACATTGAAAGCGATGATGATTTAGAATTAAATTAGTGTGATTTGTTCTGTAGATATACAATCAACGTTTATCCTTGTAACTCTAGTCGTTTTTCCAAGGTTTATGGCACAGTTTCGAGAGGATCCTATACCCTCAACCCCTTCTTTTCAAGGTAACAACATTTGGAGAACGAAGGGACAGTTCGGAAAATTACCAAGAAAGAGAGAGGTGAGGTGAGGAGATGAGTTCGTCACGGTCATTTGTATGGCACAGCGGAAGTATTGTAAACACTCCAGGTTTATTAGGGACAAAGACCATGATGAGTCTACTCGTGGGAAAAAAGACCATCACTGCAACGAAAGATTCACTTTCCTTCTACATCCGGGGGTTGTGACAGCTGAGATCTAACTCCGTGCTTGCCAGAAGGTGCCGAGCATTATCGGTGCAATTAATACATTCATTTACAAAACCGAATAGGCGAGAGGGCATAGCAGCATCAAACGGAGGTTTTAGTAAACGCTCTGTAACAGTCACCTGTTGAGATGTACGTATGAGGGACCTTCAATAATTCCTTAGAACAAGATACAGAAATAAATTAATTTTGTTAGGTACATTTCTTCAACATAATCTCTTTTCAGCTCAATACACTCTTCCCAACGGTTTTAAGACTTCCAAAAAGTAGGATTTCGGAAGGTCGTTAGAATAGATATCTGTTTGGGAGATAAACTCTTCGTTAGACGTGAATCATTTTTCGTTAAGTCACTTTTTCAAGTTTTGAAATAAAAAAAAAGGCCCAAATCTGTTGAGCACGACCGATGTAGTAATTTGAACCTTAATTATACATTTTTCACCATCGAAACTGCTCAAGTGTATACATCCTTGCATTGTCTTGATGGAAGAGAACCCTTTTCTTTGAGAGAAGAGGGTGTTTTTTTTCTTGATTTCTCCGTTCAACCGGTGCAATAACGATGTATAATACTCTCCATTTATCGTTCTTCCTTTCTGCAAATAATCAAGATAGTTGATTCCCTGTACATTTCAAAACACCGTAGTCATAATCTTGTTTGCACCTTTGTCTTCTTGAGCTGGTTCGCCTTTAAAACCCCACTGGAAAGACCGTGCACATAGAATGCCAGGTAGATAAATAACAAAAACAGTCATGAACTACAGCCCAATAGGAAAGTCAATAATTAATAAGGCTAGTAAAATGATGGCCAGAACAATTTGATGGGGACGGAACAGATCATAGGATCTAAGTCTTGAAGAAGAAGAAGAAGAAGAAGAAGAAGAAGCAAAGAAGAAGATGAAGAAGTAGTAGTATTGAGAAATTCAAACCAATTATGACGTTTTGTATATTTTTTTATTCATGGACGCTCTTTAACTGCCGTTCTCAGCGTCCATTCTACACTGGACGTGAAAGACCGTTTAATTTTGTTCAGAGGATGATGGACTTTGAGGAAAACATCCTTAGCATGGCTTCCTTCGGAGGAGAAGTCAGCCGTTGATCCCGTGTTACTTTTATTTGCACGGAAAAGTACCCCATACCTTGAAAGAGGTCACTGAGCCAAATTCCATTATTTTCACCTCCGTAAGTTTCTCTGTGGGCGATGAATTGATTCCATGTGGCGAAGTCGCAAACTATAACTTCCACTCAATCAGGAAAACATATTTAGGTGTCCCAATACACGTCATAGCGTGACTGAATATGAATTGAAATTGAAGCCTAATGTGAATAGAACATATACTTTTTGTATGACTACGTTAATGTAAAACATATTTTTGAAAGATGTTTGATTAAAGAGAGGCATATCCATGAATCACGTAAGGTTTTATTTGTATGTTTTTATTTATCCTTGATATAAAGAACAATGTAGTCACAAAAAGGAGTGTCCTAAAATAATAACATTCGTCATGCCGAATCCCTCTTTTCATCAATCCCATTAAAAAGCTACATTTTTTGACATTTTCATAGGTTTCTGTTTTAATTAATCTCTTCTTTTACTCCCACATGTCTTGGCATTATAAACATTCTGTACTGCCCTTTTTGATACAAACAGTCATGAGAAAACGAACCAGTTCCGGATGCGGAAGAAGACAAACGTGAAGCAGTGTGGGCGTAAGGAAAAGGCTCAACCCATCCGATTTTTGTTCTTCTTAACAATTACATACGGAACGATGATGACCCTTTGGGGGCATTTTTCTCCAGCGAACATCTGCTCTTTTTCTCATTGTTCTTATCCTCTTCTGTTCTACATGTAGGCACGACCAACCTTGAAACCACAAGAAGGTCGACAACATCTCGAGAGATCGAAAGAGTCGATAGAAGCAACTGCTTTCCAGAAGGATAATGTACATCTACTGCAAAATTGCCTCATAAACCATAGATATCCTCCTCCAAAGAAATTGGCTAATAGTGAGTGTTGGGGCTTCCTGAAATTAAAAAACCCCTTCCGAATGTAAGAGCCTTCTTTTCGTTTTAGAGAGAAAACAGGCAAAGGGAGAACTAATATATAACAGCCGCACCAACTACCTGCACCATTTTATCTAATCTTTTTCAACCCCTTCTTGTTCACGATGTAAGAATTGAGGGCGATAAAGATTACATTAATATACAGAACAGAATTTTACGAGAGCTCCTTCAAGAAAAACTACCTTGCTGGTTAAAAAGTACAAATAAACCTGCTGGTGCTACATAAAAAGAAGAGAGTAATGAAAGGTTAGATTTAAAAAAGGAGAAGAAATAAACCTCCAAATTTTGTGCATTTAATTACCCGCTTCTATATTCACAACCTCCTTCTGTCTTATCAACACCCATGTTAATGATTACGTAAATACACCCTAGTTTAGGGTAAAGCTGCCAGTAATGGTCAAACTGCCCGTTTTGCGAGAATATTGTTTCTTTTGGTGGCAGAAATTAAAAGGAAAAAATAGCCGGAAGCATAATTTAAATTAACTCTTCCCCAGACACTCTCATTTCACTATTTTCGTCTGGTCACATCAGTTTGCCTCTAGGAGTATTTAAAAAGTGTCCGAATAAGCATTATCATCGTTTGCATACGTTTTAAAGTTTATCGTTATGTACTCGTATAACTTTCGTTATTATAGTTATATTAAAAAAGTATTTAAAATAAACAAAGTTCTAATTTCCGTGGCCACGCTCACTAAAGTGTCTCGCTTTGGTGCTTTTTGGCGCAGGGGGTCGTGGGTTCGAGTCCCGCCTTGAGCCTGATTGTTTGTGTGTTTGTAAATGTGTATATGCGTATGTATTAGGAGCATAAACAGTAATAAAATAGAAAAACAAATGAAATTTTAGGAAATGAAAAAAGAAGAAAAGGAAAAAAAATACAGGCCGATAAAAACTGTCACTTTTCGTGTGCAATATCCATCACTATCCAAGATTCTAAACAGTGGCATATATCCATGGTGAATGACTTGAGGACTTCATTAACATAGTGATGTCCACAATACAGATGAAAATCTATTCCATATTTTCAGGATTATTAGCCTGATATATTTAGTATCTACGTGAAGAAGTTTGTGAAAGATAAGGAAGGAAGAATAATAGGAGGAAGAGGAAGTAATAAAACCATTTTATAAAGAGGAAAACAAGTTGACTGAAATTATTGGATTAGAAGGAATTGCCTTATATATGGTTGAATGGAAGTGACTCAAATTCGGGCAGAGCTTACAAATTCTATGTGAGATACATTATTATTATTATTATTATTATTATTATTATTATTATTATATTCGGAATCAATAAATTCTTGATGTGTAAACTAGCCGAGATATCTCAATTCCAACCTTTGTTTTAAATGTTAGTGGTTGCAAAGTGTACCTTGTGTACAATAATTTTGAAAATTAAGATATCCAGAATATACACAAATGTTTTAATGACCAAAAATTTGAAAAAATAAATAAATAGAGTTTTCCGATCACCAGCTGTAGATAAAGAACTTCAAAAAGAAGAGGAGAAAAATGTAAAACACAGTATCATTTTAGCAGGTCAAAATGTTTAGCAGAGTATGATAATGCGTTTTAAAAGCATTAAATGTGCATAATTGTAGTTAACTATGTGATTTTTATTAGAAGATAGTCATTAAAATATTCTACATGACAGTGTCTTGCATGCTACTCTCCAGTTGTATTTTGTCTTTTAGTACAATAAGAGACAACTACATTTAAATTGTTAAAACTGGGATCTAGCTATGAAAGTAAAATATTAAATATATACAAATTAATTATGCTTCTTCCATTATTTAAAATAACACTATGAAAATATTTTACTAAGTAACAATTTCACATATAAACTGAAATATAACTGTCTAGTTCTTTAGTAATATTTTCTAACTTTTAATGAAAATTTAAAGTTAATTTATCAAAAATATTGACGCGTAGAGCATTTGAAGAAATCAAAAATGCTGATAAGTCTTTTTAGGAAAACAGCACTTAATATTGCAGTGTACTCGTACGTTACACAGTTATGCTTAAGAGTGTTTAAATTCCCTCACAAAGCTTTAAATATTGCTGATATTCATAAATCAGAAACACCTAATGTTAGGTGTAAATACAACAAAGAAAGAAATAGCAAATTTTCACTTTTTCAAAGACTTGACCTAATTTTACAACTGCATTGTTTTAAAACTGAGAAAAAAGACAAGTAACTTTATTATATATTTAATAAGCTTGTATCTATGTCCATTTTGGATCCTAAATGCATAAGAATTCTTAATGTAAATGGGTTCATTAGAAGTAAAATCAGGTGTACTGTAATGCTTTTTTGTGAGCTGATTTTCTTGTCCTCTCTACGTTTCAAGAAACCTGCACAGATTCAACCCTTTTCTTCTATGATGTATATGTGTACTTTTACGTCAGGCAGAAACGGAAGAAAAATCCCTACCTTCAGTATTTATTACACGCATTATCTGATCCTTAATATGTTTCGGGGCCCTTGCTCCAAGATTTATAGCGCGGTAAGTCGGATGCACCATCTCCAGTTACAACTTAAACTCGGTTAACTTTATTCCGCTGCCTGTTTCTCACTTTTACACCGCATATCATGGTTTGTTGTTTCGACGTGTGCATTTTAAACCAATAGAACTGACATAAAAAATCTAATGTGTTACGTGCTTAAAAGATGTTACTATTTCTTGCGTAATGAAATAATATTAATTCTAAGCTTTAAGAAAATAAAAGATTTAAGTTCTGTAGCTCGTATGTACATGTATATAGTGGTTAGAGAAGGTACTGTATTCCACCCAAAAATTTCGTGCTGAGATCTTACTTGAATTACATATTTTGGGACCCCTGAATAAAAAAAACATTTTTAGAAACATGTCTATGTATGTGTGTGTCTGTGTGTGTTTGTGTTTGGTGTCTGTGGGCAGCATAGCTAAAAAAACAAATAGTCGGTTAAATACCAAACTTGGTATTTAGGTTTAGTATCTTTCTAACATATGACATGAAGATTTTCAAGAAAATCTCCTCCCCAGCTGACCTACACATGGAACATTTTTTTGAAAATGTTGATTTTCTCAAAAATGGCTCTTAAAGATTATTAAAATGTCAAACGTTTAAGATATCTTATGACCAATGAATTTTCTGGGAATAGCTTCTGAAGACCTCTTCATTCTGGAAGTTTTTGTATAACTTCTGTATAACTAGTAAACCGTAAGAGATAGAGTAAAACTTGCTACTCAAACAATGTTGGTCTCGTTAAAACACACAATTTATGTCCTGTATACTTTTCTGTAAAGTTAACCGTTCTCGAGATATTCCGAGTTACTGATTTCACTTAAAATTTTCTCAAACGGGAGAAATCTTTCTTTTAGTTCCTCATTTGTTTATTCCTATCAAACAGAGAACCTAGAACTTAGCAAACGGTTTTAAACGATTCGATATTGCTTTAGCCTAATGTATTCCCTTATTTCCCATTACTTTCAAGAAGGCAAGTAATAAGAGTAATTCTGGCAATGTTTACCTTGATTAGCATGACGTAGAACAAAATGAGAAAAATTTTATGGAACAGCTAGAGAAAGTCATGTGAGTGGAACACATTAGACTTTTTCCACTTGGCACACCTTAACTACCAATAAATATAGAGACTATAAATTGGCAGGCACATGCTTTATTAATAAGCAGGCAACTTTAAAATTTTTCTTGCAAATTTAGTTCCAACGGTTTTCCATACCCAAAATGCTCCACACAAAGCAATTTTATACTAATTTGTTTCAAAATTTGTATACTGCCTCTCAAAAGTAAATTAAAGGAAATGGCAATATACTTATTCGATATAAATCAGCAATTTTGAGATATACATTATTTAATTTTGAAAAATCAAGAGTTTTGTAGAATACGAAAAAAGTGATTGTTCTAGAATAATTAGAGTTAATAGTAAAAAAATACGATATGAATGATCTATTTCTAAACTCTTTTATTGAATACTTGAACATTTCATGTGATGTTTTTAAAACTGCATCAATGGCTTATAAAATGTATCTAAGCAATAACGAATTATTACTTAAATAACCATATAAGCTAGAAGATGTATACATAGCAAACATATCACTATTATTGATATAAATTTCAATAAGATATCTTAAACACTGAGGAGTTTACAAATGTCACAATACATTTACCTTAAGCCTACTGTATTCCCCCGGTAGATATTAGGACATATATAATTTCTTAAAATTTGAATTTGGTTAACGTGAATTAAATAGAAAAATAAGATTTTTTTAGAATAGTTTGTGAATGTAATACATAAGATACTTTTTTTTCCAAAAAAGTTCCTTTGTTTGTATAGCTAGGAGTTGACAAATTCCCGTATGAGAAAAGTGTAAGTATTTTAAAACTAAAACCAATAACAAGGAATATCTCAGAAACGGTCAACACCATGAAAAAAAATTGTGAAATTGTGCGTTTTAACGAGCTCTAATGTTTTGTTAAGTAATTTTTTGTCTATCGCTTACAATTTACTACTTATGCAAAATTCAGCAAAATTCATCCAGAACAAAGAGCTGTTCAGAGGCTATTCCCAGAAAATTCAATTATAAATTTTACTTGTCATGAAAATATCTTTAACATACGATATATGTTAACAGTGTTTTTTTTTTTTTTTATTCAGGGGGTCAAAACATATATCTCCGGTGAAATCTCAGTATCGCATTTTTGGGTGCAATACAATACCTTCTCTACACACTATGCGCATAGTACATGTAGAAAAATCCGATGTGCTCCATTCACATGACTTTCTCTACATCTGTACAACAAATTATTGTTAGAAAGCTTATGTTTCTATTTACTTCATGCTAATCAAGAAAAAAATAGCAGAAATAGTATTATTACTTACTTCCTTGTAACTAGAAGGGAAATAAGGGAGTACCATAGGTTAAAGTGATCGTCAAAAGCTGGTTGCTATGTGAATGAAGTTCCTTTGTTTGTATGGGCAGGAATTGAAAAATTCCTGTATGAGAAAAATACGTGTTTTTTATAGCTGAAACCAAAACAATAAATGTCTCAAAAACGATCAACTCCACGAAAAAACATAAATTGTGTGTTTTAAGTACTGTTACATTTTTTGTGTGGTAAGTTTTTGTCCATCTATTACGGTTTAGCAATTATGCAAAATTCCGTAAAATTCATCCAGAATAAGTTATCTTTAGAGAAATCAGAAAATCAGAAAATTCAAGATATACATTTTATTTGTCAGGTAAATATCTTTAATATATGAAGTTTCAATCAAAATCGTTAAGAGCCATTTTTGAGAAAATCGAAATTTTCGAAAAAAGTTCCATATAAAGGGTACTTTAGGTGGGAAGATTTTTCTCAAAAATTTTTTGTTGCATTCCTGGAAGATACTAAACTTAAATACCAAGTTTGGTATTTTACCGACTTTTCGTTTTTGAGTTATCGTGTTCACAGACACACAGAAATTGCTTTTTTTTTTATACAGGTGACCCTAAAGCGTATATTTCCGGTGAAATCTCGGTATCGAATTTTTGGGTGGAGTGCAATACCTTCTCTATACACTATGTACATAGTACGTGTAGAGAAAGTAAAAAGTTTGGCATTTAATGGACTTTTCGTTTTTGAGCTATGCTGCCCAGACATACACGCGCGTACACACATTTTTATAAAAATGCTTTTTCGGATTCAGGGAGTGTCAAAACTTATATTTCCGGTGAAATCCCGGTATCGAATTTTTGGGTGCAATACAATGCCTTCTCTATACACTATGTACATAATGTGTAGAGAAAGTAAAAATATGTACTTTAAAGTACGCTGCATATTTTGCACCAAATTCCAAACATCGTAAATTTTGACCAAAATTGCAGAAAAAAATGCACTTAATGTATCCCCTTAAACCGTTGTAGACCTGCAACTATTTCGTTAGCAGTGAATTGTCCTAGAAACCGTGGTGCCCTGGCATCCGACAGTAGCTTTCAGCGGAGGTCAGGTAGCTTTTGATGTTCCACCAGTATAGACCCATTCAGGTAAATTGAACACATCACTGCCAATGTTGACAACAAAACCAATATTACCTGACTAAGCAAAATAGTTGTTATTTACGACCGCTTTGTGTGTTTTTAAAATTATAGGTTGATGTTTCTACAGATAAATGGGATATTTAAGCGCTTCGTTCCTTTGTGGTTGCCTTTTCCCCCCTTTCGTTTGCTCCATGTTTTATCTACAAAAGAAATAAAATGAGTAAAAAATCGACCCAGGAAACAGCCAACATGCCTAAAAAATGAGAACTCTTGAAGATGCACTGGGTTTGATCCGGGGTAACAAATAAGTGGCCCCTAAACGGTTTTAAAATAAAGAGGTTTCCAGAGTATAATTTAAAGGAAGTCCTTCAACGTTAATGGTGCTCTGCGGTTTTTTCCCTTTTTTTTTTTTCTCTCCCCGCTTGCGCTCGCAAGGTGTGGGAAGAATCTGAAAATCGCCGGAGGAAAAAAGGGTTTAGAAAAAAATGTGGAAACGTTTTATGGTGCTGTTTCAAGTAAAAGATACCAGTAGCACTACGGAAGTTACAAATGTCAAGAGGTGGCTGTTTAAATGGTCACGGAATAAAATAAAAACCCAGTTAAGGCAGTAATTTGGTTTTAAGCACTATGCCACCCATCTAGGGATAATGAACTTGAGAAAGGAAACGGCTTCTAATGAATTTAATAATTTATTCGTAATTATTTTGTAACTTACCTATTAAGGTATTAATGATCCTTTAAAATGACCGTATTGATCAAAATATTGGGTTTTTCATTTTTTTTTCTGGTTCCTTGTTCTTTCTGCTGTACAAAGGTATGTAGTTTATATATCATATTTTGTTTTAATTTGCCATTATTTGCTATTTTCTAACTGGAAGCAATGAAGACTTCACCCGGAATCAAAACGTGTGTACCTCGTTTTCTCATTTATTGTTTTATGATTTTTTTTTTCAAAAAAGTATATAGATCCGCCACCGCATCTTAAATGGTTGTATCTTATATTTTAATTCCTACATCTCCTAAATGGAGCATACGATGTTTCCTTGATCGAGTTGAGCCTCTAATTTATGAGTTCCCCGCTATGCGCCATGGAGACCAGGGATCAGCTCGTCGCCCACAGATGTCGCTGTAGGATGAAATCTCAACTTGCGGACACTAAATGGCGAAATCTTGCCCTGAAACCGTATTTTTTACTTTGCTTCTGAAGGAATCATGCAAAGGATTTTTGCTCCGAAAAAAAATCCATCATACTCCGCCAGATTTGATCCTGCAATATTGGATTTTAGAGGCTAGAATGGTAACCACTACACTACGGAAGACGAATATCTGTTAAGTAATTAGAGGAAATTAAATACTCCATGTTTTGAAGCACAAAAACTACGGAATATAGCAAAAACGCATTAATGTGTACAAAAAATACAAATATATTGAAATAAATCACCCTTACCTACTGAAAGAAAAAATGAATGAATGAATGAATGAATGAAAAATTAATGAATGAATTCATTCATTCATTTTTTTCTTTCAGTAGGTAAGGGTGATTTATTTCAATATATTTGTATTTATTGTACACATTAATGCGTTTTTGCTTTTAAAGTGTACATTGCATACTTTGAGTTTCAGACTAATTTAGACACATTTACAAAAATTCATTAACAATTTAGAATTGTTTGAAAAAATCAATTATATGCATATACATTTAATGAAAAATGGGTATTTTATATTTTATTACCTTCCAATATTATGACATGTCCGCCTTGGTAGTGTAGTCTACCTCACATTAAAAAGGTCCCGAGTTCGTACCTCACTTAGGATGAGTTACCCGGGGTTTCCCCTTACCCTGAAAAGACAAATGCCGAGCAATTTTAAGCTCCATGAACCTCAAGATTATTTCAGCACCATTCATTTATCGTCCGATATCACAAGAAAACATTATAACATGGACTTATGTTTTTCTTTTTATCTACAGCTTACAAATCATGCGACACTTTCCAAATGATTGCGAATCAGGTGCATGGCTCAAACTGGCACGAGCAGTGAATTGGATCGTTTAACATTAAATTTCTTGCCCATTAAGTCAATACTCATAAATATTTCATATTATTTCCGTCAAAATAGTTGAACTGATATTTGATAAAATTAAAAAGTAACAAAAAGTTTATATTAAAAGATAGGAGATCTTTATTCAAAATCTCCGTCTAAGATGTTTTCAGAGTGTCTAAGTATAAAATTTGGCATTCACTATACTTTTTTTTTTTTTTTTTTACGTTGTTCAGAGGCAAACAGACAGAAAATATACACACGCACAAAACCAAATCACCGAACATATGGTAAAAAATTTGTGGGAGGGAATTGTAACCGCAAAACATATTTCTGGTGAAATATGTATAATGTTTTGGATGGAACTGAGTACCTCCCCTATATACTGTAGTTCGGCAGTACAGAAAGTAATAGCGATGTCTTAGTATCAAATACGGATTTTCTTAACTTTCATGCTGGGACTTTCTTTGTGGACACCCTGTACCTGCGGTCGGTGCGGTTCGGGAAAAAAAGAGACCTCAATTAAGAGGAAGGGGAAGGTCGAACGGTTAAGATGATGTTTCAACATGTGAGAAGCTGAGTGGATATCGCTTACCGTTGTTTACTCTCTGTCAGGTTCGTCTTCATTCTTCCGCCCTGTACCCTTTTCAGAAACGACAAAGTAGCTCGCATTCCACTTCCGCCCGCTCAACTGTAGATGAGCGTTCCGTTTCAGCGATAACTGTGGAAACGGATGACTTAGGGCTGAACTTCGTAACTGCCATGCCTATTCCTCAATACGATTTTCCGAAAATTTTGATATTTTTATTTGTAATATTTTAAATGTTGCCGTTGTTTCACATTTTTATTTAAAACCTTGGGTGAAAAAATCACATCCAAAATTTTGCAAAATTATTGTAATTATTGAAATTTGGAAAATATACCTACACAGATATAAGATAGCTTATTGAAATTTATACCAGTTATTATACGCAATAATAGTAATATTTTTGCCATGTATCTAATTATATAAATAGCAAAATGTTATTGTCTAAGTTCACGTTTTAACAAAAAATTACAGTTTTACTGTAAATGAACTTGCAAATAAAGCTACCATATTATAATTTACTCATTCTGATTGCAGAAGAATAACTTTCGTACTCCAGTAGCTTCAGTTAATTAGAAGTTAAAATGCACCAAGTGGAAAAAAGGCTTGTTTTCTTAAAATTTAGAATTCATGTCCATTTAGTATGAAAAAAATATGTTTTAATTTTTCACAATTTTTGGTTCACAGATTTATCAATTTAAGGGATATGTGGCTGAACTTTCTGTCACCTATTTCCCAATACAATTTTCCGAAGATAGTGGTTTTTATATTTTATCTGTAATATTTTAAACGATTAACATAGCGTGCATTTTTATTTAAAATCCTAAGTAATGTTACAAAAATAGTCACATTCAAAATTTTGCAAAATTATTTTAATCCAGAATTAATAGCTTTAAGGTGTTCTGCTATTCCTCTGCATTTATCTCAAAATAGCTGGGACAACAATATTGGTGGACCCTCCAGCATTACTAATAGTAGAGCTTTGTTTCTCTCCTTCCCGAATATCCTCCAGTTATAAAAAATGAAAAATAAATTAAAATCAGCTTTCCAACAATGTTATCTTCTTTTTACCTTTTGGCAAAACCACACCTTTGAGCATATATTTCTCCAACAACCAGCTGTTTTCTTTGGCGACAGCCGGTCCTACTTTTTTGGCTTTTTCCGCTCAATACCTCATACCTCTGGGCAAAATTCCACCATTTTTACGTCCGCAAGTCGTGATTTAATCCTGTGGTGCCATCTATGGGCAACAAACTGATGCCTCCTCGCCATGTGCACATAGTGGCGAAATATTACCTGATCAGAAAAACTTACTAGTACACATACCATCGAAAATCTGCACTAAGCATAAATACGTGTCGAAGTATTTTAAGCTCAAAACAAACAGTGTAAATTGAAAAAAAATGTTTAAATGGCAGTTGTAGCTTTTATTTCTTTCTTTTATAATTAAACAGTGACAACAGGAACGTTCCTCTGCCTAAATACAATAAAATTTACTCAAAGCGTGAGTTCTTTAATAGTGTCTTTTTAATGTCTATCGAGCAGCATATACATTGCTAGAACTCTGTGGGAAAGAAAAGTGATTTCTTCAACAACACCAACACTTTTGCTTTCAAAGAATTCACCACAAGAAATAAAAAAGAAAGATGACCATTTTTCTTCTCTTCTCCTCCCGAAACACCTCAAAGTAACCACATGTTTCCACACCCCTTTGGAAGGAAAAATATAACAAAAAATAGATATAATTATAGTCTAGACTTAACCCTTTGATATTGCTTTAGGGCTCCCATCTGGTCCGAAGAGATTTCTATAGAAGCTTCAATGGATAACTCTGCTGATGTGCGTGCAGAGAGAGAGAGAGAGCGAGAGAGAGAGAGAGGAAGGGGGAGACATTGTTATTAGGTGCGGGTGGAGATCCAGGTAGACTGGAAGGCAAAAGAACCAAGAAAAAAAGAATACATTAAAAAGATTCTCGATAAAGAATAACAACAGCAGGAGATGGAGGGGCAAAAAGAAAAGAAAGGGAGGGAAAAAAGTTGAAGAATAAGACTCACTTTAAAAAGACTAAAAGAAAATAACAACAGATGAATGTGATTAAAAGCAGCCACAGCCAAAGGAGGAGAAAGAAATGGAATAAATGCAAGAAATAAAAAGAAAAAGAAAGGGAAGAGGTACGAATGACGTACGATCTACGTGGCTTCAAGTAAGAAACACGGTCTTCTTTCAAAGTGAAACAAAAGAACTATGCGTGATGGTGAAGACATAAGAAATGAATCGATAAACGTAACAGCTGTCATATCGACTGTCAGCATGAGCCCATTATGCACTCTTCACCTTGTGAAATTAGCTTATATTTGCAAGCTTCTTAGACAGACTATCCATATGAGACATGAATCATTTCCAGGTTACGCCTGAAGAATAAAATTAACTTAATGCAATACATTCACATGACTTTCTCTGCCTAGTTATTACATATATTCCTACTAAAGCTAATTCTGGTATCTGCTTCATTTAATCGAAATAAACATTTGCAGAAATATTTTAATCACGAATTTAATTTCGGGTAAAGGGGGGAATGCAGTTAAGTAAAGTGATATTCAAATCTTTCAAATACAGGTTGTTTATGTGATGCATTCGTTTCTTTTGGCATGTCCACAAACAAAAATTTAGCAGTTGAAAAAAGTATAAAATCATTTAACAGTTGAAACCAATAATAAAGGGAAACTTGTAAATGCTTAACGCTACAAATTATTTGAGATGAATTTTTATGTTAACCAGATCTACATCTTTGTGCAGAAAGCTTTTGTCCCTCTTACGATTTACAACGTATTCAAAACTAGTTCAGAATGAAGAAGACTACACAGACTATTTCCAGAAAACTCAAGATATTTTTATTTGTCATTTAAATAGCTTACATATACAGGGTGAGAGGTAAATAAATGCAAATGTTGTATCAGTATTTGGGGATGATATATTATCCTGTATATGCATTTTTATTGTTATTTTTTAAGTTATGTTCATGAGGGAACCGGTGCGATATTTTAGGATAGCTATTATACCCTATCTCAGAGGTTCGGTATTTTGCGTAACTGGTCTCACGGTTGACCCTCCTCTGCCCTTTGCCCTGCTCGACTAGAGGTGGTATGATGTATGTAAACACAGCAGGGCCATTCCAAACACAATAGACTGAATTTTTGCCATTAGTAAATGGACAAAATGTCTTATACTCATTGTACAGCCGTTAGCAAACCTTCTATATAACATTTATTAAATATAAATTAATTTAATGTCAATAAATTTATCTACTGCCTGTATCCCTTAAAATTCAAAATTCCCTTTAGAAACTCCAAAAATCATAAATTTACATAAAGATTAATGTAATAATGAACAACCAAAAGCAAGAATAAAACTCCTTTACCAAAGTGAAAATGATTTGTACATATTCACCTCCCAACTTGTAATACGAGGTGATCAAACTCGTTTGAGAAAATCAAACATATCGAAAATTATTACGTATAATAAAGGACAGTTTTATGGGAGTGTTTTTCGTGAAAATTTTTCATATCGTATATTTGGAAAATATTTAACTTAAACACCACTTTTGGTATCTGTCTACTTCTCGTTCTTTTTTTATTTGTGCTAATGACACACAAACCTTTGTTTTTAATATTTATTCAGGGGCTCTCAAAAATGTATTTCCCTGAATACCAATGTCGAATGCTTAGGTGAAATACAACACCTACTACCTCTTGCCTATTATAAGTAGGTGACAGATAAAGTAATAAGTATTCTATAGGAATGAATGTTTAATTTTGTTGCTGTTGAATTGTGTAAATGAAGATATAATTCATTTATGATTGATATTAGCTCTAATATGTTTGTACATCAGGAATAAAAGTTTTAGTACGAAGATATTCTTGCACATTCATGATTAATATCGTTTAATAGATTTTAAATCTGTGGTAAAGAATGTTAACAAAAAATAAGCAGAATATATGCGTTATTACCTAATCTCATTCTGAAATCACAATATCAAAAATTAAATTATAGAAAGGTGTTTCAGTATAAGCTTCAGTTCCTCAGATTTGAAAGGCAAACGAGATATTATTTCACATTTAACACTCAAACAAAAACCTTGAAATGAATTTAATTAGTTTTAATTGCCTCTAACACTTGGGACCTTTTTTCTAGGCAAGATATATCTAGAACAAGACCTTTTATATTAAATTACCCCCACAGATGATAATAGAAGCGAAAAAAGCAGTGGTACAAACCTAACCAAACGAAAGCCTTGGAAAGATATTTTACCCCTTCCCTTCGCACCCTCTTTTATCAAATCGTCTCTTTTCCGGAATCTTCATTTGTACCGCTTCAACGCTCCGGTTTTTCTCTTTATGCAAAAGGAAAAAAAATACGTCTCTAAAAAAAAAAGAAAATCTTTTAAGTCTAATCCTTTTGAGGTTTCTGGTTGGAATAAGGGAGAGAGGCTGGTGGAAAGAAGGGTTGAATTGTGAAGTGGTTTTCAAGAGGTTTACGACGATTTTCTTTACCGCCACCACCCTTCCGTCTCTGCGGCTACAGTATTTCGACAAGCACTTACTTCTTCTGAAGAGAAACGCCATTCAAGTGTTTTTGTCCTTTCATTTGTTTCCGCAACATCTGAGGAGATAAAAAGTATTTCAAAAATGCTTATTTCATTTCCAGCTTAAGACTGATCTAAAATTATAGTTTATTCATAACATTATTTTTAAATAAATATGTGTATTTGCGTTCATTTTTAACTATTTTAGGTCAAAATGTAAATCAAATCAACGGTAATAGAAAATTATCAGGGGAAGCACATAGAAGCGAGCTTTTGTCTTCACTTAAAATGTTATAAATATGTATTGTGCAGAGAAAATAAATAAAGCCTAATTATTTGTATCTTAAAAATACACGTAGTTTAAATACTTTCTAGAAAAAGATTACATCTCAAATTATAAAATAAATTGTATAGAAAATTTACCATTTTTATAATTTATACAGTCTTCAGATTTATTTGGCGTTTGAAGCCAGTCGTTTGTCTGCGCATGTCATCCATACTAGGTAGCGAGTTTATCTCGCATAGCCTCTTGCAGAGGGCTAGCGAACGATTAGTAGATGGGGTAGACGTCAACAGTTTTGAGGTTACCTTAGTGCAATGAGACTTGTAAATATTGTAAAGGTATGATACGTTTGGAACGTTCGCCTGCATATCGTAAATCCGCAATCGCAGTATTTATAGCGTGTATACTGATAACTCAAATAATTGAAGTAACCTACTCTAATTATTTTATAATTATGGTAACCTACTATGTGGATGTGAGACATGGGGCATTACAAAGAAAATAAAAAGCCGATTACAAAGTGCAGATATGGACTTTTTGAGGAAAACAAAAGATACACAAAATTAGACCATATTCTAAATAAAAATATAAGAACAGAGCTTACAATAGATTCAATAAATTGTAAATTGAAAAATATTAGAATCAATGGATGCAACATACGTATTTTAAGAATGTCAGATTCAAGATTGCTAAGGTTGCATTTCAGTACCAATCAACAGAAGAAAAGATTTCGGCCGACCCAGAAAAAGGTGGAGGGAATAACCGTGACACGAATCGGGCCATGAGTTGAAGAACAAACTCATTTAAGTTCAACAATATCAGCTATGATATTGTGTTTGAATTAAATTCCAATCTCGTGCAATAGCCTATGATCAAAGATTAGGCCTAGGTGAGCGGTAAAATGGGAGGAGTAGATACATAAACATTACACCTGAGATGCTGAAAGGTATTATTTATCCTTAACAGCTCCTGGATTAATCCGTCTCACATTGGTTTTCTTCAAAATCCTAACCTATGAGCATAGGTTGGCTATAACGCTTAGGAGCGAAAGAAAAAGAGTATGGATACTGAGGGTGGCAAAGGAGTTTTAATATTTTCTTATCAATATAAACTACTGCACGTTATACCGGCATGATGCCATGTGCACTGGTAAACAAATGGCAACAGTGAGGGATTATACCATTTGCCTTTTTTAGCTGAGGGTTATTTTTTCTGAAGATTTAAGAAAAAAAAATGTCTCGTCTCTACCAAGACCCAGAAATTCCCTAAATGCTGACGTATATCTTACGAGAACTGACAGAAACTATCGTTTATGACCTTTGAAAAATGTTTTAGTCCCCTCAGCAACACTGAAAAATACAATTTTTGGCACATGTATCGAATATAAAGGGAAGAAAAGAAAGGGAACAAATAGGAATGCTTATCTTATATACTAATTTCCTGCAGCCGTTGACCAAATTTTACGGTAAAGGAAGTGTGTTTTTTATTTTAAAACAGTTCTATTATATGTTTGCAACCTGCCTAACACTTTCTCTGCAGTTTCATAGATGCATAAATTCAAAACGAAATCTTCCTTTGCCTTATTTAAATCTCACGAGATCGTTTCGTGCACAGAGACATTTTACACCCCTTGAAAATTACCAACTCCCCCGCTTTTTAATTCGAATACTCATCGGGGTGTGAGTGTGGGTGCCATTAGTTCATACACCCCCTGCGGCGAATCAAGAGCTTCAAATTTTTCTCTCCTGATGGGAAGCCGCAGAAAAAAAAGAGGGAAAGTATCTCCCATATTTTATGTTACCTATATCCTGACCTCAGTTGATATACATATACAATGCAAGAGAAACGTTACTTCACTATATTTCAGAACATTCAGCAACTGAAAGAGGTTGTAAACGCTGTCTTGACGCTATTATATTACAAATATGCTAAAATTCTGAACAATAACTCGGCATAACCAAAGTTATACTTAAAACCATAACAGAATTCTCCTAAAATTGTATAATTACCTAGTCGCTACGTACTACATTTTTCATTGGTCATAATGACTTTATTTTAACAAAACTAACACTTAAGCTTGTCTGCCCCACATTTAAGACGCCCTCGTTCAAATCTGCGTAAGGATGGTTTACGTGAACAAGATAAGTCTCAATCCTATGGATCCTGAAGGTGCCGCGCCGTGGCCGAGTGGTAGACCACTCGACTGTCACCAAGGCGGCCCGGGTTCGATCCCAGGCGGCGCAGGAGCAGGTTTTATCCCCGGGTTCACCGATTCCCCCCGCTATCGCATTCCACCGGTGCTCCATCTTCATTCCATGTATTATCAGTATCATCTCCTGCGGTGCCTATATAGTAAAAGCGGGCGTTAAAACATATTTAAAAAAAATATGGATCTTGAACTCTTTGAGGATCCTTTCATCTGATTACTTCAGTAAACCTCTTATGTGAACTACCCAGCTCTCGGTACTTGTTAGCAAACTTCTAACTCTCGCATATTATTTTCAAATATAGTTTTTTTACACTCAAAGATTATGTATTGTATTATCTACATTTAAACTTTCTTGTAATAAAATGACGAATCAGTTTTAATTTCCTAAAAATCAATCTGTATTAAGTTCTTAAAGCTCTTCATCCAAAACTATACTTGATATTAAGAAAAGCTCTTTAGACCTCTTTATTCACCTTCAAAGAATTATTCTGAAAACTTGAAATCGATTTAACCAAAATCCATCAAGAGGAGGACATTAAGTAAGGAAAATGTAAGACCAAAACATTACCATAAAAACAAGTTTTTATTTTTTGGTCCATTGAGCGTTAACGTTAACGGCTCATTTAGGAGATCCCGGGTTCAAAATCTCGACAATCTATACCGAATGTTTTCCTCGCGGTTTCTCTCGGTAGCTAAGCGAATGCTGGGATGGATAATTTAGTCCGCAAATTTTTCTGTCATCCCTTTCATATAATTTTTTCGTTACTACCTTCTTCGCCGTCCTACTAGGCATTGGGCTGATACCCATCCTGACTCTGCTACGAGGTCCTCGACAGTGATCCAAGACATTGGTTTGTAAGTCCTTCTGGTGCAAATCCTATAAAAGGGACGGCAATTCTTGAAGATGACTTGGTCACACCTGTGCACGCATTTAAGCATCGCGTTTGGACATTTAAATAGCAATAAAGGAAAAAAGTCTCCTCTAAATCCTAATTTTACTCGTTTGAGAATTTTCCATAAACACTTTAAAAAAGTATATTTTTTTTGAAATTTTGTTCGAAAATTCACAATTAAGTTCCATTTAAAGATGTTAAACTTACAAGCTGTCTAATGTGTATAAAACTTTAGGTAAATCTGATATGAATGAGACTTGTGGCTTTATATTTTAAGATATTAGTGCACTTTTCTTGTCAATGGCCATTTGGTTTGAATCTAAACCTCAAAAGACAGTTCATTGCTTGTCGGTGTCTGTTTTGAATTCAGTTTAAAAGTTGAGGATTATGATTTTCCAAAATTTCCACAGTAAACAAAGAACGAATATGACACCTCGATCACTGCATTGCTGAGTGAACTATTGTGCCTAATAACCCCGGTTGGAAGGGATGAGGCAAAGGGGACCACACAGGCAGACACCAAGAAATTGGAGATACCAAAGATAGAGGCGCGGAATCAGTGTTGAGACAGGGCGACGAAGCGACCCTTACTGCCTCAACCTAAAGACCCAGTACGGCCGTTGAAGAATCTTTTATACAGCTCATGCATCCGTACAATCTGCCACCGATTCATCAGCAACCAGACCCAAAAGATGATGAAGAGGAAGTATAATGAGAGAAGGAAAGGACAGGATCGGTGACAGATGAAAATCACCGGTCTAGGTGGCCTGAAAAAACTACGAAAAAGTACATGGTCAGAGTGCGCGACCTCCAGGGGTTAAATATGGACTTACCAAAGGTCATTACTGCCTGAGGCTCATTTAAAATTAACACTGAAATGCTTAGCAGTTCATACAACCTGTTAGGTAGAGTGCTGTAATATCTGCTTAATTCAGAGGAATATAATAAAAGTAATTTACCAGTATAATAAGTACAAAAGACACAGATACCCACACTTCTACTATTTCACTCTCTCCGGAGACGTTTTACTCTCCTCCCGCGTTAGATTGCCAAAGTGTGATAACCGAGGTGGTGCTCAGCTGCGATCATGTTTAGTATAACGGGAATATAGGTTCCAGAAGCGGGATCCCAATCAAATTATCGGAGATTACCAGACGGTTTAAGAAAAGGGGTTGGAAAGGTAGTAAAGGGGCGGTTTTGGCGGGCGAGCGGGAGGGATGATCCCTATCTGCCTGAAAGATGAATTAGTGTTAATAGCTAAAAAGGGAAGATGAGAGGTTTTTTTCTTCTCCACAGCATTTCTAGAACGAAGAGAAGAGTTTAAGGCGCCCTCGGATATGCGTACGTATGCGTGCATGTAGTTCGGGTCTTTACTCCATCCCTTTCGCCTGTAGGTTTCAGGAGAGCAGCTTACACAAAATAATCACATTTACTCCCGCCAGCAGCACAAAGTGTTTCACCTGTGGTCGAGTGATCACCGTTCTAGCTTCTCATCCCAGAGGTCCCGGCTTCGACTCCCGGCTGGTTCCAAGAATGTTCTTTAATAAGAATGGTTCTCTATCCCCATAGAGTCAGAAAATATTAATGTGGGAGTGAATATGTGTGTATTTAACAGTTTAAAACTGAAAAAGTTAAGAAACCCGTTTAGCGAGAAAGACAACTGCCACTGTTTCTAAAGAAACGCACACGATATGTCCATAGAAGCAAAATATAAATCTTTCATATAAATAAAATTAAAAAAACATCCTGTGTGTTCCATTCAGATAAATTTCTCTACATTTTTTTGCAAACAAACGATTATTACAAAAGGTTGTTCCTTTATCTACATCATGATAAACATTAACAGAAATGATTTTGTTACTTGCTTCCTTGTAAATAGAAAGCGATAGTCAGATCTTTTAAAAGCTGGCCGTTATGTGAAACTATTGAAATTTGGTTCTCTTTACGTGACCAGAAGTAAAACGAAAGAGATATGAAACGAACGATGACTTCCCGCTGAAAAAAAAATTAAGTGTTTAAAAATGAAACCAATAACATATCATATATTGGAAACAGTTAACTCTACAAATTTATATGTCATAAGTTGTGTGTTTTAGAAAGATCTGAATATTTTGTTTAGTAGAAACGTTTTTGTCTGCTTCTATGTCTCAGTTATACAAAAGTAATCCAGAATGAAGAGGTCTTCAGAAGCCATTAATAGAAAATTCAAGATATACATTTTGTTCGTCATAAAAAAAGCTTTACATATGACATTTTAATAAAAATGAATAAAGAGCCATTTTTTATAAAATAAAATGTTTGAAAATGTTCTATGAAAAGAGTAGTTGAAGTGGGGACATTTTCTTAAAAAGAAAACTGACTTTTCCTTTTGTGATCTATGCTCGCCACAAACACACACGGACCTTTTTTTTACTGAGGAGACTTCAAACATAAATTTCCTGTGAAATCTACACATCGAATTTTGGGGTAGAATACAATACCTTTTCTATGTACTCAGTAAGTGTAGAGAAATAAAAAATAGATTTCATAGTAGAAACTATAAGCATTAAAAATAAACAATTGAAGAAAACTTAGCCTAGAAGCACATTACTTAGGAATATTTCAAGGTTACCTTACATATAACTGCAATAATCACCGTTGGTCGCTGAGATTATCACACACGACGAATAGGTTAGTAGTTCAGTTACTCATAATTTTGATAGGACTGTATTTGTTACAAAAGGCTCATTCGCCCGCGCCTCTCCCTTCACCCTTTTCTTACCCCTTTAGCATGTCCCTTATTTTTACTACCCTCATGGGATGACGCATCATCGATTACATTTTGAATACGAAAACAAAACAAAAGCTACAAATAAAAAAGAAAGGACCCTGACGACGAATACATTCGCTCAGAAAAGAGACGATAATGAAAATTAAAATCCTCTAGGTACTCTTACAACTTCAGTCCATGCTGTTGCTCATTTTTTCCTCCCCTCTTTTGGTGCTGATATAATCTGTGCGTAATCAACATAGAACCGTTAGGTTTCTCAAGGTTGGACACGTAGGAAAGCCACATACTCCGTAACAGAGGACGGAAATTTCAAACTATATGTGTCAATTCATCTTTAAAATACGTTTTCTTTCTTTCGTTCTTCTCTGATAACCCTCCTCACATGTAAGACTTAGACCCCCCCCCCAAAATAAACTTTACAAGTCAGAGCCTGGGATCAGACGCCTGTTGAGGAGCTCTGGATCAGAGAAAGGCCAGAAGTGGCTGATCAACCTGATGCTTGATATGAAAGTGAGGAACTGGATCACGTAAAATGACGAAGATGAAAAGAAAGATGTGGAGCAATTGGTGGAATGAACTGTGAGGGAAACCGAAGAAAATCCACCAATATGCTACTTTGTCCACCACAAATCCCAATTTCAGTCCTCTGGGATCGAATCCCATCCGCCAAGGTAAGAGGCAAGCGGTCTAACCACTCGGACACGGCCCTGCCTACACATGTTTCTATGAATGTAAATTCAGATATAAATGCAACGTAATTACAAAAATGGATTTTAGAACCTTGTACTGTGAATTGAATCAAAATGGGTGTTTGGGATCAAACACTCACGAAACTTGTGTACAAGTTAAATCTCAGGTGTGTTAGCTGAATTGTAAACAACTGATAGCTTTCGTAAACATTTCAGTAATTAATTTTTAAAAATGTAACCTTAAAAATTTTTCATTCTTTAAAGTGTGCTTAACATTCAACTGATTTCCACCAAAATATATATGACCACTTTTCTTCAAAGTCTCATATAAAATGTCTATGTGTGCAGTGAACATTAATTTCTACTTGCGTACACATACATAAATAAACCAATTCCAGTAGCGAACACGCCTAAGTATTGCGGAAATAACATATACTACACATATTATATAAAAAACATCCTCAAAATATGTTACATATATACTATCAAGCGTTTCCGTTAGGCTGAAGCAGCACAGTTGAATTAGATCACCGTAGTAAAATCACTGCGATTTCGATTCTTGTTTGTCAAATTGTCTTCTTTAGAGATGTCCTCTCTCTCATAATAGCAATTTCTGTTCTACCTTGAAGAAACAACAAATTGTTAAGTGCTTTCTGTGGAGCCTGTGTTGAGCTATAGTGCTGAATTCTTTATTTTGCGACGAAGAGAGAAAAGTGATTGCACGTACATTTGAAGAGAAATGGACAATGTAAACTCAGCAGATATTAAGCATTTTCTTTGATTCCATAAGGATAAAGCATAGAGAAAAGCTAGATAATGTTTTTTCATGCGCGTGACATTGTATAGTGCACAACTTTCGTGTTGCCTACAAGAGGCACTTGGACTATTGAAGATTGGACTATGTAAACTGATCAGAAAAAAATGACTAATGAAAATATTTTAGAAAAACAGAGCAAAGGAAGGGGCTTAAATGTACGAAGAAGAAGATAATTTGGCATATAAATGCTAAATGTAAAAGCTTTCGAGGAAAGAAGAATATAATTCATATAATGCAGAAGAGAGCAGAAGGCTGGGTTTCTAGTGAACTAGAAGCTATAAATATTACACATCCTATAAAAACACTAAAACACAACTTGAACTTTTATTGTCTTGTCTAGTCTGATGAATCTTTCAGAAATTCCCTTTAGATTTGGTTCATGTTCTATTCTGCATATATTATTTTAACATTTTAAACTTTAGCATAAATGTTATACCTGTCAGAGCTTCTATTTCGATTTTTCAGCTTGTGGGGTTGCTATTTCTTCTGGTATGCTATAAAACAGTAAGTAACGACGATGAAGGTGCAGTAGCTCCATCTTGCTAGTAGCTAACCTACCAGTGAAGCGTCTCATCTCGACCTCATTAGCATTTGTTGTAGCAAGCAGTAGCGGCAAGCGATATAATAATTGACAATCTGAAGAGAGGAGAGAGGGAGAGCACGACACTACGGACATCTAACGTGGAATGAGCCAACTGAGAAACGAAATGAACGAAAACTTTGTTTTCTAGAGGAAGAGGGGAAGAAAAAAAAAACATTTTCTCATCAAGAAGGTGAAAATGAAGACCAGGGCAATTCGGGTTTTTTGTATGTGTCGGCCTTCCTCCCCTTTCCATGCTGTTATTTTTAATTATTCTTATTCTCTTTTCGTTGCTCTTACTACGAGGATGAAGCGTCTTCACTTCCTCTCTGCAACAGGAGTTATGAGAGAAGAAATCCGGAGTCCTTGGTCAAGATGCTGCATGTTTGTAGCTTATTTTATGTGCTGTATTTAAAAACATTTCGAGTGTAGTATCACACGACTTTCTCTCTCCTTTATAGTCTATTGTCACAGCTAATCTACAAGTAATACACACCGAAGCTTATTTGTTTCTCTGCTATGTATCTAGTAGGTAGATAAGATATTGCATTTCACCTAAAATTCAGAGTCGAGAAGATTTCACTGGAAATAGTTGTTTTAGGCCTCCTAAATCCAACAAAGAAAAACAATTTTGGAAAAATATACGTGATTTCTGGGAATAGAATAACCCATAAACAAAATTCAGCGTGTTTCAAAGATGCGACACGAAATTTTTCAAGAAAATTCTCCCACCCTTCCACCCTTTACATGGTAAATTTTTCTAAATATTCGATATCTTCAAAAATGAATCTTTAGCTATTTTGAAACTTGTTATTGATGTCAGCCATTTCCAAGATATCCGTTATTATTTGGTTTAAATTTGTTCTATATATACTTTCTCATTTTAAAGCATTGTCTCTATTCTGCTGCTTCTCGCGATGTGGTGGACAGGCTGCAATTTGACTACCACTTGTTATTACAACAAATGTGTAATAAAATTATTTTTGCAAAGGTTATCTCGATTAACTATTTCTGTTTATCGTTATAAGTATTTACAGGAAATGATTTTAAATATCATACAGAAGACACAGCGGTCTGTTGTTTTCTGTATACCAACTTTGATAATACTATGCCTAAGCAGAGAAAAAAAGTATTGCCATTTAACAAATCAAAGGTATCCTTCAAGAATTAAAACATTTGAGCAAGCAAGCCACTATTCCCTAAAGTAAGACCAGAAAAAAGCATTTGACAGAAATTCTGTTTTAGAGAGACCTCCAATACAGATAATAAATTTTAATCGATCCTTATATTCTCCCATTTATATACTTCATCAACTGCGAAGATACTTCGCCGGCTATTAATGAAGTATCCAATTTAGTCATGCATTTTATTCACCGCTCTAAAATTTAATTATAGTATTTAATCAAAAGATATTACACTAAAGCAAGAAATTCTTCTTGGAAGCGGATTTTGTCTTCCATCCTTAAAAGGCTCCTTATTAATGAACAAGGACGACACTTTCTCCTAGGATGGTTACTTGCCTGTATTGACATAAGAGACCTTGGGTTCAAAGGAATTGCACATGAACTAAAAGGCAACCTGTTTGTTGTGTATCGGAGAACGAGCTGTGATGGACTGCACTTATTAAATCGATAAACACAGGTACTCTGTACTTCAGTACCAGCGTACCTCGTGGCGAATCGAGACAAAGTATTGTCCCTAATAAAATTGTGTACTTGTGTTTTGAGTTGTGTTGTTTGTTGTGAAATAGATATACACGGCCTCTTTATTTGCTTATAGTGTTTTAATAAGGATTACTCGTAAAGATAAATTTTACAAAATATTACATTGAGATGATGATAATACTCATTTGGAACGTTCACAATTATTATAATGTTATAAACATTTCGGTTATTGTTGATAACTAATTTCTCGCTTCACTGTTTAAGAAAAAAAAACTGAAACATGCACGTTGCAAAGCACTGCCATTAGTATCGATAAGATACTTTGTCACAACCCTTCGTCAACCCTTGATCGGGCACAAAGAAAGCGTGGAGAATACATATATTAACAATGGGTACCTCCCCACCACCATAACACAATGTGCCATTTCTTATCCCCACTTCATATCTTTTCTAACGATGACAAACCGAAATGGCGAAAGAGAAGAGGGGAAAAAAATGTGCCAACCCTCGGAGGAAGGTGGCGATTAGCTAGTGGAAAAAATATGGGTGGAGCGACAGCAGATGCAGAAAAAAATTGTGAGGGGTAGGATTTTTATTTTTTTTTTTTTTTATCAGCCTCCATAGCTTCCGAAATGGCGCTTGAAACTTTTATATCGGTATCTCAATCTCAATTTTACATTAATAGATTAAGAAAAGTAAACGTCTACTTTTATTTATTATTTCATTCCTTATTCGCTCTCTGCAATGTTTTATTTTTACCGTTTTATTTTCCCTCCTTCCGTTACTTTTTCTTTCATTAACTTTTTCTCCTGATCGCTTTTTACTTTCTCTAGCACGCATGTGTAGTGTACATAGTAAGTATAGAAGAAACTAGGTATTTTATTCCACCAAAAAATTCTATACCGATATTTCACCAGAAATACGTGTTTTGAGGACCCTGAACAAAATAAAAAGCGTTTTTAGAAAATTATATAGTCTGTGGACAGCATGACTCAAAAACGCAGTCACTTGAATATTAAACTTGGTATTTAACTTCAATGTCTTCCAAGATTTTCAGGAAAATCCCCCACCCCAAACTACCCTTTACTTGCAACATTTTTAGAAACTTTCGATTTTATGAGAAATGGCTATCGATTTTGATTAAAACAGCGTATATTAATGATATTTGCACGGTAAATAAAGTATATGTCTTAAATTTTCTGGGAATAGCTTCTGAAGACCTCTCACTGTGGATGAATTTTTTATAAGTGATAAACCGTAAGAGATAGACAAAATCTTGCTGCACAAAAAATGTAGAACTCGTTAAAACACAATTTATGCCATATATTTTTTGGTCAATCGTTTCCGAGATATTCCTGGTTATTCGTTTCAATTTCAAGCTACTTAAACTTTCCTCAAAACGGAGGTCGTATTTCGTTTCATCTCTCTTTTATTTTACAGTAACGCGAACTGTATTTCAATTGTTTACATGGCAACCGCATTTTTATAAGAGTTGATTATCTTTTACTTAGAAGGAACTATTACAACCGTTTGTCTCGATTACCACGATGTTGATAAAGAAATTTGTAAGAGTAGTCTGTAAAGAAAGTAAGTGAATGGAACATATCAGATTTTTCCTTTTCGCTCTCTTTTATCCTCTTATCTGAAAGTTGTTCCTTTTCTCATCTCTTTAAATGTTTTTCTTTATCTTCTATGTTAATAATATTTTGATCAGTTTTAAAGAAACAGAATCACAAACAGGCCGCGCCGTGGCTGAGTGGTTAGACCACTTACCTCTCATCTAGACGGTCCGGGTTCGATCCCAAGCGACCGCATGTGAGATTTGTGGTGGACAAAGCGGCGTAGAGGCGGTTTTTCTCCGGGTTCTCCGGTTTCCCCCGCCATTGCATTCCACTGGAGCTCCATCCTCATTCATGTATCACCACTATCGTCGCCTGCGGTGCCACAAGTAGCAAAAGCGGGCGTTAAACACTACCAAAAAAAAAAATAATCACAAACATGATACATGACTAGATATGTATATCACTTTAATTTTCCCAGTTCTAGATTAAAATTAATGTTTCAAAATAAAAACGTGAACAAATTCCAGTAGTCCATATCGCAGCGTAGGGATGCGCTACAGGCTTGAATTCTCGTGTTGTATAGGTTTATTTTCCGACAGAACTTTTTCTGCTCATTACCTGCAAGTAAGGGATGCATAAACAATGAGATGCAGTCGCGCTTGCTACAAAAAAGACCATAAAGAAAGGTAAAGCGTTCCCGTCGCCTTGCCTTATTTGTAATCGCATACCAAATGCAACAGGAAATGCAGTTGCACGTTACTTGGTGAGTCTGTTTAAATTTTAAAACCTGCTTCACAATGCAAAGAGGGTCTGTAACTGATCTTTTTGTCCTTGAATGTCAAGGGGACTTTAACCTTCTTGTCTAGCTTAGCGCTTATCTACTAGCAAATCATAAAAATGAATGCGAAATTACTATTAATATTTGTCGGGTGTTGCCTGCTTGTTTGCTTCCGTGTCACTTTCATTTATGTTCATTGTTTCAACACTTTTCTCCACTTCTTCTCAGCATACTTCAAGGGGAAATAAACGTCCTATTCAGATGCTATTTCTTAACTTTATTATCTCAGAAATTATTCAAAGGTAACCGAGAATGATATTTTACCACAACCAGTCAAAAAAATGACAATATTTTTTGTAGTAAATAGTTGTGAAATCATTGGATATCCATAAAGGGTCAACATTTACATATCACCGCCCCCCTGCTTCGGGTTCTACAGTCATTAAAAATTGTACAATATACCTGTTTCTTAGCGTATTACTTTATAAAACATTGTTTTTCTCAATGACATTTACACCTTCAAAATGTTCCACGCACCTCAGTTTTTTGTTTAATTGCCATTAGCTTTCTAGAATGTACATGGTATCCAGCGTAACATTCTACAGTTGAAAATACATGTTAATACCAAAAGTAAAAACAAAAATATTGCTATGAAAAATAAAATGTTTTCTAATAAGATTATAACAGATTTTAAATTCGCTGTTCATCTTTATTTTTAATATAATTTCGTAAAACTTTTTTTGTGATTCAAAGCTCCAAATGCAAAAATTGTGACCAATTTTCTCAAATATTATAAGAGGCATGTAACGTTTTGATTTTGCAAAATATTGACATAACAAGTAAATTGATAAAAACAAGTAAAAAAAATAATTTATAACTCTCTTAAGTATTTATGCAAAGTTAATAAAATTCACTTTTTAGTTCACTGAACTACTTTTATGTCGTTTATCAAGAAATATATGATCCTTTTCTTAATCGGACAACTTTTATTAGCATTTATCAGTAACCAATTTTTGAAAATATAACCGGTTTATTAACACAAAATTAAATCAATAACACTGTTTAACTTATCAAAATTTTGTTACAGGTCAATTAAATATAAGAAAATATTGTGTAGAGTAAAAGTGGAGAAAAAACGTGCTACATTGACAAAGAAAAAATCAAGTTCATCACAGAAGCTGCTATATTTGACAGTGATACCAATTTTTAGACCAAAGCTTACTAAAATTTACCTCTGTATTCCCAAATAGAATATTTTTTTCTGTGAAGTGGTCCAAATGCACAATTATTTTTATAAAGTCACTTAAAACATAAGTATCGTTCCTAGTGAAAAATATATATATCAAATTGAAGAGAAAATTAAAATTTATAAGACTACACAAAAAGCTAAAAATGTAATTCTTTGACAATTTTATAATTTAGGCTTCCCTCAAACCGCACAAGGTATCTCATTTCTAGGCAGCAAAACACATCTACAAATAATTCTCAAACGTTTTCATCAGAGGCCACAGACTAGATTCATTTCGTGCAAAATATAGTTTTCCTTGTGCTTGTTAAGGCTACACTACTTCTTTAACTTTAGTACCTCAGACGTTGCTTACTCTCTCGTGCATTAAATGCATATAACCTCTATGACACTGCCCTTTTACATACTTCGTTTTACTCTCAGTGGAAAGAAACAGAAATACAGAAGTAAATACTGCAGCGGTGTGCTCCGAAGCCTCACAGAGTTTACATGCAAGTTTCTGTTTTAAGTGCTAGCAGCGAGCGATTAATTAATTAATTAAATGATTTCGAAAAAATAATTATGGGATACATATCCGATTTTATCAGTTTTAATTAGCTGACCATTTTTGGAGGGGTGTAAATATTCATGCAAGGCTGTCACTAATTTTACAATAATAATAATAATAATAATAATTATTATTATTATTATTATTATTACGCTATATCTCTGTAAACAAGTTAGAAAACCTGTAAATTAAGTTTAAAGAAACCTCTCCTTTGAAATTGGAAACGCCTGCAAGGTTACAGGCAACCACCCGCTACACACAAATGTTTGAGAAGTTGCTTAGTTTTAAGGACACACTTCGTTTTGATTGAAAGGTGCTTTGTCAGTTCCGTGTCGACGCAGGTAAAAATCATTATTTTCCGTGTTGTCATCGCTATCTTGCCTCCTGTCCCCTTCTTTTTCTCTTGCTCAAGCCTAGTCTTTTGTCGGCTGTTTTTTCTTCCTCCCTTTCGGTCTCTTATTCAAATGTTACCTCTCATTGAAGCTTTGAGTCTGTCCATCCATCTGTCTGTCCGCCCTTACGATTTGCTTTGTTAGCAAGTTCTTGCACTAGTCAAATGTCACTACATTTCACTCACCTGCCGATTTTGTGTTTAGTATTCAAGCGGCGAACTTTATTTAGCATTACATAACATGAAGTGAAATGTGGAATTTCTGTCTTACAGCGTATTAAAATGAATAAAATTATATATCTGACAGACATGCATACTTTTCACAAAAGCTCTATAAATTATTCGATCAAGCGCTTTTTAGTGTTTTTATTCTATTCATCATAACAAATAAAATGATTTCGGTTAGATAACAGTAAGCTAATGCGCATATTGTTGTGCGCAGGCGGGTGAAGTAATTAACCCTTAATAAAAGGCATCTAATATAAAAGAGAAAAGCGGGTACTAACTTTTCAATGCTTGCTGGATCTTAATTGGGAGAAAATTCATTCATAGATACTATTATTCAAAATTTTGAATGGTTAATGTTACGAAAATTTAGATTTTGTATTAAGATAAAATTACAAATCAATTAAAATTGAAATATATTATGTAGATATAACAAACTGAGTATATTTTAGGTTATTTTAATCTACATGACTATAACCACATCGAGAAGAAAAAACAGTTGTTTTCCATGTGAAAAATTGTTGAGGAGAAATCCTTGAAGACAGTGTTGCATATTTAAAATATAAATGAAATACCAAGTTTAATAGTTACACGACTTATGTTTTAAGTTTTTAATTTAAATGCAGATTACCTATATATTTGTTTTGTTCAGTTGATCAAACGTGTATTTCAAGTGCAATATTGATGTCAATTCGGGAAAGGGGAGAATATAAGACTTAATCTACTTACTATAGGTAAGAGAAAGTAAATATACATTAAAAATGAAATTTTATTGCACAGCTAATTGTAATATACAACATGTCTGTAAAGTCCTATACTTAGTGCTAGTCAATTAAAATAAAAATACACTAATGCTTACAATGATTAGTTTAAAATCATTATTGTTTTTGTTTCAGTTGTGAGAATATAACATTATATTTGAATAAATTCATTAAGTTTTGAGTAATGCATAATAACTATATATATATATATATATATATATATATATATATATATATATATATTAATCAGATATTATGTCCATCATTCCAATTCTGTGAAAAATAATACATGCGTTAAGAGATTGTTACTCATACAAATATGAACACCGCAGATTTATAAATCCTTAAATATCAGCCGTAAAAAGCTTGAATTCAAAGATGAAGAAATAAGTTGATAAAATTAAGGTATGTTAATAGCAATAGAAATCGGTGTAAACTGTCTTGCAACACGGCACATATACAACGTAGTATGTATGACGGCGATAGAGTAAGAATTCTTTATTCTACAGGCTCACGTTTCTTTATTTATATATGCATGTTTCTGGTTTTTATCAGGAAGTACAATCGTAAAGTCTGCTGGAACCATGGGCTGGGAGTTGTCTTGCCAACTGCAAATAGTTGCAGAATAAAAACTCTAAACAGGATAAGAAAAAAAAACTCTATCCCAGATATGCTGTGAGGCAAGGCTAGTCGTTAAAAACGAGGAAGAGCTTAGAGAATGTTTACGAGAAATGGAAGCTGGTGAATAGGTTGTTGTCGAGACAAACCTGCTCTTGAATCATCCTCCGAGCTACCGCCTAACACATCTTTCACTCGTCTTCAGCAGAAAACAAGTGTTACAATGGTTCATAGAAATAAATTACACATATTGTCATGTTTCTCCGGATTTATTTAAACTTTCTCGTCTTTAGCAGATGACCTTATATCTAAGTGTAATTAATGCTACCTCACTACCTTGTGGAGTCTCAGCTTTTGCTTCTAACAAGTGTGCCATAGTGTCTGCATAGTCTATTATGCGGCAAATATGATTGCCTTCTATCTAGATGGCAAACGAAACAATTGCTAGCGCTTCCGACACCTCGGAAGGTGATACTGAACTCCGTACACGAATCTAAGCTCTGTTTCTTATAACCTTACCCCATTAACATAATCTTCTGCCCTTCCTTTCCTTACCTTTCCCTCTGATTAGCAATTTATGACAAACAAGCAATGCAAGATTAGATAATGAAGGTAATAATACGCTCTTTATGATAGAAGCAGATCTAGAATAGCAATCAATAATAATTAACAAAAACGTAAACACATTTAATTATTTACTTTGAGGTAACAAAAATTTAGGCCTTAAATTAAATAAATGAAGGCAAATGAGTTCTACAATTAGAAAAAAATTTAAATAAAAGAGAAGAAAAGAGACACACAAGAAGTTTTATAAAGTGATGGCAACGAAAACACTTCTATACGGTTTCAAGGTTTGGACATTGACCAAAACATAAACAGATAAAATCTGATGTGTTACATTCATATAACTTTCTCTAGCTGTTCCATGTACAAACTATTCTTACAAAAGACTATTCTTTTATCTATATCATGTTAATCGAGATAAATATTAGCAGAATTGGTCCTTTTACTTGCTTCCTTACAGGTAGAAGGCAAATGAAGCTAAAGCGATAGTCAAAACTTTTGGTCGCTAAGTGAAACAATTGAGGTTCGGTTCGCTTTGCATGATCAGATTTGAGAAAAGTTATGGTAGTTTAAAATGTAACTCAATAACAAGGAATATCTCGAAAACGGAAAAATCTACAAGGAAAACATATATGACATAAGTTATGTGTTTTAACGTGATCTAAATGTGTGTGCAAGTAAGTCTATCTCCTACGGCTTAACCACTATGAAAACGTGTGTAGAATAAAGACGTCTTCAGAGGCTATTCCCAGAAAATTTAAAATGTATATATTATTTGTGATGCAAATATCTTTCATATAAGGTAATTTAATCGAAATTGTTAGTGCCATTTTTGAGAAACATAAAGTTTTCAAACAAATTTCCATGTAAAGGGTAGATTGTGGTGGGAAGATTTTCTTGAAAATCCTCATGTCTCATCCTTTAAAGATACTAAACTTTACCAAATTTGGTATTTAACAGAACTATGCTGTCCACAGACACACACAGGACCTTTTTTTAAAAATGTTTTTTTCTGACACAGGCAAACTCAAAACATATATTTCTTGTGAAATCTCGACATACAATATTTAGGTGGAATATGATACTTTCTCTAGCAACTATGTACATTATATGTACATACGAACAAGAGAAAGTAAAATGCGATAGAAACAGCTGAAATGAAATTCCTAAACACTGTCGGGGGATATAGCAGATTAGATAAAAGGAGTAGTACTAAAATTAGGTAAGAATTAAATATTTTAAGATTAAATCTTATAACTGTAGAAAACAGAAATAGTCCTAAAGAATATCAACAGCGGATGGAACTCTTTCTTGAAAATGCAAAGAAAGATTTTAGAATACAATCCAAAACGAAAGAAGAGTAGGTCTATATTTTAAATAGATAGACAAGGTTTTCTTCAATTAGTTCAGTGATGTACTAAACCGTGGAGGTACATTTGCGGTAATGAAAATGTAAATTTGACCATTCTATTTGAATATAGTAATATGAACTGGCATTTAAAATAAGAAAATGGTTTTACAGTATCTTTACACAACCTACTCCACGATAGCAGAGGTGATAATTACACATGACGGTTAAAAGATGAAGGGAAAAGTTATATGGAAAAAAGTTTTACGTTAATAGAGATTATAAGTTCAAGGTTTAGTTTTATAACTCCGTTTTTGTCAGGCAATCATTGCGATTGGTTCATAGTAAGTGAAGATCATTTCCTCGAAGACACATGTATAAACCTTATAATCCAGAGGGATTCTTTATAGTTCATGTGCATACCACCAACTGGCCCAACTGCCTCGTATTTTATGTGTGCATGTATGCCTCGGTGCGTTAAAAGAGCTGCAGAACTCAACGGGGATATTTAAAGTTAAAATCCCACCAGTGGAGAACTGGCGACCTTGCAATGAGTGCGACTTGCTGATAAGCAAGATGAATAAAGTTAAGTATGATCTAGACTTGAGTTCTGCAACTCTTTAAACGCACGAAGGAATATGTACAGGAGGGGCATAAGTAGGTATACAATACCAATCTTGATCGTAACAGTGACATATGACTCGTAGATCTGCATGAGATGTTCAGTTCCATGGCTGCTCTTCTTTTTTATTTTTGTGGATTTAGGACAAACGTCTGAGGAGTAACTAGCGTTGCATTTTAAAGCGCTATAACAGAAACTAGTCTTCCACTTTTGGCATATTACAAACAGACATGTCTGATGAAATGTGTTGCATAACCTGTAAACTATGATCAGGACGAAGGAGGTGTCAAATTCTTCACACCATTTCTCTCGAACCCATTCTCAATGGTCCAAAATCCACATTTCGTTACTATTTAGTTTAATCTCAGCCATCATGATACAAAAGACCGTAATAATAAATAAACAAAACCAAAGAAAACTTAACTGAAAAATTAATATTGAAATCAGTGGTCATAATCATCAAAAGTACTCATCTCAATCAACAAATATTCCAATCATACAACTGTATACCTACTTATGCCCTTCCCTGTACATATAGACGTTAAGCCACGTGATATAGCGTCTTTATCTTAGATAAACAAGCGAATGAAGCATTATAAACTTTTTTTTTTTTTTTTTTTTTAAACAGTAACGGAGTCTGATCAGGACTCCGGTACTGTATCCCTATTTACATTTCCCCCCGTAGGTTTTACTGATTACTGGTTTTACTGGTTTTACTGTTTCTTTTACAAACATATACACATTGCACAAACATATAACACCCATGCCCAAGGCGGGACTCGAACCCACGATCCCCTGCCTACGAAGCACCAAAGCGAGACGCTTTAGCGAGCGTGGCCATGGGGACCGGCAAACTTGACACACATCCTCCTATGTTGCTGTTCACACACCCACAGGGTCTTTTTCTAAAAAAAACTCCTCTTGTTTTGGACTCGGAGATATCAATCTTTACTATGAAAGCTTTTATTTGAAAGGAAGGTTACATTAATTTTACTCATAACCTTTGAGTTCGCATTTGAAAATCTGCAGAATTTCCTGATTAAACCAATATCTTGAGTATTTTTAACGATTATCAATCACATAATTCAAATCCTTAAACATTTTGTTTGTCTGTTTTTGTTCTTCTTTCTTGAAAATACTTCCGATAATATTTACTGTTGCGGAAACGCATTTTCATATTTTGTCAATAGTCTTTAAGCAACTTCAGGAACCTACAGGAGCTGTTTACATTCATTTAGTAAACATAACGAGTACTTTAATTTAACTGACCTTCTCCTACATTACAACCGTTGACGGTGAATATACCCAACCACGAAGAACCAAAGATAAGCAGAGGAAAGAAAAAATAAAGCGAAATATCAATTAAAATGTTCATCGAGGTATTAAAAATGTAGAGGTTTAATTATGGAATTGCTTTGCAATTAGTGTTACTACTGGGAGGATATAATTTACAAGGAAGAGCGAGAGATATAGCTTTGCCTCTTCTATTTGGAAAACAGAAAAGGTGGCAAAAAGAATGAAAGGGTAAAGCTATGCTATTCGAGCTTGCATCTACATTTTTTTTATTTACTCCTTCAACTCCTTTGGCCTTTTCGGTTCTCTTCTTCAAAACGAAGAGTTTTCAGCCTTTAACTGTCGATTAATAATGTAGTGGACAGCGGAATCATGGAAAAGACACATTACAGAACTACACTTTTAAAAGGCGCTGAATAATAGAAGAAGGTAGAGCATGAAATTATTCAATTCAGCAGAGAGACGGCAAGGATTTTGCTAGGGATTTAAAAAAGAAAACAGAAAGAAGTGCTTTGACTGTCGACTGATCAACACAGGTAACAAAGACTGGCGAGTTGGTTTCAATGGCAGAAAGAGAAGCTAATCTTTGTCTTGAATTATTTACTATTCACATTACTCTTTCACCCACACCTCTTTTAACACTTTATCGACAAGAGCGTAAGATATTTATATGTAAAACCTTCAAAATGTGTCTTTTAGAACATATTAGCTACAGAGCTGTGCAAGAAAAAATACATTTACAAAATCTATAATCTGACAGATATTACAATAATATAGAATGTCAGTGTGGTACAGTCAGATAACTTTATAAATACAACTCATTTCGTAAATATATCTAAAATATTACTGGATTCATTATGAGGTTACGATAGTCACGAGCTATTTTTAAAATATTCGGATGAAGAACATACTTAATTTTATAAAACGTGCGGAAACAACAGACGCACGGAAAAATAGATCTACAAGGCATGAAATGGAAAAATAAAAAAGGCTCAAAAACTTTCAAGTATTTTTTTAGATAAAGCCCTTGCATATAAAGTAAGGCATGAAATATTTCAAACAAAAAACGCCTACGCTAAGAGAAATGTTAACACAAACTACAAGACTCATAGACTTCTACTTTTCTCCTGCAGTAAGTTTTTTGTGTATTTTTTATTTTCTTTACTCTTAATCTCTTATGGGTTCCAGTAATAAATTCATACAGAACGACGATACAGACCTCAAGATATGAGATCATGCAAATATCGTGAACATTGGATTTTAATCAAATTCACTAAAGCCATTTTAGAAAATAAAAACGATAAGCTATTTCTATATATAGGATAGTTTTAGAACAGAAATTTTCTTGGACATTTTCATCTGCTTTGTTTAAACGGTATGTGATTCAAATATGAAATTCTGCCGATTTTCTCCAAAATGTATTAAAATGACGTACCTATATTAAAGAGATTTACGTGAAAAATTAAAAGTGTGTTTTGAATTTTCTGGGAATAGCCTCTGAAGATGAATTTTGAGGAATTTTGCACACCTGGTAATCCGTAAGAAGTAGATACTTATTACACAAAACATGTAGATATAAAATACAATTTATATCATATACATATTTTTTCGTGGAATTGGCCATTTCCGAGATATTCCTTGTTATTGGTTTTAGTTTTAAAAAACTTAAGAAGCGGACATATCAGATATCAACTCCTGGCCATGCAAAGAACTGGATTTCAATCACATAGCAGCCAGTTTTTGAAAGATTTATTATCAGTTTAGTCTTACAAGGAAGCAAATAATAAAAAACAATTTCTGCCAATGATCACCTCGATTAGCATGAAGTAGACAGAAGAATAGGATTTTCAATAATATTTTTTTAGAAAGATGAGGGAAAGTCATGTGAATGGAAACTAGCATTTTTTTAATTTGAAAGTTTATTCTGAACAGTCGGTGGCTCAGTTGGTTAGACACTGTCCTGGTCGCGGGTTAAAACCCGGCCCAGACCGACGGTTTTCAGTGTGCTTAAAAACAACAGCCCTATGTCAGTAAGTTTACTGGCATGTAAAAGAACTCCTGCGGTACGAAATTCCGGCACACTGGTGGCGCTGATTATATTAAGAGTTATTCAAAGCATTTAAGTACTTCTACAGTGTTAAGATGAACAAAAACTGTTCCTCTCTCTACCCTATTTTGTTTTTGGTGATCTAACAGCGCATAGTTTGAAGTCAACATTCTTCCAGAGACAATTTTGTGTCATTGTTTTGCATTTCGTCTCCCTTTGGCGTTAATACGCTCGTGTCTGCAACTTCATTACAAAGCTGAGGTAATGAGAGCTTTCTTTCTCATGCTAATTGTGAGGCAGGTCTGCATTCCTGCTTGCCCCTCCTATTTTCATTTTCTTTTTTTTGGAAACAGCCTTGCGGTACAGTTGAGGTAGGTCGTTGTCTTGCGATCTGATTGGTCCACACACATGTGACGTTCCTTTTCCTACCGCAAGGCACAGTGAGCAGATCTATCGAAACCAGTTTTTATCATTGCACATTTCTCCGCTGTCATACACGCCTTTTCTTCTTTTTAAACTCTTCTCTTCGAGCGTTTAATAGCCTGGACTTAGCATAAAGACGTGGCTGAGTGCTTCCAAGAAACAATCTCCACCCAAGAGGTGCTACTGCAAAATGTAACCTGATGGAGGGCATTTTTCTGCCGGATTAACCTGGGTCATCTCCAAAATGGACTCATTCTAGCACAATTTGATCAACTCCAAGCTTCAGTTTGGGAAAATGTATCCCAACAATATCAGCAGTTGTTTCCGAAGAGACAAATGTTGTGGAAAAGTTTTATATTTTAATGAGCTAGATATTTTATATTAAGTGCTACTATAAATGGTCTTTCCGACTGAAAACTTGAATAAATATCGTAACATGATATTGGTATCAGTGGAAGAGATACTTAAATATGTTTGTGACGTTGGCTGTCCTGTTGCATATTTATCAGTTTCGTTGCTAGGAGACGATATAACAGAAAAAAATGGCTGCAAACGAAGAGAGGTGGGCATTTTCACATATCCCAGTCTTTTGTCACTGTACAACGCAATTTTAGAAGAACATTTGGGGTTGATCCACCTAGTAGACCCGGTATCTGTAAGCGGTATGCTGACTTCAAAGGAGGAGGGGATGCATCTCTGTAAGCGGGAGTCAACCGGTAGTCTTTAAGTAAGTGAGGCAAATGTGGAGCGTGTGAGAGAGAGAGAGTGTTTCACACGAAGTTCACAGAAATCCACCGTAAAAGCCAGTAGAGGATTAAACATCCCCCAACAAACTGTGTAGAAGATTTTTTCGAGCATTTGTTGCAGGCTCTAAAACCAAACGACAAAGACAAACGACAGTTTGATGCAACTCAGAATGGAAACTGAAGAGCTAATCGACTCATTGTGGTGTTCAGCGATAAAGCCACTTTCCATCAGTCAGAAAAAGTGCACAAATACAATGTCAGGATATGGAATTTGGAAAATCCTATTTACGTGAGATATGTATGCGACTCGTTTCCTAACAAGGAAACTAATAAATACGCAACAGGTTCACCAACATAGAAAAACATTTGAGTTTCTCTTTGCGTTGTACCAATATCATGTTTCTAAATGTCTGCTAACGATAGTTATTAAATTTGTAATCGGAAAAATAATTTATAGTAACAATGTACCCAGCTTCGGTTTGGAAAATGTAAGCCTACAATAACAATGGATGTTTCCGCATAAATTAATGCTGGAAAAGTGTTTTGTTTTAATGAGCCACATGTTTTTTTGTTTTCTGTAACAGGTTTTTGTCCAATTTGTATAACATTTAGTAAGAATGAAGAAAAACGTCTACGTCACATACAAAAAAGAAATCCAAGATTTTTTGTCATGGTAATATTCAGTCATACGATATTTTGATCAACACCGTTAAAGCATATGCATAAACATTTCGCTAAGGGTTGCTTGAAATTGGACGTTTACCTTGAAAATCTTCATCTCTTATAATATTACTCAGGTGTAAAATCCGGCATTTATGTGTCTATTGTTTTATCATTGTAAATTAATTTTGTTTCCAAGAAAATAATCATGACGCATTGTTAGAATCCACTGCAGCAGTCCGCCTCTACAGGGTCTTTTATTTGTTGATGATGAGGGAAGAAATCCAAAAAATGCCATCATTACCAAAATTGGTATCGAGAAGACTATACTTTGGTCAGAGTGTTACCAGACAGTGGAAGCGGGAGATAGAGACGTCACGTGAGTGCAGCGGTGTTTATAGTAAAGTGCCACCACACGTAACTGACCTAAGCACCTATTTCCCATCTTTGTCTTTTCTACCGCCTCAAAGGTTTTAATAAGAAGAAAACACTGAAGCCTTTTAGCACCGAAAATCCAAGGAAGAGAAATGTTGAGAAAATCTGTCAGTTATATACAATACAGTTGATGCATCCGGTGATGTTTTTCCCAAGAAAGTCAATATATACATTTTATTTACTGTGTAAATAGCTTAGTATGCGGCGTTTTAATCAAAGTCGTTAGACCCATTTTTTAGAAAATCGAAACTGTCGAAAAAATGTTCTATGTGGGTAGTTTGAGGTGGGAGAAATTTTTTGAAAATCGTCATGTAGCATCCTTGTAATGTACTAAACTTAAATACCCAGTTTGGTATTTAACTGACTTTTCATTTTTGAGCTATGCTGTCCACAATCTCACGCGTCTTTTTCTAAAATGATTTCTTTTGATTAAGGATCCTCAAAACATGTATAGAATTTTGGATGGAGTACCTACAACAGATACTTTCTCTATCTACTATGTGCATTGTACACACCTACTAGAGAAAGTACAAATAAAATGAATCGAGAAGACCCGTAATAATGGAGCTGGTTGTTTAAGTTCTATCCATAAACAGAACGAATATCTTTAGGCCAGTTTCTTTGCGCCTATAATTTCCAATCAATTCCGAATATTCCAATGAAGTAAACGGTGATCATTCGGTTCGACCGGTTGACGTCATTTATCGATGCGCGTGAAGGGGAAAATTAAGTCCCGAATTTGCGGATCGTAAGGCAGCCGAAGCAACTCATGAATACGAAGCGGTTGCATGCTTGCAGTGTGTCAAATGTTTATCAGGACAGGCAACTTTCCAATTGAATAATATAGTCACAGTTTAGACGACAAAATTTTGTTTTCCTTTTGCGTATGCCCTAAACTCATTCAGTAGGAGAAAGAAATCGTTAAAATGTTGTAATTTCAAGTTTCGATGTTAAGAATTAAATTATTATCAGACTTATTATAAACCACGATATATCACCGCTATGGCATCAATAGCAAAACTTATGCTTAAACGGAATACACATTTAAAATTTATATATTCACTCCACATAGTAAATATAACTTGCCTGTAGAGAAACTTCATGCTGTTTAATGTTTATTTCTCTTTCTTTCTCTTTTTTTCATGTTGCAGTTTTTAAGTTGTTTTAATTTTTAAAACGTTTAATGTTACCCCGGAGTATTGTTTCTAAAGTAATGGCTACGTGACCTTGGCTAGCAAGTAGGCGGTAACAGTTGAATGTCTGATAGCGTCCAGTGAATTTTAAACACTGTATAACCGCCAGCCTCGCTTCTTCTTTTATATCCGCGCCTTAACAGCAAAAACAAAAAGAAAAGGATCCGAAAAACCAGAGAAAAAATTTAAGATACTAGGTGTGGTTAACATAAATGATAGCCACGGACTGCGTGACAAATACACATGTACGTCCGGATTGCCCGTGTTTCGTATAACTTTCACTCTGTTGAAACAATTTGTCAGCATATCTGCAGCAAACACCGTATTTTCTTAACAAATAGAGTATTACACGTCTCACTAAATGCTGTGTATATATTATTCCAAGTATGACATGTTTTCGACTAAATTGATTATATTAAGAATTTTTTGATAATATACATGGATTTTCTTAAAGTCATTTAAAATTCTAACGCATTGCGAATCTATTAGTAATTCGCCTAGAAGAATTAAAATTGTTTTTCATTTTTACTTTGCATCTAATATATTTTAATACACTATCTCTGAGAGCTTATATAAACTTGAGTCTTAAAACATGCTCGCGCACAAAACTTAAAAAGCAATGGCTGATATAGCTACAATTGTTCCATAATTTCCAAATGCTTACTTTTTCTCTCTTTCACGTGAAAATAGATGAAAGAAAATTTCAAATCTTGGACAGTTAAAATATAAACTTATGGTGATCAAAAATGAAAAAAATGGTTTCCGACATTGATTCAGTCATGCCGTGGCTTTCCCTCAATGCTGCGCTGTATTGCATATTGCAAATAAAATCTTGAGTCGTGAGTTACCTTACTGTTCTTTTGAGCCCATCTAAGCTGAAACAACCTGCTTTGAAAGATTCTCATATTACGTGTCATAACTACAGCCTTGTAAAAATAAATGGTAATCATGTCAACAACAGGCATATTTATCAACCTGACCTTCAATCCATAATCTCATTTCATTCAGTTTTCGGCTTTTGGATTATATTATAGGAGTATCTTAGCCAACAATTTTACAGTTAACATTTTCTCCAGGAAGAACGTGCGAAAATTTTAAAGCATTGACAGAAAACCACTGCTAATATTATAGAAAGAATGCTGCATTGTTGAGAAACCAAAAGCCTCTTTGGGCCAACTTTTCTTTTTTTTTTTTGTAAACCTTTGAACATTAAATCAATATTGAAAGTATGTACAGATATATCCAGAATTGAATTAGCATAACACTAAAAAGCTGTTTTTCTCATATGGTTCAATTTGTATATATAACTCTTTTATAAATTTAAAAAGATCCTTATCAACACAAAGTCATTGAATTACACATCTAATTGCTTATTGATACTTTGAGTTTACAGGAATAACTGTCGAAGATAAGAGAGAACTCAGCCATAGAGGATATAGTAAGAAATTCCCTTAACTTTCCAAAAATATATACTTTTTACAAACTGAATTAAAGTTATATAAATAAATAGAATCGAAGCCAGAGATTAAAATTATTTTGATGTAAACAACCTTTACTAGACATGATTTTTGAGATCTGTTTGGCCCGTACGAATTAAATATTAGACTCTGGTTTTTGAATTATGAAGTGATTCAGAAATAAACTTTTTTGGTCATTAAATGAACTGAACCACGCTCCAGTAACATTTCTTGCACTATGCTTATGATTTTATATTGGAAATATTAGCCTTACTATACCCACTAGCAAGGAATAATTTTGGTTTTGTTTCTTTTACAGCATTTTGAAGAAAGAGTGCAGAACGGCTCCAACTTTCTATAATTTATGTAAAGTCAGTCAAAGTCGGATAGACGTTTTGTTTGATGTTGCTGTGTATTTTAAGACGAGGAAATGGTGAAATTCAGAAACATTTTACTTTATTAACTACTACAAATTTCGAACTTTATATATTTAATTGTTTAGGTATCGCTATTTTAATTAAATGTTTTATACAATTTAAGTAATGACAAGAAATTATGTGAAATATAATTTAAAATGTATATTCCGTCAATATGCATTTAAATCTGTAGAATAGTTTTAAAGTTTCATTTGCTCATTTCAAAGAAAAATAAGTTCATATTTAGACCACCCTTCTGGTTTGGTAGTAGAATGTCTGCCCCAGATTTATCATTTCAAAAAAGAAAAAGTTTAACAAACCTCTTGACAATTGTGCCTTTGGTGAATGCTAAAGGTAGATAGAAACGTTTAAACAGCTGGGAGAAAAATGCTTCAGTACTTTGCAAAGCTAAACAATGAAGTTCATTTTAGAAAAAAAATCTGAAACTAGACCATTTTTCACCTCTCTTCACCAGTTCCTCGGCACAAGTTTTATTTAAAGCCAATTTTGACTGATTTTAAATATTAGCAAGATAAAATATTTTTTAACCATTGCCAAACTAAAGCCACTAACGTTTGAAAAAAAATGTCTTGTGCTCAATCAGTTATTAATTGTATAGCAAATTCTGATGTAAAAATATCTATTTTGACTTTAACGTTGTATGGCCTCTACTGGTACACACATTAGATATAGTCTTGCTAATATGTATTTGGCTCCTATGAGTCAATAAGTGTTAGCTGTAAGCATTAGATGCTAGTCCCGATTTACGTATTCTGGAAGGAAAATAATGAAAAGGAGGAAATAGGTTTCCCAACATCCTTGCATGTGTTTCAACACAAACGGATGCAATAATGTTGAAGGTTTAATGAGTTCCGAGTATGAATTAAAGATGAAAACAATAAGTCGATTTGCCATATCTAACTTTCTATGTTGAAATGGTATTACCATGTGTTATGCCCTGATCCAAACGGATTCACAATTCATTTTTTGATTCCGTACGTGATAGTATAATTCGAATATTAAAACTCCAAATGCTTTGTCTTGATTTCTGTCGTGTTAAAACTTAATTTTATAAACAGTTTTACTTTATAATGATTAATAAAATTCTCTTCGTCATTTTCTATTTTTTATTTAAAAGAAATAAAAGCTTTGTCTGATATTATTTTCCAAAGATATTTTATAATGTGGTTTGTTAATACTGGCAATCGATTATGTGTATTTATCTTGGACACTTCATATAAAGAACTCATTTTAGTAATGAAAATAAATATTACAAGCCAGAAATATTTTCGTTATGATTCCCAAAATAACTGCTTAATTGAGCCAGAATTTCTGACCATTGTGATTTATTTGTGTTTTGCTTAACACTAAAAATAAACAAATCATTCCTCCCCAGAATATTTAAACAAAACCTAGAGAGTAAGAATAAAAAGGATTGTTAACATCTGGAAGGGATATACTAATGTTGTTATTCTTTGCTTTTCGTAGAATGCTGCAGTGTCTCCAATTCGAGCGTACGGCTTCGATTCTCTCCTCTTATCCCTGCCTAAGTTATTTACCTTTCCAAATTTCCAGGTAACTAATGAAAGAAAATTACAGAAAGGAGGTATTTTAAACATCTGTTTATTATATCTGATGGACATATTTTTTTCAAAAATAAAGATTAAGAAAACTTTTACAGCGACTTTAGACCACTCGCCTCTCACCTAGACGGCCTGGGTTCGATCCCAAGCGACCGTATGTGAGATTTGTGGTGGACAAAGCGGCGCTGGGGCGAGTTTTCTCCGGGTTCTCCGGTTTCCCCCGACATCGCATTCCACCGGTGCTCCATCTTCATTCATGTATTATCAGTGTCACCACCTGCAGTGCCATAAGTAGTTAAAGCGGGTGTTAAACACTAACAAAACAAACCCAGTTTTTCCTTAAATAGGCATTCAGATAATTATAATATTCAGGTTTAAAAAAACATATTTGTAAAATATCTCACAATAACATTTAATAGCGTTTTTAGCATTTTATATGACATGGTTTATATATTTATTTAGTTAAACGCAAGCATGACCTAAGGTATAAAAGATAAATGCATTGGGTCAAAATATGTTGCTCGTTGATTTTGAAAAATTAAGTATTTAAGTCAAAAAAGCTGTAGTTTTGTTTTGTCGTCGATTTATGAGGATAAAAACACATTTATTAATCTCAAAGTCCTTTAAGGTTTTTACTTGCATAGAAGAGGATTGATAAAATTCGTTATAAAAAAAAGGCTTTTTTATTATCTCGTTGTATTCATTGCTTTTGAAAATATTTTTAAACCTATTTTGCATGAAGTAGTATATTTTCATGTATAATTAGCAATGTAATTATAATTTTTACTTCTTCAAAGAACTCCAGATTCATGGTTGCATTTATTAATAAAACTTTATTATTGTTATTACTATTTTGAACGAAGCTAATCTCAAAAATTACATAAATTAAAATCCAAAAAACAATAACATATATGATCTTTATAAAAAGATACATACGCCCTTGTACATCTTGTTAAAATATTTACGGTCTGAATGGAATTCAATGAAGTTCCTTTGTTTATATGGATAGGAGTACACAAGTTCCTGTATGAGAAAAGTATACGTTTTTCATAGCAGAAAAACCAAAAATAAGGAATGTCACCAAAACGACGAACTCCACAAAAAAAATGTATATAACATAAATTGTGTGTTTTAATGTGCTCTACATTTTTTGTGTAGTAAGTTTTTGTCCATCTCTTACGGTTTAGCAGTCATTCAAAATTTAGTAAAATTCATCCAGAATAAACTACTCTTCACAGGCTATTCCCAGAAAATTCAAGATATACATTTCATTTGTCAGGTAAATATGTTTAATACCCGAAATTTTAATCAAAATCGTTAGAGCCATTTTTGATAAAATCAAAACATTTCGAAAAAAGTTCCATGTAAAGGGTAGTTGGGTGTAGGGGGATTTTTCTCAAAATCTTCGTGTCGCATCCCTGGAAGATACTAAACTTAAATACCAAGTTTAGTATTTTACCGACTTGTCGTTTTTGAGTTATCGTGTTCACAGACACACGGACCTCCTTGTGAAAATGCTTTTTTTGGATATTGGGGACCCTAAAACATATATTTCCGGTGAAATCTCGGTATCGAATTTTTGGTGGAGTGCAATACTTTCTCTCTATACACTATGCACATAGTGCGTATGGAGAAAGTAAAAAAAAAAGTATGTAATAGGAATACTCCCACTACTTTCTCTGATCGTTATGAAAATCAGTTGCATATTACAGTACTGTTATAAAAGTTGCATTTATGAATGATTCCAAATTAAGCAATAAGGGCTTAGTTAACAGGATGGGAGCGACAATTAAATATTCAACCGTGGCAACGAACTGTAGCTATGGAAAGAAAAAAAAAAGTAGATATTCAACTTTCAAACAGGTCCATGAGATTACGTAAACGTGCAAAATGGATTATTTCTAAGCGGCTAACTTACGGGGAAAAGTTTTAGCACGAATTCCGCATTAATATATCACGTTTTTATATTACATATTATTTTATATTTAAAATGCAAAAAAGGGAATCTCAGAACGTCATTACCGGTGTAACTTGGTGTCGAATTTTTAATGGAAATGCAATATTTCGTTTACCTACTCTAGGTGATTAAATAACAAGAAAAAGCTAATTCTTCCCTTTTATAGAATGCAGTAAAGAACTGTATGAGGTTAATATATATATATATATATATATATATATATATATATATAATTAGAATTCCCGCGTTGTATTTGACTATTACCAGTCCATTAAGCCAGTGATATTGGGGCACAATATTTTACAAAATAAATCGTTTAATTGACGGTAAATTCATCCAGTTTTACTTCAAAGCATTCAAAAACCTCTTATCTCAAGACATTGTACACATAAATACATTTGAACAATCACAGAATACACACTAAGAAAACATTTCGAGGAAACCCTTCGACCTTGGATCGATTGCGATCTGTGTAGCGGAATGCGCAAATGGACCTTACTTCCTGAATTGCCCTGGCATATACACGTTTCTCAAATAGCTTTGATTTCCGGATACAAAATGTATTGTATTATACTAACACATTCAATATGCTAAAAAAAAGGGGTATAGGATTCCTTTCACATGAAGTTAAATATTAAGAAATAGTAATTCTTAGTTAGACGTTAATAAAATTCTAGTAACCTAAAAGGTCTATGAAGGCGGAATTGACGGTGTCTATGCGTTTCCCTCATACAAACCCCGTTTTTCAACAACACCAGTCAAATGACTTTTTGGGCTTTTCCTAAAATATGACTATTAACATATCAAGTTTTGTAGTAATAATAAGGTTAAGATGTTTTGTTACTACAATGCCCACAGTATAGCTTAGTAGGCATTGTCAAATGTAGATATTAATTGATACTGAAAATGATCTTCTGTACTTATGACACGGGGTGGAAAATATTTCTATGGAAACATTACATAATTTTGCCATGATCACATAAGTCTATCTTGCAGTTAAACTACGAGCAAATAAATAGCATGGAAGTAAATTACGCAACTGAGGTCATGTGTCTACAGGCAACTGCCATTATATGATCTAGGCGTTTAAGTGTCATTATATGACCCAAAAAAGTCATATTGTAATAAAATATTATGTTTTAGGCACATCACTCTGTCGTGTTTTGAATATTAGCTCGGAATATTGTTTAGATTAATTCAACATAAAAACCCAAGCCTAGTATATCATAGTTTATTAATATTCTGATTCTATTACATAAAAGTTACTCAGGAGCTTGTGTTGATATACAATTACTGGTATTCATACAAAAAGGTATAAATTATATAAACTAATTTCATAATACACTATTAAAGGATACAATTATTAAAAACAAGCATTTTAAAAAGACATAGACTTTTAGTTCCAACTCTGTATAGTTTTCTTTACTCTTATCCCTCCAGAATTGTACCAATTCCTTTCCCAAAGCAGCTATTCTACGAAACTGTTGAAAGAGCAAAGAGAAATCCTTTTTATTCTTGGAGTGTTTGGTGCTCGTGCTGGTGTTTGTCGTAGCTGTGTGTTTCTGTGTGAGTCGACCCATAAGAGTTCGGCCATCTTCGTGTGTTCTCTCACAGGAGCTACAGCTCCGTGTCCCTGTGTTGCAGCAACACGCTGCCTTGATCGGCGGCCCCAACGCCACGTCCTGCCCCATCTGCCACAAACTGTTCCTCGGCGGCGAGGCTCTCATGGAACATATGAAGCACACCCACAAGGATCCAAACGCTTCGGGAGTGGCAAGTAAGTTACCAGCATTTGCCTTTCCTAACTCCTTCAAATGTTTGAGGCGGTAACTGCTGAGGTAGTGTAACACCCGTTACACTATATAACCGTTGCTATCGCCTCAACCACTTCCAGCTTCCTTTGTTTATATACAGACAAGTGAAGGGTTTAGTTCCAAAAGTATTAATGAAAATTTTGTATATAGGCATGTTTTATAACGTTGAAATAACTAAAAGTTTAGCAAATAAGAGGTCGTTTGACTTCCTAAATGTAGAGGAGTCATCTGTAAAGTAATTTTAATGGCATTTACACAAGGTAAAAATAACACCAGAGCAATGTTCTAAAGTCGTTAGTTGAATTATATTTTTGAAGTTGCTAACATGTGTCATTCTCTTCTATAAATTCTGACAGATATTAGGACATATGGACATTCCCATGTTAGCAATTGATTGAAACGAAGTTGATATTTCGTCTATAGAATATGAGGTTGCTCCGATGTAATACAAATTGTGTCAAAAGTTCCGTTTTTGCATATTAACTTCTTAATAAGTCCTTTGGCTTGTTGCAGGTGATACTAGCACTTTAAAACAATCGCCGATAACTCCAACTAAACCCTGTAACAATGAAATACGTCATGAGTACAGAGGTGCATGAGTGGGTTAACATTGATCAGCAAGATGAACCACAAGGTGTTTCCTTCGTAAATGCAAGAAACCGTCTCAGTGAAGCCCAAACGGAGACATGAACTCGATGTATTTACAGACATTATCAAGTATCAATTTGATGTATGCTTATAATGACTTATTAATTCATAGCCCACAGAAGGTTTTGCCGAAATCAGGCAGTTTGGTAACATTATGAAGGTTTTACCTGGAGACACCTTGAGTCCATCCATTTATGACAGTTCATTGTTCCAGATTGTTTGGACACATTGGCTATATTATTAAATAATTAGGTATTCCCAATTAAAAGACAAATGTTTACAAAAAGAATTAAGGAGTGTAAACGAACTTCTGGTAGATAGTTAAAGCAGAATAAATTCTGAACAGGGCAAAATAAATGTCAGCATAATCTTCCACAGTAAAAATATGTTGTCAATATGTCAGTGTAACTTCTTGAAATTGGCAACTTTTATCTGTAATATGGTTATCACACATGTTACCAATATCTTGATTGCAAGTTGGCTTACAGTACACATGTTGCCTTGTGAAAGCAAGTGCCTGATGTTTTGCTGCTCTGTATAATATTTTACCCTGTTATAATCACTATATAGATGACTCCTAGCTACATTTATGAAAACAGTTACTCCTCTACCTAACTATTTGTTGCATGCTGTGAGTAAGTAAGGTCTGTACAGCTTTTGGATAACAAAACCCTTCTCTTATTAGTAGCTAACATCCACTAACAAAGAAGGAATTTGAGATACTACATTAGAAATATAAACATTGTCTTTAAATAATACTCTATATGCTAGGAAGAACTTTATGTATTCAGGATAGAGTAAGTGAATTGTGGATTTGACGTTGATCAAAATGTTGGCTTTTCCTAATTGTTATATCTCCTACCGCTTAGCTCTTCCTAGTTTCTATGTTTATTGTCATTGACAAAATAAATTGATGTGTTTGAATCTCGATGTTGGTGCAACTGCCACCTGAAAATGTCACAAGGAAACGTAACTGTTGCGGCAATGTGTTTAGCTATTGTGATTTCTTCATCTTTGATTGACTGTGAATATATACATATTTTTCAACCAAACCTTTTTGCACTCGACAGTGGTTACCTGGAAGGCGGGATATAATTCTCAAGACAACCCAAACCTCACAGACTCGGGGATGTACGGAAGTGTGACGAATTGGCCGGGATCTCACACCCTTCTAGGTGAGGATCATATGATGTTCAGGGGTTGCTGGAGGAATTTGAGTGTTCCGGGATGCGAACCTGCGCCCTATGGTATTTTGTGTATATAGATATAAGTCTCCTCGTAACTGGAGTATCTATATGTAGCTGTAAATGTAACCACCCTCATTTGTTTATTTGTTTGGTTTTTATTCTATCCACTTGCATGCACCCGCTTTATTTCTCCACCAAATTTAAAATCAAATTACAGGCTCTGCACACTCTCTGGATTGCACTGATGTTCAAATTCAATGTTCTATTTCAGAGAATGTTCAAATGTTTGGACAAATGCCAAGAAAAATCAGTAGAAGGATTTTAAATATGAATGTGCTCCAATTGTTACTGTAGTGTATTACTTCAAAGTTACATTTTATCTGCTGAAAGGTAGATGAGGCTCTGAAATAATTGAAAAAAAAAACATCAAAATCGAAATACATTCATAAAAGTTGTCTAAGGAACAACACTATTTATCTGAGTTTTTACAACTATTTTATCGTAATCATTTGGAAAATGCATGATTTGTTTATTTATTTTACATGTATCAGCACAGTATACATTACAGGGAAAATCAACATCATCGGAATAGTTTAAAATCATGAACTCCCAAGAGAATTGAAAATAACCAGAAACATTAAATAAAGGCAGTGAATGTTCAACCATATAGTTTAAATGTTGATGAAATATTCATATTTCCGGAAATACACTAATAAATAAAAATATGAGGGCCTGAAAACAATGTTTCTTGTAAAATTTGGAATGATGCATGATAATATATAACACTTTAAAAGATCAATAAGAGTTTGAAAATGGCTGTATTTACCCTCTATGCTCCTATTATTTATGAATCAAAGAAAAGCAATATCCATAAACGTCATTGAGCTGTTAGTGATTCCTTCGATTAAACTGCCCAATATGTTCTGAAGTATTCGAAGAACGTTATGCAACTTCTGACTGAAAGTGTTAAAATGCTTTTATGCTGAATATAGCTTCAGTATTTAACACATAACTTACAGAGAGCTATAGAAGAAATCACCTTACAGCCTATTAGCTATAATTCCTGTTAAACAAAAGCTATATAAATGAGATTAGAAATAACCCAAGGATTGACTAGTTTTTACATTAAAATAGTTTTATTTTTGATCAAATTATATAAATAGTTCAATAAGAATTTCTAAAATCATTTTCATTCTTTGAAAAATGAAACCAAGTAGAGATTTTGTGTTAAACCTTCTACGAGTAATTATGCACATTCTAAAGTATGTTTAATTCAGAAGAAATATAAGAAGGAGTGAGGTGAAGATGTTGGAAAACTAAAAAATGTGAAGCCTTTATTTTTAATAAAAGAACAGAGATTTTTTTATTAAATCCGGGTACTTCACAACTTTCATGAAAGTATAATTTCTGATGAAAGGAATGATCTAATTTCGAAAAATAAAGAAAAGAAAACGGATATGGTTTGATGCCATTTGTTTCTGAAACGATTGAAATGCCACGACCAATTCTCCAACTCCCAAATTAAATATGTCCATTAAATTATGTAATTAGGACAAAGTGCCTAAAACCAAAAATATAACAGCCATATTATGACATATGGAGTATGTACAATTTAAGTTCTGCCACGCCAAGTTGGCGTATTGGGCCACTTTTAACAGTAGTGAATTCAATGAAATTCTTATGCGCTCATGGTGACGAGAGACCAACTCATCGCCCATAGATGGCACGAAATCATTTTCGGACGTGCAAATGACAGAACTTAAAACAGGGCCTTTTCCTTCAAGGCATTGAATTCTTTTACATGCACGGAACGAACGGATTTATGTCCCCTTCGAAGGAAGCCATGCTAAGGATTTTTACATCCAAAAAAAGCCATCACCCTCCGCCAGGTTTAAACCCGAAACCTAGGGTATTACGATTTGCTTATTACGATTTGTTTTTGAAACAATTGAAATTTCATGACCAATTCTCAAACTCCCAAATTAAAGTTGTCCATTATATTATGTAATTAGAACAGACAGAAATGACAGAACTTAAAACAGGGCCTTTTCTTTCAAGGCATTGGATTCTTTTACATGCACGGAACGAACGGATTTATGTCCCCTTCGAAGGAAGCCATGCTAAGGATTTTTACATCCAAAAAAAGCCATCACACTCCGCCAGGTTTAAACCCGAAACCTAGGGTATTACGATTTGCTTATTACGATTTGTTTTTGAAACAATTGAAATTTCATGACCAATTCTCAAACTCCCAAATTAAAGTTGTCCATTATATTATGTAATTAGAACAGACAAAACACCTAAACTCAAAAATACAATAGTCATATTATTAAAGTATGTACAATTTAGGTTCTGTCACACAATATTCGTGTATTGAGCATGTATGGTAACGCCTATAATTGTGTAGTGACGGATGCCCGTAAATCCGGCAAAAAAAACATGCTCCTGTTTACCAGGCGATGCACCCCCGCAGCTCAGATACCTAACTTTTCCTACTAGGGCCAAAGGATAGAGTGGGGAAACTCAATCCATTATCTGGGCGTCAGTAGTGATAAGGGCCTAACTCTTCGTGAACACGTGCGGGAACGTTGAAAGGGCTAAGGGGGGGGGGGTGGCCGCCTTATATCCTGTTTTGGCTTCCGTTATGCAGTTTATTAAAGTTATGTCTTTACAAGGCGCTAATAACCCTACTATTGCTCTACCTATGAGGTGTGGAGCATGGCAACAGACTCCTGGCATCTTTGGTTAAAGCGCACACAGAATAGGGCACTCCGGTTCATCTACTCTGTCTGCCGTCGTTTCTCAGTCAGAAACTATGAAACTTTGACATTTCCATAGGTGGAGGATATGATTGGGCGCCGGGCTCAAAAGTTTGAACCAGATTGGCCCATCATGAAAACCACTTGGCAACTACTTACCCACAGAACGTCCCTAACCGGGTTCCCCGCATGGCTTGTGGGCATCCTCAATAACAAAGGCATTAAATCAGCCAAAAGCTAAAAAGCTGAACGTAAGTACTCCCCCTATGTTTGGGAGCGGTTATCAACTTACACTTGGAATCAAAGAAAACATCCTCAACTTTTAATCCACAATGCCAAACCTTTAAGCATCCAAACCATTTCTTTGGTTAAACCCTGACACGGGCAGATACACAGCAGCAACGCTAAAGCTCACCACGAGCTTATTAGTTGCCGACTGAACGTTTGGATTGGTAAACCCTACACCACGGAGGGACGGAGTATGTACAAGCAATACTTTATTGAAATACAAACATTGAGGCTAAATATTTTGTATCAAAAACAGCATATATAAAAATTGGAAAAGACTTTACATTTGAAATATAGTATGATATAGATACTATATTAAAACGCATCAAATAATTGGAAAGAACATGATAAGTATAGAATGTCGAAACCAGGCATAAACTCGAAACACTGAAAAACAAATTCAAGAGAATCTAGGAAGAGAGAAACATTAAAGCGAAAAAATATAGAATCCAAAACATTGTAGAAGAATATCTACTCCATTAGTGTTTCCAATTAGGTAGCATGGAAGCAACAACAAAATACTCAAGGAGGGAAAAAAGAAAGAAAGAAGAGTTTCAGTCATAGAAGTTTTACAAATATTTATAAATTGTAAGGTATGTAAAATATTATTTCTGTAAAAATAAGAAAACAAGAAAAAATTAAGAAATGTTTTCATTCCGAGAGGCAGAAATGCACGCAATAAAAATGCATGCTTCTAAAATAATCAAAAAGTCTTGCATGATATAAAGGAATTCCGGCATAGAACATAACAAAACATAAAGTTCACTTAACTATATACAATTTAATAAACGTATAGTACTAGTCATCGGCAGAGTAGCCGATATTCACGCAAAAAATATATACAAGCATAAAGCTTAACTTCTGGCTATGGGTGCTGACAATGATGACCAAGACCATATTTTCTCAAGTTTATTCAGCCAGCACTCGTTTTGTTGTTCAACACAGAAACTACATCCATGACTTCATCCTCTAGTCCACATTTTGTATTATTGTAACATCCAAATACATTGTTTGAAAGGTAGTCAGACTTAAAAATCAATGCTACAGCCAGAGTTTGAACCACGTGTATCCCGGTCTCCGTCCGATTGCTCTTGCCACTGAGCTACTATAGCAATTTGCCGATATGGCATTAAATTCCTCAACTAACCGGCATGTTTCCGGAAGATCCGTGGTTCAAACCCCGATTAATGACATTGAGGCTTTATGTCTACCTTTCCAGCTCTTGTCCTACAGACGGCTTGAGTGGAAAAAAATAACAAATACATTGTTGTTTGTGTGTTTTCATTCGGATGTTTAATAGCAATAATTGGTTATACTGAAGAAAACCAGTTGTTCTTTGTGAACGAAAGAAATGATCGCAGAGAGGTGTAATAGCTGAGTTCAAAAGGAAAAAGGAAGACTACCAGTAGGCGAAGACACAAAAAGGGTAATGCTTGTTAAAACTCAAGTCAGTCTAAGAAGTCTGTGAAATGCATCAGCATTGAAAGAGAAGACAGTGTAGAAGGTATTGAAGAGTGAACATTTTCATTCTTTACAAGTAACGTCTCCATCATTAACCCAACACGACCGCAGAGCTGGAATATGAGAAAAATCCCTTTACCAAATTATGCCAAATCCATCTTTCTTAAAGAAAGTAATGTTCTCCAATGAAACAATGTTTCTGTGGATGTCAATGAATATGAGGTACTGGTCAGACAGAAAGCTCGACAGAATCATCGACAACAAAATATAAGTCTTTCCAAACGTGATGTAGTGTGTTAATGTGTTGATAAGATTTTAGATTAGTCAGTCAGCGAAGAAAAGTACTTGTATAGAACATTATGCAAACAGCGCATATCCAGGAGTGATTTCTGCAAGTATGTAAACCACTTCATGTCCTCGACCATTATAACAACTTCGCCATAGAATTTCAAACCTTAGATGCAGGTGGTATGTGATCATATCCAATCTGCAGTTGCTCTGTATGCCCAAATGCTAAAGACCTTCAGAGAAAGAGAATCGCAGCAGATATATGCAATTAGGATTTGTCCCCCAGCCACTGATGCTCAGCACCGCACATAGGCCATTGAAGGCACTCTGTTAGTTACCTGACCAGGAAGGGATGAAAGGATGACCAGATTTGGAGCAAAGGCGGAGACTCTTACGATTCCAAAATGAGCATTTCTACGCCTCGACACGGGAATCTCGTGGCAAACACGCCCCCAAGGATGGATCATCAGATGCGCAGCTCGGGCATCAGGGAGAAACCTTTTATATATCCAAACTCCCGTCGCACCGCAGCACACCAGTCGCCTGATCCTGCAGCTCTTAGATATGTTAAGATGAACCAGATAAATGTAAATAATCGATGGGAGAAACATTTCTGGTAGAAGAGGAACTACCACAGCATCCGCCTAGCTACTGGAAAAAACCTAGAAAAAACCCAAAGTCGGAGTGGTCGAACCAATTCAACCACTCGATAATATTTGGCATAATTTCTGAAGATGGGAATGTGCTGCTTATGAATTAATGGTCTCTTTCACACTGTGTATAGAAAAGGAGTTGGCAAGGTAGAGTCAAACAGAAAAATTTAGTACCATATCGGGATTTGAACGACGAATCTCCTGATCTTCGTCCAGTTAATCTAACCATTGAGATACCATGGCAATATGCCGATACGATATTAAATTCCCCAAATGACTCTAGATTTTCCTGGTAAATCAAAAGGAGACTTCAAATTATTTTTAGATGAAAACCCCAAAGGCGATTTACTATGCCGTAAGTCTCGGGCTTCATAGTTTAATCAACTATTAGGTGATTTTTTTTTTTTTTTTATATATAGCTTAACGTCCTTTAACCTGGTTGTTCATATCCGACGTTGAATACAATTGGTGAAATGATATCGGGGTCCATGGAGCTTAAAGTTACTCAACATTCGTCTTCTCAGGATAAGGGAAAACCCCGAAAAAAAGCTTACCCGAGTAACTCACCCTAAGCGAGATTCGAACTCATGACCTTTTGAAAGTGAGGCAGACACTCTACCACCATACTACCCATGCGGGCGAGGTCAATCGTTGTCAATTAACTTTATCTTCCGCGCCAGCCATGTGTAGGCCAGGAGTTAGAAACATTGTGCTTTTTATGTTATATTAACTGCTAATATTCCAAAGTATATAACCAGCCTGCAGTGTGGACATTACCTCAGTCTGTAAAATATGGAAAGTTGCTAGATGATGCTGATGATGAAAACAATTATATTTGAATAATACATTAAATGTATTTAAAACATAAGAAATAAAAATAATTAAAATATAATAAGCATGTCAACGTTAAACTAATATAAAAGTATGATTTGATACTCTACAACATTATGAAATATGGAAAAATATTCAGTAAAGGCTCAAATGAAACACAAGTATTAAAAATTGGATGTGTTACACTCACATGACTTTCTCTAGCTGCTCTACAAACAAACTTTTTATAAAAGAGTATTCTTTTTTCTACAACATGCTAATCGAGATAAACATAAACAGAATGTTGTTATTAGGTACCTACTTCCTTATAAGTAGAAGGTAATTAAAGAAATGCGCTGTGCCAAAGTGATAGTCAGATGTTTTAAAAGCTGTCGTTCTGCGATTGTCATTGCAAATCGCTTCTTTCCTTGGCTAGGAGTAGAACAAAAAGAAAACCGAACACTTCCTGTCTGAGAAAAGTAAAAGTAAGTTACTTTACAATTGAAACCAATAACAAGGAATATCTCGGAAACGGCTACCTCCACAACAAAAACGTAAAGGACATAAATTGTGTGTTTTGACGAGATCTACATTTTGTTTATGTGTGTGTCTTACGGTTTAGCAATTAGGTAAAATTCATCCAGAATAAAGAGGTATTCAGAGGCTGTTCCCAGAAAATTTAAGATGTACATTTTATTTGGGATGTAAACATCTTTAATATACAGAGGTTAATAAAAATCGTTAGAGCCATTTTTGAGAAAACCAACGTTTTCCACAAATGTTCCATATAAAGCGTAGTTTGCGGTGGGGGGATTTTCTTGAAAATGTTCGTGTCACACCCTTGAAAGATACCAAATCTAAATACCAAGTTTGGTATTTAACGATCTTTTCGTTTTTGAGGCAGACACACACGGACCTTTTTCTAAAAATCCTCAGGGGACTCATAACATATATTTCCGGTGAAATCTTGACATCGAATATTTGTGTGGATTGCAATACCTTCTCTATACACTATGTACATTATTATACATGCGGGCTAGAGAAAGTAAAAATAATTTCAATTTATTATCTCATGTTTATAATAATTTGAAAGAACGATGCTTTTAATATTAACAATTGCGTTTCTAAAGCAGGTGGCCTTATTAAAAGTTAATCTGCCACAAAAGACATCCAGACGAATTAATTAAAATACGCACTAAATTATAACACATTAAAATAAGAAACTGAATGACAATTGGGCATTCATTCTATTTCAATGATTTCATAGCAGTACAAATGCTATAAATATCATAAGTTTCTAAGCGTGCTCTAAAATTTTGCACATCGTTTTATTTTAAACGTAATCTTAATTAGGGCAAAATGTTGGTGTGATATAAAATTGAAAAATATATGACCGCCTCAATTGCCATTACCATAGTCAATGACAAAATTCTTAACTGTTCTTAAATAGAGAATTTATTGCATTGCTTTTCGCCTAAGACCTGATTTAAGATCAGTTATTATCAAGCAGATGAATTGTTTCGCACTGATGATATATAAAAATGAATATATTCTGGTTCATATAGTAATGCTTTTAAATAAAGAAAATCTGATGTGTTTCATTCACATGACTTTCTCTACATCTCTGCAACAAACTATTGTTAAAAAGCTTGTGTTCTTTTTACTTCATGCTAATTGGAGAAAAGCTTAGCAGAAATAGTCCTATTACTTGCTTCCATCCAAGTAAAAGGGAAATAAGGAAGTGCCATAGGCTAAAATATTAATCAAAAGCTAGTTGCTATGTGACTGAAGTTCTTTGTATGAACAGGTGTTGACAAATCCCTGTAGAGAAAAGTATACGTTTTTAAAAGCTGAAACCAAAAACAAGGAATATCTTAAAAATGATCATCGCCACGAAAAACTGTACATAGCATAAATTGAGTGTTTTAACGTGCTCAAAATATTTTCGTGGTACGTTTTTGTCCATCTCTTACGGTTAGCAGTTATGCAAAATTCCGTAAAATCCATCCAGAATTAGGTAGTATTCAGAGACTATTCCCAGAAAGTTCAAGATATACATTTTATTTGGCATGTAAATATCTTAAATATAAGAGATTTTAATCAAAATCGTTAGCCATTTTTGAGAAAATCAAAAATTTTCGAAAGTTTTTCCATGTAAAGGGTAGTTTGGGATGGGGGAATTTTCTTGAAAATATTACTGTCGCATCCTTGAAAGATACCAAACTTAAATGACAAGTTTGGTTTAACGGTCTTTTCGTTTTTGAGCTAAGCTGTCCACAGACACACACACGCGCAAACATGTGGACCTTTTTCCAAAACATATATTTCCGTGAAATCTCGGCATCGAAGTTTTGGGTGGAATACAATACCTTCTCTATACACTATGTACATAGTCTTGTAGAGAAAGTAAAAAATTCAGAATATCAATCCAAGCTTCGTGAACTGTTATTACTGATTTAAGAATAATGCTAAGGTAAACTATGTATTAGTTAGGAATTTCAATAACTAATGCGGCATTCTCATTGGTAATATTTGCACGTTTATTTTCATTTAATTTAAAGAAACGGGATAAATGGAAATTTATGTGACCGCAACATCAGTAATGTTTTATGGTTGTGCAAATATCTTTTCAGGCACTGGGGTCTGGATAATAAAATTTGAGACATCTATTCATGATATATCCTCTCCAAATTTGATTCCATTTATGCGCAATTTTTAAGATGTTATATATTTCTCTAGAAAAATTCTCTATTAAAATATGACAACTATTTATAAAGAATTAGATGAATATTCACATTTATTTGTGCTATAAAACATTATGTTCTTTCGCGACGTTTTATAAACTTGTTTTATTTCAAAAAGTGAAACATTTTACAAAATAAATAACAATTATAATGAAAGTAACACCTCTCCAAATGTTAGTTTGATATATCTAATATTAACATAAAAATGTTATATTTAAAAACAAAAACTATAAATTAATTAATATATTAAAACTTAAAAGCGAGGAGTAAATATTAACATTTATTCAGCAATTATAACATATACTTTTGTTTTAAGTAGGCTAGTTTATCGGAAATATTTATATAAGACATTCTTGCTATTGATATTTTAAATGGATCCAAAATTCTAATTCATTATTTCATATCAATCTCCCCCTTGGCGTTTTAAATTGCTGTAAATAGACAATGCTAAAGTCGTAAAATTCAAGTATTTCTGTCTGAAACTACAAACGATTTTGCAACGAAACTTTTACAACACATAAAATATACCTTCCTACACACTTTAATATTGAATTATAGGTTCCTTTTTAACCTAATAAAATTAGTTAATCACCTAAGACGTTGAATCAAATTGAAGTTCAGGTAGCAAAATGGGCAAGTCTGGGTGCGCTCCAACAATGCGTATCATCAGCGTCGCGTGCGTATATACGCCTATGCTAAGATGGATCTCAAGCAAGAACAATTCCCTGCTATGGTTTTCTGTGACTTTAAAGTCATTTTAGGGGTCAGAGAATGTCTTGAAATACTGCATTGTGCATGTGGGGATCTTTATCTTTTGCAATTCACCATTTATCAATATGCATAGTTTAGAAAAAGAGGAATTCCCTCCAAACACCGAACAGAATGACCAGTTACAGCAACAATGAGGTGAAAGCAGAGTGCATGTTGCGGGAAGATCATCATCGTAGAGTCAGATTCAAAAAGCTCTAAATATCGGATCGGCTTCAGTGAAAACAACCCTGAAAGAAATACTTTACTTCAGGGAACTCTGCAGTCTCTGTATGCCCCACTACCTCATAAATGAGCAAAACATGCTGCCAGAAAATCATTAAAAATTTCAATTGAGGAAGATCCAAAACATATTTAACATTTTAACAGGTTACAAAAGTTGAATTTACCAGTGTGATCCAGAAACTAAGCATAATCTCGGCCTGAGTCTTCCCAGGAGAACATCCTCGAATAAAATTGAAGCGAACAAGAAGTGTTGAAAAGATGATTTGTTGCTGTCAGATACTATACTGCAAAATGTCTGGCACAATAAATTCAATGAATTAGAAAAAACACGGCTTAGTACTGGTCTTCGTGGAAATTTGTTCCACCATGACAAAGCCCCTGCTCATATTGCACAAAAAGCAACGTAATTTCTGCAGGAATAGAACCACCCTCCCTACAGCACAAATCTGACCCCATGCAACTTTTTTCTATTTCCCAAAATGAAAGAAAAAACTGTTTGGGTCACCTGAAGCCACAGTAGCTGCTTACTAAAAATGGGTTTGCATTCTGTACAAAGAAGAATGGCGTTAAGCATTTGAAAGAAGATTTGAAAGGATGATAACCTATTTAGAATGTAATGCAGAATATATTGAGTAGTATCAGATAAGAATTCTTAATATTCTCAAAACTGACCCTGGTAACTGATGTAAATTTGAGCAGTTTTAAAAGAAAAATCAAATTTATAAAACAAGTATTAAAATAAAACTAACTTTAACTAATACTGTGTTTGGGTGTAAAGTGAATTCTATGTACCAAAAAGTATTAATATCAATTATCTTGTATACATGTAATGAAATTAATGTCGCTTACGATCATATTTCTTGTCAATATGAAATTCCTGCAGCCAAAATTACCGAACAGAATTACTTACATAAAAATAGTACGATTAAATAAAATATTACTCAGAGGATGATAGAAAAAAAAAGCAAATATAAAGTACATTTTGTGTTTTAGGTTATGAAAACCTGATGTCCTATTCATATGTCTTTCTCTACCTGTTCTGCAAACAAACTATTCTTACCAAAGAGTATTTGCTTCATATTAATCGAGATAAACATTGATGGTTGTATTACTTACTTCCTTATAATAGAAGGGAATTAAGGTCATACACTAGGCTAAAGTGAGTCAAAGCTTTTAAAAGCTGTTACTACGTAATTTACATTGAAATTCGGTTCCTTTGCTTGGACAGGAGTAAAATAAAAGAAATATTAAATGATGACTTCCCGTATCATAAGTCCCGTTTGAGACAAGTATAATAATTTAAAAATGAAACCATTAACAAGAACTATCTCGGAAATAGTTAACGTCTCAAAAAGTGTATCACATTTAAATGATTGTTTTTAACGAGGTTTACAATTTGTGTATAGTAAGATTTACCGACTATGTAAAAGTCATCCAGAATGAAGAGAGTTTCGCAGACCATTCCCAGTAAATTCAAGATTTGTATACATTTTATGCTATGTAAATACCGCTAATGACTAATTAAATTAAAATCGTTAGAGTAATTTTTGGGAGAATCGAAATTTCGAAAAATGTTCCCCGTTAAGGTAAGTTTGGAGTGCGGGGATTTTTCTAAACATATTTTTGTCGCATACTTGGAAGATACTAAACTTCAAAACCAAGTTTGGAATGTAACACTTTTGTTTTTGAGTTAAGCTGTTAACATAATCACATGCACGGATTTTTTTTCTAAAAATTATTTTATTCAAGTGACCTCAAAACATGTATTTCCGGCGATATCTCAGTATTGAAATTTTGGGCAGATTCAGTGCATTCTCCATTCACTATGTACATTGTGCATACTTGGTAAAGAAGGTCAAGAAAAGCATACTATGAACCATAACAGAAAAACATAGATATACTAATAACTAAAGTAATTAAGTGCTTCACATAGAAGCAACAATTAAGATAAACATATGTTGGCAACTTACGGAAGAAATAAGAAACCAAGTTAGCTTATCATCCAGGCTTCTCCGTATAGACAGTACCTGATAATGAAATGGAAATTGTTTGTAAAGATGGGAATTTATAAACTCATATGTATATTTATTAGTATATACTTAGGACCAAGTAGTTATTCAGAGTAAAAGACGTAAAAGCAGTGTACCGTTGGCAATAAACTGTAAAACTATATAAAAATTTAAAAATGTTTACTAAAATGCAAAGCAATAGCACTTAAATAGCCGGTTTTGATAGCTATTTACAACACTTAGCATGCAGCATTAGATGTATTGCAGATAAATACTTTAAACAAATGTTATATTGTCAATCAGAAAGGTTTTGCTGCAGAAAAAGTAATACAAACACGTTTAAATGCTATAAATTAATTAAAATTGCATTATAACTATACAGCCAATAAAATACATTTTAATGAGATTCGTTTCTTCGAAATGAAATGTTTAACATATATCAAAGATTGTTCTTTGAAAGATCACATAAGGAACGTTGATACCTCATTATGCATTATGTTGGGGAAGGGGCATTATCCATCCTATTTATAAAGCGAAGTGAACTAAAGTTTAGAAACAGATAAAATGGAGGCTTATTGTAATAACTGGAAATATCAATTGGAAATATGAAAGATACTAAACTGTCGAAACAAATATTAAACTCCAGAACAAACTACTTTATATATGTTGAAACAGTACTTGAGTATATTTATCTCGATAGTAAAACCAGCTCTTGTTTCTATTCCTAATAATATGGAGTAAAAATTGGGCCTCTTTAAAAACTACATATAAAAATTCAGATATGTTGAAACATGGCATAGTAAAAGCTGGAAATTTAGATTATTCTAATAAAAAAAATAATGGGTTTAATACATTTAGCTTCCTAACTGCTTGAAGCAAACTGTAAAACTTTCAAGTAGAAACGTAGCTTTTTTCTTTTCTACAAACATATTATTTTCAAGCCAAGAACGTTATTTTTGAAAACTATGAAAAGTAATTAATATATGTCCAGAGCTGTTTAGAGGAATATCCTATACCAACATATTCTCCATCACATTTTTATATACAAGTTTTTGCACCAGCACTATTCCCATTATTTACATATTTTCAAATATTATTTTATATTCGTTTCCCTCAGTATTGTTAAGATTATTTAGTTATTAAGAACAAATTATTTATTGTTCAAGATGTGCATCTATATCTTTCCGCAAGTAATGGCCCATTTGATTATAAAATTAAAGGAAATTATGATAGATTTTCCTGAAATCTAGGTTCAGGAATTGTTGCATGTAACATGATACCAGAGATTAATGGTTGAAATAAAAATGATCTAGTTATTTCAAAATCATTCATAAAAGTTTCCTCTTGTGTAAGATGTTGGTGTCTTGTGACGTTGATTATTAAAATAGGTTTGTACCAGTACCATCCAAAAGTTCCATACAAATACAAATTTCAGGATCCCAGTCGTAAAGAATAAAAACCACTCCGATCCACATATGTATATTTGTATGCTTGCAACATGACCATCTTTTCATTTCTGCTGTTTTAACAATTTAAGACAGATAACTATTTTGATTATATGTTTGAAATGATTTTTAATTATGATTCAGTTAACTTTAATTAAATTCAAATCTAAAATACTGTTTAAGAGTTCAAGTGTTATATTAAACTAAATGTTCCACCATTTTACCGAAAATATGTATATGTAGAGCCAAACACAAACTTGGAATCCCAAGAAAAATCATCAACCTAGTCAAGGAGAAGTATGACAAAACCCAAGTACGTGAATACATAGTATAAACAGGACTGCTTACTCCAAAATTGTTTCTTATGATACTAGGTTTGATAATGAAATAAGCAATAGCCTTATGGACAGCTTTGCTATGGGGATTAGCAGATAAGTTAGAGGATTTAGATTTCGCAGATGATTCTCATTTTCTATCCTATAGCCTCATAGACATGGAACCTAAGCTTAAGATTAAAGCAGCAGAAGCAGAACTAAAGATTAACGCAAAGATGATTTCAATTAGAAATATGACCTTTTGTCCTGTGTATTTGAAAGCCTTTAAGATTTTAAAATCACACATTATTATAGTTTCCGGGAGATTCAAAGCTTCTATGGGGGTTCTAATATCACTGACCTTCCACAATTCACTAGAATTGGTGTATCTGTTGAGAAATCCATAGCAACAAAAGAGCAGATTGGTTGACGAAGAAAGCAGGAAACCCATTTGTAGGACCATAAATCCAGACTCGGACTTCCTACGGATAAGTTCAGAAGATAATCCGGAAATAGATCAGTAAAAAAATATTGCTATAGTCTTTAACAGGACTCAAATGTCCTTAACAAAGAATAATTAAAAGCAGTTACAGTCGCTGCCTTAAATGGCTTGAATTGCACTAAAATGGACATGGTCCATTAACAGAAACAAAAACTCAAAACAGTCGATCAAATATGTATAACATGCAGAAGAGCAAATGGCACATTATCTTACTGTTGTGTGACTGTGAAGCTCTCGCATTTCTTGGGGTTAAATACCATAGTTACGAAATTGTGCAGTTTTAAGGATTTCAAGAAATCCCTGAGAGGCTTGTAGACTGTGAAGAAGGTTAGGAGATTAAGCGAAGGGAAGCACAATAGATTACATCTGATCACAGTGCAAGCGGCATTATTTATTGTCGCCCTCCCTTTTTAAAACCGAATAAGAACAAATATATTGCGATTATACTATATTTTAATAAGGAGGTAGCGACCGCATGTGGGATTTGTGATGGACAAAGCGGCGCAGGGGTGGGTTTTCTCCGGTTTCTCCCACTATCGCATTCCACCAGTGCTCCATCTTCTTTCCATATATTATCAGTGTCATCGCCGGTGCCATTTGTAATAAAAGCGGGCGTTAAACACAATTAAAAAACAAGGAGGTGTACATAAAAAAGCATCCTGATGAATTTGAAATGTATTCTCTGAATGTATGATAATGGAAATTGGAATTCTCTGGTAATGAAAATAATGAACTATGACAGTATTTAAGACCAATGAAGAAATCGTCTGTTCCATCTTACAGAAAAGGCTGTAGCATCAATCTTGTGTGTAGTTCCTCAAGAAACTTTACATCTTAAGAAAGGTAATTCTTTAAACGTTAATAAATTGGATAACTAACACACTAAAAAACATATTTTTCATCAAGAGAATCCTCCCGATCAAATAAATTGAGAAAAATTATGACTTTGTTTCAGGAAGGGAAAATGCGCAAAGGTTTAAATGAAGAAGATAAAAAATGTCCTTGCAATCTATCGATCTAGAAAACACATCCGACAGAGTAGCTTAGGAGAAACTTTCGGAGCCTCTTAAAGATTAGTTGGGATCGTGGAATAAAATGCAGAAGAGGAATGTATTCTAAGAAACAGGATAAAGGCGTTAAATGACGATGTGAGGGGGTACCTAAAGGCTTTGTCTTGGAGCAGATATTGCCCTGATGCTACTTCCGCTGATTTGTATTTGATTACGAAGCAAAAGGAAAAGTTTGATAACCTCAAAAAGTAATAACCTCCAGCACACTACTTTAAAGACCAGATACGACAGCTCTTACACTACGAATAACAATAAACTTAAGTATTGCATCAATATTAAGTCGAGAACAATATGCATATTTTTATGAAATAATTATTTAATAAGCTACAATATTTAAACCTAAAGCAAAGACCCTTTGAAATGCATTGCTTATAAATCATCATGTAAAGAAGTAAATCCGCGACTTTTCTGCAGGATCTGAAAAACGTTCTTCACTTTTGTTTCTACCAGCACCATGAGGAAATTCATAAAAAGAAAATTGCTTGCAACTTTAAATTTACGAGTAGAGTGAGAAAAGTTAAAAGAGTAAAATTTGCGTTACAAAGTGCAGTTTGGGAACACTTTATCTTTTTATGGCCTCTCTTGCTGGTCTGACTAAGGTGCATGTGATAGTTTTCTTATGATTTACTGTCATAGAATCTAAGGCGCCTCCTCCTTTTCCCTTTTTACGAGTTTTTTTCCCCTGTGTTATCGCATCGTTAACGTAGTTTCAAACTAGCCGCTACTTCTTTTGTTATCAGACAGGAAAAAAAAAAAATACTTGCATACCTGTTGACCTCCATATTTCATAAAATTGACTGGAGCACATTTTTACTGCAATACCTGTGGCGCTCTTTTGTTTCTGGACGTTGCACTATTGCATATACTGCGTATTTTAGATAGATTTATCGCCATAGCCTTTTATTTTTGCTATTTTAGATTTTTTTTTACCTGTCCAAGTATTTGCATTTTACTAGATGTACCTTACAGATAAGTATTTTCTTTCAGAATTCATTTAGTAATAGTTTATATGGAAGTCTCCTGAAGTATTTTTCAAAAAAACTATAAGCATTTTGCCATATTGGTTATGAATTTCAAAATGTTAACTCTCATTTTGTATTAGTTTATATGAAAGTCTCATATAATTTTACTTTTTAGGAATTATTTTCCATAATACGCATAATTATATTTTCCAGTGCTCCTGGTTTATTTTCATAATTACGCAATGCCAAAAAATTAACACCAAACTTGACTCCTTGGCACAGCTGACTGAGAGCCCTGGCCCACCGCCCGACCGCTGCGTCCCCCATCTCAGTCTATTACAGACTCATGGATGGGGTGCAGTATTTGGGGGTGAGACTGGTCAGCGCTTCGATCCCCCCCGGCCAGTTAATGCGGCCTTCACAACCTGGAGCCGCTAATTCTCAATCAAGTAGCTCCTCAATTGGCCCCCCCAGGGACCTTACGAGGCTGAGTGCATCCAGGTCCAGGTCTCCCAGTGAGGCAAGCAGCAACGCTACCACCGCGCTAAGGAGACGACCAAACACCAAACTTATATTTCAGTATTTATTTTGTCTTTAAATAGTATGTTCCCTGCTAAAAATGAACGCAGCGAATTAACAATAAAATATGAACGTAAAGCTTATTGATGATGCTCAAGCTTCACTTCTGAAATGAATAAAAGGAGACACAAAAGACCTTTCTTGTCAAGAAGTTTTGAGATGTAATGATTGTGCACACTTATAAAGTCCTCTACAAAATGTGGCCCATGAATGGCATACAGGAGGTGCTTCTACTTTCTTCATACATTTAAATTATAACTTTAAAAAAATCCAGAGATATGTTTCATGCTTATAGTTTGAAAAAAAAAAAAAAAAAAAAGTAACGGAAGTTAAAAACACTACAATAACTGGACAATAACTTCCTCAAAGATATATGAAAAATATTTCAAGAGAGAAAGAGATCATATTTCGGGAAAATCTGAATAATTATTTGTCTTAATATAAACAAATGAAAACAAAATTAACAAAACATGGACGTTTAAGACCTTGCTAATTCAGCTGAAGAATTGTTTTTCTACTCCTTAGCTCAGACGATGAGTATTGTGATTCTCGTAAACGCTATTTCCTCAAAATTAAATGTAGTAAACATTGTCAACCTCCTTAGGTAACAAATTCTTATCTTTATTAAAATTGCAGATTATTTGAGGTTTTGCATTTCTAATAATCCACCGAGAAATTGATTTCAAGCTAGACAATATATAATAATTAAACCTATATACTCTGATTGGAAACGTTATCCAACGTTTCTTATTGGCTACAGCAATTTCAGCTTCCTCGCTTAGACAGAGAATTTTTTTGCAAAGTGGCATTAATTAATTTGTTTTAAAATGGGTGTTTTATATGACAAGATCAACATTTAAATAAATATCAACTAACTACTACGTCCTTCCCTTCCATTATGTGCATGATTTATTATTGGATTCAAATTATAAGCCTGCTAAATATTTTACAAGAGTTTATTGGTAGCTGTCATTGTTTATTATTATTATTATTATTATTTTATTATTATTATTATTATTATTAATGTTCTTACAAAGATCTGTGAGATTGCCTGACTCTGTTACAGAAGAAAATTTTAATAATACCCAATTCTGATGTTAATGTCTCAGAGTTAATTATTTCAGAAATGAATATGTTATACACTTGTCACCTTTCTAAGAGTTTCTTGGAGATATCTGCATTTACTTAGCTTTAAAAACTAATTGGCCACCTCCCTGTATGGATGACTTATACCCTCAGGACTTACACGTGTGTGCCTTGGGTCAGAAGCCAGTCGAGGACCCAACGACATTTAATCATAGAATGAAGAACTCAGAACGAGGGATCGGCTCGGAGCCAGGCATCAGAATGAGGAAGTAAATGATATGAAATGAATGGTAGGAAAGGTGACAATGAAGTAATTGGTGGAATGAATGTAAACCAGCGAACCCAGAAAACCCGCTTTGTGCGCTAAAACTTCCATATGCTGTCCGATGCTTATAAATAGGAAACCAACTTATTTGAAGAATCGATTCTTATTTATAATAATAAATATGGCAGGTAATATGTAATAATATTTGATGACTTCTTGAAGAAAAAAGTAGTACATTTGGCAGCAAAATTATAAACTATCTGAGACTAAATATAAAAAATAGTTTAGGATTGGTAGTTTAAATAATTCCAGTTAATAAGAAGTGTAAAGTTCGTTAGAACACAATTAGCAGTACAGAGAGAGAGAGAGAGAGAGAGAGAGACTTATATTTGGAGGTTTCAACCTATATATACTGCCGAGCCATTGAGTTCAGTTATACATGGTTTTTATTCTCTTAAACCTCAAAGATTCATAAGTGAAATTACATGTACGAAAGCTGTCTACATATTTGGTGATTTTTTGTGGCTTCTTGTAAAATGTACGGGAGCGACATTTACGGTTTTGTGGGTAAATTCAAGATATTACAAACTTTCAATATGGACATGACAAATCTTAAATTCTATTAGCATTATACAGGGTGATCAGCATAGAGCAGAACAAGTTTCACGGCTCTTAGCCGGCCGGCAATGCTGCTTGCTATGCGCGTTGAGCGGATGACAGCACGTCCGCAGAAAATATATATTGCGGTTTGACCCGTAAAATTTTTTCTAACAAAAAGCAAACACTTAACCTTAGAGTAGTCGCATGTATCAAGTCGAGAGATGTTGGAAGTGTCTCTCTTTCTTTGTTCAAGCATTTAGCCGTTACACGCTGCATTCCCTTTGAGAAATGGTAGATATTAATTGACGAATGTTATTTTAAAGTTTCTCTAAAGTGTGTAGATTTTTTGCTTTAATCTCCCGGAGATAAAAATTGCAGGAGATTAAATCGAGAGAACGCAGGAGCCACTCGCAGATTCTGCACGGGCTTATAAATCATAAATAAATACTTTGGGGGGAACAGAATGTCGGTAGAGCTATTTCATTTAATACGCATATATTGCGTCAGCTAACAAACATATGTTACGTTTCCAAGGGTTCAACTCAATTAAGCCAGGTAAATTTAAGAATAGTCGAAAAAGGACACTGATAATTGCAACTTGAAATATACAGGAAAGATATATAAAGAAGTTGAGGATAGAAATCAGTACCTGCAACAAAGAAGAGGGGAAACGGAACTGATAAATAAAGGATACTTCATGGGTTTATATAGTGAAGTTTCTATTCCTCAAAAAGCCAAACATAGAGTATTATTAATAAAAATTATAAAATATGTCAAATTATGAAAGTTCATTGTTCTAAAAGAATGCCGGATGAAAGGGTTAATGAAATAGACACCGCCAAGACAAAGAAGAAAGGCAGAGCACCTCTCATATAGTTCCAAGAAACCTGTAAACGTTCTGGTTGATACCCCCAACCAAAAATTACAAATAAAGTAGGAATTAAACTACCTTAAAAAAAATAAAAAGAAATTATATTTAATCTACAAAAAGTAAAATATAATATAATTAATAACATAAGAATTATAAATAAAAATAACTTATTATAAAATTTATAACAAATAACAGAAGCAATGCTGAAATAGGAAATCTAGGAATATTTATGGAAAAATAGAGAAGAATTGAAGTTGAAAATAAAGAAGCATGGTTGCCCGGAAAGAAATGTGCTTACATTATAAAATCGGAAAATATACTGCAGTTAAAGTTTCAGCTATATCCATAGTGTGGTTTCGTTGCCATAGGCAATTGAATCAACAACGTTGTGCTTATTTAGAAACATGGATAAAAAAAACGAGTTTTATGCGGTGATTAAACACTTCTATTTAAAAGGTTTAACACCGAAAAAGATAAAAGTTGAGGTGGATAAAGCTCATGGTACATCTGCTCCTGCGTTTTCAACAATTTACAATTGAATAAATGAGTTTAAACGTGACCGTACATCCACAAATGATGAACGTCGTTCCGGACGTCCAGTAGAAGTGACTTCCTCCGAAATTATTGACAAAATCCAGGATATGGTTTTGAGTGATCGACGAGAAGTTTACGAAATATTAGAGGCCACATGCATATCATAAGGTACAGTATTCTCAGTTTTGCACCAAAAAACTGGGTCTGACAAAGGTCTTGGCATGAGACATTGATTATTTGCAGAAGGAAGAACGATAAATGGAGAGTATTAGACATGTCATTGCACCGGTTGACGGAGAAATCAAGAAAAAACGCCCTCAGCTGGCAACGAAAAAGCTTCTCTTCCTTTAAGACAATGCAAGGGCGCACACCTGCGCAGTTTCAATGGCGAAAATTGTAGAATTAAGATTGGAACTGCCACAACACCCACTGTATCACCAGATTTGACCCCGAGTTACTTTTTTTATTTCCAAACTTGAAAAAGTGGCTCAGCACAAAACGGTTCATGCCTAACGAAGAGACCATCTCCCAAACAGATGTCCACTTTGAGGACCTTCCGAAATCCTACTTTTTGAAAGGCTTAAAACAGTTGGAGAAACGCTGGGAAAAGTGTATCGAGCTAAAAGGAGGCTATGTTGAAAAATAAAAGAAAAATTGTTTTATATCTTTTTCTAAGGACCCATTGAATGCCTCTCCTATATCATGTTATTGCAAACTAAATTATTACGTATTGCTGGACGAGGGAATGCTTTACGGCTTTTAATCTCAGAAAGTTGGCCTGTATGTAAATTTAAACAGAAATATCAAGCTAATAATAATAACAATAATAATCGTTTAAGGTGATGCATTTAACCAAAAATTGTGAAATATTAAAAAAAAAAAAAAAATCCTTTTTCTCATTTGGCGAACTATAACTACCAATTAAATGAAACCATAGATGGGTATTTGCATGCTTATTAATACGCACCCCAACTATAAATCTTATTCTCTCGCAATCTTTCTTCCAATATGTTTCCATATCAAAATGCTCCAACGATCCAATTTTTCACTAATTTGTTTAAAAAGTGTTGTATTGCCTCTCATAAGCACATTAAAGAAAATGGTCATATTACTTTTTCGGAATATTGTTCCAATTTTGATAAAGTATTAAATTTTGAAAAATCAAAAGTTTGGGGAGCACGAAGAGTAATAATTTTTCTACACTAATTAGGCCCAATATAAAAAATATAATATGTGTTCTATTTGTAATCATTTAGTGTAAAACAGGACTTTTTATATGAATATTTTATAAGTGCATCTCTGCATTTCTATCAGTTTTACTAGAATAATGAGTTTAAGCAAAAAAAAGTTATACTTGAAATAACCATGCTTGCTGGAATTTTTATTCATTTCAGAAGTATCACTATTGCCTATTGTGTATAACAACTAGTATGAATTTCAGTAAGGTATCTTAAATACTGAGCTTTCCAAATTTTACAAATGCATCGCCTTCATACAAATATGTAACCGTCCAGCGATTTGTAATCCAGAATCTAAATCTTCATCGCTTTCTAGAGGCCTTAAACAGTTTCTGTGTTACTATAACATGATATTAAATTAAATATGTTGTATAATCAAAATGCTTCCTGCCTCATAATTTGAGGAAGTTGGTTGTAATGTTTGTAATTGGAAGATTGAACCACAAACAAAAATTTTACGAAAAGATAATGAGCTAATTGAATTGAAGTTTTATAAACTGTAAGAAAGTTTAATTCTGAAAACTAGTCATATATTCTTTGAAAACATAATTGATATTAGCACATATCTTGTGATACAGAGGCATACTCTGATACATTTTCATGCAGTTTAAAATAAACTGAGGCGGTAAAATATTTTGAAAGTTGAAAGTGTAGTTTTGAGAAAAATTGTTTTATGTAATAGTGCACTACATATACGATATTTAAATGACTGTAGAGCCAAAGTAAGGGGAATATGTAAGTGATGATAATCTATGGATACTCAGGGGTCCCTATGGCTATTTCTACAAAAAATAAGCTGTTTCTATTTTTGACTGAATGTGGTCAAAAAGTCACTCCCGGTTTCCCTTAATGTTTAATTCCTCAGGCGTAGGCCACCACAGCGCCTCAGCTGCACTGTGAACAAGTATATTCTAAAGGCGAAAACTGCAAATAACCAGATCAGCGTACTTAAAAGCAAGGAAGTGGATATAGCGGGCTTATGGAAAGACAAGTTGGCTTTGAAATCCTTATTGCCAACTTGTATCTTGTACGACGTCAACGTTCAAGTCATACGATAGTGTTTATGCTGATGGAAGCTTCAGTCATTTTCCACCAAAAACCTACACGAACAATTTTTCTTTATTTGATCTTCATACTGCGGTGCACTCGAAAATTATCACCAACTGCTTTATCACAAAACGAAATAAGGCTCAGAAGAAAGTCTGTGGCAAGTTTTCTAGCATTTGCAAGTCCTAAAAATAGCAGCTAGTAAGTGGACTACTAAATAGATGAACTAGTTTCAGATAGCATAAATTAGCTTGAAATTTCGAATCTAAATGACTGATAAGAACAAAAGCATTTCACTTTGGGGTCAAAGCAAACTGAAATGCTATTATATTTCTCTGGCAAAGCGGTGCTCTTTTATACAAAACGTTCGTTTTATGGCCCGGCCGCGGACCGCTTGTATGCGGCTCCGCGCACTATTTGCTACACCGGGTTTTTTTTTTTTTTTCATTCTAAAACTCCCGCATTACTCTCTCGCGAGTGATAGTAACAATCACTTAGTGATTTCGCTCCAGCCAGAGCAGGCAAGGCCACGTACGGTATAATTCCCGCTCTCTCTCCATGTATCCATCTCTTTCTACCAGCCCTTGCAGTTTCACAATAATACAACTGCTACTGTAAGAAAGGAACTAAGTGAAGTGAAGTGACGATTGCAAACGGAGAAAAATGGACTGACGAAAATGAAGATACCTATTATAACCTTGTTATATGTGGTGTGGTATTAAAGCGCGTTGAGACATTCCTGGCATCTTCACATGAGTTTTCCATTGGCAGGCATGTATTCACTGTTCGTAATTTTCTTTGCTTCTATTCTGATATTGTTTTTAAGTTCGTCTATGGCAGGTTCTTCCAACTCGACTCAGACTACTCACGTGTTCTCAACAACAAATCTCGGAGCAAACTAGGTGGAAGTGTGGTATCCAGTACACCACTGGGAAAAGATAATAGCCCAATGTTTGCTCTTCCCGCCAGTTCATTCCAATATTGATTCAGCTGTGACGACAGCTTGTCTTGAATTCCCAGCTGTATTGTATATTCCAGGCAGATCTCTGTGAGTCACGAGTAACTCTCTGCTCCTTTGGTGCACCCAAGCTGGAGCAACCAGGTCTATAGTATGAGAATTATTCTAATTTTAGGGTTCCCACAAATAGAAGCCATACTTAGCCCTTCGAATTAGTGTGGGTGTAACGTGTTTGCCTCAAGTCCAACAGGTCGCGAGTCCTAATCTCACTTAGAGTGAGTTACCCGGATAAGGTATTTTCGGGATTTTTCCCTCTTCCTGAGAAGATAAATGTCGAGTAACGTTAAGTTCCATGGATCCCGAGATCATTTGAACAATTTCACCGATTTCATTCATCGTCCGATATGACCAACCAGGTTAAAGGACATAAAAAAATGCATACATGACAAAAACCGGGGAACAGGCGGGAGGACCTTAGCATTTAGCCATTCCATTGTCCTAAAATTATTAACCAAACACCTGTCCGTATTTATTTGGAGCTGGAATACCAGGAAATGTCTCCTGAATTTGTCCACGCGGCTATCTATTTTTGTTTTACATTTTTGTTTTTACGCATATAATGTATATAAGAATTCTTCCTTCATGCGTGAATTTTTCGGTAGGCATTTCAGTGCACTAATAACAAAGAACAGAACTATAATAACAACACTCTAAATTTACACCCAACATAAATGTTTGAATATGCATTCACTTTTGAGTTGCACAATGAATAAGTATCTTTACAATACGAAAAGAAGGCATCAACATAGCCTTGTGGCGGGTCATTCACTGCTAGTGAACTAGCGGTACTATTCAGTGGTGAACCATGCATACGATACATACGTTTCGAGTCCAGATCAGACCATTCAACGACTAACACAAAATTTAAGTGAAATGGTTCCAACAGGTTTTCATTAATTTATTTATTTATTGTGTACATTTTAATGATGAGCACTCTAATAATGTACAAACAACTAACCTCTGTATTAAATAGTTGAAATACACCGTAACGTAACATTTTAATAAGAATTGGTTTTCTTTACTTTTTCTTGTCCGTATAGTAAGTAGGGGAAGTGTAATGCATCCAAGAATTCGCTGTCGAGAAGTATATATTTTGAGGTCCTCTTAAGCCAAAAAATCAGTTTTAGGGAAATGTTCGTATGTGTGTGTATATGTTATGAACAGCGTAACTCAAATCCAAAAAATCGTTAAAAACCAAACATGGCATTTTAATTTCAGCGTCATCTAAGAATGCAATACAGTGATTTTAAAGAAGTGCTCCCACCGCAGGGTACCCTTTACATGGACAATTTGCCGAAAGTTTTGATTTGTTCAACAACGATTATTTTGAAATGCATATTTTGAATTTTCTGGGAATATACTTTGAAGTCCTTTTCGATATGAAGAACTATTGCATATCTGAAAAGACAAAGTCTTACTATACACTATTTGTGGATCTCGTTAAAGCACAGTTTATGCCCTTAATTTTTGTAGATTTAACCATTTCTTTTTATTTCCTTTTCTTTTTCCTTGTTTTCTCTTGCGAAGCAAACAGAACAGTGTTTCAAAGTCAACACACAGCGATCCACTGATTTGACATCACTTTAGCCTACTGTATTCCCCGAATACCCTTGTGACCTTCGAGAAAAGTTGCAACAAGACATTTGTTATATGATCAACATGAACTAGGTATAAGAATAAACCTATGTAAAATAATTTGAACAATAGTGTGTAAAGAAAACTATATTAGTCCAACATAATTTGAGTAATTTATACATATTAACTTAAGTTGCGTTTAGTATTACGTTATGAGGATCATCCTGGTAGTAACGACCATCTGGCTTTAACATATTCGGAGAAAAAAAACTTACTAAAAAATATGGTGGTGGTAGCGTGACTGCCTCACATTCAAAAGATCGTGAGTTCGAATCTCGCTTAGGGTGAATTACTCGGAAAGGTTTTTTTGGGGGTTTTCCCTTATCCTGAGAAGACGAATGTCGAGTATATTTAAGCTCCATGGACCCCGATATCATTTGAGCATCATTTCCCCAATTTCATTCATCGTCCGATATGACCAATCGGGTTAAAGGACGTTAAACTACCTATAATTGAATTGGTAGGTGAGGGATGAATTGAGTAAAATTGAGTATAGTCAATTACAAAATTTTCTCCACACAATCGCCTCCGTTATTTCATTTGTCACATCTAAGAGCTTTAGAATTCTCATGTTTTAGTCGGCTGCCGACACTCTTATGTTCCGACACAATTTCACTAAGCAAATAAGGAAAAATGCTTAGGAAAGAAATGTGCAAATCTTTTAGGCTTATACGACTGTCTTGTTTATTTGAATCTACAAATGACGCTTGATAATAAGTGACGGAAGTCCGTGTCGAGTTTCGTTAGGTATATTTGTTCGCCCATTGTTCGACATCTATCACAGTTCCTCATATGTATTTATTTCTCACATTATACCCTTCTTTTTGTTGATTGTAAATATCTACAGGTTTTAATATCCTGTCATTCTAAACCAATATCTCTCACCTCAGAGTTCGCGAGGTATTTTTATCACAAAGTTTATTTTGAGCAATTACAGAAAGCACAATAACAATTTTTATCATCTGAAATTCGCACAACAAAGTTAAGCGGAAACATTCTCCAGGAATCTGCATGGGGAGAATGCACACAAAAGTAGTTATTTCCTTAATTACCCTCGCATATTGCATTCACTTCTACTGAAATCCATCTGAGATCAAAAAGGAAAGCATTCTGAAATGTTACACAATTACTTCTTGTCGCCCTCCGTGGTGTAATGGTTACCATGCTAACTTCATATACCCAAGGTCGAGGGTTCAAACCCCATGCCGGTCCCCGTAGCCGCGCTCGCTAAAGTGTCTCGCTTTGGTGCTTCGCGGCGCACGGGATCGTGGGTTCGAGTCCCGCCTTGGGCATGGGTGTTTCTGTGCTTGTAAATGTGTATGTGTTTGTGTATGTATATGTAAAAAGGAAAAACGAATAGGTCAACTAAGGAAATTTAGAAACTAGAAAAAAGAGGTAAAAAGGAATACAGTGCCGGAGTCCTGACAAGCCTCCGGGGCTGTATTTTTTTATTTAAAAAAAAAAACCCGGACGATGGATTTTTTCGGGCGTAAAAATCCTTAGCATGGTTTCCTTCGGAAGGGAAGTAAAGCCGTTGGTCCCGTGTCAGATTTACGACACGTAAAAGAACCTCAAGCTGATAGAGAGGCCTCTGAGCAAAATTAAGCGGTCTTTCACGCCCAATTTATAATGGGACGCTGAGAACCACAGTAGTTAAAGAGCGTCCATAAATAGCACTCCATTTATATTTATTTCAATACGTATAAAATATTGTTATATAATTATTTCAGAGTTATACAACCATAGCTATGATAGAGAAAGTTTTAAAGTAATTCTTACTTTAAAACATATACTAATATATTTGTATTTGCTTAATACATGCAATATTTCCCTTCTTGCTCTCGTATATTCAGATATAAACAAATAATGTGTAAGAAATGCAAAATTAATCCAGAAGAGCGTATCATTTATCAAGTATGTTTACGAATAAACATACTAAGAAAATATTTGCATACTGTTTTGTTCTTTATTTCTCCCTGAAGCATATATTCATATAGATTCATTCAAGTTTCTATTTAATTGTTCATCAGGCTAACAGCATTATGCTGAACAGTCTATAAATGTAAAATAGGTGAAGTGTATATATACGATATAACAGTGAAATAAATGAGTAAAGAAACTGATGGAAATCAAAAAAGGATAGTCGAGTTCCACCACTTCCACAGCTGTGTCCAGAAACACATCATAGAAGATTTTCCAGCACTTTCACAACTCTGTCCAGAATGATAACCAAAAAGAAATTCCACCACCCCTACAATTGTGTCCAATATTATATCAAAGATGAAATTTTACCATCCCCACAACTGTGTCCAGAATGATAATAAAGAAAAAATGCCACTATCTCCCACAAATTTGACCAGAGCGATATCAAAGAAGAAATGCCATCATTCGCACAATTGTTTCCATAACGATATCAATGAATAAATTCCACCACTCCCATAACTGTGTCCAGACCAATATCAACGAATAAATTTCATCACTCTCACAACTGTTCAGACCCTGTCAAAGAAGAAATTCAACCACTCCCATAATTGTGTCCAGATCGATATCAAAGAAGAAATTCAACCACTCCCACAGCTGTGTCCAGACTGATAACAAAGAAGAAATTCAACCTCTCCCACAGCTGTGTTCAGACTATATCAAAGAAGAAATTCAATCACTCCCACAAGTGTGTCCAGACCATATCAAAGAAGAAATTCAACCACTCCATAATTGTGTCCAAGCTGATATCAAAGAAGAAATTCAACCACTCCCACAGCTGTGTCCAGACCGATAACAAAGAAGAAATTCAACCACTCCCACAAGTGTGTCCAGACCGATAACAAAGAAGAAATTCAACCACTCCCACAAGTGTGTTCAGACCATATCAAAGAAGAAATTCAACCACTCCATAATTGTGTCCAAGCTGATATCAAAGAATAAATTCAACCACTCCCACAGCTGTTTCCAGACCGATAACAAAGAAGAAATTCAACCACTCCCACAACAGTGTTCAGACCATGTCAAAGAAGAAATTCAACCACTCCATAATTGTGTCCAAGCTGATAACAAATAAGAAATTCAACCACTCATACAACTGTGTCCAGGCCGATATCAAAGAATAAATTCAACCAATCTTACAACTGTGTCCATAATGATCGAAAAAGAAATGCCACCACTCCCACAATTGTGTCCAGAATGACATCAAAGAATAAATCGATATTGCTACAAAGCGGAGTCTAAGCTGAAAACAAGCAACTGTAAGAAACGCATAAAAAATAGAACAAAATTATGTGTATAAGATACATATTAAAAAGGAAAAGAAATTAAAGACTTTGGAAGCTATGTTAAGTCGTCCTCATAAACTCTGGGTGATGCTCTCATAGGTAATAATATTTGACGACCATAGAAGAACATCTGCTGCAAGTCGTTTGGCGAAAATATTCACAGCTAGCAAATTCAAAGGTTGAATGACTGAAATTTAAATAATAAGTTAATGATGAATATTTTGATAATTTACTAGCATTAAATCATGAAAGGTTTTAGCAAAATGAAATAACAATTATATTCAATAAACATAAAAGAAATTCAAGAAAAATTCAAGTTTAGCAAAATGAAAATGAAATAACAATTATATTCAATGAACATAGAAGAAATTCAAGAAACAGAACTAATAGTTTGAATATTTGAGTTTCTGATGAACATATTCGTAGAATTAGGATGTGCATCCTGTTTGACGACATGCTTTAGGAAACACATAAGTGTATATTCAAGGTAACAAATTAACTAGACAATGGAGAATTAACTCAAAATATGCTGCGATTTTTCGCTGCGAGAGAGAGAGACAGGCCTTTCTCATGGGCTATACCTACTCCTCAGCCAATCACCAGCAAGACAACAGAATAGATGCTACCTAACTTCACTTCTGAAGAGTTTAGCCACCCCATCTTAATGAACACTGAAAATAAACACATTCCTCTAGTTACTAAATATTACAACTTAACTAGGTGACCAAAGTTGAAAATAAAACTCTGGAAAGTATTTCCTACGCTCAACAATGCCTTTCGTTTTTAATTAACATCGAACAGGATTTAATAGTTGATAATGTAATTATTGTAATAGAAAAATTAGCACTAAGCATAAGAACACATTTTCTTTCACTTAATTATTGTTACAAATTCAAGGTTAAAGTAGGATTGGAGTGTTCATGCGTTAAACAAAGAATACTCCCAATCTAGAATACTACGGTATAGTCTAAATCATTGTCTCGTTAACCTTTCCTTAATTAAAGATGTTATTTTACCATGTGCTATACTGACATAACTATTGCAATACTCTACACACATTCCATTTGGTCGTCATAGTGGCCACTTTTATTCAAATGTCATCCTTTGAATACCATTTATATCGGCGTTTTAACATGATCAACAATTTCATATTATTATTATTATTATTATTATTATTTTGGTAATTCATTGCACAAGGTACAACTTACTACAACAATAACCTCTGTACGCAAGCAATCACATATATACATAGCTGCGATTTACAAAACAACTATAAATAAAAGTTATAGAAGCACCAGTGGCGTGTAGGGTAATAAGAAGTCGTCCATAATTTACTCAACCACACCAAAATACTCTTCTCAATCTAAATCAGTACATTTAATTGAATTTAAACCAATTTTAAAAGTACCTCTCTATGTAAAGCGGACCGAAATAGGTTGCAAAATAATCCCCTGCAAATAATCTAGTCTAGCATTATCGCCAACATATATTAGTTGTGTATTGGACACATTATTCTGTGGTAACATTTTAGAAACGCTGCCTCCAAGAGGAGTAAAGACAGAATTGCGTTCGGATTCTTATTTTAATGGGTCTGGATTGCCAGTATTAAAAAAAAAATAGCGTCACTTTGCGCACGCTACAGAAATCAGAATAAAAACACGTTCCGAAAACCTTTTCTGGTGGATACCAAAATTGAAAATGAAAACCCGAAACAATCCTGAATTTCCGGGTCGTTTGGCCACCATAACTTTTTTTATATAGTTTAACGCCCGCTTTTATTACTATGGCACCGCAGGCGATGTACCCTAACTTATATCCACTTTGTAGTTGGTAGAAATGGGTTAGAATATTCTTCCTTGTCATTCGATTTAACCTGGATTGTTTCCCAATGGCTTCTAGAGGTATTTAAAGAACGAATATTTTGTTTTGTTGTTTTCGCACGTTAATTTAAAGAATATAGGTAGATGCATATAATATGGATCCACCTTTAATTTACACCTACTTTGTCATTCAAAAGTTGTTGCTTAGCACACTTTTTTCTTAACTAAAATTAAATAAATAAAAAAGCCAACATTTTGTTCGGGCAATCTCGACTTATACAAATGCTATAAAATGCAATATTTGCGACTGCGGCTTAGGCGAGATTAAAATGTTTATGCGAATAAATAAATAACAACTTTTTACCAGCCACAAAATATAGTTTGTTCAATGTTATCCAGAAATTATACCTTTTTTAATTAAAATTCGAATTGAATTCCGTGTTGAAGATGAGGCACTCGCCAGATTCACTCTTATATTCACGTCGCAATGCTTTATTTTCTGAGAGAAGATTTAGAGCATTAGCAATGCTAAACGAAAAGGTGTACATAAATTTCTTCTTCGTACAGTGTCATAGAATACCCAATTTAGATAGTGTGGCAAAATATTGTTTTCGGCTGTATTTTATGTGATTGTCAAGTATTAGCTGTCATAATGCTTTTTCCTTATTGGTAATAAAAACGGCTACTGACGTGTAAAAATTCAAATTTTCATATCATTCTTATAGTACGTAAATAAGAACATTTCGGTGTATTATGGAACAAAATTATATTCAAATTGAAATCAGTGTATAGTATAACTTTTGCATGACGGATCATTTAACAGTGGTATCAAAAGCCTTCTCAAATTCCTCCATCATGTGGTTGTGGTCCGCCATTTTGTAGTAGTATTTCTAACAATAACGGTGCATGATGCTTGCTGCTTAAGTGATAGTAGATGCTGGAATGTTGTGTATGTTGGTAGAATCGTTGACATTTCGTTTGTTTTTAGTGTCTGATTAATAGGCTACATTCAGTTGTTTCTAAACAACAGATGTTGCCTGTTTGCTATGACTGCCTATTGTTTGTTTATTTTAATAAGAGATGTTTTCTCCGTCACGCAGTCCCAGATTGTAGTGTAGACAATAAACAGCCTTTGTAAGTAAATAGAGATACACGCTTATTAAGAGTTGAATTTCGTAAACAAAAGACCACAGCATAAAAGGGGCAAAAATGCGCTGTTAACTTTATAAAGGTTGTATCACGCAATGTCCCAAACACCGTTCCTTGAATTAGGTTAGTTGCACAGTATCAACTTTTAATAATACCTAAATATAAACAGCTTATAACTATCATATCTTATCAATACAATGTGATCAACATTTATTTATTCTAAACGATTAGAATTATAGATGTTTTGACTGAACCAGCAATTCCGGTAATTACATAAAACTTTATTTGACGCCAACACTCACATAACGTTCTCTATTCCTGACAAATGCACAGCAAGATTCATATAAAAATTCCCTTCGGGTACCCTTATTTACGATATAGCTCTACCTAGGAATGATTTAAAATTAATCAACGAATCGTGTGAAAATAGCATTAAAATTAGCATTAATCAGGTTCAGTGGTATAGTTGTATAATATTTTGACTCCAAAAGTTAAACAGTATGGATTTTTACATAAGGGGTTTAAAATATTCCTTTTTTGGGGCTGAACTTTTCTTTGATCCTAAGGTGTAAAAGTTTTGTCTAGATATTGTCTAGGGTTTTGTCTTGAATGTTATTATAATAGGGTATAAAATGAAGGTTAGCGTAAGTTTTTTTGAAAATTTTAGGGAAGTTTTATAATTATTTTCAAATTCTAAAACCCGTGTGTACTAAATTTTACCAAAAATAATACAATACTCTTTGATAGCAACGTTTAATGAAATCAAAGGGAAATTTGGTTATATTTACACGATATGCAATTCTGGACTATACGCTCTCCCTCTTTGGGTTGGAAGGCAATATTTTCCCAATAAAGTGTCAACACATATTTGTAACGAATTGAGTTTTAAATTTGACAAATATGAAAATCCCCTAACGCTCCCTACTTAAACTTTTTGAATACATTATATAGCCCATGTCTGCCCATAAGAACAGTGCTTGTCCAGAGGTGAAATAATTACCAAAAGGGACTGAGTGATTTCTGAGATGACCTTATGGGTACTCACAATTACTGCCCTTTCAATATTACTAGAGATACCAATATAGAGTAATTTTTCGGTGTTAGAAATCTGTCTCAAAGTTTACAACAGAAATGAGTAACAATTGCATGCGGTAACTGTCTAGCTGCGTTTTCCAGTTTCAATGGTCAGCCAATTTTTCTAACCGCAACCTTGTTCTAAATATATATATAAGTCGCGGCACGAAGATAGACGCTATGGTTGATAGAGAAGTTGGGGAGGGTAGAGAAAGGACTGTTGCACGGAAGAAATAAAGAGTGAGCGATGAGGATTTTAAAGATATTTATCTTTTGGAGGGTGAGAATATGGTCACTATATAACCCACTCTGCCCAGGAAGTCTCTTCATCATTCCTTAAATTTTTGCAAATCTCTTTCTTGCATGTAGTAATTCTTAATGTTTTGTGCATACTATGCAGCTATATTATTCTGGTCTATTGAAAACGTTCATGCATATTTGAAAAGAAGGTAACTTTGTTTCTAGATATTAATCCACAGTGAAAATAAGTCGCCCTCCGTGGTGCTAGCTTCATATGCCCAAGGTCGCGGGTTCACACCCGGCGGAGGACGATGGATTTTTTCGGGTGTAAAAATCTTAGGCATGGCTTCCTTCGGAAGGGAAGTAAAGCCGTGGTCCCGTGTCGTAGATTTACGGCACGTAAAAGAACCTCAAGCCTGATAGAGAGGCCTCTGAGCAAAATTAAGCGGCCTTTCACGCCCAGTATAGAAGGGGACGCTGAGAACCACAGCGTCCATAAATAACACTCCACTTCCATTTCACAGTGAAAATAATGATCGATTTAGTGATTTAACATTTCACGTGTTCACATGTCTTTAGCCTTGGAGCAGGAATCACAAGTGCATTTATTGTTTTGCATTTTTTTTTCTTGTCGTTTTTCCCTTTTATAACTTTTTCAAATTCCATAATCTGAACAATTTTGTTTGTAAATATGTCGCCTTTTTTAGTAGGATACTATTTAAATATTTCAAATAATCCAAATCGTAAAACACATGTCAGTTTCGAATCTGAAAAATAAATTACATAAAATAGTTCGGGTATTTGTATTTTTGAGAGAGTACGTTACTAAGTCTTAACAGCGTGACAGATTCTATAATAAAACGAATAATACCGGTCCTCATGACCGCGCTCGCTAAAGCACCTAGCTTTAATGCTTCTTGGCGCAGGGGATCATGGGTTCGAGTTCCACCTTGGGCATGGGTATTTGCAAATATGTATTTGTGTGTGTGTGTGTGTGTGTGTGTGTGTGTGTATTAGAAGAAAGAAAAAAAGGCAAACGGTAAACAAACAGAAAAACGAAGAAAATGTTGGGGAAATGGAAAAGAAGAAAAAAGAGGAGAAAAAGAAAAAAATAGAAAGAAAGCTATTAGGTTTTCAAGTTCTTTCTCGCGTAAACATGTACTTTTTCTTCCCACTTTGCCCTACTTTCCTACATATCCGTCTTTACCTCTTCCTTTCTTGGTCTCTCTGTCTCATTCATTTTATCACTAATTTTCTACTTTCTTCAACACACCCTCACTTCCCTTTGCTCTGTGGAGCGTACATGTTATGATGTTTGAAAACTGGAAATACATAAAAATTCTTCTAGTTTGTTAATGTAAAAAGAAAATAAAAAGGAGGAGGAGCAAAATGATGATAATAGTTGAATAATTCTTATTCATTCGACATCACAGGTGGTGACATGGGTGATGCATGAAATGAAATGATAATTAGGAAGGAAATGTTCCAAGTCAAAGTTTAATGTACCTCCGGATTTGCCTGTTATGAAGAACTGAAGAAAATACCTCAGTCGGTGTTTGTCTTCTTTTTCTTTTCTGCCGTTCATGAGTCCTTCCTTGCCTTAACGACCTCAGTTACCCGTGTAAATGATGATACATCGAAATAAAATAACATAAATGTAGACACAAAATAATTCTATACTTAATTGAGTAATATTAAAATGTAATATGATCGCGAATGTATCAACACTAACTACAACTTATTTATTATTTTGTTTGTCAATATTTGAGCATCTTAGAAAGATTTTTATTAGGATAATTTAGTTTTGTGGTTATGACGAACCGCATGTTGTTTTTTTTCAACACCCAAAGAAAAGGAAGAAAGGCTGGTATTTGTTTGTCAGATAGAAATTGAAGGCTTTTCTTCAGAGAGAATAAAAAAGAGAATTGTTTTGCGGGCATAATATCAAACTATCATAATGTGAAATTGAACAACCTTTTCACCTGTGTCTTTTGGCTGGAATATGCGCTACGGCGTATTCAAAATACACATACATAAATCTCAAAATTATGAATGTTATACGGTAGTTTCAAAACGACACCAAACGAAGATAGCAGTCGATTGGCTTACACTTTGACTTGTCCAAAACTTGATATCGCAACTTTCAAACTCTTCTATTTAAAGTTTTATGTGTGTTTAAAAATCACACACATTTGGTATTAGGCAGCGAAGGAGCAACGGTTGTCATACGCCACGTAAACAACCTCAGAACGTGTTATACGAAACACATAACAAAACCCATATCTACGTTTTCCATTACAAAGATGACCAGTGCCGCGCCGGCGTGTCTATCAAACCACCCCTACACCACGCGACTGGGACCTTCGCTACCAACCGGCATCTCTCTTGGAGTGGTCCAGGCACGTGCCATTTGTTTATGTACGGCTGCCTAATCCATGGTAATTTTATTGCAGTTTTTGTATGTGCCGAATTTAGAGCTGAAAACTATATTCACGTATCAGGTACGGTATGACCAACAAGGCCTACATCTTTGTTTGGTCCCGGCGGAGGACGATGGATTTTTTCGGGCGTAAAAACCCTTAGCATGGCTTCCTTCGGAAGGGAAGTAAAGCCGTTGGTCCCGTGTCGTAGATTTACGGCACGTAAAAGAACCTCAAGCCTGATAGAGAGGCCTCTGAGCAAAATTTCACGCCCAGTATAGAATGGGACGCTGAGAACCACAGCAGTTAAAGAGCGTCCATAAATAAAATGCCATTCACATTTTTTTCTTCGTTTGGTGTTGTTTTGAAACACCCTGTACATTAAAGTAGTCCTAAGCCCATTCCCGTGAAATTTGAAGGATTTGAATTCGGATTTACTTGGGGAGAGTTGCCTAAATAATGTTTATCCTCAGTATTTCCCGTACTCTAAAATGACAAATATCAGTTAACCCTTTCCAGCCCGATTCATTTTCGACTGAAATTTCTTTTTGAAAACTGATGGCACAGGCTGGATATTTGTAGCTATAACAAGTAGTCTTACCTGGTCTCTTATTGGTAGCTCAGTTGTTTTTAACTTCTAAAGCAATGATCATCACTGATCAAGAGTTTTATGTGACGTTAATTAGGTCAGAATCCTAACTGCAGTACTACTAAGTGTGATAAAGGAAGGGATGAGCCCAAGTAAAATAAACGCTGATTGGAATACCTAAATGTTGACTGAACCTCATTACCAGCATAGCGGAATACAGTTCTGTATTTGTTTTAGAAAAGAGGCATCATTAAAAGAATTTTTTTTTTTTTTTTTTTTTTCGCTTTTGCCTGTTTTAAGCTACGCTAATATCAGTAAATGTAAGAAAAGACCAAAATACATACCAATAATATTAGATAATTACTGAACGATAGCCGTTCCAAGTCCAAATTTTTATTTACCTAGAACAACAAATAGACACAGTGATGCCATATGACACCATTAGGCTGAAAAGGGTTAATTTCAGTTCTTTGGATCCCATTTCATTTGGGCAACCATTAATCCTCACTCATCCCGTCCCAGATATTATTATAACTGACATTAAATTTTCCCCTAAAATTACCAACCTTATTTTTTAAATATCTATTTCTATTAAATACTTTAGTTCTTTATTTTTATTTCATAGGTACTGTGCATGATTGCTTACTAAAATAATTTTAATTTGCCTATTGAAACAGTGCATGCAATTTGGTGGCATAAGTAGCTTGCTAGTGAAGTTTTTAACATTGTTGCTTTTACTAAACATGTAATCGTCCTTAAGTTGTCTTATTTAAGCTTTATTCCAAGTAAATCTTAACCGAGAAGAGAGTACAAGAAAGATAAATAGCTTCATTTTCGATGATACAAAGTTGATTCATCCCTTCAAAGATCTGTATTTTCCAAACTATTATCTTTAAAATAATAACTAACACATCGAAAGAAATAGAAATTTTTTTCATTTTCATCACATTACAACTGTTCATTGTGACTCTTTGTACCACGAAACCTATTCAAAACGTAGACTAGTTTGGCTTCCATGGCCCAAAATGAAGGCGAACCGCCTGAGGTCCGGAGACTTAGTCAAGCTAACAGTAGTGAAGGATTTTTAACACAACCCTCCAGTAATAAAGCTTTCTTGCTGTTCATTGTTGTGACTTCTGTTGTGCAACTTATTCATTTCTATTGCTCTGATGAAAAAATGGATAGTTTCTGGTTCTTTTCGTGAATCACCTCTTACCTTAACACGTTGGAAAATACAGCGCTTTGAAACTGGATTAATCAACTATGAAAAAGAAACTTTTCGGATTTATGAAAAATATAGAAGTAATGTTCAGTTTGTTATAAGATTTCGAGTAGCCTGAAAATTAATTACAGCAGGAGCACTTTTGTTTTATATTGTTTTACATCCCTAAAGCAGTAACTAACCTAGATCTTTTTATATCGAGGACTGCCTTCTAGTAAAAATAAATGCCTTCTTTCTTTCAATTAATTGTTTTATTTTGCATAATTAGAATATATAGTTAACTTAAATATATTTATGAACTATGAAAATTGCTTTATGTAAATATACATTCTGTTTTTATAAGCATCCTCATTTTATTCCGTCTCAGTTGTTGATTTCAATTTTGGACCATATATTTATAAACATGAATAGTTTTAATCCATGAAAAACTATTCTACAGTCTTTTTGTCAGTTATAAAATGCAAAACACGAAATTAAAAATTGCAACATGGTACAAATGGTGACATTTGGGAATATGTGTAAAACAATGAGTTCAAAGAATGAAGCTGATTTTTAGTCAAGGGCTGCTGTTAAGAAAACCGTGTTCTGTGCTGTTTTTCATTAAACATTATGAAAAATAAAATCATTAAAGATAGTATACTTACATGAAGCTATTTATTTTCCTGCTCCATTCACTGCTGAATAAATGCACTCTTTGTTATTCGTGATTTATGTAGAACGGAGAAAAACTGAAAAGGAGTCATTCAAATAGCTCATGCTAGTAGAATTTACATTCAACAATAATAAACGAATAACCCAAAAATATTTTAAAATGAAAATCCTTTTGAGCTCAATTCGAAAGCATAAATGCTGAATTTTTGGATTTTAGTTATTTATATGAAAATTAGTCTTATTTAAACTCCATTGTCCTTCCAATAAGAGAATTCCACATAAATAAAATTGTTTACTTGAAGCTGGCTCCGAAGTCGTGATTTTTTTTTTTTTTCGGACGTAAAACTCATTAGCAAGACTTCCTTCGGATGGGAAGTAAAACTGGTGGTCGTGTCATAGAGTTACACCACGTAAAAGAATCTCAAGCCTGATAAAGAGGCCTCTGAGAAAAATTAAGCGGGCTGTCATACATAATGTACAATAGGACGGTGAGAACCACGTCAGTTAAAGAGCGTCCATAAATAAAATTCAATTTGTTTTCCTTTAAATATGTAACAACGTTGGTAATACTTTACCTATCCATGTTGGTGAAAGGATAAGATATGTTTTAAATCAGCGTTGTTATTATTAGAGTATTGCCAGTTCTAATTTTGAGAAACTAAATTTTTATATACAAGCTTTAAAGTAGAATGATTCGAGTTGTGAAATAAAAGCAAAATAGCATTGTCATACTTGCCAACTTTTACGGTTACGCGTAAAATGTCCGGGAGCGGAGGCGTTTTACGGCGTTGTGGGTAAACTTTTAAGTGTTACCACGGACTTACACTTAAGATTATAGACTGAATATACTGTTAATCTAATTAGTATACGGTGCTATAATGTACTTATCTGTGTTCCTATCCATCATGATCATGATGCTTCTTCACTGGGTTCAACGAAATGCATAGCGTGCGGATCTAAAGTTTGATTGCACCATTAGTAACAAAGTAAATGGGTGCAAACATTCAGTAATGGACGCCGTGAATTATAAAGTCAATTCCCTCGCTTGAATTATTTGTTATTCGCATTCTATGGCTGCGGGATATAAATTTTCCATTTTTATGACAGCTTTGTTTGCAGTTCATGTTATGATGCAAAAGATATCGACTAGAAGTCTGTGTATAGCATAAGGAACTGTGTTCTTTTCTTTTATGCGTGTTTATCCAAGGCAGAAGGAAGAATCAGCATGTGTGGCAGAAGTGATGTTGCCAAGTCTTCAAGAATTCTTATAAAATGGAATCCCCGTTATTTCCATGTAGTTTTTACACATTTATTGCACTGAACTTTTGCGCATTCTAAATTTTTACGCGTTTCTGTAGAGGAAAAGCTTTCTACGGGTCTCAGTTTCAGCAATTTGGCAAGTATGCATTGCTAATTCTATTTTTATCATCATCGGAAATCCTTCCTTTAGTTTGCGCATTCTTAAGAGATAACCACTCTTGGATTCAGAAAATATATCAATAATTTTAAAACGTTTATTCTCTAAATAGTTTGATCTCGGCCTCTAATAGCAGTTTCGAATAATAAAGAGTGCACTTATGTATTATAGAATGATAAGTCTTCCCTTCATATCCCTGCTTACACTTAACTGGTGCGTGAAGCTGTGCTTTTGCATTGACCAAAGGTTATTTTCGCTTATTCCCTTACCGATCCCTATTTAGCGAAGCGGAGGACAGCAAATCACCCTTGCCCCGTGTGCGGGAAGCACTACGTCAACGAGGGTAGCCTGAGGAAACACTTGGCCTGTCATCCCGAGACCTCGCAACTCACCACGTCTCTACGTATGTGGCCATGCTCGGTCTGCCAGGCTGTCTTCACGCACGAGTCAGGTAAGACATTTCCTTAAACTACATATCTCGAGAGATACTTCTGGCAAAGGTTTTTGGTACAGTTAATACGACAAAATTTTAGGTCATAATACTGGATACCCATCTGTGAAATTTCTAAAATCTATTACTTCAATTCTATTCATTTCAAATTTTAATCCCTCATGATGAATGATATATACCAAATATCATTCATACTTTTAAATTCATTTTCGAGTTATTAATCTTTTAGTTTTGATTTACTGTTCTGAAAAAGGCTTACACGATATAATTACTTTGATAAAATAAATAATTTGTAATAAAACTCGCCAATAGTATATTAAATTTAAGACATGAATCTTTAATTATTCTACTTTTTGGAAGAAAATGAATATCACATTTGAGATTTCAATGTTTTTACCTAAAAATTTACAAACAAAAATAATAACTCCATAACTAATAATATTAATAAAAGCTCATCTCATCATTTTAAAAGACATATATAACCTTTCAAATTATGTAGGTATATGGAAAAATACATTGTGTATAATTGCAAATGAGAAGGTGCCATAAATGAAAGTGTGAGAAAAGAGTTATAACACTGTTTCTGATTTTATGTTGTTTAAAAAACAATTAGGTCATGTTCTATAGGCTCGTTTTCGTCCTTTTTAGCGACTAGTTTCATTTTATGTTTTGTTTTGTTTTCTTTTCTTTTAAGATTCCTGAGACTCTCTTGAATGGTTTGCTCATTAAAAAAAAAAAAAAAAAAGCAAAGCAAAAACGTTTTACTGCAATTCTATAGAAGGCTAACGTCACATTTAAAACATTAGGACTCGCTGAAAAGATTGTAGAGTTAAAAATCTACATATAAGTACAAGAAACTGTGTAGTGTTCAATGACACTAAAATTAGCATTTATAAGTTAGCAATTTTTAGCCTTTTTACACAGATGGGTATTCTAAAACTGCATATCTCGAGAGATAGTTCTGGGAAAATCGTTTGGTACAGTTACCACAACAAAGCTCTAGGTCATAATCGGGGTAGAGAAATTTCCAAACATTAAAGGTAGGATGAAAGGAAATTAAGATGAACAGACTTTACGCTGCGACGTATAGATAATACATCCCTTGTATTATCTGTTGGTGTGTGTAGACTAGGGCTCCTCAGCGTGCATTGGCCTGTACAAGGTGCAAAAGTCGAATTCGCTAGATTCACCAGATGCTAAAGCCCCACTCTGGATTTTGAGTATTAGTGCATTAGCAATAGTCTTTCCTACGATTGCCTCGCTCTCTGCCTGTATCCCCCTTCCTCACCTTCTCCACCGTTTCTTTCTGACTGCGAAATGTCTGAGCCAAACGGAGGCGGAGCGATGCTCTTCTGCACCTCGGCATCATGCGTGCGATTTTACGCGTTTGAGGGGCCCTATTTAGACCAATTATGAGACCGCGTTTTACTGCGTCAGTAACTTGCTGTTTCTGTATATACGTTCTATGTATTGATGATGCTTTGAGCGTTGCTAACTTGAAAGCAACTGCTTGAGAATTCCTATGCATTATCGTAATACTTGCTTAAGGAATCCCAAATGTTTAGAGAAAGGTATACAAAGTATGAATGCAGCATATTATAAACAGAAATTCGGGAAACAGTAGGAAAGATTCACGTATAGTATGTCACTCTTCTTAATACAGTTCATTGCTATATTGCCGGGCCGCGGATCATGCATGTGCGTATTCCGCGTATTCCGTTCTTCAACTCCTGTGTTACTTATTAATGTGTGATAGTTGTGTGGAAAAAAGGTGTTCATCTGCATAGAGACATTCCTGGCATTTCTCGTCGTCACGAAGTTGTTATTCATGAACAATTTAACATTTAAAAGTTTAGTAGCCATATGGTTTTTGAAACACCCACTTGCCGCGTAAGACACTTCTTTGAATACTATTTGAATGATGCGCCATTTCGTCAATTTTCTCCTCTGTTAGAACATTTATGTTTCGCTTCTTAGGATTACCCAGCGCTTCTCAGGGTTCATGCGCCGGTGCATTGCACGGTGCAAGCTGCAAAAGACGAGATTGACCAGAGTGCAAAGGCACACACCTAGATATTTAGAACAATAGTGATGTCTCTCTCTTTGCTAATTTATCTTGTGCTACGCTCCACATTAATTTTTCCACTATTTCTTCTGCATTACGAAATATTCGAGTCGAAATGAGGGGAGCGTGCATGATGTACAGCGTTTAAGAGGTCCTTGTTTAGCGTTTAGCGATTCTGTTGTCCTAAACTTATTAACCAGAATATAACCGTTTTTCTACCTCGAACTGGAATACCAGCAAATTTCTCCTGAAATAGTCTACACGCCTGCTACGTGACTGTCTTTACACATGTATCGAGCATAAAAATGCTTTGTTCAAAAGTGTCTTGTACACGCTCGAACTAAAGGATCAACAGACACAGTACAACATAGCTAATAAAGAAGCATTGAGCGGGCTTTTCACCACTGCGCAGCGAAAAAATACCGAAATCACCGCAGTGAAAGCGAACTACGCATATACACTATCTGTGGCCCCACCATAAAGCGAACGCATGGAAAGAACGTTCTTAAGAAAGAAACTATAACTGTACATTGCTGTATGGCTTTCAAAATAAAATTCGATAACGACCAAGAAGCAAAAACAAAACAGAAAGGAGGATGGAAGCAGCAGAAATACAATTTTTGACAATTGACAAGATTCAAAATACAGCGTATATTAAATATTAATGACAGCAATGACACGTAATTTTGCCATGGACACCAACTGAATATTCAGCCAATCGACATATTGGAAAAATATGACCTTGACAGCAATAAAAATGGTGGAAAAAACAGTTGAATACTTTTGTAAACAAAACAGGCTATATTCAAATAATTCTTAGTTGTTGCTATTATTATAATACTTATTATTATTATTATTATTATTATTATTATATTAGATACGTTATCCAAAAATACTTTCATTCTTTGCCATTATGTAGAATAAGATACAAGCTTTCACTACAATTTTTGTATAGCAATACCTATTTTAATAAATAACTTCAATAATATATAATTCAAATAAAAACGCAATTTCATTTCCAAAAATGCAATAATGACCCAATAGCCGTTAATAAAGTAGCCTGGTTAAGATACAATTTGGCTATGATTATTTATAATTTGGAATCTTTTTAATCAAAATCTAAATTCAAAAACAATAAATATAAAACAGAACTCACCTTATCCAATCATTCATACCTATCAACCACAATTAAAATACTTGTCGACTGCAGTGAAATTTAGTCCTGCAGTGAACTTGTAATAAAAGGTGTATAGTATTTTATTATATTAAAGAAAATTAAAAAGATTGAGAAATTAAAAGTAATATTAATTGATTCTTTAAGGGATTAGAATTGTTAAATAATTAATAGTTTTAATATGACACATTCATGTATATTTTAATTAATTTTTCATCTAGAACCAATTGAAAGATATAAGAATGTTATTTACTCATCTGCTCAAGAGTAAAAGCAATCAATTCAAAAGAAATATTTATACCTATATTTGTGTGAAAACTAGTTTTATCTATAGGCCTGAGCCTGGAGTAAATTTGCTGGCCCTTTGCTGACGAATTTGAACGAACATTATTAATTGAATACTAATATTATTGTTGTTAATATTAGCATTAAACAAGTTTAAACTCCTTGTTTTATTTATTTGCCATTTCTTATGAGCATTTAAGGAAGCTGTTTTTCTTTCGTTCACACGGATGTTAAGCTATGTTTTTTCTGCTTAGCAGTTTTAAGATTGTTAAAAAAATGAAATGGCGTTTTATTTATGGACGTTCTTTAACTGCTGTGGTGCTCAGCGTCCCATTCTATATTGGACGTGAAAGACCGCTTAATTTTGCTCAGAGATTGTCGATGTTTGGTGCGACTCTGTTACATAATATCCACATGTATTTTGTTTTAGGGTTACTGAGCCACATGGAGCATATGAGGATGGATCCCAAACATCAGTTCGCGGCACAATACGTCCTAAGCCGTGCCGCGGCCGAGAGAAGAGAACGGGAATCCTTGTTAGCAGCAGCAGTGGCAGCATCCTCTGGCGGTCTCGCGGGTCTAGGAGGCGGCAGCGGGGGCGGAGGTGGTCCCTCCTCTATGTGTGCAAGTCCTTCAGCTCATTCTGATAGCTCTTCTGGAGGTGGCAGACTCTCCAGTACCGGCTCCGAACCCGGCGGCATCATGAACAACAATAACAACAACAATAAACTGGGTGACCTGCTTGGGGCGGGAGCTGGACGAGGCGGTAACGGCCTACAGCAACAGTATGGCACCGCGGAGGACCTTCACAACGCCAGTCGCATGGCTGCAATGGTCATGGCAGTTCCGGGAGGTCTGGGCTCTCCGGGTCCCGGAGGCATGGACTCTTCAGCAGCAGCGGCAGTCCAGGCGGCGGCCGCGAACCTTGCGGTTGCCATGAGAATGGGCGCTGCTTCAGGTCTCGGAAACGGCAACAACGCCTCTGGTGGAGGACCCGCTTCTTCCACACCGCCTTCTACTGCCGACAACGGAGCGGTGTCGGTCGCGCAGCAAGCTCAGGCGGCTATGAACGCGGCGATGAGAGCCGCCTCCATGGCCGACTCTATGCGCTCCATGGATGCTGCCATGCGTTCCTCGATGGCCGTCGACTCCGCGATGAGGCTGGACTCTATGGCTGGGCACCATCATCACGGCGGCCATCAGGGGCATCACAACCATCAGCAGACGTCTCCGGAGGCGGCAGCTCTCAGGATACACCAGGCGGAGGCGTTGCTCCGCTCCCAAGCGGAGGCAGCTCTGCGCCTGGCCGTGAGCCAAGCGGCGGCCGTCGCGGCGTCGGGTAACAATGCTGCTGGTGGTGGCGGTGCTGGGGACGGCAACCCCGCTCTAAGACACCATAACATGGGCGGAGGTGGGCCGTCTTCGGCACACAACGGTGGGGGCGGCGCAGGTGCTGGAGCTGGTAACAACGGAGGTAGTGGAGGTGGCAGTGGGGGTGGAGGAATGAACCACCACCATGCTCACCACAACCAAGTGTCGCCAGATCTCAGCGAAGCCCTCAGGTTACAGGAGCAAAGGCTCGAACAGGCACTGCGTCTCCATGGTGGTGACCCCAGAGCCCTGGGTTTCAGTCTATCCAGTAGCTCCAGTAATGCTCAGAACCAACAGCAGCAGCAGCAACAGCAACAGCAGCAGCAACAGCAACAGCAGCAGCAGCAAAACAACAACCCATGAACACTTGAATATTATTACAGCAACAATAATATTTAAAACTAATTCTATTTGCCAAGGGATTGCAGGAAAATTAAGCATGGATTGAACTATATACATAAATGCATGTGAATTTATATATAAAATAATGTCGAAACTACAGGTAGTCCGAAAATGTAGGGGAGAACAAATATATGTGTGATTTTTGTTATTAAATATATAATTTAAGATGAGGACAATGTGCAAGATACAGAAGACAGGATTTTGAACGCAATCACCATGTACCAAACATCTCCACCGTTAGCCAAGAACACAAGATGTAGTATATAAAAATGTACATGACAAATAGTGTGTTGTTACAATTGCTGTGAGTGTATGTATGTATGTATGTATATATTATACACGTATGTGTGAATCGTGCAAAAGTAAAATAATAGTTTGTTTTTCGTGAAAGATAAAATGTTGCCAAGATAGTGAGGTTAATAGTTTTGGAAACATTTTGGATCAACAAAAAAGAAGTTCCCTAATTTTACCATTTGGGACTAAATATCTCACTAAATTTTTGCAAAAACAATCTGTCAGTGTTCTGAAATGGTAACTATTTATTTTTAATAACAATTCCTACTATTTTCTTTAAAAAAATCACCAGACAATTAGTGAAATGAGTATATTATATATATTAGTTGTTAACAAGACTGCGCAATTTAGTTTGAAAAAGAAAACCATTGGCTGTGATTATAATTATTTTTATTTAGTGTAGAGGCAAATCTTTCAGTCTTTGAGACTCATCTACTTAATCTATTAGTCTTTTCCTTTCTGTGCTATTCTAATACGTTCTTGCATATATGATTTTACTTTCTATTAATGGATATTTAAAAATAGTATGGGATTAGCCATGAAACGGACAAGACGTTTGAAGCAATATTTTATTAGTCAACTTCAGAAAGTCTTTTAACTTCAATGCATAATCACAGTAGTTCTTATATTCGTTACAATATGAGATCTCTTTTTAATTTTTTTGTTTGCGCAGTTTCTGGTTATGTTAAATGTGTTCGAATAATGCGAGTGAATGGTCTGTATGAATGGTAAAGATATTTTTTTCCTTGGTATTTTAACAGCATTGTTGAGGAAACAAAGTAATATTACAATACCATACAGTGTTCACAGGTTCAAATAATACACTCAATTTGTGATGTTACTTTATTTTGACAACAAGCCCACCATAGCTCAATAAGTAATTAGTATCTCTGTACAAACGCCTAAAGCAAAACAGTCCTTACTGGATACCACAGAACGTGGTTCATGGTCCACGATGGATTTTTTGTACAAAAAAAAAACAATAACTAAAATAGTTATACAGTTTTCAGTTCTTTGGTCTCCATGGGACAGTGTGTTAATAGTTCACATAAGTAATTATTAATGTCACTTTTTATATATACATATATAATCCAGTGCTACCATATTCACACACAGTATCATTACAACAAATACAGTTTTTAAACTCAGGATCTATATGAAATCAAAACTGGTATGTCTTCAGACAGACAGATCAGAAATTGGTTTCTAAATGGTCTTGAAAACAAAACATTCAGTCATGGGTTGCATGCGCATTTAGTTGGTCGATACACAAAACATGTCTCAAGCATACAGTACTGTTTCAGCACTTTTAAACAGAGACAAATGGTAACATACAATTGAAGTGGTAGACAGTGTTGCCATGTTGGCTTATGAGAGTTGTTCCACCAGAAAATGATTTGAATAATTGTAGCTTTAACAAATTCAAAATTGCTGCTCATTAAGTTTCTTTTAAATGAATGCATTTTTTAACAAAATACATTAATCAGATACCTACTAACTCTAACTAAAACAAATTGTTATTATTTTAAAATTCACCATTTTGGACTAAAGAATACAATAAATTTGAAAGCAATACAATTGTTACTTGATGAAACATTCTCATAAGCCAAGCATGGCAGATTGTTTCAACCCACAGCTGATTGCTAAATGAGATGAAACTCAAATCAAAATTACAGGTTTTTAGTTTTTGTTTCATTGGGAGAGCAAAGTTTATGCATTGTCTGAGTTTATCAAAGGAATGTACAAAATGACAATTTAGACCTGTATTTTAAGTAGCCAAATTTGAAAGCTCTTGGAGAACCTTTAAATGTTTATACAACTACTCATGGTTATTCTATCTCTTAAGAGTTTGAAAATGTTATTGCTGCTCCATGCTTAGCACTAATGTAGCACAAGTCTTATCACATCAAGTAGAATTTATAAATTACCAGTTCTTTCGTAAAAATTATATACAAGTTTCATTTGCTCTTCTTTGCATCTTTTATGTCAACTTTTGACTGTTGGGCAATTCTTCATAGACCTAGAGTAGGTTTCTATTGTCTTATATTAAGTATCATTTAGGTTATTGCCTGTTTCGATGAGCCTATCTCTGGATATTAGTTTTGAACTTTACCCTGTGAAAATTCCAGAGGATTTGAATAATATAATCTATAAGTACAGCAAAATTTAGAGGCAACATGAAAGAAAACAGATATTAAACCTATACAAGCCTGAATCAGTTCTCATTTTGAACATTTGTAGGCTTTTGCAGAGTGAAATTTGCAGGAAGGTGAAAGCAGTCTGCCCTTAAGAGAACTGACTGGCTGTGATGCACAAATGGTCTTTTAAACAGTAGCAATCAAGTGCAGATATTTTTCTGAAAAGCACTCGTGTGATTTTACAGTTTTTTTCAAAAGCATCTTTGGAAATAAGTTCATTTGTTTCAGGTCAAACAAAAATTAATCATGTTTTGGTGTGTACATATTTTAAGTCCCTACTTCCTCCAGAAATGTGAAATGTTCATTTATAATCATTCTTTATGAACTTCTTTTAAAACTCTCTGATGAAGAGCTCCAAAACACTAGCAGTTCTAAGACGCCTAGCCTCAAACTTGCAGTTTTGGACTTACTCTTTGTGTTTTCAATGCCTGGGCATTTACAGACAGCTACAGATTGTGCTCATTAAGAGTTAATTCCAAAACTGTGATAAAAAGGATTTGGATGTCATCGTTTGTTGCTGCTTCATATTTTTATAAATATGTCTTGTATTTTACATAGCCACCTGTTTAATAATTTGCTTCATTTGTTCATAAATTAATTCTGGCAACAGCTCATTTTATATATTTATTATATCTCATACAGCATTTTTAAATTTTGCTCTCTCAACAGTGCACAAAAAACAAAATTCCAAAAGAATGTTTTTATTTGCAATAGCCATCTTCAGTCAATATCTGGTACACATACTTCTGGAACTTTTAAGAAAATTGTACAATAGTAAGCAAATACATTTGTGAGTCTTACACTCATGTTATGTATTATTGTATTTATATTGTTAAAAAAAATGTAATACTATTATTTGCAATAGCCCAATACATCTTGAGTCTGACACTCGGATGTACCACATACACACAAACACTGGAACGGTTTTTATAATAAGTTACAATAGCCCAATACACCTTGAGTCTGACACTCGGGTGTACCATATACACACAAACTATTTATGCGACAATTTTTCCTGCAATAGCCCGGATACATAACGAGTCTGACACTCTTATGTATACATATGTACACATACTACTCAACTCTTTAAAAAAAAATAGCCACAGTAAATATATAATATAGAGTGTGCCACTCTAAATGTATATGTATCACATAGATTAAAAAAGAAGAAAAACTGAAGAAGTTTTGATGAAAACTTTTTCCTGCAATAGCCCAGAAGCATACGCAGTACAGACACTCGTATGCAATTACAAATAAATAGCATTTAAAAATCAGTACATAATAAGTCTGCAACTTTATGTATCACACGATGCTGCAGTCAGTCTGTACCTTGTAATAATGCTGTCAATAATTTACAATAGCCCAATACATAATGAGTATGACACTCTTATGTACCACATTACAAACAAAAATGGGGAAATGTTTTGCCTGTAAATCATCGAGAGAAAAAAAAATGACTTGCTCCTTTGAAAAGAAGACTTTGAATGGTTGAACCAGAAGGTAAACAGAGGAGCAGAGTTCAGAGCAGCTTGTGTGCCACTCTAAGCCACATGCATGCCTACCCCATGGTTTATGGACAAAAACCCCCCCAAATAAAAATAGTACCATCAGGTTATATGCAATAGCCCAAACACATGTGCAGATCTTGCGCTCGCATGTGACACAATACACGTTAAAATGCTACTTCTCTGTGGCATTTTAACACTTCAATAGTTACATTAAAATGGATCAACACAATGATCCATTTTAGTTTTATCAATTTATTTTACATCTTGAATTTTTGTCCTTATTATATTATTATCAACTTCTTAAGCGTTATTGCCACAAAATACATACATAGAGTCGGAAACTTGTTATGTAAAACTTTACTCATTACATACTTACAAAGGTGACTCAAGCCACTTTTAAATTGTATGTACTAAATATTTAATTAAGCTATAAAAGGCCTAATTTTGTTACCGTTGGGATTTGGAAGCTAGCATTTGAATGGTTTCTTTAGCTGAAACCAATTCTACAGCTACACAAAATTAAAGCTTTCTAAATTATTTCTGCCTTAATAAGAGCACTTTGGATACAAAAATTCATATAATAGGCCTACTAATGTGTATCGGAAACTTTAATTATACTTTAATTTACAGGAATAAGCGCACTATAATTTTTAGGTGCGCTAGCATTTATGTTAAGTTGTGAAATTCTTATTTTTAAAGCTTTTACAAACAGGATTATGTTTTTCCTCACTTTATACAACCAATGATAAAGTGTCTCCATTTTTCAAACTTTCCAAACAAAATATCAAGAAAAATGTATAACTAATAAGTTTTGTGTGTTCCAAAAGACTATGATAGCATGAAGGAATGATGAATTTAAAAGGGCACAGGATGAGATTAATTTCATAGGACACCATATGTCTTAGGAGGTATTGGCTAAGTAAGGGCATTAAAGTAACAGTAACACTTAAAATTTATTTATCTATAAACAAAAGTCTGGTGCCATTTAAGATTCTAAGTTGTTTTAAGTTGTTGTTGCTGATCTGTTATGTTTTTATGAAGATTTTTGTGTTTATAATCACATTCATGTTAAAAATTATGTTATGAAGATTTAAAATTTGTTATTATTAAGTTTATTTTTGACTGTTACTGAACTTGCAGCCTTAGAGCGGTAGTAATTCACTACGTGCATCTGATATACCCTAATGTTACAGAGAGCAATAATGCTGAATTCAGCAAGTTGACATAATTATGTTACAGAGTATGTTAAATTGTTCAAAACTTTGGTTGTATGTACTTAAAAGAGGAGGTCCATTGCTCATCCTGGAGTCTTTCAATTCATTCCTTCATTGCATCAAAATAAAAGTTGTGAACTTGCAACCATGAAAAGTTTCTTCATGCATTTTACAATAGCATGTTTTGAACAAAGGAATGCTGTGGGAGTAGAATTCATCATCCTGAAGTGCAAATTTTTTCCTGATGATGTTTGTTGTTTTTATAGTCTTTAATTTTAATTTTGTTTGCTCAGTTTTCAAACAGAAGAAAAATTGAAGATTTTCTTTGTTGTAAACTTTTAGGGAATTTTTCAAAATGCTGGTATATTACTTTGCAAGACAAGTACAAATATTTATTATTATTATTCAAGAAATTATCTTAACACATTTTGAAAACAAGTATTTTTTGCAGCAGAATAGGAATTTTGCACCAGAGTTTAATGCCAATGTCCATATTTTACTGTAAATCTGCTTATAATGCTAGAAAAGTTTGAACACACATGCTCCGCAAGCAAATGTGAATGTCTTTACAGTGTCCCACTAAAGTGTACATAAGCCAGTAATGTACAGACAGATGTACTCGGCCACGCTGTTCTCTTTAACAGGTATTTTAACGCCATTTTCAGTTCTTTCTTGTTACATATTACATGGGCTACACACAACAGCTAAATCAATAGTTTCTTAGGTGAACCATAAGTGTATCATTCTACACTACACACACAATACAGTTTATTAATGCTAATCAATATTGCCAATAACATTATAAATATTAGGAGTAGAGTTATCATGCATGTTATACAAATGTAGTAACTTACAAGCATTGTAGTAGAAAAGCATGTGTGTTCACTTCTTTTCAATAATATTTTCATAACTTACCATATTTAAATCATTAGATGTAAGATTAAGTAACACTATCATTTCTGGAGTTAACTGCAAATAACCACATGATTTTTACAAGTGTAACATTTAGATTTTAGGCACCTCTAAAGAGATAAATTAAAATATAATTTATCCAACTAATAAGTACGTTATGATGAAAAGACCTCTTATGTGAACACAATGAAATTTAATGTATTAATCTTTTAAGCACAAAAGCTTAAGTTAACTCGTTGAAAAAGTGGGCACTACTTCTCAGGAATCAACAAGAATGAGATTAGTGTCTTGTGCAACTTTAGAGGATAGAGTTGAATGACCTAATGGCGTAAAGCTAACCATTAAGCCACATTTTAATGATTTACAAGAAATTATGGAAATATAAGTAAATGGACTTGCAGCATTCCTTTGTTCATCTGTATTTTATTATTGCCATACCACTTCAGTCCAGGTTAATTAAATAATTTTTTGCTTCCATCATTATTAACATATAGTTTACAGGATGTTGTAGTGACATAGTTTTTAATTAATACATAATATTACAGCTCATTACACAATATACAGTTGAAATGTTTCTGAAAAAAAAAATAAAAAGTAACCGTATACCGTTAGTTAACTGTTCTACGTTATAGGTACATCAATAAGAAAACCCCCGGTTAATAACCCACTGTATGGTGTTCAGTTTGACTATTATTATTAACATTATTTGTTAGCATTATTATTATTATTATTATTATTATTATTATTATTATTTACAACTACATTTAATCGTGCTTTTGTGGAATAAAATGCCAACACATGTTTATACAAAATAAGTGATCATGTTTGTAAAAAAAAATGCAACAAAGTTCCTTTAAAGTTCAATGAACAAATTCTGGTCAGATTCTAAAATGTACTGTATTTGGAATAAATTTGTTAATACGTAGAATAGATAGATAAAAGATTTTCGCATAGATATTTCAGATGACAAAACTATTTTTAAGATGGAATTATATAATGTGCTGGTGCTTTATTCATCACACTGTGCATCACTTGTTAATTTTATTAGTACGTCATGTACACCAATGAACTTGTTGTGTTTTATGCTGATATTTTTGGATGTTTTGACATTCATTACATTTTAAATACATACCTACTTTTGCAGTGAATATTAGGTTAAGATACCCCCTTTGAACAGAATTCTTTTTAATGCAAATGTAATGATCAGAAAATAAGTTGAGGAGTGTTCATTAGTTAATTTTGTGCATTGAAAGTTCTTGTTTTAAACCATCTCATGTTATTGTTTCTGTACATACCCTAATGATGTATACCTCTACTGCCGCAACTTTCAGTTTCAGGGACTTGGTTATTAAAATGCCTGATAGGGTAAAGTGGGATAAATGGCCAGCATATCATTCATTTCCTAACAAAGTAGGTACTAGTGTCATGCAAACCAAGTTATATGATCAGGTCATGTTTATCAAGTGTAGCCATTACCAAAGTTTACTTTTTAAAGGCAAGGCAAACGACATTCATTTGACTTTAGAAATTATTAGGTTTATCTTGTGTATTATAAACCACACATTTCACTAATGGCATTACCCAAGATTAATTTTATATAAAACACATGTATAAATTAATGAAATTGTGTTTATGAAAAATAGTCATGAATCCTGAAATAATGATAGTTCAAATTATCAAGTTATTAGAACACTTAACCACAAGCATCTCTAAATTAAAGTAAAACTGAGTTGAACTTAACACTCTTAAGCTTTGTTATTTTAGGTATTTACTTAGAACATGTTTCACAGGATGTTTCCCACATCTTCAGCTGGTAAACATCTAGTATGTTCTGGGTAAATACCTAAAACAATTAAGCTTAAGACTGTTAAGTTTGACTTACTTTTCAGTTTAATATTTGAGCTTCATTGTGTAGATTCCCATTCTTAATTTGATTAATCTCTAAATTAATTATAAAAATGTACTCCTTGCTTCTTATCATATACAAAGGAAAATAACTAGCATAGTGACTGACACTACCTCCAAATAAGAGTGAATTGCAAATTACTGATTATCATAGTGTTATGAATTAATAAAAAAGTTGTTTACCGATACCATTCTGCCATACTTATAGACTAACGAATTCCTGATCTTTGCTATAGTTTGCAAACAAGGGTTTACTCAACTATGAATGAATTACTTTACTTGGAATGTCAATACATCAAGCCAGACCATCCATTCCAATCAATCATTGTTGTTTCAAACATGCCCCTTAGAACGAATTTGACTGAGCTCAGGCATTTTAGATTACAGACTGCACCCAAATTTTTTGTGGTTGTATATGCAGCAAGGCCCCATCTTGGTTTCCCACTTCAAGTTCGAACATAGCATGACACTAGTAGATACACTTTTCATAAAAAAAACAACAACAAAAAAAACCAAAAAAAAAAAAAAAAAACACCTCATTCTTAACCTAGTTTGATGCCTGAACCAGTCCTCAACATATTCAATCCTTAAATGCATTAAAATAACCAGAACTGAATTCTGTGATCTGTGCTGAAATGTAATAGGCAGAATACAGTTGCTTATTCACTGAAGTTACACAAAATCATTGTACCATTATATAATGCTAGGCAAATTTGTTGTTTTGCTGGAAGTTAAGAATGCATAAAAGTTTATGCTGTTGTATTTGGTGTATACATGCTGTTTCTAGTTAATTTACCTGTTTTTCTTAAATTTTCTGATCATTACGTTTGCAAAATAATGGGGCTTGTTTTTAAATGTATGTTGTATTTTAAGTTCCTATTAATATTATTGCATTATTTGACACCTTTCAGTTATAACCAATATGTTTCTCATAATGTTGTTCACAAGATAGATTTTCTTTTGTTTTAGGTTATAAGTAATATAAGTATGTTTGTCTGTATGTGTGTGTATGGAGTGTGTGTTGTTGTGCACAAAACAGGATCATTTTTTAAACAAACTAAGAATTATTTTGTCTTTGGAACTGTGTTTTATTGTTATAATATATATTGTTGTACCTGTAATGCTTATAATGTTAAAGCAATACAAGTACTCGCATATTTTATAGTAACATTTCACATAGTACTTACGTTTTTATTTTCAGAGTACTATCAAATAATTTGGTGCTGTATTTAATTTATATAAAAGTAGAGGAATGGATGAGCATTATATTCAGGAAGAGGCATATCTTATGTTAATTATTCTATCTTACTACATCTTTAAGGTCCGGGATTCCCTCATTTATGATGTTCAAAAATGTTGTTTCAGATAAGGTAGAGTGTATTGTTTTGATGTAGCAGTTTGTTGTCAAAAATCATTACAGATTTTTCTAGACCAATTCCAAAATGACATTCCTATAAAGCAATATTGCTTACATATTGCATACCTCTACACCTGCTGTCTTTGTGACATAGCAATAGAGAATCTAGTAGATTGCCTAGTTCATCATAAAAGTAATAGTTGTACTATCTTTTAAGATTTATGGGAAATCAATTATAAAAAGAACTATATCTATTAACATTTTACGATACAAATAAATTATTTATTGCATATATTTAATCAGTGCCACAAGAGTTTTAAAATTGTTTAAATTTATATGCTGTAAGTAAACCTTTGCAACAAACAATAAAAATTATGGTGTTCATATTTGGTTGAAGCAGTGCCTGAGAGCTTAATAAGGAGTAATTCCATAATTTTTGTAAAAATATTAATCAATAGGTTTTGTAAACAAAACACTCTATCCTTATCATAAATTTTATAAGTTTCTTGTTTATATATTCATTGTTATAGCTAACAGGAAAAGAAAGTGTGAAAGAAACTATTTAGTCCAAAGTTATGTGCATAACTTAAATCTTGGTGAATCGAAATGTATTATATTAGGCAGTTGTAAGTCCAATTTACTATTGATTGAATGCAAACAGGACATTGTAAAGGGTAGTAGGATATATGAGGATGTTCCTATTAGATTCCTCATTTTGGAGAGCTGGAAATGATGAGATTTCTTGTTGAAGTGTGCATTTTAACAAATCATTGCATTTATTTCAGTCTTGGTCTGACTATTATACAATTATAAACAAAAACCAAATCTTTAGCCTAAGAAAATTTTAGCATCCTGCCATTGCAAGCATAATGGTAGGTTTGAATATTAACTATCGGTAACGATTGTGTGATTTGTTTGAGTTTTTCTAAGGAAAGTTTTTTTAAGAGAAAAAATTAATTACTGGCATCCGCAAATTATATTTGCAACTTTAAAAAAGTAAGAAATATGTTTTATCTTGTGCTGTTGTGTGTGTGGGTGTCTTTAAATGTAATAAAGTTTAATAGAAACTTTGAAGGGTTTTGTTTTACTCTACCTAAACCTTCCGACTTCAAATATCCTATAGGAGTATCAATTCAATAACTCACATAAATTTTGTAACCAACAATGAAAGCTGTCTCTATTTTTCTGTAACTACCAGTCTTTTCTGTGCCTTTAAAAAGTATATATCCAAGGAAAGCATTGAAATACAGAAAGTAATGACATTGTAGGAAAATTCTTTCATTGGTTACAAGGTTATTTGTGTGAATGACTAAATTAAAAGTATTGGGCACGGTAAGGCAGATTTCGATACAAGAAAACTGAAGAAAAGAAATTGCCAAGCCATCATTTATGCAGCAGAGAGAGAGAGAGAGACAGAGGCTGAGAAACACCAAGCATCAAATTGCATAGGTGAATCAGATAGGTAAACTTGCATTTTGCAAACCTCTCAAATACACTTAAGTATAGGTTTCTATACTTACTACTTTGTATTGTGTTTAGTTCAGTGGATAAGGCAAAACAGCAATAACCTCAAGCATTATGATTCAAAACTTAACAAATTATATTTTCTATCAAACCTTTCTACCTATTGCTACAACTCCCTTGGGTTTAACCCCTAAATGCACAAATTAATTTGCCACATATGCCAATCTTTCTCTATTTCATAAACTGACTGTTAACAGACTGTAATAATGCTTGCTCAATTGATAATAATTATGTACTATTTGATATTGGTAATATATACTGATATGAAGTATAATTAAATTGTAACAATTCTTGCAGGCTTTAGCAAATTTGATGGTAATAATATATAACAATTATAATTAAATCTCACAGTAGCATTAAATATAATTAAACAGTAAGGTTTCTTGCAGGCTTTAGAAAAGTGTAGCACAGTGATGTTTAATATTTATGTTAAGCTTGAGGCTGTTTACCCATAAAATCTGTAACAGCAATTAATCTCAAAACAGTTTGTTATGTATTAAAATACTCTAATACAACAATGTCAAACCATATCCAATCTGACTGGCATCACCTCACACATGGCTAATCCAAAGTTGAAGGGACCATGAAAAAAAATAGAATTATTCTTGATTTTAAATTACAAAAGCTTGATTTTAAAAAATGTGTTTAATTAAAGCAGGTCTAAATTAAATGAAATTATAGGAAGGACAACATTAGAGTGTGATGTCGTGTGTACTTATAGTTTTGTAATGTTAAAACTCACTCACTCAATCTACTTACTGAATTTTTTTTATCCCGTGCCTGCTTGAACCACACACTTATCAACGTAGGGATTTACCTTTGTCACTGTTCAAAATTTTACCTTATTTTTAAGATACATAGACAATGTATTTTGGGGGATTCCAAAGTCTCATGCGATATCACACTTTTTTTTAAAAAATTTTCCACTTTGCAAATCGCTGCTGCCTTTTCAGCTAAAGTAAGAGTTTTGTAATTTACATGTTTAGGTTTGGAGAAAGCAATTGTCGGCTCAGTTCACTACTTAATCATACACTGATGATTTTTATGTAACTGTGTACACTGTTTAAAAATGCTCACTTTACTCCATGGGAAGTTATTTGCCACAAACGTAGGCAACATGTGACTACAGGTACACAGAATGGAAGTATTCGACAATAAGTTCCTAGAATTGCACAAAAAAGCTTGAGTAAACCATATTCCTTACCAGCCGGAGAGGGAATTAGAACTACAATATGATGCATTTCCTGGAATTCAGCAAAGGAAGGGGCCACGCCGTGGCTGAGTGGTTAGACCATTCGCCTCTCACCTAGATGGCCCGGGTTCAATCCCAAGCGATTGCATGTGAGATTTGTGGTGGACAAATCTGCGCAAGAGTGGGTTTTCTCCAGTCCCCCCTGCCATTGCATTCCACCCATGCTCCATCTTCATTCATGTATCAGTGTCATCGCCTGTGGTGCCATAAGTAGTTAAAGCGGACATTATACACTACCAAAAAAAGAAAAAGCAAGGGAATGGGACCACAGTACGGCACAATTCCTGGTATTTATCCAGCAAGTTTGACTAACTTATAATTTTTTCATTCACTCTCATTGAATATTATATCAAATTATCAAAACAAATATAAATTCACAGAAGACTTCTTAACAGTGTATAGGAATGTTAAGGGACAATTGAGAATTAATATGGAGAAAGTAAAAATGGTTGAATTCAACTGTATAATAATTATAGAAAATATGAATACCTCAATAGCAGTCAACCTCATACAACCAAATCCAGAGGGAATAAGGCAGCAAGTATTGCAACAAAGATTGTAGAGCAGTGAATGCTGTGACAGAGACATACTGCCAGACCAACTACATTGAACAATATTGAACGTTATTGAACAACTACATAATAAACCAATAGGGTGAAATAGGCCTTAGCTACATTTAGAGATAATTTAGGGACAACATATGCATGTTAACAGACATTCAAGCTTGCACATATGGATCAGGCTAAGACTTCTGAGATTAAGTTTGAGAGAAAGGCTCTCTCGGTTAAGGTAGTATACGTTTAAGTATACCCATGAGAAAACGTGTGGGGTTAGGTTACATTAGGCTGAAGTGTGGCTATTATGCACTGACATAGCAGAGATATAACCACAGAGGATGGGCATGGGAAGTTGGAACCTCCCTTACAAAAAAAAGCGAAGAGGTAACAGCAATTTAATTGTAATTCCAGATAATGCACTGAACCTCTTAATATGAAATTGTTTTCTTTAAAGTTTCAAGTCTTCAAATGTTAATTCATATACATCGTTTGTTTTTAATAAACATTTTAAAAATTAAACTCTGTATATAATCCCTTTCCCTTAATGTTTTTCTAGCTACACTACTGCTTCACAGTAGACTGTGCTTACTCAGGATCATGTTACAGGCAAAGAGAGAGACTCAGACAGATTAATATGCAGGCTTTTCCAGAGAAATATCCGAGGAAATTGCATCTGAGCATTTTCGCCTAACAAGTTGCTATTTTCTCTTAGAAAGAAAGAGAAATTAGCACCTGCATTAGGCTAACATACTAGCAATTGACTCTTAGAGAAAAAGTAAAAGGTTAAGCTAAAAGACTTAGACTGCCATCTTGGAGAAAAAATGGAGATCGGGTTAAGTGGCTGAGATAGGCTAGCATGTCTATATATACATACAGGTTAGGCTAACATAACTTCTTAGAGAAAATGGGAGGTTAAGCTAATAGGATGAGATAGGTTACATGGTTTATCATAGAGAAAATGACAGGTTAAGCTAAAATACTGAGATATATAACAGCTAGAGGAAATCTAGAGGTTAGGCTAAAAGGCTTAAAGTCGTCATCTGTGATGTACTGGTTACCATGCCAGTGGAAGGCAATCCTTAGAATGACTTCCTTCAGAAGGAAAGTACAAGTCATTGGTCCTGCACTGTAGATTTATGGCACATAAAAGAACCTAAAGCCTGATAAAGAGGCCTCTGAGCAAAAATTAAGTGGTCTTTCACACCCAATGTAGAATGGGATGTTAAGAACCACAGCAGTTTAAGAGTGTCCATAAATAAAACTCCATTTACATTTAAAAGACTTAAAAGCAAACATCCTCATGGGACAGATAAAAATGTTATTTTTTTTTTTCTTCTAACATGTTTGTAATGTCAAAACAAGTGCTTATACAAAATCTTATAATGGAAGTGCTATTACTTCCTGAGTTATTTACATATTAATAAGATAGGCTAATAATTTTTAGAGAAAATGTGGAGGATAAGCTAAAAAGGCTGAGATAGGCTAATAATTTTTAGAGAAAATGTGGATAGGCTAAAAAGGCTGAGATAGGCTAATAATTTTTAGAGAGAATGTGGAGGATAGGCTAATAATTTTTAGAGAAAATGTGGATAGGCTAAAAAAGGCTGAGATAGGCTAATAATTTTTAGAGAGAATGTGGAGGATAGGCTAATAATTTTTAGAGAAAATGTGGATAGGCTAAAAAAGGCTGAGATAGGCTAATAATTTTTTAAGAGAGAATGTGGAGGATAGGCTAATAATTTTTAGAGAAAATTTGGAGGATAGGCTAGAAAGGCTGAGATAGGCTAATAATTTTTAGAGAAAATGTGGAGGATAGGCTAAAAAGGCTGAGATAGGCAAACAATTTTTTTTTTTTTTTTTTTTTTTTTTTAAAAGAAAATTTGGAGGATAGAATGGTTAGCCTGTTAGCTTACTGCAGCCTTTTAGGCTATGCTCCAAATTTTCTCCAAGAGAAATGTGAAAGTAAGGCTAAGATAAACTAACAATCTCTTAAAGAAAAAGTGGGGGAGTGGATGGGAGGGTTGGGTTGGTGATAGTGGTGGTGGAGAGAGAAGACTACATGTTTTCACTTTTTTGTAAATAGCCTGAATGTCAACTGCTAGTCTATTTCCTGGGAGAGGATAGACATATAAATGAATAGGTTTTCCATTGCATTACATTCTTTATTTGATTAGTATAGATTCTGTGGGTTCATAATGGCCAAGCAGGCCTTGAACATACACATCAGAGCATACAAACCAAGTCTACAATCTTTAAAGTTCTTGTATTATTATTAATAAAATTGAAAACCCGGTTCTTGTTTTTCCAAATATATATGTTTTCCCAAACTTTTAATTCTGTCTTCCTTGTGATGTTTTTGAGGATTTTTGGGCTTCTATAAATAGAAGCCCAATTTTGAAATCCCGCCAGGCGATCTACTCATCCAGAAGTTCATCAAACCACCACCAGGGACAGAGACAACCACCACAGCAAGCAATGCCGGTAGTCGACCAAAGGAATTGACAATGGAAGCACATGGCTTCTGAAACATGTTTTCCGAAATAAAAAAGTAAGTGATGTAGTGTTACAAAATCGACTCAACTAAATTTTAATTGAGGTTTATCAATTGAATGAAAGTTAATCAGAGCTAAAATGACAAACACAAGCTGCATCTTAGGTGTAATGTAGTTAACATGTGACTTCCAATATGAGTGCTTCTCTACTAGAAGCCCTTAAGAATGCAGCACATTCATGTCATCAATTTTACATGTGCATATATGTAAACAATTTAATAAAGCAAATGCAAATTCGTTCACTTGCTTCCGTATTTTAATATAAATATTGTCCATATAGTGTTTGGGGAAGTTGCTACACTTATCTTCAAATAGGTATTTGTATATCAATTAAATGTATGCATATGACCAATAGTTTATATTTTATTTATGTGGTCATGAGATGGCTGAAACATTTCTCAGTTGAAAAGAGTCACAATGGCTTCCTAGCTCTGAACATTCAGTTGAGTTTACAGCAAACAGTTGTTAATGTGAAGTCTTGATCCATGTTTCTTTCAAGTTTTTCAGCATCTTCTGAGCTTCACCCACAGTCAAACATCTGAAACAAAAATCTGATGTGTTCCAATCACATGACTTTCTCTACCTCTCTGTAACAAATTATTCTTAAAAAGCTTATTCTTCTATTTCATGGTTTTATTACTTAATTCCTTATAGGCAGAAGGGAAATAAGGTTAAAATAATAGCTGGCCACTATGTCATTGAAATTCAGTTCTATTTGCATGGCCAGGAGTTTAAAAAGTCCTGTATGAGAAAAGTTTAAGTATTTTAAAATTGAAACCAATAACAAAGAATGCCTCAGAAATGGTTAATTCTTTTTGTCTATCTCTTACAGTTTGTTGGTTATAGAAAAGTCATTCAATGAAGTAGAGACTCCAGATGCTATTCCCAGAAAATTAAAGATATACATGTTATTTGTCATATATATCTTTAATGTACAATATTTTAATCAAAATTGTTAAGAGCCATTATTAAGAAAATCAACATTTTCAAACATTTTTTTCACTTGAAGGGTATTTTGGGGCATATTTTCTTGAAAATCTTTGTCACATCCTTGGAAGATGCTGAACTAAAATATCAAATCTGATATTTAACAAATTTTTGGTTTTTGAGTTATTGTGTTCTGACGCAGATACACACACGGTCCTTTTTCTAAAAGTTTTTATTTTATATAGAGGGCCCTAAAACATTTCCAGTGAATTCTCAGTATCAAACTTTTCAGTAGAATGCAATATCTTCTCTACTTATATACTATTTACTAAGTAGAGAAAGTAAAAATGTCTGGTTTAGGTTAGAATACCTGATTTTTGCACACTGTCAATGTACAGCCTAAGCTTAAAAGCTGAATCATGTTTGAAATATTGTATTTCCACGATACCATAAGTCCTACATGGACAATTTTTTTTGTTTTTTGTTTTGTAGCTTAACGTCCTTTAACCTGGTTGGTCATATCGGACGATGAATGAAATTGGTGAAATGATGCTCAAATGATCTCGGGGTCCATGGAGCTTAAAGTTACTCAACATTTGTCTTCTCAGGATAAGGGAAAAAACTTATCCGGGTAACTCACCCTAAGTGAGATTCAAACTCACAACTTTTTGAATGTGAAGCAGACACACTACCACCACACTACCCAGGCGGACACATGCACAATTATTTCTTATCTGACTATGTCAACACAAGTTTTTAAGCCAATCTCAGTTACTCTGAGGTTAGTAAATGTTAAATTAATTTTCGCAAACTGGTTTTAGGTTTATGACAGCGCCAGCAATTGGTGCTGCACAGAATTAGTAGATGATTAGCCAAGAACAAAATTATCACAAGAATTATGATACTTATGATAGAACTACAGATTTGGATGAGAATGATATCATTAAAGGTATTCATTCTGTATCCAAGAGAAATTTAAAGTACAGAAAGTTCTGCAATAAATGGCATGGTAAACATGTGGATTAATAGGAAGTATCAAAAACATAATTTTTTTGGAAAAAAGTAAACAAGACCATAGGATTTTGAAATACAAAACATATTTGGAAGCAGTGGTAGCTAGCAAGTTAATCTTTTGGGAGTTGCATGTACAAATGATGATTTCTAACGACACTTTCAATTTTAAGGATTATATCAACATCGCTGGTGTAATGAGATTTTGATCAAATAACTGATACCTCAAGAACTAGTTTTCCAAAAATTTGGGGGGGGGGGAATTCATGGGGACCCAAAACATATTTGCTAAAATTTTGACATCAAATTTTTGTATGAATGTAATGCTTCCTCTGCCTATGGCCTATTCAGCCTGGAGCAGAGTAAGTAAAATAAAATTTCTGGAAATGTTGAATGCCAATATTCTGATCAATTTTTAATCAAGAAACAATCCCGAAATCAACAAATAAAATTCAATAGTCTTTAGATTTGGAGATATTTTACTTTGAAAGTATGTTCTTATAGCTCTACTTTAGTAATAATAATTACACCTAATCACCAAAGTCACAACACAAAATTAGCGTGCTGCACAAAACTGCACAAACATTTTACTGAATGTAAAGTATGTTTTTTTAGCTGTCTCCAGTTAGACCTGCCAAAAGAGTGCATTATTGAATGCTGGAATCTTGAGCTGAGAATTGCACACACTTGCATTGTGGCTGATTTAAAAAATAACAGTATCGAGAACTGTAGAACTATCTTTGGACAAATGTTTTTAAATAAATAAGTTCCATTATTTAACAGTTGCACTATTACCTTGGAACCAATGTTAGTTTGATAAAAAGCACCAGGGATTATAGAAAAAGACTTTTACCACCCCTACCTAACTGTCTTTCCCCTTTCCTTCTCTCAACATGCCTATTGTACATCTTAATGAGAGTTGCAATGGATCTGCAAACCAATTACCTTGCAGGCACTTGAAATTAAGTGTCTGTCATCTACAAATCATTAGGAAATAAAATTATCATATAATGTTAAATAAAAAGAATTTGAGTATTTTTCATATTTGCAAAGTTTTATATTATAATATAATGTTGACAAAACAATTGGAAGTTTGGAAAAATTTGTGGGAGGGGAAACCTGCAGTAACCACAGTACAGTGGGAGAGACCACTACATATCTTTATTTGGGTTTTACGGAGAAGCAAGGACTGGGGAGAAGAAGAGAGAGCCTGCTTGCCTCTCTTTTCTCAGTGTTGTCAATTAAAGTGTTTCTTTCTTTGAGGCCCTCAGCCATAATACAAATTTTACTGCAAATTAACTGAATTATTAAATGAAACATAAGGCAAACATACCTTCCCTACAAACATTTCAGAATATATGTACAAGCTGAGGATTTCATGGCCGGCATCTTGAATATCAAACTTATTTCCCGGGCTTATAGGCTGTAGCAGTTCTCAGAATACCCAACATTTTACCAAGGACTGTGCTTGGCATCTTCAAAGGTGATCCAAGGCTGATCAGAACTTGAATGTGTTTTGCAGCAGAAAATGCACTTTATATAGACAGTAGGCAGAGCAACACCGTCTGTTTGTTCGTAGAAATCTCCATCCCTTTGAAAGTAATTAGCAGAGAAGCAGAAGAGATCTGCTATGTTCAGAAAAACCTCATGGATTAGGTTGACATCTTCTTCAAACAGTGTTTGAGTAGTGAGATAATGTCAAAACTTATTTTGCGATCTTCTGGCTTTAATTGGACACCCTTTAATTTTTCTATGAAATGATTAGAATTCTTCACAGATAAAGCTGGTGGTGCCAATGTGATCCTGTAGCAGTGTGGAGAAGTGCTTGGCAATGTTTTAGGTAGGTGAGCTAATGCTGCTTACTATAGGCGGTAATAGAACATTTTCTTTGTGAATTTTCAGCAGACAATACCACATCGGCAGCAAAGCTTTGCTTTCACAGGTCTCTTTCTTTGTGTTTTCTTGCAAAGATGGTCATATGAGAGAGTTCGTTTGTCGGAGAATTTTCGAGGTAGGATCTCTTATGAACTTTTTGAAGGTTTTTTCTGTTATCTTGTTCTTATACTCTACTGTAGCTATGAGGACTGTAGTAAGATGATATTTTTTTCGTTGTTTAAGTATTTGATGGCTTTTCTTTCTTGTGCCATAATGTTGCACTTAGGCCTGGGTGCTTTAGACAGAATTCCAGAGGCTTCAGTTGGATCTCCTCTGCCTGATTCATAGGTAGATCATGTATAGCTGACTCAATGTTGGCTATGACTCAGGGAGTTACAGCAAAGTTACTCCCCTTTGCCAATGTGGACGTTTTGGCCTGAGTGAGCAGGTTGCCACTCAGGTTCACTTTGGTGTTCAACAAGGTAACTTGGTGTCATTGTAACTTCCATTTAGGTCTCAAGGTGGATTGATTAAAAGTCGAGCTCATGGAAAGGTGTGTAATGTTGTCAATTTTGTCCCAGTCTCCTCTTGATGAGTACAGCTAATGTAAATGTAAGAAGTTCCAGTGGATATCAGTCTGTTTTGGCAAGTTCTTTGCAGGTGCTGTGCATTCCTTCTCTTAATAGTGCACATTCAGTATGGTTATAAGTTCAATGTGCTTGTGCTGAGTTGAGGGGTCACTTCATCCTGATAAAGTTAGGAATTGTCCCAGTATCTCTGCAGCTGAGAAGAAAGGTGAGTGATGATAGAAGTTAAACTTTCTTCTTGTGTTGTATCTCAAAGCATTTTATAGATTATTGAATTTCCTTCCCATAGGGGTGGCTTATGTACAAAGTGGCTTTCACGGCTGGCATCTTGAATATCAAATTTATTTCCCGGGCTACTTCGAGGAGAACTAGAGTACCTAAATGCAACCTTTCAGCCAATAGCTACTCACATAAAGAGATAAGGTGAGCAGTTCATCTCAGGCATTCCCGCAAAAAAAATGGAAAGCCACCAATCCATCAAGGCCTTCTTTCCATACCTTAAAAGAGTGACTAAATGCATAGGCATCTACAATCTTATGACACTGTTTACAGATCTACACATAAAATAAAACACTTGTTAGATTGGCTAAAGATAAATATGATCACCAATCATCTGCAGATGTTTACAAATTTCTTGCAGCTATGCCCAGATTTACATCTGCACAGCATAGCTACAGTATTAAAAGAAACAGAGAAATCTGTGTTGGCAGAACACACTTTATTGTTTGGACATGACATTATTTACAAGGACACTCAAATTCTATCTACATCCATCAGCTACTATGCCCTTTTGCATAGGGAGGCAATAGAAATTTACAAACAAGAATAACATCAATTGCAAGGAAGAAGTTATGTGCCTAAACAAAGCCTGGCAAAGGCAAATGAACTACAGAAACAAAAGTGAAGCACAAGACAATGGATGTAGGCCAATCAGATCACAGCTCTGCCTACCAACAATATAATAAGGTGCACTCTCTACCCCAAAACCATTCAAACTCTGACCAGCCATGGATCACCTTTGAAGATGCCAAGCACAGTTCTTGGTGAAACATTGGGTATTCCAAGACCCCACTAGACCACAGCCTACAAGTCTGGGAAATAAGTTTGATAATCATTTCAGAAAATAATTTCTCCATAATATTATCAGGAATTTTTGTACAAATTTAAACCTACAGTGAATTCTTTCAGCATGGCAGAGTTGTAGTGAAGGTGGCTAAACAGTTTTGTGATGTAGTTAGTTTGTTGGTGTGGAGTACGAGAGGCTAAGAGGAGAAGCTGTGTGGTCATTTGTCATGCATACACAATGAGAAAATATGAATTGACAACAAGGAAGATTACTTTAGGTATAAGATTAAATAACAAACCAATAGTTTCAATGCCTTCTTGAAAACAGAGCTTGTATCTAAACCTCTCGAACTAAATATATAAAAGAAGCTTATGTTGTCAAAATTTACAATGTTTGTACTCAGTAAACCAAGCAGAAGACAACATAATTCGCCCGTGCATCACCACCATTGCACTATGCGGCCAATGTGGCAAATTCAGGTGCTTTGTAAGTACCATAAATCTAGATTTAATGTTTCTATTATATAAAATCTATTTGTGGTAGTTATTGTTTCCTTCTTAACATTCTACATTTTAAGCTTCATTTGAAAACAGGAAGAGGCCAACTAACCAATGATTGAGAAGGTATTGAAATTATGCATACCAATTGGCAATAAAATGATACCCTATTTGCGAGAGTGATGTGTTGTAAAAATGAGTGCTGAGAGTTATAAAAATTGCCCTAAGAAGAAACTGATAAGAAATGGTGAAAAAAGTGCTTTGAATGTGTTTCACAAGTTGTTGAAATATAATCTGAATGTGTTGGTGAAATTAACTACAGCTATTTATCAATGTGCAGCAGAACCACCTCATTAATAGTGTTGACGGATAATAAACATATTAAGTTAGCAGTTCAGGGACAAATTGCTGGGAATATGATGCTTTCAATTCCTGACCCCAACCAGCAAGCTATCAAAGCTTTTGCTCAGGTTAAGGATCAAAGGATGGACTTTGTTTACTCATAGAAAGGTTGGTGTATTTACTCATAAATTAGCATTGCATTTCCTCTGATAGTTTTTAGCATCCTCTTATTTTAGCAAATCTTTAAATTGTGCACCACCAGATAATTTGACCAAAAGCCACTGATGCGTGTTCATGTGCATCAATTCTGGGATCTACAGACTATAGAGATCTTGACCTTGACACAGTATAGCTTGCACAGCTGCTGCATTACAAATCATCTTCAGAGCTTCCTTCCATTCAGTGCTGGATAATCTTTTGTGGTTTACAATCCAGTTGTTAGCCATAGTACATTCCTTTTATAGAGTGACATCTTTGCCTTTATGAGATAACCCACACCTCTCTTTGTATTCCTTATCTCGTAGTTTGTTCCTGACCTTATGAGGAGCGATGTAGTGATCTTTAGGATTGGTATTTTTAGTGGAGTGTTATTTGGAACTGGTACAGTCATTCATCAATCTTCTTTGAAATATTATGGAATTTCAAGATGCATGGGTCCAAACTCTTGGCTAACTGCATAAGCTGTTGAATTGCTTGATTATGACTTCCACTAAGCTTTGAATTTGTATTTTCTATGTGTATATATTAGAGCCAGTCAAGTCAGCTTTCAATCTTGCTCATTTCTCGCTGCTACTAAGCACGTCTCTTGGCAGTAGATGCAGTTGAATGCATAACTGGCATAAGGGACCAATGAGCTTACAACAGTTTCGATTACTCGCAAGACTCATAAGTCTCGTTAATAGCAAGACTGGTGTAATGCACAGAAACTTGCATAATCAGTCCTGTAAGTTATATTATTTTATCCGTTTAAATGATTTAAGATTTAAATAGCCTACCACGATAAGGATGATATTTAAATAACCCACACTAGGCAAAGGGTTAAAAACAAAATGTGGTATTATAGAATCTGCAGATATTTGTACTTGGTCTCCACTTTTATTACAAATAATGTTTATATATTTTATTACTCTTAAGACATTTATATTGCAAGAAGTAATTCTGTTTTCAGTTGTAATCTGAACATATTTATACATAGCAACATCAAAATATGGGTATGTCATTAATGATTAATATCACTGATTCAAACTGTTTACTGTGAACACGTTTGGATACATGTACTGTTAGACAATGAGTCATCTTGAGTTATTACTAAGGCCCAGGTTATTAGCTTTTTATAAAAGCAGTTTTAGCCTTTTACTATTTTCTATTAGCTTCTTTAGGTTTTTAAACAATTTTCCTAGCTTTTTAACAATGTTTCTAACCTCTTTTTTCAGGGTTTTAAACAATTTTCCTACCTATTTAAGGAAGTCAATGACAAACGCCTTTTATAACACAATACAGATAAAAATATGAAAACTATTTTACTTTATGGAAGCATGTTATTAATATTTACTGTAATTTAAGGAAATTTGTTACACAGTATACTCATGCTAGAACACTTTCACTTGAATTTGGTATGTATTTCTAATATATAGCACTCACATAAAACAAAATTCATATTTCAGCACTGTTCACCATTCCATATTTCTAAATTTTCTATTGTTTTTAATACACTCACAGAAAAAATAAATGCAGCACTGCTAAAGACTGCATTTATCAAAAACTGGGCATAATAGTGGTGTCAAAAGACACTCTAGGACATAGTCATGCCACGACAATGCGAACATACTCTTGTCACACAAATACAGCCATTTTAACAGTGTCGAATTGTTGGCCTACGTGAAGCCGGATATATTATCGACAAATTGCTGCACATGTTGGGCACAATGTACCGGTGGTGTGTCTGTGTTTTCAGCAATGGTCTGTAGGATATTCTCATAATTGTACACCACGTTCTAGGTGGCCACAGTGTACAGATGCACGTCTGGATCAACGGATTGTACGGGCATTGATGAGCACCCAAACAGCATCCAGGGAAGCAATCCAGGCACATGTAGGACCTGGAGTATCTGGACTATTGGAAACTGTCTTCTTGCAGTAGAACTCAAATGACATGTGCCTCTGGCCAAGATACCTCTTACACCGGTACACTGCCATGCAGTGATGTCAAAAAAGGGCTGATTGGACAATTGAATGGTGCTCTGTGGTCTTCAGTGATGAGAGTAGGTTCTGCCTGTATCCAGTGATGGCCTTGTATCGCTGGTGAGCCTAATTGTCCAGAATGCATTCGCCCACGACACAAAGGCCCAACTCAAGGTGTAGGGTGCCATCAGTTACAACTCTTGCTCACCTTTGGTGCTTGTGCAGGGACATGAAAGCAATGACAGCCACATCCAGCAGGTTATTAATCCTATAGTACTGCCATTTCTTCAACAGGAATATGATGTGTTGTAATATATGTCCCCTTACAGCTGCTGCAGTGCAACGTGTGGCAACTGCCCTGGCCAGCAAGGTCACCTGACCTCTCTCCCATTGAACATGTATGGGAAAGAAACTGACTGGAAATCCATAGCAGGCCACAACCATTGCCGAACTGCGACAACATGTGCAGGGACAGTGTATCACAGGAAGCCATTTGTCACCTGTACAATAGTCTGCACGCATGAACATGTGCGTGTATCACTACTCCAGGGAGAGTACACCAAATATTAATGGGACACACCCCCTTGTGTCATGTATGCTTGCACCATGATGTTACTATGATGTATTATCCTGTACATACTTCTTCATTAAAGTTAAGCACTCCTTGTTGGTGTTGCACGTTTTTTTTTTTCCTTGAGTTATATTCCTATAGGCAGAAAAAGATTTTTCAACATCACAAGATGTCATTGGCATAAATTTCATTCACACAATTTCTATACTAAAATAAAAATCATGATAAATCATTTCCCTGGCTAACCCCCATGCACACTCAAAACAAAACCAAACAAATTGTTATACAAAAATTATAATTCAAATGAACCGAAGAAAGAATTTAATCATTTTCTACTGAGGTTTAAAAAACTTAAACTTGGCAATTTTTATGTGTTAATGTGCCATTTAGCTTTTTTTAATAAGATTCACACAGTAGCACCCAAACAGCTTGAAACATAAAAGTACTTTGAAACTTTCTAACTTATTTATAGGGAAAAAATAGGTTAAAGCATAAAAATCCAGGCCCTAATTATTACGTAACCAGTTTATACTATGGATCATACGTCCAACTACTTTGCTTGTAGTTACAAGAATACTCGAGCCACCTCGCTTATGAGCATTAGTTCTTGATACACAAGATTCTTGTGTAGTGTGTGGCTCACAAGTAACATGGTTTTGACTGCCTCTAGTATATACCACAGAGTTAGACATGTCTATTGGTAGCTGCAGTATTTCTTTTAGGGTGCTTCTTATCATGATGTCAGCATTTGTAAGGAATGACTGTGGGATATTTTATAGCGGTGTAGTTTGAAATGTATAAATCAAAATTGTACAAATCGATGAATTGATAACATTAAATTTCTGGTCTGGGTGTAACATTGGTGAAGAGACCAGTAAGTTAAGTATTTAGTGAACTGAGGGGGTTTTCTTGAATTGAATATAGCTGAGTTAGAAAAACCGATACCCAGATAAACATATTCAGTGCTTGTTATACACTTTCTTTTGTAGTGTTTAATGCCCGCTTTTACTGCTCTGGCACCGCAGGGAATGACACTGATGAAACATGAAGATGGAGCCCTTGTGGAATGTAATGGCGGGGGAAACCAGAGAACCCAGAGAAAACCTGTCCCTGTGCCGCTTTGTCCACCACAAATCTTATATGCTGTCTAGGTGAGAGGCAAGAAGTCTGACCACTCGGCCACAGCGCAGCCCATTTGTTATACAGGGAATTAGTATGTTGTCCAAGATCTGTAAAAGTTCCTGTATTTATTTCCCTTTAGAGGCATTAATTGTAATGCATTTATTGAATCTGATTGACAGGCAAACTCATTGCAGCTTCATACTGCCATTCATGTTAGTTCCAGAGCAGATAAATGGTGTTATTAGCTAATCTGAGAACTGTGACTGGAAACAAATCAGATTGTAATCAAAGCAGAAGTGATGGATTCTTTGGACAGTTCATTTAAGATGTGATCAATTGCTAAATTGTAGAGAGCTGGGGAAAGTGGAGAACCTTGCATGATTCCTTTTTCAGCAAAATCAGCTTAGTTTTATGTTGGCTGATTTTGAGGCTCATATAATTGTTATTTTGAAGTTTTGATATAAGGTTGGCTAATTTGCTTGGTATAGATCTGCATCGTAATGGTTTATTCAGACGTGCATGGCCTAAATTATTGAATGCCTTGCTTATATTCAAGAAGATGATAGTGAAATCACTTTTTTTAAGTTTAGATCTGCTAGGGTTGCTGTTAGATTGAAGTGTTGAGTAGAGTCCTAAGAGTATTAGTGAAACCTCGCTAATATTTGTTGAACATTACATGTTTGCGCAATATTCTGTAATAACTCTTCTTACGATGGAACAGATAGTTATAGGATGGCAGCAGTTAATCTATTGACATCTCCCTTTTTATAGATAACCATCCTGGCTGATAGAAAAGGTCATGGTGCAAGTCAGGTTTCTAGCACTTTTGTTGCAATGGAGGCAATTATTTCCAAAACACCAAAGAAGGCTTCACTTGAAGCCAGCCTTCAGGAGTGCTTTGTGCAAGTTGGATCAATCGAGAAGGCCGAAGTTTGCCCTTTCTTGACCCTTTCCTACTCATTAAGAGTCACTCTTCTGTCTTAAGTCTTCTGAGTGTTTTGACAACAACATGTAGGTCCTTGGAATATACTAGTTTCAATTTCACGCCCTCCCAAAGATCTCTAAGTCTGCTAATGGCCCAGTTGAGCCAAGCTTTGCTATGTTCATTTGCACAGGTTATCCATAGGACTCCCTACACAAAGTTGGTTCCCATTAATTGCAGAGGAGTTCCTTCCATAGCCTTGTCCACTGCCTCAAATAGTTTGGAGTGAATCAGGTCAGCTTGTTCTTGATTCCAACTATGGCGTCACAAAATGGAACTTCTGAGCTTTTTGGCCTCTGTCTTATTGATTTTGAAGTACTGGAGTCTGAGTGAGGCCTTTTAATTCCCCCCACTAAGTCCAGCCTTCTCCTCTCCTGGAGAAATCCACTTGGCTGGTTTTTCAACTGTCCAAGTTCCCTCTCTCATTTTCTTTTCTTTTTTGAGTTTCCTCTGCACACCTGAGAGTGTTTTGACTTGCAGTGCTGTTTGTTTAAAACTTGCAGCCAAATCCTTCACAGATGTTTCAGAGGTTTCTGTTTCTCTCAAGTCAGCTTCATGGGCTCCTTGATCAGTATTTTGTTTCAGATTTGCATCTTTTTGTTTACTTTGTTTATTGGTTCCATGAGTATAAAGGAAAAACTATCAACCCCAGCAGAGCCCCCTATGTCGGGGCAAAACTATATACTCTGGAAGGATGCCTGGATTCCCAGAGGCTCCATTACTGACACATATCCCATTTGCCATGCACCCCTTCAGAATGGAAACACATTGCACCTTCGGATTGGGGAGTTGGTTCGCAATCTTCTATTCAATATGTTTGGAGACAAACCTACACAGTGTTTAGTGATCAACTCAAGCCCCAGTAATCCACTGCCTGCCAACACATCCGGTATCCACTCAGGGTTCAGCTTTAAGGGCTTGTAGGCAGTTATGCCTTTTCAGAGACCTCCCCCATCCCCCTGCTGTGGACAGATAGACACAACTTTCAACATCTCTTATAACAAGGTTAGTACTCATTACATATATGCTACTAACACCCATGAGTAAGTAACATGGTAGTTACAGAACAGAAAATCCTGCAGTGTGTAGATTGTGTGCACAGCACAATTCGCACAACGGTGGCCATGGCATAAAACAAAGGCAATGTAATACTAGAGTGAGACAGTTGTTGGAATTTGTAAATAATACAGAAATAAGCTGCCATACCTTCATTTACATAACATTTCCTTCAAACTAGTTCCCTTCCACAAAGTGAAGACACTTATGCTGTGTGTAACACATCTGGAAGCGTTCCTGGAAACCAGTCTCAGTGCTCTCATCACATTTGCAAATCCGCCACAAAATTGTTTATACCAAGCGTAGACCTGTTTTTCATTGTTGCTTCTGCAAAAATTTTGCAGCATTCTTAATGTCTACAAAGGCAACTTCTGTAACAGAACAAAACATTGGCCATTTGTGCATTGTTCTGCATCCCACATTCTGAAATACAACCACATTCTATTACACAAACAATAGCCAGTTGCCAGACAATAACAATGACTATGGTCATAAAACTTTTATGGAAATGACATCATGAATGCTGTCAGCATTTCAAACAGAAATAGGGCATATGAAATTATGAAATTGTTTGTTTTAGGGATAAAAATACATTCAGGAAACTTGTTGATCCTAGTATGTACAGTTGCAGACATAAAATATGCTGCCTTCTCTACTTAAACAACTAGAAAAACCATGTAGCATATAACACCAAAGACATATTTTAATAGTAAAAGTGATGTCAAAATCTATTAAGCCATTTCTAAATTAAACCATGGATTTTTAAATTAAATAACATCTTCCTTTGCCCACTAGTTTTGCAAAACCTCTAATATTTCTATCAGGAATATAAAGTATTAACTATATTAACTATTAGGAGTGAATTTATAAAATATGAAAGTTCCCAACCCCCCTAATATTAACAAGATACATTTTTAAATACTCTAATTGTTTCACAGGATCCAGTAGGAAGAAAAGGAAACAAGTTTTTCATAAGTTTATGGAAAATTAATTTTAAACTGACCTTTCCTTTGTTACATGTTATTGCAGAAATTATAAAACACCAATGCAATTAATTTCTGGGCTTCAAGTACCACTCAGTATAAATAGCTCATATATACAGGATTAAAACTCATAAATGTTAAAGAATTGTCAGATTGATAAAGCACTTTCTAAGACTTTATTGGTCATACAAACTCATATATAGAAATATGTCCTGTCTGAAATTGTTTGTGGGAAACTGTTATTTTTCAGAACCAGTTCTGCACATTAGATTCCAAATATTGTTCAAAAAAAATATGATGTATTCCATTCACATGATTATCTCTACATCTCTGTAATAAACTGTTTATCTACTTCATGGTAATCGAAATAAACATTAGCAGAAATTGTCTCATTATTTGCTTCCTTGTAAGTAGAAGGGAAATAAGGGAATACACTAGGCTAAAGCGATAGTCAAATTCTTTAAAAAAAAAATCTAATGTGTTACACTCACACTGCCTTTCTCTAGCTGCTCTACAAACAAACTTCTTCAAAAGATTATTCTTCTTTCTACACCATGCTAATCGAGACAAAGATTAGCAGAATCTTCTTATTACTTAGTTAGGGAACTAAAAGAATGCATTATGCTAAAGTGATAGACAAATATTTTTAAAGCAGTCGTCATGTGATTGTCATTGCAAATCATATCTTTGCTTGGCCAGGAGTAGAACAAAAGAAAAATGGACACTTCCTGTCTGAGATAAGTATAAATACTTTATGACTGAAACCGATGGCAAGGAATATCTCGGAAATGGTTACCCCCACAACAAAAACATAAAGAACATAAATTGTGTGTTTTGACGAGATCTACATTTTTTGTGCAGTAAGTTTTTGTCTATTTCTTACAATTTAGCAGTTAAGCAAAAGTCAGCAAAATCTGTCCAGAATAAAGAGGTCTTCGGAGGCTATTCCCAGAAAAGTTAAGATATACATTTTATTTGGAATATAAATATCTTTGATAAAGAATTTTAATCAAAATCGTTAGAGCCATTTTTTAGAAAATCAAACTGTTCGAACAATTTTCCATGTAAAGGGTAGTTTGTGGTGAGGGGATTTTCTTGACAATCTTCGTGTTGCATCCTTGGAAGATAACCAAACCTAAATACTAAGTTTGGTATTTAATCTTTTCATTTTTGAGCTATGCTGTCTACAAACACACACATACATGGACCTTTTTCTAAAAATGCTTTTTTTCGGACTCAGGGGACCCCAAAACATATATTTCTGGTGAATTCTTGACATCAAATTTTTGGGTGAAATACAATACCTTCTCTATCCACTATGTACATTGTACATGCAGGCTAGAGAAAGTAACTAGTTGCCAAATCATTGAAATCTATCTTTTTGCATGGCTAGATACTAAATCTGCTCAAATTACCACTTTCATCTAAATTGTAAATTCAGTCTGGTGTTTCTCTTTCCCCAACAATGATTTAAGATTATTATTGAAAAATAAGGCAATACTATGTTTGTTAGCCCTACTGTTCTGTTTGAATTTACTATACGGATGTACTATTCGGGTCAATATGACCCGAAGTATTATAATTCAATACAATCAGATAAAATGAGTCATAAATCATAATTTAGACAAAATATTATACTTTTTATTATTATTGTTACTCATTACAAACAACTTGAACCATTCTGAACCATGAATTACTTTATATTATATAGAACTATTGAAAAAATATTAAATATAATATTACAATTGCTGAATACCAATTTGACAGATATTACTTTTCAGAAAGAACAATGTGGACACAAATAAATAACATGTACTTTGCAAATGTGTTTACTACACTTTCCACATAACATGTTTGTTTTGTTGTCATTTTTCGATGGACAAAACCTACACCGTGCATGTTACAGTTTTTTTTTCTGCCGCAGAGTCTGATACCTTGACCACATTTTCACAGACTTGAATTCTCTTCACTATTTTTAACGACTCTTCTGTCCTTGAAAAATATTTTCTGGGTGCGATATGTTCCTTTATCAGAGATTTCCAAAGTTTTTCTAGAAATAGTTGTCTTCTTGTTAATTTGTTGATATTCCATTTAGGGTCTATGGCAGTCCATAAGATTTAAGCATTGAAAGCAGAAGCATCAAGAATGTTATAGAAAACAATCATTGGCCATCGATTTGTTTTCCTTTTGCAGGTATATGTACTTACTGCTTGATCTAGTGTATCTACAGCTCCTTTATCAGCATTAGAATCCAAAATCATCTGTGGCTTCTTGTCATCCCTGTTGCTTATTTGAATATCATGGTATAATGTACTCATGAGTACTACATTTTTCTTCTTCTTTGCAATGTAATTGACTACTGTAGTGTCATTAGTGAAGTAAAATGTAGAACTATGTCCAGCTTGTTTTTACATACAGTTGCCAACATCGTCAATTTTTGTTTCAGAAGCAGCTGTCCCAAGTTATATGAAGTAAAAAAATTGTCACAAGTTACATTTTGGCCACTCAACTCATATGCAAGATCACATACTACTCTCATGCCTTGATTTTGTTCTGATGCTGCTCCTTGTTCTTTTCCTGTGTATACTTGTGCTTTTAGAAGATACAATGTATTTCTGTCACAAAGAGACCATATCTTTATTATTTTGCGGATTTAGAAGGGATGTATTGCTTGAAGGAACAGCGTCCTCTAAATCCCACTAATTGTTCATCAACTGTTATATTTTCTGCAGGATTATATAATTTAGGAAGTACTTCTACCCATTTTTCCCAAATGTTGCGAGTAGGAGCAAAGTTATCACTAAGTCGCCTTTCTTCTCCAGTAGACCTCTTATCAAACCACAAAACACAAGTTATGTTGCACAAAGTTTCAAGTGACATTGTTGCCCGAAATATTATCTGGCCAGTTTCCTTATGCCACAGGCTTTTTGTTGACTCCCCATGTGATCGATACACCCCAGCAAGAAACAGAAGTCCTAAATAGGCTTGAAAAATATTTCTATCAATATTTTCCCACTGCTCACCATAAACTCTGTGTCCCTCTATATTTGTCATTTATATTATTTCCTTTTCAAGTGACTCATGAAATATAGCTTCAAAGGAACTTTTTATGTTAGTTATTCTACTGATTGCATTCCTTGTAATTCCTGATGTCTTCTTGATGACATTTGAAACAGAATGAAGGCTACATTGTAGAGGTGGTTGCAACTTCCATTCAATAGTTTTATTTTCAGAAATAATTGTTCATCACTGCCTGTTTGAAGACTATTGGAATCATCATCAGAACTATCTCTTTTAGATGCATTACTTGTGTAATTTTCAAATTTGGAAATAGACTCACTATTGGAGGCATTAGCAAGAGCTTCTAACTCTGCTTCACTCAATATTCTTTTTGCTATGGTGGCTAAACTCAAACTGACAAGCAACCTTCGAAATAATGCAAAATATAACTGTGTAACAAGAACAAGTACCTTGTTGTAAAAGCAATAATACTTGCATTACTTTTAAATGCATTATAGCACATGCAACAATGTATAACAATAGTCAGGTGATAAAAATAAATTTTGTATCGGGTCATAATGAGCCGAATAGTACAAATGTAACAAATACTATTTAAAAACAACTATTCAAAAATTTGTAACAAATTTTTAACCAGAAAATGATAATATATCATTGCAAAGTCATTAAATTTCATAAAAGTGCCTGAATAAATGAGAAATATATAATGAGAACAGCTGTGATATTGGGTCATAGACCCTAACAGGGTTAAAGCTAGTTGAGCATGTTAAGACTTGTTGGTTCTGATATTTTAAGGCTTGGAACATTAATGTGCTTTATAAAGCCTGAATACTACTGCTTTCCTGCCATTCCATCCCTTTCCGAAGAAGTTGGCACATTTTATTTTGAGACTTGGCATACTGAAAAAACAGCTGTCTCAGAACATTTCTGGATAAACCATAATGCATTTTAGCTGCAGTGGTCAAACAGTTTACTAAATTCCACTTCTACTGCTGATGTTAGAACTTACTTAACTGCACAGCTTTTAAATGATTGGTCATTTAATATATGTTTTTTAAATACCTCTGCCAAGTAGCCCTTGCAACATCAAAATCTTCTGCCCCCTTATAGATCTTGAAACCAATTTGAACTCTTTTGCAGCACCTCTAAGCACTTCAGTGAAGGTGGAGCTTTTGCTTTGCCTTCCTCACTCCTTGGCATCTATAAAAACAAACAAATAAATAAATAAATCTAATTCTGTTCATTAATTCAATCTATTAATTTAGGTACAATAAACAGTGCAAACTTTCTTGCAATCATCATTGACTAAAACTTAAACTGAAAATATCATGTAGTACATATCACCAAATAAATAAAGGTATGTAACAAGATAGATCAGAAGGCAATGGATAGCAAAACTATAGCACAGGTATGTTATGTACTTATACACCAGTTATGGCATTACACTCTGGGTAAATATTACACAAAAAGAAACAGAAAAAATTTTTAAATTGCAGAAAAAAAAATCCAGTAGAATAATAGGTACGATAAATAATAAATGTGTAGAAACTTGTTTAAGAACCTAACTGATCTATGCATATACATACAGAATGTCCCAGAATTCAACTGCAAAAATTAGCAGGCTTGTAGATGAGTCCAAGATAAATAGTTTGAGATAGTGCCTATGAGCTATGGATTCTAAATTGTTTGTCACAGCATAAAATGTATTATGGGTTAGCACACCTCTGATCAAACTGCCATAGGCCATCACCTCAACCCTCGAATTTCAGAGAGTGTAAACATAGTGGCATTATTTAGCACTCTAGTGTAGACATCAGGTTAAAATGTTATGGGAGTTGGATGTTTAAATTTCTGTACATATCTTTGTTTTAATGTTGTCTCCTTTGTTTGCATTTTATAATGAGCCGTTCATATTTTACTGTTTTACTCAAAATGATTTATTCATACTGACAAATAAAATAAATGTAATTTATGATAAGCATCTAGGTACATAGGAGTGCATTTCAATAAAAATAATTGCATTAAACACCTGAGGGGTTTACTTTTCCTACCTCTTGAAGGAGTTTCTAAAATACAGTATATAACACATTGACAGGTTATACATGTACACATCACAATTGTAGGAACAGTTCACAATTTATGAAACATCATTGTGTCAAATGAACTTTCAAATATAAGACAAAATGAACAACCATCTCCATAATAAAAGAAGTAGGGACACACAACTAGTTTAACTATGTACAAGAAAAGAAAGTGCATTCTACCTTTTCATCTCTGCATGAAGTGTAAATAAAAAGAGACTTAGAAATAATACAATATCCGAAGTACAAATTACAACAGGTTACTAAACAAACTGTTCGATATGACATCCTACAACATCCCTGCAGAAATTGCACCTATGAAGCACAATAGAACCATAGTAGCTGAAGTGGTTAAAACAGCATAATACCTACATAGACAAAGCCAAAGCATGCTGCTGAAATTCTAGCAAAAGCAGATTTTTTTTTATTCCACTGTTAAAATCATTGTTTAGTTTTTACATTTCATAGCATACATTACTAAATGTGTTCAACAAATGTACTTGTTTTATTCAATTAATCTACACATGTTATTTAACAACAATTACTGCATTGAATACTGAACTCTACATAGATTTCACCAGTCTTAAACATAATGTGTCCTGGATGATTTATCATCTTGACTTCAAAAATGTAAACTAAGCATGTCAGTGCTGGTCAAATTCAGTACCTTTTTGAGGAGAAAAAAAAAAAGAAGAAGAAGAAGAAGGAAAAAAAACCCCACACACACACACAACAACAACAACAACACCAACAACAACAACTTAACAATGGAAATTTTACAGAGTGGTGCAATCTTGCTAACATGGGATTCGATGACCACCCCTATTCTGACTCGCCCCCAGTATGTTATAGCACTAGCTAACTGCATATGATATGAAATCAACCAAAAGTTATCGCTGGCATACACACCCTCAAAGAATAGGCAATTTTGCCATAATTTAAAGTCCAATAGTTTTAAATATTGTATTGATTGTGCACCAATACTGCATTTCTTTGACTACTGGCATACAAATGAGGTATTCTGAATGAAAATAGGTCACACATATCCAATTTCTTTTGAATTAAGGCCATTGATGTGTGATCCAGAAAATATGTCATAACTGACATTTGGCAAAAGAGACAATAGCTTTCCTATCCCAAAGTATTTATCTAAGAAATGAAATGGCGTTTTATTTATGGACACTCTTTAAATGCTGTGGTTCTCAGCATCCCATTCTATATCGGGTGTGACAGACCGCTTTATTTGCTCAGAGTCCTCTCTATCAGGCTTGAGGTTCTTTTATGTGCCGTAAATCTACGACACGGAAATGTAAATGGCATGTTATTTATGGACGCTCTTTAACTGCTGTGGTTCTCAGCATCCCATTCTAAATTGAGCGTGAAAGACTGCTTAATTTTGTTCAGAGGCCTCTCTATCAGGCTTGAGGTTCTTTTACGTGCCATAAATCTATGACAAGGGGACCAACGGCTTTACTTCCCTTCCGAACTACAGCATGGGACCAACGCGGCTTTACTTCCCTTGCAAAGGAAACCATGCTAAAGATTTTTACGCCCGAAAAAATCCATTATCCTCTGCTGGGTTTGAACCTGCAGTTTATCTAGGATCCTTCTACAATCCTCCCAATTTGTATGGTTGAATTCTGGGGCATTCTGTCTATATATAAAAGATAAAAACTATTGCATATGAAAGGCATCAAAGGAATTGTAATATAAATTCTGTTTGAGAAACAATGATTACTTCAGAACAACACTAAGGAGGAACATTGAATAATCGATGAATAAAAATTGTAGGAAGGGAATTATTCAATAAATTATCAAATGAAATAATGAACATAAACTAAACAACAGAAATGATAAAAACCATAAAAAAATACTTCAACTCAAAATGCATTTTATAGTATAGAAGAATTTAAATATGGAAAAATTATATAAAACTTTTGTATACAATGTAAATAGGTTATACTGACACGTCCTTTAAACGTATGTAAAAGTATAAAAATCTGAAGTGTTCCATTCACATGACCTTTTCTGCATCTCTGTAACAAATTATTGTTAAAAAGTATTCTTCTATCTACTTCATATTAATTGAGATAAAGGTTGGCAGAAATAATCCTATAAGATGCTTTCTTGAAAGTAGAAGAGAAATAAGGGAATACATTAGGCTAAAGCGAGTCAAATCTTTTAAAAGTTGGTTGCCATTCAGCTGAAACCTATTTCTTTGCATTGCCAGGAGTTGACAAACTCCTGTAAGAGAACAGTTTAAGTATTTTAAAACTGAAACAAATAAGGAATATCTCAAAAATGATCAACTCCACAAAATATATACATATATAAATGTATATAAAACATAAATTGTGAGTTTTAAACAAGTTCTAAATTTTTGTATAATATAGTAAGTTTTGTCTACTCTTATTGTTTACCAGTTATGCAAAATTCATCCAGAATAAAGAGGCCTTTAGAGGCTATACCATGTCAATATATACATTTTATTTGTTATGTAAATATCTTTAATACCAGTATTTTGATCAAAATCATTAGATCCATTTTTGAGAAAATCAAAGTTTCCAAATTTTTTTCCATGTATAGGGTAGTTTGGGTTGGGGGGATTTACCTCAAAATCTTCTTGTCACATTCTTGGAAGATATTAAATTTAAATATTAAGTTTGGTATTTTACCAACTTTTCATTTTTGAGTTACCGTGTTTTCACTCGCACACAGAGACCTTTTACTAAAAATTATTTTTTTGGATACAGGTGACCCTAATTTCACTCTGGTGAAATTACAGTATTGAATTTTTTTGGATGGAGTGCAATACCTTCTCTATCTATGTACCATGTAAAGATGTACTATGCATAGAAAGTAAAAATAAACTGAATTGAATTGAAATAGGTACTGATTGTTCAAGGTTCAAAGCTAAACTTCTATTACAAATATTTCTTATACCCTCAAGTTTATTATTTGCAGAGAAGTGATTCAAGGTAAATTTAACATGGATTCTATATGATCATACTTTTTAATGAAATAACTCAGAACTATTAAAGATTACAGTAATTAATATTCAAACTGCTTACTCCTTTTTTTTGGCTAATCAACTTTTGGAAATATGAAAATCAAAAACAAGCATTGAAAAAAAAACAAAAACAAAAAAAGACACAAACCTCACACACATACACACAAAAGAGAGGAAAGAAAATTGGAGAAATCTAATTGCAGGCATGTTAAAGGGAGTGGAGGTAATAGAATAGGGTCATTCAAAATGCATGCTGGTTTTGAATAGTTTGGTGCACTTTTACTTTCTCTACACGTAATATGTACATAATGTATGGAGAAGGTATTATAATGCACCCAAAAATTCTATACCGAGATTTCACCGGAAATACATGTTTTGGGTCCCCCTGAATCCAAAAACAGCATTTTTGGAAAAAGGTCTGTGTGTGTGTGTGTGTGTGCGTGCGTGTGTATGTGTCTGTGGACAGCATAGCCCAGAAATGAAAAGACTGTTAAATACCCAACTTGGTATTTCAGTTTGGTGTCTTCCAAGGATGCAACACAAAGATTTTCAAGAAAATTTCCCCCCCAAATACCCTTTACATGGAACTTTTTTCGAAATTATTGATTTTCTCAAAAATGGCTCTAACGATTTTGATTAAAAAATTGTATATGAAAGAAATTTACCTGACAAATAATATGTATATCTTGAATTTTCTGGGAATAGCCTCTGAAAACTACTCAGTTCCACTCAAGGAATGAAGCTCTGATATCTTCCTAACAATAACACTTTCCTCAACTACAATAATATCTTCAACATCTGAAAAAACAGAATTAATGTCATATGCTTTCTATGTAAGATCTTTATCTCAAAACTACTGTTCTGAACATCAAATATTTTGCCAACATAATGAATTAGTTGCTTTTTTGTTTCAAACTTTACAATCACATCACCATTTACATTGAACTGTCGTCCCTCAAATTTTGAAAGCTCCTCCTCTTTTTCATCACTTAACTTCAGTGTTGACATCTCATCATCATATTTCCAAGGGTACAGGTTCATCATCTTTAATGCTGCTAGATGGTGTGTGTAGCCTTTCTCTTTCTATTTTCTCTCTCTCTCTGTTAATTCAAGAATAACTCTTACTTTGATAGGAGTATCTGTAAATATGTTTGGCAGATCTTCATCCTCCTTTCTTTCTTTTATGAGCTTCAGCTTTGGGATAATGCCTTAGCTCTTCTGAGATAATTATTTTTCTCACAAATTCTATTGTGATGGAGTGGAGGAAGCTCTTGAATCTTCAGATGATCCTGGATTTTCATTTTCAGCAGTGAAAGGGTGATTTGTTACATAAGACCTTAGGAAGTACTATCATAAAAAATTGGTGGATTATATGGGAAATTCAGTCTTTTGAAAGCCTGCCAGTATGTTACTTGGTGTGAAGGCTCATGTCATAGCTTGGTTTGACAAAGATGCAAAATCATTGTTATGGTTTTTCCTGGATTTGCATTCATCCAAGCATCACAAGCAGCATTATGGTAAGTTTTCATGGGTCCATAGACAATTACATCCAAGAGTTGGAGTTTATCTGAGCAATGTGGGAGTAGAGTCAACAATATATTTTCCTTGCAATATGTAACAGAGTTAGTAGAAATATGACTATTACAGCTGTCCATAATTAGTAATGTAGGTTTCTCAGGTGTTGCATTTGTAATTATGTAAGTGTTGTAGGAACAGCACAACATTTTTTTTTTTTTTGTAAGCCAGCCAGTTTTGTATCCAGCCCAGCAGAGCCTATAGGTGCTCCATGTAACATGTAGTCCTTAAAATTGGTCCTAGAAAGACATAGAAGAGTTGAATATGATTTCCTGCAGCATTGACCTGTCACAAATGTCCCTCATTCAGCCGAGATCACATGTCACACTTGTTTAACACCCTTCTCTGCAATGACCTTCTGAGGAATTTGGACGGTTGTCAATGTTGTTTCATCACAATTGTATATTGAATAAGCACTGAATTTGAACTTTGAGTAAACAGCTTGCACATTGTCATAAAACTCCCCAATATTCTTTCTATTGAAACTTGTGCTTCGGGATAGGCTGGTTGCTTCACGTTTTCTAATTGATAATGAAGAATTATGATTTGTAAATCCTTTCCACCAGTCTTCACTGGCAATTCTGTGGGTCTTCCAGTGTTTAGGAATTTTTATTTCATTTGCATCTGCAAATTCAAATGCAAGTTCCCTGGCAGCAATTTTTGTTAAACCATAGTGCATTTAAGAACAATTATTATATGTTCCATAATCATCTTTTCCAGGTCAATGGTAAAAATATGTGGCTTATCTAAAGGCCCATAATTCTGAATAGTCTCCTGTCTTTGATTCTCTACACCCTTTGCATAAGTTGCTAAGCTAATTTTTGGAATGCCATACTTGTGTACCACCTTTTGAAGACCTCCTCCTTCCTTATATTATTCTGCGACGCCCTTTCAATAACATCATACGGAATACTTGGACGTTCTTTCTTCCCCTTATACACTAGCATCTTCAAAATCCTGCAGAAATAAGAATTATTAGTTACAATCTTGAATTAAACTTTAAAATAAATATGCACATATTTTAAATATCACGGGAAAGTTGGGATGTGTCCCATATTAGTGATGGGACAAAAATAACAACTATTTTGAAACAGTTTCGCCATTAAAACTGTTTCATAAAACACTTCTGGAAATTGTGTTATTCTTTCATGTATCGCTTCCCCGCAACAGATTCATGCAACAATAATAGCAACGCCGAATATGTTTCACCTTTGCTGCGGTTGTTGTGTTCCATAAAGTAAATATTTTGTCATTATTTCCAAAGTTTACCGCAAGGTGCGCCTTTGTACCTTATAGCGCGCGGTACTAAACAAACTCATTCCCTCTCGTTAGTGCACAACAATGCTTCACTTCTATATGATTTGATAAGTTCCCCTTTAGTGCACCTAGTGAGTGGCAGCATTTGGCGCATTGTGATTTTATCGATGGACTGTGTTTATCTCAATAGTAGTTGGTGCTGCACAACATGTCTGCAACAGTTTCGCAGCTGATCAATGCTGCGAAACAGTTTAGGGAATTTTTGTTGCAGGTTACTGTTTTATGGTTGCAATAGAAACAGATTAAACTGTTTCGCAAAAAGAACAACTTTTCCCACCACTACCCCATATCTTCCTTTGCTAACTGACCCAACTCTTCCTCAAACACCACTGATTCAAATGTTCCAAATTGTAGGTTTTAGGTTATGTATGTAATTGCTGATTTGACTCACATCAAAATCAAAATAAAGGGCTTGTAATGTGTATGCCAAATAACTGTCCCAACCCTTCCCCAAACACCATAGATTCAAATGATTCAAACTGTAGGTTTCAGGTTATGTATGAAATTGCTGATTTGATTCACATCTAACCTCAAAATAAAAGGCTTGTAATGTGTACGCCAAATAAATACCTAACTTTCATTGTTATGGCGTTTGATAGTAAATGCATAAAATATTTAAGCATTAACTGAAAGTGCATTTTACTTACTTTCAATATCAAAATTACTTCAAATAACATTGTCAATTATCAGCAACCATATGAACCTATTTCAACCTGTAAACACAAAAACTGTTTTACATACCAACATAATTTGAAAAAAATTACCTTGTCCCAACTTTCCCTCACCACCTCTGCGTTTTGAGACTAATTCCATATTAGGATAAAGCTTTCATTTGGGTTTTGGGTCTTAACATGGGTGCATCTTTTTAGTACCTACTTTTGGATTTTCCAGAGCTGTGAATCTGAGTTTCTTGACCTCATTCTCCCTTGTACATGCCCAAAACACATTTAAACGAGCATCTGCACATCAAAATTGGCAGAATTACCTGAGGATAAATAATGTTGTAAATGGAAATGAAATGGAGTTTCATTTATGGGTGCTCTTTAAACCCTGTGGTTCTCACCGTCCCATTCAATACTGGGCATGAAAGACCGCTTAATTTTGCTCAGAGGCCTCTTTATTAGGCTTGAGGTTCCTTTACGTAAATCTACGACACGGGACCAAAAGCATTATTCCCTTCCGAAGAAAGCCATGCTATGGATGTAAATGGGACCAGCTTTAGGCTCTTTAACTGTTAAATCCCATTTAGAATAATAGTTCTATAAACTTTGATGGGAAGATTCTCAAAAATGTATGCTATGGACTAATTTTTTGTCATTTTACCCACCTGTCCCTTGAAGTCCATATCAAAATAACCTGCGATTCCAAAGCAGTAATAGCTGGAACATGTACATACGTAACTGTCATAATCACAAGCCTACGATTGCCCGTAGTGTGAACAGTATGTGTGCCGTCAAATGGGGCATTCCGTATTAAACAACTGACAATAACAACGTTAACATTACGCTTAGTAGAGGAAAGCGGTAATAATTGGACCTCAAAAGGATCAAAATTAGTATCGTATTTTAGTGCCAAATGAGGATAAAGGCATAATACCTCCATTACAATCTCTCTAATCCCTTAAAAGGAGACAGGAGAAAACAAAAGAAAAAACTCAAATATTAGGGTCAAGGTAAGGTATACGAAAATTTATAAGGATGGAAGAGAATAATGAGATATAAAAGCAAACAAAATATACCAAAGTGTTCTAGCTTACGAAGTACAAACTCCGGCATGTCATTGGCTTCCACAGAAAAAGAGTTGGCTTCCCATAGCAGTGAAAACGTCTGACCACAGAACCACGGTACAACAGACTAGTTCGACAACAACGGCATTGAGAACAAGAAGATCGAAGATAGACAGTCTATCCCTGAGTTGTGATTGCGGAAGGGAACGCTACTGAGAGCTCCAAGTTTCATCCAACATTTATGGAGAATCGTAGATGTAGTGCTATGCATATGGTAAGCACAGCAATGAAAGTAGATCCCAAGGTTCGCTACCAAACTTTTAAACAAAGCAGTAGAAAGATGCAGAAGGTGTGCGTTTCCAAGGGCAATAGAAAAAGAAATGAACGATGACCTTAAATTGACAATTGCAATAGGCTGTGTCACGTTATCTATGGTGAAAAATAGGTTTTCTTTATTTTATGTTTTAAACATCAAACCCAGGACAAATGTTGTTGTCATTGCCCAAACACAGGACACCCAGAGTAATTGCTGCAGGATTTTTTTTTTATTAACAACGCTGTCAGTTGCCAAGTGTGCCGGATTTTTTTTCCGCAGGGGATCTATGATGTACTGACTTGGGGCTGTCGCTTTTAATCACACTTAAAACCGCTCTGGACTAGGCTTGAACACGCGATCTAGGAGGCAAAATCCAGCGCCTGACCAACAGAGCCACCCAGACCGATTTTGGTGCAGCATGTTAACTTTTCACTGGTTCCATGTTTTTGTTTTTCAAATGTAACTATTACGATCTTTATAGTGTTTGAACGTACCTACTCTTCAGTTTTACATGTCCAAAAACCTTTTCTAGTAACAAGTGAATGGATATTTCAACAAAGTGTAGAAGAAATACTTCTAAATATAATGAAAGCAGAAAATCACTCATTCATGGTTACATAAACTAATTAATATAAGAAGAGAGGCGTTTTAGAACACTATAATCTGTAGCTTTGAAGTAAGGGCCAAAGTTTGACCATGCAGCAGGATGATGTTGCCTACAACACTCACCACTGTTTTCAAAAATGTGTATTTGTTTGGTAAGTTTTTCATTTAATGTACCTCTCTGTGTAACATGGCCATGACATAAACACAAGATGATTCGAAGCAGTTTATGATTACAATAGTCTTTCTTTTAATAAAACACAAGGCCTTTGAACTGCTCTATATCATCATACACACTGAATGGTGGTCATGAATTCTTACAAGCAATATTATCCGGATACGGATTCACGGAATACGAAAACGTCACACAGCCGTAACTTGTTAGAACAAAGCAACTTGCACTGTTATGCAGGGTTCTTCATGTAAAACCTAACGGAGCACATGGCATTTCGCCTCTCCCGAGACCTTGCTGGATTCCCCCACTGTCTTGTGTGCGCGGGCTAGCGTCGGCAGTATTGTACCGGCCATCAACATAAACAGGCGATTGACACTAGAGCAACGCATTTTTGTGTGTAAAAGTTATTATAAATGGGAATCACCAAGTGAATAAACACAATTTAGCTAAAAACGAGACAGTGAGGGCGTGCTGTCCCTCGAAAAGCGAAGGTATATAGAGTTCGGCAACAACTTTTCTAGTAGACGACTTGGCACTAATCTCCAGGACAAACCTGCCAGTTTGATAAATGATATTCAATTTTGAGTCGCCAAATACAAGGGTAACAAATGACTACTATTACACCATAATCCAGTTTCGACTAACATAAAGTCTTAAATATGGTATACAAACTCAGTGGGTGGGCTCCCCAATGTCGACCTTGAATGTACTTTAAGATATTACCTGAATAATGAGGGCCTTCTGACTGAGGTGTGATTAAGGCGCATGCCAGGAAGTTTGGCTGTTGAAGTAAGGGATATGGGATGTTGATTGAGGCATAGCGGAGAATGCCAGACCGATTACCGTGTTTGAAGATAGTAGAGCGACTTTTTTCCAACATTCAGAAGTAGCTCTGATCGAGTTAAGGTCTCTACTAGAAAGACTAACTCATGTTGTAGAGTGATGGTGGAAGTCTGAAGTTTATGGAATATAAAATATGGAAGCTGGCGAAAGTAAAAGGAGATCGTCCGTGAAAAGGAGTTCACTGATGCGGAAACGGAATTAATTCAATTCTTGGATGCAGATGAAGAAGAGTAATGGACTGGGGGAAGCTCCCTGATGTAAGCCCCGGGAGCTTCTGCTGATGTTGAATAAGATAGTGGGAGTGTAATTGTAAGAGCCGGTCACAGAAGCGGTTGTAAATGAGCTTAAGAATGACGAAGGGTGAAAGAGTTTCTGCAGCGCAGAAATATGTAAGTCAAGGTTCACCGAGTCATAAGCTTCCGAAATATCAAAGAAATGAGTCAGGAGAACGGTTTGTGGTTCCAATTGACGTGTATATGGTGAGCTATCTACAAAAATCTATGTTAAGTAGAAAAATATTTTTCTAAAACTGTTTGGGCGATAAAACATTCGTTCTATATAAAAAGAAAGCAAAGTTTTCAGGATTTGCTCAAATAGTATTAGAGTATTAGCAAAAACAATTTTATTGGACCTAATGTGCATCCAAGGTGCTGTTTTTTTTTGTTTTTTTTTTTTTTCAGGTTTCAAAATGGAGATTACATAAATGGCGCCAGGAAACCGGAATACGTCCCGTGCGTATTACAAACGAAAAACTACATAATTGATTACTGAAGATCCAGGGCATATGTATTGTTATCGTGATATACGAGAGCCTGAGCGGTTCTGGGCCAGTGGACTCCATATATGAAGAAAGTACATAATGGAGTCCCTGCGTGGTTTCGCGAACCATGAAGTCTCGTGCACCTTCTAAAGAAAGTTATCCTGAATTACAGATTCAATGAGGAAGGGCTATTGCAGTCTAAGTCAGAAGTATGCTGTCTAAGAAACAATTGTTGCGTCTGTAGGTGCACGAAGATGTGGGTGGTGGATTAGTTCCGACAGTCTTCTCCAAATAGCTTGGAGAGAAATTGCCGGGGTTAATTGAGTATGTTTGTGGACTCGGAGTGCACGTATGGTTATTTAAAACTGCGCTTGTAAGGAAGGGACATTGTCTTGAGACTGCATCCTATGGTGCTAACGTAAAATGGCAACCACCGCGGACCACTGCACGGTCCACCACAGAGGCTTTGTGGTGGATTTTCAAAAGCAACTTTGGGTGGTAGGAGTAAAATAGCGTAACGTACTTTCCACAACTTGGACCTGGTTAATTGGATGTTCAGTAGAAGTAATGAGAGAGGGCGAGAATAATTCCGCGGTCAGTCTACAGATGAAGGCTTAGGAAGAGGAAGCGAGGGTCAACGGTCATGAGAAGGGGGTTTAGTAATCGTAATGAATATGAGGTAGTCGTCGCTGCCCATCGAGTCTAAGAGTAGTTCCCAGAGGGTTTTAAACCATATGGAGCAAAATACGAAGAGGAAGATTGTGGTGTAGGTGGGCTTAGACGCCTGGGAGAATCGTCATTTAAGAGGAGAAAGTCGTGATTAAGTAAATGATGAAGAAAGAAATAATGATGTTCGGAGTTACGGATGTGCTGAGGAATTAGGTATAAATTAAAGTCATCGCAGAAGAGGGCGTCTATACTGGAGACTAGATGCATATAGTTATCCTAAATAGTATATAATGTTATAAACCGCCAGAAGCTGTTCGGGAACTGAACAAGGAGGGCCTGAAACTGATCATCGTAGATATTTATGGTTTGGAAAGTGGAGCCCGATAACGAGGGTGCATAAGTAACTCCCACCTCCCTTGAGGGAGAATCTTGTCTCAAAACCTTGAAGATTGGAAGCTTAGACCGGATGAAAGGTGCGTTCCATTGGATAGTGGTGTACAATGCCATTCTGCCGAACTGATCAAATTAGTTTGCCGAATCGAGAAAAGTAAGTTAGATAAGAGATTACTGAAAGTGGAACTAGGAATTTGGTCAGTCTAGTTGGGGGGGGGGGGGGATAGAGGTGACTATTTACGTCCTGAATAAGCGCAGAAAGAAGTATTTATTTAAGGGGTGGTTCCCGAGTACGAGTACTCTGTGTGTAGGTATTGATAGGAATGTAGTATGGAACCCCCATTCCATGTAAAGTAAAATCCAATTGGAGCCCTTTTGATGCTGCCCTGTGAAGCACGTCTAGTCCTCCGAGAGTTTGTACTTGTAGAGCCGCAGAGTCTGGCTTGGGGGAATGAGTATGTTGTGATATTGCAGTGACGATCATTAGCTCTTGGTAGCAGTGAACTATTACTATGTTTATATACCTCTTGGTCAGAATCTTAGTTAAATGGGATTCCGCGCAACACATACACGTGGCTCTGCCCGACACGTAGCCAAACTTTGTGCAACTATAGCATTGCAAGACACGTTTCTGGTAAGGAGAGATAGGAAAGGGATCAAACAAATGTAAATAAGAGCCCATGTTACGAGGGTCGGCTAATAAGTCCCGGGCCTCAAACAGATATGGCGCCACCCGGCCAGTTAGACGGTACCATCGTAAAGTTTAGCTCTAGACTAGCTTGTATCCACAGTTACAGGTGAATAGCTTGTTTTGTTTTCGAATGACAGCATTTTAAACAAGACAACTTTAGAGTTTTCACAAAATTGGAGGATTTGGAAAAACGAGCAGTAATTAAATACTTACATTTGAAAGGCTTAATGCCTAAAGAAATAAAGGAGGAAATGGACAACACATTGAAAGACTCTCCTCTTCATATCCAATGATTAATTGGTGGGTTGCAGTTTAAAATGGGGTGGACGAGCACTAGTGATGAGCCTCGCTCTGGACGCCCTGTAGAAGTGATAACTCCACTCATTGAAAAAATGCATTGTTTAATACTGGAAGACCACAGATTAAAGTTGTTTGAGATAACAGAGGCTGTAAACATATCAAAAGAATGTGCAGGTATTGTTTTAAGTAATGTTTTGGGCTTTCACAAGGTCTGTGCAAGATGGTGCCACGTTTATTGACACCTGATCAAAAGCTGCAAAGAAAAACTGTTTCTGTGAAGAATGTGGAGCTCTACCGTAAAATCCCAGTGAATTTTTGAGACAGCTTAACCATGGATGAAACTTGGATACATCACTACACATCACTACATTCACAGTCAAAACAGTGGATTGCACCAGGTGAACCAACTCCAAAAAAATGCAAAGTAAATTTTGTCAGCTAACAAGGTTCTGGTGAGTGTTTTCTGGGATGCACAGGGAATTATTTTTATTGATTGTTTGGAAAAGGGTAAAAATATCACTGGTGACTACTATGCAACGCGTGAGTGATGAGGTGAAAAGAAAAAGACTTCATTTGGCAAAAAAAAAAACTTGTTTTATCACGACAATGCTCCAGCCCATCGTTCAGTCATTGCAATGGAAAAAATGTGTGAATTAAACTTTGAATTGCTTGAACATCCACCCTATTCGCCAGATCTAGCACCCAGTGACTACCACCTGTTCCCAAACCTCAAAAAAATTCTTGGAGGACAAAGATTTCACAGCATTGATGTGGTAAACAGCTATTTTGAGGACCTTGATAAATCGCACTACAGAGATATTTTATTAAATTACAACACTGATATGACAAATGTATTAGCCTTTCTGGAGATTATGTTGAGAAATATAGCAAAAAAAAACATTAAATGTTGTTTTCATTGAGAGGCCCAGGACTTATTCATCGACCCTAGTGTAACTCTTACCCTGGGGTTTTATATCTGATGTTGAGCATTTTTTAAATTATTTATTTTATATTTTTATATATCTGCCCTATTTCACCACTTGGGGTTTTAAAAAGAGTCAGAGTCTATAAACCTATTTGCTAACTCGGATTTAGGAAAATAGATCTCAAATCGTTTTTCCCTTTTTTTTACTTTGCCTTTATATTACCCATATAAAATGTTGCCCAACTTAGGGGATATTTGTTGGAAACTGTCCCGATTTACTTGTACAAAAGTACGGCAAATGGCGCTGTGTCTTGGGAATAGTATAAAGTAGGTTTAACGTTTAGAGACATGAATTCCTCCGTCTAAGGGATTTTCATGGTCACTATCATTGAATTTGTCAAATCCTATACAATTGTAAGCCATGAAGGAGAGAAAGAAAGTCGCAGCACTATAAATATGCACTATCACAAAAAAACACAAGGGCCGAGCTACCAAAATGGTTGTGACCTAAATCCAGAGTTTACTTGGTACTGAACATCTTAACCAAGCACGTGTAGTACCGCCACAAAAATAAGCGCGTAGTCTGACAAATGTACCAACAGTAGGCTACCAATGCTGCTTCTGAAAATGCAATTATTCATGAGTTTGCACACAATAGCACTACCTCCTTAACACCCTCAGTACCAAACTTACATACCAACCTGTAACCATCCTAAATCTTTACTGTAACAAAGCCCTAACAAGGGCAGCTGCACAGCAACCACACCTAGGCTCACTACAAGCCATCATTGTTATTTTAGAACCTTCTAAATGAACCAACAGGTGAGGTGGTGCGACTGGCATTTGGGGCCGACAAAACTGATCAAAGCATTGTTTACCTTCTTTCTTCCTTCCTCCTTCCCCCCCTACCTTCCTACCTTCTTTCCACTGCTATGTTGGAAAAATCTGAGAATCATGCATTTCATCATTATACTTCATTTTGTTTTTCTTCACTGTCACACCAGGCATTAGGCTGATCATCCTTCCTGGATATGCTGTAATCCAAAGTTAGCTAACTCCTCAACAGAATACTGACCCAAGGCACTGTGTTGTAAATCCTACAAGGATGTGCAACCATTGAAGAAGTGGCTGGGTCTATAATTATTTTTGGAGTGGTTCCAAAATGGTTATATAATTTTTTTCCTAATCCTAAAGTAAGGCAATTTCATAACACTTGTGAGCTTATCTCTATAGCTCATGTTTAACTCTAGAACTTACTGTCAGTCTGGATGACTCAGCTGGTTAGCTGTTGTGCTTCTGATCCCAAGGTCACAGGTTTGAACCTGGCCAGACCAATGGTTTTTGAGTGTGCTTAAGAACACAGCCCCAAGTAAGTAGATTTACTGGCATGTAAGATAACTCCTGGAGTATGCAATTCTAGCACACTGGCAGCATTGGAAATCCTGGAAATTGACAACATTATTGACAATGCCATAGCCGGGATTTGAACCACGGATCTCCTGGTCTCTAGCTGGTTTCTCTTCCACTGAGCTACCATGGCAGCATGCCAGCATAGCATTGACTTTCTCAACTAACTCACATGTTTCCCAGTAAGCCATAAGGTGATCTCAAATTATTTTGAGATGACAACTGGCGACTTACAATGCTATGCTGGCATGTTGCCATGGTAGCTCATTGGAAGAGCAACCGGCTGGAGACTGGGAGATCCATGGTTCAAATTCCGGCTATGGCATTGAATTTTTCAGTCTCACTCTACCTATCCAACTCCTGTCCTACACACGGCTTGTATGAAAAAAAAACCAATTAAACTAATAGTTTAATTGACCACAATAGTTGGTTATACTATGAATCCTGGAGCCTAAAGTACTTACAACATCAAAATAATTTGAGACCACCTTGCGGTTAACCGGGAAACATGCGAGTCAGTTGAGAAATTCAATGCTATGCCAGCATGTTGCCATGTGTGTGTGGGTGTGCTTGCGTGAGAACTCAAACACTGAAAATCTGATATATGGTGGACTTTGTAACAGTGATGTGTTGTATCAATTGAAATAAATTAGTGTTTACATGTTTTCCGATAATAAAAGTAAGTGATGTAGTGTTACCCAATCAACTCAATTAAATTTCAATTCACTGAAAACCTGTTAAATGCCAAACTTGGTAGGTATGTAAGATCAGTATCTTTTAAAAATCCAAAAACATTTTCTATAAAATTCTCCACCTTTACATGGAAGATGTTTCAACGATTTGACTTCGCTTAAGCCTACTAGGAAATAAGTAGTAATACAATTTCAGCTAAGTTTACCTATATTGGTATGAGTAGATAGAAGAATAATTTTAGTAAAAATAATTTGTTACACAGAATAGTTAGAAAAATCATGTGAATGTCAAATATGAGATATTCTTTTCAGACAAAAGTAAGTTCCTTAAATTTGTATAAATGCTTTTTATGAAAAAACTAATCAAATTTAGTAATTAGTTAAGCCATACTTATGCATATATGCTCTTTCAGAATAGTAAATAAATGGTTATATTTGTCATATTTTCCCAATTTCAAAAAATAAAGACATTTTCTCCAGCAATTTATCTTTTTGGAGTTTGCCTGAGTTGTTGACTTTCTCAGGATTGTGCATTACATTTTATTTCCTGTAATATTTTAAAAATGTACATTCTTCTCCTATTTTGTTTTAATTCACAATATAACTTTATCTTTATCTATCATAAATATTTATCTTCTGTTGGTATACTATAGGCAAGTAGCTATTTAAGCCTGTCCTTCATAATTTGGGATATCATACATTGTACTCTATTTCAATGATTTTCTCTTTATTTAGAATTAAATTTAAATTGTACTGTCTGTTATAAAACATGTTCCTCTTGTATCAGCTGAAGTAGAAAATCATTTTCAAAGTAAGAGGCTTTGTTGGATTCTGGTGGACAAGAATAAATATCCCATCATTAGTAGTGTTGCTTTAAAAACTTATTAATTTTTTGGCTGGACATATCTTTGCAAGGTCCCATTTTTGTCTATTCATCATCAAGAGTAAGTACCGATCTATTTTACAGATTCACATCTAAATGACGCATTAAGATCAGCTTGTTCCAGCTACACACTGGATTTTTCTGCACTTACAGCATTTATACCCTGCCAAACTACACATTAATTATAAACTAAGCAATTTAAATTGTAATTATCTGAAATACTTTTACACCGATACATGTTTGTAATAGTAGTAAAAAATAATGGTTGTGATGGTGGTGGCACCCTTAGATTTTTTTCACAGTCTGGAAAATAAGTCAGTACTGTTGGCAGAGATTCTTCTTATTACATTTTCCTTTTCTTTTTTGAAGACTATCATCATTAGGTGTAAAATAAAAAAATATAATATTTATGGACGCTCTTTAACTACTTTGGTTCTCAGCTTCCCATTCTACATTGGATGTGAAAGACAGCTTAATTTTTATTAGGTGTGAATTCCAGCTTCACCAGTGAAATCCTTTCTTTGCCTTCAAACCCTCTTCTAAGAAAATGCATCAGTTGCGTCAATGTATCTCCATTCATTTCATTTTCATTGTTGCAGTTTACTGATTTTGGATTCCCTATCCTGCTCAGAGCAAATCCTCAGCAAATTCCACCAATAGAAACAGCATGACCACATATTTCTCTGCCATTATATTGATTAATTCCAGAGCACACAAATCTGATTCTAAAGCATCATATAGACGGGCAATCTCACGTTTTCCTCTATTTACAGTCACCTTCTTTGTTACCAAAGAGAGAAAGTATTCATTAAAAGCCCCTCTCTTCCAAATTTATTCTTCAAGCTATCTATTGCCTTGTATAATTCTCAGCAGTAGGTAGGAAGCTTTCTACAATGGCTCTGACTCCGGTGAATTCAATGGTAGATTGAATAAGATGCTGGAATTTATCTTCTCCCTCTATGCCTTCATCATTGTGAATTCACTTAATCTGATTACAAAAATTAAAAAAATTTTTTACTTCTCTACTAAATTTCTTTAATTCAATTTATGAAGCTTTAACTTATTTTAATGATAAAACTAACAAAGTGCTACTTACCTGACTATTGTTACATTATCTGTCCATATATTTACTTAAAAAATGTGTGTGATCCATCTTTTCTGTATATGTTTCTACCATTTCATATTCTTTACCATAGTCATCTGTTGATCGTTTGTTGGCTTACAGTAGTAATGTACACAATTGCTCATCAAGGTTGTAAAGGTGATTGTACAACTGTTCAAGCATTGGAAATTTCACTCTCACAGTTTCTTCTTTTGGATTTTCATTGCACAGCTCAAGTATTAACACTTCATAATTTTTAATGAGTGACCCCATTATGCTTCTTATAATCACATACCTGCATTGAGACTCACCTGTTATGTGCTTTGTTTAATTAAATCCAGGTCACTAACTAAATAATTTCAGGTATTTGTGGCATACTTTTATTCTTCATTAGCCAACTTCCAAAACTCTTAAACAATATAGTTATAAACTCTTGTTTTTGTTGTTTTTTTGGCCATAGAGCAACAGGTATAAGTTAAAACTTTTGTTTGAATCTAATTCTGCTCCTAAATTTGTGGACCTGAAGAGAAATTTAAAAAAAACATGAAAATAATGTAATATTTTTACTCACATTAATTTATATAAATTATTTTTTTAACAAATTTGACTTCAAATGAGTGGGAAAAATTTGTCTCATTGTTAGTAACAATTATCTTTTAAGAAAATGGATTTATAAAACTAATTCTGAAATTCATTTTTAGTATGCCAGGAGTAGACATAACTCCAATATTAAAGCCTTAATATTAAGTAACTAATATGGATAAGGAACCTGAGATGTGTATATTCAATAAATTATAAATGGAAATAAAAACTAAATGATACCCACTAGTACAACAACATTCACTGAACAGCCCTGTGCATTCCATAGATGAATCTCAGTGATTGATGCACATTTTTTGACTTCTCATCAGATAAGTTAGATCTCTTCAAACCTCTTGCATAACAAATGCAGCTGAGAGGTACTACCCCAAGCTATTAATAAACTTTAAATAAGCATATATTAATCGTCAATTTCAGGGTGGGTTTGAAATTACAGTGCCTTTGTTTTATGCCAAGGACATGGATTGCACAAATGCATGTTACACATACAGTTAACTGCGCTGTGGAGTTTTACATTTCATAACTCCAGCATTACTTACTCATGTATGTAACATATATGTAATGAATACTAACCTTGTTATAAGTGTTGTTGAAAGTGCACAAGGATGTTCATGATATCGTCGGATGAAATTACGGTTCACTCACATAAGTTTTTCTTATGTGTTGTTTATAATTTCTGTACTACAGTCATACAGTAGGGTTTCAGTTTAAAAGTTTAGTAGCTGTATGAACACAGGCTTACTGCTCAACATAGCTGAGACTTCTTAAGTGAGCATTCAGATGCAGCACCTTTTCCTCCAGTAGAACATATCATTTTCACTTCTATGGTTTGCATTTAGCAATCCTGTTGTTCTAAATTTATTACCAAACATTTCACTATGTCTCTACATGGAACTGGATAACTAGGAAGGTGCTGCTGAAAAGATCTACATGATTCAGTTTTCACATACGCATCATACATAAAAATATGCTGTTCAAGTGTGAAATGTTTGCCAGGCATTCCCATGGACTAATAAGAGAATAACATTCCTAAGGAAATCATGTCCAATACATGTATTGTCGATACACTTCACAATACAAAGGCAAAGCAATGAGTGAGACATGATAAACATACCCTTGACATGTCCTGCACCGCTTCTGCACAGTGTATAATACTGAGCAGTGGCATATGCTGATATGCATATAAGATAGTTGTGGCCTTGGCATAAGATGAAGGCACAGTACAGTTGAATTGCTTTTCTATTACTAATTACCTGAACATCAGTAGATTTTGAGTGTTGCTAGTAACAGAAACAATCCTAAAGCCCTGAGAAAACCTAAAGCCAATTAAATATGAAGAAGGAATGTAAAAATATTTAAAGCCATAAATATAGCATTTTGTGTACAAATGTATAGTATGTTGAATGAATGGGTTACAAATTATGTGAGAATGATATTATTTAAATTTGTTTCATTACTATCCTCAAAATCAAAGATAAAATACAAGAAATAGTGTGTAAAATTTAAAATTATAATTAATAAGGGTTATTTTAATGTAAATATTATTATCAAAGAAGCAATAATATTAATGTATTTAATTAAAATAATATTTAATATTTGAAATAGCAAAATGGCTAAAAATGTAAAAAGGAAGAAAACAAATGTAAGAAGACGTTAATTAATTGTTTTTGTCAAGGTAACGAAAAAATTGAGAAATGTTGTTGATTTATACAAGCTAGGAGAGATGCCATTGTATAAAGGCATGCTTCAGTTATGAAGAGCTACGAGCATTCATAAAAGTAATAATTGTGTATAAAATATCACAATTATTTTAAATTTATTATTAAAACAATAAATATAGAAGAGGATTGCTTCGTTGAAGAACTAATATTATGGATGTGAAGTAAGTCATGGTGTTTAAAAAATCTCCTGTAAAGAATCTCAAGCCAAAAAAGTTTTGAAAATAAAGTACTTCACTACGCTGAGGCACATACACCATCAATTCAGCACATAACTGGGATAAAATGTCATTGGAGGGAGAAGCTATATTGTTGCTGTGGATGGAATGGATTGCCGCTACAGTTTGATTACCTGCCTAAAGTAAAATCTCCCTTCCACCACCACATTAAACAAATAATACGCAGCCGCATGCTGATATTCTTGGTGGCCTCTCTAGGTCTTTCTTGTCAGTACAAAAGCCATTTCCATTTGTATATCCAACTCTGGTGACCATTGTACAAATCTTATCAGGTATACATTATTTGTTATCTTGCAGTTTCTGTTCCAGAGGTGTGAGGCTACTGCTGGTTTCTCTATTTGATTGTTTTTTTGTATCAGTATTGCTTCAATCTAGTTCATATGCTGATTCTGTAAATTCTGATATTGTTATGTTTGTTAACCCCCCAGAACTTACAGGCCAGTGCCTAAGGTCAGATGTGTGTTGAGGAGCAGAGGCTCTGGATCAGAGAGAAGCCAAGATCAGTGATCAGCCCAACGTTTGGTATGAAAGTGAGGAAGTAGGTGATATAAAATAATGGTGAAATGGATGACAGGAAAGATGATTATGGTGTAATTAGTGGAATTAATGGTGGGGGAAACTGGAGAACCTACAGAAAACCTGCCTAGAGGTCGCTTCTTCCACCACAAATCCCACATATGTTACCCTGAGATTGAACCCGAGCTGCATAGGTGGGAGGCTAATGATCTAACCACCCAGCCATGGCACAACCTTGTTAGTTTAAACAAATTGTTACTTTGCAGATAACTTATGGACAATGTCATTTTTTGTACACCTAGAGTAAATAATTAGGGTGCAATATGATAGTATTTTACTCTTAGCATAATACTTAATGTAATTTTATGACTTACATGCATTTGAGGTCATCTCCTTAATGTGGTGGTAGCACGGCTGCTTGCCAAGTGGGAGACCTGGGTTCAATTCCCAGTACTGGCATGCAGAATTTTCCCCCACTGGGAGACCTGGTCCAGGGTGCACTCAGCCTCGCGAGGTCCCTGGGGAGCCAATTGAGGAGCTACTTGATTGAGAAGTAGCGGCTCCAGATTGAGAAGACCGCATCAACCAGCTGGGAGGGACTCGAGGTGCTCATCACATCTCACTCTCCAGCACTGCACCCTATTCATGCCTTCGGGCCAAAAGGGGGGATGCAGTGGCCAGGCAGTAGGCCAAGGTCCCTTGTGGACTTCATGTCATGGAGTTGCATTTACATGTACATTAAAATATGTAAAAAAAAAAAACAGTCATATGAAGCCTACACTCTGTCAGTTTATGATTCCTTTGAGCAAGCATTCCCCAAAGTGTAATGGACTAAAATCTCATCACCAAATTCTTACAACCACTGACTGAACGGACAAGTGATGAACTGTGACAATTAGGAGCAAAGTTACAAAGAGTCCTCAGCAAATTAATCATCATGTTTTTACTTATATTCTGTGTAATAGAACATTCTAAATAATTTACAGATATTAATTTAAGAAGTAGATCTTGTCACTAAATAAGGACGAATGTTGCATCGTCAGAAAATTCATGATACTCAATCTACTCAACAGATTCTAGCTGCTAACTTTGTATCTTCAGCTAGCTTGAGCAAAGTACAATCCAAAGAGAAATAAGTATTGACTAAGCTTCTCTGCTTATGCACAAAGTAGCTGCCTAAGTTAAAAAAAAATCTTATTTTACCATTATTAAATACAACTGTATTCAATTCTTATCTTTGTGGATAACCTTTTTATAAAATATGAGTAAAATATATTTTTGTTTCATTTAATTATTTAAAGAAATACTGGAATACTTTGCATTTTAACCAATTGTGTAAGAATAAATTTAAAATGATATTGGCCAGTGTAAAATGGTTAGCACAACTGCTAATGACTGGGTTGAAACCACTGAGAAGCAAATAAAATGTTAAGAAATAATTGACTAGTAATACAACCATTGCAGCTCATTGTTTTAATTAATCGGGTTTCTTCTCCTGCTTCCTCCAGTTTTATTCATATATTTTCTTCCTATATGCTAAAAGCATGAAACTGCTGCAGCTATATTAGTCTTATGAACGACCCATCTATCTTGGAAACCCGTCCACCATAAATCCCACATATGATCCCCGGGCCATCTTGATAAGAGGTGAGCAATTTAACCACTCAGCCATGGTGCCACTACAAGAAATCTTAAAGCTATAAAAAAAAAAAATAAAAAAAAATAATAAATTGAGACTCATTGAAAGTAGTGAGCAACAATATTTAAAACTCTTAATATTTATTCAAGTACATCATTATAATCTAAAGTCTTTTCTCTCACTTTTAACATAGTCTCCATTTCTTTGCATTCATTTTTCCCATCATTCTGCATGTTTAAAAATACCCTTATGATAGAACTTTATTCTCACTTCTTTCTGAATATCTTCTACCATCTCATAATGTTGTCCTTGCATCTGTTCTTTAATGGAATCAAAAAGATGGAAGTCAAAGGGTATCAAGTCAGAATTGTAGGGAGGATGTCGAAGAGTTTCCCACCTAAATATTCTGATTTTCTCCATGCGATGTAGGCAGTGTGAGGATGCACAAATTCTGCTGCAGGATTATCTTTCCAGGGCACTTATTGCATAATCCATAATGGAGATTCCAAAGTGTCTGAATATAGCACACAGTATTTATGGTTTTTCCAGGTTCAAGAAAATCAATCAGAATGCAACCCTGTACATCCCAGAAGATGCTACCCATAACCTTTCCAGAGGTTGCACTGTCTTCGCTTTCTTCTTCAATTGTGAATCCAAATGGTGGCAGTTTTTTTCAGACTCATAAATGATGGAACCAGCTTTCATTGCCTGTCACACCGCCTGCGATGCCATTAGTAGTTAAAGCGGGCGTTAAACACTACCAAAAAAAAAAAAAAAAAAAAATTGCCTGTCACAATACTTTTCAAAAAAATTATCACCTTCATTTTGAAATCTCTAAAGAAGGTTTTGACTGATGGTTCATCTCTGAAGTTTGTGGTCTTCAGTCAATAAACGTGGGACCCAATGGGGACAAAACTTTTTGAGAAGCTAAGCTTTGTATATTTCTTGCACTACACTATGTCATACTGCAAGTTGTGCAGATTTCATCCATAGTGTTATGCCTGTCTACTCTAATGATGTCTCATCAACTCGTCGCCCTCTGTGGTGTAACGGTTACCATGCTGACTTCATATATCCAAGATTGTCGGTTCAAACCTGGTGGAGGACGATGGAGTTTTTTGAGTGTAAAAATCCATAGCATGCCTACTTTGGAAGGGAAGTAAAGCCGTTTGTCCCGTGTCTTAGATTTACGGCACGTAAAAGAACCTCAAGCCTGATTAAGAAGCCTCTGAGCAAAATTAAGTGATCTTTCACGCCCAATATAGAATGGGACGCTGAGAACCACAGCAGTTAAAGGCGTCCATAAATAACACGCCATTTTTTTTTCCTTTTCTCATCAACTCTTTCTTTATTGCATTCCTTGGAGGCAGTTCATGGACAACTACTACAAGGCTCATCTTGGATACTTGTTTTCCTATCTTTGAAATGCATCACCTATCTCCTAGCACATGCAGACATCTCCATAAGCATATGCATTTCGGCAGCAGATTTTCCCTCTTTAACAAGGAATTCAATGACAGCATGCTATCAAAACAAAACATTGATGTGTGCTATTTTAGAAACAATGCTTGTGGTCACATTATAGAAGCTAATGATGTCACAACATGGCAACATGTGATGTAAAGTCTGTCGATTACAATTCTGCAGTCCTTTGAATTTTGGAATTTGAATTTTAGCAATGGTTTGCTCACAACTTTCCGTATGATTCTCATAAATAAAATGAACAAAAAATAAAAATACCTGGTGCATGATAAATGAAAGCCATATATTTGTTGCACCTGTCCTTCAGGTAGTTATACTATCTATATGTTTATCTTGCCTGATTATTTCTTGACATATGTGTAAGCTTTAAATAAATGAGGAAATTGTACTTTTGTAAAGGGATTACAAATAAATTATATAGTAAAATCATTATCAATTTTAGGATATTTTTCCTTTTATTTCCACAAATCTCTGCTGCCGTTTTCTGATCAAACATCCAGCTTCAACAATCTATTGTTTATCCAGTTTTACTATATAACATTTGTATGGTCGTGCCAACTTTTATATTAAATTTTTCACATCATAACTATTACAGCAGATTTGTAGAGCTTTATTAAACATTTTGCTTCTGTTTTCTGTGTTGCAAGCAACGAGTATATGCAATATTATATATATAATATATATCTAAACAAACTGTACAAGTATTTATTTAAGTGTGAAAATTAACCATTACTTTACAATACAACAAACAATGAAGTGTCAACATTTTCATATATATATATATTAGTACAATATTATATTCTCTGTAGCAATAATGCGAACAACCTGTTTTATTTATATAAAAACCTCTCATTTCGCTTATTCTAAAATAACATTCTTTTAGTGTATTTCTGTTAGATCAACAACAATTAATAGCTTATACCAATACCACTTTTTACATACCCATTTGTATCACAATCTAAGGTCACCCCCATCCAAGATTTGCAACATCGCACAGCAAGAAATTCAGGTCCCTAAGGTTTACAGTAAAACATTCACATAGTTCAAGAAACAAATCAATATGCAAATAGCAGTGTACAAGATATGTATAACAAAACAAATTTACATATTTGCAAATTATTTTGTTTTCCTATTAACCTAACATTCTTAGGATGGATTTGCTAAGGCCATGCGTTGGTGCAAAATGGGATGCCATGACCTTAAATCCCTCAGTTGAATTTTTCTTTTTCTTTAGGACATGCTTAAGAGGTCTTCAAGCACAATATGCACAGGCTAGTCACTGCCTTGCTTTACTTCTTTTACTTATTTTTGTGGCTACAACACAAAGAGTTTAGCAGCATGACACGAGAGACTGATATGTAACATGTCTTCCTTATATCTTTACTCAATTAAGTACTTCACTTTCCAACAATATGTTTTTATTTACAACATCTACATAGAACTACGTGCCCAAGTGCATGCTTAACAGTTACCTTACCAGCTCCTAAAAACTTCAAGTGTATAACACACTCAAAATGAATTAATATTATTTAGAATCTTCTAAGTCACTCTATAACGTTCATGGAATGTTCAAGCTTATACAAGCAATGACCGAAGACTCCCTATAAAAAGTGTATTGAAATATTTATCAATATCAAAGGTTTTATTACATATTAATCTCAGTTCTTGGTTTCTTATTTCTCTCTCTCTCTCTCGTGCTTTTATTGTATTACTACACTAGGTGAAAAAGGTATAGATATCAGTCTCCTAAGATGTTATTCTACAACCAGAGACAAATGAATCTTTGAGGTCTTATTTCAGCAGCACCCTAATTCAAATATAGAGTGATCATGAAAAATCTTGTATTTGCTGAACAGCAGATAATGTACATTTTGTGTTTTCTTGCTTTCTTTCTTGAGTGCCTAATTTTGCCACAATTTATAACTTTTGTTTTTTCAAGAGTTAGTGGATTGCAAATACATTCTGAACTTTGGAACTTGATCCAAATACTTGCGATATTACTGTCTGCAGAAGTCATAGCTAGAGTTTCTATTGTTGGGTTTCTTTATTGTAAGCTTAGATAAAGACACATTAGTTGCACTAATAGTTTACAGTGACACACTAATATTATTAAGTAACCTAATCTTGTCAAGAAAAATTCTTTCATTATCAATTAATTATATTGGATGATTAACAGCTGTAATTTAATACCAAACATATTTATTGAACAACATGTTATAGATGATCAATATTTTCAAATTATTTGAACAGTGTTAGGAAGTTTTCAGCTTGTTCATAATTTATTTTTATTGTAACAATTTTCAAAGTAAAACACCCATTTCATATTTAATTAATTTTTTTAAATGCTTAGGTAAGCATGTGAGTCTTTTGTTTTATGTATCTGACAGTTAAAACTACTATATTTAATCCCTTTCTACTCTATAGCATTTATTTTCTTTTATTTCTTCATTAACCTTAAAGAAAGTATATTTCAACTCTAGTGCATTTAATTAATTTGCTGCCAAATACCGGATTTAAACAGTCTTGATAAATAAATACAAATAACAAAAGTTAATATAATTCCTGTGATGCGCTTTGGAATCTCTCTGCAGCTTCTGTTGGAGACCGACATGACCTAGTGTAAATTCTTACCTGCCTGCAAAGTGAAGAAAACAATGGCCAAAAGTTTGTTTTTCTAAAATTGTATGAGAAACAGAGGTAAAGTACTCATCAAACTTTTCAGTGTACCCATTGGTATCTCTCTTTTGTCTAAGGGATGTGATCTATATGCCCTTCACCTAGTATAATAAGTTTTTCAATCAATGAATAGATTATGACATTCTAAAAAAAAGACATCCATTGTTTCAAGAAACACTTTCTAATGTAGGTGCTTTTGTTAAAATGGAGGTCCATTTCATGCTTTTATTTATTTATTTATTTTTTTATTTATTATCGTGTCTATCCTCTTCTAATAAAAATCAGTTTCAGCTGCTTTATTTTATACAACCATTTAGCTCAAATGTTTGTGTTCTTTCCATCAAATACATTTCTAGAATCCTATAGCTCTTTTAGTTCATGAGCAGATGGTTAGTTTTCATCTCAGTGTTAGTGAACCTTTTTTTTCTTTTTGACCTTCATATTTCATACATAGGTATATGTTGTAATGATGCATATAAAACAACCTCCTTCCATTCAGTGGCTTGATTCAATCCTATGTGGGAACATTTTTTTGTAGTTATTCATATTTCTTAAGTCAATTCCTTTATCATTTTGGGTTGCAAGAGCGTGCAAATGAGACTGTACAACATTCTTGTGGAAAACCAATAATTATGTTTTAGTCAGCCATCAGTTTTTAAATATGCCTCTGGTTGTGTCATTACTTTTTTCTCCAATCATCAATACATGGGTTTCTTCAAAGTATGAAGGCTTTAATGGCCAAAATCAAACTCTTCCAGACGTTTTGGAAACACAGATTAAGTGAACCTTACAAACAAATTGCTTACCTCAACTTATTAATAGTTTAGCAGAAAACCAAATATGACAAAAGATAACTGACTAGGCCTCTTGTAGGCAAGTTTTAAATGTGTTGCCTTCCACAACTTTTATAAAACTTTTATAACATTTCCATTGCAACATAATTCCTTAAGTTGATTTTGAATTTTTCATGTTCAATAGTTTATGCATATTCTTAATTAATTTTATTTTTTAAAATAATTTTAATCCCAAAAATTTCTAAAATAGCAAATAAATTAAAATCAACTCTTAAATAGGCAACTAAAAACAAACATGTTTTTAAATCACTTTTTGTTGATTTTAGAGAAAACATGTCAATTAAATATTTTAAAATTTTTACTACTTTATATTTTATGCAGAGAGCTTGAAAAATCTAAAACAATATGTAAAGGTATATGTAATTTTTTTGTTACAGGAACATAACTGCATACTTCAAATCAATTTCTCTGCAGCTCTTGTTATCCAAATGATAAATATTGAGCATCCCTACAAGAAAATGTAGCATTAAATGAAACAATAACATTTTTTACACATTTAGACGTTTATAATAGTTTTAAACAAGTGATGGGGGGAAAATTAAACATTGTTTTGAAAGCTAAAACTTTGAATTAGTCAGACAATAGGCTTCTTGATCATCTTTTCCTATCTTCCACCATTCTGTTGCCACTGCCTAGACAATAAAACATGAATTGATCACTAACTTTGTAAGTTAATTTCCAAATCAAATATTATGGTAAAATGTTCACCCTATTAGCACCATTTAAAACATTTACTACAGATATGTTTATATATTTTGTGCAGTGGAGTGAATGGCATATGTTCTGTGTTTAAAACCATACTTTAAAATAAATCAATTTGCTTTCTTCTCTTTTTATAGTATAGTATTTCTTTACTCACAGTTTCTGAACAATGTATATTTTATATCAAAATATTTAAAAAGCAGCAGTTTATATTCATCTTTATGTTAAACTAGGTTATGTTCTGCACTTTTGAAGTAGCTTTGGAGAGAAAGTAAATAATGCCCTATATTTTGTAGAACTTTGATGAAAGATATTTCTTTTTTAATTCATTAACTGCAAGCCGCACGAAGAACCACCATAGCAGAAGACAAATTACACATCAGTCTCATGTCGCTTGCCGTGGCAACAGGCATACAACTACATTCATACAAAATCTACCCTTAGCTTTAGTGCCACAAGCAAATCATACATAGGCAGTTACTTCATTTGATTTGTTCACTTTTGCTCTTTTGATTCCACAGGAGGTTATTGATTCTGTGCTCTAACATTTGCAATATTGTACTCTTCAACTTGATGAAATAATATTAAAAAGATACAGCATGGAAGAAAATATTTCAAGTGTGTAAGTAAGCAAAGAGAAGGGATGCTATGCATTAATTATTACTCTTCACAAAATTTTTATAGTTCAAACACACATTATAAAATATATAGACCAGAAAATTAATTTACAGTTCATATGTTTATATAGAAACATAAGGAACTCTGCAATATATTTATAATTACATAACATATTTTGTTATTTTATAAGTTCTATAAAATAAATAAAGAAATTCTATTGTTAAAAGAATATATAGTTACCAAAGAATGTAGAAAAGTGAGGATTTCTTGCCAAATTTTGTTAAACTTATAGCAACACAAAATTTAAGTAGGCAACTTGGTTTGCACTTTCTTTTTCAGACTTGCTGAAGTTATTTGCTTGTGGCACTGCAAAATTTGTATCATCATTCTAACAAACAACACAATCTAACATTTCTTTATAATACATTAATTAGTAATAAGTAGATGCAGGATATTTTAGCATGTAGTTCTCTGTCATATTGGGTTTTTTGTTGCATTTTGCTCATCCACATCTTAGTTTTTCTCACTTCAGTAATATTTGCTTTTATCTGTAAATCATATAAAAATATTAAAATACATATCATTCATTACCTGCATCACATCACAGTGTAAAATTATAACAATAATATGTACGGAAATAAACATTTTCATTAAATGAAGTTTATTTCTCGTGAAAATGAACTTTGTAAAATAAAATCTGAAAACAACATTAAATAGTAAGGTACATACATAGTATGTACTGTCAGAAATAAAATAACTGAGAAGTGCAAACGACAGAAATAAACGTGTGCATTAACACATAGACAGTATTGCTAGAGAGTTACTTTCCAAAATGAATCACATGCTATAATTTCCTGCCCCTAGTAATAAGGCAATATTATCCCTTTACCACTGCTTATCCCCAATCTCACTTCTAAACTTTGTGTGTGTATGTGTGTTTGTTTTTTTATAATTTTTTTTAGTTCTGAAGGTTTTCTTGTTTAATCTTTGAAAGATAACAGCTATAGAGAGAAATGTTTATATACATGTATATATACTTTGTCATACCTTTGCGCCTCTTACCCATCAGAAAGTGGAAAATCAACACACAAATAATTCCACCACCGTAAATATTTCTTGCAATTTCTTTCACTATATACTTCATAAATACAAGTGAATGATTTTTATGACATTTACCAGCGCACTGTTTTTATTATTATATTATTATTATGATTATTACTGGGAAAAGCAGCATTGAGTACAAGAAAGAATTTTTTTCCTTAGTGAAATACAGGTGAAAAATCCATGAGAGAACTGGCATGCCCAAAGAAATGGCTAAGATTTCATATACACTTGTACTTTGTAAGTAATGGTTAACTTAGAAAGTAAAAAAAAAGATTAAAATGCTAAATGTGACGTTTCACTAAGATATACTATGATGGAGTCCATGAACCTGCAGACTTGTCATGAATTAATGGAAAGCAATTTTATTGCTTATGTATAACATCTTCAGAATTCGAATGCATTTATGTACAACAAGTACTTCCAATTAAATAGAAAATATTCTAAAGATGTCAAAACATACAAAGTTGTCTGCCTATGAAAGCTAACTATATTCTCTGGGCTACCTTATAATTTATGATGAGCTTTGACGTGATATTTCTTTCTGTTTCTCTTTCCCTTAACATCAAGAAGCGTAGATTTATTTATTTTCTTTGAGAATTCAGTTCTTTTTCTCCTAAGCATTTCTGGACAGTTTATCTGTTATAAATATGTAAAGGAAACAAAAACACTAATGTTCCACTTGATTCTTGCCTTCACTAACAGTGTCTGCAATGCACACTTAAAATGGTGAAATTGTTCACTGGGCATCACTAACTTTAGTCTTTGCACTCTATTGCAGAGTTCACTTCTCTAATAAGTTTTCTACCCACTTCAAGATGGCTAGCTAAGAGGTCACTGTTTGCACAAATATAGCAGCTTGCAGCCTGAAATAAAACAAATAAAGAAATTTGTTAACAAGCAGATCAAAACAGACTGTTAACTAAATTAAATTTAGAACTACTGCTAGTTGTGTTACAGAGAATTCAAACTCTCATAAAATGCCATTTCATTTATGGGAAGGGTAATGCTTTGTGAAAATGTAAAGTGAGAGAAAATGAGAGGAATTACAAGGTGCCATTGTCGCATTGATGTTGCAGTTTGAGCTGCAATTTTTACTTTTTTCAGCCTGTATGTACAATATGCATGTACATTGTATTCTATCCAAAATTTCATTCTAGATTTCACTGAAAATAGATGTTTTGAGAACTCCAGTATAAAAAAAGGCCTTTGTGTGTGTGTGTGTGTGTGTGTGTGTGTGTGTGTGTGTGTGTGTGTGTGTGTGAATAGCATAACTCATAAATGCCAAGTCCATTAAACCAAAAATTTTCCAACATTTTAATTTTCTCAAAAATGGCTTTAACGATTTTGATTAAAATACTGCACTAGGGTCAGTTGTTAAGTCCTGGGCCTTTCAATGAAAACAGCATTTAAACAATTTATATTTGCTTTATTTCTCAATATATTCTTCAAAAAGTTAATACATTTGTCATATCGGTGTTCTAACGATCTCTGTAGTGTGATTTATCAAGGTCCTCAAAATAGCTGTTTACCACAACAAAGACCTTCTCGTTGCTGTGAAATCTTCATCCTCCAAGAAATTTGTTTAGGGTTTGGGAACAGGTGGTAGTCACTGGGTACTAGATCTGTTGAATAGGGTGAATGTTCAAGCAATTCAAACTTTAATTTCCACATTTTTCCCATTACAATGACTGACTGAACGATGGGCCGGAGCATTGTCGTGATGAAACAAGATTTTATTTTATTTTATTTATTTATTTTTTTTTCTTTTCTTTTTTTTTTCTTTTTTGCCAAATGAGTTGTTGCAGTGAGCTTGCATAGTAGTCACCAGTGATATTTTTACCCTTTTCCAAGTAATCTATAAAAATAATTCTCTGGGCATCCCAGAAAACACTCACCATAACCTTGTTAGCTGACAAAATTAACTTTGCCTTTTTTGGAGTTGGTTCACCTGGTGCAATCCACTGTTTTGACTGTGATTTACTTTCTGGAGTGTAGTGATGTATCCAAGTTTCATTCATGGTAATAAGCTGACTCAAAAATTCACTTGGATTTTTATGGTAGAGCTCCACATTCTTAACAGAAAATGTTTTCTTTGCAACTTTTGATCAGGTGTCAACAAATGCGGCACCCATCTTGCACAGACCTTGTGAAAGCGTACTTAAAATATTGCCTGCATATTCTTTTGATATTTTACAGCCTCTACTATCTCAAACAACTTTAATCTGTGGTCTTCCAGTACTAAACGCTGAATTTTTTCAATGATCTCTGGAGTTGTGAGTTCTACAGGGCATCCAGAGTGACGCTCATCACTAGTGCTCGTACATCCCATTTTAAACTCTGCAACCCACCTTTTAATCATTGAATATGAAGGGGCAAAGTCTTTCAATGTACTGTCCATTTTCTCCTTGATTTCTTTAGGCATTAAGTCTTTCAAATGGAAGTATTTAATCACTGCTCGTTTTTCCAAATCCTCCATTTTCGTGAAAACTCTAAAGTTGACTTGTTTAAAATGCTGTCATTCGAAAACTAAACAAGCTAATAGACCTGTAACTGTGGATACAAACTAGTCTAGAGTTAAACTATACAATGCTACCGTCTAACTGGCCTAGCGACACCATATGTGTGTGAGGACTGGGACTTATCAGCTGACCCTCGTATATTATGATGTTTGCATGACAAATAAAATCCGTGTCTTGAATTTTCTAGGAATAGCCTCTGAAGTCCTCTTCATTTTGAATGACTTTTGCATAACTGGTAAACCACAAGAGATAGACAAAAAATTATACACAAAAACCTAAGCTCTCATCAATACACATAATTTATGTCCTATACTTTTTTGATGCAGAGCTAACCATTTCCAACATATTCCTCGTTATTGGTTTCAGCTTTAAGATACCTAATATAGTTAGTGCAATAGTGAGTGACGAACTGCATAGCTAGTGTAATTTACTAATGATAAAAGACTGTTGGTTGCCTTGCATTACATGATTCAAAATGATAATTTGGCTGTGCTGCAGTGATACATACGCTGTAGTAAAATAAATAATATAAACCTTAAGTTATGTTAAAATGCTTTCTGGCATGAAATCATAGTAAAAAGTAATTTTAAATTCATATTTGATGAAAAAATATTCAGCTCACATTGGAATTAGAAAAAATCCCACGTCACATATTGGAAAGAAGGGCTGAATAATATTTTGTAAGAAAAGTTTGTAGAACAGCTATAGAAAGTCATGTGAATGAAACACATCAGAACCTTTTTCCTTGTCAAACTTGGGCCAATGGGAGAGAAAATCAAGATCAAATATTTTTATTTTCTATCTATTTTAACAATCGAAAAATCCCAACTCGATTTGTAACATCAATGTGACAATGGCCTCTTTTTAGTTCATGTAACATATTTTAAATGATATATGACAGAGCAGGAAGGTTCACATTTGAGAGATCTCCCTTGTGATTTCCATTGGACTGGTTACCGTGAGCTTGATCTTTTTTGTGGTTTCATTAGGTTACTAGGTGAATGATGGGTGAATTATACTACCACTGCCTGTATAGGGTAGCAGGGCCAAACACACTGGATGGTGATATGTGCTATTGGACCTGTACTGTCTGCACACTAGCTTTGGTGTGGGTGGGATTAAAGTGCTCTGATGATGGAAAACTTCCATTTGGATATAATTGAATCATTTTCACCACTTGTATGAGGATCATATTGAAAGTCATGAGCAATCCACTTTAAAATTCCAACAATATAACAGAAAAATTACTGCAGGATAATATTCTGCAGACCTTACACCACATGCTATCCATCATTAACTTCTACCACATAATCATAGGTAGTATTTTCAAAATGGCCGAGATCAATGTTTCGTTTCAACAGCATACTGTCATACATTTCCTTGTCAAAGAGGAAAAATCTGCTACTGAAATTTACCTGAGATTTCAATGTGCATATAGAGATGTCTAAAGTGTTAGGTGATGGGTTAAATATTTCAAAGATGGGAACATGAATCCAAGATGAGCCTCCTAGTGATTGTCCTTAAACTGTCTTTATGGAACACAACAAGGAAAAAGTTGATGAGCTCGTTAGAGAAGACAGGTATGTCACTGTGGTTGATATTGATGCAAATCTTGCTGTAGGACATAGTGAAATGATTGAAAGCTTTGATTATTGAAAAGTTTGTACCTGTTGGGTCCAACATTTACTGACCAAACTACAAGAAAAACTATCACCAAAATTTTTCATAGAGATTTCAAAATGCAGATGATGCTTTTGTATTGTGACCGATGATGAAAGGTAGCACCATCATTACAAGGCTGAAACAAAACATCAGAGTATGGAATGGTATCACTTGGAGCATATTCGGAAAGCAGTGCGTGTCAGTGTCTTCAGGGAACAAAATTTAATAATAATATTATTTACTTTCTCTACATGTATTATATACATAGTGTATAGAGAAGGTATTGTATTTCACCCAAAAATGTGATATTGAGATTTCATTGGAAATACACGTTTTAGGATCCATGTGTGTGTCTATATGTGTGCTTGGTGCATGTGTCTGTGGACAGCATAGCTCAAAACCTAAAAGACCATTAAATAACCAATTTTGTATTTAAGTTAAGTATTTTTCAAGAAAATTCCACACTCCAATTTACCAGTTACATGGAAACATTTTTGAAAATGTTGTTTCATCTCAAAAATGACTCAAACGTTTTTGATTAAAATACCATTTAAAGATATTTATGTCACAAATGAAATATATACCTTGCATTTTCTTGAAATAGCTTCTCAAGATATGTTCATTCTATATGAATTTTGCTGAATTTTGCATAATTGATAAACTGTAAGTAATAGACAAAAGCTTGCTTCACAAAAACTGTAAATCTTGTTAAAACATATAATTAATGTTATATACATTTTTGCGGTAGAGCTGACCTTTTCCAAGATATTCCTTATTATTGGTTTCAATTTTCAGTTTTTTAAATGGGGTCATGGTCATCTTTCTTTTCATCTCTCTTTTGTTTTCCTGGCAATGCAAAGTGATTGACCAGCACATATTGACCAGCTTTTAAAAGATTTGGCTATTACTTTAGCCTATTATATTCCCTTATTTCCCTTCTGCTTGAAAGGAAGCAAGTAATAATAAGACAATATCTGTTAATGTTTACCTCGATTAGCATGATACAGATAAAAGAATAATCTTTTGTGAGCATATTTTGTTTACAAAGTAAGTATAGAAAGCCATGTGAATGGAACACATCAGATTGCAGAGTTTCCACAGTAACATTAAGCCATATAAAATTGTTAAAAGGGTATAGCCTGAAGTCTAATGCATATGACTAACCCTCTGGTCAAAATCTAGCCTAAATAATATAATATTTATTTTGCTCTTATCTGGAAATATAAGGGAAATCATGCTATAAAATAATTCACATACTTTTTAAACAGGATACTGCTATCTTAGCCTACAAAATAAACTACCTAATATTACTGAGGTAATTGAAATCATTTCCAAAAAATATCTATTATCATTAACAAATGGATAGAAATCTAATCTTTTTGTAAAAAAGGTAACAAACTAACAGTATTAAGAGACAGTATTATGAAACTTATTATATAACAATTATTTTTAATAGAGGCTTAGGTGATTTTCTTTTCCATGTCGTTTAAATCAAATAACTGAATGAATAGTTTTCCCTTTACACTTTACTCTGTACATAGTAGATAGGGAAGGTATTGTATTTTATCCAAAAATTTGATACCAATATTTCACCAAAAATACATGTTATATGGCCCCCTGTACCCAAAAAAATGTTTAGAAAACGGTCCATGCATGTGTGTGTGTGCATACGGACATGTGTGTGTGCGTGCATGCATGCGTGTCTGTGAACATGATGATTCAAAAACTAAAAGTCAGTTAAATTACCAAACTTGGTATTTAAGTTTAGTATCTTCCAAGGATGTAACATGGAAATAGCAGGAAACCCCCCTCCCAGCAGCTACTCTTTACATGAAAAAAAATTCAAAACATTTTATTTTCTCAAGTTGGCTCTAATAATTTTGTTTAAAATGCTGTATATTAAAGACATTTATATGACAAACAAAATGTATATTTTGAATTTCCTTGAAATAGCCTCTGAGTACCTCTTCATTCTGGATAAATTTTGCTGAATTTTGCAAAATTAATAGATAGACAAAAACTTACTGCACCAAAAATATGATCTCGTTAAAACATACAATTTATATTGTATACAATTTTTTCATGGAATTGTCCCTGTTATTGGTTTCAATTCTAAAATACTTAAAACGTTTATCTTCCAAGGATGTAACATGGAAATAGCTAGAAACCCCCCTCCCAGCAGCTACTCTTTACATGAAAAAAAATTCAAAAAATGTTATTTTCTCAAAAATGGCTCTAATAATTTTCTTTAAAATGCTGTATTTTAAAGATATTTATATGACAAACAAAATGTATATTTTGAATTTTCTTGAAATAGCCTCTGAGTACCACTTCATTCTGGATGCATTTTGCTGAATTTTGCAAAATTAGCAGATAGACAAAAACTTACTGCACCAAAAATATGATCTCGTTAAAACATACAATTTATATTATATTGGAATCGTCCTTGTTATTGGTTTCAATTTTAAAATAGTTAAAACGTTTTTCATATGTAAATTTGTCAACCCCTGGTCATGTTAAGAAATGGAATAAAATCACATAGTAATCAGCTTTAGCCTAGTGTACTGCCTTTATTTCCCTTCTACTTAGAAGAAAGTAATTAATACAACATTTCTGCTAATGTTTATCTTGATAAGCATGCAGTAGATAGAAAAAAAATCTGATGTGTTACACTCACATAACTTTCTCTAGCTGCTCTACAATAAACTTCTTACAAAAGATTATTCTTCTTTCTACACAATACTAATCAAGATAAACATTAGCAGAATGTTTTCATTACTTAGTTTCTTATAAGTAGAAGAGAATTAAGGGAATGCTCTAGGCTAAAGTGATAATCAAATGTTTTAATTTTCATTAAAATACAAATATATACAATATTGCAATACAAATAAAATAAATATCTTGCACTTCTGGGAATAGCCTGTGAATCTTCTTCATTCTGAATATCTTTTGTATAACAAATAAACATAAGAGATAAACAAAATCTTAATATACAAATCATATATATCCTGTGTTTGTGGTGTTAAAATATTTCTGAGATATGTTATTAGTTTGAATTTTGAGCTACTTATACTCTTTTCTAGTGGCAAGGTTTTGTTTTTTATCATGAACATGCAAAGAGCATGGAATTTAAAAGCCACTAATTAGTGATTTGCCTTTCAAAAATCTATCACTTTGTCTTCTCTAGCATTCTTATACTGGGTCTTTAGATTTATTCAGCCTTTAGTGCTAGTGGGTTTAAATGCATAATATCATTAATAGTTTTGCAAGCTCTTATCTCAAAGGGGAGGTGCGGAATTGAACCTTGGACTGCTTGAATTGCTGAGTGTAAACAGGTTGATGTATCAGGCATGCAGAACGATTTTTCACCAGGACATTTTGTGTGTTCTTTGCACGCGAGATAGAAGTGACTACCAATCACAGAATTTGTGTGTTTTCTTAATTTATTCTGTGTAGTCTTAATTTATTCTGTTTTCTGCTGTAAAGAGTATGAACATGCATTTACATAATGGGGACATTGTACCATTAAAGCTCTCTATATTACCATAACCGTCCAATTATTTGAGTTACCTATCAGCATAAATGCTGCACTTGCATGCTTATGAGACACAAGCAAATGTTACAGATGTAAACATTGGAAAGATACAATACTAGTCCAGTTCACTAAAGTGATGTCAAAACTATTGGCATTTAACCTTCTATTCATTGCAATTGGCAAGATAAATTTGCTTCCTAGTATTGATGTTATGCATGGATAATTGACTAGTGGCAAAGGCTGAATAAATTTGAACACCTATACCCACAGCAAAATATGTGAAAGTATAATGAAAGTTTATAGAAATAGGTAGAAGAATAAGTTTTAGCAAAAACAGTTTGTAAAAGAGTGAGTAGAGAAAGTCATGTGAATATAACACATCAGTTGTTTTTCATTAGTAATAGATCAGATAATAAATGATTTATGCCAGAGATAAATAAAGTTTGCCTTTTACCACTAAATTGTAAAGACATCCAAATTATTTCAATAATTAACTATGAACATTCTTTAAATATGAACATAGTACATTCTCACCTGAAGAGTTTATTGATGCTCCACTCAGCTGTCCACAGAGAATAGCTCCTTATGTAGGGCAGGGAACTCTAAGTGTGGTGTAGAGCGCTTAAATTTAGCCAGAGCATCCATATGAAGCATACTTAACTCTCTGAAACAACATATAATTAGCACCTATAAGTTTAAACCCTTGATCAAGTATCCCAAGATTACTTTGAGGTTAATGAATTTACAAAAAGTTACTATTCTGACTTAAATGATGGACTGTTTTTGCATTTATAGGAATAAGAGCCAATGTATACTCAATGTAGTAGATTTACTAGATGGTGCTCAGAGCAGGGTAGCTAACTCATAATTATTGGCATTCAACATTTTGAAGGTTAGTACGATATATGAGGACCATTTGATAAGTTTTTGGAATCACCAACACTCTTACTAGTGCAATGCAGTTCTGATACAAAATTATCCACATTTCATGTGGCATTTGTGCTCTGGTAGCACTTCAATACTCTGGATGGAGAGCTGTATTGCAGACAACTTATTATTGTTGTTCCCTTTGAATAAATTTTAAAGATGCAGAAAATCAAGATTTGACCCATGATAAACTACAAGGGCAAATCAATAAAGACTGAGAGTTATTTGTTTTTACAGCACACAGCAAAGACACATTACGTAAACAATTTTGCATGATGCCAATGGATCAGCCATAATTAGTGGATAAAGTACATACTCGCTTGCACATGTGTCTGTACACAGGGGACGAGTGAAGTAGGTCAGTTCGTAAACTACCTACAGAGGAAATAGAGGTGTTCCATGGAGAACAATATGCTGCGTGAAGTTTTGCTTTTGTTTGCAAAATTCCGGCATGGAAGTTTATAGAAGTTACATACAGTGGTGATGTTCTGCCACAATCCTCAGCACTTTGAATTTAAGTGTCGCAGGAAGTTTAAGTTCCAGGAATTTCAGGAGGGCCAGGTTTCAATAACAAAATATAGTGGACCAGGTGCTCCTGCAACAGCAATAAACGAAACCACAGTTGACGTCATTGTTTGTGAAGACTGACAAATAACAATTGACAGATTTGCAGACATGTTACAGATTTTCCATGGCAGCATTTTTTTTTTTTTTTTATTCTGCATAATCACTTGAACATGAGACATGTTTGTGCAAGGTGGGTGCCAAAATTATTGATTCCTGAACAGAAAATGGTGCCAGAGGAAGTGTGTATGGAATTGCAACGTGTGGTTGAGATGCATGAGGATGCGTATCTGAATTCCATCATTGCAGGTGATGAAACTTGGCCTCATCATTATGACCTGGAATGCCAATAGGCCTCCTCAGTATGGAAATCACCTGCCTCTCCAACTTCAAAGAAAGCAAAGATTGTTCAGTCAGCAGGTCATTTCCTTCTTCAGCTGTCATGGAATGGTGTATCATCAAGTCCCTTCTCATAAAAGATTAATGGCAAGAATTGTTTTCGATATCCTTGCCAAACACATCCAATGAAAATGACCAGAAATGTATTCTACTGGTTGGCAATATTTGCCCTCATATGTACAACATAGTTACCCAATGTTTGTTCCGCAGAAACATTTAATGTGTTTCCCATCCTCCATATCTCCAGACTTGGTCCCCTGTGGCTTATCTCTTTCCCTGTCTGAAAAGGAACTAACTGTTTTGCTACTTTGGAGGCCATCCTGAAGAAGGCTAGGGCAGTTATAAAGAAGATATCAAAAGATGATTTCCACCGCATGTTCCAGGACTGGCAGAAGTGTTGGGCAAAGTGCATCCAAATCAACGGAGAAACTAGAGTATTGTATGAGTAAAAAAAAATATTCAGTCTATTGACTTGTCCTCGTACTTTATAAAGAAAGGTATGAAAGCAAATGAAATTCATAATGACTTGCTGAACACATTGAGAAACTCTGCTCCTTCATATTCAGCTATTGCTAAGTGACCAAAAAATTTAAATTGGTCAGAAGAGCATAGAAGACAATCTGAGTAGTAGTCGGACAAGATGTGTCACATCCCAGAAAAGGTAACAAAAGTCTATGAAATGGTCTTGGAGGATCACCGACTGAAAGTGCAGAAATTACTGAAAGAGCATATCACATTTTGACTGAGGAATTGGGTTATGAAAACATTTATCTTCCAGATGGGTTCTATGGCAGTTAAGATCAAAAATGCATCACAGTCCAGATTTGTGACATTTGGCCCATTTTCAGGAAAACCCACAAGATGTTTTTGTGCCGGTTCATGGCCACAGATGAAGTATAGGTCCACTACTATACACCAGAAACATAACAACAATTGAAACAGTGGAAACATGCTGATTCTCCACTCCCAATAAAGCAAAGGCAATACAGTCAGCCAGAAGGGTCATGGCATCAAAAGGGATTCCGCTGAGAGATTATCTTCCTAATGTTCAAACATTACAGGAGAATACTATGCTCTTGGACCAACTATAGCAAAAGGTACACCAAAATAGGCCGGGTTTAGCAAGGAAGAAAGTCATCTTCCATTAGGACAATGTGCATGCGCACACATGTGTCATTACCATGGCAAAAATGGCTCCATCAGACTTCCATCTCTTCCCTGAGCTCAAAAGTTTCCTCAGTGGATGGAGATTCTCCTCAAATGAAGAACTGATGCATATTTTGCAGACTTGGAGGAATATAATTTTCAAGATATAATAAAGGTATTGAAATGTTAATGGACTAAGTGCATTAGTGTACAGGAAAACTACACTGAAAAATAAAAATAGTTTGAACCAGGTCACTTGTTATTTTGGGTTTCATCCAAGAACCATATAATTATCCTTATATAACAGTATGTTGTATGTTATTGGCTAAACATAAGATGCCACATAATGAAACAAAATTAACTAATAATACTACCTTTCCTCATTCTGATTCAACCTGACTCTATTAAATTTTTGGCATGGTTTGTCTCTATGCCTTAAAACATCCACTTTATGTGCCACAAAACTCCTTCCCTTTTTTATCTCATTACCAATGTTTCTAGGATTGTTAATATGAGTGAACATAGTACTGTCCAGAAAATTAAGGATCAGTGGCAAAATTCTAAAAACTTCTGTCCCCTGAGAATTAAAGAACATTCTGGATCTGATAGCTTCTGGAGTGCTATTCAGCATATGTACTTGCTTCTGTGCTTCTGGCTACACAGAACATTTGGTAAAAAAAGAAGATTAATACATTTATGAAACAGAAGAAAGTAAAAGAAATTAGCACCCTAAAATGAATAAAAACAGAAACCAGCTTCAAAAAATTCACTTACCATCCTTTGGCACACCACAAATTTTAAAAGATTTTCAAAAAATGGAACATCAACTTAGCTGCAGTTAATAAGCACAGTTTCAAAAACCTCCTCCATACAAACACAAAAGATAAAATCCTCCTATTGAAACAATCAGGGATACACAAAATCAGCTGCAAGGAATGTGAAAAGATATGTATAGGGAAAACAAAAATAAACATCAGACAGTGTTTTAAAGAACACATGAGATATTTAAAACATGAACAGATAGATAAGTCAGCTATAGCACATCTTTTTGGACTCAAAACCATAATTTTCCGGTGAACCCAGGTTATTAAAATTAGTGCAGAATCCAATAATTTGGATTAACAGTTTGGGAAAATCTATTAATTTAAAAAACAAAAACAAAGTCATAAATTTTAATGTGCTACAAACAAACAGACTTATCTCAATATTCATCTATCCAGAAGAGAGACCTATACAGGAACAAATTGAGTCATCTCAAAATTCATCTTCCAGAAGAGAGGCCTCTACAGGCTGCTACCATGAGTTCATCAGTGAATCTCCATTGAAAATGGTGGTAACAGCCACCAAAACATGTCCGAAGTTACTTTATATCAAGAGTGAAGTTTATGCTTTTAGTCAACATCTTTCATTCATTATATGCCAAACAAAAACATTGATTTAAAATTACCTGAGAGTAGGAACCTTGGCAAGCAAGGCATCATATACAGTGACATCCCCTTTGATGGGAACCACATGATTACGGTCCAGCTCTATCCGCAGTGCTCGCAGCACTGCTTGACTCAGCCGGCCAATTTCTGCAAGGCCTTTGAGGCCTGGCCGATCTGTAGAAATAAGTACAGTTATAGTCAACATAAAAATGGTCTTAATATCTAAGTTCCTAACAGTATTTTCACCTCAGCTGAACCAAATAAAAGGCTGGTTCAATATTACAAGAACAAGAATGCCAAAGTTAAATACATGTATTAAAATGTGACAATTCACAATTATTATGAATGTTTCCCTGATTCCAGAAAGCAAGAAGTGCCCTTCATACAACCAAAAGCTTCTGGAGATCCAAACAAATTTCGTTAAAACTTAAACTCAGATTATTCAACATAAACATTAAATCAATTTTATTATATGGATGTGAAACTTGGAAAGCTACCAAGAGAATTGGAAAGAAACTGCAAATGTTTAAAAATAGATGCTTGAGAAATATTTTGGGTTTCTGGTGGCCACGAAAATATAGAAAACTTAAGGAAGAGAAATGATTAGAATAGAAAGTGGATATGTAACAGTCTTGTTTTAAGAAGGGAAGAGGGCAGGCATACAGGCAGACTCAGGATGACATGGTACAACATGGAACCGAGCTGAGACAGAGAGGGTTGGGAAGATCTGGATTGAGATATTAAGGAGCTAATAAAGAACAAAATACAGTTGCACATCTTCATTAAGGCTATTTGCTTCCCTGTTGAGCAAATAGGAAATATTGTTACTACTTTCTCAGGCCCCAACTGAGGGGATGACTCAGATGATTTTGTCTGTGGTCCTCATTCAGGAGGTCATGGGTTTGATCCCTGCAGCCAGTCTACCTGACCGATGTTTTATTTTATTTTTTTTTTTTTTTCGGGGGTTTATCCAGATTGCCAGGCAAATACTGGTAAGTTCATTATATCCCCTGAATTTTCTGGTCCAATATTTCCTGTTCCCATCATTTCCTCATCATTTCTTTCAGAATTGAAGGATCAGGTAATGGTGTGTGGCGGGTTGTGCTTTGTTCATTGTATCATCATCGTCAGGAACACTTGGTCGAAACCCCTCTTCTGATTTCAGGGCTCCCTTGGGGGCCTCCTGGGAAGGTCATGGACTCATGAACAGAGCCTAGGCTAATTTGGAAACATTCCAATTATAACTGCTTGGGCCTGTCTTTCAGATCTTTCCCCTCATGCCTCCCTCCCTGGGATCACATAAGTGGAAAAGAGACAAAAGGGCCTAAGTCCAGTGATCTAACCTAGAATCCTAGGCACCTCATCCATGACTAATCTTAATCCTTCCCAAGTCCCATGAAGCCTGAGACTTAAAGTACTTATGAGTTTATAAGTTACCAATTGGGTGTGTTATCTCAAAACACCTGAGTTCTCTTAATGGTTAAAAAAGGGACAAAACATGAGTCACTTGGGGAATTTAATGTCAATCAGCTATGATAGCTCAGTGTTTAGAGCAACTGGATGGAGACTGGGAGATATGTGGTTCAAATTATTTTGTTTGTTAATGACGCTGTCAATTGCCAGGATCATATCAGTGTCACTGGAGTGGCAGAATTTTGTCCTGAATTTCTTTAACATGCCAATAAATCTACTGAAATGGTTCTGTCACTTTTAAGCAACTTAAAAAACCATATAGAAGAAATATGGCAGTAGATAATTTTATTGATATTAAATTAGTTTAGATTTAGTGAATGTTAAGTAAGAGGTTTAGTAACAGCTGTGCCAGTATCTGCAGTTAGACAGCAAAATCAAATGAATATTATTGTTTTTTAAGTAATTATATAATTTATTATATAATAATTAAGACAATTTAAGGTTGGCTGCATTTGAATCTGTGACCTTGAGTTCAGAAGGCTAGCATCTAACCAACTGAGCTACCCAGACTGATGATGACAATGATGATGATAAAATAAAATTTCTTTCCTTTGAAAAACTTTTTTTTCTCCATTTATCTTTTATTACATTTCTCAATGTCACATAGTAAAACGTGACTGTAACTTAAATCCTGTTTAACTCTGTGTTTCTGTTTCATGCTTGGGGAATGGGGGTAGTGAGAAGAAGATGCCATCTCAATATATATATCACCTGCAGTGCCACAAGTAGCAAAAGTGGGCATTAAACACTAAAAAAGAAAAGAAAAAAAGAAAAAACTTCTCAATATAAAAAACATATTTTTTAAATTGGATATAATATTGTGAAGGTGAAGGATATGGTACCTATAGAGAGCAGCACACAAGCTGAATACAGAGCAAGTTCCGTTTCCGTAAGCTTCAGTTCTGCCACACCCTTTGCGAATTCAAACACACAGGTTACCAACTTCATTTCTGCTGTTTCTGTTGTGAAGAACGCATCCTGTGGCAGCATTGTGTCTGCATAAAGGACACAATTCTGACTCAAGTCAAAATACCGGCTCATGCGCAGAACAGCCAACTCAAAGCTCCCTGTAACAAAACACTAAATTTGAGAACTGTTTGCATTAAACCACTTCCAACATAATGAAATACAGAATGACCTACCTAGGAAAAGGGTAGTTTTCCTTAAAAAAAACTTGAATAAATAAAAATTAAAGTGAAGTTCTTTCCAAATGTGCATATTCAAAGAACACTTTAAGAATCTAATAGACAAGTATTATAAAGATGTCAGAGCAAAACATAATAAATTAACAATTTTAATTTTCCAGTTAATCTGTAGCCTGACTGACTGTTCACAGTTTATGGTGGGGCTTTTATAAAATGTTTAGAGTGCTTTAACTTAGACTCAATCAGTAAATAAATTTATGTGTCCCTCCAAAGACAGATGCAATTGGGGGTAAAATACTAACACAGCACAACAACTTTCAAACTGGTATTTGTGCAGCTATATAAAGACTCTTCTCCTTACAGCTCCTGCTTTCAATAACTAGGAGTTTCCTTAAAGCATTCATTTAAATAGTCTGCATTGAGGACCTACCAACCTGACAAACAGAAGAGTAGCAACAGCAGAAAATGCAGTAAAGCTATTGTAGGTTTAATAATGATTTCCTTGAGAAAATACATGCCTATTCTAAGTAAATTTATTTTTTGGAATTTCTTCCCCCCCCCCCAAGATAATAATATTTAATGCCAATAGATTGTTTACAATTTCCTATTGTTTACAATGGTCAAAAGATGATTAGATTAAATTAAAATACAATGTATGTTTGTATATTTACAAATAAGGGAGAGTAAAAAGTAGTGCTGTAACACACGATGGATTCACTTCAAGAGGTGCTCAAAATGGCCTTCATTTACTGCCAAACAATGCCAAAGTCTGTCTTTGAAATTAGTTAATGTTTCCAGCAACACTGTTTGCCTGATCAACTGCATTTCTTGCCCAATTCTTTGCTTTAACTCTTCAAGAACTCTTGGTAGGTCCTTGTTAACTCTTCACTTCAAATATCCCCACAAGAAAAAGTCTAAGGGGTTCAGGTTAGGAGACCTTAGTGGCCATTCAATACTTCCTCTTCTGCCAATCCATCTTCCTGGAAATTCATAATTTAGGTAATTAATCACTTGTCTTCCATAATGTGCAGGGGCACCATCTTGCTGGAATAAATATCATTTTGAATTCCTCATCCTTCTCCAGGGAATAAAGAGCACAAGCAGGAATCATTTCATTTTGTAGAAGGTGTAAATACATTTAGAATTTAAGTTGCCATCAAGGTAAAATGGGCCTATCAATCTGCCATTAACTTTACCAGATTACACATTTATTTTTTGTGGATGTTGTGTATGTTGTTCAATCATCCAATGAGGATTCTCTTTAGCCCAATAGTGACAGTTGTGACGATATACATTCCCGTTTAGGCAGTAAGTAGCTTCATTAGAGAACATTAAATTCATGATTTTAGGGTTCTGATCGAGCAATCATTCAAGGTTTCAGCAAACTGAGTATGTCTGTCAAAGTCATATTCACTGAGTTCTTGCAGCAGATGTACCTTGTATGGGTGCCATTTGATTGCCTTCATTAAGTTGTATTTGGACTTTTGACTGACATTGTAGTCCATTGCAAGCTGGCGAGTAGATAAATGTGGGTTTTTTTCCACTGATAATAAAACATCAAGAGCTTTATCACCACCTGTAACTCACTTTGGCCTTTCAACTTTGCCTTATTTTTAACATTTCCAGTTTCATTGAATTTTTTCAAAATTTTGCTTACCATAGAAAGAGTAATCCTTCGTTCTGAATGCATTTCATTAAACAAGACACAAACCTCTTCTTGGGTCCTCCTCCTATCACCATATGCGATCATCATTAGTATTTAAATTCATTGTCTTTCTGTAAGTTGTGCCATGACTAATTACTTTCAGAATGATTTTGCAATGAAGTAAGCATTGCTGTCCTTATTAGCTTAGCTTTTGTCTGTATTTGTTCAATCAAAAGCCACATATTGAAGTAGCCTACTGTATTGTTTAATTCAAAACCTACTCAATTTGAAGTAATATAAAAAATATCACTTCAACAGCGGGGTTACAGGCATTGTTCCATACTTTGTACTCACCCTGTATAAAATTAACAGCTTATAGCATTCACTGTCAAAGTCTTACATTGTCAATTATTTACAAAATATATAATATAGCAGATAGTAAAATAAAAGACATTGCTCATTAAATACATATTTAACAATAACAATATAAAAACAGTTATACCAAATATTTATTACAGTTCATCTATACTGTATAGTGCTCTCATCAACAAGACTTCTTCAGAGTGCTATCACATTTCTTAGCCTTATATCATTGTGATTAATTGTTAATTTTGAATGGAATAATAATTCTCTAACATTTGGGTCTTTGTTGGAGACCCTCTTGTTGAAACCTTACCTAAATAATAATTAGTAGTTTATTTTTATGGTTGTAAATGTCACTATTTTTAGGATTTTGTTTGTGTACTGCATGAGTTACTGCTTTATAAACATATAAAGTGAACATAAAACACACAAAGGAAAGTAATGTCAATATCTATTAAAATTTAGTTGAGTCGATTTTGTAACACTACATCACTCTCAACTAAATTTTAATTGTTAAAACACATCACTGTCTCAAAGTCCACCATATATCAGGATAATGTCAATATCTGTTTGTGTTTGCATATCTCCCTAATAGATTCATGAGAATTTAATTTATATATCAATCTGATTGCTTTCTTTTGCAGTTAAATACTCTTCCCATATGTGTTGCCACAGCACATCCCCAAATTTCTATTCCATATAGCAGATGTGGGTATATAAGCCAGTAGTAAACCATTTTGAACTTTTTTTCAATGAAAATATTCTTGAAAGGTCATAGTAGATATACAGACTTATTAATTTTATCATAAATATGGTTAATATGTTCAGCTTATGTTAGTTTTCTGTCAAGAATTGTTTCCAAAAATTTATGTTGGCTTACATCAGTGATAATATAGTTACGTACTGGTAAACAGACACAAGTGTTGTTTATATAACTTTGTGAAAAATGAGTTTTAGGACAGCACATCTATAACATTCTACATAACTTTTAGCTGTTCAGGCGCATATAAATAGCAATTATGCTACTAATTAAAAAAAAAAAGAAAAAAAAGAACAACACATTCAATTGAAATCTTGCGAATACCCATAGAAGCTTCTGACAATGATGTGATTAAATTAAAATCAAAAGAATTTGAATCAATTTTTATAACACAAACATCATTTAGTAATTACTTACTGGGACTGGTCTTGGGATCACTTGTTCCCATTTTAACCCTTCATTCTGATGATTAAATCTTGCTTCGCTGACATCTACCTCTATTTTGGTCTTTGAAACACTTATTCTTCTATCTACTTCATGCTAATCAAGGTAAACATTATCAGAAATGGTTTTTTTTGCTCAATTCTTTATAGATAAAAAGGAAATAAGGAAATACTATACTTTTTAATTGAAAATAATGCACACATAAACATATCACAAGGTATGTAAATTAAGTTAAGTACTTTTGACAATACAGTTACAAGCCGCCTCTGTAGCATGGGGGAGGATGTCTGCCTCACATTCAAGAGATGTTGAGTTCAAATCTCACTTAGAGTTTTCTCTATGGTTTTCTGTTATCTTCTGTTATTCCATTCACTGCCTGATGTGATCTACCAATTTAAAGGACAATGAACTACAAAATAAAATAAAAATATTAATAAAAATATATATTGCTCTTACAAATGTAAGAAATTAAAATTAAACCTCACAGTTAAAAAACTTTAATTAAGTAAACCTAAGTCGCAGATTCTTTATTGCAGTAAACATGTGTCTTTTGGGAAGATTTAGAAATTGCCAAAGATACAGGTCCCTCGCTGCATTGTCAGATTTCTTATTTGTGGCATTAATTAAATGAATATCTCTAATTCAGCAATGTAAAGACATTCATAGGTAAAGGAAAGTTTGCAACTGAATCAGTCCCTCAATTCCTCACTGTGAGTCACGTGTATGCAGATCAGTGGTGTGAGTTGTAGCAAATACGAAGCTGGTTGTTATGTAATGTATGAAAACACATTAGAGGCATAGTGCATGATCATTCAAAACACGTTAGACCCTGAAATTTGTGCTTCATTTATGACAATGCTGTTAGTAAGCGGACAAAATGGAATACACTTATGTGTTATATGCATTGTTCTTTACTAAATATCAAATTATTTGTGCTTATTTGTCTCCCACTCTGTATGTTTGTATTTGTAAATATGCAATATTATTCTGTAGTCATTAATGATCTCGCCAGAAGGCATGAATTGTTTAACCAATTGGAGTTACATTATTTTTCTAGGAGGTTCGCTTTATTCTGAAAGGCTAAAAATTTGGCTTATCCTGAGCTTTTATAACCCATCACATCATTAAATTAAAAGAAAAGTATGCATTACATTTATTAAAATGAAGGATATCATAGTGCTGCTTTATTTTATGTTTTCTGGACATGATGTGCTTGTTGCATACTTCATGCAGGGGAAACCCAAATTTTCATTTCTTAAAGGGAATGTTACAGTTCATTTGGGACTGAAACAATTTAAATATATGATTTATCACATTCTGGTTTGATTGTAAATATGTCTTGCAAAAACATCTTACATTGCATTACAATCTGTGGTTCCTGTTTTGAGATTAGCCACAAAGTCCAACTCTAGGATTAGATCAAATCAGAAATTACATTTATTGATTACTCTTAATAATAATAACACATTTATTTGCAATTGCATGTCTGTTTCCAAAAATCAGTTCATATAGTATGCATTCTTAGAATGTGTACTTTATACCTACAACATTGCATTAATTATTACTAGTATTTTTTGATTGAATGAAATCCTCCTCTGTATAGAAGGTGTGAGAAATGAGATACTATTTTAATTCTGACCTAAACTTGTTTTTGTTCATATGCAATTCCTTTACAGGAGATAGAAGTGAATTAAAAAGAACTTCACATTGTAGTAAATCCCCATTTTGGAATGCCTGCAAATTATTTGTGGTTCTATGTAAGTTCTCTCTGTGTCTAGCCTCTTTGTTTATGTATATTGCATTTTTAAAAACGTTTCTGGGTTATTTATTACAAATAACAATACAACTAGAATACATTCACAGCCTAATGGCAAAATTCCAAACATTTTGAATAGTGGTTTGCAGTGAGTTGATTGTTTTGCCCTGCCATTTTTATTTATTTATTTATTTTTTTTGTAGTTTAACATCCTTTAACCTAATTGGTCCTATTGGACAATGAATGAAATTGGTGAAATGATGCTCAAATGATCTCGCAGTCCATGGAGCTTAAAGTTACTCAACATTCATCTTTAAGGGAAAACCCCGAAAAAAAAAAAAAAAACTTATCCAGGTAACTCACCCTAAGTGAGATTCAAACTCACATTTTGAATGTGAGGCAGATATGCTACCACCACACTACCCAGGTGGGCTGCATTATTCTTATTACCTTTTTTTTATACAATAAATACTTTTTCAGCATCTACCAAATTTCCCCAAAATATTATTCAATAGGCCATCAATGAATGAAAATAAGTATAATAAGTTGTTTTTAGAATGATTTTATTTATAAGCTGGATTAAGAACTGATTGCAAAACATGCTATCTTTAAGCCTCATGTAAATGAAGTAAATAGAGGCTACTTTATTATTGTCACTGTTAATTACCTGCTTTGAGAAGAACGATTTGATCATCTTGTGACAGCTTCATGAATCCTGGCACCATCTTGGCAAATTCAATAATTTGCTGTATAACTGTCGTCAGTTTCTGCGCACACTCTAGCCACAGCTCCTCATGTGCCTGTGAAAAGTACATATGTGTACAGTGCACATTTCTCACATAACATAGATATCTCTACTACCAAATAACATGCATTATTTGACACTAACCATAACTATTTACTAAGTTGAAAATATAATTGTTCCATAATATAACATTCTAGGAAACATAATGTTATGGACATGCATGCTTGTTTGAGACAAATAGGTGAATTCTGAAACTGTGGATGCTTATATAAGGGATAAGTCTGAAAATGTTAAAATGGTATAAGCACTTATGAATATATGTAAACTTGTTCTGAATTTTAATGCAAACCCTTCATCATAAAATATTGAATGCTTTAATTGCATCTTTTCCACAAAGATGTAATTTTACATAAGAACATAATCTTGGTGAGTTCAAATAAGTGTCTATTCCATTTTAACAAATTTCGTACTTCACATGAGCAGGAAGTGATAGAAAAATCTTTTTTGATCAACTAGAAGCTGAAAAGCAAGCAAATGGAAATTTTAAATTTATGTTATTTAGTAAATCATTATTTTTTACAAATACAATGGAATACTTTATTTATAATAAAATAATAATGGAGGGAAAGAATTGTCTCCTATGAAAAAGTCTTAATATGCTAAAAATCCAGTTTTCCATATCAGAGATGCAAAACTGTCACATATTAGTTTAAATATACAGTAAAACCTCATAATTATGCTCTTCAAGGAACTGTGGCCTGAACATGCCATAATTAGGACAGTGTTACCCATGGAATATGATTTATCAAGTATGAAAAAACAATGTTGATGCCATTTAATAGGAAATACAATGCGGATGAGTTTTATTGCTGAAGATTTGGATGCAGTATAATGCAAAATGAAGATCAAGAGATAATTTCTGATATGAAATCTTCAATTGCTGATTACTATGTACTCGTAGGTACTACTATTATAAATTAAATATGATCCAAGTAACTAATAAAGACACCAGATACACAGTTAGGAGCAATGCTAATGTATTATATAAGAAAATTCATTGCTCCCAGAGCTTCAGTTCATATGGGGACACTTTCCTCTTCAGATTGATTTTCCTCATTTCCATCAGCTGCTCAGTAGCAGCAGCTGTAGCATGATCTGACTAAATGTCATCAACATTGAGGATTTCTGAGGACATGATGCCATCATCAACTGACACAAAATTCTCCAAGTTTATGTTCCCCACTTCTCTTATACATCAAGTAAGTCACCATTATCATCATCCATTGTCACAAGGTCATTTGTTTTAAAGAGTGTTTTGCCATCTTCCTGACAATGAGTAAAAATAAAATAAAATTATCGCACATCAACATAAATAAAATTTTACTCTATTTGGATGGCTAATAACAGCCTAACATAATAAAATTAAGAATCTTACTTTAAAAATCCTACCCTCCTGAAATAGGTGGCTATAGTCTGAGTATCAATGCCATCCCATGCAACATAGTTGAAATTCATAGCATCCAGCGTCTCCATTTTTCAATGCACTGCAAATATTGCAGAATAATGTGCTTTTGATAAAATTGTTTTAGTACTCTTATTGCCCCTTGATTCACTGGTTGAAGCTTACTGGCTGTATTGGGAGGCAGAAAAGGTTATCTTTGTTCTTCAGGTTAACATTTTTCAGATAAGCAGCACAGTTATCAATGAAAAGCAGGCCTTTTTGATTGGTTTTCATCATTTTTTGGTCCAAGTCTTTCAGCTAAGTGACAAACAAGTACTGACTGTTCTTGTATTGACAGGACTGTCTTTTAACATATTTATAGCACTGGGTCTGAGCGATTAACAGTGGCAATTTCTCTGAGCCATCAGAATTTGCTGCAAGTTAACTCTCTCCCGTTAATTTTTTGCAGTGATATTTTTCCCCTTTTAATAAATTGATTTATTGGGCATTAATTTAAAGAATAAGCTAAATTCATCCATATTATAAACTCAGTGCATAGTGCATAATTATTGAATCAGAATTTATTCACCATAAAATCTTACAGAAATTGGCTTCGTTGATGACCCTTGGAAGCATTTTACTTTGCCAGTCATTCACATCACTGTCGCTAGTTGATTCAGATACAATACTAATTTGTCAATACACTATGCCATGTTTTTGCTTAAATCTAACAAGTCAACATTAGAAGCAGAAAAGTCTATGTCCAGTTTGCCTGCAATTTCTCTTTTTTGTTTTGTTTTTTTCCATTTTTGAGTTATTGTGTAGAAGATATGAACACACACACATATACACACCTTTTTCTAAAAATACTATTTTTGGATACAAGAGCACTAAAACGTTTATTTCTGGTGAAATTTCGATATCAAATTTTTGGGTGAAGTGAAATTCCTTCTCTACCTGTGTACCATGTACTATGAAGTATCGAAATGCAGAGATGCCATGGCTGGGATTTGAACCATGAATGTTTAGCTCTCTATGCTGATGCTGTACCAATGAGCTACCATAGCCTAAATTATGTCAAGTTTCTGATCTTATTCTTATATTCTGGTAAATTTTCAAGATGATTTAAAAATTTTCAGGATACGTACCCCATATATTATTGTGAGCACTTTTAATTTTTAACTTTTTAATTAACCATACTGAATTAGAGGCTTAAATCTCTGGTGAGGATCCATAAGCTGAATGTGCATTTTTGCAACTTTTGAATTGCTTTGAATATATTGCTTTAATGGTAATCTTGAACTACTCAAAACTTAATAAAAGTATTTTTTTTAAATAGAGAAATAGAGCCCACAAAATTAACTGGACACACCTTAATATATGATTTGTGAACAAAACCATAACTGCCAAAACCTGATATTTGATGCTTATCATATTTTGCACATATCATCTTACGGCTGCCCACCACAATATTAATTAAAATCCCAGCATAAGCATCACTTGTTAAGTTACCACTACTTTTAATTTCTTTGCTTGCTTTATATTTAACCACAAGATAGTTAATGATGCAGTAACACCTGCCCAAGTCAGGCACTGAATAACCAGAATTTTGTGCATTTTGGAGAAAAGTTTCACTTCCGGTGAAAATTATACACTTTATTTATAATTTATGCTGAATAGAAACTGCTCAACATGTAAACAGAAACTCTCTACACTTGCTAAAAATAGAAATATAAAATATTAATATGCATTAGTTTTGTGATATACCTACTGTACTTCCAAGGAAAGTGTAACTGTTTCATATACTTCTTTTGGGACATAGGTACTGTACTTCCAAGAGTAAATGAGATTTCTTTGCAACTATACAAACCTGAATGGAGACTATGTTTGGAATAAAAGAAAGGTGTTACAGTTGCAAATGTGTGTTTTTACAGTGTTGTATGTTTTGTTATACATTAGTGGTGAAGGATGTCACATAAAAAATACAACTTTCATTAAATGATAAAGTGAAAATAATCAAACTAATGAAACAAAGAAAACTGCACTGTGAAAGAATTAATCTACAGCTAAAAAGTGGCAAAACACAAAAACATAAATAATGCATAACAAGTGATTTTTTTTTTTTTTTTCATAGCTTTGTTTATTGTAAGATTGCCTCATGGGTAGGGACACTCAAATTTCTTGAATAAAATGTTGCTAAATTCTTGAGTAATAAGAGAGAAAATTCTTGAGTGAGAAGGTAAAATTCTTGAGTTAGAAAGGAAAATTCTTGGATATTAACTTACTCACCTACAAAAATAGAAATAAATGCATAATTAATTTATACAATCTAAAATATAAAAATGCTAATAGCAAGCATAATTTACACACACTCTTATGGTTTACTTTCATAATTATAAGCTGATAGCATCTCCAAGTTTGTGATTGTGAGATTTGTTCTGAGGTCCGTCAACACACACGAAAAGTTGGAAAAAAACCTTTCACAGTTCACGTTTGAGACAGGAACCCACAGCGCCCTTAAGGCACCATCAACAAAAAGTTGATGATCATCACGCATTGCATGAAGAGCATCTTCTACTGATATATTTACATTGCTCTTCAGAATATCCTGAAGATCCCTGTAAGCATGCAGTCCTTCATCGATGGGAATACCCTTCATTGATGGTACTTTGTGGAAAAGGGTTTTCAGCTCGTCTCCTGCAGCAGGCTGTGACAGCACATTCTGCCTGTAGAAGAGTGCAGCCACAGGCTCCAAAAATGCACGGGCAGGGTCCCCCAACATAAGATTGTCCAGCTTGGTGTGCATATGGCCTGCTGCAATTTTTATGTTCTGCATCGAACTTCCCCTGAGATTTCCTTTCAGGGCATCAAGCTCCTCCTGAACTCTGTCACTGAAAGTTCCGGCAGCAACTATTTGTAAGCGCTTCTTCAAATTCTGAAGTTTGGGATACACTTCTGCAGCCATCGGTTTGGAATTTGTTTCCAGGCTGAGCAACAATTGCTTCATCACTGAAGCTAAAGATTTCACAAACAGAGCTTGCACATAAAGCATCTGTAGCTCAGAATCAGTAATATTCTGCAGGTGTGAAGATGCTGCAGTAAATGACTCTCTGCCACCAATGGAGCGAAAAAAATCAAAAAGAACGGTCCAGTTATCTGCCATCCACTCAACTGCTTCCACCCAGGAATTCCATCTTGTGGCCACTGGAATTGGAAACATTCCTGCTGCAGATCCTTTCTCCTGCATGAATTGCTGAAATGCATGTCTTTTTCCGGGCATGCAGAAAAGTCTGCTTGACTGAAATGACTAGTTTATTTAGCGATGACAAGTAGTCCTTCATCACCACACCAATCAGATTTATTTTGTGTGCCTAGCACTGAATATGTAGGGATTCATCTGGCAGGAGAAGTGATAACCCAGCATAACAGGAGGTCATATAACTGGCTGAGTCACTTACTAATGCCACTACTTGGTCAAAGTTTACCCCTGTGTTCCGTAGTGCCTCGGTAATTGTTCGAGCACATAACCGTCCATTCACTACCTCCAGTGAAGTGACAGCAGCCACATATTGCTCCTGTGATCTGGAGGGCTCCACTGTAGACAGCAGAACAACGAAAATTGCCCTGCCCATCTTGTCTGTTGTTTCGTCAGCCATAACAGCAACCTTCTTGTTCTGTAGGGCTGCAACAACTTTTTCCTTCCTGGAGTTTGCCAAGAGAGGTAAATATTCTCTACGGAGAACATTGCTTCCTGGAAGGTCTCCACCGCCAATAACGTTCTTCTTCACCCATTCCTTGAAGGCTGGGTGATCTGCCTTCTCCAATGGAATATTGGTTGAAATCATCATTTCAACCGTGGAAGTGACAAAATCCAGTTTGGCAGCCTGGTAAAAGTAGAAAAGAAAACATATAAGCATAGACCAGAACTTTTGCAAAATGTCTTTTTAAATGTGTTAAATCTTGAAAGCGAATCTCTAAGATTGATTCTTTGAGATTAAAATGCTGCAGTTTATGTTCCTTTTTATAACATGTCTTTTGTTGCCTTATTTTTCATTTTTATAGCCCCCTTTAACTTCTTTGGTGATATCGGAGGCTTTAACTTTCAACGGCAACAGGCCTAACAGAACTAAAAATTATGTCCTACCCGCGTATTTTGTATGCTACACTTCATATCTGTGAGAGCGTGCTCGCATGTCCCTCAACGTGCGTCATACAACCGGCTAAATCACCGCGAACCTAAAGCAGCGTTGTGTTATACACCCGATGTCAAGTTATAAACCAAAATAAATTTGAAATATGATATAAAATCATGTAAAACATATAACTGAGCAAAATAAGTATATGCGATTAAGCGAAGAGTGCAACTACACACGATATTTTACTATTAGCCAAATAATGTTCTGATTTCTAAAAACATGTGCTTTAAAAGGAAGTAAACTGGCATTTAATTTTAAATAGGTAATACACCTTTACCTCTTTACACACAAGTTTCAAACTCTAAGTAACAAAATAAAAATTGTCACAGAATTGAAGTAGATAAATGCAGAAAATGTGGAAATTACATACCTTTGCTCCTTTTGAACATTCAGCCGCCTCGAACATTGTTCTTTGTCGCTTACGCGTTTTCGTTGCATCCACGTGTTTCTGGCTAGCAATATGTTTTTTTACAGCATCCGAAGTTTCATATGGAATTCTTTTATTGCAAAAGCTGCAAAGCATTATTTCTCCCGACCTCTTCATTCCGTCCTGCGAGAATTGCTTTACCCGCTCATCTAAGCTCACTTTCGGTGGCATGCTGTACGATATTTCAGAACTACGCTACTGCTAGTTAAAACGAACTGAACGCATGGGTGAACAGGAACTAGTGGGATACGCGTAGAAGAAGTTACTTAGGGTAGTAACAGAATGCGTGCGCAGCGCATACCGGATATGAGCGCTCCTATCTCGCTGGTTCAACGGCTTCGCTGGTCCGCCGATACTGCAGACTGCTGTTGTTATCGATCGAACGCTGACAAGATAGCCAATACCGTGCTAACAGACTCCCACGGCACTTAACAAAGCTTAAGCTGGAAGCAAAAAACGTTAACCGAAATTTGATAACAAGAATGTGTGATCTTTTTGCTATATGCGATAAATTTCGCGAGTGAACCTAAAAATTCGTATATAGAGCGGGAATTTCAAAATTTCGCGAGTAGATGGTGTGTCAAAAAGTATTTAAATTAATCAAATATGTCTTCGTATACATTTATTCCCTAATTTTAAGCATTTTAAAAATTTTCGCAAGTTTCGCGAGTCGCGAAATTTGAGTGTCCCTACTCATGGGCAAAGCTTAACAAATAAAAACTTTAACAAGAATGCATATAAATAGTTAGTGCAAGATACAGAGACTCAAACATACAGTGTGGGATGTCTTAATTAGTATTGTCGAAAGGTCAGAGAGAATGGTATAGTATGTAACACACATACATGTAAGTACTGTTGCATAGTAAATATAATGCTATATATGATTTTATAAAATAAATGAGTGATACTATAAGATTCTGAATGAAATGAATGATACTAAAACATGGTGTTTGTGATTAATCCAAAAGTATCCATAGGAGTGAAGTTCAGAATATCTGAATAATATGGAAAGCTTACCAAAACAGAAAAAAAAATTGTATCATATCTTTCCGTCTTGGGCTTCACTGTATATGAATAAAATGAGAAAGTATAATGCAAGTTTAATGGTAGCTACCTTACCATATTTTTTAAAGAATTAATAAAAAAAGCACAATAAATAAAACAAACACAGAGCAACTGACCATGTTTTTGTAATAGATGAGCTTTGAGAGGTCCTGTGGCTTACGGAACATTTCGTGTATGTGTTCCGTGGTGAAGAGGCAGGTTCGTGCATGTGCATCTGCTATAGTCTTGCTTAACAGCTCTGAGATCTGTGCTGGATCTGCAAACAAAGCAAATACTTGTTGTGAAGTATGTTCTTTTCTCAATTATATTTCAATAACCACTTAAAATCTATCAGTTCATTTAAGGAATCTTTCTAAATTGAAATTTCAGCATATAGTTTGGAAAAATTATTTTTCATGAATTCAGTTAAATTGTATTTATCCAAGTTACCTTAAATTATTTTGAAGTATCCAGTTACATTTTAAATAAAATTGGATATGATTCCCATATAAAATATATAATTAAATGCAAAAAAGTAAGATTTCTATGGTACTGTTATTGTTTTATCTAAATGAATGCAGCAGAAATAATAATTCTATGTTTATAAAATGTATCCATTGTTAATTAAGAGGTGTATTCAAATATATCTATCAGAAAATCATACATATGGCAAAGACTTAAGGTTCTGTCATAACTGAATGTTTTCTTTTGTCTGATTAATTAAGTATAACAATGAATAAACCAGCAAATTACTGTATGAGGTATGTCCACAAACTAGGCTCACTTGACTATAAAAGAAAACAAAAACATTGAAGACCTGTGACAGGATCCAATACAATCATCAATGTTAAAATGTTGTCCTGCTAGAATTCACTTCATTTGGCAGCAGAAGTGCGAGGTTGGCACTATATGGAGGATATCCCAACCAAACAGCTGCAGAAGAGGAGCTCGCTGGATGGTGTTATTCATTATCTTCAATTACCTGCACCATTTTCTGATCATATTGTCACTTGTGATGTTCAGCCCTTACACTTCACATAAATTATGATGGATTTCTGTGTCATAAGCTTTTTATTGTGAAAAAAGCATGCTTGGCTCTCATACTTCACACTATATAGGAGAGAATATTTATCAACAAGGTATGGTGTGAAGTAATTTATACAGTGAAACTTTTAATTCATTATGTAACTAATTTGAGTCAAATATGGACATTATAGTTTCACTTACTTAGTTTTTTCCCAGATGCATTTCAAAGATGTTCATATTTGTTAAAACAGTGTCTAGATTATCAAGAGAAAAGCTTAAAGAACAATAGATAGGTAAATTGTCTTAGAAATAATTTTGAAAGTAATTATTAGGAGAGATATCAAGAGGAGGAGAAAATAATGTGAATAATTTCTGAAAATTGGCAAGAAAGAGATCTGAGGATATAGAAATGCAACAAATACTCGGTGCTGTATCCAAAAAGGGATTTTTAATTTTCTACATACCAATGAAAGGTTCATGAGGAAAGGAAAAATATACAGACATGATAAGCAAAGAGGAGCAAGAAGACAATGTATGAGTAAAAATAGGAATATGGAGGATAAAAGGTCCACAGACGCAAGTCTCATATGTGATGGAAATGAATATCTGGAACTTATAATATTTAAATATAAAGGAACCAAAATTTGGAGATAAGAGTCCATCAGTAAGAAATAGTTTAGGATATATAGAAATATGGCTATAATTTCAATGTTCAATAACGATAGTAACAAAGTAGGTTAATTCCTAAATAAACTGAAAAATAAATGGACCTGGATGTAAAGAGAGTCAAAGAACAAATACAAATGAGAGAATAAACTAGAATTAAGGAATTATTGTAAAACATAAATATGACTAGTAAAAGAGTCAGGGCTGAACACCAGTCTAATTCACTTGCATAAATAAATAAATGTACAAAACTATGAGACAGCAAACATATATACCCTAACATTACTCTACAATTCCTGTTATTGAGGAACTACAATGACTAAATTATGACCATATGTTCCTACTTCATTACTGTACAAGCATATCCCACTCTTTAGCACTTTTGGAACTTAATTTGTGGACATGCTGTTATAACATTTACTGCCCTTTCCTGTTAAAACCATTTTAGATATATAAAAGCAGATTAAAAGGTAAAAGGAGGAAAGGAAGGAAAATATTTATTCATATAATACATGGCAGCTATCATTGGTAACTAAAATAATTTGTTTTTTGCTATTACTTGAAAAGCAAATAATAGCTGTTAACAGTAATCATAATTAAATAATTTCACAAGTAGATAATTCTGAAAATCTGTAATAATTCTGTAAAAATGTGAAAAATAATGAAATGTGTTTGATCTGAGAAAGCAGAAAATGTAACTAAAATTATAAACTTCTATTTTACTTTGTAATTGGTGATGTTGGTGAAGACATTTGGTTGAATATCCTATTTAAAACATCAGCAACTATCCTTCACTGCCTTATGGGCAGGCAGAAGTAATGGCATTTTGGTCATTGTTGTTGTTATTATTAATGTTTTTGTTTTTTTGTTTTTTCTCATAATAAGGAAACTATACTCAGTATTAGAAGCAAATACTGCAGCTCTAGATATACAGAAAAATAGTGACTTGGCATATTTACAAAGCAAAGAATTTGATACTGGTCAATGAAATATTAATCTTATCAAAGAACATTTTTGTATAGTTATGTCTGATTCTAAAGTAAATAGAGTTCCAAATCCCTATGCACCAGCCTTTATAGGAAAATGCAGTATCATTTTTCTAAAATCTTTCATATACAACTAAATTAGGTAAATCTTGCAAATTTACCAAAGTAGGTTACATTTCTCTTTGGGAAGGGGGTGGAGGATGAAAATGCTGTGGTAATCATGTGGCAAAGGTCAAACAATTAAATGGTTGGCTAGGATGATTGTGGGTTTGATCCCAGTTCTTGCTTAAGTTTCTCTTGTTTATAGTAGTGCCAGCTAACAGAGTTACATAACATGCACATTAAGTCTAGCATTGATTCTTCTATAAATATATGTTATAATATTTCTGGCTCATTAATTGCTTTAGTTTAAATTAATTAATTTTGTAAGCATAGTAATTCCTCCTAAGACCGATTCTATAATAAAACAGCTATACATTTCTCATTTTTATGTTGGGGCTTGCCATTCATTTACTGGAAAACTAATTAGAACTAAAGTATATCCTTGATTTTTATAACTTCCAGTTGTACCATAAATATCACCAACTCTCATTTTAAAAAGATCTCAAAATGTTTTTATGAGCAGTATAATAGTTTAAAGATACTCTAGGGTTCTCAGGCTTCAAGCCAGGTGAGGTGATGTAGAGTCATCAACGTTTTGGGAGTGGGCCATCTCTCTCATCATCAGGATGATGCATGACTATATATATATATATATATATATATATATATATATATATATATATATATATATATATATATATATATGCTGTGCCACAGTGGCACAGACATTGTAGAAAACTTGCTACTCTGGCTGCTGCTTGGTTTGTGTGTTTCTGTGTTTTCTGAGCAGATTAATTCCAATATTGGTCGCTGGTTTCCATGTGGAACTAAACTGTAATCCAGCATTCCGGTTCTGCGTGCCTCTCTCGGATGAAATAACCAACCCCTCTTTGACCCTGAGAGTTGAGATTACAGAAACAACATAAATATGGGGGTCACTCCAAAAGTTTTGAGAATGGACAACAATGAGTTGTGGTAAACCAAAGCAGCATTTCCTAACTTCAGATTGAAGTTCAGTACAAACAGCAACATGTGCAAGTCTGGACATGCTCCAACAATGTGCAATGTCAGCACCGCATATGTATGTATAGCAGGAGTTTCTATGCTATATGCTAGGATGGATCTCAAGTGAGAGCATTTCCATGTTATAATTTTATATGACTTTAAAATCAGTTTAGGGAGGAGAGAATGCCTTGAAAGACTGCATCATGCTCTTGGGTATCCCTGCCCTCTGTAATCTGCCATGATGACGGTAGAAGAAGAAGCGATTTCCTCAAAGATGAAAACCAAGCAGAACAGACGGATGCAGCAAAAATGAATGAAAACATGGTGAAAGCAGAGCACATGTGTGAGAAGATCTTTGTTGCACATACGGTCAGATTCAAGAAACCTTAAATATTGGTTTGGCAGTATTGTAAGCAATTCTGAAAGGAAAACTTGACATCAGGAAGCTCTGCAGTTGCTGGATCCCCCACCATCTCACAAATGAATAGAAAGAAGTATGTGTGAAATGTTGCCAGGAAATGATTGAAAAATTCAATGGAGGAAGATCTAAAAACATATTTAACATTGTAATAGGTGATAAAAGCAAGATTTACCAATATATCCAGAAACTAAAAAACAGTTATCAGCCTGGATCTTCCCAGGAGAAGAATCCCAACAAAAGTGAAGCAAACAAGAAATGTTGGCGAGAAAGCGATCTGTTCCTTCTTCTCAGCAAGTGGGCACATTGTGACGATTCTGCTTGGGGGACAAAAGACTGTTACTGCCAGATGGTACACTACAAAATGCCTGCCACAGTGTTCAGTGAACTGAGAAAAAAGTGTCCTAAGATTGGTCTGTATGGAGTTTTGTTTCACCAGACAATGCCTCTGCCCACCACACAAGAAGCAACCCAATTTCTGCAGGAGTCAAATGTTTCTCCCATCCTCTCTATAGTCCAAACCTAATCCCATATACATTTTTTCTATACCTGAAAATGAAAGAAAAAATTGGAGGTCAACAACTTGAATCACCTGAAGCCGCAGTAGCTGCTTATGAAGAATGTATTTGCACTTTGTTACTCTCTCCAAAGAAGGAGAGAGCACCATTTGGAAAATGGTTTAAAAGGATGAGATGGTATATGGAATGCAATGGAGAAAATGATCAGATCTAAATTTTTAATATCTTATTGCATCTATTTTTAAAACTTTTGGAGTGACCCTCATATGAAATGACTCTTTTTCACCCAATATTAAGATGGTGATCCAGCACCATGACAGATTAGTTTGAAATATTTTGCCCCAATTCTCGGTCATGGAACATACATTGTTTGAAGTCCATAAAAGGGAGTATAAAATGTTTGGTCCATATATTTGTGCAAACCTAGTGAACAATCTGATATATGAGGAACTAATTTTGGTAATATCTACGAGTCACAAAACCCAACTTTCTGTCTAGGGAAACCATGGTGCTGATCATCTCACCTCTTTGTTGTACCAGTTGGATCATTGCTCACCTTTACTGTGTGCATATGGGCACAAGGCCAGTAATTAGTTTATAATCTGTCCACCCTTACTTCCCAGTGATGTAAACAAATCAGAATGTATTCTTCCATGAATGCATGTGCACACACCATGTGGTGCTAAGTGCACCTACGTTTTGCAGGAAAAGATATAGCTACCTACCTATTTTCACTGTTCACAGATAATGATTAACTCTATTAAATGCATAATAAGTAAAACACAATAAAACAGGTAGGCGAATCGTTATATACTTAGTACAAAATGTAAAACTCTGCCATAAAATTATAAAATGTAGATATGTTGTTTTGAAAGTTTGCTGAAGTATTGCATTTGTACATTGATATGGACAACCATACACTGCTCATTTGTTTAATATGCTGCCATAATGCAGTGACTTACCCAGAAGAGTTAATATGAAAATGGAATTGGTTCCACTCCTTCAAGATACGAGTCTTTGTTGCAATCAAACAGTTTGAATTGTCACAGAGATTGATAATTTGTGATCCAATGACAATGTCCACCATTCCCTCCAAATCTTAATTTGTTTACTCTTCCCGAACAATGCATTATAAACATTCACTGAATTTTCAGCTCTTACTTGTTGAAAAGCTGCTTACACAAGATGTCTCACCTCAGCTAATTCAAAAGTTTTGCACCCTTTATGCTGCTTTCGAAAACAGCAGTAAATTCTGCTGTTAAGTCAAGAGCATTGTTTAATGAAAAGGTAAGACTTTTTTCATAAAACTTATTATACATACACTAGGCATAATTCTTTCCTTGCTTATGTTTCACCACACTAGTATTACAGGTTTCCACCATTATTTGCTGACTAGAAGCATCTGTTGAACTGCACAATGGGTATTTTTTTTGGATAGTGTTTAATGCCTGCTTTTACTGTTTGTGGTGCTGCAGACGAGCACAATGGATATGCATTGTTATATAAAGAAATAATGATACAATGATCAACAAATTTTGTTCCTTAATCACTCATACCTTATTATTTAGACAACTTTGCATAGTGTAATACAATATTTCTGTTCTCACTTGGAAATTTAAGAGCAACTATTTTGTGATGGAGAAAATCAGTAAAATGTCCAGCAACTTGTATACATTACCAGTGAAGTAAGGCTGGCAGATAATAGTAGACTTTGGTACTTCATGGGCTCTCATGTTAGGTTAATATTATTATGAAGTTATTCCACTTATTTAGTTTTACAACTAAATAAGTTCCTCAGAACATCTTAAATGATTACTAAGCCAGATTTTTGAAAAGTGTTTGGAAAATACTATTCAAAAATGTATAAAATGTGTATCAGGTATTTATTCTACCATTAAATTTTTGTAATTATCATTTAAAATACCCCAATTTTTTGTATATTAATATTTGTAAATATAAACAACTTAGCTCTTAAACTATGAATCCTATTAAAAAGTAATTATTCAAAAGAAACTATTCCTCATCATAACTATCTTTAAAATTGCACACTTTTTGTGTACTGTAGCACTCACAAAGAAATTATTTTCTGGCCATTACTACAATGTCTCATTGTCAACAATACAAATGAAAGCTATTAACCACAAAGCAAGTTTCTCACCATTATTTACTTTATTTTTGGAATAAATTGCAAAGCAAAAGATCTTGAAAAAAGTACATTTGCATACATTAGTGGTCTATTATACCTGAAACTCCCTGTGCAGAGGCATAGCTAGGGAGGGGTTTTGGGAGTTGGAACCCACCCTTTTGATTAAGAAAAGAAAAGTTAAAAAGTAATAGCAAAATTTTAATTCCAATTGCTGCACCTTAATTTATGAATATAAAATTTATTATTTTGAATATTTTGACTCAGGATTAATTTATATTTATCATTTGAAGTTACATAAATTGTTAAAAAAATGATTTCTATACAACCCCCTCCCTTAGTGTTTTTTCTGGCTACAGCATATTGTCCCTGAGTAGGCAGAAATTTTAGCAAATGAGTTGTTAATATTTTGTGTTCCTAATTTTAAAAGGGATTAACTTTTCAATAGTTCTTCCTTGTATGGATACATACAAGCATGATTAGCTTAAATTCTCACTTTAGGTAAAGAACATGTTGAAATGAGAGAGTTGGGAACACTTAGAAGAAAAAAAAATCATAAAAAATTGAACATTTCATTTTCCAATTATCAACATTCAGTTACCTCCACATACTAATTTCCAAGAAGAGCAAATGCATGCTTTTAAAGATATGTTGGAGCATGGGACTGTTTAACACTTTCTGGTCTAGTATATTCCTACCTTGGCACTTGTATGAAATATTAAAATAATCCCATTTTCCTAATATTTTAAAATAAACTTATGTTTTCTTTATTTTTAATACCAATATTTAAAGCAAGTTAAAAAAAAATATACATTGCACAAATGCTTTAGTTGAAATCAGCCTACTGTAAATTTAAAAAATAAAAAATAAAAAATGACATTCAAAATTTTATAAAGTAAAATGTTTGAGCAATAATTAACTTATGTATTATAAATCATAAGTTTTACTATTTTCTCCTGCAAAACCACAAACAAATTTTGAGCATTATTAGCATGACAGAAAATGATGATTGTTTTTTGCTTTTAGTCAGTGTTGCAGTTTATTAAATTAGCGTTTGTCAAACTCCACTGATTTTCATACTGCAGATACAAGTATCATGCTCCGACAGAAATTTCTAGAGTTGCTGATACACATGGTTCAAAAGGAATGCTGAGAGCATTTTCTCTGACAAGGGATGCATTTGGCACAGCTCAGGTCATATATGTTACACTACCAACTCCTGAAGAAGCAATTTTCTCTTTTAGGGGCTTACACAAATTTTCTACCTGTCATTTCTCACTCACAAGTGGGGGCAGTTATTCCATAAAAATTCAATAGTGAGATTGTATCCACTATACAATAGTGGATTATTCAACTATTGCATGTAGTCTGGAGCAAAATTTTGAACCTTCAAAAACACAAATCTTCACAAGAGCTTGACACAGCAGTGTAATGTGGAAGATACTAATTTCACTAACGGTATAATACTGTTTATGCTTATCAAAATAGGTAACTGAATGGTTACTTGGATTTTTTTTAAAAGTTTTCTGCTTAAAAAATCACATTAGAATCTCAAACATTATGTACCGCTATTATGTCATAGAGTTTATAAAAAATACTTAAAATAGAATAAATGACCATAAAAGGCCAGAAGAAGAACTGAATATAATTACACAAGGATATAATTTATTTTGACTACATGGGACTGGAGATAATTTGAATTGATTAAAATCTGGAAATCCTAAAGTATAGATTATCAAATAAATACAGACTCAGATGTAAAGTACTATGTGTTCCTTTTCTTGGGTGCTAGCTTTATGACAAAGCAAGGGCTGGGGAGAAGAAGAGAGAGTTAGCCTGCCTGTTTTTTTGCAGTATTGTAACCAAAGTAAGTAATAACTTTTAGATCATTGTAAAATCATAAGAAATTAAATTTAAAGTGTCAGATGAGAAGTTTGCAATTGTTATCAAGACTATCATGAAAATGAATGAAAAAATAATCTCACACTATTGTGCAATTAGTTTTATTGTGCTGTGTGATTAAAAGTGTACAACCAATACTACCTATATATATAGTGTATAGAAATCTAATAAAATGTTTAATTTAATGACAATAGTTTATAAATGCCTAAAAATGTAGACCAGAACTTTCAACTATACAGCAAAGCCGACAAAATAAAGTATAGCCTGACACCTAATTTCAATAACTTCAAAAGCATTGCTGTGAATGCAGCGATCGCTCCCCAATTGCTGACACTATGAGTCTATTTTAACGAAAGACCAGAAAGTGTTAAGTAACCTGCAAAGTAAACTGAGCCCTTAACCAAAAGATATATTTCCTGTTTCTCGAAATAGCAAAGCATGATGGGAGTAGCAGGAAGTGAGGGAAAGGAGTGCAGGGACAGTGGTTTATTTACCCTACTAAGATTGATGATGCTCTCTCACCCCATTGAGGGAAGGTTGGGAAGGTCTTACTAGGTTGGACGGTGGAGCCCGGCTGCTCTCCTTCTGAGGGCTCATCCTGCTGGAGCTGCTGCAGCTGTTGTTGCCGTGTTACAGTGCTGCTAGGGGCAGGTGATGCTGACAGGAATGTAGTGCTATCCACGAAACCTGCCACCAAGTTCTCCACCGAAGAGCTACCTGTAGCAGCTTCCTGTTTCACTGCTACCAAACTGCCACCACCCCCTCCACCACCACCATTATTCCCACCACCAGTACCACCCCCTCCCACTCTTTGGTTCATGCTGGGTCTCGACTGCGGGTGCTGGGGCTGCTGTGGTTGGTCTTGTCCAAGGAGGCTCAGAGAGTTAGTCTTCCCTCCACTACCTGCATAACACATTCTCCATCACACACTAGTTCTATTTACATTACTACAGTTACAAACTGCTTCAACAGCTCTGCTACCTGGAATTAAGCAGTGCATGTCGCTCAGAAATATATTCAATAAATGAAAAATAACATAAGTATAGAAAGCAACAGTGAACTATGCCATATTCATTCTAAAATAAAAGTATTATATAATTGGATGCTAACTTCACTATGTTGGTACACCTGTAATTTGTATTCGTAATCTGAAAAATATTTTACATCATTCTAGAATAAAACCAGAGTAAAAATGGACTCTAACCTGCAGCAACAGATGTTACTGTTAAAGCTTGTAAAATTTAAATGTGCAACAAGACCAATATTCATGCCAAAAGATCTTCAGTGTTCACCCTAGGTGTTTGTTATGACAGGGTCAAGAAACCACTTGAGCCTCCAAATGAAGGTCCATTTTCAGTATTAACAAAACATCCCAAATATTTCACAATAAAATCAAAGGAAAGCCAGTGAATATTTCAGTGGATAAACTGAAACCTGCTTTCTACTGACAACTGAAGAGAATCTCTGAATTACTACAAGACCTGAAGGATGAAAATGAAAAAAATACTCCTACCAGTTCCAAAATATCACAAAAGGGAAGAATAATAAAGTTACCATGTCAAAGACTGATTTTATGGTAACAATTAAGTGTTTATGTTAAACAATTTCTACCCAGTCAGTTTCACATTTAATTATATTTAGATAAAATATGTAAAGTAACTGATCTACTGGAAAGGGAGTAGTGTTAGTACACCTGTGCTTTGTATTTGCAATGCAAAATATATTACACAACAGTTCAGATTAGTTCAGTTGTGATATTTAATGATAAATGGATATTTATTGTTCTTAGACAAAATGTCTAAAAATGGAGAATCAAATTCCTTTCTTACCTACAGTCTGATCACAAGGGTTTCAAGTGTTCAGAACCAATTACAAATTAAAATCATCACACCATGTCATTACAGCTCAAAACACTTTTTGACCAGTAGACATATTTAACTCACCTAAACTCATGGTCTAAAAGAGCAGAGTCAGAACCTTATTAAAATAACAATTTATGATTAGGAATGGAACAGTACCTATCTGGTCAACAAAGAAAAGATTGGGAGTTTAGGTGACTAGTGATTTAATCCTTAAGGAGAATCCAAAATACATATTTGTTTATTTATTCTTATTATCATCATGACTAGACTTTTAAGATGTCAGGAAAATAAATAAATATACATATATAATTTGTACCAATTTGTTAACTACTATTTACCCTGTGTGCAATAAACATCTATTAATAAAATAGTATACATTATCTGGTTAGTTTCATTTGCTAATCTCAAAATATCTCTCATTTCTTATTTATATGACATAGGTCACTTTCAATTTCTAGGTCTTGAGTTTAGCCTGAAAAAGCTGAAGAAGCTAAGTGTTATTTTTTTAAAGAGGCTTGCATTTTACTATTCTGCAAGTTGTGTTGTAAGGTGCATGCACTACTAGCAGACTGTGTGTTTAATTGCTTCTAACATTACCTATATTCCTCAAAATGAGGTACTGGATTCTTTCACTCTACCAGGTTCAGAATTTATCCTACACCTAATAAGTGGTATTTGCAATTTCCACTTTACCACCTTCTTTGCTTACGATATTGTTCAGAATAAACAAAAAATATATAATAGAAATGTATCTAATAGGAAAAGAAGAAGATACACCCTAAGAGCTAAAAGCTAACTAAGGAATAAGAAAAGGTTTGTTTTTTTTCAATTTGTTTTTTCTTTTTAGAACAAACACTGCTTTTTAATCTTGTAAGAAAAACAATTATTGAGTTTCTAACCTTCCAGAGAGTATTCATAAATGTCAAAGTATGTTAAACATTTAAGTATTACACAGCTTGTTTTCTATAAGAATTATTATTGTTCAAATTTTGTTTTTCGTAACTCAGAAACCTAGAAACATAAAGGAATAAAATGTTGCAAATAAATGTTGCATCTTGTAAATATGAACCACCATCCTGTTTATGTAACCTACAGTTAATTTATAAAAGATATATTACAAGTTTATATATTATACTTTGCATTTGTTTACGACAGGGTCACAGATTGTGTATATGCATAGTTCACTTTCATTGCAGTGCACCTTGGTATTTTTCTGCCATGTACTATTAGTAACTAACTCACATACATTTATCAGCTCTGTTATATTCAGTTACTACCTTCTGTTGCAATTGTAAAAATTAGAGTTTGTGTATTATGCAACTCAAAGTTAAAAATGCATTCAAAATATTGTGTTATAGCTGGAATTATTTGCTACATGTTCCTAATTCCCAAACTGGCCTTCATATCCCTTCCAAAGACATTACAACTGAAGTGATTCAAATAGTGTTAGGTGATAGGTACTGGACTGGCCACCATTTCAAGTAAAATATTGTGAATTTGAATTCTAGCAAATACAGTTATGTCCATAATAAACAGCAGGGAGGGGTAAAGTAAAATAAATGGTATAATGGTATACTTGGAAATTGACAGGGTTACTTCAACTGCAGTTGAATGGTTTTGCTTCTTTTACTTAAAAAAGTAACATTTTTACATTACAAATAGCTGTAAATACTTGTATTTTATGGTTGAAGCTTGATATAATATGACATTAAAAATAAGCCATTAAAAATTCTAAAAGCTTAACAAAACATTGTGTCAAATACTTTAAAACAGGCTATAAAGGATTAAGAGTGTTCTTGTTATTAGTGCACTGAAATGCCCCCAACAAATTCACACTTGCACAACAAATTTTTATGTACGATATATACATAAAAAACCAAATCATGTAGTCAGTGTATAGACAAATTCAGGAGAAATTTGTTGGTGGAAAAACTGTTAGATATCTAGTTAACAAGTTTAAAACAACGGGATTAGCTAAATGCTAAACCTAGGAAGCAAAAATGAAATGTCCTAACAGAGGAACATTTGTGGGGAAAATTAAAGTTTATTGGAAAAACTCCTCACACTAGAGATAAACTTAAGGAAAATATAAAAACAAAAATTATGAAGAAAAATATTAGAACAAATTATGAAAATTATGCAAGAAGAACTTTGCATGTGAATGAAAATTTCATCCAAAGAAGCTAGGAATGTATCAATGCAGATGGACACCATTTATATTTGCACTTATTAAAGTGCATGTGACTATGGCTTGTGAGTAAGTATGGCTGGAGATTTAGAATAGAAAATCTGCCTGTGTAATAGATAGTGCATAAAGCACACATATGTGAGATCCATAGCCCTGCAATATAATGAATACACTGTGACATGAATCATTATAAGCAATTCAGTGCACAAGTTATTAAGGTATTCAATAATTTTAGGAATTTTATTCTGCAAAAGACTGCAAAGAAAACTATACCTGTATTTCAATTACTAGCCCATTTTTGAGAAATTATTTACAAATTACAAAAATGTTACTACTGTATATATAAAAAGTTTTGTTTAGTTAGCATTTAAGAAAACTAGAGTTATAAAATATAGAGTTTCATTAAATTTATATTTTAAGCTTATTTTAGCAAACAGACCTAAAAGAAGACATTTTGGGTTCATTGTTTAAGCAAGGTGATTGTATCTGGATCAGGATTTAGAGAATTTGAGAAATAAAGGGAATGAACATGGAGATAAAGTTTGGGAAATGTATTACCAAAAACGAATACCATGGAGAGAAGAAAATAAGTTATTAAAAAGTCCATGAAATAATTTGGTGAGAATGCGAAAAGTGGATGAGATTAAAAATAGATGATTATAGCACACAATGTACAGTAAACATTGTTAATGTGCTATCAGTATTATTTTATCTTTATTAACTTCCTTGATGCTTCATAATTCTGCATAATTTTATGCTGTTATAAATACTAATCTTTGTTTTCATAATGAGAATAAGTAAATACTTTATACAAATGATCAAAAGATATTCTTAATAGTAAAGCTAAAGAAATAATTAATTGCTGTGAGTGAAATTTTAACATTCACATTTCCAGCATCTTTGAAACAGCCACCTCTATGAAACCAATGGCATGCCCAGTAAACTCACATTAGCAATAGAAATTTCTACTTAATACCCTAAAAGTGAATGACATTCATAAGCCCTCCTTTCAATGTGCCAGTCTTTCTGTGTACTTAGTTCACCTACAATTTCTGCAGAATGTGCCCTTGTGAAGCTGTAATGGAGTACAATTTAATTTAAATTTTTCAGAACTATAAGTATCCTTGCAATTCAGAATTACGGTACTTTTATTGAAAATCTGCAATAATAGTCTTTTGCACTTAGCTGTTTTAGCTTTTCCAGGCAGCAATAATATACATTTTTGTAAATTACAGCACAAGGAAAAAGTCTACTCCATCTTTAAATGCTCACTTAGAACAGCCATAAAACCTCTGAAATGGAAATACCATTTCTCTTTGTACTGCTTTCAAACCATCAGAAATCTATGGATAATTTTCAATCTGACATTTTGATAATCCTGCAGTTCAGCATATAGTTCATAATTGTTGACTAAAGAAACAGAGAAAAATTAATTTTCATTACTGAGTACATTCAAATGCACACAAGTCTTAAACCTCATACAGCAGAAAGAATATGTTGAATTTCATTCATCATGACCAGTAAAAAATATCTTACCCACCCTAAACATGGGACCTCTTGAATATGGTCTACCATCACAGAGGTAGTTATTTTCATTTATGTATAGGTTATTACGTTTCTTATTTCATTTCTAAAACATGTTAACAAGTTTGTAGTACTATTTATAACATGCTTAACTAGGCAGCAGTTAAATTATGCCTGAAATTCTGAAGCAAAAAGAAATAAAATAAATTCATATATGTATATTTATAATTGTTTTACTCTCCCACTCTCTAAGACAATGCTGTATCATAAAATATTTCAGCTTGATAATTTCATATGAGCACAATTTTGTTAATGTGTTAGATTTTGTTGTTAGATTACAAAAAAAGACATAATTTACTGGATATGATCTAGTTGTACCATAATGTGCAATTCATGTATTTTATTTCATCCATTTTCTGCCTTTTCCTGTTAGATTTAGAAACATTTCACCTGTATTTTAATTTTCAAGTATATTTTAATACGCTGGTGGTTTGGTGGTTTAAGGCACTTGTAATGTTACTTAATTTAACATTTTTTTACAGTTTAAGACACAAATTGTATATTTATTTTATAATTAAAGAAGAGAGTCTTGAATGATTACCTTCACTTCCTTTAATTTTTGAGCAATCCAATAATTGACTGTATGTTGGACATGTTTTATTCTTTCATTTATACAACCCCTATAACATCTATATCATGTGCTTAAATTGAAAAACAGATTGCAGTGAACGTAACTTTTTGAAATGTAGCTTTTAATGCTTGACTTTTATATACCATAAAGCACATCTCATTCACACTTCTAGACTCTGTCGTGGCAGTAAATGATTTTAATTAAAGAAAAGTTCCCCCTCCCAACCAGCAATAAAAAATGACAACCTCTGGCTTGAGAAGCCATAGACCATGAAGGCAATTCCAGGTTGTTTTGATTAAATCTTGTTCTATTTTGAAACCAAAAAATAAAAATATGTTTTAAGAAAGCTTGTGCTATTTTCACATACCTTCTTCTATAAAATAATTTGTAGGAGAAATACAAGTTATTCTGAACTGTTATTGTTACAAGTTTAAATACATTGGTACTTTAAAAGCTTAAGATATCTTTTACTGATATCAAATGATACTGAATGACCCCCCATCTAATTGTAAATAGACAATACTTTGCTGCCAAGTATTTTTGTCACAATATATATAAAAGTGTACACATAAATTAAAATTGTTTTCAGGTTTTAGTTTTAATTTTAAAATTAAAATGATAATAAAAATGTTTTATAGTAGTTCAAGATGATATATTCTTTAAATTAGTGATATAGGTTATAATACATTTAAGAAACAATAAGAAGAGAGAAATCTTAAGAATATTATAAGAAACATCTTTATGTCATGTTTAAGTAGTTGGCAGACATTTTTAAAATTTTACATAATTTAGATTCCAGATCTGGTAACTGTCCGTCATTCATTCCTTTGTTCAATGAAACCAATTAGATGGCATCTTGAATTCCCCAATGGAACAATCAGAGTTTTGAATAATCCTTTAGTTTAAACGTTTTCATTTGTTTTAGGGTTTAATAATATTTAACAGGTCTAAAAGTGCTTTAGACATGCTTCCATTTCTGACTATTATTTTGTGATTTCTTATTGTAAGTTAGTAGCAGCCAGTAAGTATATTAATTGAAGAAACATTTAACAAGTGCTTGTGTTCATGCAAAAAAGTCTAGGAAAAGGTGTTACAGTGTTTTTACCCATGCTTTCCCAAGTTGTGACAAGTTCATTTTCTACACAAGAATTAACCTATGGTAAGACAAGTAGGTATATAACTCTATTGATTCTAATTCATGACTAAATATAAAAGAATAAAATAACCTTAAACACATACCTGTTGTGACAACACTTGCCATGATAGCACTATCGGCAGAAAGGGTGTCCAAACCAGGTCCAGGACGAGGATCATACGCCGTCGTGCTGTCTACATAGTCAGCACTGATGTCGTATGTCATTTGCTGATGCTGAGTTTGTACTGGGGTTGTAGCATAAGCATAACCACCATGAGTGGCAGGCGTGTAACTGCCCAGGTCGCTATTGTATGTATATCTGTAACAGTAGACAGCTTACAACTGAATAAAACAAATAATATTTTTGTGATCAGTTTTATTTATAATCACTACATTTTAGTAACAATACTTTTATCTGACAATTGAGTCATGAATGCAAATAAGATTGTAATCATTTCATAGCTGTAATTGTTATTATTGTCCAGTTAATCTTAAAACCTACAATTTGAACAGCTGCAACTTTTGATGTCAAAAATAATTTTGGTTGAACAAATTTTCTAATATTGATCATATAAACTATAAAAATGCTTCTACTTTCATAATATGAACTTGCCATGAATTATAATGTTATTCTAATTTTGGAAAAGTAGAGCCAAACAAAAATAACCGAGATTTGAACTATGAATATCCTAGTCTCCATTTACTAGCTCTAATGATTGAACTACCATGGCAACTTTGAAACAACATTAAATTCGCCAACTGATTCACTATTTTTCAGTAAACCACAAGGAGATCTCAAATTATTTTGAGATGAGATACCCTAACGTTACAAATACTTTAGTTCCAAGTTTCATAATGTAACCAACTATTAGACCAATCATTTTCAATTAATTGTTTCTTCTACACTAGCTGTACAAAGGTCAGGAGTTGGAAAGGATGCCATGGCTAGGATTTAAATCATGGATTTTCTGGTCTGTGTCCAGTTACTCTAACCACTGAGCTACTATAACAACATGCTTTTTATTGTAAGTTGCCATACATATACATGGACCTTTTTCTAAAACTGCCTTTTTGGATTCAGTGGGACTCAAACATATTTCTGGTTAAATATTGACACAAAAATTTTTTGGTAGAATATGCTTCCACGACTACCGACTTTACGTAGTAGAGAAAGTAAAAAGTGGATTCAGTTTGGGGGGAGGACAAAGTAAAATTAACTTAGTCTGAAGGAAAGCCTTTCCTTGAGTTTGAGAATTCTGTGAATATCTAAGATATCATAGGACTTTTCTTTGTTCCCAGATGGGTAATTACATAATAGTAATAATAAAATAATAATAATAATAATAACAATGATAATTATCATAATAATGATAATAATAATAATAATAATAATAATAATAATAATAATAATAAAAAAACAACTTTATTTTCAAGGAGCAACCTAAAGTTACTATAGACATAGTCATACTTATTAAATCTTCCTATAAGAGTTCTGCAGAATCTATCATTTCTATGCCAGAGTGTAAAAATGTGGGTTACCAAACGCATGTAAAGGTTCTTACCCGCCGTTGTACGGCTGGAGCTGATCGGAAGATGACGGCGTCTGTTGATCGAATACCGAACTGTCCGGTGCTGTTTCCGTTTGGGCACGTAGTTGCGCCCTGTGGAACCGCACCTCATCTTCAACTTTTTCTCGCTGCTTCTTGGACATGCGGCCGAACTTCACCGCTGTAATAGAAACAAGGGTTTTGTCACTGTAGTCCAATCAAATAAGGTATACATTTTTCATACCTCTTATACAAGATTACAGATTTCATAGTGATATAAAAGAAGGTAAGAAATAAGAAGATATCATGCGATTGTTCTTTTCGTTGTTCAAGGTTTCATTTGGAATTCTATTATATTGGTTTCAGAGCTTTCTATTTCAATTTATGAAAGTCAGATTTGAAGGGATTTCCCACAATATTTAACGGAATCACATGAAGGAAATCTGCAGAGATAGACTTCCTTAAGAGAAAAGGATCCCCCAAAATTTACACAAAAACCATTAATAATTAAATATGTCATGTCTTGTATGAAATTAATGTGTGTAGAATAAAACGTTAAACATTTATAACTCTGAAATCATGATTTGGTTCTTTAATTAATAGCGTCATTTTTAAATGATCATGGGACCAGGAGGTGTCACTCGAGATGTTATTCCTACTAAGACGTACATTTTTATGTGTCTTTGAAATTAGGGTCTTGTTTGCCATTTACTACTTCGTAGTAATTAGATAGTGGGCTATAGATGACACTAGATACTAGATGGGATAATCTTAGTGCTTCGAAATAGGCTCACATGGCACACTTGAGAAATGTTTTTGCTTTCACGACATTGTCACAAAATTACTAGTTTTTCCCTCAGTAATGTTGCTATATCATCAGAACTAATTCATATTATTTTTGGACATTTTTAGAGTGTTCTCTTAATTAAATTTTAAAACTTGTCCAAAAAGAATATTGATGTACATGCAATTTAAACTCTCCCAAAATATTTAATTAATATGTACATTAGGAAATATTTATTTCACTTTAAAATATTTTTCTTAACTACTTGAAGAAGAAATATAATTTAGTGCAAAATTAGGTTAATTAAAGTGGCTGAGACGTGTTTAAAATTCTAGTTTCCGGAGAATTGTGCCGCCAAACATTTTTCTAAGCTCAGATATATGTTTTTAAAATTGTTGTTTTGAAAAACACAGTTATCTGAGTGTGCTCTTCCCCTAACATATTGAGTCGCCTTCCGTGGTGTAATGGTTACCATGCTAACTTCATAAAGTCGTTGGTCCCGTGTCGTAGATTTACAGCACGTAAAAGAACCTCAAGCCTGATAGAGATGCCTCTGAGCAAAATTAAGCGGTCTTTCACGCCCAATATATAATGGGGTGCTGAGAACCACAATAGTTAAAGAGCCTCAATAATAACACGCCATTTCTATTTTAACATGTTGAAATAAGCAAACATATTACAAGTTTTGTGAGAATCAAAAAAACATTTTGAAAATTGTCCACTGACTTTGTGCATGTTTGTCATTATTATAAACTTGTGAAATCATTCATTAATGTGTTCTCTTAGTACCACCAAAGTTTAAAAGTTCTTACAAGGGATGCATGTGAATTCCATCGATCACTATTTATTTCAAACATGCTGAAATATAAAAGCTTCAACACCAAAAACAGTGGTGTCACACATCATTATAATTCCTACTCTGACCGGTAAACAATTGAGGTTCACTTATTCATGGCCAAATAAAGCAAATTTAGTGACATAAACTAATAACTAATAATTAGAATGTCACAAAAATCTCCTTGAAATAATTAAGATATGTACGCGAAGCACAATCAATTATTCAAATTACACCAACCAGATACTGTGCCGTAGTTAACAATGCCTCACATTCGAGAGGTCCTGAATTCGAATCTAGGTCAGGGTGAGTTGATCGAATAAGGGTTTTTTTTTTTCCGGAGTATTCCTTTATCCTGAGAAGTCGAAACTTTAATCTCTATGGATCCGAGTTCATTTGAACATAATTTCACCTATTTCATTCATTCATCGTCCCATAGGACCTACCAGATTAAAGGACATTAAACTTAAAAACAAAAGATTAGAAGTGGGGTCAAGCAAAGCGTTGGTATTATACAAAAAACGTGCACTTGTATTCTATCCACAAATATTAGTGATAGGTATAAAAACCTGGTAATTTTTTTCCCGATAGATGTTACGTCAACTCACAGAGAATATTTCAAGCAAATGAGTATTAATAAGAATGAAAAGCTATTTTTCAACCTAAATCAGTTTTTATATTTTCTAACTATTATGAACTAGTCTAGTAAAACTCGTCATTGAAATTAGAGGAGAGAATATCAGAAAAACTGATTTCTAAGTCCGGGATTCTGATTTCCACTCAGAAGTAGGTATACCTATAAATACGTACGTAGTAAATAGTATTATTCATTCCTTTTATTGCGTCTCGGTCCTCTTCTTGACACAATGCAATTTTACTCTTTTTGTGGAGAAGAGTCAGATAAATGATAAGCTGTCGACTTTAAGAACTAGGGCCAGAGATTTTTGTTTCTTCAGAATTACATCTCGCACACAATGTTGTAAATTCTCGTGGTTAGCATTGTTGTATATAGCAGGTTTGCCGGCAGTGCGGACATCACATGGGAAGACACGCAGAGATAAGCTTCCTAATCCAACCTCAAGATGGCATGGCATGTATCGCGCTCATCCCTGTGGCAGCAAGCAAGTTATTCTGAAACGCGGAAGTGCTGGACGAGTTCCAAGTGAGTCGCAAGTGACGTCACAGGGTTAAGGTACTCAGCGAGGGGACCGCTAGATATAACGGATTGAGAACCGCTATATCTTTGATGTTGTTATTACACCAGTCTTTTGTCAGCCGACGCTGCATAATGTTATGCAATCTTTCCCATCCAATCCCGGCGCGGCAGCTCGTCCCCGCTTTAGTTTAAGTCCAGCTCATCCAAATTATATGAATTAATTTTACTTTATGTATACTGGGAGAATCATCTATGACAGGACCGTATTTAGAAGGGAGGGCGGGTTTAGGGATCAAACCACCGCGAAATTTCTGGCATGTTTTATTTATTTAAATTCATATCAAACTAATATGGGGAAATTATAACTACTAACAAATGTACAAGAAAACTCTTATGTGTTCCATTTACGCGACTTTCTCTACATCCCTGTAATAAGTTATTGCTAAAAAGCTTATACTTTATGATAATCATGATACATATTAGCAGAAATGGACTTTCTTGCTAGCTTTCTTGTAAGTAGGAGAGAAATAAGGGAATAGGCTCAAGCGCTAGCAAAATCTTTTAAAAGCTGGTCGCTATGTGATTGCAATTCGTCTCTTTCTAGGCCAGGAGTTGACAAATTCCCGTATGAGAAAAGTTTAGTATTTTAAAACTGAAACCAATAACAAGGAATATATTGGAAACGGTCCACTCAACGAAAAAAGTGTACATGACCTAAATTGTGTGTTTTAATGAGATACACATTTTTTGTGTAGTATGTTTTCGTCTATTTCTTACGTTATGCAAAAGTCATCCAGAATGAAGACGTCTTTAGAAGCTATTGCCAGAAAATTCAAGATATACATTTTATTTTTCATACAAATGTCTTTAATATAAGATATTTTAATCAAAATCGTTTGAGCCATTTTTGAGAAAATCAAAAGTTTCGAACCTTTTTCCGTGTAAAGGGTAGTTTGGGATGGGCGGATTTTCCTCAAAAATCTCGAGTCGAATCCGTGGAAGATCTAAACTTAAATATCAAGTTTGGTATTTTACCCTCTTTTCATTTTTAAGTTATCGTGCGCACAGACACACGACGCACGGATATATACACACATGCGCGCGCGGATCTTTTTCTAAACATTATTTTTTCTTTGGATAAAACACGCATTTTCTGTGAAATCTCGGTATAGAATTTTCGGGAGTGCACTGCTGTCTCTATGTACTAAGTAGAGAAAGTAAAAAGGTACATGGTAACTGTTAGGGTGCTGTTAAGTTTACATCTAGTTATTGAAAACCCCTTCCGATTTTATTTCTGGTCTATGATGCTCTTTGTAGTCAATGTTTAATTTATTAATGCTCAATAGAACCCAGATACATAATTATTTCACGTAAAATAACATTTGCTTGTGGGCATCATGGCAGACTGTCAAAATTTAAAAATAGTTTGTTCAACAAATTGCCTCAAACACAGCTATGATGTAATGAATATTTTATTTTGTTTATTACTATTTAATTTGTTTTAAACTGTTATTATGTGATAATAATTGGTACATTCATAAAATAAAAATGAGTATAAGTTATGTGTACTAAGTACATAAATGTATCTACTATTTTAATACGAGTGCTCATATGCTGTTTATAACTTTTAATAAAGATGACATGTATATGTTATTGCAGAAATGTGACTTAATTTACTCTATAGAGCAGCGAAGAACAAATAAGTAGTTAGTGCTTTTTCGACTTCTAAAAGAACTTAAAATTAAACAACTGGGACATAAGAGGGGCATATTTGCTGTCCCTTTTAAAAATACCCTCAGGTAAAATGTCTAAATCTTGCAACTTTTACGACAACGTTTCCAGCGTTCCTTTTTCTTGCTTTCTTTATACGCATTGCTGTAAAAGTGTTATACACTTAATGCAGATATTTTAACAGCTATCGTAAAAAACAAAAACATTTTTAACATTTTATTAGGCTAATTAATCAAAGATATACACAATGCAGTCATAATTTTGAAAAAATAAAAGTAATAATGCATTATTTACATACTAATATGTCAACGATCATACAGACTTTTTATCACTCTTCTAGTTGTTCGATACGAAATATTTTTGGCATTTTCTATCATCCATTTCGCCTTTACTTCATATCTTCTTCCTCACTCTGATACCTGGCTACCGATCGATCCCCCGTTCCAGGTTTTTCATTCTATGAGTAAATGTCGTTAGCTCTTCGACAGCTTTCTGACCCTGGGCACCCACGTCTAAGTTCTCCATAGGGGGAGGGTAGGCCAACTAAGTTCAGTTCTAAGTTGGCTGTTAAAACGTTAATAAAAAGTTTATGTTTTCGCTATCTACGCATACCACGTAGCAAAGCTGCGGGGCACTTTCAGGGCAGTTGATTTCTTTTTTAGTAACACTTGAATTATGTTACATATACCCTTTATATTAGAGACGAACTGTAGACAGAAAATAGTATGGTGGAAGAAGTGACATTTCCAGAAGAGATGGCATTAACAAGCACATTGTTGCATGGCTAGCTAGCATATTGTTATAATCCAATAGGACGCCGGGAATAGGACAGTCCAAAAAGAGATGGCAAAAAAGAAACTGTTGCTGTAAGACTTTGACTTCGGAACGGGATATAAACTTATTCTCATTCTATGAGAAAGCATAATTTCTAATGGACCAGTTTTATACTCATCACAAAAACACAGACCAATTGAATGAATATATAATCTTTCTTCAGCCGAGCATACTTACTAAGTTATTCTAATATGGCGGATTAGTGTCTTCCATTGTAAGAAAAGAAAAAAATGCTCTCTGAAGAGCTGCACTGTAAAAATGATTGTTAATGGGGAGAATTTTGGAGAAGATGAAAGTATCATATGATAAACAATGTTAAAGTAAATTATTGATACGCGCATACGTAGATCAGAGCGGAAAAGAGGGAAAGCACTGGGTGAAAGAAGACAGAAAATAATAAACGGCATAGACACCTATCTGCGACTCAGGTCTTCTTTCTTACTCTCCTAATGCAATACGAGACTAATGTATATTTCAAGTAGGCTATACTAACACAAATTTAAATAATAATAATAATAATAATAACAAATAAAATAAAACATCTGTATACTACAACCCTGGTACCTAATTTCTTATACCAGGGCTAATATCCCCGATTTTACTGTTTATTTTCAATTTTTGTATCTATAATGTTTATACAATTATTCTAATGGAACTACAACTACGAAGAATAAACTTAAAATAAAACAATAAAACAAATAAATTAACAAATAGTAATAGCTATTTAATATATAAACTAAACAAAATTTCAATTTCTATGCTGCTCTTTCACTTTATGTTAGTATTTTCATAATTCTTAAAATTATTATAATGACCCTATATTAAATTAATTATAAAACAATAATCATTTATAATTTTAAATCTATTAATATATGTTTATTTAGTAATACCTTTTTATTATTATTTATAATGTATATTTCTTTTATGTTATAGATAAATCCATTTTCAAATATATTATTCACTTTTAAAATTTCACTATATTCATTATTTACTCTTTTATCAATTCATATTTATTATTTATTTTACACAAATTTTGTTTTATTTTTATGCTCTTATAATTATATGCTAGCGCAAAAGAAATGTGTTCATAAGAGTTGATAATGGAAAGTATTCAGCAATTAAAAACTTTGATTTTTTAAAAGGAAAATGTACGCCTAGCTAACACAAAATAATCAGCTCTATTTGTTCATGTAAACAAGAAGATCTAAACTGTACCCTACACATAATTCTGGGTGCCATAATATTGATTGCAGAAATTTACTGTTTCAGCAGCATACTTTAATATATGTAGATAATCTCTATTGCAATACTTTTTCCAGATCCCTTCTTCTCAAAACTGTATTTAAATTACAATGCATCAGATGGGCTCCCTAAACTCTTACAGGGTCATCAGATTGTAGTAAATTTAGGATGTATGGTAATTAGGCCTGCTTATGAACGGGTCTCCAGACATTGGGGCAGAGCACTACAGTAGACTTTTGGGGTCCTTTGCACTTACATAGCCCCAAAAGAAAGGGACGAGGGAAGAGACACCAGACCCTTATGACGACGGGCGCAAACATAGAAGGGGTCCCTAACGATTCCTGACTGAACGCTTTCGACACCGCCCGGGCCCAACCCCCAAGCCCAAAGCCTCCGGGGATTCCCTGAAGGAGCCCTTGCCCGAAAGACACCGTCCAGCCGCAACCCGCCTAACATTGTAGTCTGGTCCTCCAAACATAAAGCACATGACGAAGGAGCGATGGGAACAGGAAATGACAGACAGGACATTTGGGAGACGCAATAAATCTTCCCAACTTTCATATAGTGTCCCGTGGAAACCCCCCCCCCCAAAAAAAAACATAGACCAGGAAGGTCGCCCACTGGAATCGAACCTACGACCTCCCGAATGCGAGCCGGTCCCCATGGCCACACTCGCTAAGGCGTCTCGCTTTGGTGCTTCGTGGGCTCGAGTCCCGCTTTGGGCATGGGTGTTATTGTTTGTGCAATGTGTATATATTTGTGTAAAGGAACAGTAAAACTAGTAATCATACAGTAATCATACAGTAAACTTAGGGGGGAGGATGTAAAACGGGGATACAGCGCCGGAGTCCTGATAAGACTCCGGTATTTTATAAAAAAAAGCGAGTTCCACGAGTTACCGTGGGGCTCGTTTGGAGGGCGATAAACTGCAAATATTTCATTGATATCAGGTGGCCCAACTGCACCGTTTTTGATGTGTGCAGATATTCCTTCGTGGTTAAAAGAACTGCAGAATTCAACGGGGCTATTTCAGGTTCCCACTGGGGAACTGGCCTGAGCGACCTTCGTTTTATCCCACTTACTTATTAGCGGAGACGGTGAGCGTACCACTCACCGCTCATTAGAGGGATAAAATGAAGGTCAAACACGCTAGTTCCTGACTTACCAATTTTTACTTGAAATAGCCTCGTCGAGTTCTGCAACTTTTTAACGCACGAAGGAATATATGCACACGCCAATTACAGGGCACTGGGCCATTTTATATATGTATAGGGTCTTCAGATTTATTCGGCATTTTCCGCCAGTAATTTATACGCGCATGGCGTCAACACTAGCTAGCTAGTTTATCACGCATTGCCTCTTGTAGAAGACTAGTGAACGATAGATAGAAGGATGGATGTCAACAGTTTCAACGCCACCTTAGTGAATTGGTACTTGTATCGTACCTTTCCAATATTTGTATTTGGAATATTCGCTTGCGTCTCAAAAACGCACAATCGCAGCATTTATGCTGATAAGTAACGCATTCGGAAGTCGCACTAAACTATATAAATTCTGCGATCGGTGGTCACTTCCATCTCGCGTGAAAAGAACACACAAAATGTCGTGGTTAAAACAGTTTTGCACCGTCCAATACATCAACCTGTTTACGAAGTGGGCAAAGCATACAGTCCAAAGCTCAATTCCTAATCTTCCGTTTGAGACAAGGGGCGAACTGAAGTAATAATACGTCATACATTTAAACCCATTGGCGTTGAAAGGCCGAATAAATCTGAAGACCCAGTGTCTTTGTCCTTGCGCTTTAGTTCCTTTCTGTGCCTTATTATTTAGGTTTTATTTATATCGTCTAGTAGGAATAAATATGGCTCTCCGATCAGTGAATTTCTTTACGAAAATTAGGTCATCTCCATTAAACTTTTATTTTAACAAGGCTGGTCAAAGCATGCCTTTCAAACCGCACGTCACGCCAAGTTTATGCTACATTTGATGAACAAATAGATGTTTTTTATTTAGTAGTCAGCTCTTTATTCAGATGCCTGTTTTTAAAGACTGCGGCTACCGACTGTGATCCACTTAGGCATGTGTCCAAATTGGCTACAAGCCATCAGCATAAAGCGAAAATCTCTCTTCACTTCTAAGTGTGTGGCTTCGATTTTGCGTTTCTGATAATAATAGAACAAAACACATTCTTTAATATGCATACATTAGAGGATATGAAAATTAAATTTACATATAATCTAGTCCAAAAAACAAACAAAAACAAAAACAAAAAAAAAAAAATTCCTAAAGACTAACGGTATTGAACTTTCTCCTTTTGGACACCGCACTTGACATTTTAGGTGGAAAATATTTCCTTCCTAGCCGATGAAGACTTCAAAGTAGCAATAACAAACATCTTGGCTCGGATCTTTAGGGTTTTTTTTTTTTTTTTTTTTTTTTTTTTTATGTTTAACGCCCGTTTTTACTACTTGTGGCACCGTAGGTTATGCACTGGTGATACATGAAATGAAGATGGAGCACCGGTGGAATGCGATGGCGGGAGAAACCGGAGAACCCGGAGAAAACCAGCCCCGTTTTGTCCACCACAAATCCCACATGCGGTCACCTGGGATCAAACTCGGACCGTCTAGGTGAGAGGCGAGTGGTCTAAGTAGTCGGCCACGGCGCGGCCCATCTTTAGCGGTGGAAGAGTATAACTTCTGCATTGAAAAGCCGGTACCACTATAAATACCTTGATAGCAATGGCGATTACGTTGAGAAGCAAAGTAAGGTACTGTAACTTTATAAATAAAGTTTTGTGTTGATATCTTTCGTTCTTATTTAGTTATGCCTAATCGTTCTTTACTTTCTGGATGGTATTCGTACTTTAAAAGACCATATACACAATACAGATATGAGAGACCAATTAAAATCACTAGTTTGCAAGAAAAAAAAAATGATATTTTGAAGCACTATGGTACAGACCTTTTGAAAAATGGATCTCAATAAAATAACAAATACACCTCACAAGGCAGAAGAAAGACGGAAATTACGATGGGAAGGTAGTCTTTGTGACGTAACAAACTTTAAGGTCTATCCTTGAATTGAAAGACGAAGAAGACTGGCCTTACAATGAACTTTTTGTATTTGCATAAATATACACAATTTAAATATAAATTAAAGCTAATATGCAAAATAATTAGTAATATAATTATTCTCCTTAGACAAAAATGCATGACAAATAGGAAGGTATTGTCCTCTTAAACATACTGCATAATTAGAGACGTTAGCATTCTAAGGCGTGTTTTCAAGCACCTTATAATGGCCAGACTGTCAACTTTTCTTACAAAGAATATTTTATGACCGTAAGTAAAGGGGCGTATTTGCGCCCGGCAGGACCAGGATTGTTGTGACATTAGAGTGTTTTATGGCTTTGTTGTGCTCACCCTCTGCTTGTTATACCTACCCTCCAACAAAGCGAAGGTTGACTGCCTTTTGCTGCTGTATACATCCCTTAACATGTCATGGTTCATTTCCGGACTGGTATTTGAGGCTGAGAGTGTTTACTACGCTATTTCATCTCCCTTGTTTACGCATTTATTTTTACTTTCTCTACTTAAGGTACAAAAGTAATGCATTCCACCCAGAAATACAATATCGATATTTCATTGAAAGTACGCCTTTTAGTCTTTCCTGTATTAAAAAGAAAAAGAAATAAAAAAAAAGCGTTTTTAGAAAATGATCCGCGACATTCGCGTGTATCCGTGTCAGTGTGTTCACATATATTCAAGAAAATCATCCCACTACAACCTATCTTTTAAATTCGAAAATTTCTCAAAAATTAGTAACGATTTTGATTAAAAACTGTACATTAAATATATATACATTACAAATAAAATTAATATCTTGAATTAAGATCATATGTAATTATTTTTAAAACTGATAAAATAAATTATTAATACAACTATGGATATAAAAGCCAGAACTTGGATTATTTGTTCTAAATTATAGCCCCTGAACACTGTTCATCTGGATGACTCTTGTATAACTATTACATCGTAATAGATAGATAGATAGACAGAGAGATAGATAGATAGATAGATAGATTAGGATAGTGTTTAACGCCCACTTCTACTACTTGTGGCACCCCAGGTGATGACACTAATGATACATGGAATGAAGATGGAGCACTGGTGGAATGCGATGGCGGGGGAAACCGGAGAATCCGGAGAAAAACCGCACCTGCGCCGCTTTGTCCACCACAAATCTCACATGCAGTCGCCTGGGATCGAACCCGGCCGTCTAGGTGAGGGGCGAGTGGTCTAACCATTCGGCCACGGCGCGGCCCCTATTAAATCGAAAGATATAGACAAAAACTTACTACACAATCTCGTCAAAACCACAATTTATGTCACATACCTACATTTTTTGTAGAGTTAACCGCTTTCGGATATTCTTTGTTGTTGGTTTCAATTTTAAACTACTTAAACTTTTCTCAAACGGAAGTATCTATTCGTTTCATATCTCTTTTGTTTTATTCCTGATCTTGGAAGAGTATCAAATTTAAATACATTGTGTTTTAAAGCATTTGACATACACTTTAGCCAAGCGTATTCATTTATTTCCATTATACTTATAAGGGACTAAGTGTTACCATTTCTGGTAATGTTTATTTTGATTAACATTATGCAGATAAAAGAAGAATCTTGTAAAAGAATTGTTTATAGAACAAATACAGAAAGCTATGTGAATGGAACATCATATTTTTATGTTTATATACACACTAAAAACCATGATTGAAAGACAATAGGGTTATTATAACATTGGAACGCTCACAAAAAAAAAAATCATGAATAATTTTAGCAACTTCCGTTTTAAAAAGTATGAAAATTGGTGGGCACATCAAACAAAGTTACATTTCTGCTTCCAGATTCTCCAATGTCTTTACATTATACTGGTTACACATTGTTTGATAAATTAATTAATTTGTTGCTTTAAGATGAATTTTGTGATATTTCAAAAGGAATATGGAATTTCCATTTTTGGAATTTCTAATTTATTTTATTAAAATGAATTAATGCAGAGATAAGCATTACATACATTATAAGGCAATAATTTATTTCCACAAAGAAAGGAAATTAATGCTGTATTAATGATTGGTGAGATAAGTATAACCTGAAGTACACTGTTGTAAAATTGAAAAATAAATAAATAAAACCAAAATGTTTATTTACTTTGGAAATCTCCTGCTTAAGAACGTGCAAGAATGGATGCAGAATGATGTGCAGAAACTATAAAGAGGAAACACGATATTTTAATTTTCACAACCAGATACGGTTAATACCCTTTCGTTTAACATTTACATGTTAGACAGGAAAATTTAGACATTACTATGAAAGCATTTCCTGCATTTTTACGAGTTGCTGTTACCAAATGTTTCAGTATTTGCACGTTAAAAATCTGCACTTTTGATTTACTGGGAAATGAGGATATCCATTTCGACTATGATCTGAATTTCATGTGTGTATGGGAGAGAGAGAGAGAGAGAGAGAGAGAGAGAGAGAGAGAGAGAGAGAGAGAGAGAGAGAAAGAGAGAAAATTTGCGAATAATCCAGATAAATTAAATTTAAAATTACTAACACTGAAAATTCACCCTTTCTTTTATCCTTTAACTTTTATGTACATCTTCGAATCATTTTAAATGTATAAAATAGATTCTTAGGTGAATATTATGACAGTTAAAAGTTTAAGATTATATTAGGCGCAACACAAAATTATGTTTATGTCTTAGAATATGAACTTTCGACGCATATATTCACAGGTGTAGATACAAGAAAGGAGTTTTTGTTTTTTTTTGTTGACACATTTGGAAGTTGTCTAAAGGTTTATCTAATGTTTAATAATCACATGGCGGCACCTAAAGGATATTTATAGTACTTGGCGTTACAATTTTACATAAAAATAAAGCTGCATCTTAAATGTTAAAACTAGGTGGACTATTCAATTAGGGAATCCCCTAAAACTCTTTTTATTTTAATTCTTGTGTATTCTTTTTTTGTTCCCTTTATACCCCTCTCTTAACTGAGTGATCCTATCAGCGGCATTCCCCTTTGGAATATATTGTCTGTCATTAATGGTTTTATTTTCAATTAATTAATATTTAAGTCATAATTATTTCTTACTCTGTTTTTTAATTTATTAATAAACACTTCTAATTCCCTTTTATTTCCCATTAAAATTCCTTTAGTGGAATGTTTATTTAAGAATTAAAACCTGAAGAGTGGACATTTTACTATTTTTTTCGGATTGGTAATCAGATCTTAATTATCATTCAAAAACCTTAACTATTTTCATAATGTATATACCGCTTACGCTGCTCACAGTAATTAACAAACATTTTATGTAGTATATGATGTTCAGGAAAAAATAATAAAACCAAATAATGTACTTCTAAATGTATTGCTAAATCCTTGAAAGCAGCCCATCAGAAGTTTGGGATAAAAATCATTAATAATTTCAATTTTGTTTTTTGAGAATCGTGTTAAACGTATGATTGACAGTGAAAATTTCAGGAATTAATTTCGTGTATTAAATATAAGAAAAATATCTTTAAGTTTAGCAGTAAACGTTACATTCAGGTATTATACTTTCTAGTTTGCTTCCACTACAAAGCACCTGAGAGTGAAATGAAAAGAAACCTTTGGTTATAAATCAAAAGATGATTTTGAGGAACTGAAGAGCAACCCTGTAGAAGTGCCTTCAATCCGGAACTGCCTATTGTAATTTACAAGGATGTTTTTCCTCTATACTGAATTGCCATCAAACTGAGAATTCACAGCCAAACGATGAACCAATGGGCAAGCCATTGCTGACAGGTTCCATGGTCTAACGTATTCATTGTGAGCTACCTTTGTAAATTTCATACTAATATACATACATATTGAATTTGAGTGTTTGTTCTAGATAGTGTCAAATACCACTCAACCGGCTTAGATAATTCTTTCACCAATGAAAATCCCTGTTCTCCTAGTTGAATGTATTTACAAATATATCATATCTGCTTTTGGTATAAAAGAGTTTTTGTAGGAGTCTTTCATCTTCATGTATTCACTTTTATTACAATTTCGCTTTCAGGGAATATCGTTGGTTCTTTAACATGATTATAGTAGTTTTCTTAGATTTATAATGTAGTGATTTTCTCCTGAAGTCATTTTTAATTGAATAAGTTGCGAGTATAATTACTTGCAATTTTAATATTGCTCATTGGTCTCCATATTTGAAATTCTATAAAACGTATATAGAGCAAACTAAGAGCAAATTAATCAGTTCATTTATAAAACAATATGCTCCCAGTAAAGTGTGATGAAAGAAAGAATTCAATTATGTCAGGAAAGTAACTAATTTATATTTTCACAAATATCTACAAATGGAAAATTGAAAACTATGTTTACATTGGTCGTCATACGTTTAACAAAATTCTCAAAAAAAAAAAAAAAAAAACAAATAAATAAAATAAAAAAAATAGACATAATGTTTAATGATTTTATCCTAAACTTTTGATGGGCTGTTTTCAAGGATTTTGCAACACATTAATTTCCTGTAACTCCGAAGTGGAGCATATGGCATATTTACGATGTTTCCGTGATCGGATTTGAATTTCTAGTTCGTGAGTTCGCTGCTATGCATCATGCTGATCGGGTCGTCTTCCATAGATGGCACTATAGGACGAAATCATACTTGTGGACATGAAATGGCGGGATTTTGCCCTGTAACCTTCTTCGTTCGTGGTATGGGGTTATTTTACGTAAAAATAATCATTATACGGGACCGACTTTACTCCCCTTCTAAAGTAAACCATGCTAGGATTTTTGCGTCCGAAAAAATCCATCACCCTATTCCAGGTTTGAACCAGCAATCTTGGGTATTAGAGGCTGGCATGGTAAGCACAACACCATGGAGGGCGACAAATAAATTTATTTTACTATATTTTCCTGAATAGTACTTAAAATATTATATGTTATATATAACTTTCTCTACCAATGTACATGGCAGGTAGAGAAGGTACTATACTGTACCCAAAACTTCGTTACCGAGATTTCACTGCAAAATATTTTGAGGTCCCAGAATCTAAAAAGTACATTTGCGTTCTGTGTGTGTCTATATGTCTGTGAAAGCATGCTCAAAAACGAAAAGTTGGTTAAATACCAACGTCGTTATTTAAGTTCAGCATTTTCCAAGGATGGGACACAACATTTTTAAGAAAATCTCACCCCAAACTACCTTTTATTTGGAAAATTTGGATTTCCTAAAAAATTGCTGTAAATATTTTTATTAAAAAAACACATATTTCACACGTATTCATGACAAACGAAATGTATATCTTGAATTTTCTAGGAATAGCCTGTAAAGGCCTCTTTACTCCTAATGACGTTTGCATAACTAGTAAACCGTAAGAGATAGACAAAACCTTAACTGCGGGATCTCGTTAAAACACAGTTTATGTCATATACATTTTTTTTTTTTTTTTTTTTTTTTTTTTTTTTTTTTTTTAAGTTTACCATTTCCCATATATTGCTTGTTATTTGTTTCAATTTCAAAAACAAAAACAACAAAGTTTTCTAAACACAACTATTGGCTTTCAGGTGTGACATAATTGGCCATTAGGGGAAAGAGAATGACTTATACAGAAACAAACATGAAAAAACACCTAAAACACTCATGACCAAAGCGGGGCTCCAACCGGCGATCCCTTACACTACGAAGCAGCAAAGCTAGGCACTTTAATGAGCGCAGCCATGCGAGCCGGCTTTTAAAATTCTTGTTTTTCACAAACGAGAGTCCTCTATTCTGCATTCGCTGTAACCAAAGAAGCCAGGTGTCTGCTGCCATGCCCCATACTTCGCATGCGCTTTGAAAAGATGTAGTTTTAAGTGAATTGGTATTTAGGACGCCAGAATAGGGTACAGGATGGCCACCGCCCTCCCCCAGCTCTGTTCGTCGCCCCTTTCTCATGTTCACTAGAAGTTAGGCCTATCAAAAGTGACGCCTAGGTATAGGGTGGAATTCTGCCAAAGGATAGAATAGCTGCTGTTTCTTCCTCGACTTCTATTATAAGTGATACCGTGATTGCCCCCTGGCGGTAGTGGCTGGACCTCTGTGACGTCTGTCGTTTTTCGCCGTGATCTATGCGACCACTGGTTGGACATCTCGGAAATCCTCTCTAGTTTTTAAGTTACTAGCTTAACTTTCAGATTGAATAACTTGCAGGATGACATCACTCAAAGTTGGCATTGTTGCTGCTATTACCATAAATGAAAATTCCCCTCCCCCCCAATGTCTGACTGATGGTGTAGTAATGGCTTTGACTATTTTAATTACTTTCTCTACACGTACTATATACATAGTGTATAGAGAAGGTATTGCATTCCACCCAAAAATTCGATACCGGGATTTCACCGGAAATACATGTTTTGGGTCACTCTGAATCAAAAAAAATAAATGGAAAAAGGTCCTTGTGTGTGTGTCTGTGAACAGCTTAGCTCAAGAACCAAAAGTCCGTTAAATACCAAACTTGTATTTAAGTTCAATATCTTCTAAGGATGTGACACGAAGATTTTCAAGAAAATCCCCCTTTTAGATGGAAAAGTTTTCGAAATTGTTGTTTTTCTCAAAAATGGCTCTAACGATTTGAATTAAAATATCGTATATTAAAGATATTTACCTGAAAAATAAAATGTATATTTTGAATTTTCTGGGAATAGCCTCTAAGAGTACTTTATTCTGGATGAATTTTACGGAATTTTGCATAACTGGCAAACCGTAAGAGATAGACAAAAACTTACCTAACAGAAAATGTAGACCTCGTTAAAACACACAATTTATGTTACATACATTTTTTTGTGGAGTGGATCGTTTTTGAAATAATTATTGTTACTGGTTTCAGCTTTAAAAAACTTGCACTTTTCTCATACGGGAATTTGTCAACTCCTGTCCATAGCAACAAAAGAACTTCAGTCACACAGCAACCAGCTTTTCACTATATATTTAGCCTATGCTACTCCCTTATTTTCCTTCCTAATTTATTCTCCATTAGCATGAAATAGAAAGAAACATAAGCTTTTTAACAATAACTTGTTGCAGAGATGTAGAGAAAGTCATGTGAATGGAACACATCAGATTTTTTGTGTCTTAGCTCATGGTTTGAGTTCCAAAAATGATTAGCAATAGCTGATTTTTCAATTGTTTTGACTTAAAAATTTTGATGTTCTTTTAAATGAGTTCTTAAGTTTCTTTATGTTCTACTAATGTAAACCCTTTCACAACCACTGCAACATATTTGACAAATCCCAGATGTATTTAATGTGTTTAGTTTTATTAAGTGGTTTATTTATCATACTTATCAAATTGAAACTGTTATTAGGTGTCAGTTTTATATTAGGTATTTCAAACACACTTTTAAACAATGGAAATAACCTTGGATGACATAAATTTTTTATGTTTTGTATTGTCATTCTTCTTTGTCTAATTTAATGTAGTAGCTGCTTTCGTCCTTGTTCTGTTTTAATGATATTTAATCATTTATTCCATTATTATTGGCTACTTTAATAATTCAATTCTTTCTTAGATATTCACTTGGTAAGGATACATTGTTCAATTGTGTACTTTAATGAGATCTACATTTTTGTATCCTAAGATTTTGTCTATCTCTTACGGTCATACTAAAGCATTCAGAATAAAGGGGACTTCACAAGCTTCGTGGAATACTCATGTTATACACGGGGGGAAAAAGAAAGTAAAAGACGTTTTTCTTCTTGTTTATCCATTTTCTTTCTTTCACAAACTTTTTCTTTCTCCTTCAGATTATCATCATCATGCAAAATCATCTTCGGCGTCTGCAAACTACTAAATAGATGCTTCACAGAGGAAGTTACAGTGATGTTTTGTGAATTTAATATCACAACACATATACACAGTTTTATAAATGATACATTAGGTCTATATTTGCTTCTATTAATATTTATTATTTACGACGGGGAAGTTAAAAAAAAGCAAACAAAAAAACCTTAGAAATATCCTGGATATGATTAACATTGTGCATAATATACTTTGATGATTGTTTAGAATGTGTGAACAAGCTTTATCGTGACCTACATCTATACAGTGCGTTGTTGACGAACTTACTGATACTGCTGCAAAGAGATTAGAGATAACCGAATGTTCGTTGAATTTAATAAATATGTGTTAAGGTTGCAGGGTCATTGGCATTGTAAAATTATTTTGGTGAGCATATTTATACAGTGCTAAAAACTGTAATTTTACATTCTCTACTACACACTTACAGTAAAAAGAGATTAAAATTGAAATCGAGTGTTATTTATGGAAGCTCTTTATCTTAATGCTGGTCCCCATTGCCGTGTTTGCTAAAGTGTTTTGTTTTGGTGCTTCGTGGCGCAGGGGATCGTGGGTTCGAGTTCCGTCTTGGGCATGGGTGTTTATATGTTTGTAAAATGTGTACATATGTGTGTGTGTGTACTGAAAGAAAACAGCAAAACGGTAATCAAACAGAAAACAAAGTAAATGTTAGGAAAATACAAAAAGAGGAAAAAAGGTATACAGTACCGGAGTCCCGACCAGACTCCGGAACTGTATTATTTAAAACAACTGCTACGGTTATCAGCGTCCCATTCTATATTGGGCATGAAAGACCGCTTAATTTTGTTCAAAGGCCTCTTTATCAGGTTTGATATTCTTTTACATGCCATAACCTACTACGACACGGAGCCACCGGCTTTAGTTCCCCTCCGAAGGGGGCCATACTAAGAAGTTTTACACCCGAAAAAAATCTATCGCCTTCGCCGGGTTTGAACCCGCGAACCTTAGAAACCAGAGATTGGCATGTTATCCCTAAACCATGGAAAACGACACAGTAGTATAACATGCAAAAATATATTTCCAAATACGAGTATATATGTCAAATATATTTTGAACGCCGTATTTAATAATCCTCGTATCCAATTTAACAACAAATTTGCTGAATATTAATGTGATGTGAAATGCCAGCGGAACCCCAAAGAAAGAAACAAAGAGAGAAAAAAGTAAAGGAAACAAATTTAACAAATTGACATGGCTTTCTCTACCTATTCTGCAACAAGGTATTTTTAATAGCGAATTATTTTAACTATTTCACGCTAATCTAGATAAACGTTTGCATAAATGCTTATCTTGCATATTTATTGTAAATCCAAAGACATAAGGAAATATACAAGGCTAAAGCGACAATTTAATCTTTTAAAAGCTTGTCACTATGTAATAGGTTTTACTCTTTGCTTGATGAGGAACAAGAAGAACGAATAATGACATCCCATTTGAGGGTAATATAAATATTTTAAAGTTTAAACCAATAACAAGGAATTAACATGATATGTGTTTTTTAACGAGATCTAAACTTTAGTGTAGTAAATTTTTGGCTATCGATTATGGTTACCAGTTATGGCAAAATCATCCAGAATGAAGAGAGCTTCATAGGCTATTCTCAAAAAATTCAAATAATCCATTTTATTTGCCATCTAAATAGCTCTAATGAATGGTATTTTTATCAAAAGCGTTAAGAGCTATTCTAACAACCAACTTTTTGTTGTTCAGTTATGCTACCCACAGATAAACACATACAGAGACAGACATGCACACAGACCTTTTCTCTTTTTTTATTCACTGGTGCTCAAAACATATATTACCGGTGTAATCACGGTATCCAATTTTAGGATAGAATGCAATACCTTCTCTACATATTATACGCATTGTACGTACGTGTTTAAGAAAGTAAAAAAAATAAAAAATAAGATAAAACAAAAAACAAACAAAAAAACCAAGAAGTGTGTTATTTAAGTTATTTATCGTCTACAGATGCGACACAATGTTTCAACAAAGCCTCCAAAATACCCTTTACCAGCGAGTTTTTCGAAATATTTTTGTTTTTACATAAATGGATGAAACGATTTTGGTTGAAACATCACATTTAAGGTTTTTACATAAATAAAATGAACATCTTGAAACTTGTGAAGTTCTTTTCATTCGAGAGAAATTCTGTATAATTTTATGGCGCCCAAATACAGCTTAAATATTCTAGGTACTGTATCTGTTACTTAATACATTTCTAAAAATTGCATCAATAACAGGCAGAAACTTAATTTTGATGGTATTATGCACCGAACTTTGCAAGAAAATACTTTTCGAAGGACCAAAACTGAGCAGTATTTGCAACATAACCTTTTAATGTTAAATATGCTTTGTACATCAATCAGATCATCATAAATAAAATACATTTGTATGAAATATATTTATAGACATATTTTAGATAACCAGTGCAAATTGTGAAAAACTAATTACACGAAAATCGTTTTTTGTTTCGTTCTATTTTAATCTAAACAGAGCGCATGCGAACGAAGCGAGTATGCTTTGATAAAACCAGTGGAAATTAGTAAAAATTAATTAGATGAAAATCAGTTTATTTGCACACACACACACACACACACTAATCTAGTCCTTGCCTCGGGTGAATCAGAAAATCAACACGACCCAGTCCATTTACTGGCTGGCTACGATGTAATAACATATGCTCGAAGCTTACTATCTCGCAGTAGTTTTACTTTTTCTGCACATACTTAGAGTATAAGAAGGTATTGTATTCCACCCAAAAATTCTATACAAAGATTTCAAAGTATGTTTTGAGGATCCCTGAATACTAAAAAGCATTTTTAGAAATAAGGTCACTGAGTGCGCGTGTGCGTGTGTGCGTGTGTGTGTGTACAACACAGGTCAAACCGAAAATACCATAAAAACAAAATTTGTCCAAGTATTAAGTCCAAGTATGAGACACAAATGTTTTCAAGAAAATCCCCCTCTTCAAACTACCCTTTACATGGAAACTGTTTTGAAAATTATGCTTTTCTCAAAAATTGCATTAACGACTTTGATTAAAATATCGTATATCAAAGATATTTACATGCAAAATAATATATATGTCTGGAATTTTCTTGGAATAGCCTCTGGAGTCCTCTTTATTCTTCTTTATTCTACTTAAATGGTGAATCGTAAGATATTCACAAAAACTTATATAAAGAAATGTATATATTGTTAAACACACAATTTATGTCATTCCTATACAGCTGTGTCTGAGATATTCCTAATTATTCGTTTAGATTTAAATTACATAAACTTTTCTCAATCGGCAGCTCATCTTTCGTTTCATCTCTTTTGTTCTACTCCTGGCTATGTAAAGTAAAAACCGAATTTCAGTTATTTCACATAGCGACATGCTTTTTAAAATATTTGACTATTGCTTTGGCCTAGTGTGTTACCTTATTTCCCCTATACTTAGAAGGAACTAATGCAACAATTTCTGCTAATGTTTATCTTGATTACCACGATGAAGCTAAAGGAATACTCTTATGTAACAATAGTTTGTAGAGAAAGCCATGTGAATGGAACACATCACATGTTTTGTATCCATGTTGGCAGTCACAGCCATGATGCACGATAGGAATGATAACTTTGTGAGTAGCCGCAAAGCGATCTGGTGGCTGAGTAACAAACTTCCAGGTATACTATGGAAACTTTTCTGTAACATTTTTCAGAGAAATAAATTTTTACGATATATTTAGTTTTTCGACTTCGTACTCTAGCACCCAGACGTAGCTAGGATTTTTTTTTTTTTTTGAGGTTAGAATCCCCCTTAAAATGTAAATGGCGTGTTACTTATGGACGCTCTTTAACTGCTGTGGTTCTCAGCGTCCCATTTTAAATTGGGCGTGAAAGACCGCTTAATTTTGCTTAGAGGCCTCTCGATCAGGCTTGAGCTTCTTTTACGTGCCGTAAATCTACGACACGGGACCCACGGCTTTACTTTCCTTCCGAAGGAAGCCATGCTACGAATTTTTACACCCGAAAAAATCCATCGTCCTCCACCGAGTATGAACCCGCGAACTTGGGTATATGAAGTTAGCATGGTAACCATTACACCACGGAGAGCGGCAGAGGAAAATCCCCCTTTGCTAAATATGCATACATAATGGCAAAATTCTAATTTTAAGTTCAATTACTGCAACTTAATCTGTGAATATAAAATCAAAATTTTAACTTACGCCTATTCAAGAATAATTCATATTGTTTGATTTTGCATAAAAGGTTTAAATGCTCCCTTTACATACCTTCCCTTTTAATATTTTTCTGGCTACTGCCGTAGCATAAACTAAATTTTGAGCAAACATTTAAATAATTCTCTCATTAGGACCTAATGTCAGGTTTACGGTGAACTTAACGTGACGTAACTTGGAAGTCTGAGATGTTGAGCTATTTAGGGTTGACTAAACATGACATTTTAACGTGACGTAACTTAAGTGTTAGGCACCGCGAAACTTGTCCTTACCGTTACGTTAAGTGTTGGTAATTACAACCAATCACCATGAAGCAGTAGTATAAAGTAATAAAGACAACTACCAATGAAGATCCATTCCTGTGATGTTAAATTGCTTGCATCCTAACAGGTCAATTCAGTCTTAACTTCACGTTAAGTAAAGTTCTACATAATCGAGTTTAAGATAGTTGTACACCAAGGTTCACAAAAAAAAATAATAATTGTCGTTAGCATTCTCGTTAAACAAGCGCATGATGGTCATTCACTTTACCGCGGTAAGTATTTGACCAGGGTAATCATCCGCAGGGGTGCATCAATGTTAAAAGCAGTTTAGCTGACCGTGGTTACTTGGCACACGCTCACCTTGGTTGACTGCACCCTTCTTTACGGGTAAACTAGTAACCCAAAAGTACGTAAATCGCGACGTCTAGTTTTCACTTTTCTCGCTTTTGTTGAAGCGCATGCATGTACGTGTGCAGTGTGCAACAGGGGAAAGCAAAACTTGTTCCAAGTTTCTCTAATCATGAAAAAATATATTATGAATATATTAACATGCAATTTAAAAAAAAATATAGAAAGTGAAAGACAGAAGCAATAACTAATGCTTGCTTTATAATTGAGAGAAAAATATGCTCAGCTAATTAAAATTCCATTTAGCTTTGTCGACATTCATCCTCTAAAAGAGAGGGACAGAGAAAAGAGAGACAAAATCCCCATCGGAACCTCTTAATTATAAGGTGAAAACTGAAATTGAGTTGTATTTATGAATGCTCTTTAACTGTTGCAGTTCTCAGTGTCCCATTCTATACTGGGAGTGAAAGACCGCTTAATTTTGCTCAGAGGCCTCTTCATCAGGCTTGAGGTTCTTATACGTGCCGTATATCTACGACATGGAACCAATAGTATTACTTCCTTTACGAAGGAAGTTATGCTAAGGATTTTTATACCGGAAAAAAAATCCGTCGCATTCCGGCGGGTTTGAACCCGCGACCTTGGGAACCAGAGCCTAGCATGTTACACTAAGACCTCGGAGAACGACGATTATAAGCTACAAACGCTATCCCTACAACACAGTAATAATTTCAAACTACTTCGGCACTGACCTCATTAGATAACAGAATTTTAACATGGGCATTTTTACTTATCCTAACGTTCCTGAATAAGTAGTAAGTGTACAAAACCCATTCACTGTTCCCCTTATTTCTGTTCTTGGAACTATGATTCAACTAATGTAACTGAGATGAGTAACGCCATGATTGTGTGGATTTTCGATAGTCTTAGGCCAGAATTTAAACTGTGGCATAAAAAGCCTTATGGTATTAAAAACTACAAACCGTACATTTTTCAAGGTGCGGTGCATTCATTGATCCAAATGGAAGGGTTTTTTTTTTTTCGTTGGAAATTCTAACATCTACTGTTCCTTCATTTTAAGCTTTGTAAGAAAACATCTGATGTGTTCCATTCAAATGACTTTCTCTAGATCTCTGTAACAAATTATTGTTAAAAAGCTTATTTTCTATCTACTTCATGCTAATTGAGATTAACACCAGCAAGTAATACTTTCTTAAAAGTAGAAGGGATATAATGGAATACACTAGGTAAAAACGTTAGTCAAATCTTTCAAAAGCTCGTTGCCATGTGAATGAAATCTGTTTCTTTGCATTGGCAGAGTTGAAAAATTCCTATATATATATGAAAAGTTTAAGTATTTTAAAACTGAAACCAATAGCAAGAATTATCTAGAAACTTATCAACCTCACAAAAAAAAATATATGACATTAATTGTGTGTTTCAACGAGATCTACAATTTAGTGTAGTAGATTTTTGTCTATCTCTTACGGTTTAACAGTTATACAAAAGTCATTCAGAATGAAGAGGTCTTCAGAGACTATTCCCTGAAAATTCAAGATATACATTTTATTTGTCATGTAAATATCTCTAATATACGGTATTTTAATCAAAATCGTTACAGCTATTTTTTAAAAAATCAACATTTTCGAATTCTTTTCCATGTAAAGGGTAGTTTGGGCTGGGGGGATTTTTCACAAAATCTTCGTGTTGCATTCCTGGAAGATACTAAACCTAAATACCAAGTTTGGTATTCTAACGGCTTTTCATTTTTGAATTATCGTGTTCCAGGCATACGGACATACACACACCCGCGAACCGTTTTCCAAAAGTGCTTGTTTTGGTTACAGGTGACCCTAAAAAATGAATTTCCGGTAAAATATCGGTATCGAATTTTGGGTGGAATGCAATACCTTCTCAATAGAATGGAGTACGTGTAGAATGGAATCTGTGTATTATGGTAAAATACTAAAAGTATTGTAAAGAGAACCAATGTTTTGCAAATGTACATTTTTAAGATTCGAAATTTGGGCAAAATTGTCTTTTTGAAAGGAAAGATCTTTGTGTTTTTTTTACTCAATTCACCCCTCACAAATCAATCCAACTGAAGATTTGACCAATAAAATCCTCGATAAACCGACGGATGCACCAATAAAAAATAAATTAAAAAGAAATAAAATAAAAAATATACTTCACACCGCAACAGCCCGAAATGGAGTAAAGGTTTATCGCCCAGCAATTTATAGCATAGAGTTTTTATTGACCAACATTCGTCCTTTGAGGAAAATACTCAACCCAGTTAAATCTCATTAACGCTATCATACATCACAAACGTATGTGATTGATAACTCATCAAAACCACCTAAAATATTACATTTACGGTGTTTTGGGAAAATATTTCAGGACATGTTGGATACTTTTCTATTTATATACCAAGTTTTCGTTCAACTATTTAGTCTTATGCTGTCTTAAGCAAATAAAATGGCAACTCACTTTTTTACTTTCTCTATACGTACTGTGTACATAGTGTATAGAGAAGGTATTGCATTGTACCCAAAAATTCGATACCGAGATTTCATCGGAAATACATGTTTTGAGACACCTAAATCCAAGAAAAGCATTTTTAGAAAAATGTCCGTGTGTGTGTGTGTGTGTGGGCAGCATAGCTGAAAAACGAAAAGACCGTTAAATACCAAACTTGGTATTTGAATTCAGTATCTTCCAAGGATGCGACTCGAAGATTTTCAAGAAAATCCACCCATCCCCAACTACCCTTCAAATGAAAACATTTAGAAAATTTTGATTTTCTAAAAAATGGCTTTAACAATTTTGATTAAAATATCGTATATTAAAGACAAATAATATGTAGTATATCTTGAATTTTCTGGGAATAGCCTTTGAAGACTACTTTATTCTGGATGAATTTTACTGAATTTTGTGTAACTGGTAAACCGTAAGAGATAGACAAAAACTTACCAAACATGAAATTAGAGCACATTAAAACACACACTTTATGTTAAATCATTTTTTTTTCGTGGAGTTGATCATTTTTTTTTTTTTTTTTTTTTTTAGATATTCCTTGTTTTTGGTTTCAGCCTTGAAAAACTTATACTTTTCTCATACAGGAATTTGTCAACTCCTGTCCATACAAACAAAGGAACTTCAGTCACATAGCAACCAGCTTTTGACTATCACCTATGGTACTCCCTTTTTTCGCTTCTAATTACAAGGAAGCAAGTAATAAGTCTATTTCTGCTAATTTTTTCTCACTTAGCATGAAGTAAATAGAAGCATAAGCTTTTTAACAATAATTTGTTGCAGAGATGTAGAGAAAGTCATGTGAATGGAACACATCAGAGTTCTACTTTCTCTATACGTGCTATGTACAGAGTGTATAGAGAAGGTATTGCACTCCACCAAAAAATTCGATACCGAGATTTCAACGGAAATATATAATTTAGGGTCTCCTGTATCCAAAAAAAATATTTTCAGAAAAAGGTCCGTGTGTGTCAGTGTGTCCGTGTGTCCTTGTGCCTGTGAACACGATAAGTCAGTAAAATACCAAACTTGGTATTTAAATTTAGTATCTTCCAGGGATGCGACACGAAGTTTTTGAGAAAAATCCTCCACTCCAAACTACCCTTTACATGAAACTTTTTTCGAAAATTTTGATTTTCTAAAAAATGGCTCTAACGATTTTGATTAAAATATCATATATTAAAGATATTTACCTGACAAATAAAACGTATATTTTGAATTTTCTGGGAATAGCCTCTGAAGACCTTTTTTTTCTGGGTCAATTTTACGGAATTTTGCATAACTTCTAAAGCATTAGAGATGGACAAAAGCTTACCACACAACAAATGTAGAGCACTTTAAAACACACAATTTATGTTATATACAGTTTTTTTTCGTGAAGTTGATTGTTTTTGAGATATTCCTTGTTTTTGGTTTCAGCTATGAAAAATGTATACTTTTCTCATACAGGAATTTGTCAACTCCTATCCATACAAACAATGGAACATCAGTCACATAGCAACCGGTTTTTGACTATCACTTTAACCTATGGTACTCCCTTATTTCGCTTCTACTTTTAAGAAAGCAAGTAATAAGACTATTTCTTCTAGTTTTTTTTTTTTTTTCTCCATTAGCATGAAGTAAATAGAAGCATAAGCTTTTTAACAATAATTTATTACAGAGATGTAGAGAAATTCATGTGAATAGAACACATCAGATTTTTTTTTTATTGTTTCATTTCTATAGGCCCCCTTTAACATCTAAGCTTTACATTAGAAACAACTCGTCTGTAGCTTCTTTACTTTGGGTTTAATTCGTTTTTATTTGCCTCACTCACACACACACACATACACTCACTCTCACATATATACTTCCAGACTCTGTGGGGAATAGGTAATATTCTGGTTAAAGAAAAATTCCCCGCCTCAGCCGAGAATCGAACCCGAGACCTTCGCTTTTATTTACGTAGATTTCTGCTATAACTGTACAAATAACACTACAGCTAAAGGGGGTGTAGTTTTTCCCTCTCTGTCTTTCAAGCACTTCTGATTGTTTCCCGCCAACTTTAGTAGGTATAGTATAACACAGAATAGGATCTTTGAACTGATGAATTCCTCTCCTCGTTGTGCTGGATCTTATAGACCAATGTGAATTGTGCAGCAATAAAATTCGCTAGGCTAGCATGCAGTTTTGAAACACGAACCGACATTTGGGCTTGGGAATAAAATTGCCTTTTTTTTTCTTTCTTTCTTTCAGACAAAAGCCGCTCTTTATTGCGTTTCTTGGGGTCAATGCCCCATTGTAAAAAGGAGGGGGAACGTCCCCTTTCTCGTATATCATAGGATATACCATCACGCAAAGTATTATGTGTTGTTGAAGATAAACTCACCCTGTCAGGCATAGGATTTCCCTGTTTTGGTATCCATGGGAAATAAACGTCCCACTGAAAGCCTTGTCGTAATTTGATAAATCATTTATAAGTTTCCGTTCACATATCTACTCCTCTATCCAGAATTCAGTAAACAGAAGCACGTGGTACACACTCTATAAACGCCATAACACGTTCTTCTTATTTTAAAACCATATGTGCTTAGGATACAAATGCTTACTCCAAAATATGATTTCTATCGTTTTTACTTTCTCTATACGTACTATGTACATAGTTTATAGAGAAGGTATTGTATTTCACCCGAGACTTCACCGGAAATACATGTTTTGGGTCCCTTTGAATCCAAAAAAAAAAAAAAAAAAAATGAAAAAGGTCCATGTGTGTATGTGTCTGTATATGTGTGTGTGTGTGTGTGTGTCTGTGGACAGCATAGCTCAAAAACGAAAAGACCATTAAATACCAAATTTGTATTTAAGTTTGATATTTCCCAAGAATGCGACAAGAATATTTTCAAGAAAATTCCCATCCCCAACTACCCTTTACATGGAACTTATTTCGAAAATTTTGATTTTCTAAAAAATGGCTCTATATGATTAAAATATCGTATATTAAAGACATTTACTTGACAAATAAAACGTATATCTTGAATTTTCTGGAAATAGCCTCTGAAGACTACTTTATTCTGGATGAATTTTACGGAATTTTGCATAACTGCTAAACCGTAAGGGATTGACAAAAACTTATCACACAAAAATGTAGAGCATGCTAAAACACACAATTTGTGGTATATACATTTTTTTCGTGGAGTTGATCGTTTTTGAGATATTCCTTGTTTTTGGTTTTAGCTTGGAAAAACTTATACTTTTCTCACACTGGAATTTGTCAACTCCTGTCCATAGAAACAAAGAAACTTCAGTCATCAGCTTTTTGACTATCACTTTAACCTATGGTATTCCCTTATTTCGCTTCTACTTAATAAGGAAGCAAGTAATAAGACTATTTCTGCTAAATTTTTCTCGATTAACATGGAAGAAATAGAAGCATAACCTTTTTAACAATAATTTGTTGCAGAGATGTAGAGAAAGTTATATTATTGGAACACATCAGCTTTTTTATAGTATTTAACGCACGCTTTTATTACCATGGCACCACAAGCAATGATACTGGTGATACATGGAATGAAGATGAAGCACCGGTGGAATGTGATGGCGGGGAAGCCCGGAGAACCCGGAGAAAACCTACCCCCTGCGCCGCTTTGTGCCCAAAAATCTCACATGCGGTCGCTTGAGATCGAACCCGGGATGTCTAGGTGAGAAGCAAGCTCTCACTATCGTTTGTTATTAACTCTTCTACAATATATGTTTATGAAAGTCTATTTTATGCTCTCTACTACGTACATAGAAGCTAGAAATGAAATGGAAATCGAATTTTATTTATGGACGCTCTTGAACTGCTGTGGTTCTCAGCGTCTCATTCTATACTGGGCGGTAGGGACCGCTAACCTTTGCTCAGAGGCTTTCTTATCAGGCTTGAGGTTCTTTTACATGGTTTATTAAATAGAATAATTAGTTGAAAATGAATAGTTATATTATTTTAATAATAATTTGTTTCTTAGAGCTGCTTATACTTTATATTTATATTCTTATAGTCAACATGGAATTTATAGCAGAGTAAGAAGTAAAGAGTAAGAGAAATATTAAATCTACAACTCTGGACTAACGGCTTTACTTCTCTTCGGAAGGAAGGCATGCTAAGGATTTTTACACCCGAAAAAATCTAGCGTCCTCCGCCGGATTTGAACATACCTTGGGTATGTGAAGTTAGCATCGCAACCATTGCACCACGGAGGGCGAGTAGGAGATAGAGGGCATCGAGATTTCACTAAGATAAAAAATAAAATTGGAAAACGATACATGTGTGCGCCTGCACAACTCAAACACACAACTGCACAACCCAAAAGCGAACATTCAGATAAATATTAATTTGATATTTATATATAGTATCATCCAAAGATAGGACACGAAGATTTGCAACAAAATCTCCTACCTCCAACTACCTTTTATATGCAAAATGCTTCTAAATTTTTATTTTCTCGAAATGGCTCACAATTTTGACTAAAATACTATATATTAAAGATATTTACATGACAAACTATATATCTTGTATTTTCTGCGAATCCACTCATTCGGAAGGTATTTTGTGTAAGCCTTATAACTTGTATACGTTAAGGGACAAAAAAAGATCGTGTGAACATTCTCACCCAGATGTCCCGGTTTCGATTTCCGATTATGGTGGGGAATTTTTCTCCAACTGAATCATATCCTATCCCCCACAGAGTCTGGAACTATGCATAAGAGAGTGAATCTATATATGCTTAATGTAATACTGAGAAACTAACGTCAATAATCCTTACAGTTCAGCGTTTGTTTCTAAAGCAAAGCTCTCGACATGACCATAGAAGTAACGAAAAAAATATATCCTTTAAAACACAATTAATTAAAAGTAATATGTTTGTTTTAATATACGCCATTTCAGGTACTATCAACTTTCAGATATTTCTCTCAATTCAGAGAAAATAGAGTGTCCAATCTTACATATTTGAGTATCGTATTCTTTTTGTACAGTTATATTTAATTTTATTATTCTGCTATAACATTTGTAATGTAGCTATTTTTGCAAAAGTTTATATCGATTAACATGATATGGATAGAAAAATTTAGATTTTTTAAGAACACCTTGTATACCCGGTAATAAACGATAAATAGTAGAGAAAGACATGTGAATCTAACAACAGATTTTTTCTTTCTCTACACGCACTATGTACATAGTTTATAGATAAGGTATTGCACTCCAACCATAAATTCGATACCAAGATTTCACCAGAAATATATGTTGGTTCCCTATATCCAAAACTAGCATTTTCAGAAAAAGGTCCGTGTGTGTGTGTCCGTGTGTCTGTGAACACGATAACTCAAAAACGAAAAGTCGGTAAAATACCAAATTTGGTATTTAAGTTTATTATCTTTCCGGGATGCGATCACATCAGATTTTTTCTATCCCTTTCGTTTTAATCGTTTGAGCCTCCCGTATTTCCATTATATCTATGAATATATGTAATGAAACTATTTCGAAACAATAGTCAAATCTTTAAAAGGATCGTTGTGGTCTGGCTTTGAAAGCCCCATACCATTAACACGGAAAAATAAAAGAATGAATGCCATGCGATTCAAAATAAAAATATTGAAAAATTTAAACCAGAGCAACGAATACTTAAAAATGCATAATTTCACAAAAATATTGGTAGGTATTGGGCATAAATTGTATGTTTTAACGGGGTCTATGCTATTCATGTAATAAGGTTTGCCTAGCCCTTGTAGTTTACTAGTTATACAAAATTATACCAAATTTATTCCGACTGAAGAGAATTGCAGTTATGCATGTGTGAAATACATGGTCGTATTTTAAATCACATCGTTTTATACATATGACCAAGAAGTTCCGCAATTTTAAGAGGATTTTTTTTGTGACGTTCGAGGAAGGTTTTATTAGTGAGTTTCGTATTCATCAAACCACTCATTTCTCTCTCTCTCTCTCTCTCTCTCTCTCTCTCTCTCTCAGACACACACACACACACATACACGCACAAACATTTTTCTAAAAATCCCTTTTGTTGTTTCAGTGGACGTCAAACCTGTATCTCTTACATTTTCGGTGAAATTTTACACCGATTGTTTTGGTGAAATGCAATACTACTACTTCTTACTAAAGAAAGTGGAAAAGAAAGTGAAAGGGATATGTAGCATACATTTTTACCTTTTTGAGTAATACATTTTTTGTTGTTGATCTTTTATGATGTCCCAGTTATAAAGGAATACATAACATATGCAATGAGAGTATAATGATACTAATAATTAAGCTGCGAGTATGTTTTCATAAGAGCATCTTAATTGCCATTATAGCCAATTTTCATAGAACTTTATTCTTGACCATGTATCTAAATTTAAACAAATTAAAATTCACCTTACCTGAGTCAATAAGTATTGCGTTTTTTCTGTTATAGGTCTTAAAATTCTCTGATTTACGTTTTAGCAAGTTTTCAATTTTGAGTACTTAGATAAGTCAATTAGGGCTTAATATTGAGTGTTGATTTCAAAATAAAGTAGCGATTTCACAAGCTCAATAGTTTCATACTTTGCGGCAATCCTTCGAAGTATACCAGAAATGGAATTTCTTAAAATGAGGTTATGCAGTTTGATTTTCTCCAATCCATGAATTATGCATAGCATTTTTCGTAAATGTTTCTTGATTTTGTGGCAATAAGTTATTAGTCACATCGGGTGTCTCACTCTTACTCGTTTTCGACATTTTTCTTTTTCTAAACTTTACTTCGATTGAACATACGAGAATAATCGATAGTTGTACTTTCAACAGTTGGTGTCTGGTAGCATTACGAGATTATGCAGACGCATAAAGAGACTTTAAAATTCTGTGGCTACAAAGAAAGTTTAACCAAAAACTGGATCTGCGATAGTAAATGGTACTTCAATATATTCAAATAATTATAAAGCAGTAAAATAAACACCTCATAAAATAATCAAAGTTAATCCTATTGATTGTTACATATATTGGTGGAAACCTGCACTTTAATGATGTTCATAAAAGTGCAGTTACCATAATATATTTATTAAATTTAGGCATGGTCGATCATAAACGTCTTAGTTATTTATAGAATGTTTTTGTCTGCTAATATAAACTATCCTGTTTTAATAAAATCCTTATCGTCAGTTGTTCAAAAAGATAACTGTATTTCCACTGAACTCTAGAGATGGAGTTCATTGTAGCTAAATGATAGAGAAAATAAACATTTCAACTGTGTTTAACCTTTAGGAAACCGATACTGTAATCTAAAACTGGTTTCGACAGTTTTGGGGAATATGCTAGTGATCAAGCGTGGGAACCCAGGAAGCCCGGCAAGTGGAGTTGCCAGCAACCCTTATAGGTGCAGCTGTTGCATTTGGGACTGTACCAGTTGTGGGGGAGTGAGGTCGGGTTAGGGCAGGTAGCAAGGTACCGTTAGGTGAAACAAGGAACAATCCCATCCCAGAGATGAGTGGAGTATCCAGTAACATCCACGTGCTTGCTACTATACGATATGCATCTTGAACAACTGCTCGTCATGTCTCACGTAGTAGATTTCAAGATACGTACAATAGTGTTTATGTAAGATTTACTGCTAAGCTTTCATGTCAAGTGTTGGTCCTCACTCACACATCTGTTGCATTACGTGAGAGACTGGAGAGTTCATCCCATACCTCGAGGATTTCATTTCGTTACCCTGTGGGTAAAATTTACTCTACGTGCTAGAAATTTATTAACAGATACATAAAAATATAACTATGTCTTTTTCACCTAACTCAATTTGTAACAGTTTTTGAGAGACCCATAGTGGAATAATGGGCAAATGTGATAACAAATATAAATTTAGACTTATTAACCTCTTATTACAGTCGAATCTCTAGGAACATTTGTGTTGTCCGAGTTAAACAGTACTATCAAAAGGGGGTGCGTGGGCAGCTTTTAAAATATTTCTCACCTTTTTTCATTTAGAAGTGGTTTAGAAAAATTAGCAGGAAGTATGTTAATACCTTTATAAACTATATATTTTGATTACTAATTACATCAATAATCACATTTTAATTAATAATGTGAACTATTTAATAGAAAATCTTTGTATTACACTCATATGGGTCTAATATTTATTAATGCATATAACATTATCTCATGATTACCTTATTTTTCTATCTACTTCCTTTTAATTGAGATAAACTTTGCAGAAATTACTATACAATTGCACATTTCGTTATATGCAAATATAAGAGAACAGCGATAGTTACATTTTAAGAACTAGACGTTATATGCTGTCCTTAAAGAACCATCTAAATCTTGACAGTATCTACAAATAATTAAGTATTGAACAATTCGGATCATTAATAATGGATATCTTGGAAATGGCTTTCAAAACATTATTTGAAATAAATTAGGTGCTTTAAAGAGATCTACATGTTTGTGAAAGACGTTTCAGTCCCTCGATAAATGTACCAGATATACAACAAAATTGTTTCTGAATGAAGAGAACTTCACAGGCTATTCCCAAAAAATTCAAAATGTAAATTTGTTTCTCATGTAAATATTTTAATCTAAATCGTTAGAGCCATTTATGAGAAACCAACAATTTTAAAAGATGTTCCATATAAAAGGTAGTTTATATAGCGGGGGAATTTTGTTAGTATCTTTAAAACAACTCGAAACAGATTTTATCGTGAATTTTTGGTGTCTAATTACTTTCATTACACGTACTATGCAGCTAGTGTATAGAGAAGGTACTGTATTGCACCCAAAAATTCGACACCGAAATTTCACTGGAAATGTATGTTTTGAGACCCCCTGAATTCAAAAAAGTAGTTTTAGAAAAATGTCCCTGGGCAGCATAGCTCAAAAACTAAAAGTTCATTAAATACTAAACTTGGTATTTAAGTTCAGTATCTTCCAAGGATGCGACACAAAGATTTTCAAGAAAATCCCCCCCCACTACCGTTTACATGTAAAAAGTTTCGAAAATTTTTATTTTCTCAAAAATGACTCTAAAATTTTGGTTAAAATATCGAATATTAAAAATATTTACATGAGAAATAAAATGTAAATCTTGAATTTTCTGGGATTAGCTTCTGAAGATATCTTTATTCTGGATGAATTTTATGGAATTGTGCGTAACTGATAAACACTTTTTAATACTTTTAAAACCTTGTCTAAAGTGATTTAACTGTATTATTTGTAATATGAGGTGCAAAATCTTATGAGTGAGTAATCTTAAATTTGCACCTCATATTACAAATAAGACAAATGCTTACTTAAATAAAATTTAGAGCTCTTTAAAACACACAGTTTATGTTATATACATTTTTTTCGAGGAGTTGGCCGTTTTTTGAGATCTTCCTTGTTATTACTTTCAGTTTTAAAATACTTATACTTTTCTCGTACGGGAATTTGTCAGTTCCTAGCCATACAAGGGAACTACGATCACATAGCAACCAGCTTTTAAAAGATTTTACTGTTGCTTTAGTCTATGGTATTCTCTTATTTCCCTTCTACATACAAGGAAGCAAATAATAAGACAATTTCTGCTAATTTTATCTCGGTTAGCATAACTTAGTCGTGTGAATGGAACAAATCAGATTTTTTTTTCGGTGTAGTGCAAGCACGTGATAGGGAAATTAAAATACATAAGCAGGATTTCAGGATATTTTATTAGTACATTTTATGGTGACTTTTTACAATTGTAATATTTTAGGTATTTTTCAGTATTTAAAATCTTTTTACGAGTGAAACTTCGGAAATAGTTTTCCCAATAATATCTTAACTAAAACTTATTATTAATAGTAATTAATATATAGCCCATCTCACTTAAGTTTGATAAGTACGAGGGTTGTAAATCTAACAGTGACAACTATTTATTTACATGTTACCAAGTTTTACTGTCCTTCAAAGTGGACACCAGTATTGCGTACAATCCATTCCAGCGATATGGAAGTCGTATAAGATATCTTTAGTAGCGTCTGTTTTGTTGATAGTTCGAATGCAGCGACTTACTGTCCGATGAATCTCTGGAAAAGTTCTGAAACGAATGTCCTTCATCTTCGGAATCAAGTCAAAGTCACAAGGGATTAAGTCCGAGGATGGGACAGCACTTCTCAGTCCCATCGTGCAAAGAAATCAGGGAAGAGCTTGCACTGTATGTGGCCGAGCATGTCGTAAAAATGATGTGTTTGTGTGTGTGGTTCCGGAGACCCCAGGAAGATAAGATGAGATGAGAATAATTACAACGGGTGGCCGAAACCGGACGACGGGGAGGGAGCCACAGAGGAAGGTGTTTCCAAGCAGTTCTTCACCGGGAAGCGCTAGGAGCCCGTGCCCCAGGTCTAACCGAATTCCCTGGGTCTACAGAGACTTCCAATGCCATCCCGCTGCCAAAAGCTATATTTCCAAAGTTTAATCACCACCACGGAAGGGTGCCACCACCGTACATCTCGTCAACACACCCTGAAAGAAATTGGTTGGATGAAATGAAAATTAAATGAAAGGACAAGAAATTCGGGGAAATGCCAAGTGACTTGGGGAAAAAAAAAAAAACGAAAAAAAAAACCATGGGTTAGAGAGGTCGGTAAAATGATAGGTGAGTTCTACAGAAAGGGTTACCGAAGACCAAAACTTCTAGTTTTGATGGTTGAAAGGTCGAAAATTCATGCAGGAATTTAAAAGATAGGTGCTACTCGTATATGACTGTGTTAAACTACTCGTAATGTAGATCGTCAATGCGCAGTATTACTGTTCATTTTTGGAACACAACCAGCGACCAGCTTCGAGAAAGAAATGGCGACACTTTCTGCGGAACCCATCCATCATTTTGCACGACATTGCTCAGTCGTATAGAGCGCAAGCTGTGGCTGATTTCTTTGGTCGATGGGACTGGGAAATATTGTCCGATCCAACTTTCTCCTCGGACTTAAGCCATTGTGAGTTTGCCTTGATTCTGAAGATGAAGAAGCTACTGTCTGTCGAGAATCTTAACAAACTTTTTTTTCCAAAAAGTAAGAATTTACTTACCCATTCTTATCCAATCCCCCTGTGCAAAGCTATTAATGAGTACAATAGAATCACCCGTTTGCAGGTTTCTGAGGCAGGTTTAAGAAAAGCCTAGACCGAACCGGAGACCACCGTAATTTGAAGTGTCGACAAACCATGGGATGGGGAAACGATGTTAAGAATTTGGACAAACTATACTTCGTGCACTCGCTTCAGGACTGTTCCACAGATTGGACAGACAGCAGACTACTCCATTTGAACCATCAACACCACAGACGCTGCTAAAGGTATACTACGTCTTCTACATTACTGTTAACGTGTTTTACACAATGCTCGTAACTTCTTGAGGGGCAGTGAAACTTGGTAACATGTACCTCTTTTGTAAGTTACCACTATTCATGTTCCAAAGTGTGTGTGTGTGTGTGTACGTGTGTGTGTGTGCGCGCGCGCGTACGTGTGTTTGTATATGTGTGTATACAGGATGAGAGGTGACCAATGTAAATATTTTATCAGCATTTGAGGACAATGTGATGGTCCAGTATTTGCAGTTTTCTCCGCTGTTTTATAAAGTTATGTTTATGAGGAATGTTTTTAGGATAATTATTATTCCCTACTCAGATATTAGATTGTTAACGTAACAGGTTGAACGGTTGACCCTCCTCTGTCCTCATCCCTGCCCCACTATCATACATGCAAATACAACAGAAAGAGCTTAGGGCCGACATTAGACCCTGAAATTTGTAAATTTGTACTTCATTTATGACAATGCTATCAGTAATGAATGACAAAATGAGATACACTTATGTGTTGTTGCATTACACTGCACTAAATATCAAATTGTTTGTACTTATTCACCTCCCATCCTATGTATACACTCACAATGTATTAAAAATAAACTTTTAAAACTATTTCTGCAAGCAACAGTTGAGTTTCCAGACTTCGGAACCCTTTCTAAAAGAGAATAACTGGGTTTAAATATATCATGAACATCAAACGCCACGTTGTAATTTCCTGAAAGGAAGTTGGTAATAACATCAAGATTACAATGTATTCTGCTTCTATTGTTTCGATTTATATGGAAATATCTAACAACGCGCACTTTATGGGAAGGTCATTTCTACGCTTGCCCATGAGCCATTCTCTCAAACTTTGGGAACAGGGAAAATAATTGATTCCCTTTGTATAATTTTGTACCTACCCAAGGAAACAAGGCTTTGCGTCTATTAGTTTAGATAAACACAAGATTTCTGCATGTGGTTTTGGTAGCAGTGAACTTTACAAATTTAATTATATCTTCCAAGATATTTTTACTATAACAATTCGCTTGTAGTTTATACGAAAGCATTACCGGACTTGGGGCTATATGTTATAAAAGTTGACGTTATTTTATAATAACGATATTTCTTAGAAGTAAAACCACCACTCAAAAGTCAGATCACTCCATTATTCCCTTTCTTTTGCATTGAAAGGTTCACTTTAGTTGTTTTCATGTGTCATTCTTTACTGTTCCGAAACTTTTTTCTCATTCACGATCCCACCTAGCGCAACTTCTGCCAAGGACTTTTCCCTTTTCTGATCACTTTCAGGACTGTTGCTCCTTCACCCTCTCTGTTTTTTACCTATTTTGTTTGCCCATTTCACATAGGCACTTCATGCATGTCTACATCCATATTTTAAATGTTTCGTATCGTTTTTTCTTATTTCTTCACACCGTCAAATGCCATAATTCCACAAAGTACATCGCTAATGCATACCTTACTTCTTCTGTTTAAATTTCCACATAAGTGATTTGATTTTTATTTTCTGTGCTACCTACCTGGAATAAGTAGAGGAGGTATCACATTTCCAACAAACATGTATAAAAAATTTTGCCAAAAATACATATTTTGAAGTCTCTTGAATAAAAAAAAAAATAATTTTAGAGAAGGATCTGAGAGGAGAGAGGGAGAAAGAGAGGGAGAAAGAGAGGGAGAGAGAGATCAGCATAACTTAAAGATGACATGTATGAAAAATACCAAGCTTGGTATTTAAGTTCAGCATTTTTCAATAAGATCCAGAAGAAAACAATTTAGTTATTTTTTAGTTTCTCGAAAACAGCTCTAACGACTTTTATTCAAATACTATATGTTTGAAATATTTTCAGAATAAATAAAATGTTGTATGCCCCGTATTTTCTGCGAGTAGCCTTTCTTCTTCAATCTGGATTAATATACAACGAAAAATGTAGATCTCTTTTTAAAAACATAATTTATGTAAATTTTTTGTGGCATTGTCATTCCCCATGGATATTCGTTGTTATTATTTAGAATTTTCAAGTACTTTTTACTTTTTAGAAGTACTTAGTCGTCTTAGTTTGTTGCTCCAATTTCAAAGTCAGCATATAGTCAAACACTTTTTAAAGAGTTTACAAATGTGTACGAAATCACTTCTTAAAAGTAACACAAAGTAGAAACAATATATATTTTTGTAAGCATGTTATACAGGAGAGATATCAAATAAACGATAACGGTTAGAGAAATTCAAGTGAATGTAACATATAAGATATTATAATTATTATTGCTATCCTCTGCTTGTCTTGTCAGCTGCTTATGGGTAACCCAAGCACTTATGTTCATCTCGAATAACATAGCCGTTATCGTTTCTGCGCGGAGGCGAAAATCCCTTCCTTCTACGAATCACCAAATATGCAACACGCGCTACACCATTCAGCAGTATTTGAAAAACAAATGGCCGGAGAGGAAATGGTGCCTGAGAGTCTAAATGCTTTGCGAGCCTGTTTTCTACGCTTTACTGCATAGCTGTCCTTCCTGCAGTTACTTGTCTCCATTAGCATTATATATTTTCATATTCTTCTAGCAATGTCACATCATCGCAAATGTTATGCGCTTTCTTCTCATTAGTATTAACTACATTGCTGGTCCTCATGGCCACGCACGCTGAAGTGCCTAGCTTTGGTGCTCTGTGGCGCAAAGGATCGCGGGTTCGAGTCCCACTTCGAGCATGGGCGTTTGTTGTTTGTAACTATGTAATGGAAATGGAGTTTTATTTGTGGATCCTCTTTAACTACTACGGTTCTCAGCGTCCCATAAATGCCGTAAATCTACGACACGGGACCAACGGTTTTACTTCCCTTCCGAAAGAAGTCATGCGGAGAATTTTTAGGTCCGAAAAAAATTCATCGTCCTCCGTTGGGTTTGAACCGACGACCTTGGGTATATGAAGTTAGCATGGTAACCGCTACACCATGGAGGGCGACAATAATGTGTGTGCGTGTATATATATATATATGTATTTGTAACTAAAAAGAAAACTGTAAACAAATAGAAAAAAATGTAGGAAAAATAAAAAATATACACTGGCCAATTAGATATTAAAATAAATTAATGAAATAAAAAACATTACTACACTATTCCTCCATTATTATGGAAACAATCCATCAGTACCCCAAAAAATATTGAAACAGAGGTGGCTCAGGCAGTTTCCTCTCTCCTCGCGTTCGGAGGTCGCGGCTTCGATTCCCATGGCCGGCCTACCTGACCCATGTGTTCTTTCGGTGATTTCCCCGGGGAGCCAAGCAAATACTGGTTAGGTTTTTCTATCCCCCGAATTTCCTGTCCCTTTATGTCCTTTCATTATCCTCATCCGGCTAGTTTCTTTTAGGTTTGGAAGTGTCGGTGAAGGTGTTCAGTGCGGCGTGGCATCCGAAAAGAATGCTCCTGGTGACTCTTTCAATCCCCTGACTTCAGCTGGTTGCCGGAATGAGGTGCTTCAATCTGGAAACTGTAGGGCATCTGTCATTTATGTACCGTCACTCATGGTTCCGGTAGATAGGTGTTTCCTCTCACCTCATCCCTCCCTCCCGTCCCATTATTTTTGATAAGCGACACCTGTCATAAATAAGAGGCATTTCGATATGTAATTTTAGTTTTACTAATAAAACTAGACTTTTTTTTTCTCCACATAAGCCATGTATGGGACAGGAGGTGGATAGGTAGAGCCAGACTGAAACATTAAATGACATAGACGGGACTTCAACCATGGATCTTCCGGTCTCTAGCTGATTGCTCTGACCACTGAGCCACCATGGCAACGAACCGACACGGCATTAAATTCGTCTCAAATTGTCATGGCATGTCAAAATGAAACTTGATCTCAAAATAATTTGAGATCACTTTGTGGTTTACCGGGAAACATACGAGTCAGTAGAATTTAATACCGTGTCGTCATGGTGCCATGGTCAGAGGTCAGAGCAACCGGCTACAGACCAGGAGATACATAGTTCAAATCCCGGCTATGGTGTTGACTTACCTATCCAAAATTAAAATTGCCTTAGATGCTGTGACAGTTGTCCACAATGCATATAACAACCCATTTAAACAAGAAAAGATGCTAAGGTTCCACAACAATGGCTAAAGTACTCTTGAAACGAATGTTCACCTCAGATGCGAGTAGCGGAATAGACGGACTCGGGATTAGAGACAGTAGCCAGAATTGGTGATCACTCAATGCCCGGTATGAGAGTGAGGAATAAAGTGATGTGAAATGATGGTGAAATGTGATTATGAAGCAGGTGATGAACTGAATGGCGGAAGAAACTGGAGAACCCAGGGGAAAACCTAGAGTTAGACTCCATTTTGTCTACCACAGATCTGACATACGTTTCCCTGGGATCGAGCCCAGTTCGCCTCGGTGAGAGGCGAGCGATCTAATCACTCAGCCACGACGCCTTCATTTTTCAAAAACTTCAATTTCCATCTCACCATATCGCAGTATTACAGTGGTTTCTTGGTCAAGGAATTTCTAGTTCACTATATGCAAGGCGAGGGATCAACTCATCGCCCATGGATGGCACTACAGGACGAAATCACGACTTGCGGACGTAAAACTGGTAAAGTTTACCCAGGTACCTTATCTTCAAGTTATGAGGAAACTAAAGAATGACTTTAAAATAATTCTTCGTTTAGCTTTGTGAACTTAAGTGACCCTGGTGCACAATTAACCGATGATGTAATTGCATTTTAAACGTTTTACTTGGCATATACTCACATTTTCATTTACATTTCTTAAATGTTCTAAACTAATGTAATCATTTAATCCTATTTCTTTAGTATTTTTACCACAGCTGCACAGTATACAAAATAATGAAATATCACAATATGTTTTATACTATTAAGTGTCTTAGTTATAGTAATTTTCAAAACGCAATTATAACAGTTAAAACTAATAAAATATGTATATTTCAGAAAAAAGAAACAATAGTGGAAGAAAGTGAAACGCATTTTTTACAGCAAATACATATTATGAAATAAATTAATAACTCTGAAATCAGCAGAAATTGCATTTTGCACCATTACGTTGCATTAGATAAACCAAAATAAAATGGGTATTTCGGCTCATGGATAGTTCCAATTGGTTATACCGTACGATGAATGAAATCAGTGAAATGATGCTCAAATGATTTCGGGTCCATGGAGGTTAAAGTTACTCGATATTCGTCTTCTCACAATAAGTTAAAACCCTGAAGAAACCTTACCCGGGTAACTCACCTTAGGCGAGACTCCAACTGACGACCTCTATTTGGGATTTTGTAGTATAGTTTTCGAGGAAAACTTTCATAATTATATTCTGCTTATTTCTCGTTTGTTTATAACTAATCTATCTCTTCGTATCCGCATCCTATTTTAAACTGTTTTCTTTTACATAAACAATCCATAAATAACTTGCAATATGGTGTTAATAGAATATTAATTATTTGCATGAAAAGGAGGAGCTATCTTGTTGCTGTGCTACTTCCGGGTGACGCCAGTAAAGTGAGTAGGTGGTTAGTACTATAAATTTTACCATCTGTAGCAGTTTTCACCCTGCGAGATGTGCGTGTTCACGGAAGGGGAAGCGGAGCTTGGCGGGGAGCTCGGGGAGGAGGCCGATAAGAGGTTGTGGACCCCGCAGAATGACGTAGTTTCTGCTCTCCCATCCCTCTTTTCCTGTGTTGAATGTTGACACCACATGCAACACTTTCCCTCTCGCGAAACGTTACCCCATTAGCTTTCGTGTAGGTATAGCCCCCCCATTACCTACACCCGGCTTCACAGAATTGTCACTGACCCCTGCCTCGGAGCAAATGCGATAACAAATGAGTCTCAGTGTTTTCTTTTGCGTCATTTCTAGTGTCTGAAAATAATAGCTTTGTAACGTTAACTTACCATTTTTACCAATGTATAAATTATTTCCCTATTTATCTTATAAATTATTCCAAAACATGTGTTGCTTTCTCTACAACATAGAGTATACATAATTGGAAGAGAGGGTATTCATTCCACCCAAAATTTTGATACCCGAGTTTCACCGGAAATGCATGTTGTGAGGAACCCAAGTCCAAAAGAAACATTTTCACTTTTTCTATCACGTCCAACGTACGTTTTAGGCACAACAGGGTTTGCATTTCATCCAAAAATTTGATGCCGAGATTTCACCGCAAATACATATTTTGAAGATTCCTGAATAAAAGAAAAACTATTTTAGGAAAAGGTGTGTATGTGTGTGTTATTGTGTCTGTGAACAGCATAACTCAAATACGAAAAGTCTGTTATGCACTGAATCGGCATTTAAAATATTCTATGGGTGTCACACGATTTTCAGAAATTTCCCTATACCAAGCTATCCCTTAAATTGACGACTTTTTCGAAATATTCAATTTTATCAAATATGGCTCTAACGAGTTTTACAGCAAATGTAGAACTCTTAAATCACACAATTTATCTCATATATTTTTGTAATTGTTTGACTATCATTTGAATCTCCATAAACAATTTTTTTATAAAATTTTCTCAGTTAAAATTAAATAGATAGACAAAATAACTTTGTTAAAAAGTTTTTCGAAGGATACGAAAATAAACGATATTGGGCATATTCAAATAAATGTAGCTCAGTTTTTTTTTTTTTTTTTTTTTTTTTTTTTTTTGCCACAGTAAAGTTACCTCAGAATTATTTGATCATTTTATTAACTACCTTCTACGCCCTTATTCGTGTATTATACGCAACATTATTTGTTATAGTTTGTTTAAAGCAGGAATAGTCAACTCGAAAGAACGGTTAGAAGTGAAGAAAACATAGTACAGATTCTCCCTCCACAGATTGCCCACAAACTATAATGTCTTTATTTTACAAGGCAGTGACGAATATCGCTGCAAATGACATATATCGCATCTTGGCATCCGAAGAAGAGGTCGAATGACCTATTGAGATTCTGATTAAATTATGATTAAACTAACTTTATAGATAATTGCTTACCTTTAACGTTTAATATTAATGTTTAGTTAATATTAAACGTTAATAGTTATTAGTTTTTAGGCATATTTTATGAATGCAGCTCTACCCTCTTCTAGTGATGTTGAGAGGCTTGAGTTGACTGATGCAATCATGGTCATAGTGATGTCACAGATGAGCTGCAATAGTTTTTAGTGAAAGTAGATTAAAATTAAAAACACACCTGAGTCTGGGCTTTCTCTCCATAGCCACAAGTTAGATAACATTTTTAGCTTTTTTTTACAAATTAGAATGATCACTAATAATGTTTAACTCCTTATATATATTAAAAGAGAGAACTTATGAACAACTTATAGTTCTTCAATTTTATTTGTTTCTTTCTTGGAGTCACCTATCTAATTTTATTAATATAGACTTTAGAAGTTATTATTGATATTGCGACTTTAGAGTAGTCAAACTCAGCATTTGGAACTAGTTTTATAATAATGTTTTACGTTTGAAATGCTGTCTGTCTCTCTCGTTCTTTCTTTCTTCCTTTCTTGGAGCCACCCATGAAAATGAAATGATATAAGACAGATATTCTCTGCACTAAATGAACTTTTGTTTGTAAGTTATGTTTAGTGCGGTCTTGCGCGCAGATACTTGTAGCCTCGAGAGAGAACAAAGTTCATTATCAGAGCCTAACATATTACCAGACAGCTGATCTTTGAGCAGAAGACAGACCTAAAGTACAGGTTACTTTTTTAAATTTTTTCCCGATTAATAGAGATCCTATAGGTGTTTTTTTAATTGTTTCACCTTTTAACATCTAAGGTCATATCGGGGGCTTAGCATTAGAAACAACTCGTTGTCTATAGGTTCTTTACGATGGGTTTAAATCGTACACACACATACACACATTCTATCTCCTACACATATTCTGTGGGGGATAGAGAATAATTTTGGTTAAAGAAAAATTCCCCGCCCCAGCTGGGAATCGAACCCGGCTCATCCGGGTGAGAAGTTATGGGTGTTTTTGTTTTTTTATGTATTTTCAGCATAAAAATGCAGTTCAGTGTGCAACATCAATGCGAGGTAAAAGACTGAGGTACTTACCGTCCCTGGACATGCCCAATCGCAGACATTTCTGGAGTCGGCAGTACTGGCAACGGTTACGGTTCACGCGATCTACCACGCAGTTCTTGTTGCGTGGACACTGGTAATTCACCACGGAGCTCTGGGAGCGGCGGAAGAAGCCTTTGCAACCCTCGCAAGTGATGACGCCATAGTGGACCCCACTGCTTTTGTCTCCGCACACTTTGCACGGGATGATCTCGATTTGCGCTGTAAACAAACAGAAACATATACATCAGGCTATGCTCCAAATGCCTTACACAGGTTTAAATCATAATTCATAATAATTTATTATGAAGCTGGTTTATGTTGTACATTAGTACCAGGGGTAAGGAATTTCCAAGCATTAAAGCCAGGATAAAGGAAATTAGGTTGAATGATTACCGGGCTTAACGTTGTAACGTCACTGATAGCAAACCAACCCTTATCTGGGCGTGTGCAGACCAGTCACGATATCCGCCGGTGGCCCATAATCGCTGTTGGTTTTCATTGTTTGAAGCAACTGATTCTTCCTTAGCCTGGTCAACACTAGCAGTTCTACTCGCATTATTGCATTGAATATATCATTTTATATCTCACCCTCTCTCACTGTTTCTTACTTTCTTATTTCGCTTGGTTCCATATCTCCGTCTTAAACACTATCCTTTCTCCGCGTTATCTCTTCCTCTTTCTCCTTCTCTCTCTATTGACTTCAACACCTCCCTTTCAGTCTCTTTGTGTACTACTTGCCTGTCGTGATTAATTAAATTTAGTTTTAAGTTAGTAAAACTAGAAACATCCTGTATAAAATGTAAGAGTACAGGCTATCATGGGTAGATGGATTTTTTATAGTGTGTAACGTCCGTTTTCACTACATTGACGATGACACTGATGATACCTGAAATAAAGATGGAGCACCGCTGGAATGTGATGGCGGGAGAAACCAAAACATTCGGAGAGTTCACCATAAATCTCACATGTGGTCACCTGGGATAGAACCCGGGCTGTCTTGGTGAGAGGCGAATGGTCTATACACTCGGCCACGACGCGGACGGTGGATGAATGGAGCAGAATATCAGATTTCAAGCTGGGACCATTTACATTGTAAATTAAGCATTATCATTAAAGGCGTAAAACAAGGATAAACTTAACGCGATATTTTGTCGTTCAGAACTACAAACAGAAAGTGGCAACAGCGCGGGATGGTTTCCAACCGCACACACCCTAACCGCAAACTTTAAAGTCAAGCCGACTTTGGAAGAAGAGTTGGATAGGATTATCATGTTCTGAAACAGACTGTAGATCATAAACCAAGAATCACTGAAATATCTATAAACTCATAGCGAATAAGTTGTTGCTAGGCAATTACTGGTCCCTAAACTGAGGTTAGACTCTCGGCTTGCAAGCAGTGTCTCTAGGAAACAGATTTTACTGCGTTGCCTCTCACCCCTAGTGTAGGGTCGTCTTTTGTTTGTTAATGATTACTGTCCAGTGACAGGGGGGGGCGGTCCCGTTTGAGGGCCATCATATTTTGGACAAAATTATATACAGACAGGCAATCGTCCTCCAAGGTCTAGGATCAACATGCTAGCTTCTGATTCAACAGGTCAAAACCGGTGGAGGGCGATGGATATTTTCAGGCGTAAAAATCTTCAGCATGGTTTTCTCCAAAAGGGAAGTAAAGCCGTTGGTCCCATTTCATAGATTTACGACATGTAAAAGAACTTCAAGCCAGAGATACCATAAAGAGGCCTTTCAGCAAAATTTAACGATCCTTATCCTCCAAAATAAAATGGACGCTGAGAACCGCAGCACTTAAAAAGTGTTCATAAATAAAACTCAATTTCATTTTAATTTAACAGAAAGTCAGTAAACGATGGCAGAATGATCACGTGACAAGCTAGATAGAGAATTGACTCCTGATTAAATAGTTTCTTGTGTTTGACTTGGACATAAAAATGAAACCTTAGTGCATACAAAACTTTGTATGTTCACGCCCATGATTATGTCAACGTCAGCTAATGTGAACATATGTACATAAAACACGTTTCTCGCTTCTATGCTTACGGCATACTTCTATCGTAAGTTTCATTATGAATAAAAGCTCTTTTCGCCTTTTATTAAACATCTTTGCAAACATGTTTTGGAATTGTGCAATCATATGCAGTTGTATAGACTTTGAGTCATACACAGAATGATTAAAAATAAATCTGATGTGTTACACTCACATGATTTTCTCTAGCTACTTTGCAAACAAACTTCTTACAAAAGATAATTCTTCTTTTAACACCACGTTAATCGAGATAAACATTAGCAGAACTTTACTACTTGGTTCCTTATAAGTAGACTGGAAGTAGGGGGAATGCACTAGGCTAAAGTGATATTCAAATGTTTTAAAACCTGTCGTTATGCGATTGTCATTGCAAATCGCTTCTTTGCTTGGCCAGGAGTAGAACAAAAGAGAAACGGACACTCCGTCTGAGAAGAGTATAAGTACTTCTCAACTGAAACTAATAACAAGGAATACCTCGAAAACTGTAAGCTCTACGAAAAAAAAAAACACATGACATAACTTATGTGTTTTAACAAAATCTACGTTTTTGTATAGTAGGTTTTATCTATTTCTTTCGGTTACTAGTTTTGCCAAATTAAGCAAAATTCGTCCAGAATAAACAGGTCTTTAGAAGCTATTCCCAGAAAATTCAAGATATACATTTTATTTGTGATAGAAATGGCTTTAATATGTGACATTTGAATAAAAAAAATCGGTAGAGCCAGTTTTAAGAAAAACAAACTTTCGAAAATTTTTCCAAGTAAAGGGTAGTTAGGGTGGGGGGATTTTCTTGAAAATCTTCGTGTCGCATCCTTGGAAGATACCAAACTTAAATACCAAGTTTGGTATTTAACTGTCTTTTCATTTTTGAGCTATGCTGTCCACAGACACACACACACACACACTCACACACACACACACACACACAGGACCTGTTTCTGGAAATTGCTTTTTTTGAACTCAGGGTGTCCTAAAACACGATTTCCGGTGAAATCTCGACATCACATTTTTGGGTGGAATAGAATACATTTCTATCCCTACGTACATTGTACATACGGGGCTAGAGAAAGTTATATTTTTACAAAGTTTGGGACAGGTTCCTTATATCAAAACAAGCGAAAGTGTTCATATAAACACATGTCCCAAAATTCTTCGTTCTCGATTTATTGGGCTTCAAAAAGCTATTAATAAAAGCAATTTAAAGTGACACATTATTCTGTTTTTGACGTTTTCAGCTTGTTAGAAGATGTTCCACACAAACACCACTTATAGAAATTGATTCAAATGCTCCCTCCTGCATCTAGACACGCTTGTACTTGTTTAAGCATGGAATGTCAAATACACCCAGTCGGTGTCGTATGATTTCGCAGGCTTCCATGACCGTAGATTAAGCGTCTCTTCATCCGGCATATCTGCTGCATAAACCAATGGTTTAAGATGCCCCCAAAAGATAAAAATCCAAAGGATTGAGATCGGGGGAACGTAAGGCCACGGAATTGGTCCTCCTCTACCTATCCATCTATCACACTAGATACCAGCTAGTGCCTCTCGAGCATCACGCATAAACCACATGTTTCTTATTATTTGCAGAGGCACATTTTCTAGTAAGTATGGGAGCGATTGCTAAATGAAGTCCCTGAAGACGGTACTTGTAAGGCGTTCAAGGGAATGTATTACACATCTAATAAGTGACAAACGTTAAGAAGTAGCCATGGCAACACAAGGCTAACTCGCGGAGGAAAATGGGTCAAATCTTTCCATGAACGAATGCATAAATAAATGAAGTTATAGATTGGATCAAGAAAGCCAGTTAAGGTGACTTCCACTAAAACATCGATAACGTGAAAACGAAGCGTTTTTGAGCATATGTTTATATGAACCTTCTTTTCTTGTTTTGATGTCAGGAATGCATCCCCAAACGTTTCAAAAGTATTTTTGAATCACTATATGTATGCTATAATTGTATATTAGGATGCATTAGGATATAAGCACATAATAATGACTTACTTATTCTGAACATAATAGTCGTTTTATAGTGGAAAACTAAAAGCCACAATATAGACGCGTTATATAGTTTTTTCTACCTGAAAAAAACAAAAAACATCCTGTTTATCAGAATAAATGTTGGAATAAGAATTGCATAGCGAAACGTTGCGAAAGAGTATAACAAATTTGTGAAAGTAAAAACAGCATTAGTTCCAGCATGTATATCGGAACACATTAACTGACGAGATTCAATTGTGACATAATTATCCCTCAAATACATTCGTTTTGGAATTGTACGAAATATAAGAAAAAGAATATAAAACCATAATCAAATTTCACTGTCTACTTTTTTGTGTGATAGCATTACAAGGCAATATTAGCAATTAATGAATTACTTCTGAAACATGTTTCAATAGAATATGAGTTGAAACACGGCGGAAAACAGAATACGTTATCTTTCTACAAGTCTTTTCGTAATCTCCTTTATGCGATGCAATTTTTGCTTTCTCTAGTACGTATAGCAAGTAGAGGAAGTATTGAATTCCACCCAAAAACTCTAGAAAGGTTTCACCAGAAATACAGGTTTTGAGGTCCCCTAAATCCAGTAACGGATCTTTAGAAAAACGTCCGTATACCAAAATGACTATTTCGTTTGAAATGCCACATATCAAACAGACAAATAAAATGTGCGTCTAGAATTTTCTGAGAATAATATAAGAAGTCCTTTTCACTGGGAAGGAAGTAACTTTTAAACGATAAGAGGAAAACTTGCTACACCGAAAATGTGGATTTCTTTAAAAGGACACCATTTATTTAAAATAATGTTTATTGTGCTCTACCACTCTGCGGAACGAAAATTAAATTTTCATGTGAAATTCACCGAATAATGAATGTTTCAAACTGTTAAAATGTGTATAAGTCATTTGCAAACAAAGGTTAAATGTTATGTAATAATCAAACATTTTCCGAAAAGAAGAATAAAATTTGTCACACATCCAATTTTCTAAAACACCTGTCTTGTACTAAATTATTGCAAACGTTAATCTGATTATACTTGATCTAAAGAAAAGCTCTTTAGATAACTTCATAAACCTTTAAAGAACGTATACTTAAAGTATGGTACAAATTAAATATTTCGCATAGATTTGGACACACCTGCACATGCCCATTTAAACCTCGCATTTGGCTAGTTAAATTACCAGAAAGACAACACCATGATTGAATCCTAATTCTGAATGTTTCAGGATTGTTTTAACTCAAACTATGAAAAGTTACTTTTTCCAAATTGTGTCGAAAATTGAGAATTACATACCCTTAAATGTTATAGAAAAGTCTTCTTAGTTCATTTATTCATTCTCTGATAGGATTCCTCCGGTTGAAGCACCCAGATATGTTATATTCACGTGAATTTCTCTACCCACTATTGTTATCTATTAGTGATACTATAAGCTATTCGAAGCTTAGTTTTTTTCTAGGTACTTTATTATATCGAGATAAATCTTTGCTGAAATAGCGGCATTATATCCTTCTTATGAATACAAAGAGAATAATTATAGTCAAAAGTTTGGAAACTGAAAGCTCTATGGAGGCCTAAAAATGTTATACTTTTTTCAAGAAATCCCGAGAAACAGCTAAAAATTGACAGGGGTTTAAAAGAATGACAAAGTATTGAGCAATTCAAACAACTATTAGTGGATATCTAGAAATGGCTGTCACAAAACAGATTATTTGGAGTAGTATATTAAAGAGATTACATTTTAAGCACTTTATAGTTTACCGTTTAGCAGTTAAAAAGATTATACAAAAAGTATTTCGATGAAGATGAAGTTCACATGCTATTCCTAGAAAATTCAAAATATACATCTTTTTGTTATGTAGATATGTTTATCTAATCTATGATATTTAAATCAAAATTGTTAGTGCATATTTGAGAAAATAAAGAAATCGGAAATGTTTCATGTAAAGGGTAGATATGGTGGAAGGGATTTTCTTGAAAATCTTCGTGTCACATCTTTGGAAGACTAAACATAAATAGTAACTTTTCTTTTCTGATTTGTATTGTTCTCAAAGAAACGCCGGTACTTAATTAGAGGACCTCAAAAACATCAATTCCGGTGAAATCTGGTATAATTTGTTGTGGAGCGAATACCTTCTCTATCTACTATGTACTAGTTAGAGAAACTAATAAAGATTACACATAATGTATATGCATAATTTTCTGTACTGTATTCTGATATTTACTAACATTTTAAGAGCTAGTTAATTTTCTGTAGCTCCTAAGTGGAGCACATGGCATTGCTGACGTTTCCTTGATCAGATTTTAATTTATGGTTCGTGAGTTCCACGCTATGCATCGGTTCCTCGTCCACAGATGGCACTCTAGGACGAAATCACGACTTGCGGATGCGAAATGGCGGGATTTTGCCCAGAAACCTTCTTCTTTCAAGGTAAGGGGTTCTTTTACATACGAATAAGCATTATACGGGACCACCGGCTTTACTTCCCTTCCAATAGAAGGCTATGCTTAGGTTTTTTGTGTCCGAAAATATTGAATTTGAATTTTTCACAGTTTGGCTCCCTTAAGAATTACTCAGGTGCATCTTTAATGAGATAAATTTACTTACATATCTCATTTTAAAATATAACAGTTGTTCTAGTTTTGACAGGGAACAGCTTACTGTAAATTTAATGCAGAGTTAATTAAGTACTTTAATGCAGGGAATTGACTAACATGTATATTATCTTATCCTAAACGCAGATAAGATAATAGAATTTCACTTCGCAACAGAAAAAAAATTGCGACAACGAAGAAATGTAAGAGCATCAAGGTGATAAATTTACACAAAGCGTTACCTTCAGATGTGTTCGTTTTGGAGTGGAAACACTGGAATAGCATTCATTGTTATTATGAGTATCTTTGGGAATTAATGTTAAATTTCTCTATTAAGTATATATATACAATGTACGAGTACATAACAGTTAGAGAAGGTATTGTTTTCCACTCAAAACTTCAATAGCGAAATTTCAACAGAAATACATGTTTTAGGATTCCCTGAAGCTAAGAAAAAGCATTTTTAGAAAAATATCTTATGTGTGTGTGTATGTGTGTGTGTGTGTGTGTGTGTGTGTGTGTGTGTGTGTGTGGGCAGCTGAACTTAAAAGCCAGAAGTAGGTTAAATACTAAATTTGGTATTTAAGTTTAATAACTTCCAGGAGTGCGACACAAAGATTTGAGGAAATTTACCCCACCCCAAACTACCTTTTATACGTATGAAACAATTTTCGTAAATTATAATTTTCTCAAAAATAGCTGTAAGAATTTGTGTTGAAATGCCATATGCTTAAGACATTTTCATAACAAACGAAATGCGTATCTTCTGGGAATACCTCCAGGATGACTTCTGTGTAACTAGTAATAGACAAAACTTACCACAAAAATGTAGATCGTTAAAGCACACAAGTTGTCATTTATTTTGTGCAGTTATCCGTTTCTAAGGTATTCCTTTTTATTGGATTAACTTTTAAACTACCTAACTTTTCTCAAACGGGAAGCTATCTATTCTTTCGCTTCTCTTTTGTTTTACAGCTGGCCTTGCAAAGAGAACGCATTTCAATTGTTTCAGATGCGATCAACTTTTAAAAGATTTGACTGTCGCTTTAGCCTCGTGCATTTCCATATTCCCTTCTCCTTACAAGGAATCAAGTAATATGATCAATTCTTGTTTATCTCGATTAGCATAATTAGATAAAAGAATAATCTAATACAAGAATATTTTGTTGTGGAACAGCTAGAGAACGTTATGTGAATGGAACACATCAGATTTTTAACAGCTATATTTGAACTTCAGCACAGCATCAATTTTCTACTGATTTTCACCAAACTTTAAATGTGCTGCTATTTTTTTTTTTTTTTCAAATCTATATGCATACATACAGTTTCGGTTCAATGTGTAGCGTAATTCGCTTACATATATAAAATTTATCATATAAATTTGATAATAATGCCTACCAAAATTAAAGTTTTCTGATAATTCATTAATATAACTATTTAACTATGGACATTTAGAGGCTAATCAAAAAGCATTTCAGTTTTAAGAGACTCTTCGTGCTATATACCCTTAATTTTGTATAGAATGTTTGTTGAGAATCTGTAGCATTCATTGTAACTATAAAAACAGTAAACATGACTTCATTATTACGTTAATAAAGCCCATTAAATTTCTCTATTGTTATTACAGAATTCACTCTATATACCTATAAAAGAGTAATTTTAAATATATTAATTCAGTTAAATAAAACAAAAAAATGAATGCCAACTTTCTACAGGAAAATTAACTTTAAAATTACTGTTTTTATTCTACGAATGTTTAAAATACGTCCGTAAAAATAATTATTGTTACGAGTAATATTTATTTTCTTTACTACGGTAAGTAGAGATAATATTGCATTTCACCTTAAAATTCTATATGCGAATTTCACTAGGAATACACCTTTTAAATCTATAGAGTAAAAATATGATGTGTTCCATTCACCTGACATTCTCTACTTATTCTGCAACAAACTATCCTTACCAAAGCTTATGCAAAATGATCAACATTAACAGAAATGGTTTTATTACTTATTTCCTTATAAGTAGAAGGGAAATAAGGGAATCATTAAGTTAAAGCGATAATAACATTGAAATTGGTTTTCTTTTCATGCCAGGACTGAAACAAAAAGCAAGGAGTATCTCAAAATGGTTAACTCCGCAAAAATGTATAAGACATAACTTGTGTATTTTAAAGAATTTGCATATTTTATTTGGTAACCTTTTTCTATCTCTAACGAATTACCAGTTAAGAAAATGCCATCTAGAATGAAGAGGTCTTCAGAGAATGATCCCGGAAAATTCAAGATATTCATTATATTTGTCATGAACATATCTTAAACATATGGTGTTTTAATCAAAATAGAACTGTTTTTAAGAAAATGTGTCCTTGGAAGATGCTGAATTTAAATATCAAGTTTGTCATCTAACCGACTTTTCGTTTTGGAGTCATGCTATTCTTGGACACACACATAAACTTTTGGTAAGTGAGGGGTGAATTGAGTAAAATTAAACAAAAAAGAATTTTTGTACACAATTCAAACCTTTAAGAACAACTGAAAACATTGGTCCCATTTACAATACTTTTAGTTTATTTTTATACTCATAGATTCCATTTTTATCGGTAAAAATCGATATCGAATTTGTGGGTGGAATACAACACTTCCAATGCTTATTACACGTAGTGGAGAAAGCAAAACTTCGTCAACATTCCTTCAACTCTTATATTTAATAAGAGGTAGCGATTCATAAGTCGCTACATACAAATAAACGGAGCTATGTTAATATATGCACCACATCCGCAGTAACGAGTGCGTTGACAGGTTAAAAGAAATAGACATTCAGCAACGTGGTGAAATGGATGGCTAGCGAATTCGGAAAGGAATGGGATAGTAATGGCACATATAAAGACTTGAACAGCGCTACTAGCAAGGGACGGGACATGTGGCTGTTAAACTCCAAAGCAATAAATTATCCGTAGAGAAAGTTTAGACCTGCCCTGCAAGTATGGCGCAAGTAGTTCTCGGTAAAGGAAATAATAAGACCTTTCGCCTGCCAACAGAAGTGTTTTTGCTGTTTCCAGCTTCCATATTGCAAAACTCTCAACTTTTGGCATCAAGGTCGAAACATTTCCAGAAGACAGAGAGAGAATGCGTTGACACTCCCAGTAAGCTCTTGCCAACAAAACGTGAATTACATTACGCAAAACAAATATATACTTTACAAAGAATACCACTACTCTTTTATTGTTAGTAAGAAATTCAATGATTATCAAAGATTTGCCATGGGTATACCAAAAAAAAAAAAAAAAAAAAAAAAAAAAAAAAAAAAAAAACAACAACTGTCCAGACTGCTCTGTGGTCGAGTGATCAGCTCGCTGACTTCTTACTCTGGGATCCCGGGTTCGATTTCCGGCTGGGGCGACGAATATTTCTTTAACCAGAATTATTCCCAATCCCTCACAGAGTCTGGAAGTATGGATTTGAGAATGAGTATGCGTATAATTAGTGATATAAAATGATTAACCTAACGTTATAAACCTACAGTAATACGAGTTGTTTCACAAATCAAAGTCCCCGGTATGACCATTGAAGTTAAAGAGGGCTCTACAAATTAAACAATAATATAATAATAATGAAAAAAAAGTATCCACCCTTTAAAATACATGATGTATTCATATTACTTTCTCTACCAATGAACTCTCTATTAATGCATAATACCTATATACAATTGATTTTCTATCCACGTCATGTTTTCAAGATGTATTTCTTTGCATCCAGCAATTATTTCAAGCTAAGCAAGATGTTCTTAGTTACATATACTATGAGAAAGCAGCAGACAAATGTTTATTCTTGCAAAGGATTAAGAACAGGAAGGAGCAAGAGTCGCAAACTCTTAAGATTGCAAAAATTTAAGATGGTTTTAAAGATCTTTATGTTTTTCTTTAGGTATATTTCGTCTATTTTCAAGGTTTCGTTGATATACAAAATTCAATAAAATAATATCAGACACAAAGGCACACACATAGACCTTTTTTTTAAAATTCAGGTCCTCGAAGCATGTATTTCAGGTGATATCTCGGTTTCGAATTTTTGGATAGAATCGTATTAATAAAATACGTATAGTTACAGCATATCTAAAATCCTTAATCGTCAAGTGGCTTAATTCTCGACGTAGCACATCTCGTCAGTTTGGGATCATCAGGAGGGTCGGTGACGTCACAAACCGTATTTTGTGAACATTTGTGCTCTAGATATAACCTAGCTTTTCGTTAGTGAAAAACAAATATGAAGGTATAGTTTCAAGAATATATCTGCTTGAAAACAATATCGGGTCTATGGACCATAAGAAGATAATCTGAAAACAATATAAATCTTTATAATAAATATTTAGCACTACAGTATTTGTTCTTTAGGTTAGCATCAACCAACGAGTACGCTGTGAGTTAGGGATCAAATCTTGCTCCTGGCGAATTGGGAGGAACTCGTTAGAAACATTGCCATTTGACAAGTGTTGGACAAGTAAGGTGGGGTAATAATTAGGTAGGGTCTAGAGTAGGTGCTTCCAGCTTGGGTGCGCGCCAAAAGAGTAGTGAGTAATTCGCGATGCACAACGCGAAGAGAGAACCTGTCATCACGGCTAAATCAAATGTTGGAAATAAAGGAGAGGACAAAAATACTGTGGCATGACCTTTGTGCAGTGACATATTGGCTACCACGCTGCCCTTTCAGTTCTGCGAGTTGGAACAGTAAGATAGTCTAGCAAGAGTAAGGGGAGAGTACTTTTTTTTTTTTTTTTTTTTAAACAGTACCGGAGTCTGGTCAGGACTCCGGCGCTGTATCCCTTGTTTACATTTCCCCACCTAAATTTACTGTACGATTACTGGTTTTACTGTTCCTTTACACAAACATACACACACTGCACACATTGCACAAACATATAACACCCATGCCGAAGGCGGGATTCGAACCCACGATCTCCTGCCCACGAAGCACCAAAGCAAGACGCCTTAGCAAGCGTGGCCATGGGGACCGGATCTTCGTCACACTATTCTGATACCAGTTGGTCTAACTGCCCCGTATTTGAAGTGTGTAGATATCCCGTCGTACATTAAAAGAGTTGGAGATACCAACGGCGCTATTTTAAGTTAAACCCCAGTGGAGAAATGGCGAGAACAACTTTCGTTTTACCCATCATGCTTATCAGCGAAGACGGTGAGCGAGTCACATCATTGAGAGGGAAATACGAAGGTCGCTATCGCAAGTGCTCCACTTAACTTGAAATAAGCGCTTTGAGTTCTGCAACTTTTTTAACATATCAAGGGATATCTGCACAAATAAGGGGCAGTTGGACCACTTGGTATATCTGTAATATTGAGTTTGTTGGCCCTGCTTTAGGGACGGTTCACCAAAGGTGCTAAATAAGAGGGAATACAGGAAAGAGCAAAAATAAAACAAAGTTTGTGCACTAACGGAATCATATAACTATGTATATTTTCTTCATGAAATGACAATTTTCAGAAGAGTATTCAGCTCCTATTTGAGCAGTGTAAGTGGTGAAACCGTATTTCAGAAGAGAAGTCTGCCTGGTGAAATCGTACTCATGATGAATCATCGATGAAAAAAAAAAAAGAAAAAAAGAGACATTCTTATTGCAATCACCTTTATTTTCTATCCTAAAATGGGCATGGGTGGACAAATATAAGGATTTAAACATGCTTACTTTGCAATCACAACTTCGTGCACGAAACCAGAAAAGAAAAACTGCCTATCAGGTTACAGAGAAGCTAACGTTAATCTTCGCTACCTTTCCCCTCTAGTGACATTGTCAGATATTTTGCGCATCAGTGAGTAATGCTCAATAACAGACACCGACTTCTTGTTTCCTTTCTATTCCAGGTGTTATCGAGTATGTTTTCTAAGTTACTAATTTCTATGTTAATAGTGTTAAAATCCAATTCTTACAGTATACGGTGAGCACTGATGATTATACACACCGGATTTGAATACTTGGAAATGTTATATAAAACTAATTTCTTGATCTTCTATGCTTGTATGTAACACTTTACAGTGAATATATTTGCATATATCCAGTGCTGCTGCATATTTAAACATACACGTACTTTTAAATGTCAAATTTTAAAATTTTTACTTAAAAGCATTAGTGTTTCTTTATCATGGAGACACCAATATTAACTCTCAGTGACGTTGAGCAAAAGCACTAATTTATAATATACAGGAAAATAAAGCGATGCATTATTTTTAAATAGTTTAATTTAATCTGTTTATTAATATAACATGGACAATGAATGAAATCGGTGAAATGATGTTCAAATGATCTCGAGGTACATGGAGCCTAAAATTACTGGACATTAGTTTTCTCAGCAAAATAAAAAACAAAACAAAACAAACCCTTACCCTAAGCGAGATTCGAACTCGCGACCTCTTGAATGTGAGTCAGACTCGCTATCCCTACTCTTATATGTGGGATGTTTTATCGAGAAAGCGGCGTAGGGGCGGATATTTTCCAGTTTCCCCCGCCATCGCATTCCACCGTAGCTCCAAAGCTTTAATTGCTTATTCTTCTGTAGCTCATATAGGTTTAGTAATTGGGGGTTTAATGACTTGAATAAATTATAAATATTATTATAATTAAAATAACCGAAAAATAATTAAATAAGACTTTAAATTATTAGGTTTACGTGCAGTAGCACAAACTATTTCTTATGAGGAGATGTTGCTTTATTAATAGCTATTGCATGAATAAAACTAATCTTAATCCAACATCGAGGTCACAATCTTCTCTTTCGATAAGAACTCTTAAAAAAATTATGCTGTTATCCCTAAGGTAATCTTCATTCGATGTATCATCAGTGTCATCGCCTGAAGTGTAGTAAAAGCGGGCGTTAAACACTATAAAAAAACACATGTAATACCGAGGCGTTTCAGAAACAAATTCAGACATTAAAGTTCTGTGGATAAATATTTTCAAGGTGATAGAATAAAAAAGCGTAGTTCTTTCTGAAGAAATCCACCCACAGTTAAGTATTGTCAACATTTCCTAATAGCATCTGTAGACGGAAATATTCTTAGCATACAAACGTGTGTTAGGGAAGATTAGAGCGTTTTCGGTGGGACTCCGCAACGATCCAGTGAGGATATTGTACCTACCCTCGATGGGATGGGTCTCGTGGGATGGAGGGAGTAGATGAACGGAGACACGTGGAGTCCGGAACCAGAAGTGATGGCACAGCAATCACAATTGTAGAAGAATAATGTTTAGGAATAGGCGCATTTGAATTCGCAGCATTTCCTAAGAGCTCAAATACCCAAGCCATTTTAAGGAGTTCTCCAATCACTCTCTAGTAATAATCGACTCTGAAGCGAATTAACAGTTTGCCGTTAAGAGAAATTACAATTGATGTAAAAGATTGCACATTTCGTTTTATGTCAGATAAATATTTATTTCTGATTAATTTGATATATTATTAGATTGAATTATTTTATAATAATTTATTTAATGTGAAAACGTTTCAATTTGATTGAAAATTTAGATGGAACTTCGTACATTCACAGCATTATATCTTTGTATATATTAACATACAAACTATGTAACTACAGCGAAAAGGCCCGATAAATATAAAACTTAGTATTTAAGTTAAGTATCTCCCAAGGATGCAACACGAAGATTTTCAAGCAAACTTCCCTTTATATTGAAAAAGTATAACATTTTGGATGTTTTAAAAAATGCTCTAATGATTTTGATTAAAATGCCTTATATTAAGTATACTTACATTAAAAATAAGATGTATAGCTTAAACTTTCTGGGAATAGTCTCTGAAGCCCTCTTCATTCTGAATGACTTTTGCATAACTAGTAAACCGAATATACAGACAAACATTTACTATAAAAAGATGCAAGGTATGTCAAAACACACAATTTGTGTCATTTATATATTTGTTGTAGAACTATTTGTTTCCAAGATACTCCTTGTTAATGGTTTTAATTTTAGCATTCCTATAATTTTCTCAAACAGGAAGTCGTCCTGTTTCTTTTGTTTTATTCCGGAGAAGTAGATTACAATGGCAATCGCATAGCGACAGTTATTAAAACATTTAACCATCGCCTCAGTATAGTGTATTCCCTTATTTCCATTTTACTTATAAGGAGCTAAGATATAATAAGATCATTCTGTTAAATCTTATCTCGATTATCATGGAGTAGAAGGAATAATAATTTTTACTTTCTCTGCAATATGTTCATAGAGAATGTATAGAGACGGTATTGTAATGGACCCAAAAATTCGATGTCAAGATTTCAACGGAAATATATGTTTTGAGGTCCGCTGAGTTAAAAAAAAAACTTTTTTAGAAAAAGATCCGTGTGTTTGTCTGTGGACAGCATAACTCAAAAACTAAAAGACTGTTAAATACCAACTAGGTATTTAAGTTTGGTATCTTCCAAGGATGTGACACTAAGATTTTCAAGAAAGTCTCCACACCCCAAACTACCCTTTACATGGAAACATTTTTGAAACATTTATTTTCTCAAAAATAGCTCTAACGATTTTGATTAAAATACCGCATATTTAAAGTTATTTACATTACAGATAAAGTGTATATCTTGAATTTTCTGGGACTAGCCTCTGAAGAGCACTTTATTCTGGTTGATTTTTGCAGAAATTTGCATAACAGTTGAACCGCAACAGGTAGACAAAAACTTACTGCAAAAAAAAAAAATTATAGCTCGTTAAAACACATCATTTATGTCATATGCATTTTTGTTGTAGAGTTGACCTTTCCAATATATTCCTTGATACCGGCTTCAATTTTCAAATACTTATACTTTTTTTCCAGTCAGAAAATGTCAGTTTTTCTTTTTTTCTACTCTTGGCCAAGCAAAGAAATGAATTTTAATGATAGTCACATAACGATAGCTTTTAAAACACTGGACTATCGCTTTAATGTAGCGTATTCCTTTGGTTCCCTTCTATTTAAAGGAACTAAGAAATAAGAACATTCTGCTAATGCCTATCTCAATTAACATGGTGTAGAAAGAATAATAATCTTTTGTAAGAAGAAAGTAGAACAGATAGAGAAAGTCATGTGAATGGCACACATAAGATTTTTTGAATCTGAAAGTTATATAGCATTTCTGGATGAGTAACAGGTAAGCGAGCGTTTTTCCACTTGGATTCAGTTGCTCCCAAGGTCGATTGTGTTTTGGAATACAGTAGTAGTGAGAGATAGCAAGACGTGGGCAATGTGCTCGACAGAGCATACTACAGACAGAAGATATTACTGTACGTACACACACTCGACCTTGCATACAGAAATCTGTTCATTCACAAACAGCGAGGCAGACGGAAGCTTATTCGTGCGACAAAACACGTTCTACTGCGTTTGCGCACACCTGAAACAGTGCAACGTCGATGTGACTTCAGATTCTCAAAAACACGGCATTGGAATCTTATTCGGAAAGATATATACGTAAATCGTGTTAATATAGAAAATCGTTACCTTTCTGCGACTCCCAACAACGCAATCTGGCATCGATCCCATTCTAACCGTGATTTATACGCTGAAATGGCTTTCTGTAGCTGTCGCAGCCTCCCTTCTGGTTGCTGATCCATCATCCCCAAAACCAGTTTATCATTCAGCGATTCCTAGCCCCTGAACTAATGGTGAGCTCAACAGTATGCCTAGAAAATATTGCAAAAGCCGAGCTTTGGGTTGCATTTATCTCGTCTTGTGTTTAGTGCCAATTAAGTTTATTGACAGAACGGATGATTGTAAAATTAAATCTGATATGTTACATTTACTTATCTCTACTCATTCAAAAACTGTTATTGCAGTAGATTTATGCTTCGTTGTATCGAAATACGCATTTGCAGAAATGGTATTATTGCATTTTTTTAAATTAGGATTTATTTTCATACAGAATGAGTATTACAAATTTACACAACTTCAACGTCTTTTTCCTTTTCCTTCAATGTCACTACTTAGCTACGGCCTTTCAAATTTTAACTAAGTGATGCTTTTTTACCACCAATCCACGCTGTAACTCTGTCCAGCGGCCGGACCGAAGAAAATCAACACATACCATTAACTTCATCTTCGTAACATCAAGATTCATCTACAATATCCAATAAAATGTGGCAATAATGAGCCAGGTTCAGCAATCTGGTAAGTGAAGGATGAATTGTATTGGTAAGTGAGGGATGAATTGGTTTGGTAAGCGAGGGATGATTTGAGTAAAATTAAACAACGGCCCTTCCTGCCAAAAAAAAAAAAATTGCCCAAGTGGTGCAAGTGGTATTCTGGGAACTTCTAGCAAGCATAGCTCCAATGGGCGATATATTTGCTTTTCTTTGTAGGTAAAAGGAATCAGGAAAATATAGTGTAGGTCTTCAGCGATAGTGAAAAGTGTTATGAGCGGGTTGCTATTTAATGGCTTCGAAAATGCGTTCACTTTGGTTAAGACCAGAGTCCAGAAAAGAGAGAGAGAGGTGAGAGGGAGAAAGAGGGAAGGAGAGAGAGAGAGTGTGTGAGTGGTTTTCCTCTTGTTTAAATATTTGAAAATTCAGAGCAACAACAATGAATATCTTGGAAATTGTTAATGCCGCAAATCATTTTCTATGCCACATTTTCTGTGCATTAACGAGATCTACTTTTTTGTGCAGTGATAAATCTATCTCTTACGGTTTACCAGTTATTCAAAAGACATTCAGATGAACAGAACCTCACAAGTTTCCCAAGAACATTCATGATAGGCATTATATTTCTCTGAAATATTTCTTAAACATATTGTAAATTAATCAAAATCATTAGACCTATTTTTCAGAAAATCAAAATATGAGAAAAATATTCCATTTAATGAGCAGGAATTTTGCAGAAAATCTTTGTGTAGGTGTGTGAGTATTTGTGTGTGTGTGTGTATGGTGAGGGGGGTAGTCTCAGAAATCACTCTACTAATTCTGAATTTTGAATTATTCCTTACGGACATAAGTTATATGGCAGTTCTAATTTCAGGACCTAATGACTAAACGAACCAATACAGCATTTGGAAGGCCTTGAGCAGAAGAGAAGGCGCGTTAAACAAATGCTTTAGAGTATTAAACTTCAGAGTAGGATTTTGCAGCTTTGGTCAAAAGAACAGCGAGTAACAAGCGACTTATAGGAACAAATATGCAACATGCAATACGACGCAGCATTGAGGACAAGCTATCGTTATAGCAGAAGCAAGTGTTAGAAATGAAATAACAGGACGTGAGTATTGTGGTATGACCTTTTTCCATTGACGCATTGGCTCTATTTGGTCCAAGTCTAGTAGCTGAGTACACGCATATACTCCTGACTCACCCGAGTCGAGTTGGAACAAACAGCCTGCTTTAGATCATGTAACATACAACTCATGCACTACTTAGGATTAGGCGTGCGAAACACCATAAAACCTCAGTTACCAATTGCGATTATAACACAAGTAAGACAAACAAGATCACCGATTTTATTTTGTCTTATCTGCACTAATATTATGAAGAGAAAACGTGTGTGGGTGTGTGAATATTAGGTAAACTCGAAACCACCCAACCAATTTTTATAACTCTTATATCACTGAAAAACTTTGTTCATATATACTAGGTCAGTGCTCAAACCCGGCGGAGGACGATGGCTTTTTTCGGGCATAAACATTCTTAGCATGGCTTGCTTCGGAAGCGAAGAAAAGCCGTTGGTCCCGTGTCATAGATTTACGGCACTTAAAAGAACCGGATAAAGAGGCCTCTGAGCAAAATTAATCGGTTTTCACGTCTAATATAGAATGGGGCGCTGAGAACCACAGTAGTTAACGAGCGTCCATAAATAAACAAATTACAAAAAAACTCTTCTTGACGAACATCTATAGGTACTAATATTATAAAGAGAGGAAATGTTTGTTTGTGTGTTTGTATGAGTGTGTGATGGTAATCACAGAAATCACTCAATTTTCATTTTGATAAAACTTTCACTAATAAAAAAAACCTCTTCACTACGTACATAGGCTATATAATGTTTACAAGAAGTTTATAATAGAATTGGAGTGCTTTCTTCATAAGGTATCAACTTTAATTGCGATTATTAATCTCAGGGTTATTTATTTCAAATATAGATAATTTTAATGACATCGAGACAAAAGAGAAACTAGAGAAGCTTAAAATATTTTAAAACTGTATTACTAAAGGGAGCCGAATTTTCATCAATTAGATAAATAATTCGAATAGAAGGCAGAGCAATAATTGTCATCAAAGACTACTTTGGTAACCAAGGAAATCTTGATACATTAGTCTTAGTATCTGGAAAAAAGACTACCTCCTAAAACTTAAAAAAAATTGATGTCTGCCATTCACATGCTCTTCTCTGCATCTCTGTACAAATTATTGTTAACAAGCTTATCTACTTCAAGTTAAGAATTCCTTGTTAGTTTTCCTTATAAGTAGAAGTGACATAAGGGAAATTACAAGGCTAAACCCACAGTCAAATGTTTTAAAATGTGGTTGCTATGGGTTTAAAATCCGTTTCCATGCGTTGCCAGGAGTTGACAAGGTCCTGCATGAGAAAAGTTTAAGTACTTTAAAACTATTACTAACAACAAAGAATAGGTATTTCGGAAATGATCAGCTACACGATAAAATGTATATTACATAAATTGTGTGCTTTAAGTGTATCTATAATTTTTGAGTAGATACTATTTGTCTATCTCTTACGGTTTACCAGTTAAAAGTTTAAGTATTTTAAAACTATTACTAACAACAAAGAATAGGTATTTCGGAAATGATCAGCTACACGATAAAATGTATATTACATAAATTGTGTGCTTTAAGTATATCTATAATTTTTGAGTAGATACTATTTGTCTATCTCTTACGGTTTACCAGTTATGCAAAAAGAGGCCTTTAGAGGCTATCCCCAGAAAATTCAAGACATTCACTTTATTTGTCGTGTAAATATCTTAAATATAAGAGCTCTTAATCAAAATCGTTGGATACATTTTTGAGAAAATCAACATTTTCGAAAAATTTCAATGTATAGGGTAGTTGGAGGGGAGGTTTCTTGAACATCTTCCTGTCGCATCCGCAGAAGATACTGAACTTAAATATCAAGTTTTGGTATTTAACAGACTTTTTTTTTGAGCTAAGCTGTCCACAGACACACACAGACAGACACACATGCGGACCTTTTTCTAAAAATTCTTTTTTGGACTCAGGGAACCTCAATAATATTTCCAGTGAAATCTCGGTATCGAATATTTGAGTGGAACATAATACCTTCTCTATCCACTATGTACATTGTATATACGGGCTAGAGCAAGTAAAAACCTTGACATTTAGACTTTACGTATGAGAAAAAATTATACGCTTTTAAAAAACCACCGCATATACATATTCTGAATCCACTACTTTCAGACTGTTACCATACAATACCGGTTAACACACACACACACACACACACACACACACACACACACAACTCACCCAGCTATTAATCTCATGATAGATATTTTAAAATAGAAGAAAGTATACATAAAATAAATTCGTTGGCATATCTTAATTAGATTATTAAAAACCTTAAAACTTTAAGCAAGTATTAAATTATATTTTTAGCAATAACATTTTGTATGCTTATATAAAAACCGAATATGGATAAAAGTGTTCGTATATCAGAAACAAGGGGGCACGATTCGCTGAAACTGTGCACAATGCTTTTAAAATAAAATCATCTTTCTCAGTCTTGATTTTATTTAAAATTGCTTTACATAGCAGAATTTTTATTCCTTTACGCTAAAATGTTTCATATATGTTTAAGCTATTATGTGTGTATTCCGTACCTTTTTAAACATCGATTTTTGTATCTCTATTTCGTATATGGCACAAAGGCAGAGAAGATGTTGCATACTACAACAAAAAAAAAAACAACAAAAAAAACAACAACAACAAAAAAAACGCTGGAAGTGCTACTTGAGAATTTCCTGAATAAAAAGGAAAACAGAAGATAAAAGTGCGTGCGTTTGTGTGAGTGAGCAGCATAGCTCAAAATCGAAAAATCCGCTAAATACCAAACTTGATAAATTAACCTCGGCATCTTCCATGGATTCTCAAGAAAATTCCTCCAGCTCAAAATACCCTTTAAACGCAAATATTTTCGAAAATTCTGACCCTCTGAAAAAATGTCTTTAAGATTTTTATTAAAATACCGCACATTAAAGATATTTTTATAATATATAAAATGTATACCTTGAATTTCTTGAGAATAGCCTCTGAAAACCTCTTCATTCTGAATGAGTTTTGCATAACTTCTAAATCGTGGGAGATAGCCGAAAGCCTACTACAGAAAGGTAGATATCGTCAAAACACACCATTTGTCAAATAAATTTTTGTTGTGGAGCTAGCCATTTCCGAATATTCCTTGTTATAGGTTTAAATATTCAAAAGTATATGCGTTATCAAATAGGAAGTCGTTATTCATATTTGTTTATCCTGATCAAGCAAAATAACGCATTTGTTTACCGTCATATACTGACTGGCTTTCAAAAGATCGCTTTAGATTATTGTATTTCCTTATTCCTCTTGTGCAAGGAAATAATATGTAATAAAACCATTTCTTAATAAGCGTGAGGTAGATAAAAGAATATGCTTTTGTAAGAAATGTTTGTTGGAGCATAAGTAGAGAAGTTTATGTGAATAGGGCCATTAGATTTTTAAAACCACAATTAAATTGATTAAAAATGAAAATATGCAATATCGATTTTAATACGTTTTTTATCTCTAACTAAAAGACTAAAGCATGATAATTGCACGTAAAAGAGCATCCAACACAAAATTAATCTTATGAATTATTTGGCATAAAACGTAAAAGATGATCAGCTGACATTTAAAACCCTCAATCTTAGTGTGAATAAACTTAGGACTAAATGTTTTGCTAAATGAATTAAAGGGCGAATAATGTAAATATTAATTTATCGTTGTAAGGAGATATTTATATTTTGAATTACTTTTAAAAATAGAAGGACATGTGCCATTTTTTTACTGTGAGTTCTGTACCGCTTCAAAGAAGAAGAAGAAGTGCTATACACTTTAGAGTAGGAAGGTAAACTTTAGCTCAACTTTTAGATGCAGCTATGCTCTACAAATTGGCACTATTATTAAGTAAGATAGCTAGTTTCCTTCTTTGCAAATGTATACGATTTTGTTTTCTTATTTTCACTTTGAACATCTGTTTACGAAAAAGCATTTCTTGGTATAAATGATCCGTTACCTCAGAAACGATTAAAGAGCTAAAAACAATTTATAATTCTAGAATTACTTTAGTGATAATAAATTGGTTGGTTATTTTTGCTCTAACACATACCTGTATCAAAAAGCGGAAGTTATTTCACTCACACAGAGATTTCATTGGAAATACGTTTTCATGCCCCCTACACAAAATAAAGAAAATAAAGGGAGGGGGGAAGAAAACGCCTCATGTGTATATGTGTGTGTCTGTGAATAGCATAGCTCAGGATAAAACATTGTTTAAATGCCAAACTTGGTGTTCAGATTCAATAGTTCCCAGAGATGCGACACGAAACTTTTCAGCAAGATCCCACATCCAGGTCTCTTAAGATTGTGGTTAAAATACCATATTTTAACATATTTACATGGCTAATAAAATGTGTAGGTATCTTGAGTTTTCTGAGAATAGCCTGGGAAAACTTCTTTCGGAAGGAATTTTGTATAATCTTTTATAACTAGTAAATGTTAAGCGATAAACGAAAAAGTAACTACTACAAAATAAATTTAGATCTCGTTAAAACGCAATGTGCCATAATCCATTTACGAGTTACCGTTATTAATGGTTCGAATTGTTCAAAACCTGGTAGCTCCTTCAAAGTCATTTCAACATTCAGCTGTTCTCGTGATTGCATTTTAAGGCCAGTATAAATAGCCCACCGCCCTTCGTGGTATAGTGGTTACCATGCTGATCTTCAATACCGAAGGTTGTGAGTTTCAACCTGGCGGAGGGTGATGGATTTTTCCAGATGTACACATTCTTAATATGGCTTCCTTTGCAGGTAAGTAAGTCCGTTGGTCCGTATAATGATTATTTGTAAGTAAAAGAACCTCATACCTTGAAAGAAAAGTTCCCTGAGCTAAATCTATCATTTTCACGTCCGCGAGTCGTGATTTTATCCTATTGTGCCATCTATGGGCGATTAGTTGATCCCTCGTCACCATAATGTCGAATTCGCGAACTAAAATTTTCTGATCAACAAATCACTATAAAATTGGCCCAGTACACGCCAACATGGTGTGATGGAACTTGAATTGAATAAATAGTGTCCGATTGTTAAACATTTGACTATCGCTATCCATTTTGTGTTTAATACGAAATGTGCACTTCATGTGTTATATTAAGAGATGATTTAAGTAGATAAAAGCATAAAATGTGGTAAGAATATTTTATACCACTAATAAACGACAGAGGGTAGAGAAAAACACGTGTTAGTAACACATCAAGTTTTTAAAATTTTTTAACTAATATTAATAAAATTGTATAACCAAGAAATTGTTCATATTTTTCATAATAAACAAACTTATTAGATAAAGTTGATGAGTATACATAGAAGGAATACATATAGATCGTTTACATTTCATTCCATATCTTAAAAATCTGATGTGTTCCATTCACATGACTTTCTCTACATGTCTACAATAAATTATTGTTAAAAAGCTTATTGTTCTATTTACTTAATGCTAATTGAGAAACAAATTATCAGAAAGGGTCTTATTCCTTGCTTCCTGGTACGTAGAAGGGAAATAAGGAGTACCTTAGCCTAAATCGATAGTCAAATCTTTTAAAATCTGGTTGTTATGTGATTGAAATATGTTTGTTTGTATGGGTAGGGGTTGACAAATTCCCGAATGAAAAAAGCATAAGTATTTTAAAATGAAACTAAAAACTAGAAATATCTCAAAACAGCCAATTCCACGAAAAAAATGTATATAATGTAAATTGTGTGTTTTAACGAGATCTACATTTTTTGTTAAGTAACTCTTACGGTTTACCAATTATACAAAATTCTACAAAATGCACCCAGAATAAACATGTCTTCAGAGGCTATTTCCAGAAAATTGAAGATATATATTTTATTTGTCAAGAGATTTTAATCAGCTATTTTTTGAGAAAATCAAAATTTTCAAACTTTTTTCCATATATAGTGTAGTTGGGGGTGGGGATTTTCTTGAAAATCTTCGTATCGCATCATTTTAAGATACCGAACTTAAATACTAAGTTTGGTATTTTACGGTCTTTTCTTTTTGAGCTAGGCCACCCACACACACACACACACAGACACACACATGGACATTTTTCTAAAAAGGATTTTCTTGGTTAAGGGGGTCTCAAAACATGTATTTCATGTTAAATCTCGGTAATGAATTTTTGGGCGCAATACAATACCTTCTATAGTCTGCCTCCGTGGTCGAGTGGTCAGCGAGCTGACTTCTCACCCGGGGATCTCGGGTTCAATTCCCGGCTGTGGCGGGACATTTTTCTTTATGTGAGAGTGAACGTGTGTGTGTGTGTGTGTGTGTGTGTGTGAGAGGAAAATAAAAATGATTTAAACCAAACGTAAAAACCTACAGACGATGAGCTATTTCAAATGCAGAGCCCCCGATGTGACCCTAGATGTTAAAGAGGGCTATATAAATGAAACAATAAAAAAAAATCTCTATACGCTATGTACATAATACTTGTAGAGAAATTGAAAATATTCTGAGACAATGGATCACGATTTCAGCAGGTTTAGTATTGGCGGGTTAGGGCTTTTATTCTTTCCTTAATTGTTTTGAGGAAGTGGATGACTATAAGTAAGGACGATAGGAGAGGATGCACTTTTATTTCAAGAACTGTTCCCACATGTCGCTACGAGCGAAGCGTACAGAGAAATGCCTCCCCAACGAAATTACAAACACCACATTCCACTAACTACGCGGCAGACGCGCTGCAGACCTAGCGACGCTTCCCGAAAAGAGTAACGACCGAGATGTTTTTGTCACTCCCGAGGGATCGCCAAACGCTCCCCTCCACAGTCTCCTTGAGATATTCCCTCTCCCTTCCGGCCATGACGTAAGCGATGACGTAGTGGTCGCGAGCACGTGCATGAAGGCCGGTCACTGCCTTCTCGCGAGCGTTCACCTCGCACTGTGTGTAGCAACGGCCTTGCTTGTATATGGGCCGGGAACTGCTGCTGAGGTCGGGGAACGCGATTGACCTATTAAGGCATACGGAATCCCTCCATCCTTACAATACACCTTTGCTCATAGACTATTCATAATAAACCTGCGGTATTTATGTGTATTATTGTCCAATGGTTTTCAAGCTTTCCCACCTGGATTCCCTCTACAATTCTCCTAGAATTATAGGGGCGACCGCCCACTCCGACTCATGCTTTTTGGGGGGTTCCGGGCCGACTGGTGACCGAACTCCACATCGTTCCATTAAACATGTAATTCATTTTCCATCGCATTTGGTCGGTTTCAGGATTGGAAGTGTCAGTTATGGTGTTTCGGTGCAGCGTGGAAGTGGAAAAAGGATCCCCTCCTTGTAGATCTTTCTCTGTACCTCTGCCTTCGACTAGTTGCCTGGATTTACGCATCGCCTTCTTGGAGGGGAGCGTTGGACCCTCTAGGTGGGGCTGGAGTCCCCGTTTTGTCTCTCCGAATGTCGGGGCGTCTGAAGTTATAAACTGTAGGGACCCTGTCATTGCTGTGACGTCACTCCTGGTTCTGGATGGCCAGTGTATCCTCTCACCTCATTCCTCCCTCCCCCCTTCCCTCCCTCCAAGGGCATAAATATAATATCTTCACTGAATCGATGTCAAGTCCGCTATTCCTAGAGTTGTTGAGAGGACCGGGATTTTCATTACTAAAAATGTTAAAAATAAATAATAAAATTATTCTATTTTTAAAATAATAATAATAATAATAATTACAAAAGCCTTATGTGTTACGCTCATGAGCCTTTTTCTACACACTCTTGTACAAGCTATTCTCAAAAACATTTATTCTTGTATCTATTTCATGCTAATGACAAACATTGCCGGTCCCCATGGCCGCGCTCGCCAAAGCGCCTTCGCTTTGGTGCCTCGTGGGGCAGGGGATCGCAGGTTCGAGTCTCGCCTTGGGCATGAGTGTTTCTGTGTTTGCCAATGTGTATGTGTGTGTGTGTGTGTGTGTGTGTGTATTAAAAGCAAAAAGCAAAGCGGTAATCAAATAGAATATCAAAGGAAGAAAGAGAAAAAAAAATTGCGGAAATTGTCTTATTACCTTGTAGATAAAAGGGATTACCTATCCCCGTTACGCAGGGGTAGCGGGTCTACCTCTGGCATGGGTTCGATTCCTGAGGTGGGAGCATGGGGACTCTCCTCGACCAGATTCTTCCCCTTTCTTGTTATGTTCCTTCCCCTCCATCCCTGTAGAAGACATTGGCAGATGAATGTTGCAAACATTTCACATCCCTCCCATGGGTGGTTTTTTCGAGAAAAATGTGGAACTAAAGTGCCTTTTACTTATATCAACTTCAATAGCATAAACATCTAAAGCTGAATTCTGAAACTACTACCTGAAGACCTCCTTGCCACACTTTCACCACGCAACATAAGCATTCGTTTCCAAATTCTCACTCTGAACGCAACTGGCACTTCATGTTCCATATAAGGTTTCCAGCACTTGCTTACTAAACCCACAGTCTTATTTTAGTATTCAGAACTTCTTTTGCTCTTACTACGTTTGTCACTTAGCCAATTCATGTTTTAAACCTGCTGAACTACCTATGAATAAACCCCAATAAACAAACTATCCTGTAAACTATACTAAACTTAAACTATAAACAATATATATATATATATATATATGTGTGTATGTGTACTACTGGTAAACCATAAGAGATAGACGTACATAACTTCATAATTAACTGGCGAAAGGTCATGCCAAATTTATGCGTTAAATGCATTTCCGAAATATTTGTTACTATTGGTTTGAATTTTATTACACATCTTTGTCAACGTGATCTTTGTCGTGATGTTATGCACATATCTTTAAAGATTTGACAGCTGCTTTTTGTCCTCGTTCCTCTATACATACAATTAAATTTGCAATCAAATCATTTCTGCAAATGTTTATATCGATTATTAAAGTCGAGTTTGTAGAATAGAGAGAAACCTAAAGCCACAGTGAGTAGAGAAATTCATATGAAAGTATTTAAATCAAGCATATAAATCAAGTACATAAACATTAATCTACTGTACTGCATTAGCTTCATCGTTTTGTTTATAATTATCACAGCTTCAAAATAAATTAAGTGGGATTTTCCTTAGTTATACGAAGGCCATCCAAAAAGTAATGAACAATTGGCATAACTAAATAATAATGAAAGATATCAACAAAAAGCTTTATTTACAAAGTTACGTATCTTACTCTATTTTTCTACGTATTCTTCATTGCTGTCAAGGTATTTATTGTCACGTGTCACCGGTTTTTCAATGCAAATGTTACATATTCCACCGCTGACAATCTGAGCCAAGATTTCGCTGTCACTTTGAGATCTTGGTCGGTTGGAAAAGCTTTTCCACCCAAAAAGTCATGTACGATGCCCAAAATTAAACACCGGTTTTTATGAATTCTTTTATTCACATTTGATTTCACCTCCTTCATAATGATTAATGAACTTCGATTTTGTGCATTAAAAAAACCAGCAAAAATGAATACGTTCTTTGGAGGTAAAAGGTATAATACCAACATTGAAAAACTGGGACCACGTGACAATACATGTCTCGACAGAATGAGATTACGATGAAAAATAGTGTAAGGTGTTGTAACTGTAAATAAAGTTTTGTGTTGATATATTTTGTTATTATTTAGTTATGCCAAATCGTTCCTTACTTTCTAGGTGGCCCTCGTACCTAAACACATAATACTCAGAAGAGCAAAATATTGAGAATACCGATTAAGTATAAAATTGCCAAAACACTCGCATATCTCTAACAATTAATTGAATATCTCACTAGCATAATAGCCATAACTATTTTGAATACATCTGCAAAGCTTCCTCTATAATGCTATTCCAAGTGATACCAAATACGTACCTATAATTTCAAAGTAAATTGGGCAATTAAATCTGTTCACTTTCGCATTTCGATATTAAGGAAACTCATTTTAAGTAAAATATTGTTACAAAATTGTATAATATTATTTAGAAAAAGTCCCAGATTACTCTTATCTGTTTTATGAAAGATGTGTGCTCTGGTGCATTATTATTAGAAACCATACTTTTAATAGCAATAAATTATAAAAAATGAAGATTCGACATTTTTAATAATTTATATCTTCACTTCGCAAGTGGCAGAAAAGATACAATTGGCAACATTGAATGGCCTCAAATGCTGTTTTAAATACATTAGAGAGCAATACAACATTTAAGAGATACTGAGCAGGTTAGGTCCAAATTCTATGGGTTGCAATCTGGATGGGGTTTTTCATGGTCACCATGGTAAATGCCGGATAGGATGTTTAACACAGCGATCTAAAGTCCTATCTTCAATCTAAAACAATAGCAAAACTTGAAATTAGATGATAATTCCATTGGACGGCCCTCTAACACCATCTACTTGGCGCAAGGCGAAGGTAGTATGGTTCGGGGATGATACCTCAAACGTTGCTGTACCTCAACCGTCAACTAGGTATCTTACCGAACAGTTCCGTCACAATATGACCAAGTTGTTAAAACAATGTAAAATAAAATAGAATTAAAAAAATAAAAAAGAGATCCAAATTTTGAACTTTCAATATTCTCAGTTTGCAATTTTTTAAATATCTTTGAGCAAACAACTGCAATATATGCTTGCTTTATCCTATTAATTAATAATCATGTTACTGAACTTTTACTTTTTCTAAGATATGGGCATTATTATATCTATAGAGAAAGAGTTCTGTTTTTAATATAATATAAACGCATATTTCAAACGATAGATCAAAACGGTCGTGGGGTCGTTGAACTGTTTCAACATATAAACAACTTACAGTATCCTTTAATGGATAAGACTAGTAGTTATGCATCAGTGCTCATAAAAACAACTCCCAAGCATCAAAATGAATTAAAAAAGTTACTACACGATTTGCATCTGCAAATCGGAAGGCCTTTACTGTGAAAGATAACGAAAACGAACTAGCTCTTATCGTAACACAATGAAAAACTTTTTATCAGCTGGAGAGATAATTACAGCGATAAAGGGAAAGAAGTCAACGCACTCTTGTCTGGCTACCAGGAAGGCTAATCGGAAACATGAATCACATTTTCACGCGTTCTTCTGTTTGCTGAGATTCGAAATAACGCCGTGCCTGAAATTCTAGCTCTTACCTTTATAGTTAAAGCTATGTTACCGTTTACATTGTGGGTTCAGATATAACTCAGACTCAATTCAGTTATGCCTAACAGCTTAATATAGTTCGCGATGACGGCCCGTTGGGTAGTAATAGAAGTTCTGGGATATATGATCTAAACTACACAGGTTAAAGAGCAATAGTTGTAGACCGTTTAAGTTTTGTTAATTATAATCAAAAATATATAATCAACCTATTAATATAATCACAATCTTAATTGCAACATATCTATACTTAATTCTATATGCAGAGTAATATATTTCGTATATTATTTTGGATCACACATTTCACGAGCTAATGTGCTGTAAATGGCTATTACGGATTTGTATGCAAAATGTATGTTTTTTCCCTTTACTACGTGTAGTAAATAGGGGAAGCACTGTACGCCATCCAAAAGTTCGCATCGAGATTGCATGGATACTAGGTGTGTGGTATAGAAAGGCAAACATTATATTTCACCGGCAAAGAGTGATGGATTTTTTCGCACGTAAAAGCATGCGTTCCTTCGGAAGGGAAGTAAAGCCGTTGGTCCCAGCTTTTAATTTTTAAAATGTTAATGTTTATTTGCACGTAAAATAACTCTATACCATGAAAGAAAAGGTCCCTTGGCTAAAAACGCCATTTTTCACGTCTGCAAATCTGATTTCGTCCTATAGTACCATCAAGAAACCATGTAAACGTGGTCAGTATACGCCGTCATGGCGTGATGCAACTTGAATGCAATAGAATTTAACATTATTTTTATTTGTAGAATCACCAGTATGAAACTAGCAGATTACCATAGTTGCAGCTTTGATTCCGCTGCATTCGTAAACAAAATAGAGATACCACGAGAAACATAAAAAGTATGTTTTATTACGTTTATATTTGTAGAAACTAATAGGCAATGCGAGCGAAATCGACATATACACTTCGAAAGAATAGAGCAAGTGTACAGAGTAGGCCTTCACTATTTCATTTGCTAAAGCATTTGGACTTCATTAGAGAGTGAGCGATAAAAATAGTTGCAACCGCTTTTACAAGCACACACCTGTCTCGATAGAGCAGAGCCATGCCCGGTTACAGCATCTGCTCCAGTAATGCGTTAGGCCTGGGATACAGAGTGCTTCAATATGATTATCCAATATAATCCAATATTACAATCCTTATTTTATTTATCTTAAAAAGCTAAGCTCCAGAGGAGACAGAATTTGTTGCTTTATTTCTTTATTTATGTATTTATTAGTTTCTCTACACGTACTATGTATATGGTGTATAGAAAAGGTATTGTAATGCACCCAAAAATTTGATACCGGGATTTCACCGGAAATACATGTTTTGAGACTCCCTGAATAAAAAAAAAATTAGAAAAATATCCGCGTGTGTGTCTGTCTATCTGTTTGTGTGTGTGTGTGTGTGTGGGTGGGTAGCATAGCTCAAAAACGAAAAATGAGTTAAAAACCAAACTTGGTATTTAGGTTCAGTATCTCCCAAGGATGCGACACGAAGATTTTCAAGAAAATCCCCCCAACTACTCTTTACATGGAAACATTTTTGAAAATTTTGATTTTCTCAAAAATGGCTCTAACGATTTTGATTAAGATATCGTATATTAAAGATAATTACCTGACGAATAAAATGTATATCTTTAATTTTCTGGGAATAGCCTTTGAAGGCTACTTTATTCTGGATGAATTTTACTGAATTTTGCATAACTGCTAAACCGTAAGAGATGGAAAAAAACTTAGCACATAAAAATGTAGAGCACATTAAAACACACAATTTATGTTATATGCATTTTTTTCGTGGAGTAGATAGTTTTTTTAGGTATTCCTTGTTTTTTGTTTCAGCCTTGAAAAACTTAAGTTTTCTCATACAGACATTTGTCAACTCCTGTCCATACAAACAAAGAAGGAACTTTTGACTATCATTTTAACCTATGGTACTCCCTTATTTCGCTCCTACTTACATGGAACCAAGTAAGACTATTTCTGCTAACTTTTTCTCGATTAGCATGAAGTAAATAGAAGCATAAGCTTTTTAATACTATTTTTTGCAGAGAAATAGAGAGTCATGTGAATGGAACACATCAGATTTTTTTTTCTTTTTTGGATTTAACGTCCTCTAACATAATAGATCATATCGGAAGATGGATGAAATGGGTAAAATGTAAAATGAGTCCAGGATCCATTGCGCTTATAGTTATTTGATATTCGTCTTCTCAGGTTAAGGGAAACCCCCAGAAAAACTTTACCCGTGTAATTCTCTCTGATCGAGATTCGAACTCGGGATCTCTTGAATGTGAGGCAGACACGCTACTGCCACACTACAAAGGCGGGCAATACGATTATTTGTAATGCACTAAGTTGTTTGTATTTTTACGAGTAGTGTCGTGATATGCATCTTATCCTTTAATTTTTTTTTCTTTCTTTATTGTTTTTCCCTTCGTTTATGTTGTTTTCTTACAGCTTATGATTGTTTATTGCATTTACAAATTCTAAATCAGTTACGCTTATTTCTACCTTTTAATTTTCAAATTAATAATATTCAACACAAATACAATTATTTTAAATACTTGGTCCTCCCGTACGAGGTTATTTAATAAAATTAAATTTCTTTTTTTTTAACTTTTACAGACACATATGCACGAAAGCCTCGAACCTGTGATCCCCTACGCCGCGAAGTTCCAACTAGGCAATTTAGCGAGCGTGGTCATGGGGATCACCATCTAGGTAGGAGCATATACTTAAATTGTGTGTTTAAGGAACCGAGTGAGAGGCGCCACTATAACATAATATGCGACTTGTAGACGGAGATTGCGATTTCGAACACCGGGGATGGCTCTCTCTGACCCATGAGCTTATCGTGGTTTCCCCGGGGGCGCCAGGCAAATTTTAGGATATTTTCTCGTCTACCACGATTACCTTTCCAGCAGTTCTCCTTCATTCCGTTTTTCTCTCATCTTTCAGGTGCGCTCCCAAGTTCGCGGTGTATGATAGTAAGGCCAGATGGCGCAGATGCATGTTCTATGGAAAGAATTTTTCTCGTGAACAATAGATGGATGCCAGGCCAACGGACTGCTTGTTTATAGCCTAAATCTGGCATCCGTTTCTTTTTATCTGTGAAAATTACTTTTCTTAAAACTCATTTTGAGTATGATTAATATTCTAAGAAGTGACAACATAAGCAGATCATATCATGGATTTGTTTCAAGTTGCTGCTTATAGTAAGGAGTCGGAAATTCCGATGTGGTGATTTTACCAATATGCATTCTAAGGTTCCCGAAATAGAAAAATATATTTTTTTAGAACTGTGTGTGTGAGTGTGCGTATTTTGTCTATGTGTGTTTTAATACGATAAATAAAAAAAAATGTTGGATAAATACCAGACTTTGTGTTTGAAGTAGTCAGGAAAATCTCCTTACTTATAACTACACTTTATATGGGAAATTTTGATTACAATATCAAAGGTGTACTTAAAATATTTTCCTGACAAATAAAATGCATATCTACTAAAATCCTAAAAGGTGTCTTCATTCTAAAAATTTTTTTTTCTAATTTGATTTTTTTAAACAATTGTTTATGACAATGGTATTCACTAGTTGACTGTTGTTGTATTTTCTCCTTTAAATTCACTCGTATATTCACACTACCTAGAGAGGATAGGGAATAATTCTGGGCAACTCTTTTAAAATCTGGCTGCTATGTAACTGAAATCCATTTCTTTGTATTACCAGGAATTGACAAGTTCTTGTATGAGAAAAGTTTAAGTATTTTAAAATTGAAACCAATACAAGGAATACCTCGAAAATGGTCAGTTCTACGTAAAAATGTATATGGCATATATCGTGTGTTTTAAGAAGATCTACATTTTTGTGTAGTAAGTTTTACCATCATGCCAAATTCAGTAAACTTTATCCAGAATGAAGAGGTCTTCAGAGACTATTCCCCGAAAATTCAAATAGTACATTTTATTTGTCATGTCAATATCTTTAATATACGGAATTTTAATCAAGATCGTCAGAGCCATTTTTGAACAAATAAAAAAAAATTGTATGTTTTTCTAAGTAAAAGGTAGTTTTGGGTGGAGGGATATTCCTCAAAATCTTCGTTGGTTATCCTTCGAAGATATTAAACTTAAATGCTAAGTTTGCTATTTAACGGACCTTTCGTTTTTGAGTTATGTTGAACACACACACACATACACACACACTGTCTTTTTTTCTAAAATGCCTTTTTTTTTTTGGATTCAGGAGGTCTCAAAACATATATTTCGGGCGAAATAAAATGCCTTCTCTATCTGGTATGCTCGCTTTACATACACTTTAGGGAAAGTAAAACTGTATATTTTCTGTTACCATTTACAAAATATCGAAATGTATAATACTTTATATTTTTTCAAAATCTAAATGGCTATTTGTTTGTTTTATCTAGTGTTGGTGCCAAGAGTGGAATTTCAAAATCATTTGCATAGCGACCACTTTTAAAAGATTTATCTATTGCTTTAGTCTCTCACACTGTTCTTTTAATTTATAAGGAAAATGCGCAATAAAATTACTTCTGCAAACATTTACTTCCATTAAAGGAAAGTGTTAAAATATACGCTTCTGTAAGAAGAGTTTGTAGAAGAGTGGATAGAGAGCTTCATGCGAATGTAACATCAGTTTTTAATTAATATAGTTCGGGAAAAATATGTGGATATAATTATGAACAACCTCTTAGAAGCATTTAATATGTGTTTATAAGTTAAACAGAATGTCACTGTATGTTCACTTATTATTCCTCTCCTAGGTTTTGAACTGTGTTATATTAAAAATGTCGAACATTCAATGTCTAAGTTTTAACAAGCGAGGTGGGAGTGGATGCAGCGCATCGCTTGCATCAGTTCGACCGTACGTGAGAAAAGTTTCCCCACTGGAGTGAGATCCAATTAAGAACCGCTGTGCCTAACCCCCATAAATCCTCGCCGATACGTCGTCAAAGTTGACGAGGCTGGACGCAGTCAATTTCTCGACCTCCCGTGTTTAATTGCTCGAGAAGTCGGAATGCGTGGGTGAGGTGAACAACCCTTAAGGATGCTGGCGCACCCAGGAAATAGGAGAGGATACCGCGCATGTCGCTTCCCTATTAATCACCTCGGCTGGCCAAGAAAATATCGACAAAAAAATCACGTCACCTCCCGCATGACCGTTCCTCCCCAACGCCTAAAATTCAAGTAAAAACTCAAAGTAATTAGTGGACTTTTTTTACCTATTACCAAATTTGAGAGTTTCAAAGAGTATTATTCTATCCACTGAATAGATAGTAAATATATGATTTCAGTTACGTAGTACATACTTGGTATATGCGGTGGACTGAGGCAGCGGTTAAATGCTAAACGACTTGCCTTTATCTATAATTTGACTGCCTTGTTGACTTTAACTTGCTTACTTTTTTAATAATTCCAGATTCCTGTCTTTCTACTTTCTATAATAGTACGTGTTACGTAGGTAGAGAAGGTGACTGTACTCCAACCAAACATTCGATACCGAGATTTCATCGAAAATGCACGTTTTAGGGTATCCTGTATACTTTTTTTTTTTTTTAGAAAAAGTTCAGAGTATAAGTGTCTGTGTCCATATGAATGTGAACACGATAACTCAAAAACGAAAAATTGGTAAAATACCAAACTTGATATTTCAGTTTAATATCTTCCAAGACGACACGAAGATTTGGTGGAAAATTCCCTCCCCTCAAACATTCTAAATTTTTGATTTTGTCAAAAATGGCTCTATTAATTTTGATTAAAATAGCGTGTATTAAACATATGTACATGGCAAATGAAATGTATATCTTGTCCTGTAAACAGGCTGAGAAATGTTCTGTATGTTGAATCAATAGCTTTTTTTTTTTTTATCCCTGGTTAACAATAACTAACCCGAAAAATGTAGAGCTAATAGCAATATATGTACGGTTATGTCAATTAGTTTTTCTTAGCAGTGCCCATATTCGAAACTTTTCTTTAAGCTGCACAACCATACCAATGTTAGGACAAGATCTATATTGATTAATTATATCACTTATAGTTAAATGATTATATGATTAATGAACGAGATAAAAGCTTTTATGGGAATCTGTATTGCATAAGAAGGTGTGAAATTTATGTGAGTGAGACATATTAGACTTTTGTTGACTATATCAAGAAACATTTCCAGGAAAATTGCAAAAAAAAAAAAAAAAAAAAAAAAAAATAATAATAATAATAATAATAATAATAAAAGGCAGTAAATACAGTGACAAAGTTTTCTAAGTTAACATTTTGACCGATATAAATTATAACTCAATGAAACTTTGCTATTAAGCGATGTTAAGTTATTTTTATTTTTAATTTATACAGCCCCCTTTAACTTTTATAGTCATATTAAGGGCTTTGACTTGAGAAACGAGTAGTTTTTGTTGATGTTTTGCTCACTGAACTGCAGGGTTTCCTAACTTTGATTTTTCAGTTTTATTCTATTAAGCACACATACTTCCAGGCTGTGTGAATATGCGAATGATTCTGGTTAAATAAAAATTCCCCAGTCCGGGCGGGAATCGAACCCGGGACCTTTGTATGTTGACCACTCGACCTTAGAGGCAGTCGAGTTTATGGAACTTTTTCCAAAAATGCTTTTTCTTTGGATTCAGGGTGACCCAAAACATGTATTTATGGTGAAATCTCGGTATCGAATTTTTGGGTGCATTACAATACCTTCTCTATACACCATGTGCATAGTACATGTAGAGAAAGTAAAAACATGTGTGGATGGGAGAAAAATATATTACAATTAAAAAATGTCTAACGGAAGAAAGTGATACCTGGTATTGCCATCTCTGGAGTGTTTTCAAATAATAAACGTTGCGTGCTTTCAGTTACATTATATCTATCTGAACAATTCTTTAGCTGTATTGCAATACTTCTGCACTGTGAAGCATTTCTTGCCAGTAACTTTCACATCGCATAATTTGTACAATAAGATAATACAATCATGCTAAATATTTTGTCACAAAAGCAACACCGAGATTTTTCACTGACTGGACCCTTCACTTTGGGCATGTTGATTATATGTGAAAATGAAAATACAATGGCTGGTCACGAGAAGCTTTTAAGGGGAAAAATATGAGGTGAAGAAAGGTTTAATTTGCGAAAGAAACCCTCCAGGCTGCTCTAGGTTCACATTTTCTCGCAGAGGATTAAGAGTAAATTCTACTTGAAACAGTGCATTCTATTGAAGTTCCAAGAAAATATATGTATTTTTAAAATATTCAATGTAAAGTACAGCTTCACCTGGTAATTATAAAATTATTGTTATGCAATATGACATTATATTGATATTTGTCAAAAATATATAATATAATATTGAAACTATCAAAGTATGCATTTATATGCCCAATAAAAAGAGTACTCTTATCACTGCTATAAGCTTGCTTATATCACTTTAAAAGATTGAAAAATGGTGAGAGTCATAGAAATTCGCCCCATGCTGATAACGAGCTGGCTTATCAATAACTAGTGACGTGCTGTTTCAAGTGATATTATTTAGGTTAACGAGATGCTGGCTATTTGCACTAATAGCACTTCAAATATATTTTGTTTCACAAGTCCAACGTCCATTTTTTTTCCAAGTGGCTCACTAACTAAAGAGGCACAAACTGGTTACTGTAATGAACGAGGTAAATAAAACTCTCTTTTTGTTGCAATATTTCAGGAGCTCAAAAAAACGTACATTTAAGACTATAAGCATTTGAGATAAATATTGTTCAAAATCAAAATTGCCAAATGTAGTTCAGAAAATGTAATTTTTAAAATTATTAAAAGCAATGGACTATCTCCCGTTACATTTGCTCGAGGGGACCAAAGCGGTTTAAAGTATGATAAAACGCACAAAATATGAGTTTCTTTTTCAAGGATACTAAGCAGGAAAATAAATGCAAATGTCTTTAATGACAGAACGTACACAGTTTGTCCTTACGGAAGGACTTTACGGAAGTGCTTTTGTTTGTAATCCTTCCTCTGCCAGGAGCTTTCGAGCGTTTTATAGAGAAACTCCTGTCCTTGGTTTCCTCCTACATCAAATACTTTTAAATTACACTTTTTTTCTTTTAATAGAAACTTCTTCACAAAATGTAAATACAGCTTAACGATACGAACTAAGCAAGACAATTTTGGGAACAAAATGTGTCCGAATATCTGCAGTTATTATTGCATCTTTGTGCACAACGCAATGCTGTTTTTGTACACTTTTTGAGCAATAAGTAGTTGGTTATTATTTATAAAGTCATAAATGTAAATGCTAAGGGCACGTTTGGGCTGCGTCATCATTCCAAACAGGCCTCAAGCTACACTTTCATTGTTGCGTTTGTCTTCAGCTTTTAGAAAGCACTCATCAAGAGAAAAAACCTGATGCGTATCATTCACATGACTTTCTCTACATCTCTGCAACAAATTATTCTTAAAAAGTTTATGCCTCTATTTACTTCATGCTAATCAGAAAAAAATTGCAGAAATAGTCTTATTACTTGCATCCTTGTAAGTAGAAGCGAAATAAAGTTAAAGTGATGTTCAAAAGCTGGTTGCTATGTCACTGAAGTTCCTTTGTTTGTATGGACAGCAGTTGACAATTTCCTGTAATAGAGAAGTATACGTTTTTCAAAGTAGAAACCAAAAACAGGGAATGTATCAAAAACTATGAACTCCACAAAAAATGTATATAACATGAATTGTGTGTTTCAACATGCTCTACATTGTTCATATAGTAGTTTTTTTCCATCTCTTGCGATTTAGCAGTTATTCAAAATTCCATAAAATTCATCCAGAATAAAGTACTCTTCAGAGGCTATTCCCAGAAAATTCAAGATATAAAAGTTATTTGTCAGGTAAATAAATTTAATCGTTAGAGCCATATTTGAGAAAATCAAAATATTCGAAAAAAAGTTCCATAAAATGGAAATGGCGTGTTATTTATGGACATATTTAACTGCTATGGTTCTCAGCGTGCCATTCTATACTGGGTGTGAAAGACCGTTTAATTTTGCTCAGAGGACTCTTTATCAGACTTGAGGTTCTTTTACTTTACTTCCCTTCCGAAGGAAGCCATGCTAAGGATTTTTACACTCGAAAAAATCAATCGTCCTCCGCCGGGTTTGAACCCGCGACCTTGGGTATATGAAGCTAAAATGGTAACCATTACACCACAGAGGGCGACTAAAAAAAATAAAAAAAAGGTCCATGTAAAGAGTAGTTGAGGGTGGGGGGATTTTTTTCAAAATCTTCGTGTCGCATCCCTGGAAGATACCGAACTTAAATACCAAGTTTGGTATTTCACCGACTTTTCGTTTTTGAATTATCGTGTTCACAGACACACGGACACACACACACACACACACACACACATTTTTCCGAAAATGCTTTTTTACTTTCTCTATACGTACTATATACATAGTGTATAGAGAAGGTATTGTATTCACCGGAAATACATGTTTTAAGACACCCTGAATACAAAAAAAGCATTTTTAGAAAAATGTCCGTGTGTCTGTGTGTCTGTCTGTCTGTATGTGTGTCTGTGGGCAGCATAGCTGAAAAAGAAAAAGACCGTTAAATAGCAAACTTGGTATTCAAGTTCACTATCTTCCAAGGATGCGACACGAAGGCTTTCAAGAAAATCCCCCTCCCCAAACTACCCTTCACATGGAAACATTTTCGAAAATTTCGATTTTCTAAAAAATGGCTCTAACGATTTTGATTAAAATATCGTATGTTAAAGATATTTACCTGACAAATAAAATGTATATTTTGGTTTTCTGGGAATAGCCTCTGAAGACTACTTTATTCTGGGTGAATTTTACGGAATTTTGCATAACTGCTAAACCGTAAGAGATGGATAAAAACTTAGAACATAAAAAACGTAGAGCACATTAAAACACACAATTTATGTTATATACATTTTTTTCATGGAGTTGATAGTTTTTTAGGTATTCCTTGTTTTTGGTTGCAGCCTTGAAAAACTTAGTTTTCTCATACAGGTATTTGTCAACTCCTGTCCATACAAACAAAGGAACTTCAGTCACATAGCAACCTGCTTTTGAGTGTCACCTTAACCTATGGTACTCCTTTATTTCGCTTCTGCTTACAAGGAAGCAAGTAATAAGACTATTTCTGATATTTTTTTCTCGATTAGCATGAAGTAATAGAACCATAAGCTTTTTAACAATAATTTGTTGCAGAGATGTAGAGAAAGTCATGTGAATGGAACACATTAGATTTTTTAGATAAATGAGACCCTAAAACACATATTTCCGGTGAAATTTCGGTATCAATTTTTTGGTGGAGTGCAATACCTTCTCTATACACTATGTGCGTAGTACGTATAGAGAAAGCAAAAAGAGTTGCAATATAATCTCTACATTCCATGCATCAACAAAATATGTCACTTCAAGATATATTGAGGATCAAAATATTTGATAAACAGACATGTACGCATGCACGCACACACACTCTTTCTCTCTCTCACTCTCTCTCTCTCTCTCTCTCTCTCTCTATTTTAATAGGGTCGCAGCTCTTCGCAGGATTATTTACTAAGATACGGATTTGAACAATTCATTTCTTTTGTATGTTCGAAAATTAAGACCAATATAATAATATATGCTACTGTAGTTTAGAAAATGGTGGGTTTTATTTGTATTCTTTATAGTTTTTTCTTCTTTCTTTTTGGAGGGGCCTACTGAACCTTTCTATATATTTTTAGATCTTAACGACATTTTTATGAAGTTTAGACTTCTTCGACTTATTTTTTTCTGATACTTCTCAATTTGATCAGACAATAATGATTTAACAGATTAACATAAACTAATAAGAATCTGAAGTAGTACATTCCCACGACTTTCTCTACCTATTTTGCAACAAACTATTCGTACAAAAGATATTCTTCTCTCTACTTCTGCTAATCGAGATAAACATCAGCAGGTTTATTTTAATATACATTCCCTTGTTGGTTTAATGATTATAAGGGTTAAAGCGATAGCCAAATATTTAAAAGCTGTTCGCTTTGGCTTTGTGATAATATTGAAATTTCGCTCTCTTTGTATGCATGAAAAAGCGAACGACATCTCACTTAAATTTACCAATTTAAACCATTAACAACGAATATACCGAAAATGATTAATGCCAGAAAAAAGGTAAGAGAAATAAAGAAAATAATAAACATGTGCTTTAAGGGATGTACATTTGTGTGTAGTAAAATTTTATCTATCTCTTGCGGTTCTTTTTTTTTAAGATTGTTTTTACTCAGGGGCCCAAAATATGTATTTACTGTGAAATCTCAAGCTACAATTTTTTCTTGAAATACAATACTTCCCATCCTTAACACTATATGTACTAGAGATGGTAAAATATGATTGGAATAAAAAGCTTTTTATTATAAGTTTCTCATATTAAAGTTTCATTCCACCAGAATTTTGTATTTTTAAGCAAAGGTTTATATTTATTTCAAAGAATAGCATTTGTCTGTTACGTGATAAGTAAATCAGCCTTTTCCAACCCAACTCGATCTGAGTCAGAGTACTCGCGCCTACTCAACTTTAGACCTGGGAGCTCTGCTGGAGGTGCAGGATGATAACCAATTCATCACTGGACAATGCTTTCTTCCTGCCACTTCATTTCCAACACTTGATCAGCCGTGACGATAGTTTGCCCTAGATGCTGCGTTGTTTTGTATGTTGCATATATGTAGATCTCCTACAGGTATAGTAAGTAGGGGAAGAATTGTATTCCATCCCAGGTTTTATACAGAGCTTTCACCGGAAATACATGTTTTGAGACTCTTAGAACAAAACAAGTTTTTTTTAAAAAAAAAGTGTGTGTGTGTGTGACAAATGAGTTCAATATCTTCCGAAAATATAGCGCAACGATTTCTAAAAAAATACCAAACTACCTTTTTTTACGTTTATCTTTAAATTTTTTATTTTTTTATTTGAGTTTAAATTTTATCTTTTAAAGGTTTAGTTAAGTAATAAAGTTAATAAGGGGATTTAACCCTTACATTTGTTTAATTTTACTGAATTCATCCCTCACTTGCCAATCCAATTCATTCCTCACTTATAGCGAAATTTTTCAAACAATGCGAAATATAAAAATATTTCGTTTATCAATATTGTATATTTTTTCAAACATTTTGCGTGACGAAGTATTGTTTTTTAAGAATTTCGCTAGAATATCTAAATAATTAAGAAGTTACATCCAGCTTTTATTACCCTTATTGCTGCATGAAACTCGTCACACAGGAAACGGATACATTGCGATCGCAAAGCAGTAAGAAACAGGCACACGTTTGCTTACTGTTGAAGTTTTTTTTTTTTTTTTTATGCATATACGTATTTTAATTTTTATTAACAACTGGCAGGGAATATCACATGCTATGTACTAAATACAGAAGAAGAGATAAGTGGAAACGGAGGTAAAGAGAGTGGAGAGAACGAAGAGTGCTGGAAGAGAAAAGGAGAGATGAGTGAAGGTGGGAGAATCTGAGTGTTTGAGAGAACGAAGGGAGAAAAGAAGAATCTCAGTATTGCAATGGATAGCATTTAAACAAGGAAAACTTCTTACAGTTGCCTCATGGCAGGGAAGTGGGAGAACTACGTTGCCGGGTTTCATTAGCAAGTGTGAAACGCATGTGCTGTAAAGTAGAATAACATGGCAACGTGCTAACCCTCAAAGTTCAGCTTGTTGGCGAAGGGAAAGGAGCGGTATAGAACGTTACCGGCTAGAGTAAAAGCTGAGGGAATGTTGTCATGGAAACCACATAGAAACATGTCCCTTCAACAACTGTCACAAGTCGCTTGTCTAAAATAAATTATAGAAACAACAACGCGAGGGGAGCTGCGGGTTCTGATAGTATTTTTACTTTCTCTACACGTACTATGTACATAGTGTATAAAGAAGGAATTACATTCCACCTAAAAATTCGATACCGAGATTTCACCAGAAATAGACCTTTAGGGTCCCCAGTATCCAAAAAAAGCATTTTTAGAAAAAGGTTCTGTGTGTGTTCATGTATCTGTGAACCCGATAACTCCAAAACGAAAAGTAGGCCAAATACCAAACTTGGTATATACGAGTAAGTTTAATATCTTCCAAGGATGTGACGCGAAGATTTTGAGAAAAATCCCCCCAACCTAAAGTACCCTTTATATAGAACATTTTTCGAAAATTTTGATATTTTCAAAAATGACTAACGATTTTCTTTAAAATATCGTATATTAAAGATATTTATACGACAAATAAAATATATATCTTACATTTTCTTGGAACAGCCTTTGAAGCGTTTTATTCGGGATGAATTTTGCTAAATTTTGCATAACTAGTAAACCATAAAAGACAGAGAAAAACTTACCGCACAAAATATTTAGATCTCGTCAAAAAACATACTTTATGTCATATACATTTTTTTCGTGAAGTTTATCATTTTGGAGATATTCCTTATTATTGGCTTCAATTTTAAAATACTTAAAAATGTTGTCCCATACGAGAATTTGTCAAGTCCTGGCAATACAAAGAAACGGTTTTCAACCACATGACAACCAGCTTTTAAAAGATTTGACTATTGTTTAATCTAGTGTATTCCATTATTTCCCTTCTACTTACAAGAAAGCATTTCTGTTTATGTTTATCTCGATTAGCATGAAGTAAATAGAAGAATAAACTTTTTAATTATAATGTGTTACAGAGATGTAGAGAAAGTCCTGTAAATGAAACACATCAGACTTTCAATATTTCCACTCTCCTTTACTATGTTATGGTCAAAATACACTTTTTATGCTTATTTTTACGATTTTTACCAGTAACACAGCTTCTTAGAACGTGTTGTTGATGTGTTTCAAATGCCTGTTGTTTTCATGACAGAAAGCTTTGCAATGGGGCTTGTAGAGTCCAAATAGGATGCGAGAGTGACCAGGGTGCGGTGATCGGAAGCGGTAAACCCTGACAAGCAACTTCTGAAGGTGGGGCTTGTAGGAGAAAGTACATAGTCCGGATTCGTTGCGAAATTAATACACTTGTGTATCGTTATGCTAAACAAATCTAACGACGGCTTAAAGACCCTAGGCCGAAAACCGACAGCACAGGTTTTGCTGATGAAAGGTCCCGAAAATTGCTTTCTCTGTCGCTATGAGTAAAAGCGTATGTAATAACGTATAGCGAGCTGAGAGCCAATTGATGATAATGTGTTTGATCCGTGCACTTTAAACCATCAAGTAGAGCGTTCAAAGCAACTGGAGATTTTGGTTGGCAAGGAAATGACTGCGTGCAGGCTCAAACTTGAATAAAAGTCTCACTATGCTGGGATTTCAATATTGTTCTGGACGATGATAATGCTGGTACGAATGTAGTGTTTAATTGAAGGCTTCCTAAATTAGACAGTGCAGAAAGTATTCGTATATGATAAAGGATTAATTAAAACTAGATATGTGAATTATTTTGTGTAAAAATGTTACTCAGATTTCAACTAATGGAATAATATAGAAAATTCTTGAAAATATCGATTTTAGGGACGTCCTACATGAATAAATTTGATTTCTGTGATTAGTAGGTACCCAAAGTTAACTTGAGCTGGTTGGGCTTTAATCTCTTGACACGCGGCCGTTTAAATAAAGATAAAAAGCCACACCACAAATAATAGAAGAGCTTTTCTCCTTGCGGCGTAAATTTCAACTTATCAGTGAGAGATTTTGCGCCAGAGATCCTTAATAATATAATAAATAAAAGAAATTGTTGAAATTTTAAGAAAGTAAAATTAATTACATTCTCTGTGTATAAATACACCTTTGCCTCTAAAATAAAAGTGTATCAAAAATGCATTTATTTCTCTGCAACAATATTTATTCGATTTAAAAATCATTCGATAACTTTTTTAAACTGATGTTCCAGATATATACCCTGAAGTTATGTTACAACATTCTGAAAACTGCATAGCGAAGAGCCTTTTTTGTAGTGCAGTTAAAAATCCAGAAGAATAACTTTTTCTCAAAAACTAGTTCATGAATCAAGATAAAATTTTTGTAATTAGTTACATATAATAGTAATTTTTATGGTAACATTGAAGTTAATTGCTTAAGAAACAGATTTAAAATTTAAAATTTTGGTCCCTCTTAGCACTGGAAATGCGAGTGGTTCATTGTGGGAAATTTTAAACTCGAGAAGGATCTAATTAGTTTAATTCCTCATGAAAGATTATAAGAAACGATATATTCCAAAATCATTTAAAGTATTCTTCGAAGTCTAACCTCTGCAGAGTTACAGCTAGTCATTACAACTCGTTGGCTTTCATCGTCTTCTGGAAATATTTTTAAGGGAAATTTCTGGAGAAGGCTTGCTCTATCTTTGCTGGTCAGTGAGATAGTTGTTAATGCAGCTTATATGATTATCTATGGCTCCTCGCATTATTAAAATTTTCTTATAACGTTTAAAATTTTCCAAGACCCCTACAGAACCGTAAACTTTTCCGGATACTACACACAAGTAGCTAGTTGCCACTACGTTTTCCGCTTTTTTCGTGTTTAATTCAATATGAATTGATATCATTTTGAATACGCAAGGATCGAGAATAAATAAAACAAAGTTTTATACTGTTTGATTTGAGTTTACATTGACAAAATTGTTAAATATAATTCTGTGATTATAAATAGGTTTTGAGGTTAGTGAATGTTTTTGAGGATAATAAATTGTGAGATTATGAAAAGGATAAAATGGATCTTTTGTTGTTTTATTACAGCAGTATCTGGAAGTTTATTGAATAAATCTAATTCAAGGGTGCAGTTTATTGCAAAGAGTGCAGTAGAATGCAGCGTATTTGGGTGTATTCAATATCATTTGAATACGGAGTTGTTCGATCCGATCCCATTCCGATCCCACTTTCTAAGAGGATCGGATCCCAGATTCAATACGATCTAAATCCGCGTTTTCCATGCAGTATTTAATACTCAAATGAGTACTCAAATTGATTTCATTTCCCCAATAGAGACTTGTAACTGTTTCGTTGGTTATCGATTCTGATGACGAGTAGTTAACTCATAGGTCGGTCAAAGGCCGGGACTGAATTGTGGGAGAGAGACCATAACCCGATGAGGATGATACAGCGGTAGTGCTAAGAGTTTTCCTTTCTTGGGATGGTGATGATGAAAGGACGCACACCATCCTCTGAGAAAGGGAGAAGGGGATAAAATTTCCAGCCCAGGAATTGAACCCAGGTCCCCCGCACCAGAGGCAGGTGCGTTACTATTGCAGTAACAGGATGGAAATGTTGATTCTGTAAGTATATTGGAAAGTATTAAGAACATAAAATAAATATATTTCATCTTAATCTTTAACATAGCAGCATCAAATGATTTTCGGCCGGGTCAGTGACCTCATCGGCTCATGTGCAGTCTGAATTGCACATATTTTGATAGTACCTATACAAATATCCCTTTCATGTGACACCTTTTCTGTTCTAACCGGTTATAGATATATGCGGGCTAATTTCCCCTGATGGGTGATTTCGCCCGTATTTTGAAACCCAACCAGGAAGCTGTTTCTACGCAGTAAATCTGGCGTTTCTAATTATTCTCAGAAAGAGATTTTACAGAGAAAAGATTAGCGCCGGACATTCAGTCAATGACCTCCATATGCTGCTTGGGAAAAAAAAAAATGTCGCTTACATCTTCACAGACCCATCATTACCAACATTTTTAAAGAGATATTTCATCCCTCAAAGCCAGTAATTTTTCTGAATTGCAAATAGTTGCGCTTTCTCTTCGATGTGATGATAAAACAGGCTGGAGACGATGCGTCAGTCAATTTCTTTTTTTCAGTTATTTGTTTCGTAACAGTGAAACCCTCAAGCGATTATTCATTGTCTTGGGTCATACGATTTCTCAAAGTATATTTCATCGCTTCTATTAGCCACGAGGATAGGATATTATTTATATACACGAGATGATATGATGATAATAATAATAATAATAATAATAATAATAATAATAATAATAATAATAATGTGTAGAATTACCGGAACGCTTTCGTGAGAGAATTTCTTATTTTATTCCCTTTTTGTCTCTTCCTAGAAGCGTTATTAAAAAGTGGCCAGCAATTATATTAACTGTAAGGTATTTTTTGGTTCCTGCTGGGATAGCATTACTTCATTTGTTTTTTCACCATTATTATCAGGAATTATGCATATTTGTAACAATTTAATACTTAATTTGCATAGTAGAATGATTATGAATTATTTAGTACATTCAGAGGGTAGACAAATAAATGGACATTAACGGGTACTCTTTAGTAACGAATGTACCTAAAAGTAACATACACAATCTTACGTTGGGTCATATTTGTGGTATAGTTACCTTAATTTAAAAATCTGGTTTTAAAGATTTTCAGCATAAACTTAAAGTTTTTTCACTGTTTCATATTTATTTTTGTGCGTGGAATATTTAGAGTAAGTGCAGGTCGTTTCAACATATTTATAGGATCTTTTCAATATCACCGTTGGCAACACTAGTTTGTTATTGCTTATCGGTAAAATTACCTCATTTTCTTTTATAGAATTTTTATAGTTCTTTTGTGTTTGAATCAACAGATAATAGCAATTATTATTAATACATCATTGACTTACTCATTAGAAGGTAAGAAGCTTTTGTAAAAAATCTGATGTGTTCCATTCACATGACTTTCTCTACAACTCGGCAACAAATTATTGTTATAAAACTTATTCTTCAATTTACTTCATGCTAATCGAGAAAAAAATAGCAGAGTAGTCTTATTACTTGCTTCCAAGCAACTAGAAGAGAAATAAGGGAGTAGCGTAGGCTAAAGTATTAGTTCAAAGCTGATGTGATTGAAATTAATTTGTTTGTATGGACAGGAGTTATCAAAACCAATAACAAGAAATATCTCAAAAATGATCCACTCCACGAAACAAATGTATGTAACATAAATTGTGTGTTTTAACGAGCTCTACGTTTTCTGTTAGGTAAGTTTTTTGTCTATCTCTTACGGTTTACCAGTTATGCGAAATTACGTTAAATTCATCCAGAATAAAGTAGTCTTCAGAGGTTATTCCCAGAAAGCTCAAGAAATACATTTTATTTGTCAGGTAAATATCTTTAATATACGATATTTTAATCAAAATCGTTAGAGCCATTTTTGAGAAAATAAAAATGTTCGAAAATTTTTCCATGTGGTGGGGGGAATTTACTTGAAAATCTTAGTGTCGCTTCCTTGGTAGATACTGAACTTAAATACCAACTTTGGTATTTAACGGACTTCTCGTTTTTGAGCTAAGCTGTCCACAGACACACACACACGGACCTTTTTCCAAAAATTCTATTTTTTGGATTCAGGGGGACCCAAAATATGTATTTCCGGTGAAATCTCGATATCGAATTTTTGAGTATATTACAATACCTTCTCTATATACTGTGGACATAGTACATGTAGAGAAAGTAAAACTGTTTGGAGTGCAATACTGAAATCTGCGTATAAGCCTCTGGATTGCTTTGTTTGTATCTTGAGAATACAGCTTACCGCCTATACATCAATCATCTAAGCCACAGAATAAGTGACAACTGGAAGTGGATGTCTCCTAAACATTAATGGAGAGAGTCGCAGATGACAGTGGAGAAATTCTGTATTATTAAAATATTCCTTAAGGAAGCATGAGTACTTTCAATACAGAGTTATTACAAAAGAAATAGACAACTTCAACTGCCTGTAAAACAAAAACTATTAGAGATAGCAACCTAATTATTTTGGAGGTATGTTGAGAAACTCTCAAAGTTTTGTTTGTTACTATTGGTAACGCTGTAGTGTTTTGTTTGTTGTTGCAGAAGCTGAAATGGCGGAAAATCCTGTGGAAAAGGCATATTGCGTGTTGGAATTTGCTAGAACGCAATCAGCAACTGTTGTCCAACGACATTTTAGAACACGTTACCACAAAACGCCACCGACTAGACAGTCAATCTACGACTGGTATAGAAAATTCGAGACAACGGGATGTTTGTGCAAAGGGAAGAGCTCGGGAAGACCAAGAGTTTCGGAAGAAAACGTTGAACGTGTTCGTTCTGCCTACATAAGAAGCCCACAGAAATCGACATCTAGCGCAAGCATGCAATTACAAATTCCACAGCAAACTGTATGGAAAATCTTGCGGAAGCGACTGCACATGATGCCTTACAGATTACAGATGTTGCAGTTTCTGAGTGAAGAAGATAAAGAAAGTCATACGGCGGGACTTTTGCATCGACATGTTGCGACATGAAGAAGACGATGCTGGTTTTTGTGAGCGCATCATTTCATTTTTGTGGTAACGTGTTCTAAAATGTCGTTGGACAACAGTTGCTGATTGCGTTCTAGCAAATTCCAACACGCAATGTGTCTTTTCCATAGGATTTTCCGCCATTTCAGCTTCTGCAACAACAAACAAAACACTACAGCGTTACCAATAGTAACAAACGAAACTTTGAGAGTTTCTCAACATACCTCCAAAATAATTAGGTTGCTATCTCTAATAGTTTTTATTTTACAGGCAGTTGAAGTTGTCTATTTCTTTTGTAGTAACCCTGTATATTTTGGCATAGTATCAGAGTATGATATTAATTTTATCAACTCCCTCCACAGTTCAACCAATATCCCATAATGTAAGAGACAGAAAGGTATAGTCTAACTTGTTTTTACTGGATTTGTAGGTTTTTATTCAAGAAGATAAAAACATGAGACGCCAGTTGGGCATGTTTCCTAAAGCGGTAGCGTGCATACGTAAAAACAAGCCAACAAAACAACTTGGGCTCTAAAAATAGTATCTCCTAAATATCACCATTTAATTAAACAACACTATAAAATAAGCACTTATTCTAAGTTGATTTCATTTATCTATTTCGGGTTAATTACTATGGCTTTTATGCGACTAACAAATGACTAATCTCGAATAAAAACAAAACATTTAAAGAGACAAGATAACTAACTAGGATTAAGTATGCTGTACTGATTACTAGGGAACGCATTTATACGAGTTTTTCTCTCACCATTTTTTAAATTCTTTAAGTGATACAAAGCACATTTATAGCAGTCTAATGAAAATAATACAATTTTTATTGCGCATGTAAATGCATTTTTATATTTTAAATGTTAAATGAACATATATTATGAACATAATTATCAGCGCAAGCTGTATTTAGATTTTAGATTTTTCAGGTTATTTAAAAATGCTTTAAGGTATTTGGTTGAAAACCGTGCAAATTTGTTTAAATACATTTCCAGGATGTTTTAAAAACATTTAAATTATTTTGGAATGCAGATTAAAATAGCATAATTAAGAGAGTTGATTTTTATAGGTAGTCAAAACGCTACTAAATAAACTTCGAATCACTGATTCATCTTTTTAAATGTTTCAATATTTTTCTAGAACAAACTACTCTAGATAGAAACCATTTTTATTCATTTAGATGCAGTTTTAAGGCTATGTGCAAAATTAATCATAGAAATTTTGACATGTATGTATTATTGTTATTAGTATTATCATTGCCACCATATTTTATACACTTCTGTTTATAATCGCCTTCTAAACCTAAAAATAATAAATACTTTAAATGCATATTTTCTTTTGCTGCAATTAACAATGAGGACAAAAAACAAAAAAAAAAAAAAAAAAAACAAAGTGAATAAATCTCGGAGATATGAAAATTTGTGTAAACTAATCAATTAAAACCTTATTAGGGATATAAATTTCATAGCATTGAAAAGTATCAAAGGAGTTAGAATTTCTAGCTGCGTGTTATGAAGCTACTGTAGTTTTGTTGATATTTCCATCATTCTGTGCTTACCATGCTAACTTCATATACCCAAGGCCGCGGGTGCAAACCCGGGGGAGGACGATGGATTTTTTCGGGCGTAAAAATATTTAACATGGCTTCCTTCGGAAGGGAAGTAAAGCCGTTGGTCCCGTGTCGTAAATTTACCGCACGTAAAAGAACCTCAAGCCTGATAGAGAAGACTGTGAGCAAAACTAAGCGGTCATTCACGCCCAGTATAACATGGGACGCTGAGAACCACAGCAGTTAAAGAGTGTCCATAAATAAAGCTCCATTTCATTTTATTATCCTGTGCATGAAGTTGATTAAGTAAAATAAGTTATTCGTCTGTTAATGACGTAGTAATTGAATATAAGAATGCCAGGAAACACCGGGTCTTCAGATGTATTCGGCCTTTAGCGCAATTGGGCTTAAATGTATGGCGTCATTATTAATTCACCGAGTCCCTTGTCTCAAAGGGGAATTGCGGAATTGAACTTTCGACTGTGTGTATTGTCTACTTGGTAAACACATTGATCTATAATCGCCAAACCACGTTGAAACTTACTTATATTAAGTTTTTGTATAGCGCTGTTTAAGAATATACTTTTAGGTAATTTTCTAGATATAATATTAATTATATTTCAAGTAAGGTGGCAGTTATGTATAAGTTGAATAATGGGTACTAGGCGGTGCAGAACCTTTTTTCAACAGAACATTTTATACGTCATTTTCACTTGAGATGGAAGTGGCCATCGATTATAGAATTTGCATGGCTGAGTGCTACTTCAAAACTGGAAGAATATGTTAGCTATCAGTATAAACGCTGCGATTGCGAGTTGAAGAGATCCAAGCGAATATTGCAGATGTAAATATTGGAAAGGTACGTTACAAGTCCCATTTCTCTAAGATGATCTCGAAACTGTTGGCATTTACTCCTTCTATTCATCGTTCACTATCCTCTGCAAAAGGCAATGCGTGATAAACTCGCTACCTTGTACTGACGTCATGCCCAGAAAAACTATTAGCGGCAAAGGCTGAATAAATGTGAAGACCCTATAAATATAAACAGCAGCAAATCTGACCTCTAATGGAGTTGGCCGATCGTTTGTCGGGTTGCAGCAGCGCTCCTTCAGGAGGTGGCGTGGTGCTATCTGCTGAAACATCTGAATGTTGCTGTTGCGGCGGTGGTTGGGGCGGTGGAGGTGGTGTCGGTTGAGATGCCGCCGGTTTGTCATCGGCTCTGGTAGTGCTTACATACTGCAGGGTCCAACACCCTCGTGCTTGCTCTCCCAAAAGTTCTTCCAAGGCGTCCATTGCTTCGTATCCTCACAAATTGGCTGGAACAATACGTCTTCGGTGCCGTCACGCATGCTGCCGGCAATGCAACACACCAGCACTTGTTATTTACTTCACCGTTCGTGTAGTTACTGCTTCGGTCTAATTAATTGTCTGTCACTAATCGGAGAAACAAACCACATCAAATCACACGCAGAGTACCTGAAAAAGTTGTCGGGTGTAGATAGAAAAATATTCCAAAAGTCAGATAACCTAATATAGAAACCTGCGGTAACCGAATATCACTTTAAAGCTTAAACCCTGATATGATAACTTTCACAGGAAACATCGGCTTTAAAGACTGCTTTATACGTTTAGTCGAGCTACTCGTAGCTTACTAGGCAAGTGCTTCAGTCACTAGAGTGGTAATGTCTCGAAAACTGCTTTTAGAACTGATTTCAAGAGACTAATTCGATAAAATGTCGCTGTTTTTCCAAACAAGAGAAGCTAATTAATTACACGCGAGCGGCCCAGTCAATCAACGTCTCATTAATGCTTTATTCACCAATCAGAATCGAAGTTAATCGACGGATTTAAAGCACTCTGGGCCAAAAGTGATAACTAACTGTTTTTTTTTTTTTTCTAAACTAATGTCATATACCTACAATCTACGTTTTGATTCGACTAGGGATCTAAAATGCCTGTTTTCGTGCATTTTTCTGGCGTGTAGTGAGATTTGGTGATAAGATCTATAATGTAACCCTGATAATACGAGATGAAACAGTAAGCCACTTAGGGATTATACATAAAGCACAAAATTATGATATGTTTTCGCATTGCATTTTCCTTACAGAAAATTGTATTCTCGACCTTCGGCCTTGAAATAATTATCATGACAACAAGCCTTCGCAACCTCAATAAAATTACCGAAAAACTATCAGCACTCGTAAGTATTCCTTGAGATAGTGTCGGGGTCATCCAGTACAGGATTAGAGTACTTGTGGATTTTAAAAGTAGCTTACGCTTACTAACAGACACCTTTAGTTAGAGATATTTTTAGTCGTCAATACACTCGTTATAAGTTGTATCAACTTTGGGAATATCAGAATACTATCCCCATCACAGCCTGCATGCGCTTTAATGCTTTCATTTTGAACATGCCGCTCTGAAGGTTATCTGCGAAATCATAATCAAAACCTGTGATGTATAGGGAAGAATTTTTTTTTTTTTTTTAGTTTTCTTTCGTCTTATATCAACATTACTTCTCAGTATATCAAACACGCGTCACATATATGGACAAGAGATAACTGAATTTGTATTAATCCTTCTACAGACACATTGAACTGCAATGCATCGTCTGCTACAATGATTACAATTAAACGACTGGCTGCAAAATAAAGTTGGTATACCTAATGCGCAAATCGTACACTAATTCACTAATAATAAGTAAATTATTCGTTTGAGCAAAAACAAGGGTTTACATTTTTAAAATGTAATTGTCATTTTAAGTAGAGGGCGAAAAATTAGACTTAAACAAGTGAAGAGGTAACCACACTTTTCTATAACAATTTTAGAAAAGGAGCACCTAACACTGATTTTGAGTATACCGACTGATATAACGGGTTATTAATTGTTCAATTCTTTCAAACAAGCAATGTCACATCATCATAAGTATGACCCTGTGAGTTCTAATACAAATCTACAAATCTAATACACCAAATCTACTGACGTAAGACTGTCACATTTTATTCTGCACCTTGGGCTAGGATCGAGCTCACAACTTTGAGCACAGAAAGTCAGTGCTTAACCAGACCGGCGATATAGAAAGACAATATTAAAATTCAACTAAATGAATAAATAAAGAAGTTAAAAATACAGCTGGTATTTTAGTGAGAAAAACTGATGTTTATGAACTGTCATAAAGACAGTATTTTAATTTGGAATCATTAATTATATAACTCCCAAGAATTATGTTACTCTGGCTAGTTATTTTACGCATGTTTAACAGAAGCGACTAGTTCTAGCATTTTCCACCTACTTTAATTTATCGCCTAATGCGCGAAATAAATACAACAGATATTGCAAGGGCGTTGCGGTCAAAAGGCAACTGTGAAACAAACAAGCAACACTACGCAAAATAGTGAACTGAAATCAGAACAGGAGTACATTTTCGTGACATTCTAGCTCCGGTGGCTTAAGTACTTACCTTGTTAGAAAACAAGTCCAACTTAAAACAGTCTCGGCAATTTACACCCATGGACTAAAATACTCGCTAATCACATTTTAAGTTAAAAGAACTTTAGGAGTAATTAAAGCTAATATACACTACCGACGCGGACAAATAAATTGGCGAGGAACAGTTGAAGGGCGAAGCATCGAGATATATCGTTTGCATGAGGTGTGACGTGATCATCAGCTTTAAAACAAACAGGCATGCGGCAAGCTGTTTTCGTGAGGGCAGCGACCTGCCTACTATCGATTCTAAAGACATTACTCTGAAGCTTCCGTGACTCCACCAACTAGAATAATAAAATCTAAGTCCAAGCTTGGGACACGAAAAGCAAATTACACCCGTGCATTCAAATCACACTCCAGAATAATTTTGTAGCAAATAAGGAAAAGAAACGTGGCAGAATCCGCGCACACGTGTTCGCTATAGATGATTTACTTGCGATTCGCTAATTTGTCACACGCAAGAGGCGCGGGGGAATGAGGAGAGAGGGGAAACGCCCTCCTACACAGTTTGTCGAACCCGGCTCCGGTTTTTTTACGAACAAGTTTGGGGAGGACAGTAGTTTCGCGAAAAACACTGACGCATCGCAGGCCGCTGCAATATATTTCCTACACAATCACAGGATTTATAACCGATAATATTATCATGCCTTAAATTTCCTTTGAGATGCCTAAAATGATAAGTATAAATGTGAAGTTTATCATAGAAAGCTAACATTAAAAATGTCTAAGCTAATAATTAAAAGAACACGTGCACTAAACTTGTATCTTTATGTTTTCCTCAGTTGCACTGTCTTCTTCTCCAACGCCGGTCACTCGCGTTGATGGTACATCGTCATTTCACGAAAAAAGCACATGTTTATACAGCTGAAATTGAAAAAAGCCAAAGCAACACAAAATAAAAAGAAACTAATATCAAAAAATAAAACACCAAGTAAAAACAAAAGCGCACAAAAATCACTAAATTATATGCAATAAATATACATAAATTTCCGGAACGATCACGAAGAAAAGAAAAAACAAAGACAAGAAAAAAAAAGAGGAAAAATGCAACTTTTCTTCTCACGCGCTTGACAAAGAAATGATTTGACACTATTTGTTTCCGCAACTATTAATATAAATAGGAGCTCGCGATGCGATAAGGTGAATCCACACTGACACTTTAGCCGACGGCTAATACACTGTGTGTGTTGGCGCCCGTATCTTATGGTTGTCTCTGTCGCACTCACTAGCAGGCCCGTCCCAGGTTCAATGACCCAGGCAACCGAACGAAAACCGGTGACGAAACATTACATACAACGGGATTGCCCGAGTCTACCCGACAGTGCCGCCGAGCATGCGCGCAACAAAGACGTAAATACGGAACAGATGGTGTGCTCTACCCCCACCCCAAACTATTTAAATTTAAATGCTTTAAAATTCATTACAATGCCTCCTCGTCGTGCGCGTCGCAACTGAATGGGGATCGTATATTGTTTAACATACTAGTAAAATTAAAATAGTTCGGACACGCAAGCCCCTAAGTTGTAGTTCTACAGCTGACAAAATTATCTGATGACTACAGTGATGAGATGACAATACAGTATCATATTTTACGTGCTTTTTGTTTTGTAAAATTTTTTGCTGATAGGTCCATATCCAAACTAGGATCATCACCATGTTATGAAGACTATGTAAACATTCTGGTACGTTACATTCGCATGACTCCTCTACAAATTCTTAAAACAACTATGCTTGGCTTTATCTTAATTAAGATAAACATTTTACTATATACATTATTTCATTATATATTTCCTTTTAGATACAATGGAGATTGGGAATAAAGTAAACTGAAACGATAGTAAAATTGTTTAAGAACTGGTTGCTATGTGTAACTTTGATATTCTATTCTCTTTGCCTGAACAGGAGAAAGGGGAAAAAAAAAAAAAAAAAAAAAAAGACTGCCTAGTTGAGAAAAGTGTAAATATTTGATAATTCAAATAAATGCTAAGAAAGATCTCCAAAACAGTTAATTCCACACACTTACACATAGACACAAACACACAAAAAAATAACAAACACGACCTTTTTCTAATTTGTTTCAATTCACCCGCAAATCGTGTATTTCCATTGAAACTCAGGTATCACATTTTTGGATGGATTACAATACTTTGTACTAGAGGTAAGCAGTAGGCAAAATGACATTTGTGCTGCATTCATATGATTTTCTCTACGACTATCATTTGTTACTTTCCCTACTTTGTACATAGAGATGATATTGTACTCCACCCAATGCCGAGATTTCATCGGAAATATAACCCATTAAAAACATTTTTAACTCAGTAACGAAAAGTATGTTAACCACCAAACTTGATATGTACGTTTAGAGTCTTCTGAGGATGTGATACTAAGATTTCGAGGAATATGCCCTCATGCCAAACTACTTTTATATAGAAAAAAATCGAAAGTTATGATTTTCTGAAAAATAGCTGTAACGATTTGGATTAAAATATTAAAGATATTTAGATGAGAAATAAAATGTATATCTTGAATTTTTTGGGAATTTTTTCTGAACACCTCTTTATTCTGGATAAATTTTGCTCAATACTGCACAACTGCTAAGCCGCATGAGATAGACAAAAACTTACCAAAAAATTTAGATCTTGTTAAAACACACAATTTATGTCTTATACATTTTTACGTGGAGTTGACCATTCCCGATGTATTCCTTGTTATTGCTTTAAGTTTTTTTTTTCTCACACGGGAATTTCACAACTGGTCACGCAAAGAAATGAATTTCATTCACATAGCAACCAGGCTTGCAAATATTTAACTACAGCTTTAGCATAGTGTATTCTCTTATTTCTCTTCTACTTTTCTACTTACGAAGGAGAAAGTAATAAGACAAATTTTGCTAATGTTTATCTCAATTAGTATGAAGTAGATAGAAGAAAAAGCTTTTCAACAATAATTTGTTACAGAGATGTAGGGAAAGTCATGTGAATGGAACACATCAGATTTTTTTTATAATATTTACAAACTATTCTTACGAAACCTTATTCTCCCTCTCCACCTATTCTGCACATGCGTGGTAGGTAGAGAAGGTATTGTATTCCACCCAAAACTTGAATTTGGAGATTTCACTGGAAATACATGCTCTGAGGTCACCTGAGTTAATAAATAAATAGAAAAAGAAATATTTTTTTAGAAAAAGTTCGTGTAGTGTGTGTTTCAACAATATAAAATGTATGCAGGACAAATAAAATGTATATCTGAATGTTCTGTAAATAGCTTCTGAAGTTCTCTTCATTGTAGATGACTTTTGCATAACTGGTAAACCGTGAGGACACGATACAACAAATGTAGATCACATTAAAGCACACAATATAATTTTGATTGGTTTTTGTAATTTTTTGTAAAGCTAAACATTTCCGAGATATTCCCTGTTACTGCTTTCAATTTCACAATACTTAAAACCTTTCCCAAACAGGATATCCTAATCCGTTTCATATCCGTTTTACACCTAGACAAGGAAAGAGCTGAATCACATACCAACCAGTTTTTAAAGACTTTGAATTTCGCTTTAGCCTAGTTTCAGCCTAGTATATTCCCTTATTTTCCTTTCTACGTATAAGTAACTAAGTAATAAGACCATTTCTGGCAATGTTTATCTTTATTAGCATGAAATAGGAATAATCTTTTATAAGAATAGTTTGTTTCAGAATGAGTGGAGAAAATCTTGTGAATAGAACACATCAAGCTTTTTTTTTTTTTTTTCAAACTACCTGTTGATCAAGATAAATGTGTGCAATCAGTACGGTCGGTCTTTCATATTTATAAAATATGATTTTTTTTAAACTTAATATATCTCAAACAATATATTACTTGTAAAATCTGGAGATCAAACTTTGGGTTATAAAAAGTAAAAATGGTGTTCCATTCACATGATTTTCTCTATATTTCTGCAACAAATTATTGTTAAAATTTTATTCTTCTGTTTACTTCGTGCTAATCAAGAAAAGGTTAGCAGAAATGGTCTTATTACTTGCTTCCTCGTAAGTGGAAGGGAAATAGGGCAAAACACTAGGCTAAAGCTTTAGTTAAATATTTTAAAGGCTGGTTCCTATGGGAATGAATTTCGTTTCTTTGCGTGGTCAGGAGTTCCAAAATTCCCATGTGAGGGGGGGAGGGAATATATCGGAAATGGTCAAGTCCATAGAAAAAAATCTCATGTGTTCCATTCACGTGACTTTCTCTACATCTCTGCAACAAATTATTGTTAAAAAGCTTATAATTCTTTTTTACTTCATGCTAATCGAGACAAATTTAGCAGAAATAGTCTTATTACTTGCTTTCTTGTAAGTAGAAGCGAAATAAGGAGTGCCATAGGTTAAAGTGATAGTCAAAAGCTGGTTGCTATGTGACTGAAGTTCCTTTGTATAGACAGCAGTTAACAAATTCCTGTATGAGTAAAGTTCCATGTAAAGGGCAGTTGGGAGTGGGGGGATTTTCTTGAAAATTTTCGTGTCGTATCCTTGGAAGATGCCAAACTTAAACACCAAGATTGGTATTCAATGGTCCTTTCGTTTCTGAGCAATGCTATCCATAGACACACAGACAGACAGACAGACAGAGAGACAGACAGACATATACATATACAGAAACGAATCTTTTTCCAAAAGTGCTTTTCTTGGATTCAATGGGACCCAAAACATGTATTTCCGGTGAAATCTCGGTATCGAATTTTTGGCTGTATTACAATACTTTCTCTATTCACTATGTATATATTACGTGTAGAGAAAGTAAAAATATAGGACATAAGTTGTGTTTTATAACGAGGTCTCCATTTTTTGTTAAGTAAGAGGTAGTGTTTAACGCCCGCTTTAACTACTTATCGCACCGCAGGCGGTGACACTGATGATACATGAATGAAGATGGAGCACCGGTGGAATGAGATGGCGGGGGAAACCGGAGAACCCGGAGAAAACCCGCCCCAGCGCCGCCACAAATCTCACATGCGTTCGCTTGGGATCGAACCGTTAAGTAAGTGTTTGTCCTTCTTTTATGGTTCACTAGTTATGCAAAAATTCATCAAAATTCATCTTGAATAAAGAGGTTTTCAGAGGCTATTCCAGAAATTTTAAAATGCACATGTTATTTGTCATGTAAATATTTTTAATATGCGGTATTTTAAACAAAATCGTTAGATCCATTTTTGAGAAAATCAAAATTTTCGAAAATTTGTCCATGTAAAGAGTTGTTTGGAGTAGTGGAATCGTGTCGAATCCATGGAAAATACTAAATTTATATACCAAGTTTGGTACTTTACTAACTTTTCGTTTTTGAGTTATCGTGTTCACAGACACACTGACACACACGAACCTTTTTCAAAAATGCTTTTTTCAATACAAGGGACTTTAAAACGTCTATTTTCGGTGAAAACTCAGTATGAAATTTTTGGGTAGAATGCAATACGTTCTCTATACACAATGTATATAGTACTTGTAGAGGAAATAAACATTTGACAAAATATGAAAAAACATAGAAGATTAACACTACCTATATAATTTAATGCAAAAAAGGTTCTGATATTATTTAGAGGAAAATGGATCTTTGTGGATTAATATTGTTTCTGCATTTAATAATATATACGAAATGAAAAAAAAATAATAAGTCACAATAATATATTTTGTTGTTTTTCATCATAACAACACCCTTACATTGAGCAAATAAAAATAAATCACTGGTCACTTTGTCTGGACCTAATGATAATTAACAATTCAGAAATTGAATGTCAGCTTGCTCAATGGTTCCTGGAGTTCTGACAGAATTATTTTATTCCATTACATTAATTTAAATTCGGATAGGAGGGCATAGGTGAAATTTTCGAAGCCTAAAACCTTTACATTGCATTTACTTTGAACTGTATATTTAATAGTTTCAATTCAGGTCTCTTCTTTACTAATGTCTCCATCAATTATTTTAAAAACAGTTATTGTTTTACAATGAACATACACGAAGGTTCATATAAAACTTGCCTTTTTATGAACACAAGGTCCTAAATGTACAACAGCTCCGAACCGAACCAAGTGGCTCATGCGTCTCGTCTGAGACTGACAATCGAGAAGCTGTGGGATAGATTCTCACGATTGTACTCTCTAGGTACTCTGCGGGGGTTTCCCGGGTCACAAGGCAAATGCTCTTCATTCCCCCGAACTTCCTGTCCCTTCATTTCACCTCCATTTCATCCGATCGGTCTCTCACGATTGTGACGGCGGGGACTGCGGTGGTGGCTCACTTCCGTGGTGGTATTTACGCTCTGGAAATACAGTATTGGCGGCAGGATGACGTTGAAAGTCGTCTGTAGGAGTTTAGTCAGTTTTGGGGCGCGGGCTCCTAGCACTCCCCACGTAGGGATGAAGAACTGATTAGAATATATTAGGGACCCTGCATGGTAGCTCTTCCCCCGCCGTCCGGATTCGGCCACCCTTTGAAATTACTCTATATCGTCCTATCCTCCTGAGGTCTGACTAGAGTTGCCAGGTCTCCCGTATTTTCCTGGTTCTCCCGTATTCAGCCTTATTTTATTGAGTCTCTAGGCTCTCGCATTTTGGACTATTTCTACCGTATTTCATACACTGCCATTAATTCTGGGTTTTAGAAGGATATTAGGAACATTCGATATATCGAAGTGGTATTTTCTTTTTTCCAATGTGGGCAGCAGTATTTTATTTAGCTGTTGGTAGTAATGGTAGGACGCGTCGTTGAATTGAAGAGAAGAACATGTGTATTGTAGTTCTATAAAGTAAATTCTCTAATCATTGAAGGCGATGGCCGTAGTAAACTGATAGGCCGTGTCAAGGTGTCGGGAAAACTATTTCTGAAATCTCCCTTATTTTCAATTAGAAAACCTGGAAATCCTAGATATGACGTACAATAAGCCAAGGACTGCGGTGGAATTCCCTCCGATGTCACACACACAAACACACACACACACACACACACACACACACACACACACAAAACAGCCTCTGTAGAGATGCTTGCCCGTGTATCAGATCCAAAAATATACTATATTTTCTGTTGATATGGTAATGCTAGAGGAGCAGGCAACTATCACGAAGAATAGGCTGATGGAAGGTAATGACAACGATGCGGACGACGATGTTAAGATAAGCTAAAAGAAGACAAGGTGTGGTTACTGGAAAAAAACAAAACAAAAAAAAAACAAACAAAGAAGAAACATTTGCAAATTGGAGGTGAGCAAGTGGCGGCTCGGGATGTACCCTAAGTAGCAACATTAACTATTGCCAAGAAGTCAAACAGAAAATAGGAGTGGCAAAGTAAGCTTTCAATAGAAAGAAACATGTTCTGTGGACTCTTGAAGGATTCTTGCTTTGCATGAAAATATTTGAAAGGTACGTAAGAAAAAGAAAATATGAAATGGACAAGCACAGTAATTACAAAGGCGCAGGAAGAGGAAAGAAAACTGCATAATACACTAGACGAGAATAAAATACTTGTAAGGAAAGCGCTGAATGGAATGGTGAATGTGAAAAACACCCAGGGCATAAGAAGATACGAAATGATAGACAATATTAATATTTAGAGTAAAAATTGGAATAGCTTGAAACATCTTTCTTTGGACAGAAAACTATGATTGATTGACAATAGATATTTCTTTCTTTAGGCATTTTAGTAATCATTGCTATCAAGTTTCGACGGTTCATAACATTCCTGCAAATCAACGTTGTTTGTTTCTGTGGCAATATTCTCCTTCATAAATTGATATGATGAAATTATAATATAATTGATTAAAGTTGTTTTAATGAATGAGAAGATATTAGAATAAGCTCTTTAATTGTTATATCACTATTACTGGATTAAATATAATTATTATTTGCAAGTTTTGTTACATTAATTTCTTTTATAGTAGTTTTTTTGAATTATTAGTCCTAATTTTTAGAAATTACTAAGTTGAGACTGATTAGGATTAGTATCTGACTGTTTGGTTATGTATTATCAAAATATTAACTCTTATAATACTGGTATATTAACTGCTTTATCAAATCCAGTAGGGAATATTTATTCATTAATAACTACTCATGTAGTTTGGAGGAATAAAAAAAGGTGCTCAAATTTTTTCAGCATTACTAACAGCAGCTGCAGTAGCTTCAGCATTTGTTCAACATTAGTTAATTCTTCAACTTTAGTTATAATTATTCATTCGGTTACAAGCTACAATTAATTAAATTAACATTATTTATGTATATTGATTCCTTAACATTTTCTTCACAGCATTTAATTCACTATAGTAAATATAATTTTATTTTGCATTAAGTTAAAGTTATTTGATGTGTACATAAATAAAAATACTATAATAAAAACAATTGTATTAACCTCAGTAAATTCAATCTTATGGTAATTCCATTAAGAATAATTATGGAATAGACTACAAAGCTCTCGATTATGTTGCCAAATATTTTAACATGCGATAATAAAGAAGAAATTAATATTACAAAACTTATAAATAATAAAGATATTCAATCCAACAATAAGGTTTAGAAGAAGATCTTAATCTAGGTATTATATATATATATATATATATATATATATATATATATAATAATTTAAATTATTTAGTTTTTTCATTGTTATATATAAATAATTTTATGAATTTACCATATTATTTACCAATTCTTGAAAGAGAGAGAGAAAGAAAGAAAGAAAGAAAGAAAGAAAGAAAGAAAGAAAGAACACCACTTTAAATCGATTCATTGATATCCAGATGTTTAACAAATGTTTGAAGGTGTCCGCCGTGTATTGATAACATACTAATACCACTTACAGTTCATTGTGATTCAAATGTTCAACAAATTCTTGTAGGTGTGCATCGTGTCTGAGTAATATACTAATATCACTTACAGTTATCCAGGTATTCAACAAATTCTTGTAGGTATCCATCGGTCTGGTTAACATACTAATTCCACTTATAGATAGTCATGATTCAGATATTCTACAAATTTTTATAGGTATCCATCATTTCTGATTAACACACTAATACCACTTATAGTTCATTTTGATCCAGATGTACTAACAAATTCTTGGAGGTAGCTATCGTGGTTAGGTAACATACTAATATCACTTAGTTATTCAGGCATTCAACAAATTCTTGGAGGTATCCACCGGTCTGGATATACTAATACCATTTACAGTTCATTGACATCCAAATATTCAATATATTCATTCACTGTGTTTGGATTACATACTAATACCACTTACAGTTGATCCAGATATTCAACAAATTCCTTGAGGTAGCTACCTTGTCTGGATACGAAACTAATACCACTTACAGTTTATTATGATCCAGATGCTCAACAAATTCTTTGAGGTATCCTCCGTGTCTGGATATCATTAATATGACTAACAGTTCCTTGTGATCCAGGTGTTCAACAAATTCTTGGCGGTATCTACTGTGTATGGCTGATGCATTATGGTGCCACTTACAGTACATGGTGACCAAGTTGTTCAACAAATTCTTGGAGATATCCACTGTATTTGGATAACACAAAACCTACAGTTCATTGTCACCGGTGTTCGACAAATTCTTGGATGTGTCCACTATATTGGCATAATGCACCACACCAGTTCATTGTTACTCAGGTGTTGAACATTTTTTTGAAAAAAAATGGCGTGTTATTTATGGACGCTGTTTAACTGCTGTGGTTCTATGCGTCCCATTCTATACTGGGCGTCAAACGCTTAATTTTGCTCAGATGCCTCTCTATCAGGTTTGAGGTTCTTTTACGTGCCGTAAATCTATGACACGGGACCAACGGCTTTCTTTCCTTTCTGAAGGAAGCCATGCTAAGGATTTTTACGCCCGAAAAAATCCATCGTACCCGCGACGTTGAGTATATGAAGTTAGCATGATAACCATTACACCACGGAGGGCGACATTTTTTTGAAGTTTTCCACTGTGTCTGGATAACATACTACCACCACTTATAGTTCATTCTGATGCAGATGTTCCAGCAAATTCTTGGAAATAACTACCGTGTCCGTGCAACTTATTAATATCACTTAAAGTTAACCGTGATCCAGGTGTTCAACAAATTCTTGGAGGTATCCTCCGTGTCTGGACAACATCCAACCACTTACTGTTCATCGTGATTCAGATGTGTAACAAACTCCTCAAACTCTTGGAGATATTCACCGTATCTGGATAATATACTAATACTCTAACAGTACTTTGTGACCCAGGTGTGCAATAAATTCTTGGTGGTATCTACTGTTTGTGGATGACATACTATAGTGACACTTACAGTACATTGTGAACCAGATGTTCCACAAATTCTTGTAGATATCCAAAGTATTTAGTTAACATAAAACCTACAGTTCGTTGGGACCCGGTATTCGACATATTCTTGGATGTATCCATTGTGTTGGCATAACGTACCACACCAGTTCATTGTGACCCAGATCTTCAACAAATGTTTGAAGGTGTCCACTCTCTGGCTAGCATACTAATATTACTTTTGGCCTTTTTGACATGCAAACTTGCTGCAATCTTTTCTGCGTGTAGGAGCGTTTCCTGAAGAGCATGTAGGTTACCTATCTGAATACAGATTTGTAAATTAGCCATCCAGAGAGGTGAAATCATGCGTTTGTCTGTGAATACGTTTTGTTTAACGTGTAAGGTACCGCGTCTGTCCAATTAAAAAACCAGGAGCGTTTTTATCTTAGGGTCAGCAGAACTTTCTTGTGATCTTAAAAGATCAAGCTGATCAATACATAATGGATCATAAACATTTGAAGAGAAATATTGTCGCAGAAATCAACAAATATCAAGCAATTGTAAAGCAGCATATAGAAATAAATAAACTAAAAATCTATTGAAAGTAAATCATTCTTACCACCGGTTTATTACAAGTCATTCTGTGAATCGGGAGGAAGAAGAATATGATGTCCTTGTTTAAATCAAAGAGAGACAAAATCAATGAAGAGCCCGGAGCTCACATTGAGAAAGTTTCCATTTTCTATACATTTGTAGAAAATCCTTTTAGAAAAATTTGATGTGCTCCATTCACATGACATTCACAAACAACTTCCCTTATAAAAGATTATTTTTTTGTCTACGACATACTTATCAAGGTAAACATTAGCAGAAATTGTCTTATTACTTGCTTCCTTATAAGCAGAAGGGAAATAATGGAATACACTAGGCTAAATCGATAGTCAGATCTTTCAAAAGTTGGTCCTATTTGAAACAATTAGTTCGGTTCGCTTTGCATGACCTACAGTAAAACAAGAAACATGAAACGAAATGTCATTTCCGGTTTTAGAAAAGTTTAAGTAGCTTAAAATTGAAACCAATAACAAGGAATATCTAGAAATAGTCAGCTCTACATACAAATAGTAATTGACATAAATTAAGTGTTTTAACAAGATCTCTCACTGTTTAATCTTATGCAAAATTCTGCTTAACTCATCCTGATTAAAGAGCTGTTCCCTGGCTATTACCAGAAAATTTATAATATACATTTTTTTTGTGATGCTAATATACACCAAAATGAAAAATAAAAATTACGTTTGCTTACTTTTACCAAGATTTCACCAGAAATTCATGTTTCGAGACGCCTGAATCCAAAAAACATTTTTAGAAACATACCGTTGTGTGTGTATCTGTGTGAGCAGCATAGCTGAAAACAAAAAATTAATTAAATAACAAACTTGTGTTTACATTTAGCATCTTTCAGGGATGTAACACTAAGGTTTTTAAGAAATTCCTCCCGCCCTCACTGATTTTCTCAAAAATGGCTCTAACTATTTTCATAAAAATTCTATATGTTTAATATATTTTTTTGACAAACGAAATGTATGTCTTGAATTTTCTGGAAATAGCCCCTGAAGACCTCTTCGTTCGGATGACTTTTGTATAACTGGTAAACTGTAAAAGATCGCAGATCAGATTAAAACACACAATTCATGTTATATACCGTTTTCTTGTAGAGTTAATCGTTTCGGGAATATTCAATTTTCGTTTAAGTTTTAAACTATTTCAACATTTCTCAAGCGGAAAGTCTACTTTTGTTTCATCTATTTTGTTTTACCCCCGGGAATGCAAAAGAGAACCATTTTCAATTTTTCACATAGCGATAGCTTAAAATATTTGACTATCGCTTTAGTCTAGTGATCCTCTTATTTCCCTTCTACTACAAAGAAGCAACTAATGACACTATTTCTGCTAATGTTTATCTCAATTAGCTTGACGTAGATAAAACAATATTTTGTAGGGAAAGTTTGCTTGTGGAACACCTAAAGAAAATCATGTGAATGCTACACTTCAGATTTTTTTCCATTGCTCCCGTATTTGAATGTGTAATGTTCTGGCTTCCCATTTCAGAAGCCCAGCTTGATCGTGGGGGGGGGGACTTATCCTTATTCAGAATATTTTCCTAACCTCCGCGGAGCTGGAAGTAGAAATGCAGGAGTTTTATATATAAACATTATCCAGCTTTGGAATCTATAGTTCAACAAGTCACTAACGCATCGCTTATTTCTGACATCAAAGCAAGAAAGCTACAGAAATGAAACAATTGTGCATAACATCTTGATGTGAATTAAAATTTTCAAATATTGTTTTCTAGCCCATTCTTTTGAATTTACATCTTAAGAGTAAGATTCCTAAGTTTCAACTTTAAGCTAACATTAGAATGACTAGAAAATCGGTCTTTAAACCCCTGCAACCGTGTTATTTTGCCCAGTTGATTTTACTTTTAACATCATGTTTCTCTGTTTGACATTTTTATAATTTCAGGTACACTCAGTGTGGAAACAATTCGACAGATAAACTTATTTTTTCACTGTAATTAGACTGTAATTATTAAGCTGTTATTTATATTAAATGTGAGTCATTAATGATTATGTGCACACTTTAACTTTAAAAAGCTTGGAAATTGTATGCATTTTACGTATTATTTTTTTCTACAGGTACTATGTAATACTGTATAGTGATAGTTATTGCACCCAAAAATTCGAAACCGAGATTTCACTGGAAATATATGTTTTGATATCCTCTGAAGCCAAAAACAGCACGTTAAGAGAAATGCCCGTGTGTGTGTGTGTGTGTGAAACATAGCTCAACAACAAAGAGCTTAAATTCCAAACTTGTTATTTAAGTTCAGCATCTTCCAAGGAGGTGACACGAAGATTTTTAAGAAAATCCCGCCACCCCCAACTACCCTTTACATGGAAAAAGTTTCGAAAATTTTGATTCTCTCAAAAATGGCTCACGATTTTAATTAAATTACCGTAGATATATTAAAGATATTTACACGACAAATAAAATGCATATCTTGACTTTTCTGGGAATAGCCTCTGAAGATCATTGTTTTGGGTGAATTTTGCGAAATTTTGCATAACTGGTAAACCATAAGAGATAGACAAAAACTTAATAAACAAAGAATGCAGAACTCGTTAAAACACACAATTTATTTCATATGTATCTTATCGTGAGTTCACCGTTTTTTTTAGATACTCCTTGATATTGGTTTCCAGTTTAAAGTACGCGAATTCATCAACTCCTACAAAGGAAATCCAACCACATAGCAACTAGTTTTTAAAATATTTGACTATTGCTTTAGATTATGGCATTTCCTAAGTAAAAAGACTTTCTGCTAATCTTTTCTCGATTAGAATAAATATAATAGAAGAATAAGACTCTTAAAATAATTTGTTGCAGAGATGTAGAGAAAGTCATGGAATGAAACACATCAGCTTACTTAAAAATGTAGTCATGTTCACATTTCATTGCTTAGGTTGAATAGTATATGAGCTGAGTATACCAAAGCGTTGCATAATTAACTTTGTGTAGCTAGGAAACACTTAGACTCTTAGGGTATGTATGACTGAAATTTCACGAAAAAAGATACTTTTTACTTCCTCTACACGTACTATGTACATAGTGTATAGAGGAAGTATTTTATTCCACCCAAAAATTTGATACCGAGATTTCGCAGGAAATACATGTTTTAGGATCCCCTGAATCCAAAAAAAAGCATTTTTAGAGAAAGGCCCGAGTGTGTATCTGTCTGTCTGTCTGTTGTATCTGTGGACAACATAGCTAAAAATACAATTAAATACCAAATTTGGTATTTAGATATAGCATCTATAGGATGCGACACGAAGATTTTCAAGAAAATCCTCCTACAGCAAACTATCCTTTACACGGAAACATATTCGAAAATTTTGATTTTCTTAAAAATGGTTCTAATGATTTTGATTAAAATCACGTATATTAAAGCTATTTGTACCCCGAATAAAATATATGTCTTGAATTTTCTGGGAATAGCTTCTGAAGACCTCTTTATTCTGGATGAATTTTGCCGAATTTTGCATAACTGCTAAACCATATGAGATGGAAAAAAAAACGTACCACACAGAAAATGTAGAGTACATTAAAACACACAATTTGTTATATACAGTTTTTTCGTGGAGTCGATCGTTTTTAAGATATTCCTTGTTATTGCTTTCCGCTTTGAAAAACTTATACTTTACTCATACAGGAATTTGTCTACTGCTGTCTATACAAACAAAGCAACTACAGTTACATAGCAACCAGCTTTTGACTATCACTTTAACTTACGGTACTCCTTTATTTCGCTTCTACTTACAAGGAAGCAAGTAATAAGACTATTTCTGCTAATTTTTTTCTCGATTAGCTTGAAGTAAATATAAGCATGAGCTTTTTAACAATAATTTGTTGCAGAGATGTATAGAAAGTCATGTGAATGGAACACATCAGATTTTTTATTTTAATTCCATAAAACAATTTAAACATTCCTGAATACACAAAAGGTATAATTGGCCATCAGGCATCATTTTTAAATGCTTAAAGTCACCGCAGTTACAGCAAAGCATTAAAGGTGAAACTGGACTCGGCAAGAAATCTTCAGTTCGTAGAGATCTAATTCATATCATGCAAAGTAAAAAACAAATTATGCTGAAGCTAAGCAGCAATGCAAGAAGAAAAAAACAGAAAATTAAGCAGCAGAGAAAAGGAAATGGAAAGCTGAGGGTCCAACCTACCAATCTAGGGATTTTAATGCATTCCAATCCTGCCTTGTTTTCTCGTTATTGCTATTTTCAGCGTTTTTCTTCCTGTAAAATGTTCCTTGCAGAGCAGTATTTCTGTTACACAAATAAATTTGCGTACATATTTACAGAAGTACAATGGACAAGATTTGCCCTAGGTTTTACTGTCAGATGCATTAAAGCATAAGCTTTCAATTTTCACAAAAATTATACTTTTATGACAAAAAAAAACACATTAATAACTCTAAAACATTTTGGAGCCTAAACTAAATGAGACACGGAGAAATATAGAGCAACTTCAAAACATAGATGTATTGTGAACCTAGGTTTAAAAATTAGACCAAAATTATAATTTGTTTGTCGTAAGGCATTTTTTAGTGATGTGAAAAAAACAGAAACAAATTTGACCATAACTTCCAAAATATTAGACAAAATTCAGGAAATTTGTGCTGCAATTTATTTGCATTATATTACACTTGTGGTGTAAATATAAAAATCTTATGTGTTGCACTTACATGACTTTCTGTAGATGATCTACAAACAAACTTCTTACAAAAGAATATTCTTCTTTCTATACAATGCTAATCGAGGTAAACATTAGCAGAATGTTCTTATTAGTTCCTTATAAGTAGAAAGGAACTAAGAGAAGCACAAGGCTAAAGTGATAGTGAAATGTTTTAAAAGCCGTCGTTTTGCAATAATTGGCATTGCAAATCCCTTCCAGGAGTAGAACAAATGAAAAATGGACGCTTCCTGTCTGAGAAAAGTATGTTTTACAATTGGAACCAATATCAAGGAATATCTCGGAAACGGTTACTTCCACAACAAAAACTTAAAGGATATAAATTGTGTGTTTTGACGGGATCTACATTTTTTGTGCTTTAAGTTTTTGTCTACCTCTTACGGTTTAATAGTTAAGTAAAATTCGCCAACATTCATCCAGAATGAAGAGGTCTTCAGTGGCTATCTTCAGAAAATTGAAGATATACATTTTAATTGGGATGTAAATATTTTTAATATACGGGATTTTAATCAAAATCGTTAGAGCCATCTTTGAGAAAATCATACTTTTCGAAAACATTTTCATGTAAAGGATAGTTTGTGGTGGGGGGATTTTCTTAAAAATCTTCATGTCGCATGTTTGGAAGATACTAAACCTAAATATCAAGTTTGTAATTTAACAGTCTTCTAGTTTTTGAGCTACTCTGGTCACAGACTTACACACAGACAGACACACACAACACATGGACCTTTTTCTAAAAATCTTTTTTTTGGCATCAGGGGATCCCAATTATATTTCCGGTGAAAGCTTGACATCGAATTTTAGGATGGAATACAATGCCTTCTCTATCCACTATGTACATTGTACATGCGGGCTAGAGAAAGTAAAAATTTAGTATTATTAGTTTGGAATTTTAAACTTCCACTCAGACATGTCCTTCACAGAAAATGAGACTAAGAACTAACTCAGTCATGTCATAATTTATCGTCATGTGATGGACCTGTTATGTCTTCAGCAAATAATGGACCGGCCCTCTTTCTTGGTCGGCCTACGATTCCTACATATTCACACATGAGTAATGGACGAGAGCTTGCTTCTGCCTACATGAGACCCAGGTTCTGATGGTCCAGGCTATAGTACTTGATAAGGACACCATTCATTGAGTAATAGACGTGTCGAAGGCGCTTGGTCATCGTGTACGTAACCTGTTTAGTAGTGGGGGCAGGGACATCAAAACTGGAGTGCAGAGGGCATGGTTAAGGTCCAGAATAGGGATGCCCAACCGCAATCGGAGAGGGGAGGGTGGGTGAACCTCCGTCCACCCGCTTCGACTTGTTATTGTGACCATGTAAGCCTCTTTACTTGAAAAAATGGGGTACATATCCCGAGTTTCATGGTAGCCAGAATCCACTATGATTATGTTTAAATAGGTTTAATACAATACGTGGATATCCAGCTGTTTGTACGTTACATTTCTCTTGGCAACTTTTCTGCCAGGCGGCGCCGTACCCGAGTGGTTAGACCGCTCGCCTCCCACCTAGGCTGCCCGGGTTCGATCCCAAGAGTCCACGTGGGGAATTTGTGGTGCACGAAGCGGCGATTAGGTGGGCTTTTCCGGGTCCTCCAGTTTCCCCGTCACTCATTCCACCAATTGTTCCATCATCACCGTTCCTATTATCCATTTCGCTTGCCTTTCATATCATCCACTTTCTCACGCTCATGCCTAGCTACGGGCCGACCACTCCTTCCACGTTCTCCATTCTGTGATTTCTGTCATTGGCTTCCAACAGGCTACTGACCCCTAAAGTCGGAGAGATCCACAGTGATCCCTGACAGTTGCCTTACCCTGACAGATTCCGCGTGCATAACAAAAAACCGAGGTCATCAGTTTGTCTGCCTTCTTCGGAGCTGTTCGCGTTTAAAAACCCACTATTGCGACTGTATTTTTGTCTGTGGAGTGTATCAGTGTATCCACGTTTCTTTGACAGTTGTGTATCGAAGCAGAAACTCGTAAGGATTACGACGGAAAAGAGACAAACCAGCTTCCGAATCGATCAATCATACGATTGCGTTTATTCTGCGTTGTGAACAAACGCAGCACCCATCTTGTCGAAACCTTTGTGTAGTTTTTGGTGCAAAGTTAAGAACACAGTACCTTGTGATATACCTGAAGTCTTTACTATTTCGTGAACTTTGATTCGTCCATCACTCAAAACCATATTCTGGATTTTATCAATCATTTCGGAGGAAGTCATTTCTACAAGACGTTCGGAACAATGTTAATCATTTGTGGATGTACGGCCACGTTTAAATTCATTTATCCGATTGCAAACTGTGTGCAAACGCAGGTGTAGATGTGCCATGAACTTCATCAACTAGTCTTTTATCTCTTTCGGTGTTAAGCCTTTCACGAAACTCGTCTTTTCCCCCATCTTTCTAAAGAAGCACAAAATTGTTGGTTCAATCATCTATATAAATGAAACCGCGTGATAGTTATAGCTAAAACTATAACTGCCATCTAATATGAGACGACGGCTACTAAATAAAAACTTTTTTCAATGCTACGAGTGTAATTTCTTGAATTTTGAAAGGACTTGTTGAACGCCCCTCGTAGAATCTGTAAGTTAAGTAGCTATATTTGAAGATTATGTGCTGTGTTAAGTAGGTTCAGTATTTTCATGTCTGCAAATTGTTATCCAAAAAAATCTGCTGTGTACCATTCACGTGACTTTCTTCATATCCCTGCAACAAATAGTTCTTAAAAAGCTTATACTTCTATTTACTTTATGCTAATCAGAAAAAATTAGCAGAAATAGTCTTATTACTCGCATCCTTGTAAGTAGAAGCGAAATAAGGGACAACCGTAGGTTAAAGTGATAGTCAAAAGCTGGTTGCTATGTCAATGAAGTTCCTTTGTTTATATGGATAGGAGTTGACAAGTTCCAGTATGAGAAAATTATACGTTTTTCATAGCAGAAACCAAAAATAAGGAATGTCACAAAAACGACGAACTCCACGAAAAAAATGTATGTAACATAAATTGTGTGTTTTAATGTGCTCTACATTTTTTGTGTAGTAAGTTTTTGTCCATCTCTTACGGTTTAGCAGTTATTCAAAATTTAGTAAAATTCATCCAGAATAAACTACTCTTCAGAGGCTATTTCAAGAAAATTCAAGATATACATTTCATTTGTCAGGTAAATATGTTTAATATCCGAAATTTTAATCAAAATCGTTAGAGCCATTTTTGAGAAAATCAAAATTTTCGAAAAAAGTTCCATGTAAAGGGTAGTTGGGGGTGGGGGGATTTTCTCAAAGTCTATGTGTCGCATCCCTGGAAGATACTAAACTTAAATACCAAGTTTGGTATTTTACCGACTTTTCGTTTTTGAGTTATCGTGTTCACAGACACACGGACACACGGACACACACACGCACGGACCTTTTTGTGAAAATGCTTTTTTTGGATATTGGGGACTCTAAAACATATTTCTGGTGAAATCTCGGTATCGAATTTTTGGTGGAGTGCAATACTTTCTCTATACACTATGTACATAGTGCGTATGGAGAAAGTAATAAGTACATAATTGCTGTGTAAACCAAGGTCACCGCCACTGCCACCGAACTTTGTGAATGGTATCATAAATACATCGAACAGCTGCTAAGGTAACATGGTCGTTGGACCATTCCCTTCAAGACAAGGAGGCGGAAGTGTTAAATAAGTCCATTGTTCACTGGTTACGGACCTGCCTGGCAGAAGCACCCAAAATCACACTTCAAGACAAGGATGGTTGCCTCGGTCGAGTGGGTGGTGAGCTGAATTTTCACTCGGAGGTCCCGGGTTCAATTCCTGGCTGTGGTGGGAAATTGTTCTATAACTGGAATAATTCCCTATCCCCCACAATCTGGAAGCATAAGTGTGTAGGTACATGTGTTTGAAGAAAACGAAATGTTTAAAAACCAACGTTCAAGAATCTACAGTCAAGGAGTTGTTTCTTAAACTAAAAAGGTCCCGACATGACCATAGATGTTTAAAAAAAGGTAAAAAAAAAAAAAAAAAAAAAAAAAAAAGACAAGGATCAGCCTGCCGTCACTTGAGATTCTGAAATGGGTATAGACATTATAGACATCCAATGAAAACTAGTTATATATCAGTAACCGGAAATAGAATAAAAAAGAATAGATTTTATTTAAATATTACATAACTATTCGAAGTACAATTTTCGTAACACTGTCCATGGAAGTCTGTTCTTCAGTGTTGCTGCAACTATAAATGATTAAGAATTGAATCCCTCCCAAAATTGCTGAACAATGGCAAAACACTAGTCATTTTGAGAATTTAATCCTGGAGACCAGGGGATCCGTGGTTCAAATCCCGGCTAAGACATTGAATGTTTTACCCTGACTCTACATTTCCAAATTATACGATTGTAGCACATAAGAATTTTTATTTTCTCTAGCACGTTTTTACATACAATGTTCATAGCTGGAGAAGGTATTGTATTCCATCAAACAATTTGATGTCGAGATTTCACCGGAAATAAATGTTTAGAGCTCGTCTGAGTTCGAAAAAAGTATTTTTATAAAAGGTCCGTGTGAGTAGGTGTGTGTGTGTGTGTGTGTGTGTGTGTGTGTGTGTGTGTATGGACAGCATAACTATAAAACGACCGTTAAATACCAAACTTTTTGAACAATTTGTTTTTCTCAAAAATAGTTCTAATGATTTTGATTAAAGTACATATATTAAACATATTTACATCATAAATAGAGTATATGTTTTTAATTTTCTGGGAATAGCCTCGAAAGACCTCTTTATTCTGGCTGAAATTTTCAGAATTTTGCATGACCTAACAAACCGTAAGAAATAGACAAAAATGTAGATCTCGTTAAAACACATAATTTAGGCCATATATGTTTTTCTTGTAGAGTGGACTGATTTCGAGATATTCCTTTTTTGGTTTCAATTTTAAACTACCTAACTTATCTGGCTGGACTATACAAAGGATTGAACCTCAAATGTTTCACATAGCGGCCAGCTTTTAAAATATGTAAGTATCGCTTTAGCCCAAAAATATTCCTTTATTTGTCTTTTACTTACAAGGAAGCAAGCAATAAGACCATTATTTTGGTAATGTTTGTCTCGATTAACATGAATGTAAATAAAAATAATATTTTGTTAGAATAGTTTTTATATGGAACAGTTAGAGAAAATCGAAACCCGTCAGATTTTTTTATTTGTCTTTGTGAATGTCATATCTTTAAAATGAATTTAATTCAAATATGAAGGAAATAAACTTATTACTTTATTAATAATCAATGGCGCCATGGTTAAGGGTTCATCTTCCACTGAGGCAAACAGGTTTATGACAAAGTGAAGTTTGAACGCCGCATTCACCTTTAACGCAAATCTGTTTTCATCATGCTTGTCTGCAAAGCGTGGCTCTCCCAACACGTATGATTAGAAAGTAAACTGCTGTGGCGACACATGTGCGAAATTCCAGCTTTGGGAGTGTCAAAATCGAATGGTGATAACCAAAACAAATCGATTGCTATAATTTGGTCACGCCAGATATATTTATTCCATGATATAGTGCACTCAATTTCTTTCACCCTGCCTGAGTGTGGGACAAAAGAATCGGAAATGGAAATGGTAACTGTACCAGGACTCATGGATGATTACGGTCGCTACAATAATCGCTCCCTGAAACCAACCCCAAAAATTTGCAATCGGTTGTTTTTAATTGTTTCATTTAGCCTCTTATAAACTGAACGATATAGTTCCGCGGTAACATTGCAGGCTCCCATGGGAGGTCCTCCCTTTAGTCTAAAATAAGCATGAATTTAATATTCATATATTTTAAACGACAAAAATAATTAGCGATAAAAATTAAATTAATATTGGGTGTATAAGATGGGGATGCTCCGTGAATGCCCTGTGCTCCCAGAGGAGTGACAGGGACTGGTAATGACGAGGATGATGATGAAACACTTCGCTTCTGTTGCTCCCTCAAGTTTTGGGAATTCGTTTTTAAAATATAAATGATTAATTTGTTTTCTGTTTAAGTAAGAATGATTTATAATTCAAATATATTTTTTCCATTAAAATATACGACTGAATGAACGTAAATGAATGAGTGAACGAATGGAAAGGGCTTCAGAGGAAATTCCCAGAAAATTCGTAATGTACATTTTATTTACCATGTAAATACCTTTAATGTATAACATATATTCAATGTCGTTAGCACCTTTTTTGAGTAAATCGAACATTTCTTGAAATACTTCATATAAAGGATGGTTTGGGATGTGGGGATTTTCCTGAAAATCTTCGTGTCATATAAATAAGCTGACTTTTCGTTTTTGATTTATGTTGTTTACAGACATGCACGCATGCATACCTTTTTTTAAAAATACTTTTCTGCATCCAAATGTAATCAAAACATGTATTTCCGGTGAAATCTCGGTATCGAATTTTTGGGGAAAATTTAATTTCTACCTGCTAAGCACATTAACGTATTACAACTCATTTTTTTTTTGTAGTGTTTAACAACCGCTTTTATTTCTCTGGCACCGCAGGCGATGACACTGATGATACATGAAGATGGAGCCCCGGTGGAATGTGATGGCGGGGGAAATCGGAGAACCCGGTGAAAACCCGCCCCTGCGCCGCTTTTTCAACCACAAATCTCACATGCGGTCACTTGGGATCAAACCCGGGCCGTCTAGGTGAGAGGCGAGTGGTCTGCCCGCTCGGCCACGGCGCGGCCTATTGCAACTCGACTCGACTTAACCGAGATTCCTCGCGCGCACTCAGCCACAAACATTTGAGCAGAGCTAGGGAGGAATATGGTAGTCAACATATCACTGGCAAAGATCATATCGCTATATCTGCGTCCTGTCACTTCGTTGATTCGCCGTGACGATAGTGGACTCTCAATGCTGCGCTACTTTGCATGTTTCAGGAAGACCCCTGCGAGTCGCGGATTACTCTGTCCGTTTTTGGCGCGCATGGTGTACATTATACATACATTTTTTAATGTCAGCTTACCCTCACTTTATGTAGGGCTGACATCCCCTAGGAGTTACAAGCCTAGAGATCAATGCCTGTCAGGAAACCAACGACATCTAACCACAGAATGGAGAACCTGAAATGAGTGGTTGGCCCGTATCCAGGCATGAGTGTGAGGAAGTGGATGATATGAAATGCAAGCGAGGTGGATGGTGTGAAATATGACGATGGAGTATTTGGTGGGGGAAACCGGTGGACCCGGAGAAAATCCGCCCAGACGTCGTTTCATCCACCACAAAACCTACATGCGGGCGCTTGGAATCGAACCCGGTCCACCTAGTTTGGAGGTGGGCGATATAACCACTTGGCCACGGCACCGCCCACATTGTACATTCGTTGTAAAAGGAAAGAAGAAAGAAAAAAGACTGCGCTAAGCCTATTGGAAATTTGAAATAGGAGACTATGACAATATAATTCATTCTTTTCTCTAAAATACAAATTTCTTTTAGTTTTTAAACGCAGTCATGTTGACCAAGCCTGAAAAACCATGTTCGCGTTTGGACCATAAACACAATGTGCAAAGTAGCAAAGAACATTCAATCAATCACCGTAGCCAAATTACTGAAATGCGAGTTTTAGTAATTGTGTGTTCTCAATAATTTACATTTTAATCTTTATATACAATCAAATAGTTATATGTATTTGTAATATAGAAATATGGGGACTTCAACACAGGTATTTAGTGATTTTTGTAATGCGTGATTACTGATGCTTCGAAACGGGAATACGACATAATGCCCATGACATTTACCTTTGTCAATTACTTACCTGGATTTGTAAAGTTCATCGAACAAGTATTTTACAAGCACTTGTAACGTGTTAACATGTAAAATGTAAATATTGTGAAACAGGACCCAGGAAAGTGTACACACATTATACATGTGCGGGCAAAACAGCATCTCTCTGTGTATGGCAAAGGAATGTAGCTTTCCTCTTCTGACTCACGAAAATGACACCATATTGGGAAGTATTAGTCACTCTCTCCTTTCGGGCTGGTCAGTTCAGCATGTGTTCGTGTTCCGCGTTATTCCAAACTGGAGGGGATCAAACAATAAATAGTACGATGTCTGATTAATAGTACTAGTGAAATAAATATTGGTGTATCAGTTTTCCTATGAACAAATCACAAAAACAGCCAATTTCGATTTCTTCAGTTTTCATACGTTTTTTCGTCGTTATCTCGTGAGTGGTAACGCTTTGAGAATAGCATGTTTTAACATTTATTTGTCTATCTCTGTAGTGGAGGCAGACACTGCTTCACATTCAAGAGGTCTGGAGTTCGAATCTCGATTAGGATGAGTTATCCGAATAAGGATAACAATAAAAAAGAAAAAACCAAAACCACAACAATCTGAGCAAACCTCCAACAATGATACGATTGTTAAACAATCTATCCACTTTTCTTTTTCTTATTTTATTATTTATGTACTGCATACACATTTACAGATTTTACAATGTCATTGTGCATATTATAATGTTTGTAGAATCCACAGACACCATTTTATGTATTTTTATCTGAAATAATCTGCGATACCTCTTTTTATTAGACTTACTAAATTTCGAAAATGCTTTTTACTTACTACATTCAAAAAGTTCCCCGAATGTGTAAATAACACAGAAAAAAGTTACCATAAGGCAATTTACACAACGGTAGCTTTAAAACAGTTCCCTTTTGCAGTGATACACTTCTGCCACCAGTGTAAATAGACTGGAAGCACTTCTAGAAGTCATTTTCAGTTATTCGTCGTAGTGACTTTGTGCCATATACAGTCATTTCTTCATTGTTCAAAAATCTTGACTGAAACGTTTATACCACCTGATCTGATTCACCATAATCTTCTTCCATCATTCTCAATGCCTCTGAGGGAGATTTCTTAAACAAAACACAAAAGTTTATTTTCGAACATGCTCCACTTCTGACATTTTGAAATGCGATAAACGAACAAGCATTGCAACAAACACTGGTTGCCAAGCAAAGACAACAATCACTATTAGCATGAAATTGAAATGAAGTGTCGTTATGGATGTTACTAAAACCTAAAATAAAAAGTTCTTTGCTTTCATATACATTAAAGAGAAAATAAACGATTCCGGGGACTTTTTGAATCTAGAGTTATTTTGTCATATGTATCTTTGCCGGATATATTTGGTACATTCAAAATTTATAATATATTATTGCATATGTAAATGACTAAGGCTACCATAGAATTTCGGTTAGTTTAATCAAAAGGAGTTCTAAAACCTAGTCATGGCATGAAAGAAGTGTCATTTCATTATGATTTCTTCTTTACTTAACGATGTTCTTAAATAGAATTCTGAATAAGGTTTCTTGGAGGTTTTTATTATCCTGAGAAGATGAATTTCGAATAACTTTAGGCTCTATGCCCCCGGACTCATCTGAGCATCATTTTACCCATTTCATTCATCCTATCGATATGACCTATCAGGTTAAAGGACGTTAAATGTATACAGCAATTTAAAAAATTCAAAGTCAAAAAATGCAATGTATTTCGGGAGGCATATAAATACTATAGTGGCCTGATTATACATGAAATTAAATTAGAAGGGACGTTCCATGTGTAAGTATAGTATACCTCCCTGGCATTTTTCAGTTAAGAGGACTAAGAAGACTCGAAAAATGCTTGAGTAATGTAGGGATTTGAATCCCAAACCTGTCGTACACGAGTCCCTGCCTCAACGACCTCGACCACCCATGTTGGTGTTTATGACACACCATAACTCATGAATTCCAAAGAAGAACCTACAGCACCGTCGTGGTGAGATTATAATAAAAGTCGCATTCAGCAGTTTCAAAACAATAATGTCATTTTTACTTACTCTAGCACCATATGTACAATGTACATAGGGATAGAGAAGTATTGTATTCCACCCAAAAATTCGATACCGAGATTTCACCGGAAATACATGTTTTAGGACCCCCTGTATCCAAAAAAGCATTTTCAGGAAAAGGTCCGTGAGTGTGTGTGTGTGTGTGTGTGTGTGTGTGTGAACCCGATAACTCAAAAACGAAAAGTCGGTAAAATACCAAACTTGGTATTTAAGTTTAGAATCTTCCAGGGATGCGACACGAAGATTTTGAGAAAAAATCCCCACCCCAAACTACGCTTTACATGGAACTTTTTTCGAAAATTTTTATTTTCTCTAAAACGGCACTAACGATTTTGATTAAAATATCGTATATTAAAGATATTTACCTGACAAATAAAATATATATTTTGAATTTTCTGGGAATAGCCTCTGAAGACTACTTTATTCTGAGTGAAATTTCCGGAATTTTGTATAACTGCTAAACTGTAAGAGATAGACAAGAACTTACCACACAAAACATGTAGAGCTCATTAAAACACACAATTTATGTTGTACACATTTTTTTCTTGGAGTTGATCGTTTTTGAGATATTCCTTGTTTTTATTTTCAGGTTCGAAAATCTTAACTTGTCTCATACAGGAATTTGTCAACTCATGTCCATACAAACAAAGGAACTTCAGTCACCTAGTAGCCAGCTTTTGACTATCACTTTAACCTATGGTACACTCTCATTTCCTTTATACTTATAAGGAGCAAAGTAATAAGACTATTTCTGCTAATTTTTCTAGATTAGCATGAAGTAAATAGAAGCATAAGCTTTTTAACAACAACTTGTTCCAGAGATGTAAAGAAAGCCATGTGAATGGAATACATCAGATTTTTAAAGAAGCGATTTGTAGTAAATTTATCAAAGCTGAAAAATTGAATGACACAGCCATGCGGTTGTTCTAACCATTGAACTTCTGTGACTATATGCCGGTAGGATATTCAGTCCTCCAACTGACTCTTGCTTCTACCCGATTGAACCAAACGGTATGTCACACTTTAATGACGACTTACTGTCGTAAGTACTTAGTATCCCGATATTAACAGCATAGTTTGTTCCAGCTATTGGGAAATTTTATATATTGTTCAGTATTACTAATTGTTCATTAACAATAAAACACAGCGCTCCTTAATAATAGCATAGTAAAGCCCATTAAGGCATTATCTCTAACGGTTAGTTCAACAGGGTTAGAACACGTAGCAATTGGAGGCATTTTGTTACAATAGTAGCTCAGTGGTAAGAGCAACGGATAGCAGGAAAACTGTGTTCAAATCTGTTGTGGCACTGAATTTGTTAGCTGATTCTAACAATTTCAAGATTACTTGAACTCGGTAAAAACTGCTTCTATTAATTTGAAACTATTTTGATATGAATCGAGCGAGACAATTCAGGCACTAATATCTATGGATCATATTATGGAGTTACTTAACTTAGTCGGACTACTCTCCTTTTATAAGTGGATGCCTAGGATCATAAGCTTGTCGAAGAAAAACAACTAGAAAACTTAAGACCATTTCTTAGGCATCGTGACTGACACGTATGTGTACCAAAAGAATAGCAATTATAAATCACAAAACGCTACCACCTGATCAAATCATTAGTAACACACTACATGACACAAAAAGCGACTAGACAACTGAGGCAGTTGCCACAATGACATTTCAAAATTCGTGCAAGTAACTCTTGGCCTGTGGCTTGCGATAATGAAGGGTATTAAAACATTCAGATCTGTATACACTACGAATAAAATAAGTGACATAGTTCAAGTTTCTAATCACTTTGATATGATAAAAGAAATCTCCAAAGAAAGGAATAAAATGTTACCTCTTCTCAAATCATAGGTCCTGGATTCCTTTTCTGACTGGTGTGACGGAATTCTTATTTATTAGAATTATTCTGTCACCTATTAAGTGAGTATGAATTTGCTAGCGAAAATGAATAAAATAAAAGCTAAAAATGTACAGTCAACAAGTTACTAAAAATGTCAGTTGTTTTTAAAGGCAACATACTCCGATATGGCCTTAGATGTTGACGTCGATGCTGTACAAATAAGTGGAATAAGAGAACGATAAAGCTTATTCCGGTTTTCCAGACTGGTGAGTAGAAACGCTTCCTCCCACACACGTGTGTTATTTATGTAGAGAGCTACTTAAAATATACAATTTTTAACTTAATGTGTACAAGAATGTATCTATTCAAAAGTTTATATTCAACAGGAAACCTGCCAAAAGAAATTTGAATTAACAGAACAAAGGTATAATATTCACAATACCTTATACGTAGACTATTTTAAAATTTAGTATTTTTGGGACTTTACAAAAAAAATATATATGTTGCGCTCCATTCACATGGCTTTCTCTACATCTCTGTAAGAAACTATTGTTAATAAGTTTATTCTCAATGCTGAAACATTAGCAGAAACGGTGTTATTGCTTAGCTCCTTTATAAGTAGAAGGGAAATAGGGGAATACACTAGGCTAAACCGACAGTCACATGTTTTAAAATGGCGTTGCTGTGGGATTGAACACCATTTCTTAGCGTGGGCATGAGTTGATAAGTTCCCTTATGAGAGAAGTATAAGTATTTTTAAAGTGAAATCAATAACAAGGAAAATCTCAAAAACGGCCAACTCCACGAAAAAAATTATATAACATAAATTTGTGTTTTATCGTGATCTACATTGGTTGTGCAGTAAGTTTTTATCTATCTCTTACGGTTTACCAGCTATGCAAAATTCAATAAAAATCATCCAGAATAAAGAGGTCTTTAGAGGCTATCCCAGAAAATTCAATATACACATGTTATTTGGCATATATATATCTTAACTATAAGCTTTTCTAATGAAAATCGTTAGAGCCATTTTTTAGAAAATCAAAATTTTCGAAATTTTTTCCTTGTAAAAGTTAGAAAGAAACTAAATTGAAATACAAAGTTTGGTATTTAACGGTCTTTTCTTTTTGGAGCTATGCTGTCCATAGCCTTACACACAAAAGCATACACGGACCTTCTTCCAAAAAATACTCTTTTTTGGATTCAGGGGGACCCAAACCATGTATTTCCGGTGAAATCTCGTTATCAAATTTTTAGGTGCAATACAATACCTTCTCTATACACTATGTACATAGTTCGTGTAGAGAAAGTAATAATCATAGTATCATAATTTACCATTGCCACCTACTGGCAACACTAAACGAACGCGCCTGAAATGTAACCCTAAGCTATCTCTGCAAGAGGTAAGTGCTATACAATATTGCTTCATTTATCCGTTAAAACGGGTAATTTTCCACAAAGGAGTGCAACGTACGAACACTGTGTAGTAAGTAAATATTACGCGCTGCAGGGTATACAATTACCGGATATGTTCCAAATAGGTCAGTCAAAATTGGCGCAGTTTCCTAGAACTAAGAATATTAAAGCAGAGCTTCTCTAGAGATGTAGAAACTTGTGCCTCTCTCACAGGATATAACCTCATTAAAAGACGCGATCTTCTAGACTGCATTCACTCAAATAATAGAATAATTCATTTAGCTAATGAGACTAGATGCGTTTTATTTATAACTGTCTTAAAGCAGATAGCTCAAGAACAAGAATATGCAGAATATTGAGGAATGTCACCCAGTATTTTCAATTCTCGTATACAAGTAATTTCATGTCATTAAAGGGAGTCGAAATGTCCTATCTTGCCAATGATAAACTTGGACCTGTTATCTCAGCAACTATTTAACATAATGAGTTAATTTTTTCAAGGTATATTCAGCAGCATCTTTGCTGTTGATAAATGATTTTTTTTTAACTAAGCTCTAAAACTTTTATTGAAAAATGATGATTTTTAAATTTAAAAAAATAACTAATCCTTGTAAATAAAGATCTTTTCGTTAAAATAAACCCTATTTAGGTGCAAATACGTAGTAAAATTTCAGCGATTAATGTAACTAGTCTCTAAGATATGTGATATTTGTATAGACAATTTTACTTCTTCAGAATTTGCTTTCAAACATAGCTTTAAAAATGCATCCTGACTTTCCAAACACAACTTTGCAGTACTTCGAAACTCTCAGATGAAGGAAATATGAAATAGGATGCCAATGCTGCGAATAACTAAAGCAAAACTTTCTGATCAAAATATAAAAAGATCTTTCTCTAACACCAATATTTACAAAGTTATTGATGTTTTACCAGGTGAATGTACCAGAATGTTCTAAAAAACTACTACACAGGATTATTTTCAAGAATGTTTTTAAACTATTTAAAATTAGTGTACCTCTATGAAAGCTAAGCCAAAATGAGCGGGAGACTCGAAATATTCATATACAATTAAAATATGAAAGTGGGAAAAAATTACGAAAATCAAATTTCGACTGCACTTAAGAAATAAAACAAGGATAAAGACACTTTTAATATTTTACAAAGTTTTAGTAGTTCCACTTCTAACATACGGCAGTGAGAATTGGGCCTTAAATAGAGCAAAGAATAGAAAAATCGAATCCATAGAAATGAGGTTTTTAGGACAAATACTGGGATATACTTTAGGAGAGCATATACACAATACAGATATAAGAGGCCAAATAAAAATCAATAGCTTAAGAGAAAAAATTGACATCTAGAAATGATGATACAAATATATTGAAAGAATAAGTTTATCATGATAGATAAACAAAACAAGTGTTTCTTTTTACCCCACGCGGCAGAAGATCAATAGGAAAACCAAGATTGTGATGGGAAGATAATCTTTGAGACGGAAAAGACTTTAAGAGTCTATCCTTGAAGAAGAAGAAGAAGTAATTTCAGATAATAAACATAGGCTCATAGATGTGAAGTGTCAGAGATTGGATTATTGAGGCAATTGCATATAGGACACGCCTCCTTAAGAGGAGAAACGGTAAAAACTCCCAATTTTGGTAGAAATCTCACTTTGCTGGTTTTTGCTAAAACCAAGTGTATCAACCCTATTTTATCTATTCTCGGAGTTTCCGATCGGGATGACACTCTATTTCGTCTCTGGCCCGCATTCGGGAGGTCTTGGGTTCGATCCCCGTTACAGGCCTTCCTTACCTATGGGTTTTTTTGGGAGGGTTTCCCCGGATCGGTAGGTGAACGCTCGGTAGGTTTCTTTCATTCCCCAAATTTTTATTCCTACATGCGGTTTCCATTCATCACATTGGGGCTGCGCCGAGTATTTAGAACACTCGCCTCTCACCTACACGGTTTGATCCCATGTGAGATTTGTGGTGACAAAGCTGCGCAGGGGTAGGTTTTCTCCAGGTTCTCCGGTTTCGCTCCCCGTCGCAATCCACAGGCGCTCTATCTTCATTCCATGTATCACCAGTGTCATCACCTGCGGTGCCATGGTAGTAAAAGCGGGAGTTAAACATTATAAAAATGTGATGTAATACGCTCACTTGACTTTCTCTAGCTGTTCTACAAACACACTTCTTACAAAATACTCTTCTTCTTTCAGTATCATGCTAATCGAGATAAATATTAGCAGAATATTTATATTGCTTATTTCCTTTTATGTAGAAGGGTACTAAAAGAATGCGCTTTGCTAAACTGATAGTAAAATGTTTCAAAAGTTGTCGTTATGCAATTGTCATTGCAAATCGCTTTTTTGCTTGGCCAGGAGTAGAACAAAATAAAAATGGAGACTTCCTCTCTGAGTAAAACATAAGTATTTTACAACTGAAACCAATTGCAAGGAATATCTTGGAAACGGTTACCTCAGCAACAAAAAGTAAAGGAACTGTCTGTTTTGACGAGATCTACATTTTTTGCGCAGTAAGATTTTATCTATCTCTAACGGTTTAGCAGTTAAGCGAAATTTGGCAAAATTCATCCACAATAAGGAGATCTTTTAATTGGGATGTAAATATCTTTAATATATGGACTTTTAATCAAAATCTTTAGAGCAGTTTTAGAGAAAATAAAAAAATTCGAAAATGTTTCCATGTAAAAGGTAGTTTATGTTGGGGAGATTTTCTTAAAAATCTTTGTGTTACATCCTTGGAAGATACTAAACATAAATACCAAGTTTGGTATTTAATAGTCTTTTTGTTTTTGAGCTCTGCTGTCCAGACACACACACCCACTCACACACAAAGATACACAGACTGAAAGACACACACGGACCTTTTTCTAAAAATGTTTTTTTTCGGACTGAGGAATCCCAAAACATATATTTCCAGTGAAATCTGAGCATTGAATTTTTGGGTGGAATACAATACCTTCTCTATCCACTAAGTACATTGTACATGCGGGCTAGAGAAAGCTATATGTTATTTATCCTTCATCAGGGTGGTTTATTCCAAGGCTGAAAGAGCCGGTGAGCTGCTCGTTGCGGTATGGCAGGAAGAAAGGGGTTCATAGCAACTATCTCCATCCCCCGATTTCGGCTGATTTGCCGGAAGAGGACCGCCATGGCGGGGACGTTGGACACTATGTGGATCGGGGTTCTTGGTCTGCCTTTCTGACTGTCAGGTGGCTTCAATCTGGAAATTGTAGGGAGCCTGTCATTGATGTGCTGTACCTTCTGCCTGGTGGTTATAACGCCCCACTTTGGGAGCGATAAGGTAAGAGGATACAAAGGACGGTTCTCAGCGTCCCATTCTATATTGGACGTGAAAGACCGTCTAATTTAGCTCAAAGGCCTCTTTACCAAGCTTGAGTTTCTTTTACGAACCGTAAATCTACGACACGAGACAAACGGCTTTACTTTTCCGAAGAAGCCATCCTAAGGATTTTTACGCGGAACAAATGCATCGCTCTCTGCCGGGTTTAAACCCTCGACCTTGAAAACCAGTGATAAGTAGGCAATAAAAGATTATCTCGATTAAACAGAAGTCGATGTTTTTTTTTTTAAATCGGGTGGAATTTCTAATTCGGGATTTCACCGTTTGCACATATACTGACGAGAGGTCAGTTCGTCGCCCATAGATGGCACGATATCACGATTTTGCGGAAATGAAGTAGCGAAACTTTGCCAAGGAATCTTTCAAAGTATGGGGTTGTTTTACGAGAAAATATACATTATACGGGATCAACGGCTGTTCTTGACTTCTAAAGGAAGATATGCTAAGGATTTTACGTTCGAAAAATCGTTCACCGCGACTTTGGGTACAAGAGCTTGGGTAACCATAACACCACGGAGTGCTACATTAACAAGAAATAGATGGAAATAAGAATAATTAGCAAAATAAACTCATATGAATCCAACATATCAGTTTATTACTTTCTCTACAAGTACTATGTACATAGTGTATAGAGAAGGTATTGTTTTACACCCAAAAATGCAATACCGAGATTTCACCGGAAATACCTACAAGTTTTGAGACCCATTGAATGGAAAAAAAGAATTTTTAGAAAAATGTTCGTGTGTGTGTCTATGTATATGTGTGTATGTGTCTGTGGGCAGCATATCTCAAAAACGAAAAGGCCTTTAAACACCAAACTTGGTATTTAAGTTGAATATACTCCAAGGATGTAACACGAAGATTTTCAACAAAATCGCCCACCCCAACTACCCTTTACATGAAACATGTTTCGAAAATTTTGATTTTCTCAAAATGGCTCTAGCAATTTTGATTAAAAAACTGCATGTTTAAGATAGTTTTATGACAAATAAAATGTACCTATATTTGAATTTTCTGGGAATAACTTCTGAAGACCTTTTCATTCTGGATGACTTTTGTATAACTGACAAACCGTAGGGTTTTCGAGATATACCGGATTATTGGTTTCAATTTTAAGCCACTTAAACTTTTCTTAAACGGGAAGACACCTTTCTTCGCGTTTCTCGTTTATTTAATCCTGGCAAGCAAAAATATTAGAATGTCAATTTTTCACATAGCGACCGGCTATTCAGGGATTGCTATCGCTTTACACCGTGTATTTTCTTTTCCCTTCTACTTACAAAGAAGCTAGTAATAAGACTAATTCTGCTAATGTTCATCTTGGTTAGCATGACGAGATAAAATGAGAATCTTTTGAATAAAAGGTTTGTTTACCGAAAAGCTAGAGGACATCATGTGGACGGAACACATTAGATTTGTTCCCTTCTACTTAGAAGGAATCAAGTAATAAGGACAATTTCTGCTAATGTTTATCTCGATTAGCATGAAGTAGATAGCAGAATAAGCTTTTTAACAACAATTTGTTATAGAGATGTAGAGAAAGTCATGTGAATGTAACGCATCAGAATATTTTGCTAAGAATGAAGTAATTAAGTGTGCACTACCTTATGTCCTTCCTAATTTCCTTAACATATTCATTTGCAATTTCAGAGACTGTAAATTAATTGTTATGTTTATTTTATTCGATGAAGATTCTAAATAAGAGTTAGCTATCTTTTTTGTGACAAGAATGGAAACCTGGCAAGCAGTGTTAAACATTCAGCCGGGACAATGCACCCTGCAAAACCAGCGAAGTGTGGATATTACCAACACGAAACTTTCATTAGGGAGCTGTGTAAACCTTCAGGGTATAACATCCGTTGTTACTCATACCAACTAGTTACCGTTTTCCGTCTTCTCAGAGGAAATGGCGAGCAATGTAAAAATCTTATGTGTTACATGACATTCTCTACCCATTATTTCTTTCTCCAGCACATTGGTATGTGCAATATACATAGTAGGTAAAGACATTTTGAATTCCGAGATTTCACCGGAAATACATGTTTCAAGAACCCCGAATAAAAATTCTGATGTCACACTCACAAGACTTTCTCTAGCGGCTCTACAAAAAATTTCTTACAAATATTATTCTTCTTTCTACACAATGCTAATCGAGATAAACATTAGCAGAATATTCTTATTACTTCGTCTCTTTTAGTAGAAGGGAACTAAAGGAATGCGCTATGCTAAAGTGATAGTCAAATGTTTTAAAATGTGTTGTTATGCGATTGTCATTGCAAATGATTTCTTTGCTTGACCAGGAGTACAACAAAAGAAAAACGGACACTTCCTGTCTGAGAAAAGTATTTCACAACTGAAGCTAACAACAAGGATTATCTCGAAAACAGTAAACTCCATGAAAAAAATGTATATGGCACATTGTATATTTTAACGAGATCTAAATTTTTTATGTTGTAAGTTTTTGTCTATCTCTTACGGTTTACCAATTATGCAAAATTTAGCAAAATTCATCCAGAATAGACAGATCTTCAGAAGCTATTCTTAGAAAATTCAAGATATACATTATATTTGTAATGGAAATGACTTTAATATGTGGTATTTTAATCAAAATTGTTAGAGTCATTTTTAAGGGAAACAAAATTTTCAAAATTTTTTCTATGTAAAAAGGAGGAGGGATTTTCTTGAAGATCTTCGTGTCGCATCCTTGGAAGATACCAAACTTAAATACCAACTTTGGTATTTAACCGTCTTTTCGTTTCTTGAGTCATGCTGCCCACAAACACACACGCACACACAGACACACATGTTTTCTGATTTTTGGGGGATTCAGGGGTCCTAAAACATGTATTTCTGGTGAAATCTCTGTATCGAAATTTTGGGTGTATTAAAATACTTTCTCTATTTACTATATACATTGTACATACGGGGGTAAAGAAAATGAAAGTAAAAAACGTTTTTAGAAAAAACTCCGTGTGTATGTTTGGACAGCATACCTCAAAAACGCAAAGTTCATTAAATGCCAAACTTGGCATTTAAAATTAGCTTATTCCAAGGATGCGATACACATCCCATCAACCCAAACTATTCTTTACAGGTATAATTTTTCGAAATTTTCGATTTTCTAAAAAATGGCTCTAATGATTTTGATTAACATTCCTGATTTAAAAATATTTACATGGTAAATAACATGTATATCTTGAATTTCTTCAGAATAGCCCCTGAAGTCCTCGTCATTCTGAGTGATGTCTGAATAACTGGTAAACCATAAAAGATAAACAAAAACTTACTACGCATAAAACGTATATCTCGTTGAAACACACGATTTGTCATATATTTATTTTATATAAGAGTTAAGAATTTCGAGATATTCCCTGGTATTAGTTTCAATTTTAAAATATTTTCAATCGGGAAGAGCTCATCCGTTTCACCTCACTTTTGTTTTACTCCTGACTAAGGGAAGAGAATTGAATTTTAATGTCAATCGCATTGCGAAGTTTTTAAAAGATTTGATTGTCGTTTTGGCTTGGTATATCCAATTATTTCCCCTCTATTTATTAACGTTTCTGTTAATGTTTATTTTGATTAGCATGGTATAGATAAAAGAATAGCCTTTTATAAGAGTAGTTTGTTTGCAGAACAGATAGAGAAGTCATGTGAATGGAACATATGAGATTTATTTTATGTAGTTCTACACACTTCTCAAATAAAGGATAACTTTTACTTCTACTTTATACTAATGAATATAAACGTTTGCAGAAATACTCCGCTACCAATTTTGTTGAAGGTAAAAGGGGAATAGAGGAAATCGAATTGAAAGTAAGATGTATAAAAGCGGAACGTTATGCTAACCTTCAATTCCATATTATTTCCATGATATCTCAAGAAACAGCTGAATGGCGACAGAAATTTGAAAAACAAATGAGAAAGTACGGAGATGTTTAAACCAATAACGCGGACATTGTGGATGCAACAAAAATCTTGATTTTTATATTAGTTTTGTTTTGAAGAGGTACACACCTTTTTGTAAAGTACCTTTTTCTCTACCTCTTTACATTGACAAGTTATACAAAATCTATTTGAGCCATTTCAAGAAAAGAAAACTTTTCCATATAAATGCAGGAAGAATTTTATTAAAAATATTAGTGCTGTAGTTCTGTAAGGCACTGAAGCTAAACACCAAGTTAGCTATTTATCCAAGATCTAATTCTTGGTTTATGCCGTTCGCAGTTGCTCATGCATACAAACAAGTGGATGAGCTTTTTCTATAAAGGTTTCTTCAGGGGCATTTCAAGTACAATCTCAATATCGAATTATTAAGTAAAATTCAAAGGCTTCTTTACTCACTGGGTATGTAGTAGTTTAGTTTTTCGGATTTTTAGATCTAAAAGTGTTTTTGAGTTTTACCTTTCCTAAATAAATTTACCTCAATTATTTAATGGTAGCTTAAATATATAATTGTACGGCAAAAAATGAGAATTGCTTCATTTCATTCTGTTTTTACTTTCTATACACGCGCTATGTACATAGTGTGTAAGAAGGTATTGTATTCCACCCAAAAATTTGATACCTACTAATTTTCACCAGGAATACATGTTTTGAGACTCCTTGAAATAAAGCATTTTTAGACAAAGGTTAGTGTGTGTGTGTCTGTCTATCTGTGTATCTGTGGATAGCATAGCTAAAAATATTGGTATTTAAGTTAAGAACCTTTTCAATAAATCCCCCACCAAAACTGCCCTTTATGGAAACATTTTCGAAAATTGTAATTTTCTCAAAAAAGGCTCTACGATTTTGATTAAAATATAGTATATTAAAGATATTTACATTACAAATAAAATTATTATCTTGAATTTTCAGGGAATAATCTCTGATGATATCTTTATTCTGGAAGAATTTTGCTGAACTTTACATAACAGGTAAATCGTAAGAGAGAGAGACAAAATCTTACTCCAAAAAAATTCAGATCTCATTAAAATACACAATTTATGATAGGTGTTACAGAGCTGGCCGTTTCTGAGATGTTTCTTGTTTTGCTTTAAAATATTCATGCTTGTCAAACCTGGTCATACAAAGAAAGGAATCTTTAAATGATTTGGCTTCCCTTTAGCTTAGTGTTTTCCCTTATTTCCCTTCCACTTGCAAGGAAACAAGTAATAAGAATAAGCTTTTTAACAAAATTATAGAGAAAATCATGTGTATGGAATACATAAGATGTTTTCTCTTTTAAAACTTTGAACATTTAGCTCTGTTTGAAAAGTTAAGTCATGAAAGCTGTTGATTTCTTAACTTCATAAACACATTCTTGAATCTGCAATAGAATTGGAATATCATAATTTCAGTATACCACAGTATTCGTATTTCAATAATAAATCGACGTTCAGTACTAGATGTATACAAAAGAAACCGGTGCATTTTCTAATCGGTGCACGATTAAATCGAGTAGGAAGATATTTACTACAAGATGATCGAAGTTGCTCAGTGATAGAGCGTTGGTACACAGGACCAGAGATACTGCATATTTGCTTTTCTCTACTGCAATAATTACTTAGGGAAAGTATTGATGTTCTACTAAAAATTTATATTTTTTCAAAAAATACGTGTTTTGAGGTCCCTTGAATCCGGTCTGTTGTGTGTTCTCACATTGGCGGTCTATTGTGGAGGATAACAACATTGCAGTGATACACGAGAAGCAGCATAACTTTCACATTGCTGGGGTTCGATCTTTTTTGTGACCCGTAATATTCGCTGTATAACGTTCATTTTACTTTCTCTACATAGTACATGGCACATAAGTATAGAAGGTATTGCACTCCACCCAAAATTTAGATACCGAGATTTCACCGGAAATACCGTTTTAGGGTTCCCTGTATAAAAAACAATTTTAGAAATAGGTCCTATGTGTGAGTGTAAAATTTCAATTTTCTCAAAAATGGCTCCAAGAATTTTGATTAAAGTATCGTATATTAAAGTTATTTACATGAAAAATAAATGTATATCTTACATTTTCTGGAAATAACTTCTGAACAATTACTTGTTCTGAATGAATTCAGGTGAATTTTGCATAGCCGGTAACTGTAACAGATAGGTATATCTCGTTAAAACACTCAATTTATGTCATATTTATTGTTTTCAGTTTTAAAATACTTACACTTGACTCATACGGGAATTTGTAAACTCCTGGCAATGTAAAAACATTATTTCAACCACATAGCAACCAACTTTTAAAATATTTGACTGTCGCTTTAGCCTATTGTATTTCCTTATTTTCTTTACTTAAAGAAATATAGTACAAGACCATTTCTACTAATGTTTATCTCATTTAGCATGAATTAATAGAATAGTAAGCTTCTTAACAACAATTTGTTACAGAGAAGTAGAGAAGGTCATTTGAATGGTGCACATCAGATTTTTGGAACAACACCAGCTTTGAGAAAGAAACGGCGATACTTTCTGTAGAATTCATCAATAATTTTGCTCACGGTTCTCGATAGTATATAGCGCAAGCGTGGCTGATTTGATGGGTTGTTAGGGCTGAGAAGTGCTGCCCCATCCACTATATTCCCTGGACTTGGACTTTCTGACTTTGACTTGATTCCGAAGATTAAGGCCGCGCCGTTGCCGGCCCGGGTTCATTCCCAAGCGAAGAATGTGATATTTATGGTGCATAAAGCGGCTTAGGGGTGGGTTATCCCTGGGCTCTCCGGTTTCCCCCGCCATCGCATTCCACCGGAGCTCCATCTTCATTTTATGTATCACCAGTGTCATCGTCTGCGGTGCTACAAGTAGTTAAACCGGGCGTTAAACACCACAAAAAAAAAAAAAAAAAAAAAAAAAACGAAAATTAAGGAACCACTTCATGGAATTTGTTGCAGAGCTATTCCAGAGATTCGTCAGACAGTAAACCGCTGCATTCGAACTATCAACACAAAAGACGTTGTTAAAGGTATCCTACAACTTCCATATCGCTTGCGACAGATTGCATACAATGCTGGTGAAAAATCTGATGTTTTCCATTCACATTACTTTCTCTATATCTCTATAACCAATTATTGTTTATAAGCTTTTTCTTCTGTTTACTTCATGCTAATTGAGATAAGCATTAGCAGTCTTATTACTTAGTTCCTTTTAAGTAGAGGGGAAATAAGGGAATACACTAGGCTAAACCGGTAGGTAATTGAAGCCCTTTTCTTTGCGTGTCCACGAGCTGATAAAGTACCGAATGGGAAACGTTAAGTATTTTAAAACTGAAACAAATAACAAAGAATATCTCGAAAACGGCCAACTCCACAGAGTATAACAAATTGTACGTTTTAATGAGATCTACATTTTTTGTGCAATAATTTCTTATCTCCTACGGTTTACCAGTTATGAAAAATCCCGAATAAAGAGGCTATTCCCAGAAAATTCAAAATATACAAATTTATTTGTCATGAAAATATCTTAAATATAAGAGGTTTTAATCAAAATCATTAGAGCCATTTTTAAGAAATCATGAAAAGTATAGTTGGGGTGGGGTATTTTTTTTTAAATCTTCGTATTGTATCCTTGGAAGATGCTGAACTTAAATATCAAGTTTGATGTTCAACGGACTATTCATTTTTGAGCTGTGCTGCCCACAGACACACATACTAAATGCTTTTTTTTTTTTTTTTTTTTTTTTTTGAGGTCCCAAACATGTATTTCCGGTGAAATGTCAGTATCAAAATTTTGGGTGGATTAAAATATCTTCTCTATACACTATGTACAAACATATGTATGTGTAGAGAAACAAATATAAAAACACCTGGGCCTAACCTGTGGATTTTAGAAATTTCACAAAGGGTATATCTAAGAAGCAACTCCTCGGAGAGTATAAATAGCTAAGGAGCACCTGTACAGTGATGTCAACCTGTTAGATCCATGTTTGTTTTGCCCTTCACTGGGTATTCGTTTTCCTGCACCACACCCTCATATGCAGGGATGCTACTTTATCGGCAAGGTGCTACCTGAGCGAGAGCTGCAATACCAACCGGACGGCAAGTTACGTAATATCTTGCAGAACAGTGGCGGGCCTGACGTCACGCGACAGGTGAAAGCCGCGGAGTATTACCTCACTTGTATGTACAGCGAAGTCCAAAAACCCTTACTTCCCAATAACGCAAAACATCTGAGAATGCGCCCGCATTTTGGCACGTAGCAGAGCATAATCTCGCCGGCAGAATGCAGCTTAGCACTATATATATTTAAAATAATGTTGTTAATACCACCCATTAAAAAGCTTAAAATGTCGGTGCAATTAAAAACAGCTTATGTGCTAAATTTACATGATATTCTCTACACTATGGTTTATTTTTATGTAGCTTCTCCGGCTTTCGAAAACTAATTTTTTATCTGCTTTGTGTTAATCGAAATAAACTTTTGTAGACATAGTTTTATTTCACATTAGTTATAGATGCAAAGTGGTTACAGAACACCGAATCTATAGTCATATGTTTTAAAGTCGATAATATTCTGGGCTTTAGAACTACACACTCTTTACATAGCATTGCGAAAAACAACAGAATAGTCACAGCAACTATTGTGAAGTAGAGAAAGAAAGTAGCAAATGAGCAATTTAAACCAATAATAATGTATATTTTGACAATGGCTGAAGTAATTTGAAAAAAATTAGAGTCTTACATTTTTCATGTAACATATTGTTTATTTCTTGAGTTAACCTATCATAAAATTTTTACACATACATGCGTACACAAAGATGCAGCCACGAAAAGTGGTTTTGGGTGTCAGAGAACCTTAAAAAATATTATTTCCAGTGAAATCTGGACATGGAATTTTTGGATAGAATACAATACTTACCCTACTTTCTATACATAATAGACAAAGTAATAACATTGTAAAGGATACTAAAACAAGAGAACTAAAATATTATAGAAATGTGATGAGAATAGGTTGTCATATTAGTGGATTTACTTAACAAGAAAAAGAGGAAAACCAATGGAAAGAGAAGAAAATTAAGAGGAAACTGATTGGACACAAGAGAAAGGTTTTGTGCAGCAAGAGAAATTTATAAATTACTGTGAACTAATGTTTGTTGTCAGAAGCACTGAAGAACATTCTAAGCTATCAGAATAATAATGATAATAATAATGATAATAATAATACCAAAGTGAATGAAAATGCTTAATATTATCTGTTCCATTGCAAACCCAAATCATAAGGAATCAAATTATTTCTTGTATGGAAAGCTTCAGAAAGTGCCTTATTTTAATTGATTTTGGGCAGCCTTTAAAATTAGTCCATCATATATAGTAATAAGCTCAATATTAGTAATCCCAAGAAACTTATTTACAAGTGTGGGATTGCCCAAAAGACCCATTGTTGGGTACCATCTTAGCTTACTTTTGCCTTAGCTTATTAACTATTGTATCGATCTTTACGCGATACAGTACGGACCGAAGCGGCAATGCACTATTGCAACGGCAACATATGTAACTTCTACCGAGTGTTCATGACATGATGTCATTATTTTTTAATCAATATTTTGAAGCGAGTGCCAGATCTAAGGGGAAGGACGTAACGTACTTACACGTATGGCGGAGAAGTTGCCTAGGAAGCAGGGCGTTGAATCCAAATCGAATATAATACGTAAGGACTCTAATCATAAAACGCACACCAAACAATGTGCCTCGCAATAACAGAGCAAAAGGTACAATAAAACAAAGAATCAAAGATGTTAATTTTTCCAACATAACAGTATTTTTCTGTGCAGATAATGCTTTTATATACATTCGCGGAAGGCAGCCGCGACACACATTGTTGTTAAATTCATGTTAGCTGTTACGCGGCAACAGGTATCCCGATGATGATAACAGCTACGCATACATAACTTCGATATGGACTAAACAAAACATGCAAAAGAGATTTCGGTAGGACACACACTATACAGGCCGACCGTCGAGCTTGCTAGGTAACTTCTCCAACACATGAGAAACACGTCTCTGCTCAAGCACTAGACAGATTAACTTTTTTGGTTTAGCGGCAAAGCAAATGAGATTATACAGGACAGTACGTTATGGCACACATTGTGAGGAACAGGCAATACGAAGAATCTTAGCCAATTCGATACAGAGATTATAGGATCAAAATGATCAAATTATACATACGTTGAGGTTTAAAAAGCGTAGACACGCCACTGACAGTCATCTCGCAGTTGCAATTCTAAGAAAAAACACATAGAGTCGTAATTTTTTTCTATCTGAGTAACCATCAGCACGTGAATTTGCTGACATGCGATCATTTATTTAGCTTGACATTTTGGAGATTGTTTTAATGCTCAGTTATAAAACACGATTCATTAATTAAATCTAGGTTTATTTCTATTATTATGCAATCGTGAACTCATTACAATAACTAAGTTATGCAATGTCTGTCAATTTTGGTTCCTATCTTAAACTACTTGTCAAGATTTCACTACACACAGTGAAAATGTTCCAATAAGCTCATTAAAATTGTGTGCAAGGAATGGATTGGAACAACCTTAAGGAACCCCTCTCCCCCAGAAAGGAACATTTCTTTTTACATTTGAACAGATTTTTGGTCTCATGTTGATTTGTACAGCACTATATTTTCGTTTGTGTATCTAGAATTTTGGGTCACGTTGCACAGAAAACAACAAAATCAGAAGGACATAAAAGCTGAATCTCCTATTTTGATTGTTTTATTCCCATCTATGGTCATACTGGCAGCAATGCGTTACAAAAATCTGAGGCGACGATGGCTAATTCCATTAGAAAATTTTAAAATATATAATTGATTCAATAATAAAACACACGGTCGCGCACAAATACTGTGCAATGATTGTACATAATAGATTTTGGTTATAAAATGTCATCTTTTAGAATTATTCCTCAGTTCTGTAACAATGCACTTAACCTATGGCTTCGACGTGTGAACTCTGAACTATTGGTTAAAAAGAAAATTATTAGCAACAGAAATGAAGATTTGCTAGGATATCTAGAAGAGAAGAAATCTGATGTGCCACATTCACACGGTTTTCTCTTCCTATTCTGTAATAAACTATTCTTAAAAAAAAACTTATTCTTTTATCTCTTCATGTTAATCAGATAATCATTAGCAGAAATAGTCATTGGTTCGTTTCTTGAAGAGAAAAGTCAGATAAGAGAATAACGATAAAACGATAGTCAAATTTTAAACCTGTTGCTAAGTCATTTAAATTCGACTCTCCTTGCATGGCCAGGAGTGAAACAAAAGAAAATGGAATTATAAATTCTGTTTGAGAAAATTTTAAGTATTATAAAATTGAAACCAATAACAAGGAATTCCTCGGAAATGCTTAACTCCACAAAAAGTATATGACATAAATTGTGTATTTTAACAAGATCTTCATTTCTTTGTGTAATACGTTTTTGACTATCTTTTACGGTTTACCAGTTATGAAAAAGTCACCCAGAATAAAGAGGTCCTCAGAGACTATTTCCAGAAAATTCAAGATCCTACATTTTATGCCTGATGAAAATATCTTTAGTATATAATATTTTAATCGAAATCGTTAGAGACGCTTTTGAGAATTTTTCCATGTAAAGGATAGTTTGCTTCGTGTCACCCTTGTAAGATATTAAACTTAAATACCAAATTTGGGTTTGACGGACTTTTTGCTTTTGAGTTATGCTACGTAGGCGCGCATGCACGCACACAAATAGACACAGACGACCTTTTTCTGAAAATGCTTTTTCTTGGATTCATGGGTCCTCATTACTTGCATTTCCGGTGAAACCTCTATAGCAAACATTTTGGTGGAATAAAATACCTTCTCTACCTACTTTCTCATTAGAGAAAGTAAAAATTATAAATGAGAGTATAAAACAAAATACGAATGTTCGAAATTCAATTTTAAATTTAGTTCAACAGAAACAATTAGAATAGCATGGCATGTTAAAAGAATGGGAAATGAAATATTCCCAAAAGAATAATGGAGTAGATGCCATCAGGAAAGAGGAGAAAAGGAAGATTGCATAGCACGTGCATTCAAGGAATTACAAAACCAATGTTCGGTTGGAGATTGAGGAGGACCTGTGGTCCAATAGGCAAGATTGGAGGAAAGTGAAGCTATTTAACACTTGGGCAACGATAAATATTTGTACATTGTTTCTATAGTGTTTAAAGTCCGCTTTTAGTACATATGGCACTGCAGATGCACCTGTGGAATGCGATGACGGAGGAAACCCGAGAACCTGGATTAAACTCGCTCCTACGCCGCCTTGTCCACCACAAATCCTACATGCGGTCGCTTGGGATTGGACCCGGGCCGCCTTGGTCTAACCACTCGGCCACGGTGCGGTCCTTCTGTACACTTCACGCCTACTTACGCTCGGCAGAGCTGGGTGCTCAACAATTAATACGGAAAGGTAATGTTTTTACTTGGGCCCTCCCCGTCCTTTATCACAGGCACATTTGATTATAGTGGCTGGGATTTGAACTCATAACATTTGACTTTGAGTGGATAGCCAGTCCAATGCCTATCCCTTAACACCCAAGGCTATTTGAACCGTTACGTGGTGGTGCCTTCAGAAGAGATATGAAAGCCGGTGTAGGAATTAGAGGAAGAGCAGTATATATTATAAAATAATAGGGCAATAAAGGGTTAAGGTAATTAGTAAAATATATAGTAACTTAGCAGGTTTACTTTAATACTTTTCTTTCAAGCTAAAACGTCATATTCTTCGTATTTTCAAATTCATCTTCCTTCTGCAAATATGCACTTACCGGGCTTGTGTAACAAGATACTGTTGTCTCGTACCACAGGTCAATGCCTGTAGATAGAAAATGAATAGGTTTTTCTAGGAGGGTTTTGGAATCAACAACTATGCGAGCATATGCTTACTTCCGTATAAATAAGTGGTAAATCATCTTCAGGAAATGTCACTGTTTTCCATAAAAGGTTTCCACAATGGACATAAAAGAAGTCCACACGGATGTGACACTGCTAATGTTAAATCACGGGGTGGGTTCTATTTATGCACCTATTTCACTTTGGTTTGCACATCACTTCCTTGTCCGTGGTTATTTACATACAGCACCTCAGAATGAATAGCTGAGATTTACATACCCGACTGCACAAGGAAGTTAGCCAACATCAACGTCTAACTGCATGTGAAAACAAAAACAACTGAAGAAGAGCGTTCGAAAATATCTTTGAACAAATGCACAAATCTGATGTGTTACAATCTTTGGTATATTTAATATACCTGCTACCAAATTCCTAAGAAAACTTACTTTTCTTCCTACTTCATATTAATCAAGCATTTATACGTTTTCAGAAATACTCATTACATATTTAAGTACATTTAAGAGTGCACAAAGCAGAATCGATACTCATATAACTCTAGTTGTTGGCCTTGAAATTCCATACTATTTCCCCATCGTGAAAAATATTATTAAAAACCTGATATGGTACATTCACATTACTTTCTCTACCGGTTCTTCATTAAAGGCAACTTAAAAGAAGATTACTCTTCTATTCCGCGTTCACCGACATACATAACTGCAGATATACTTTTGTTTCCGTGTACACACAATGAATTAAGAGAATACAATAGATGTATGCAATAGAGAGATAATTAAAGAACTGGTCGCTATGTGAGGGCTTTGAAATTCTAATGTCTTTGCTAGGCCAGCAAAAAGAAAAAAGAATAATTAATTTCCGTTTGAGAAAAATATAAGCATGGAAAAACTGAAACCAATAGCATGGATTATCTGAAATAATATGTTAACCTCTCTCTCCTATTATATATCTATATATACATATATAATTAATATGAATTCTGTATTTTGACGAAATATACATTTTTTGTGTAGTAAGTTTTGTCTATCCCATACAGTTATCACTTATGCAAAATCCATTCAGAATGAAGAGGATTTCAGAGAATATTTCCAAAACATTCAAGATATATAGTTTTTCAAAAAATGGAATTTTAATAAAAATTGAACAATTTTTAAGATAATCAACATTTTCGATACATTTTCATGTAAGGTGTATTTGGAGAGGGATATTTTCTTGAAAATATTGGGAGATGCAAAACTTAAATATCAAGTTTGGTATTTACCGTTTGGTATTTAAGTTATGCTGCTCTCTCTCTATCTCTATCTCTCTCTCTCACACACACACTCACACAATATATTTTTTTTCTGAAAGTGTACCTAACGGGTTTACATTAAGGGTATCTCAAAACAGATTAATGGTGACATTTCGATATCGAATTTTGATTGAAATGCAATATTGCTCCTACTATACGTATTAGAGAAAGCAAAAATGCCAAAAGTAATAAAACATTTGAATCAATAATATAATATAGGTATAGTGTCACTGCAATAGTTATTTGAAATAATTGTGTGCTTTAAAGACATCTATATTTTTGTATAGTAATCTTGCCTTTATCATATGGTGGCCTGTTATTCAAATTATGTAACTGGGCAATTATTTATCTTTGAACTAGTGGACAAAAGACGTGATTCAAATCCCGGTTAGCACATTGAAATTTTCAGTCTGATTCTACTTCTCCTACTTCAGTCCTACACACGAATGATGTGGAAGAAATTCACATAGATTGACCTAATAGTTGGTTAAACTAAAAAGCTAAGGCTTAAGTACTCAGGTAGTTAGTAAGGTCAATATTGAGGTATGATATCTCAAATTTCTTTGATATCCCCTTGTGGTTTACCGGGGTAAACAAGACTCTGTTAGACAATTTAGTGCGTGCCGGCATGTTACCATGGAAACTCAATAGTCAGAGCAACTGGACGGAAAACAGAAGATCCGTGGTAAAAATCCCGGCAATTGTTTCAAATATGACATTGAATCTTTCAGTCTGAATCTGCCTCTCCAATTTCTCTCCTACACACAACTGGTGTGGAAGAAATAACTTTGGAGGGTAAGACGAGATCAGCGCCTCGAGTCCCTCCCAGCCGGTTAATATGATCTTCTCGATCTGGAACAGCTTCTTCTCAATCAAGTATCTCCTCAATTGGCCCCTCAGGGACTTCACAAGGCTGAGTACACCCCGGAACGGGTCTCCCAGCGGGGGAAAATTCCACACGCTGGTACCGAGAATCGAACCCAGGTCTCCCGCTTGGCAAGCAGCCTACAACCGCACTAAGGATAGGTTCATTAGATTTGCAATGCAAATATCTAAAACATATCGTATTTTAAACAAAATCATTTAAGACAGTTTTGAGAAAATCAGAAACATGAGTTGAAGTTAAAATATTTTGCTAAAAGTCCTCGTGTCGCATTTTTGAAGGATAATGAACTTAGCAAATTCTAAGTTTGGTATTTAACCAACTTCTCGTCTTTCATACACAAAACGTTTTACTATAAATGCTGTTTTAGATTCAGGGACTCAGTTGATTAAATAGTAAAACTCTCACAACATTTGTTTGCATCAATATATGTAATTTCGATGAAACTTGACATCAAATTTTTGGGTAGAATACAATACTTCGTACTGTGTATAAGTGGGTGGAGGACCACCTCTAGACTAGAGCAAATAAACGTTATACATTGATACACAGGTTCGTCTGAAAATTTCATACTCCCTATGGAAACTTACGAAAGAAATTTCTCGCTATTTTAAAACTCATGTTCTCATGTTACTCTTAAAAATTACGTTTGGAAGACTTATCATAAAATAGTCAGAATGATTTTCATTTACGACATTGTTGGTGCGCGAGTAGCATTCATTTAATGAGTTTGGGTTGACTAGCCTGGAAACTCTCCGAACTCTAATGCCATTGAAAATTAGTGGGCTTGATTGCACGACAGTGTATTTGGACAACCGAGGCCATGCACCAGAGAACAACTCTCATTGAAACGGTCAAGGAAGAGAGGGCATCTGTTGACCCGGTAACCACTGGTCCAGAGGTTTTTTCGAAAAGTCACAGCAACAATGAAAGTCACACAAAGCAACTTATCATGGTCAGCTGCAAAATAATATATATTTCTGACATTTTGAAATAAATTTGATAATTCTTGGAAAGGTAGAGTCAGACTGAAAAGTTTATTGCAATACTCGAGGATTTGAATCGCGGATCTTGTCCGCTTATCCGAACCACTGAGCAATCATGGCAACATGCCGATATGACATTAAATTCCCCAACTGACTTGCATTTTGGCGACAAACCACAGGAGATCTCAACTCGTAGCCAAGATTTGAACCACGGATTTCAGAGAACTGAAGAACCGAACAGGATGGTTCTAGCGGTAACGTCTATGGTCCGTATTCCGGAGGAGCTAGGTTCAAAACTTAAGGGCCAACCAATCTGGCTGGGGTTATTTCTTGACTCCCCTCAGTCACCAAGGTAAAACCTGGGTTGGATATTTAACAGCACAACCCAAACCATCTTCAGTCCTAAAGAATAGCAAAACTGAAAATTGATGGTAATTGCGATTATGCTGTCATCTATGAACAGATAGTAAAAACAGCAGACTGGACGATAATCCTACCCTTATCTGCTTGTCGCAGAGCTAAGTGTTAGGTTTGGTGCGAGGACATGAGACCTAGCTGCACTTTGCTTCTGACTGCGGATGGTAGAACAACTAGAGAGGCGGGCCTCTTAACACCATCTGGTTCGCGTGAAGTGAAGGAAAATGGTTTGAGGTGAAGATCTTAAAATACCACTGTTCGAAAACATAAAGGGATTATACAAATTACATACAATAGATATATTAGCATTACAATACGCCTGAGTATTATTCTTGCTTTGGATTGTTCATTTATATACGAATAATATATACACCATTAATAATTATAAATTCAGAAGTTATTTGTGCCATTTTAATCCAACCAAAAATAACTATCCAAAAACAGTTATATTCAATATACCACTGTCGAGGTATTTTATCGAACAATTTGCCACGATATGACCAAATTGTTAAAGTGACGTTAAATAAAATAGAATTAGAAAAAAAAAAAACAACTGAAGAACAAGCCAGTATTGACGGGGCTTTGAGGATTCTACAACAGAACATAGTATGACATAATGCTCATGACTGTTGCATTTCCGGGTATTTGTAAGATCAACACGAGGATGCCAAGGGGAAAAAAAGTATGATGTGTTCCATACAAATGGCTTTCTCTATATCTCTGTAAAAATATTATTAATAAACTGATTCTTCTATCTACTTTATGCAAATTGAGAAAAATATTAGCAGAAACGGTCTTATTACTTAGTGTCCTGTAAGTAGAAGGGAAATGAGAGAATATACAGGCTAAACCGACAGTCAAGTATTTTAAAATGTTAATATGGTATTGAAATCCGTTTCTTTGCGTGGCCATGAGTTGACAAGTTCCGTATGAGAACAGTTTAAGTATTTTAAAACTGAAACAAATAACAATGAATACCTCGAAAACGGCCAACTCTACGAAAACATGTATAAGACATAAATTATGTGTTTTAACAAGATCTACATTTTTTTTTTGCACAACAGTTTTGTCTATCTCTTACGGTTTATTAGTTATACAAAAATTCAGAAAAATTCATCCAGAATAAAGAGGTCCAGAAAATTCAAGATATACATCCTATTTGTCCTGAAAATATTTTAAATATTAGCCTTTTAAATCAAAACCGTTGGAGCTTTTTTTTTGAGAAAACCAAACGTTTTGAATTTTATCCCACGTAAAGGGTATTTGGACATGGGGGGGGGAGATTTTCTTGAAAATCTTCATGTCGCATCCTTGGAAGGTACTAAACTTAAATATAAAGCTTGGTGCTTAACGGACTTTTCGTTTTTGAGCCACACGCACACACACACAAACACACGGGTCGCACCGTGGGCGAGTGGTTTCATCTAGACGGCCTGGGTTCGATCCCAAGCGACCGCATGTGAGATTTTTGGTGGACAAAGTGGCGTAGGGGGTTTTCTCCAGGTTCTCTGGTTTCCCCCTCCATCACATTCCACCGAGGCTCCTTCTTCATGTATCATCAGTGTCATCGCCTGCGGTGCCAGAGCAGTGAAGGCGGGCGTTAAACACTACAAAAAAAAAACACATACACGGACTTGTTTCTAAATTTTCTTTTATTCAAGGGTCCCAAAACATTATTTTCTGTGAAATCTCAGTATCGAATTTTTGGGTGCAATACATTCTCTATACACTATGTGCATGATGCGTATAGGGAAAGTAATAATTATCCTAAAACAATTATATTCAACATATCGTTAATGAGGTATGTTACTGAACAATTCACCTCGATATGACCAAATTGTTAAAACGAAGTAAAATAAAATCGAATTAGAAGAAAAAAAAGCCCTCAAGGGCGAGCCGATGTTGAAGATGCTTGGAGGATTCTACATCAAAACATAATACGACACAATGGAATGAAGGACTATTGCATTTCCGGGTATTTGTAAGATCAGCACGAGGATGCCAAAAAAGAAAAGCTGTGAAGCTAGATGTTGCATGTGATGACAGACAAACAGCGGCATGATGACCTACTCAGATGACACAGTAGCAGGGCGGTATGGGACATACGGTCCTCTCTCAATCTCGGCGTGGTTATCTCTTCGACCCATTAGCAAATTTTAAGCCCATTACTTGAACCACGCACATAACAGAAATATCAAGTTATTCACGTTTCAAAATCTGTGAGCCCACGTTCATCACTAGTAACCTCATTTTTTGCACATGTGGGTTTTATAGAAATTGAATTTGATGACACTTTAATGTTTAACAGGAATCATTATTTAAATGATACAGACATTAAATCCTCCAAAATATGTTTTATTACTTTCTTTATCTCTTGTTATAATAATGAAAGTTGGGCTTATTCCATCAAAAATTCGATATTGATATTTCTGCAAAAATTAGAAAACGAGTCATGTTTGATATAATTTTGTCTATGAACAGCAAAACTCAAAAACAAAAACTTGGATAAATACTAAATTTCATTCTAGATCCAGGTGGCGCTTCAACCGTAACAGAACTTAAACTAAACTTCTGCGGAAACATAGCCTATGGGAGAAAAAGCTGTAATGCCTCTCATTAATTTCTATTCAGTACCATAAAAATATTTTAAAAATCTAACGTGTTTCATTCGCATGACCTTCTCTACACCACTGTAACAAATTATTGTTTAAAAGCTTATTCTTTTAAAAGATGGTTGCTTGGAGATTGGAATTTGTTTCTTTACATGGCCAGAAGTTGACAAATTCTGTATGAGAAACGTTTTAAGTAGGTATTTTAAAATTTGAAACCAATAAGAAATATCTCGGAAATGACCAACTCCCGAAAAAAAATGTGTATAACTTAAATTGTGTGTTTTAACTAGATTTTTTGTGTAGTTAGTATTTATCTATCTCTAACGGATTACCAGTTATATAAAAGTCATCAGAAATGAAGAGGTCTTCAAACGCTATTCCCAGAAAATCTAAAATTTACATCTTATTTGTCATATAAATATCATTATTATATGGAATTTAATCAAAAGTTACAAGTCACGTTTCCCAACGGGTTGATAAAAAATCTGTTATATTCTTTGTTTTCAATTATTTCCTAATTTCACTACTACTTCTTTTTTTTTTTTTTTTTTTTTTTTTTTGTCTCTTAATATTTTCCAATTTGGATCTATTTACTCTATAATATGCTTTCTATAATCCAAAAAAGCAGGAAGAGGGGTAGATTATATTCTATTCGTCCCCCATTGTTTGTTTCATAAAAATGTGTGCTAAATAGTCATATATTATAGTTTTAAATATACATGCTATATTTTTCCTTATATCAATTGGTAAAACTATTTTCCATACGGTTTTCAGTTTGGAACCAAGTGTCGGCATAGTGTGGTACAACATATGGCTTATTTGTGAAGCCGAATATCTTGTTTGCATTCGATAGGAACATCCAGGTTACAAAGCGTATCCATGACAACACAATAAATATCGGATATAACCCCGGAGGCAGAGGAAAAGGAAGCGGACTAGATAGCCAGTGAATCGACGCGGTGTTAAGTGTTATAAGAAACAATCTTGTGTCACGGTTACGGGCATTTTAGATCATTGCCAACGTTACACAATCTGCGGCTCGCGAGATCACTCCAGCCTGTTGCTGTTTACATCCATATGGCTCAATATTTTAATTATGGAGATTAAATTCGTTCACTGAACTGTTTAAATTATAGTATCATAAAAGGAACAATGTTGGTAAGTCTATTTGCACAAATCTCGAGTAGCAGTGGTCAATTTTTATGGCTTTTATGAATGCACAGAGCACGTCTCTAATAATCTGATTTGCCCCATCCAAATTACTTTCTCTACCTGTTCTGTAAAGAAACTATTGTTGAAAAATATTATTCTATTATCCACATCATTTAATCGAGATGAACATTATCAGAAATTGCCTTATTATGCTTTCTTCTAAGTAGAAGGGGAATAAGGGAATACGCTAGTTTAAAGCAATAGGTAATGAAATCTTTTGAAATGGTCACTATGTGAAACAATTGATATTTGGTTGTTCTCCTTGCATGATCGGGAGTAAAACAAAAGAATTTGAAATTAAAGAAGACTTTCTATTTGAGAAAATGTTCAGTAGTTTAAAATTGAACCAATAACAGGTCAAAAAAGGGTTAATTCTAAAAAAAATGTATGTGACATAAATGGCGAGTTTTAACGAGATCTATATTTTTTGTGCAGCAAGTTTTTGTCTATCGCTTACGGTTTACAAGTTTTGCGAAATTCTTACACAACGAAGAAGTCTTCAAAAGTTATTCCTAGAAATTAAAGATATGCGACGACAGTCCTATTGTCATGCAAATATCTTTAAAATACCAACTTCTGTACTATTGGTATACGCATTGCTGTCACCTTATTGCGACACTAAAATAACAATGTGTCGTATAGGTGAGCTAAGAGCCTGATAGATTTTCTCTTGAAGTCAACCAAAATACAAATTGTTGTATTTAGGTTCACTTCTTTTAACCTGAACTGGTTGGTCATATCGGACGATCCATGAAATTGGTAAAATGATGCTCAAATTTTCTCGGCGTCCAGCTCTACGCTAGACCATGCCTAATGGATAAACGACATGATAAAGCAGGTGTACGTATGCCCAGGGAATAAGCCCGTTAAGTCTTTTCAGTAGGCCGCTACCTATTTTATACACCGCCTCCCCCCCTTACAAACAAGGGCGGAAGTGAACGCGCCACTTCCGCGCGTCAACTCCAAAAGGAATGTCTATCTAAGAACTCGGTGGGAGCGACATTTACCAGCTTGAGGCTGCTAACTCTCCAGATTAGTTCTGGAGGACATTGAGGCATCTCACAACCCCGCCTGGGCACTGACCAGGCGTACAAATCTCCCATGGGTGTCGGGTAACTGCCACGCGAGTCCAGCCCAATCCAAACACTCCTTTCTCGGAGGAGCTTGGTGTTCGGCCCGACTACCTCTACCAACGCCAGAAGTACTACGATTGCTCGGGTCCCCAGCGCTCACTCCGGAGGCTCAGCGTTTTGTTTGGGGGCTCAATTCCCGCGGCCGACCTCTCGAACCCCTGGGGTTTTCCCGAAACACCAAGCGAATACTGGGGATGTTTCTTCATTCCCCAGAACTTCCTGTCCCTTCATTTCATCTCCAATTCATTCCAGCCGATCTCTTTCAAGGTTGTAAGTGTCGGTGAGACTGTGTTGGTGGTACCTTTCTGCGGTGGCGAAAGCGTTTTGGAAATACATCTCGGCGGGTTGACGCTACTGTCATCAGCGTTCAGACAGGGCCAGGGCGCGGGCTCCTAGAGCTCCCCACGTTGAGATGAACTGTTTGGACTCTGTCAGGGACCACCACGATAGCTCTCTACTCGCAGCCGATTTTGCCGCCTGTTGTTTACTTTCATATCATCCTATCCTTGGGTTTGGCGCATAATAAGGCTATGGCGGCTGCTACCCTCTCCGGAATGTAGCTACCAATAAGCTCACGACAATACATAAACTAATTAAATTGTATATTATATTTTTGCTTTCTTTTGTTTGGTATTTGCAGTAAGTAATTTAAGACAAAAAAGTCACAAAATGTTGAGATAGTGGTGTACAAAATTTAAATAGTTTTTAAATTATTCAGGAAACGCACAAGGCACCAATATAAGCAAATTATAAATACTGAAACGTAAAAGAATGACTGAAAATAAAACGTCGGGCACTCTCTACACAGAAAATATAGCCAGCAGCAATATGAAAGAACATTCACACGAACTCACTTAGAAACATGCAATTTTATATGAAGTATATTTGCATACACTTAATATACCACATTACAAATTTGTAAAAAAAAGTTTTGAGGAAAAATTGCCATTTTCTCTGCATTGACCACTGTTATTGTTAGTATTCCTAGTTCAGGCGTGAATGCTGAATGAATTAATGAACGCAGGCAAGTATCCATGCAATTCAAAATGACAAGTGAATCTTGGCAAGTCATAGCGCCAGGGATTCCCGTTGTGTAAGTAGGTCAGTCGTACCAACACATGCGCCAAACTCACAGCCGGTCAGCTGGCCGTTGACCTGCCTGATACACATGCAACAAACACTGCCATCTCGCGGATGTTCTCCTTCAACCTGCCTTCGTATGCTTTACGTTTTTTGTCCTTCAGTCATAAATGGTTTGATGCAATATTGGAATGTTCCGTGGTTCCCTTAGTGGAAATTTCCGTTTTATGCCAGAAGTTACAGGTTGGGGACAGACACAAGGAAGAAGAAAAATATCTGCTTCGCTCCGTGAAAATGCATTTATTCAAAGCGTGCTGTCATATTTTATAAATGTTTTAGAAGCGGAAGCCTAGTCATACACACATTTCTCTTTTGCGCCTACTTTGGGCGTTCAGTTATCAGTTTTATGTCGCCCGCTTTGCTTTGAAATGAAAAAAAAAAAAAAAAAATCTGATGTGTTCCATTCGCATAACCTTCTCCAACTATTCCGTATACAAACTATTCTTACAATATATTATTCCTCTATCCACGTGCTGCTAATCTAGACAAACATTAGCAGAATTTGTCCTATTACTTGATTCTTTTTTAGGAAGGAGATAATGGAATACGTTAAGCTAAAGCTATAGTTACATCTTTTAAAAGCTGATCGCTATAAAAAATATTGAGGTTCGGTTAGCTTTGCATGGTCCCGTTTGAAAAATTGAAACTAGGAATATCTCGAAAACCGCCAATTCTACAAGAAAAATATGTATGACAGGAATTGTGTATTGTAATATCTATTTTTTTTTTTTTTTTTTTTGTGTTGTTAGTTTTTCTCTATCTCTTACCGTTTAACCGTTATGCAAAATTCTGCAAAACTCATCCAAAATAAAGAGGTCTTCAGAGGCTATTCCCAGAACATTCAAAATATACATTTTGTTTATGATGTAAACGTCTTTAATACACGGTATTTTAATCAAAATAGTTACAGTCATTTTTGAGAAAAACAACATTTTAAAAAAAAGTCATATAAGGAGCATTTTTTGGTGGTGGGATTAAAGCCGTTATATCAACTTGACGTAAACATATTAATCTAACTAAATACCCTCCTACTAATCTCATTTAAACAAAGAATTAATGTTTAATGATGCCGGATATTTTGGCTTAAAATTGTGCAGTTAAGAAACATTGTCATTAAGTTTAGCTCTTGACTTATTTCAGCTGTTTGGTTCAGTGTTTTTATTATGCTGCCTTGGAGCAAGGGGTTTTGCAAAAAGTGCTACAAAAGGAACCTTAAAAACGCTATCTAATTTCATCCTTTAAGTTTGCAAAGCTGAGAATATTTCTTCTGAATGCACACTTTTGAAGAAATACAATTACAGGGTGATTTAGATTGGTAATTCTATGTGTACCTTGCAGATGAATTCTTTAATGAGTTTTTTTATATGCTTTGTTTTGCTACGTTTACAATGATTTCTATAACGTTATTTCAAAATGATCTGAAACATGCAAGTCAGATGAAGAAGTAATGCAGTGTCGGGGCATGTTGCTCAGTGGTTACGCAACCGGCTGGAGACCGAGAGATCGTGATTCAAATCCCAACCGTGGCATTGAATTTTCCAGTCTGACTCCAGCTATCTATTTTTTTTTTAGAATTATTTGTTTATGCATTTTTATAATCTTGTTTCATTTGTGTAGTCCCTTTAGATTCTATGGTCATATCGGAAGCTTTGACTTAGGGAACTACTCTTTGACAACCTTGGATTTTAATCAATTCTAGCATTAAACACACTACTGCATGCATATTTTCACGCTCTACAGAGGGTAGGAAGAGATTCTAATTAAAGGAAAATTCGCCTGCCCAGTCCGGAATCGAGTCCGGTATCTCTGAACACTAACCGCTCACAGTCGCAGCGACAGCTTGATAGTACACATATTAAGAGTATAATTAATGCGATTTTCCTCAATACCAGAGTCTGGTAGTATGCGTGAGAGAATAATTGGGCATGTGAATTTAATGGAAATATGCCATCCTAATGGCTAAATGGAACTTGACAACCACAGGCAGAAAGCAACAAAAACAGAAAAAGCAAAACAAACGAACAAAAAATATCTGGTCAAAGGTTACTTCAAAGGATGCTTAGCAACGCTTTTACAGTTGATTGATAAAAAGGTTATGTTTATCAGAAGCAAAATTATGATATTTTTAATATATTGTCTAAATTGAAAACTTATGATTTTTATTTTTTTAATAACTATACATCCCAGATAAAAATTATCATTAAAAGGCTTATATAACTGCACATTTGTGGTAAACATTTCAAAACCTTGTACCAATTAGTTTAAGACAAAATAGGACATATATACAACAAATTGTAATTTTTAAGAAATTGTAATTAAACAAGACTAGAGGCTAAAACTATACAAGCGTTAATTTCAATAATATTTTAAAACTATATATTCATTCTTAACGGACCAATATGAACGTTTTATATCATTAATTCCCAGAATTTAAAAAAAATACATGAAAATCATAAATTCGACTCCCCTTAGAAATCCGATTAATGGTATTGTCTATTTAACTCTAATCATCAACATTTTGTCATAGTTAAAAGCCAATGCATGCCTATTATCGTCTGTAAAATAAAAAGTATAGGTCAAAATTTGACCACCCACGTACATGGTTAAAAAACAAAAGCACTCGCTGTTGTGGTACTTCACAAAATTACCCAGGGTTATGTTGAAAGATTTATAACAGCTCAGCTTGAAGCAAAACCTACGGCGGCTGTCGTTATTCACTTGTTTCAGCTTGTCAATTACAGTAATTAACTCGGAAGTGAAATCGGTTCTATATTGTCGATTCTACCGTTGTGAAATTCAATATTACTCTCACACTTGCGCAACAACAGCATTATGTGGGGACGGAGACATTCCGGGAATCGAAATGGTACTATTGTCGTTGTTTCTTTCATAGCTGTTGCCTGAACTTGGTTTCTTTTGTCCAGCGAGCTTTCTGTAGCGGTTTCGTAGCTAGCGGTTATGAAACAATTTCTCATGCAGCAACATAAGTTTTATTGAAGAGATTTGTAACAAATCTCATGGGTTACATTCATTCGAATTTTTCCACCGATTGTTTATTTTTTTTATCTTTTCTGCAAGTTTCTTTTAGTTCCATCACGCCATCATTGCATAATTTGGGCCACTTTTGCAGTGATTTATTGATCAGGTCATTTCTAGTTCGCGGGATCGTCACCTACATGGTGACGATGGATCAACTCTTCGCCCAAATATGGCACTTTAAAATGAAATCATGACTTGCGGACTTGAAAGATGGCGAACTTAACAAAGGAACCTTTTCTGTATGGGGTTCTTTTGTATGCCAATATACATTATACGGGATCCGAAGGAAGTCATGCTAAGGATGTTTACCTTGGACATTAGAGGTTAACATGAATACCACTACACCACTGATGCTCTATACCTGTGAGATGTGAGGGATGTCAGGAGACTCCTGGCTTCTCTGATACAGCGGATACAGAATAGGGCACTCCAGCCCGTATACTCTGCGGTCATTTCCAATGAGGCTACTACATGAAGCTTTGGCTTTTCCATACGTGGAGGATGTTATTAGGCGCAGGGCTCAAAATTTATACGCCAGATTAGCTAATCATGAGGACTCCCTTGTTAGATCTCTGGGGGAATACTTACCCGCAAAATGCGCTTTAGTTAGTACCGAATTCCTCGCATGCCTTGAGGGTATCCCCGGTAACGAAGGCATTAAACCAGTCAACCACTGATAGTAAATATACCACACCCTATGGAGTGGCTATCAAAATTACACCACCTTGTTTTAGAAACACAGGACACCAGCGGTAACAGTAGTGCTGTCTCCTCAACATTAAATCCACAACACCGAACCTACAACCATCCAAATCGTTCCTGAGGCTAGGGCAAAAGCTTATTTTCTAACTAGTCATGTTAATCGAAATAAATGCAGAAATTCTTTCATTACCTATACATTTCCTTATAGGCACAAGTGGGATAGTTCACAATTGTACATACCCATTTGTGACCAAGAGGAGCTTCATTTTGACTTAATATCTGGCTATTTCCAGATTCACATACACGTATCACTGACTTCTGTAATTCTGTTGGTTTAAACTGTAGGTCAGAAAGAGATATCAACTTCAAACTATCTCTTAGCTATCATGTGCACTAGTCACACCTATTGGCTGTTGCCGTGAAATTGGCTGCTGTACGATGCAAAATAGTTTCTTAGCTAACATGACCAACTAGCTTAATATGTTGAATATAACTGTCAAATTTACATTTTCATGGCCCATGAATCTGGACTACATGTAAATACTTATAAATAAATAAATAGGTAGAAGGATCCAGCGGTCTAAACCTGTCTCTAAGGTTGACGAAAGTAAGTGCATCTATCATGACAAGACCTCGGCGCTGTACAGGTAAATACCCATATTATAGGCACAATTACTATAGACAGTAATGAAGAAAGCACTATAAATTGTTCATTTATCATTTAAACACAATTTTGTCATGACAGAACAGTATAAACATATCAACTATCCACATCTCAAATGTATATTAACATTATTTCTGTAAATTTGTGCTCTTCAATTATTATATACCCTTTTTTTTTTGGCAAACCTGATATCCTTTTTAATTAATTTCTCACTTTGAATACGTTTATACTCTCAGCTGGTTTGTTAGCTATTATTGAGCATTTTATTTATAATTAAACAGGTATTGTTACGTTTGCAATTAAAAAAGTAAAGTATCTTCAATCAGTTCTGTGTTTTAATCCAAGTAAGAAGTACCGAACAATAAGAATATTAATATAAGAATATATATTAACGAACAAAGCGATGAATTAATTCTAAAATGATCGACTTACTGTTGTAACCAATGCCTTTTGTAGCTAAATGTAGTAAGTAGCTCCAACTTGATTATTACACGAAACAAGGCAATTGCTGTCGTTAGCAGAAATTGCAGCACATTTTTAAATCACCCATTAGTTAAAGGATTGATCCTTTCTCCTCAAGCAATCTCTATGTATTTAATTAGAGGATTTATATATTTAAGATTTTGTTTAATATTTTTTTTCGGTAATGTTTAACGCCCGTTTTAACTACTTATGGCACCGCAGGCGGTGGCACTAATGATACATGAATGATGATGGAGCACCGGTACAATGCAATGGCGGGGGAAACCGGAGTACCCGGAGAAAACCCGCCCCAGCGCCGCTTTGTCCACCACAAATCTCACATGCGGTCGCATGGTATAGAAACCCAGCCGTCTACCTGAGAGACAAGTGGTCTAACCACTCGATCAAGGCGCGACCCTTTTGTTTAATAGGTATGTTGTCAATGATTAATTAGCTAATTAATTGATTATGCTACATTAATAAATATATAATCGTCAACAAAAATAATGAAATTACAATATTCAAAAACTTTCATAAAAGTTGTAATAAAAATAATAATAATAAATTCATAAACTAGGCATATGTCTATAGTAAGAAAGTAGCCATTTATAGGCCTAAAAGTAGCATTTTTTCCCAGTAAACATGAAATATATATATATGAACCCTATGATTCTAAACAAAAGAACAACTCAGGCGAATGACAAACTCCAGTCATGGCATGCATGGTAAACTGTTTATATCGATTTTATTGGGGGACTGCATTGCACAGGGCTTGTTTGTCATCACGCATCGTCGCCATTCATTAGCCAATCAGAAGAGAGGGAAAGGAAAGGGAGTGTGGAAGGATACACATTGACAGGGCAAGGTTAGAAGAAACTGCACTTAGTTTCACAGAAACTTTTTGAACTCTAAGTGCCTCTATTATGTGGATATCCCTTAACTAATGCGATTTCCGATGCTATCGAGAAATCGGCGTTATCGATTGACTTTTACTCTACGATATTGAAAGCACCAAAACGCCATTTATAAGGTAAACATTGCGAAATTCGTATACATGTGAGCTTGATGGAAAAACAAATCAATTGGTGAGTTTACTGTATTAGGTCCGACCGGCCTTGTGAGCGCGTAACCACTTTCGACCCGTGAGTAGGTCGCTGTCACCTTGAGTTGTACACGTAATAATGGCGATATTCATCCTTCACGCACAAGGACAGAACGATACACGAGTCAATGAACCCTCTCAAGCTGCTGAAAAATATGCTTGTATAGCTGTAATAAACAAATAAATATATCCATAAATTTAGTTATTGCTTGTATATTCACTGTATGGGTATTAAAGTGATTTAAGTGCTTTACTCAGTGTAGCATTGAAAGTTTTACATATCTTGAATATTATCTCGGGTGTAATTTCTTACAAATTATTATTTATAACATTAATGATTGGATGGTTATTATTTCTTAGTATTATTATTGTTATATATTTGGAACAAAGAGTCATTTAATGCAGACAATGACTCAGATGTTAGGTAGAATTCAAGCAAATAAATTACTAGGAATAGAGCTGAATTTTTGGAGAAGGGCAGTAAAAAATCTGATGTGTACCATTCACATGACTTTCTCCATATCCCTGCAACAAATAATTCTTAAAAAGCTTATAATTCTATTTACTTTATGCTAATCAGATAAAAAAATTAGCAGAAAAAGTCTTATTTCTCGCGTCCTTGTAAGTAGAAGCGAAATAAGGGACAACCGTAGGTTAAAGTGATAGTCAAAAGCTGGTTGCTATGTCAATGAAGTTCCTTTGTTTATATGGATAGGAGCTGACAAGTTCCAGTATGAGAAAAGTATACGTTTTTCATAGCAGAAACCAAAAATAAGGAATGTCACAAAAACGACGAACTCCACGAAAAAAATGTATATGTAACATAAATTGTGTGTTTTAGTGTGCTCTACATTTTTTGTGTAGTAAGTTTTTGTCCATCTCTTACGGTTTAGCTGTTATTCAAAATTTAGTAAAATTCATCCAGAATAAACTACTCTTCAGAGGCTATTCCCAGAAAATTCAAGATATACATTTCATTTGTCAGGTAAATATGTTTAATAACCGAAATTTTAATCAAAATCGTTAGAGCCATTTTTGAGAAAATCAAACATTTCGAAAAAAATTCCATGTAAAGGGTAGTTGGGGGTGGTTTTTTTCTTTCAAAATCCTCGTGTCGCATCCCTGGAAGATACTAAACTTAAATACCAAGTTTGGTATTTTACCGACTTTACGTTTTCGAGTTATCGTGTTCACAGACACACGGACACGGACACACGGACACGGACACACACACAGACACACACGGACCTTTTTGTGAAAATGCTTTTTTTGGATATTGGGGACCCTAAAACATATATTTCCGGTGAAACCTCGGTATCGAATTTTTGGTGGAGTGCAATACTTTCTCTATAAACTATGCACATAGTGCGTATGGAGAAAGTAATAATCAAGAATAAAAAAAAATTTACGTGTCCATTCATATGACTTTCTCTACTTCGCTGAAGCCAATCGTTGTTAAAAAATCATATTCTTCTACCTATTTTATGATAATCGAGATAAATATTAGCAGAAATTGCCTTAATTACCTGCTTCCTCGTAAGTAGAACGGAAATAAGGAATGCATTAAGCTTTTACGATAGTCAAATGTTTTAAAAGCTGGTTTTCATGTGGTTAAAGTCCGTTTCTATGCAGGGCCAGGAGTTTTTGGAGCTTTGCTACCCACAGACACACACATGGACCTTATTCAAAAGTGTTTTATTTTTTGCACTCAGGGGACCTCAAACATTATATTTCCGGTGAAATCTTGCTATCACATTTTTGAATGCAATACAGTACCTTCTCTATACATTATGTACACACTGCGGGTAAAGAAAGTAAAAAGAGGATTGCAAAAGTCATCAATACTGGCTATACTAAGCAAATACATTGTTCCCTCCCCCCCCCCAAATTACAACTAAGCATTAACTTGTCTTGTAATATTCCTTTCTCAAACTACGCGATTCTTCTAATGAAGACACCAAATCTTTACATACTATGGTTTAGTTCTTTTCAATCATCAAACTTCATATTTTTAACATGCTCAACAAATCTATTTTGTGATGATCTAGGGCCCCTTTTCCGATGTTTTTGTGCATTTATTTTATTTTATCTCTGTCAATCCTGAGGTCTTTATGTACACAGTCAATTTGCACGTATCATAGTACAATAACTATTGTTCCTAAGATTTTATTTTGGAAAGTTTGGTATATACAAATTTGTTTTGTGCAACCCCAAAGCTGCAGGCCACGCCGTGGCCGAATGGTTAAACCACTTGCCTCTCACCTAGACGGTTCGGGTTGGATCCCAAGCGACCGCATGTGAGATTTGTGGTGGATAAAGCGGCGCAGGGGTGGGGTTTTCTTCGGTTTCCCCCGCCATCGCATTCCGCTCCATCTTCATTCCATGTATCAGTTGTAAAAGCGCCATTAAACACTACAAAATAACCAAAGTAAATAGAAACTCGTTTCAGTAAGTTGTTGCGTACATCAAGTTCTGAATTCCTTCCAAGGAACCAACGCGCTTCCTATATTTAACGTTTAACCCTTTTCTTTTAGTTTCAACGCACTTTATCCAATTTAGCTTTGAGTCTAAGGCCTTTTGTTCCATAAACTACACTTTCAGAATGGTTAAAATAAATGTGTAATTTCTTGCGTGTGCTTGTTGATTATTTCTAAGTAAACCAAATCGTTGTTAACATTGTTTTCGTTACGAATTTAAGAAATTCTGGCGTTATTTTACATAACAGTTTATCTAACAAAATATTTGTATTGGAAAATACGTGTTTATATGCAATTATGCAAAACGTTTTATAATTTATTCGGCATCTTTTATAAAACACACATATTTAACTTGAGAAACAGAGAGACTATAAGAAAAAACAAGGGGGAAAAAACAGAAAATGAAG